>CM031947.1:35905829-37363329 GCA_018749465.1 Paracanthobrama guichenoti
TGATGTATTGCCATGGCAACAATATTTACAATATCAAGAAGTACTTACCAGGTTTACATCTGCTATGTTTTGACGTGATACTGATGAAGTTTGAAGCAAATAGGGTAAAAATAAGATGGTGATTTCAAAGCATTTTAAAAATTACGCTTCCTGCTGCCAGTTTATAGGTGGCACTATAACTTTGACTCACAATAGTCACATCCATGTGATCGACCTCTTACAATGAACACAGCTCAAGTTTCATCAAAATGAATCAATGTATGCAGAAGTTATAACACACTTCCTGTTTCCCTTTTCTCACAATAAATTTGTCTCCTCGCCACGGCCAAACTGTTCGAGATATCAAAAGCTTTTTGCATTGTCCCAAAATACACAGTGTCTTTAGAACCTTGGAAATGCTTTATTTCTTTTCCAAACCTCATAGACTCCAAAACTGATGTACATTGGTTGAGGTATCACCCAGATGTGTGAGATTACATTGGCTGTTATTCCAGGTGCATTTTCCACTGTGAGTGCACAGTTTCCTGGATGAATAAGGAGATTTATATCAAATCAAATCAAATCACCTTTATTTATATAGCGCTTTTAACAAGTCCAATTGTTTCAAAGCAGCTTCACATTGTTAACAGGAAAATAATGCAACAGAATTTGTACAGCCGTTCTGGTGAAACGGTGATGTTATCCAGCTAATTTCAAGTATCATATAGTGTCAATGCGGGCAGATCGGTAATATAGATTAAATTTAGGTATCCCCAACTGAGCAAGCCAAAAGCCAGAGGCAACGGTGGCAAGGAACCAAAACTCCTTCAGGGTCAGAATGGAGAAAAAAACCTTGGGAGAAACCAGGCTCAGTCGGGATGCCAGTTCTCCTCTGGCCGACGAACAAACAGTGTATGATTATAATTCTGGCAACATTGCAGGTCTTAATTCATATTAGGTAAATAGATATTCGTAAGATTATTAGAAAGATTGGCGTCGTCATGCCGAAGACGGGTTTAATGAGGATCGTTTTCATGAGGTCGTGTCGATGCGGCATTTACGGGGGGAGTTTATTTGACACGCTCTCTGCAGACATTTCAGGGATGCGTTGGTCATGTCCAGGTGCAGGTCCACCATCTGATTTGAATAATAGGAATTGACAATGTTTTATGTGTAAGCCATAATAAAGAGATGCGTTTTTAGTCTAGATTTAAACTGACAGAGTGTGTCTCTTCCCGAACAATGCTAGGACCAGAGTTTAGGCGCTAAATAGGAAAAGGATCGACCGCCTGCAGTTGATTTTGATATTCTAGGCATTATCAACTGGCCAGAGTTTTGAGACCGCAATAGACGTGATGGAGTATAATGCGTTAAGAGCTCACTCACTCAGTAATAAGCAAGATTTTAAAATGTATACGATGTTTAATAGGGAGCCAGTGCAGTGTTGACAGAACCGGGCTAATATGGTCATACCTCCTTGTTCTAGTAAGAGCTCGAGCTGCTGCGTTTTGGACCAGCTGGAGTTTGTTTATTAAGCGAGCAGGGCAACCACCCAGCAAAGCATTACAATAATCTAGCCTTGAGGTCATGAACGCATTAATTAACTGTTCAGCATTTTGCATTGAAAGGATGTGCCGTAATTTAGATATATTTTTAAGATGGTAGAATGCAGTTTTACAGATGTTAGAAACATGGCTTTCAAATGAAAGATTGGTATCAAAGAGCACACCCAGGTTCCTAACTGATGATGAGGACTTGACAGAGCAGCCATCGAGTGTTAGACAGGTTACTACTTGCAGAGTTTTTTTGTCCAATAATTAAAAATTATTTTTTTTCTGAATTAAGTTGCAGGAAATTACTAGACATCCAATGTTTTATATCAGCTATGCATTCCGTTAATCTTGTGAATTGGTAAGTTTCGTCAGGGCGTGAAGAAATATAGAGCTGAGTATCGTCAGCATAACAGTGAAAAGAGGATCTATGACCTCTGGTAGCATCTCTTTTAATAGCCTCGTCGGTATAGAGTCGAGCATACATGTTGTTGATTTAGATGATTTAACGAGTTTAGCCAATTCTTCCTCTCCTATAGCAGTGAATGAATGTAATTTTTTCTCAGTGATACAACAATGCTCTGTCTGATGTGATACTGTAGTAGACAGTTGCATGGTTATAATTTTCTTCCTAATATTATCGATCTTACACGTAAAGAAGTTCATAAAGTCATTACTGCTGTGCTGTTTACAACCATCAGAAGTTGAAGCTTTATTTTTGGTTTAACTTAGCCACTGTATCAAATAAATACCTAGGGTTGTGTTTGTTTTCTTCTAAGAGAGTCGAGAAATAAGCAGATCTAGCAGTTTTTACAGCCTTTCTGTATGCGATCATGCTCTCTTTCCATGAATTACAAAAAACCTCCAGTTTTGTTTTCTTCCAGCTGCGCTCCATTTTCCTGGCTGCTGTTTCAACGGGTGTGCTCGTTGTACCACGGCGTTGGACTATTTTCTTTAATCTTCTTTAAGTGCCGGGGAGCAACTGTGTCTAAAGTGCTGGAAAAAAGAGAGTCAATAGTTTCTGTTGCAAAATCGAGTTCCTCTAGGCTATCTGGGATGCTGAGGAGATGAAACTGATGAGGAAGATTATTTAAAAAGCAGTCTTTAGTGGCGGCAGTGATAGTTCTGCCATATTTGAAGCGAGGGGACGGCTTTGCAGCCTTAGCTAAATGAACTATACATGATACTAGGTAATGATCTGATATGTTGTCGCTCTGCTGCAGAATTTCAACGGTATCAACATTTATTCCATGTGACAATATTAGGTCTAGAGTATGATTAAGGCGGTGGGTCCTGACACGTGTTGCCTTACTCCAATAGAGTTTAGAATGTCTCTAAATGCTAATCCCAATGTGTCTTTTTCATTATCTACATGGATATTAAAATCACCAACAATTAGTACTTTATCTGCAGCCAGTACTAACTCGGATAGAAAGTCAGCAAATTCTGATAAAGTCTGTATTGTGCCCTGGTGGCCTGTATACAGTAGCCAGCACAAATGTCAAACGGGATTTATCAATTACACTACATAATGCTACATAAAGCACCAAAACTTCAAAAGAATTATATTTGAAGATAGACTTCTGAGTAATACTGAATATATTATTATAAATTACAGCAACCCCTCCCCCTTTACCTTTCAGACGCGACTCGTGTTTATAACAATAATCTTGTGGAGTGGACTCATTTAAAGTAATGTAGTCGTCAGGTTTTAGCCAGGTTTCTGTCAAACACAGCACATTTAGATTATTATCTGTAATCATATCATTAACAATAAGCGCTTTTGGGGAAAGGGATCGAATATTCAGCAACCCAAGCTTTATCATTTGATTATCTGTATTATATCTGTTGTTTATTTGTTGGACATCAATTAAGTTTTTACTGTTGAATGGTCTTGATGGTTTTTTGTATTTACTAATTCGGGGAACAGACACAGTCTCTATGTGATAATATCTAGGTGAAAGAGTCTCTATGTGTTGGGATTTATCTGACTTCTGTAACGGGAGACAGCTAGCAGACGGTCGGGTAAGCCAGTCCGTCTGCTTCCTGACCTGGGCCCCAGTTAGTCAAGGTTTAGCTCTAAGACTATATGCCAAATTACTAGAGAGAAGAGCGGCACCACTCCAAGAAGGATGGATGCTGTCCCTCTTCAACAGGTCAGGTCTGCCCCAAAAGCTTTTCCAATTGTCTATGAACCCTACGTTATTTTGCGAACACCACTTAGACAACCAGCCATTGAGTGATGATAGTCTGCTAAGTATCTCATCACTCCTTTTAACAGGGAGCGGACCAGAACAAAAAACTGCATCTGCCATCGTACTTGCGAGTTTACACACCTCTTTAATGTTCATTTTGGTGATCTCCGACTGGCGAACATCATTAGAGAATTTACGATTAGCTTTAGCCAGCACTTTAAAATTTGCTTTGATGTCAGGCACTCTGGCTCCCGGTAAACATGTGACTATGGTGGCTGGTGTCTCTATTTTCACGTTCAGTGTAATAGAATCGCCAATAACTAGGGCACTTTCAACAGGATTCTCAGTGGGTGCATCACTGAGTGGGGAGAACCTGTTTGATGTTCTAATCGGAACGGAAGAGTGTTTTTTTGATCCGCGACTATGCCGCCTCACCGTTACCCAACTGCCCTGTTGCATGGGCTCTACAGCCAGAACTGAACAATGTACAGAGTTCAGTAAGCTAGTCGCATCCAAAGCAGTGTCTAAAGCTGTTACATTCTCACTACTCTCAAATAAAGTCTGGATGCTTGTCTCTAATTCTGAAATCTTCTCCGTCAGCCTGACTATCTCCTTACATTTATCACATGTGAAGCCCTGCTCGCCAATGGAGACAGATACACTAAACATGAAACATGCGGTGCCAGTGACAATGACTGGAGAAGACATGGCTTACCGTATTTGTTGATTAATCCAATTTACCAAAGTTGTTTGATGGAGTCTATTTACTAATCCAACTCACCACAGTTGTTTAGTGAACTCAGAAAACAACAAGAGATGGCAAGCTAACAGGCTAGCGAAAAGCTAACGTGTGATAGTGATTTAGATTAAAAGCTAGTGATGTCAGATTTAATGTGGTAGGCAATGTTAGACAATATATGAAGATGAGTAGATTATAATTAGCTGTTTAAACAACAGAGAATTATATCAAATAAAAATCCCAAAAGAGCAGAGCAGAGCACATGCGAGCACAACAGCAACAGCCTATAGGTTATAGGACATGTTCCTTACAGTTTCCTGTCCATGTTTGGTTCAAGCCAATGTGTGTATAGCGATTATATTTCTCTTGGGGCCTTTCTTTTTTCTTACTGTGCTCTAGCCAGAAATGGTTTGGTGGCCCTGGGCACTCCATGGTCATTCACACCTTGGTCTCAGGTATGGAGGGCTGAGGTGAATAATGGGCAACTGGTAACTGGTTTAGTTCATTTATCTATATAGCTGCTCTGGAAAAAACAGTGATGTCATCGTCCAGCTCAGTTCAATTCTCATACAATGGTGTCAATGCAGCCAGATCAGTAATATTGTTGAATATTTAGTGTCCCCAATTAAGCAAGCCAAAAGCCAAAGGTGACAGTGGCAAGGAACCAAATCTCAATCATGTGACAGAATGGAGAAAAAAAACCTTGGGAGAAACCAGGCTCAGTCGGAGGGCCAGTTCTCCTCTGGCCAACAAACAAACAAACAGTGTATGATTATGATTCAGGCAAAATTACAGGTCAGATGTCAGATTGGATCAAAACATTCAGAATATTTATCCAATTCCATCTGGTTGAAGATCGGAGTCATTGCGCTGGAGACGGGTTTGTTGAAGAGTGTACTACAGTGATTTTCAAGTATAACAGTGACTTTGGCTACTTTTTGGGCTAGTTTTATTGGGCTCTGTTTAACATTGGTTTTGCTAAACAGATCTGATAACCCTGTTGAGACAGCCATTTTTATTGACTTTCACTAAACGGGATATTATTTAAAAATTCACCTTTTAGTTACTAGATAATGAAGAATTCTTATTTTGGGTAAACCTTTCCTTTAATGTATGCTATGCACATACCCATAAATGAGAGTTTATTTAACTCAACACTATCTCACGACCAATTTTGTACGTATTTTACAAGGTGGCTAATGAATTCGTACAATTTGTCTAAACCCCAGTGACGGGTAGGTTTAGGGGCGAATTCATACGAATTGGGCAACTTGTAAAATAAGTACGAATTGGCGTGAGATCGGGTTGTCTGATACTAGTTTACTAAACCTTCACTGCTATCACTATTTAAGATTGACCAAGCATTACAAAGCGAAGCTCAAAGTCACATTTTGTTGTATGTGAATTAGTCTGTGTGGCGACAGTGGAAGCCTTTATCATTGGGATCTCATTAAGTTTCAAGCTGAAAAGGTGCCACTAAATTAATCTCTGTTAGATGCTAAGGGGTCAAACTGTCCTGCAACAGCTCTTAATATTGAGAGATGTGCTCTTTCAGTTGTACTACTATGCAGCCATGCTGGCGGATGTGCTGTTGCGGGTCTCCTGGGCTATAAATATCCTTCTGGCTCAGATGAAGGATTCAGCTGCAGCTGCCACTGCAAGTGCCCTGCTGGCACCACTGGAAGTCCTCAGGTTAGATTTCAGTCACACGCTTTAAACAGCAAGAGAGGGGGTTTGTAAACTTGTAATTCAGAATGATCAGCGCAAATTAAATTTTTCTATAATTGAATTTTATGGTGGCTGCTGACTCATAGGAAAAATATTCAGGATTAGATTGTACTTTGAGCAAACTCATTTTAGGAAAGGTTATCTGACTATTTTGCAGAATATTTATTATTTGACGTATTCTTTCTTTCTGCTCAACCAGACGTTTTATTTGGAATCTCTTTCGGCTGGAGAACGAGCAGCTGAAAAACTGTGAGAATTGTTGTGCTGTTCGTGATTTCTGGAACATCTGGAGGCATCTGGAAAAAGATCAGGATGTGATGTGTAAAGATCATTACAAAATCACCACACATGGCACAATATGCTGTTTACTTCACCCAAATCAGAGGTTATTGTCTGGGCAGATGCTGAATCTGTTCCATCTTAGCAGTTTTTTTGTTTGTTTAATAATTCAAAGAACATAGTCAATGATATCTGAAAATGAACAACGCTGTTCTTTTGCAGGGTAAAGGAGACAAAACTGCCTGCTGAGGGAACAGATGCAGAGATTCATCCATGTATTTAAGGAAGAAAATCTGTCTGTATGAAAATGAACTAAATACATTTGATAGTTTGAGACATTTGAGATGTTAGATAAGAAAATTATAATCCTTTCAACCATAATTAATTCTGTAATTATCTCTGTTTATCTAGACCTATTGAGACATTTCACATGTATTGTATTTTCTGCATTCAAATAAAACTGAGCTACTTCATGTTTCATCTATATTCAATAAATTTCACTGAAATCAGGCAAAAGCCCTTTTTATCAAACAATAATGGTGACCAAATACGCATAACCTAATTATCCCTCAAAATAATCCTTTCCTTTATTTCACTTCCAAAAACATACAATCGCGTTTCAAATGTCCAGACCAGCTGATATGCAAAAAACAGGCAAGCATTTACTATACAGCAGCTTGAGAACAAGAGAGAGATTAAAAAGCTTGAGAGGGAAAACTGAGAGTCCAGGCTACTCTCTAGAGAACTGTTGTTCTCTGTTCAGCTTCCCTTACTGTACTGAACTCAGCAGTCCCACAGTCAGCTTTGTACATAGCAACCCACTGTGTGGCTGGAGTTAAAGCAGTATAGTTGATTTCTGAAGCATGTAAGTCATGTTATATTAAGGAGAGCCTTTGTCCTTCACTTGTTTTTGCCATGCAGAAGTCCATAATCCATTTGTTTCTGTGACTGGCAAGAGTATTTAGTCAGAAATGCCAGAGCTTATGCATCACATGCATTCATAAAAAAACGCACTGCCGATTGCCTTAATGTACTGAGCTTGAATATGTGCCTGCATTTACGTATGCTAAGTGGCTCCATGAAAGAACCTTACAATTTCTTATACAGTCATGCTCAGATGTTTGCAAACCCCTTGGGGAATCAGACATTTAGCATTTAAAAAAAAAAGAGATATAATACTAAAAAATTATATATTTTTTATTTAATACTGCCCTGAAGAAGCTGCATAAAACCTATTTGTGTTTAAGAAAAAAATAATAACTTACATTACACAAAATATCCTATTCAGACGTTCACATACCTTTGATTCTTGGTATTGTGTGTTGCCTCAAGCATCATAGATTTGCACGAGTCCCTCAATTATCCATAGTGGCAAAACATTATATTGCCACTGTAGAGAAAAACTCAAATGTTCAGAGTATGCTGGGAAACCAAATAACTTACAGGACCTGCAGGCTGTGTCAAAGAACAGCTTCACTGCTCAGGACAAACCATAAACTAATCCACAACTATCACAAAAGACTACAAACAGTCATTGATTCCTTGAGGCACTATATGATATTAAAAACCAAGGGTATGTAAACTTTTGAAAAGATCAGTTTTGTAAATTCAGTTATTTTGTCTTGTGGAATATGTGTAAATATCTGTAAAATAGCTTCATAAGGACAGTAATAAATTGAAAAAAAAATTCTGCAAGGGGAAGGGAAAATTGTGAGCACAACTGTATTTAATGCAGACGTTCTTCAATCTATCCTGGAAAAAATGTTATATGTCCAGTTTCCATGATCATGCAGCTTTAATGAAATGTTCAATGGCATGGTAGATTTGCCTTTATTGATAGTGATCCTTTTTGGTGTGAGAAGCTGCAGACCAGTTTTTAATAGTAGTATGAAGTAGAGGAAGTCACTGATCCTCTTTGAGTGGTCTCTGTCTGTTCTGTTCCTCTTTCTGTGATCTGGGGCTGCTGGATGCCCGCTCTTTTTCCCCTTTCTTGCTGGCTGGGTTGAGAGCGAGTACACTGGCTGCTCTCTCGGGACTCTCCGGAAGCCTTTCAACTTCCTGAGGGTTGTCAGACTCTTTGGCTCGGCCTGGATCAGTCTTGGCTGCTTCACCTTTTTGGGACCTCTCTTCCATATTGAAGTGAGAGCCATTCCTCAATGTCTCTCTGCAGTCTCCATAGAGATGCTGCTCCAGAGTCAGATTTGATGCTGCCAGGTGTTTGAACTCTGACTCAAAGGGAAAGCCACCGCCTGGATGGGTGGCTCCTTCCACCTGGCTGAGGACCGCAGTCCCCCTGTACACCTCGATCGCTTCTGGAAGCATGGACTTAATCTTGGGGAGCCAGCGTTTGCGAACTCTCCGGGCATTGGTGCACATGTCTGCGGCGATCACGTTCATCTCGCTTTCTTTGAAGTTAGGAGCAAAGTTCTGACAATACACTAATGACAAAATGGAAAGAGAAAGAAACAGGAATATTAATGCTTTAAGTCAGCATTAAGCCTATTTCAATTTCATATTGTGACATTTCCAAATGAAACAGGAGAAAAGTTTGTACGGTGTAACTGTTTGGTTCATGAAAAGTGGAGATTGGAGGTGAGGAAAGATTGTGAACAAGGTAATGTTAAACCATAGAATCATGCACACTAAGACCAATAACATATACTAAATATGGTCAGTTTTGTTTGCTTTAACATCATAGCAAAGGGTCACTAACGTTTCACTGTGTTGAGTATGCGGCTGTCCAGTGGTTTGCGATTCGGATCACAGTTGGAGGAACGTATTCCAGTCCCACAGCTGTCAGCCAGTGTATTCCTGCAGTCAAAATACCATAGTCAACCACTGGAGGGCACACACACAAAATCTTTCCAAAACACCATGCGGTCCCTACAGTTATCAAACACAATATACTGAAACATTTGAATATGAGGACATCGATTCCATCTTTGCTTGGTTATTTTTTACTGCAGAACTAAGCTCTTATGTATTGTATTTCAGACATCCTACAGACACACATACACACTTGTTACACATTTGTAATGTTTTAGACCTGTCAAAAAAAGCAGCTAGAAGGCGTCTCAGCAGGACTTTGTGCTTGACCCCAGCACAGAGGTGACAGTTCATCAGCTGCCCACGAGTCATGAAGACACCAGATCCTTCCACAACACCAACAACAGAGAAACAAGGAGACCTTAGCTCTGAATCAGTGAATCAAATGACTCAGTCTGAACTGATAAATAATTCAGATGGACATGGAGTTTCAGACAGGCTGGTATTATTCAGGCCTCACCTCCAATCAGCTCCAGTCTCTCTCCAGGGTCGCCCTCTGTGTAGAGAGCAGGATGGCAACGGTAGCCGATCTGGCTGATGAGTCCGGCGGGCAGAGCCTCTCTGTCTCCTCCCAACAGCACACAGAAACGGTTCTCCAAGGACAGAGGCAGGGAGGACACCTCCATCTTCTCTTGCACTGGGAAGAGACACAAAAGATCACACTCACAGGGATGAATCTTGAGCTGCAATGGAGTAAAAGAGAAGTCCATCAAAAGACATTTACTGCTATAGATCCCAGACGAGCCCCCAAAGATCTTTCCGCTTGTCAGGCTTTCGTACGAGTCATCTTCAAAGTCCTCCTCCTCGTTTTGGTGTGAAGTTGGGCTGTCTGTGGTCGGGAGGCTAGAGGCACCGGGGCTGGCATGGTCTCGGGTCGAGTGCTCGTAGGCATGCATCACGGGTATGATCCCGTTCACACCTCCACTGGTGTAGAAAAGAGTCCCATTCCTGAAAGATCTGCCCCTAGGTCCCCTGTCCTCTTCTGAGTGCTTTAGCTCCCCATTCTGAGCACACACTGGGGTCTCTAACTTCTCTTCCTTGATCTTGCAGGCAGTTGTGGGCTGGTCGCCTAGCAACAGTGAGGAGTTGTTGTTGTTTGGGCTAGGGGGATCGTCTGTGGCAGACGTCTGTGAGTCGCAGTACGGAGCGCTGGCCTTGAACATGAGGTCCATTCCCCGCTCCACGATGTTCTGGATCTGAAGGTAGCCTGCGGTATACATGACCATCAGCTGATCACTGGCACTCACCGTCATCCGGCCTGTGTAGCAGAACGACAGAATTTGCTGGAAGCAGGATGGGGCCACAGATGAGGGCAGCTCAAAGAGTGTCTGGGCACTACCGCTGAACAGATCACGGAAGTAGAGGCTGCTGGCTGCTAAAACGGCACGATGGGCCTTGAAGGCCTGTCCGTTGACCATGATGGCCACATCGCAGTGCTGGCCCAGCAGCCGCTGTTCGTTCAGGCTGTCCAGAACAGTGCTGCCGAAGTTTGGAATCTCCATGTGCAAGAGTTGAGACATCATGCCCGTTTCAGATCTCTGGAAAAGACAGGATGTTCTCACCAGACATCTAAGACAGAAGAAAGTCAAAATGAAGGTGGACCGGCTTGATGAGGTAACAAACAGAAAATTACTAGATTCAAAAGTCACACAATGTTTATCTGGTGCAGACACAGCAGAAAAATGCGACAGAAATGCTGCACAGCAACTCCCTTGGTAAACAGCTCTCTTCACCCCAACATTACTAGAGTCTCCATGTTTGGCAACTCAGCATAAGCTTGCCTGGAGTATTCAAAAGAAGCTGAAAAGTGACCCACAAACCCACCCACCCGCCCACCCTCCCTCTCCACCCCGCCACTACCTGACCTCTATAGCAGAATCTTCCGAGATGAGAGAGAGAGAATGCGGGCAGGCTCCTCACAGCAGCTCAGCATGAGGAAATGTAGCTTGAGAAGCAGAGAGATACGTCTCAATCCGTCCTCTTCCTCCTCGCACAGGACTGAATCAGCGAGAGGGAAAGCAAGCGTCTGTGTGCAATCGATGCACCATCTACTGTATGTCACAGAAAGGGGGAGAGAGGCTATAGGCACAGACACAGAGACTAGGGAGAGAGGGGGAGGGAGTGAGACTGGAGGAAAGTCATTTAAGGACACAGAGTGAGAGAGAGAGATCGAGCGAGAGACAGAGAAAGAGAGAGAGCCTGATGCGGATAACTGCCCTGCAGAGAGTAAACGTGTTCATGTGCGATGGAGACAAAAGACAGGCAAGACAGAATGAGAGAGAGAGAGCGAGAGAGAGAGAGAGAGCAATGGCTCACTTTTATTTGAGCATCACCACACGAAGAAAAGACAAGAATGGGAGCGTTTACCCCGCATGCACCAACCCGAACGTGTGCAGACACATAATCCATCAGAAGCCGTCTCTGCCGTGAGCGGCTCCGTGCTCAGGATTATTTACATTAAGGGCAGACAAATGGTGTGTGCCAGGAGAGCAGCTCTGCATTGCAGTCCCTGTCACAGGCTGGCATGCTCAGTACAGAGTCTGCATACCCAATCAGATGTGCCAACACGGCATCAGACAGATACTCAACCGATAAGAGAAAAGAAAAAAGATAGACTCAGCCTCAAAGCTACCCTGAATGTCAGATCAGTGCATCAAACAGAGAAGCATTTTAAGGTGGCACATATTAGACGGATGGAAGTCTGAAAGACTGTATTGTGCGAGTAAGAGTTGAGTAGAGAGCAGTGGGGCAGTAAAGCAGCGTCTCTCAGCAAAGTGGGGAAGAAGGCGCTGTGTTTCCGTCTCGGACTTGCTGGCTTTTAATGCTGAGATGCCGACGGGCTACGGCGTGAGTCAGCGCTATCAGAGATAAACTGCCGTGTTCCAGTCTTCTGTCTAATATCAACAGCAAAAAATTATAATAAATCAATAAAGTGTGGAACACGCCCTGTGAATGCTGCAAAACTTGATTCTAGCTGTCTGGTCTTTTCGAAAGCAGAAAAACTGTCAGCCCGGAAAAAAGCAAAATGTGACACATTAAGCTGTCTCTTGAAGAAACTGCCCTCAAACTTTGTTTCCAGAGCGAAACGCACACAGTCATTGAGGAAAATCTCCTCTTCCAGTCTGAAGAGAGGAACATAGTAAGATATTTTACATTTGGAAACAAGAGTGCCAGTGCAGACATCTGTTAAGTTGACAGCTGGAGCTCTAGTAATAGACAGCGTTAGTATGGTCACATGTATGATGTCCCTGGGGAGAACAGACTGCAGTCTGAGCTGGTGGGGAAAGGGAGACTCCATACTGCCTACTAGAGGGCAGACGCAGAATTACAGCAATAGAAAACTTAAATGACCTCTCAATGTGCTTAGACTTTAAGTTGCAGTTACACTGTGTTCTCAGAATAGTACATTCAACTGTTCTCCTGATAAATGAGTAAGAATTGCTCTCAGAAAATGTATTGCAAAATGAAACATTTACACCCCACGTATTACACCTCATGTAACTGCCCAGCCCCCAAAAAGTTTGAAATAGGCAAATGCTTAAGAGTCTATGATTGGATCATTATTGCAGTGATTACCATGTTTCTAGCATGTTGTGTTTGGCAACAGGTCTTCTAACCCTAATTGATGGAGTGTGTAGCTTTTCATTTCTTAAAGGAAGAATGACCATATTCCAGTGTGAATTCCAGCGTTCTGACAGGTCACGTTAGTCAAGCTCTCATCAGCTGATCACGTCTACCTAAAGGATACGACGTCTATTACAGCATACACATATAAGCTCCTTCAGTACTATCAGTACTAACATTTATCCTCCTCCCTCCCCAGCTCCTCCTCTCGTCCAGTCAGGATTTGGTATTCTAATTCCCCTTGAATCAGACTAAATTCCTGATTTATTTTGTACATTTAATATCAATATTAATGATATCTGCAATACATCATGTTGGTTCTGTTCTGTTTACCCTAAGGATGGTTATTGCTGCTCTCCCTGCTCTTATCCATGCTAGGCTGCATGGATGCGCAGGGAGTTCTTGCCCAGAACAGAACCATACCTGCAACCCAAACTATATGCTAATAGTCAGCATCAATCATCTTTGACGATAGTGGTCCTGACAGAAAGAATGGTTGAGAGAGAGAGAGTATGAAGAATCATTTCCACACATGAATTGGCACCTCTGAGTCCAGACCTTAAATTCATTTAAAGTCTTTGGGATGTGCTGGAGGAGACTTTACAGAGTGCTTGACTCTTGCATTATCAATACAAGATCTTGACCAAAAAATTATGCACCTCTTGATGGACATAAATGTTGTATTGATCTTGTTTTGACAACGCAAGAGTCCAAGCAAAAGTCTTTCAATGAATTTAAGGTCTGGACTCAGAGGTGCCGATTCATGTGTGGAAATGATTCTTCATGCTCCCTCCCAACCACTCTTTCACAATTTGAGCCTGATGAATCTTGACATTGTCATCCTGGAATATGGCCACGATGTGTCTTCCTTTAAGAAATGAAAAGCTACACACTCCATCAATTAGGTTTAAACTGTTGCTAAACATAACAAGTTAGAAACATAATAATCACTGCAATAATGATCCAATCATAGACTCTTAAGCATTTGAATATTTAAATCCAAACAGCAACTTTTTTTTTTTTTTGACCATGTGCTACATCAAAAATTTATCACAAAAAAAAAAAGAATAAAAAAAAACATCAAATGCATACAAGTTTGTGTTGCATTGTTTGTAGTTATGAACTCAGGAATTATACATTTTTATTTAAAAAGACAACTTACAGTATTCTTTATAAAAAGTTGCAAGGACAAACTACATATACAGAACAATTGTCCCACCAAAATAGGCTTTGGAAATAACTAGTACTGGAAATAATAATAAAAATAAAATGCAACAATTAACAGCCGTTCATTTGGAGCAGCTTAGAAGGCCATGTGCACATACAGTCACAACACAGAAGCCGCATTTTATTAATAATATGCTTCATAAATATTTAGCCTCAGGTCTTCATTAACACTGCTTCAACAGATTGAACACATTACTTCAAATCAGTCCACAAATCTAATGCTGATAAACCTGAAATACTGAAAAAGTTCACAATATCAACACTTTAATTCTGAACTTTGAATCAAAATACTGCTGTAGTGATATAGGATTCCTGATCACAGACCATTCATTGTTCAATGTGTATGCAGTACATTTTATTAATCTTTTCCTTAGAGTTCAACATATTCTCATCATAATGCATTAATTGTTACAGAGAATTGGACCATTAAAAAAAGTAAGTTCCAGTTTTCAAGTGAGATAATAAATCACTTGCTGCAGAGTTGCACCAATAAACCATTTATGAGGCTTTTCAATCAGATTTAAAAAGATAAAATGCAAAATTTCTAGGAATTAAGCCATCTTTTTAAGTCAATAATAATAATGTGCCACTGTAGCTCTTCTTGTGACTTCACATGCAGACTTAAAAAACAGTTCAAGCAGCCTATATAACAGATTTCAATGGACCATGAGAGTAACAAAACCGAGGGTTTTTCCACTGGTCATTGACAGGCAGTGTTACGTTTCACTGGCTTCTCAGCTAGCGACCTTGAGTGACAGAATAAATCAAGTTTCCCAAGTGTTTTTTGGACCATCAAATAGAAATATGGGGACAGAGTGACTTTCATAGAGAGCAATATATACCCTATGAGAAACTTACTTAGGATATATTATTTCAATAAAAATCTATAAATAAATGTAGAATATTCCATAAAAATATACTTTGACCTAGGCTGTTACTTTTAATGTAATAAAATAGTTTCTCGTGTTAAATCATCCTCTCTGTTTGTTTAGGGTTGAGATATACTCACTAACAGGTGCTTGTTTACACAACTAGGCCTAAGCAGAGCTTTCATTAGACAAGTTCTTCATTAAAAAATATTTCATAAAAACATCAACAACAACAACAACAACAACAACAACAAAAATTCAAATAAAATAAAAAATAATCAAAATAATCAAACTCAAATAAATTAAAAGTCTCCAACACATGGCACCTTAGGTCACAGTTTTCCATCTCAATATGCCACCACTATACGTAAGGGCGGTAGTTTCTGGCTTTCCATCTCTTTGAGCGAAAGCGGAAGAAGAAGAACATGAACATGAGAAAGACGCAGGAGAGGACGTAGAGCAGCACGCAGAGACTCATGTCCACGCTGGAGAATCCCAGACCCAGGAACATCATCCCTGGTCTGGCTTCTATCTGGACGCCAGCGTGCTTCTCTTCCGCACCATTGGTGCCAGTCCTCTTCTGATGTTTAGGAACATTCTCAGGAGATGGTTTGAGGTGAACGTTGAGGTGAACGTTGCTTTTAGGTTTGGTTATGACTTTAGGTTTGTCAAGAGCCGGAGGGCCTGGCTCTGGTTGGCTGCTGCTGGAGTATTTTGGGGAGATGTTGGAAGCACTGTAGTGCTGTTTGAGGAAAGTGAGCACCATCTGATCATTCCAGACATGAAGGCCTTCTTGCTCCTCGTGACATGTGGGACAGAGATCAGGAGTAGGCCACTGAGTCTTAGGAAACATGGGGTCCTCGCTCATTGAGCCTGCATAAAGAGTGCAATCAACTATGAGGGTGATGTGTGGTAACATGCGTCATTCTTTCTTTCCTTTCCCTTTCTTCCTTTTTTATTCCTCCCTTCTGGTACTTTCCTCATGTAATGTGTCCTTTTTCTTCTTTTCCCTTTCTTTCTCCCTGTCTTTTATCTTTTCTCTTCTTTCTTTCTTTCTTTCTTTCTTTCTTTCTTTCTTTCTTTCTTTCTTTCTTTCTTTCTTTCTTTCTTTCTTTCTTTCTTTCTTTCCTTTTTCATCCCCCATCCAGCCCTAATTTCATTCTTTCTTCCTTTCCCTTTTTCATTCATTCATCCATCCATCCCAGTACTTATTTCTTTCTTTGAGTTTGTCTTTTTTCTTCTTTTCCCTTTCTTGCCTCCTGTCTTTTCTCCTTTCTTCCTTGGTCACGTTTCTTTTCTTTCTGTTTCCCTCTTTCTCCCCTTTTGTTCATCACTTTTTCTTCCTTTCTTTATGTCATTCCTCTTTTTCTTGCTTCCTGTTGTGCTTTCTCTCTTCATGTATTTTTTTCCTTCCTTACTTTCTGTTCTTTTTCCTTTCGATCCTAATTTCATTATTATTCATTTTCTTCCAGTGTTTCTTCTTTTACATCTAGTCCTAATTTCATTCTGTATTCCCCTCCCCCCCCACTTTCCTTTTCCTGTATTACTTTCTTTTCCCTTTCGGTCTTCCTTTCTTTCCATCCGTCCTTTTCTCCATTGTTCTTTCTTGCCCCGTTTACTTGCTCTCCATATTGCATTTTTTTAAAATCCAACCCATTTTCCCTTTTTTTCCTTTCCTTCCTTTGTATAAAATCAAAAGAACAGTATTTATTTATACAGAAATTGTTTTGAAACATCATGTCTTTATAGTCACTTTTGTTCAATTTAATGCATCCTTTCTGAATGAAATAATTTCTTGGGGAAAACAAACCCCTTTTAATCAGTAATGTATATACTTTGTCAGCCATGAGATGGAACAAGAACCTAAATGCATATTTGTGCAGTCATTTTACTTTAAACACCTTTCTGTCTTACCTGTCAGTCTTGCATTAACCTGGTTGTGCTTTTTCCACAGCCACAATACTGCATCATCAGCAGACTTGACCTGGTTCAGAGACTCCTGAGCCATCTCCTCAAAATGCTTCCCACACTCCTGGCAACCAAAGAAGGTCCCAATGTAGCGACGCATGGTTTGAAGCACTGCCAAGGGATCATCCTCAAACCCTAAGAGGAAGGTGAGTCAATTGTAGCAATGAAGAAACATGAATTAATAGAAAACGTTTACCAGATGACTGTTCTACTTGCTACAGGCCCAAACAGCAACATATATGCTTATATTACAGTCTAATCTACAATCATAATTTCAATTGATGAGATATCAAACATGTTTCAGGTTCATTAAGAGGAAGGGATTTCCCTGCTCATACCAGTGTTGGCTAGAGCATCGGGTCGGCTGGCAGCTTGCACAGTCAAAATGTGAAACAGAGTCCAGAGGGAGCAGGGATATCCTCTTAGTGCCACACTACTACCCTGGCATCCAACCCACTGCACTTGCTCACTCAAGTACAGGTCCGAGATCTGAGAATAATACAAACAGAGCACTTTAAAACCACCAACAAACTGATTTATGTTCCTGTCACATACACAAAAAGAATACAAAAAAAAAAACTTACACTTACACTAAAAGACTTTATGAGGTATATTGAGCTTTTAATAGCAGGAGAAGTAGTGGTCTGTTTCCATCACCAAACGGAAACACCAATTTTCGCAAAGAAATCCCTTAATTTGCAAAAAAGTTTTTACACTCGCTTGACGTTGTGTTTGACTTGCGCGAAAAAGAGTTCATGCGAATAATAGGAGATGGAAAAAAGTTCTGGCGAATGTGTGTGAACATTAAACCCATGTGACTAATTATGGGGACATTCTAAAACGCTTAACGTGGCTTAATGTACTAAGAAAGTGATATTAAAAGACCAAACTCAGTAAACAAAATACTAATAAAGCATATTATGTGCAGAAAAGCAGATGAGCCCAGAATACGATGAAAGAATGCAAATGTGTGTTCAGGATGAGAGAGCTTGTTGGAATAGTTCTCCCTCTGTGTTTATGACAGTACAGATTTGGTCTTTGCAAATCACTAAACCTGCTTGTGTGTTATTAATAATTTATAATGTATTTTGTCTTTTTATAACTGTTGGTCCATTAAGCCTCATTATAAGCATTTTCTTGGTTTTCTATGGGAGGAAAATGCTTAATGTGTAATTAAACATATTCTGGAATCATCTGCTTTTCTGTACATACTGTAGTATGCTTTTATTAGTTTGGTGTTTACTGAGTTTGGTCTTTTAATACCACTTTCTTAAGCCACATTAAGCATTTTCTTGTTAAGGTTAAGCTGAGGGAGTTTTACTTACTGTTGGTTACCAATACCAATTTACTAGGTTACCAATACCACTGTCAACAACTTGATGGAAACGCACCTAATTCGAATTAGTTTGTTTTTTCCTTTTTGCATACTTTGAAAAGATTCGCTTCACGTTTGGATGGAAACCCAGCTTAAGAATAAGTTGTTAAACGGGTGACACTCTTACCCTCATTTTGTTGTTAACTAGGTCCAGAATAGCATCATAGGGGATCTTCTCCAAAGGTAAACTGACTAGCCATTCTAGCAACGTCTCAAGAAGTTTCACCACAGACTGGCGACCTGGAAATAGCTGAAATCAAGGGTGCCAAGTAAGATACAACCCTGTAAATTTCAAAGCTCTTATGAAAACAATTTCAGTGTTAGAAGACAGCTCAAGTGCAAAGAAAAAGTTGTGTTTGTGTTAAAACACTACCTTGGCGACAACAGTTACAAAGTCCTTGAATGTTTTTAGTTCTTCTCCTTCTAAGGTCTTGTGTGCGGCCAGTTCAACCCTCAGTAGATAATGTAAGCCAGACTCCAGATCTGCCATGTATACCTTAGACCTGAATAAACATTAATACTGGTGACCTCGTCTTACTTAAAATTCAATCAAAAGCTAGTAATAAGCCCGTGGGCATTCATCGCAACTGTTAAACTTCAGATATTTGGAGTACTTAACATTTTACTGAAAATATACACTACTGTTCAAAAGTTTGGGGTTGGTAAGTTTTTAAAATGTTTTTGAAATATTTCTCTTAGGTTCACCTAGTCTGCGTTTACTTAAATACAAAGTGATATTGTGAAATATCATTACAATTTAAATAACTGTTTTCTGTTTTAATATATTTTAAAATATCATTTATTCTTGTGATGGCAAAACTGAATTTTCAGCAGCCATTTCTCTAGTCTTCACTGTCACATGATCCTTCAGAAATCTAATTTGATTTAGTGCTCAGGAAACATTTCTTATTATCAGTGATGAGAATGTGATGCTTAATATTTTTTTGTGGAAAATTTGTGGATACATTTTTAAGGCTTCTCTGATTAACAAAAATTCAAAACGACAGCATTTATTAAGTTACTTTTGATCAAATTAATGCATCCTTGCAGAAGCAAAGTATTAATTTCTTAAAGAAACCTCACTTTTGAAACTCTTTCCACTCCACCTGGGTTCCCTGCCCATTATTCTCAGGCTGAGGACGCTGCAGGGACGAGGTGGACTGTTTCCTGTGGACTCCAGGGAGGAGTTTTAGGAAGGAGGAGAAGAAAAAGCGTAGCCTCTTCTGACTGTTAACACAAACAGAAATGTAAAAACTGCATATACAGGGCATATTCTATTTGGTGGATAAAAATGAATTTAGCAGAGGCCGTTTACGTACACATTCATCACAGTGTGTGTGCCATTGGGATGGAAGAGGTACGCTGAGGGAACTGAACTAATCCCTAGTTTCTCCATTAGAAGTTTGTCTGAGCTCAGAGCTCTCTTCACTGCTATACCCTCATATGGCATTAGGTCCAAAATTACCTAGTTAAAAAAAGATAAAAACATTAATTTAGAGCATTACAATTCTAGCTACATCACTAATTATGCCTAAAGGGATCATTTAGATCATCTACTCACCCACTCATCATTCGAAATCTATGTTATTTTCCTTTTTCCATGGTACACAAAAGAACTTTGGATTGTCTAAAGGCCTGGGTATACCTCATTTTCCACACTCCTCTTCGTCGTGCGCACAGTTGAGCACACAAGCCTTTCAAAGTATACTCCTTTGGCAGTGAGCGCAGAAAGACAGTGCGCACATGCCAAACTTATCTAGTGGACTTTGTTTTCAATCACACATGCAATATATATATTAGAGTTGTCAAAAGTACCGACTTCGATACCAAGTCAGTACTGAATTTTTAGCAACCAGCATTTCCCTCTAGCATTTTGAGCGCTGTTGAATGGATTCTTAAACGCCTCTGATTGGCCATTGTGTTCACACATTCAACATATGTCTGTGATTGGCTACAACGATCAACGCTCTTCACCGAGTGCTTCAATGATGCTCACTCTTCACAGAGCGCTTACACAGATACACACAAGAGCGTTTGAAAGCAGGCGTCTATCAGCGGATCCCTAATATATCCGTTGATAAACCTCAGCACAGAAATTTAAAAAAAAATGTGACGATACCAGCATTTTGCGAGCTGTTGAATAGATTCTTAAACACCTCTGATTGGCCATTGTGTTTACACGCTCAACATATATGTCTCTGATTGGCCATTTTGTTCACGGATATATTAGCGAATATATTAGGGATCCGCTGATAGACCTCCCTTTCAAATGCTCCTGTGTGTATCTGTGTAAGGGCTCGGTGAAGAGCGAGCATCATTGAAGCACTCGGAGCGTTGATCGTTGTAGCCAATCACACACACACACACACACACACACACACACACACACACACACACACACACACACACACACACACACACACACGTTGAGCTTGTGAACACAATGGCCAATCAGAGACATATGTTGAGCGTGTGAACACAATGGCCAATCAGGTGTATAAGAATCCGTTCAACAGCGCTCAAAATGCTAGAGGGAAATCGTCACATTTTTTAAATTTCAGTACCGACTTGGTACCGAAGTCGGTAAGTTTGAGAACTCTAATAATTTAAATCTAATAAATAATTAAATCTAATATCAGCCAATTAGATACGTTTGGAATGACATATGGGTGAGTAAATTATGACATCTGATCTTATACTGCTTTCCTACAAAAACAGATTGATTAAACATTGTGTTTTATCTGTGTTTTTCATACCTCTCTCCCTATATAAGAGTCTCCGTCCTCAACTATAACTGCAGTATACAGTTCCGTTTTCTTCCCCACTAAGGATAGGATGTCCTCAGACCTGCAACAGATGACAAACTCAATGTTTCTAAATATTAAACAGAGACACATTCTATTATTGTCTAGAAATTAAACCCTAAACAAACATCTCTAAATGTCCCTCCTGATGCTGGAGGCAGAACATGTTAAATATTAAGCACAGCTGGAATTGAACATGTAAAAATTAGATGGTAACATTATAGATTTGGGCACCTGACAGGCTCAAGGGGAGGGCAGCCAACAGGCCAGTCTTGTCTAGTGTGGTTTTGGAGGAAATTCACCATTAACTGCCTCACTGTCTGCAGTTCTCTGTCAGCCCCTAACAGTACACAAATAAAACAAAATCAGAAATACAAGTTAAAGCCACAATAATAAAAATCAATGAAACAATAATAACTGACAAAATTTAAATTCTAATCAGAGCAAAAATTAATGAAACCCACCTCGATATGTCTTCCCAAATTCATTTGTGGTGTCATGTGCTTTAAAATACTAAAGAAAAAGAAAAGAAAAAAATGAATTATTCCTAAATGAAAACTACAAAAACTACATGTCCTATATGTGTCTATTTTAAAACCAGGCATGTTTCTAGCAATTTGGTAATTTGATAAGGGTGTAATAATACATTTGTCTACTGTATAGTTACCCTGGTTTCAGGTTTACCTGACCTCGATCAGACATAGATAAGACGTCTTATAGTGTTCAAAACCAGCTAGAAAAGAGCACAGCAAAATAGAACGATCTTGTTTTGTCACGTTAACTTGACATCATTTTAAAATGCAGAGATTTCTTGTTTTCACCAACGACTTGATGGTGAGTACATGATGACAGAATTTACATTTGTGGTACATTTGTAAATTTGTGTTTGGGTGAATTATTCCTTATAAATAGGCCTGTCTACTACAGCAAGTTGAGCCTTGGATAAAACAACTCTATATCGCGAATCATATAGTTTCCATTTTTATATCGCGATATATCGTTACACCCCTACTAAATGAATGCAGAATCATTCTTGCATTTTTTGTTACTGAGGTTTTAATCAGGATACTTGTTGGTTGGGCAATTACAAATCTCTTTCACTTGCCCCTTTAAAAAATGAAAATGTGAAAAAATGGTCGAGCCCTGCTATGTATAGCAGTATAATGACATATATAGCCAAAGACATTTCACTATGGGCGGAGCTACCCAGTATAATTCCACAAAATAAAAACCAAGCAAACAAAATGTGTTGCTTGATGCTTTGTTAGGACTAGGTTTGTAGTATCGTCTACGATAATATCGCAGTTTTTGTTTTAATGATGTGCGAGCTGACATTATAGAGTCACACAAGAAGTTAATATTGTGAGTTACACTTTAGACACAATCGTTGACAGAACTGTTGTGCATCTCTGAGTAACACACTTATCTGAATGAATCTGAATCTTATCTGAAGGTTTTTTAAACAAATCGGATGAGTGAATGATTAATTGACCCAGTTTTAGATTCATATTGAAAGTATTTTTTTTAAAGATTTTGGCAATATCGCAAACCTTTAGTTAAGACTCAGATTTATTATATAGGTTTAATCTGTTGAACGAATAAATAACATCATTTGCATAAACATACTCTGAAGGTGGGGTAGAAGTGGATTCCGAACTCCTTACAGATGTCGAAGTTCTTCTCATGAGCACAATCCAGAACTCCAATACGAATGGCCTGTGCCCAGTCTATGAGAGTAGAGAGACACGTCACATATATCAAACACATTTAAACTTGAAGGTATAATTAACTTGAACATTTTGTCGTCAATTACTAGCTCGCCCTTATGTTGTTCCAAAACAATAAGACTTTTATTCATCTTCAAAAGACAAATTAAGATATTATTAGTCGGACAGCTGAACTCGTGCAGTGGGCAGAGGTAAAGAGTCACGAGCGCGCCCCCACACACACACGGCATTATCCCTGGATAACTATACGTTCGTGTTGTTGACATTACATGCACTTACACACCGATTGCCAACAAAACACAGACATTTGATGTTGTTTCATAGACTGGGTAAACCCAGCCTGATCTGCCGGCGATTTGATTTCGCCCTGCAGCTCAGGCTGGAAACCTGTACATTCATTTATCCTGCTTCTGTCACACTTTTGCGGGAACCAATCACAGACTGGCTTATCCACCTGGTGCGCTATTGGCTGGTTTAACACAATGATGGATAGAGAAGGATGGATCGATGCCCGTTGATCACGCCTCTTGTGGTCTGATTGGTTGAAGGACTATCCAATTGCGTACAGAATAATTTGTTCAATCTTAAAAGACAAGCAGTTTCACTCACCGCCTGCGGTTTCGACTCATGACAGGGAACAAACAAGCACAATTGCATAACTCCATTGCTGCTCCGGAAAAACAAACTGCCTCCACTGTTTCCTTAATGCTTATTTGGGAACCTGAACAAGGTTATCTTTCCCTCACAACCAAAAACACACTTCTTTAGTGACATTGTTGATTTTGTGGTCTAATAACAAAATGTCAGCACTGCCGACGGCTTCCGTAACTTGAACGAAGCACGTTGAGGGGTGCGCTCTTACTTTCGCTCTGGTTGATGTGTGCATGCTGTTTACACCTAATTCCTGCCTGTTCAAGGAATTTCGGCTTTTATGATATCATACAGGGCCATACTCTGAAACAACTTTCCAAAACTTGTTAAGGGACAGAAATTCTACGTCATACGCCCAACTCGTTTTTTTTTTTATTTTGGCGATGTTTAGCATGCGAATCCAACTCTTTATCAGTGTAAATAAGTCAGAATGCATGAAATAGCATTAGACATTGGTGAAAAGGACTTTTAAATGAGGGACAGAAATTAAAAATATCTTTAATCGAATTTCAGGATGAATGAATATTTTGTCATAAATAATGACAGCATTTTCATTTTAGGGTGAACTATCACCCAAATATAATGCTCCTATTTTTTATATTAAGTGTCTTTAATATTTACTAACATTTAAATTAGAGTTGTTCTGATTCCGATTCCGATACTTGTATCGGAAATATCACAACAAATTCTGGCATCGGTATCGGCGAGTACTTGAACCCATGAACCGATCCGATACCATTTTCTTACACAAGACCTAGTTATTATGACCGCTAGCTTTGCCTAACCGCTGCACGGTTCTTAAATCAGCGAGGAAGAAATGAAAACGCGTTAGCAGTATGTCCACTGTTTAGCAGTATTTCAGACTGGACCAACCAGCTAGTAAAACAGCAACTGTCACAAGTACAGGTACTTCAGTACTACAAAAAATGTGATGATACCAGCATTTCTGTAGTACCGACTCCCGAGTATATTCAGTACAAGCAGCTGCGTTCAGTCGCTTCTGTGTTTATCTAAGCGCAGGGCTCCAGACTGTAGCTAAATATATACTAGTGTCTGTGAACAATAATCTGCAAAATACTATTTAAATATTACCTGCAAATTCTGCGTCTCTGTGTGTATGACGGGCGGAGATGCGCTGGCGAGCACACACACATACACGCGTGACACTCGCTGTCTTTGTGGTCTCTGCCTTGTCACTATACGAAGACACGAACGCATAAACCGTCACTTCATGAGAATTTACCATACCATGTCATATCATGAGCACAGACACTCAAAGGTCTTCAAGGCAACCCGTCAAAATAAAAGTTCGGATTAACGTGAAGAAACTGACAATATATTAATCTACTGTTGTAGCCTACACCAGATTTAGCTACGTCTCTATGTAATAATAATAATCATGCCTAGATGGTTGCTTATTTTTCACTTGTTTTGTTGTAAAGAGATTATTTTCTGATTAATACATAATTTTTTATATTCCTAGATTTATAGTCTATCTATTTTATTTTAGTCTTTTATACAGTTATATTGTAAAACTAAAATATACTTTTCAGTTTGCGGTGTTAGATTTGTGGCTGCATTTACAGTTCTTTTTCGCTTAAAAAAATTAATATTACTGTCAAATGCATGTCAGATAATAAAAATACTATAATAAATATAGTAGTTCACTGTATGTATTTGTTCATGTTTTATTAAGGGATAAGTCTGAAGCACAACATAAAATAATTCTAGCAATTCATATACAGCTGTATATACAGATACACACCCAGGTAACGGATCAGTACTTGGTATCGGCCGATACCCTGAGCCCAGGTATCGGAATCGGTATCAGGAAGGGAAAAAGGGTATCGGTACATCTCTAATTTAAATTAATCATTTATACAATGCACTTATTGTGTACATACATGTTTTTACATTGTACTTATATTTGAAAAATACCTACATGTAATTACATCTATAATTACAGTAGACGCTTCCCTTACACTCTAACTCACCCTTAAACCTAACCATACCATGAAACCTTCCCCTAACCTTATCCGTATCCCACCTCAATAGCAGCAAAAGTGTTTTGCAATACAACATGAACACACACGTACACTTGTATGCAAGTACATAGTAGTTAAAGATACAATATAAAGCTTGACCAATTAATATAAATGTTTGAAGCAGCAAATGATATCAATACTTGAATGAAATGTCTAAAAAGAACATCATTAAACAGAAAAAAGGCATATGGCCATAATGCAATGAGGTAAATGGGCATGTGCAGAGACTTGAGCCTAGTTATATTTTTTCATTTGCGTTGTATAACACATGCTGACGTCCACGCTAAATGTCTTATCGGTACTGGCACCCAGAACAGCTGCCAGATAGCCTAAGTGGACAGGAACTCTGGCAGGAAGCCTAAAATCATTTGCATTACATGGTTTTGAGGTCTGACATCAGAAACGTAGATATTAAGTCTCTCACTAAAACTTTGCGAGACGAAATATTACTCCCTCAAAGCAAGATTTCATACAATGCATAGAGTTTCTGGAGCCAGGTGGTTTGTTTTTAATGCAAACTCAAACTCTGTGAACAGCTGTGAAACCTGTGTCAGAAAAATGAAACAGATGGGGTGTGATGAAGGCAGCTGATTTAAAAATGTTTGGATGAGAGAGAAGAGGGACAGCCAGGGGAACTTTAGCCCTCTATTCTTCACCTGAGGGTGGGACACTGTGGGTTTTAGGATATGTGGGAGAATGCACAGCAGGGTCGCGTCCTCACAATAGGGACATCTGACCCTCATTGTGAAGGTAACAGCTGGTAGGCGGCCACTTGTGAGCCACCCAGCCGACAGCTTGTGCCAACAAAGGCAGACTGAAAGCATTCAACAGAAGACTTGTCCTCATAACGTTAGTCATCCAAAGGCCACAATCATTCTTATTCCCAGTCCACTGAAGAAGAAAAACAAAGGCATGGCATTCCAGAACATATACCCAATAATATGATCATGATGAAACATTTATTTGTCAACAGCACTCTGGTCTTCTCAAAATAATTACCAAAAAAACAAACACAAAGTTAAGTACAAGAATATGGTAATCATTCCATAGTCCAAAAAATCTGCATGCCTATTGAAAATCTGGGATTTAAAATCCCAATGAAACCTAGAAAATAAAAGCTCAAAATTAATATTCTGTAATTTTCTCACTCTTGTGTCAAACTTACAACAATAAAATGCATGCATTTTCTATGAAGCTGCTTTAAACGATATGTATTGTGAAAAGCGATATACAAATAAATTAAAATAATAATAAAAAATATTATATTATAATATATATATATATATATACATACATACATACACACACACACACACACACACACACCTAAAGGATTATTAGGAACACCTGTTCAATTTCTCATTAATGCAATTATCTAATCATCCAATCACATGGCAGTTGCTTCAATGCATTTAGGGGTGTGGTCCTGGTCAAGACAATCTCCTGAACTCCAAACTGAATGTCAGAATGGGAAAGAAAGGTGATTTAAGACGGTCCGGTCTGAGTATTTCACAATCTGCTCAGTTACTGGGATTTTCACACACAACCATTTCTAGGGTTTACAAAGAATGGTGTGAAAAGGGAAAAACATCCAGTATGCGGCAGTCCTGTGGGTGAAAATGCCTTGTTGATGCTAGAGGTCAGAGGAGAATGGGCCGACTGATTCAAGCTGATAGAAGAGCAACTTTGACTGAAATTACCACTCATTACAAACGAGGTATGCAGCAAAGCATTTGTGAAGCCACAACACGCACAACCTTGAGGCGGATGGGCTACAACAGCAGAAGACCCCACCGGGTACCACTCATCTCCACTACAAATAGGTAAAAGAGGCTACAATTTGCACGAGCTCACCAAAATTGGACAGTTGAAGACTGGAAAAATGTTGCCTGGTCTGATGAGTCTCGATTTCTGTTGAGACATTCAGATGGTAGAGTCAGAATTTGGCATAAACAGAATGAGAACATGGATCCATCATGCCTTTGTTACCACTGTGCAGGCTGGTGGTGGTGGTGTAATGGTGTGGGGGATGTTTTCTTGGCACACTTTAGGCCCCTTAGTGCCAATTGGGCATCGTTTAAATGCCACAGCCTACCTGAGCATTGTTTCTGACCATGTCCATCCCTTTATGACACCATGTACCCATTCTCTGATGGCTATTTCCAGCAGGATAATGCACCATGTCACAAAGCTCGAATCATTTCAAATTGGTTTCTTGAACATGACAATGAGTTCACTGTACTAAAATGGCCCCCACAGTCACCAGATCTCAACCCAATAGAGCATCTTTGGGATGTGGTGGAAACGGAGCCGTGCCCTGGATGTGCATCCCACAAATCTCCATCAACTGCAAGATGCTATCCTATCAATATGGGCCAACATTATTATTATTTTTTTATTTTATTTTTTTATTTTTTTGGGAGAAATTCCTCAGTGGATTTTTTGTTTCCCCCCTATACAGTGAAAAAAAAAATGGTTAAAGGCACAATATGTATGATTTTTGGATTAAAAGACCCATAAGACCACTAGAAAAATGTTATATATTTTGTTGACTTGTGTACTTATCTTATCCCAAATGTTACCAAGAATTATTAAATTCAGAGAAATAAGCTATTTAAACCAGGCTACAGACCATGTCCTTGGTCATTATCTAATCAACCATCACTGACATCCCGTGTTACCCTCGATTTCTCGTTTTATTTTGTAGAAACCATGGAAACACCAAAGACACTTTAATATATTATGTGTTTTATTAGACAGGTGAGCAACTGTTTGGATACACTAATCGACAAAACTAATCATTGTTGTATAGCTTAACACAGTTAGTTTTATTGTTTAAATCTCTTTTTTTTTTTTTTTTTTACCGCCCAAGAGACATTTGACTGACATGTAAAGCAACCAATCACAGTTTATTTTGTTCCGCATCATGTTTAGGGGTGTGAAAATGTAAAGTCGCTGTCCCTGCAATAACTGACAGGCGTGCATCTATAAATGATTCATTCAGGAACATTGTGCAAGTTTACTGCAACAATGGAGCTGTGAACTTCACTTACTTTTGAAAATCCAGCATTTAGCTGAACCTGGTAAGCGTTCATTGTCACAGCTGTAAACACGACGGCGTTCTTCTTCCACGAGGGAGTTTGACGTCCCGGCATTTGTTTCCAGGCGGACCGTTAAAGAACGCAACACGCTCGTCTCGCAGACATCCTGTAGAATTCAGCCAATCAGATGATGACTTCGATACTCCTGAAGCATTCCAAGAAAAGTGTCCCATATGCATCAGATATTCAGCCAACAGTCCGTGGGCGTGACTAGTCTATAAATCTTTAATATATTAGCTCATCCATATGATTTCTGCCTGGAGTCCAGTCAGATTCTTTTCCACCGGCTGTAGAGGTGAAAACAACAACTCCCATGATTCCGCAAAATCAAGGCATCATCAAGCTACACCTTTGTTTTGAATAAGCGACCTCTAGTGGCAAAAATTACATACTGTGCCTTTAAGTTACCAACATTCTTCTAAATATCTTCTTTTGTGTTCCGCAGAAGAACGATCATAGTCATACAAGTTTGAAACGAATTGAGGGTGAGTACTTTTGACAAAATAATTTTTTTTGGGTGAACAATCCCTTAAGATTCATATTTTATAAACTAAATATAATTTCTAACAACAAGAATGTTTGTTGAAATGAAAAAAACCAAAAAAACAAAAAGAGGAACCGACTAAAAAACTCACTACTGATCTCAGACTTTGCTTTGTACTGTAGGTCACGATCACCACAGGGCCGAACCTTCACCACAGGGCCAAACATTATCGAGAGAGAACTGACCCTCCCTAATTTCACAGCTCTACTACTTTTAGCATCTTCACGACAAGGTGTTAAATGCATTTGCCCTCATTTATATTGAATGTGTCAGTCTACAGTGAGCTTTTCATTGCCGTCATCCTTCACTGCACCCAACACATGTGGCTTCCTCCAGTATACCATCAGTCCTTTAGCTCAGAGCACAGCAGACACGTAGCACTGCTGTCTAAGCATTTTCATTAGCAATAAGGCCGATCTTGTAGCTCTAAGAAGGTCTGAAGAGAGTTAATGTTAATCTCATTATTTATTCAGAATGGATTTGGAAGCCATGGCTTGACCAAAGATGGGCTTTCCCCATCCAACCAGAGCTGCCTAGAGAAAGCACTGTGAGGTCTAAACCTCTGAAATCAAATTCAGCAGCATACAGTGCAGGAGACTTTTGGTAGGGCTACTTATGTTGAGTTCCTGATTTTAGATAATGCAAAATATCTGATAGATGCATATTTCAAATTTTTGGTAGATGTTTTATTTTTATTTTACATTTTTATGATTTAATTATTAGCTTTTGATAAACTCACAAACCACCTGCCATCACAAACTGCACAAACACAAACTTAACATTTTTCTAGTTTTTGATAATTATATTTAATTCTTGAATAATTATCATGCAGTTGTATGATCTCATATTGAGAGTAGCCTATTTGTACTTTTAAAAATGCATCTGTAGAACTATTTAAAGGATTAGTTCACCCGAAATGGAGAATTCTGTTATCACTCAAAACAAACCTGTATAGCTTTCTACCTGCAGTATTGACAATATTGTGTCTAACCTGTATAATCTTCAGTCTAACACTAAAGGGGAAATACTGAATAAATACAATCATCACTCTCTTTTATGCAGTTACAATTTACAATGAACAAGCACTAGAACATAAACTTCTAAAAGATTAGGGCTGTGTATCGCCAAGATACGATACGCATCTTGATACAGGTGTTACAATATGATATATTGCGATACACTGCAATATTGTAAGAAAGGCAATATATTCCTTTATTTCTTCTTTTTTTAATTTAGAAAAACTGTCACATATGCATTAAACTGTTTATTTTATTTGATCAGAACAATGGGATCTGTTTAAGTGATCAAAAAAAGTTAAAGTTGGCATGAAACAGATGCAATTGTGCTTTCTTCAATATTGTGCTGAGTGAAATGGCTTCTCGAACAATACAAATTGTAGGGCGACACGATTTTGTCCATCGGGATTTGACTGGCTCTTTGGGTCGTGATCAGAGAAGAGTTGCAAGAGGGAGGGGAAGTTACTTTGATTAAAGAGAGGGCACATGAATTTAAGAATATGATGTGCATTGTGAGAGATAAATCATTTATCATAAATTATGCAATATTCCATAAAAACTAAGAATGGTCAAATTATTTAATGGTGACTTTAAAACACCACTAAAAGTAAATATACTGTACACTACCTGGAGACATGTATATAATAAGAGTGTGTGTTATGGGTTAAAATTAAGGCCTTGAGCGCAGTGATAAATACAGATAACAGGCAGCAACAACCGTGGATTTACATGCAGGTGTATCAACAAACCGGGGATTATCGACTTTCCATGCATGTCCTTGTGTGTACTTAAGGCCAAATACTCAAAAACACTGTAAGCCTCATTAAAACCCATGTGACAATGTACAAGGAAATAGTATGATGGGATAGTTATGGTAGAACAAGACAGACAGACAGACAGACAGACAGACAGAAAGGTCTGATTCTGGAAATGAATAGTAGCAGCTGTTTGGGTGTTTGGACATCCATCATGGCAATAATACCACGTCTATGGACATTACAATGATAGTAGCCTACCATGGTATTCTATATGGTTATCAAGTGCCATGGAAACAATCAAAAATACCATGGTATTGCCATCACTATGGTAAATTACCACCTCCCTCCACAGTAAGGCTGGCCATCCCAAATCTGTCAATACTATTCTTTGGAAACACTTGTGTGCCTGAAGTGAAAGCATCGATACTATGTTCTTCCTCAAAAGAGTGAATAAACAGGAAGAGGATCAAAATCCACCTACCCTTCACGTCGCCGGCCAGTGCTTTCCATGTAGGCGAGTATTGCATACAGTGGCCACACCACGACGAGTAGAACTGAAGCAGCCAGGCGCTGGAGGAGTTGAGCACGGTCTGCTTCAGGCTGTCGCTGCTCAGTATAACCACTGGATCATCTTCAGTGTACAATCGAGCTGACTGACCCTGACTGAACAGCAGCCCCATCACAATACTGATCTTACCGAAAAACGCAACTGCCATTTGAGGTGATAGAGGAAACGCCGCTCAGTTTGAAGCCACACAAATAAATGAGTTCTCTACATTCAGAGTGATTCTACTCGCTCCCATGGACGACTACATTTAGTGGAGACGTGTCTTCTAGAGCTTCGTCACTGCGCTATGAGAACGCAGACGCTTAACTTGCGCATCCTATCTGCGTATGGTCGACGCATATCACTGTGGGAGCCTTACTGTAATGCAAGCAAAATTAAAGTCCCTGTAAAGGCAATTCTGAGATTTGTTTCTAAACACATTATAAATGTTAGAAATGTATTGCTGAAACACGTTACAAAGACTGTGAATTGTGTAGTACTGAATTGTGAAGTTATACCGTTAAACAGTTTTTCACCGTTGCTGTGTTCAGGATTTTCCCCCGGTTTCACAGACAAGACTTAAAGGGATAGTTCACCCAAAAATGAAAATTACCCCATGATTTACTCACCCTCAAGCCATCCTAGGTGTATATGACATTCTTCTTTCAGACGAAAGCAATCAGAGTTATATTAAAAAAATGTCCTGGCTCTTCCAAGCTTTATAATGGCAGCCCAAAATTTGAAGACCAAAAAAGTGCATCCATCCATTATAAAAGTAATCCACACAGCTCCGAGGGGTTAATAAAGGCCTTCTGAAGTGAATCGATGGGTTTTTGTAAGAAAAAATATCCATATTTAACACGTTATAAAGTAAAATATCTAGCTTCGGCAGACCGCCTTCCATATAAAGTGTAGCCATTATAATGCTTGGAAGAGCCAGGACATATTTTAATATAACTCTGATTGTAATTGTCTGAAAGAAGAATGGCATATACAGGATGGCTTGAGGGTGAGTAAATCATGGGGTAATTTTCATTTTTGGGTGAACTATCCCTTTAAGGTAGTCCCAGACTAAAATGCATGTTTGAGCTGTTTTAACTGAAAGCAATTTGCCCTGACATATCTCAAAATATGTCAGTGGCATTGTCTCAAGATGCACACCAGTAATAAACATTCACCACAAATGTTGCTAAGAATGAAATAGATTTCACCTTTATTGTATAATGTACACAAACACATAGTATTTTATTGTTTTAATCAATAAAATGATTAGAAGAATGATTAAAAGTGAGTGAGTGAATGATTTAAAAATGAGTAAATCTCACAAAAATAGGTTGATGTCACATCGTCAGTGCAGGCAAGGGAAGAGGAACAAAGGATCTCAATTACAGCAGACTTAGTTTATTTACACACAAAAAAAAGGCCATCCTGAAGGGAGAAATCAGCATAACAGCTTCAGATATGTAAAGACAACACAGAGAAAAAAAAAATGGACGAGCCAAACTGAGGCCTTAAATACATGGAAACATGGAAACCAAATGAAAAACAACATAAGAGTCCACACATAACCAACCTTTACACATCTCATTCCATAAATAAAAGAAAAAGAATATATACTGCATACAGAAAATCAATGCATTTTTTTCTTTTGTATTTTGACATGTGTCTAATGGTCTCATTTTATGACCATTAAAGGCCTACTGAAGTGCCTTGAAACATGCAGCATTATGTAATTTCTGCTGAAACAGGAAGACAAAGCGGGACATATCAAGCAGCTCCTCCCCTTTTTAAAATAACCAATAGCATTTCATAGCTCGGTCAGAACCACAGTGTAATAGATTTCCCTTTTAGATTTAATATGAAACTGTTACTAAAGCAAAACAGTGAACATAATCATGCTGAGAATGTGTAGTCTGAAAAGTGTCATTTATGTTGGTGCATGGCATGCCGTCTGTCTAACTGTTTCTCCTCCCAATCACTTCAATACACGTTTTGTGGTCTGTGCTGACTTGCGGATATTATCCGTTCTGTGTTATTGTGTCTCTGGACCGGAGCAGACTTTATTCACCCCAATGGAAAGCATATTTACACTGTCTGAATCATTCCCTACCCCCCATATAGTGCACTATGTACCATACAAAAATATGTAATTGTGTGAACAAGTGACCATTTTCAGCCATAAGCTTCAGTGTCAGAGGTGGGACGCTTCAGATTCAATTTGATTTGATTGGACAGAAAATCTGATGAGAAGCTGAGATGCAGAACGATGTCATCAAAATCGTTGATCCATATTGGCGGAAGTGGGAGACTGTATGTTTTGAACGCTTAAATCTTCTAAATGCGAATTTTGTCATTGTATTGGAGCACACTATAACCATAAGGCTAACATATTCATACTAAAAGCCAAAAAACTTTAAGCACATTTTGTCCTGAAATTCTCATTAATGTAATATATCATTACATTTACTTTTATGTATTTTTGTAATCTCCATTATTCATCATGGTGATTGATTTGCATTAGATTCTCATTACTGTAATACTGTAAAAGTATTTTTTTAATGCATCAAAGTAAACAAATGACTGATACATACAATTTTTACTTAAATCAACAGATATTAAAGGCAGTACAACCAATACTAATATGTGTATATATATATATATATATATATATATATATATATATATATATATATATATATATATATATATACACACACACACACACACACACACACACACATGTACACATATGTACACTTTACAATTTAAATCATGTATCATTATTTCTTTTGAATTTCAGTAATGAGAATTATGTTTTGTTGTTATTACAGTAATTGCAAAAAGTGCAAAAATGTGCTTAATTATCATGAAAATAATTTATTAATACTGCAAGAACTTAATGGTCCTAAAATAGCTGCTTATGCTTTTTTTTTTTTCTTCTTCAAAAATGATTTATGAAATATATGAAGTTTCAATATCAAGTTTCAAAAACGTCTCGGTTACGTATATAACCCTCGTTTCCTGAAGGAGGGAATGGAGACATACGTCGGAACTGACCGACGAATTGGGGATCACTTTGAGAGACCAATCTATTTTGAGTGTTAACTAAACGAGCCAATGAACATTGGCATGTGGTTCACGCATTCCACATACTAATAAGGAAGCACGTATCCAGGTCGGGGTCTCAGGATGACGTGAGAGTTGTCTGGCCCAAATTCTAGGCACGATTCTTCGACCGAAAATATTTGCAGGTCCCCTACCCTCTTGATGAAGGCTCAAAGTGAGGTCTCTGCAGCAACGTGAGCACCAGAGACAGGTCCCAATAGGGTAACCTCCTTGCACCTCTGAGGAACCTGACGATCAGGTCTTGCTTCCCTATAGACTCACCTTCGACTGCATTGTGCTATACTGCGATTGCCGCCACATACACTTTGAAGGTGGAGGGAGACAGCCTTCGCTCCAACCCATCTTGCAGGAAGGAAAGGACAACTCTAACCGAGCATCTTCGGGGGTCTGCCCAGCAGGAAGAACACCACTCAATGAACAGGTTCCACTTCAATGCATAGAGGTGCCTCGTAGAAGGGGCTCTAGCGGAAGTAATGGTGTCTACCACCGACTGGGGTAGGTCACCTAGAACCTCTGCGTCCCATCCAGGGACCAGATATGGAGTTTCCAGATGGTCTGGATGTGGGTACTAAAGGGTGTCTGTCCCTAAAAAAGTAGGTCCTTCCTCAGAGGAATGGTCCAGGGAGGTGCTGTTGCGAAGAACATCAGTTCTGGGAACCAGGTCCGGTTGGGCCAGTACAGAGCAACTAACAAAACCTGCTCCTTGTCCTCCCTGACTTTGCATGGTGTCTGTGCAAGAAAGCTCACTGGGGGAAGTGCCAATGCACTTGAGGCCCCGTCCACAGATCCGAGACTGCATGCCCGTTGTACGTGGCCCCCCAGCCGGTGGCAGAGGCATTCGTGAATACTACAGCATGCCTGGACACTTGTTCTAGGGCATGGGTCTCAAACTCGCGGCCCGCGGGCCTCATTTTGTGGCCCCCTACTTGACATCAAAGTTTAGTGTTAGGCCTGCACGTTGTTTTGAAACGCACATTTTTGCTGAGTCGTTGCGAGTGCCGCGCTTACCACGGTTTTATTTTTAGAAATGCAAGCTGCCTCACTGTGTGTGTGTGTGAGAGAGTTGGCTCAGCCCTTCCTCGTGCAGTATAATTGGTTGACACCGCATGATTGCCTGGAACAGAATGTGAGGCTGATCAGACAGTCGAAATTAATGTGGTCTATCGCACCGATCGCACCGTTGCCAATGTCATCAATGTCGAAATGATTGAGATGGCCAATCAAATCAAAGTAGGCGGGGTTTACGTTTCCTTTTGGATTGTGCACAGTCTTCACACACAGACAAGCACGTCAATCTATCGCTTAATGCTGTTGCGGAGAGAGACTATTCTTTTCGGTGAAATCACAAAACAAAATGCACACAAACATGTCCATGATCTTAATATACAATCACTGATGAACATCTTTGATTTTAATGAAGAAAAAATATATATATTAGGGCGGATTAGGAACCGTGTCAAAATTAGGTTTGTTAGGAACTGATTAGGAATGTTTTCAAAACTTCTACCACCAGACCACTAGGAATTCAAATATTAACAGCGGATCTATGTATTTATTCACTAATGCGAAGAATCTCGGGACTAATAATATTTTTGACGCAAATTAATGCAAATAGTCCCAAAAGGATTATTTCCCAACTAGAATTAGATCTAGAATTTCTAGAAGAATTCTAGAAGAATTTCATTCTTCTGTTTCTTTATGCTTAAAAAAAAAAAGAGAAAAAAAAGGTCCTCCCCCCAAATGTTCAAGACATGGTTACGGCCTTGCTTTGAATTAGTCTATTATTTTAACTCAAATTAAAATCGTTCGGAAAAGAAATGGGAAAGAAACAAAATCGGAAAAGAAACAAAATGAAACAAAAGATTCTCCATCTGGCAGGGCCTCTCAGGGTGGGGGCCTGGATGGGCTGGGCTCTTGCGGCGACAAGAAGATGAGGAGCTGGAGCCGATGACTGGGTGGAGGCAGTAGCTGGTCGTCGGGGCAGGATGTGCTTGATCACCTCCGTCTGCTTCTGTGCCGCTGTAGACTGCTGGGCGAAGTTTTCAACGGCGTCGCTGAAGAAGACGGCCTGACAGACAGGGGCATTGAGGAACTGAACCTTGTTGGGCTCACGCATATCTGCCAGGTTTAGCCACAGGTCTACCACTAATGTGAACATCGGCCATGGGTTTTTTTGTCTCCCTGAGAGCGAGGTCTGTCACCATATGCAGTTCCTGCATAACCCCTGGGTCGGAACTACCCTGATGCAATTCCTTGAGCGATTCGGCCTGGTAGACCTGCAGGAGCGCCATGGCATGCATGGCAGAAGAACTGCATGCCAATGTTTATTGGCTTGTTTAGTTAACACTCAAAGTAGATTGGTCTCTCAAAGTGATCCCCAATTCGTTGGTCAGTTCCAATGTACATTAAACGTGACCGACTGAAAGGGAACTTGTCTTTTAAGTTGAAATGTGCATATGATTTAGGGTTAACATTGTGTCGTCCAAAAGAAGGCTGAAAATCTCTTCAGTCAGATGCATTTTCACAGTGTACTGGTCAGCTCTGTAGTCTAGCCAAGTTCTCTCCTCATTATGAAGTTCTTGAATCTAGAAGTAGATAAAAAGGCATTTTCAGTTATATTATTTACTGCAGTCTTAAATAATATTTGAGCTAAAGTTATCAAGACCACTAATTTCATAAGCAAGCATATTATTATAGGAGTGCCTTTACACACACCAGTATAAAGTCCACTCTGTCTCTCTTGGCATACCAGTATTTGCACAGTTTTTGGAGCATCTCTGTCATCTGTTGTTCATTTCGCTCTAAATTCAGAATTTTCTGTATCTCTTTTCTCACTGCAGCCTGCAAATAATCTTAGATTAACACACTGAAAATATTCAAATATACTGTGCTTATATATATATATATATATATATATATATATATATATATATATATATATATATATATATATATATATATGCATAGATGCCTCATTAGTGGCTGTTTCTATCGACCGCTATACGTAAGCTGTCTGCCATATTGGAATGGTAAAAGCCAGTCCGTGAACACTCAAGAGAAAGCTGACTGTGCGTCTGCAACCATAGTTGTATGCATAGCATGTATGAATATCCATATCTGCAATAGACTTAAGCAGATTATTTTCATAGGTTGTGGCATCTTAGAAAACTCATTGATTTTTACTGTAATTTGCGACAGCATCTGAAGTGTTCACAATTCCAAGATGGCAGATGCGTCAACGTGTCTAGAGTAGTTGAATGTGGCATTTATGCTTACATATCTCATCTTAAAAGTACCTGGACAATATTAGTAAAAAAAGGAAAAAACTCAACATGAATATTATTGAGTAGTTCATACAGCTGATTGCAAATCCTTTTACCTTTAAAAATGGGACTGAAATTTTACTTGATTGCAGAGTTGAGATTACAGATTGATCATCTATATTCTGGGCAGGTTTTGTCCTTAACAGATCACCCAAAATCTCATGAAGTACATCAGATGTTAACTGAAAGATCACCTACAGTGTAAAATGAATAAGGTTTAGATGAGAGGTTTTGCTTCTCTCATTCATTTAGCATTTGTATAGTTGTTTGTTATACATTCCATAGACAAACCTTTCGATAGTGTTTGCGACTGTTAGCATCTAATAGATAGCTTGGTGTTTCATAAAGGTCAAGAGTGTCTTCATTTGCATGGCTGCACAGAATTTCCACTGCAGCATCTACTAATCTGCATACGATACGGTCTTCATGGGGCAACACCTTTATCTTTGATGGTGTGTTGGGTTGGGCTTGATGCCACTGCTCCAAGACACATGGCATAAAATAACCATCCTCACTTTTTCTGACATCCTGAATATCAAAGAGTGAGAAGTTCAGAAATAGTAAGATTTTTTTTCATGCAAATTTCATGCATATATATTATTCTACAGATATTTGATCCTTTGTTAAAACATTTCAAAGCTGTTTTGCCAACTTACAGTATCTGTAGATTGACTGTCATGCAATGGTTTAATTTTTTGTCTCTTTCTGGTATCCTGAGCATCTTTATCCAGCTCTTCTGTCAGTTTAGCATCCACATGAGGCTGAAAAATACAGGTGATTAGTGATAGATACAATTGCCATTCTAAAATATGATTAACATGACTAAATTTGTGAAAGCAATAGTTCCCCAAAAATGAAAATTCTGTCATCATTTATTCATGCTTTCCAAACCTGTATGATTTTCTTTCTTCTGCAAAACACATGCTCTTTTCCATATAATGAAATCACCAGGACCGTGCACAGACCTTTTGAGGGGCATGTGCTGAAACTGAAAAATGGCACCTCAAGGGCAACTCCATGTCTGTTCACCTACCCCTAACACTTTATTATTAAACACGCGTTAGATGGTTTTTTTTTTCTCGTTTGTTTGTTTTCCTTAATTTGTATTGCTGCTGAACTTCAGTTCATTCAGCCAAGATAGAGGGGACGAAGTTATGAGGTTTACTGACAGTTTGAGGGTTCAACAAGATTTAGTCACAAGCTCTTTTTATTTCCTTTCATTGGCTAAATATTTGTAAAACAGCCAGACAGACGTAAAGGGTGACCAACAGCATTGATTTATAGAAGAAGAAGAAGAAAAAAAAAAAGGCACTTCACAGTGTAAAGGCAAAAAGGGCATGTGCTCTGCACAGGTTGAGCCCTACCTGTGCACGTACCTGGAATTCACACAGAGCTGTCAAGCTCCAATAAGGACAAAAAACACTAATAAAGCAGTACAGTACATATGACTTTTATTCTATACGTTTTCTGAAGTTGCACATTGTGTGAGGAACAGACACTTCAAATGTAGTTTATCATCATTCTAGCCATACAGTATATAGTAAAATGGAATAAATGGAACAATACAAAATAGACTGTAAACAAAAATAGACTGTAATCACTCAAAAGACATTAAGTTCCAAGGATAAGAGACAATAGGGCAACATATAATATATAGTACACATAGTGTACCATGATATAGAGTACACACACACACACACACACACACATATATATATATATATATATATATCTCCATGGATCGGACTTGTTTGTTCAGCACATCCCACAGACGCTTGATTGGTTTGAGATCTGGGGGATTTGGAGGACAAGTCAACACCTCAAACTTGTTTTTGTGCTCCTCAAACCATTCCTGAACCATTTTTGCTTTGTGGCAGGGTGCATTGTCCCGCTGAAAGAGGCCACAGGGAATACCGTTTCCATGAAAGGGTGTACATGGTCTGCAACAATGCTTAGGTAGGTGGTATGTGTCAAAGTAACATCCACATGGGTGGCAGGACCCAAGGTTTCCCAGCAGAACATTGCCCAAAGTATCACACTGCCTCGGCCGGCTTGCCTTCTTCCCATAGTGCATCCTGGTACCAAAGTAAGTGACGCACATGCACCCGGCCATACACGTGATGTAAAAGAAAACGTGATTCATCAGACCAGGCCACCTTCTTCCATTGCTCTGTGGTCCAGTTCTGATGCTCACGTGCCCACTGTTGGCGCTTTCGGTGGTGGACAGGGGTCAGCATGGGCACCCTGACTGGTCTGCGGCTATGCAGCCCCATACACAACAAACTGGGATGCACTGTGTATTCTGACACCTTTCTATCAGAACCAGCATTAACTTCTTGAGCAATTTGAGCTACAGTAGCTTGTCTGTTTGATCATACCACATGGGCCAATCTTCGCTCCCCATGTGCATCAATGAGCCATGACCCTGTCGCCGGTTCACCACTGTTCCTTCCTTGGACCACTTTTGATAGATACTGACCACTGCAGACCCCACAAGAGCTGCAGTTTTGGAGATGCTCTGACCCAGTCGTTTAGCCATCACAATTTGGCCCTTGTCAAATTCGCTCAAATTCTTATGCGTGCCAACGCATCAACTTTGAGGACAAAATGTTCACTTGCTGCCTAATATATCCCAGCCACTAACAGGTCCCGTGATGAAGAGATAATCAGTGTTATTCACTTCACATACATAAATATATATATACACACACACACACTTTATTGCCAACATTTTTTGGGACGGCTGTCTTTACATGCCATGCACATGAACTTTAATGGCATCTCATTCTTAATCCGTAGGGTTTAATATGGAGTTGGCTCTCCCTTTGCAGCTATAACAGCTTCAACTCATCTTGGAAAGCTATCCTTAAGGTTTAGGAGTGTGTTATGGGAATTTTTTATGATTCTTCTAGAAGCGCATTTGTGAGGTCAGGCACTGATGTTGGACAAGGAGGCCTGACTCGCAGTCTCTGCTCTAATTCATCCCAGAGGTGTTCTTTGGGTTGAGGTCAGGACTCTGTGCAGGCCAGTCAAGTTCCTCCACACCAAACTCACTCATCCATGTCTTTATGGACCTTGCTTTGTGCACTGGTGTGCAGTCATGTTGGAACAGCAAGGGGCCATCCCCAAACTGTTCCCACAAAGTTGGGAGCATGAAATTGTCCAAAATGTCTTGGTATGCTGAAGCATTAAGAGTTCCTTTCACTGGAACTAAGGGGCCAAGCCCAACCCCTGAAAAACAACCCCACACCATAATCCTCCCTCCACCAAACTTTACACTTGGCACGATGCAGTCAGGCAAGTACCGTTCTCCTGGCAACTGTCAAACCCAGACTCATCCATCGGTTTGCCAGACAGAGAATCATGATTCATCAATCTAGAGAACACGTCTCCACTGCTCTAGAGTCCAGTGGCGGCATACTTTACACTGCATCCGATGCTTTGCATTGCACTTGGTGATTTAAAACTTGGATGTAACTGGTCGGCCATGGAAACCCATTCCATGAATCTCTCTACGCAGTGTTCTTTAGCTAATCTGAAGGCCACACAAATATTGGAGGTCTGTAGTGTTATGGGAAAATATAATCATAGAAGAAAATTAATTTTAATCATCATGAATGAGAGTTCACATTTATCCATATAATCAAAGGATTATGCATGTGTTTTCTGTTTGCTAAGCCTGACTGTTAAAATCCACAGAGGTGTTTGCATGAAAGAAAGGGGCAGAGATGCAGGGAAGGGTTTAAGAGGAAACTCAATTGTTTAGTCTGGCAGACATCGTTCTGCAGACATTCAGGATGGCTGTATGACCGTTGCCTCTTCTTTTGCAAAAGAATAAACCATTTTATTAAATTTACGAAGATTTGTCTCTTATTTCAGAAGTTGATTCGAAAATTGCCACAACAATTTGGTGTCAGATAGTGGGATTCCTTGGATGTGCCTTCTGGACCCCGAGAGCAGGCAGTGACTGATCATCCTGGACGTTAGAGTCACAGCCTTACCCCGACAGACTGAGGGAGAAGGGGTTACTGCTCTGGGGTGTCCGGAGGGTCCGACCACTGGAATTAGACAAAACTAACCCAAGATGGCAACAGGACGCTTCTGGTAAGAGACAAACTTTAAATTCAGAGAATTTCTAATTAGAATTTGGTTAAATTGAAAATTGAATTGGTAGGGATAAACCATATTGGGGTCTGACTCTGTGGCAAATGCAACCTGGTTGATTTGTTTATGGGATAGAAACTGAAATCACGTGGGCGAATAAGTAGACCGAGTTGTGTGCGGTCTGGGGACTGAGTTGTGTGTGGTCCCGAATAGGGCGCTATTGCGAGCGTCCATCCCGTCTGGTCTTGGGTGAAGAGATCAGATCTGTACGGAGACATCCGACAGATTAATAGTGCTTGCGCAAAAAAAAACACAGAGACAGATTGCCAGTATGATAAAATCCCAAAGAAGCTAGCTGAATATGATACACTGGTATTTTGTCAAATGAGAAAATTATATGGCCAAAAATGCATGCAAGGTTTAGAGCCCGTTAATTAAATATCATGATTTTCCAAAAAAATTATGAGACACTGAGTGTCAACAGACTAAAAGTAGTGAAAGAGTCAGTTGAAGAGGGGAGATAAATCGAAGGGCTGTTGTGGGAAATGTGTGTGAGAAATGCAAATGAACAGTGAAAGAAGCAGATAGCCGGGAAAGGAAAAAGCTTTTGAGACGAAAGAGCAAACACTGTAAGCAGCTCTGCTCTGAAACCCGTAATTCAAAGAAATTGGCAGAACTTATGAAGAAAATAGGCAGCAATGTTTTAATTCTGTTTAGAAAGTTAAACAGCAACTTAACTGGCTACAGACAGAACAGAAAAAAAAAATATAATTACAGCTGTTTGAGCTTATGCATGGATTTGTAAAATGGGTGGGGTGCCATTAACCCCGAAGGAAAGATCCCAGAAGTAACAGAGGGATTGTATAATTTGATAACCAAATGTTATGTTTTTGAAAAAGCAGATGCAAGATACCATGAATTGCAAGGCATTGTATGTTTTATCCAAGCTCTCTTCTCAGACTGTCCGAGTGTTTGTCAGACTGAAACATGCCAGTTGCGGAATGACACAGAGTGTTTTGATTGTTGTCAGCGGGGCCATATTGCACGTAACTATGTCCCGCTCACCCATAAGGTGTCAAAATTGTGGCAAATCGGGCCACCAGACTAAATTCTGTAAACGAAACCCAGTAAAAAGAAAGAAACAGAGACAAGAGTTACACTCTGTCTAAGAAAATAATGAGATAACAATAAGGTTAATAAAGTCTTTAGTGATTATTTTTGAAGAAAGGATTTGAGATCATTTTAATATGAGGTTAAAATTAAAGATAAAGATGATAAAACATGTTGCAAAAGATATTTAAATCCTGATGTAGAGGATTTTAAAATGAAAAAAAAAAACAAGCAAAAAAAAAAAGCTTGTGCTGAGCTATCTGAATCTGGCCACCACGCGGCCTAATTTAGAGACTCAATCTGAGTGGAAATTTATAGTTTCTAAATTGTATGGACAAAAGACAAATATAAAATGATTTGAAAACAAATTTAAATTTCTAGCCAGGCCTTACGCTGTGCTAGAGTGAGAAGTTAAATGTTTATGAAAATGCAGTGACAAGTCCTGAAGGCCTCAGAGTCTCTCTCTCATTTCAAATCAGCTCAAAGCTGATATCTGGGCCTGTGTCACATGATATGTCTTGTAGAAGCACAGGCCATCAGTGGAAAATAATAGACAATGTTTTAGGTTAAAAATAAAGGATTGCCATTAAGAGGGCAATGATAAATATTTCAGATTAAACAAAACGTGATGTTTTTAAAATATAGACTTTTAATTAACTGAAATTTCTGACTAATGTATTATATGAAAGCACACCAGTTGGCTCTGTTGACTCTTGAATGCACTTTCCAAAAGTTCCAGAAAACATTGTATCCTATTGAAGGTCAAAGATCTCGAGCGGTGACCAGTGTGCATGAGGTGATTTTCCCAAAGACAGGTAAGATCCTCTTTTGGCCAGCGGGGGACAACCTAATCCATGGGGGTCACCGCCACTGGGCACCCCCTAAAGGGGGGCGTTTTATGTGAGGTGTGTATAAGAGTGGAGCAGATGTCTGTGAGGTCAGCAGCATCAAGGGGGGAGTTGTGTTTTGTAGGGGCAGAGAGTCCAGACAAATATACAACAGTCTGCCCCAAAGAGATGGGGATGGGGAAAGAGATGCGCTTCAAGTACCTGGGTGTAAACATCTCAGAGGACCTGATCTGGACTGCACACATTCAGACACAGTAAAAAAAGCCAGGCAAAGACTGTACCACCTGTGCCAGCTGAGGAAATTCAGGGTTTCACCAGCTATCCTGAAAACTTTCTATTTAGGGGTGATAGAAAGTGTATTAACTAAGTGCATCACAGCGTGGTATGGGAACAGCACCAGTCATGACCGCAAAGCCCTGCAAAGAGTCGTGCGCTTATCCGAGCGTATCTCAGGGTCAGCTCTCCCGTCTGCAGGACGTCTACACCAAACGCTGCAAAGGTAGAGCTACTAAAATCATCAAGGACTCTAATCACCCTGCAAACCCTCATTTCACGCTGCTGCCATCTGGTAAGCGCTTCCGAAGCCTGATGGCCAAAACTGAGAGACTCAGGAGGAGCTTCAGACTCCTGAACTCAGTCACTTAACATCACGTGACTTCACTTCAGGATAAACATCGACATACTGACATTGCACTGCACTTTCTGTTCTCGTTGTTACTGTGTAACAACCTGTTATCAACCTGTTTGCACATTATACTTTGTACATTTCTGTTAACCACATATTTATAAGTCTACAGTTTACTCACTGCACAGTTTATTTCACTTATTTTATTCCACTTCTTTATTTTTATTTTTTTTTTTCTACTTGATTTATTTATAATTCCACAGATTTCACTTCCGGTTGTATATTCTGTATATAACTGTGTATGTGACAAATAAAACTCTTGAATCTTGAGAGATGTTCCTCTGTACAACTCACCCAAGAACCGCATACATTGAATAGCTTGTTTGAATGCCAGGGAACACCCTGAGGGAAAGTTATGATGGTAAAGGGCATTCAAGAGCCAGCTGAGACCATGCTGTGATTGTCAGTAACTTTGCGGAGAACAGAACAAAATTTATTGAGTATCAGTAAAAGTGTGTGACATTGAACTAATATGTCTCTATCATAGTCTTAATCCTGCAGGTCATTAGATATGGCAGAGGATAATTTGGAGACATGGTGATGGCTTTAAGATGAGGACAGCTTTTGAGAGAGAGAGAGAGAGAGAGAGAGAGAGAGAGAGAGAGAGAGAGAGAGAGAGAGAGAGAGAGAGAGAGAGAGAGAGAGAGAGAGAGAGAGACTGCTTGTTGAAGCAGGGATGGCACAGTGTCTGTTATCACCCTGCTAAGGCTGAGACAAAACAAAAGCAATGATATCAGAACCAAAACAATCCAGCTGACTTTTCTAAAAATAAATGAATAATGAACAGACACGATTTGAAACTGGTTAAGAGACCAAGTGAAAACAAAAGAGAATGAGCAGTTCATATTTATGTGTCCTGATTGAAGGTAGTGTGTCATTAACCTCTGGAATGAGTGTTTTATCATTACAGATGGGTTAAGTCAAAGGACAAACTTTAAGAGAAGCTGATTAACCTGAGAACATGGAATGAGCATTAAGTGGATTGGTATCCAGCTCGGTCTATTAATGGTAATTATGACTACTTTTGTCATTGATGATGTTGATTTGAATTACTGTCTGGATTAGTTAATTTGTAAATGTAAAAGTTAAAGTGACAAATTGGCTGAAGTCACTATTGAAATGATCCAGAGACTCCCTCACATTTATGAAAGGCCGCTGGGCGAACAAAGGAATAGAACCTCTGAAAAGTTTTATTTGTATGCTTCCTCAGAATGGAAGCAGGACATTTGATTTATATAGAGGACTACAATTAATGTAAGAAAGAAAAAACAAGAGGCTGTGAGGCTTTCTGTGTGACTGGGATTGAAATATGAGGACAATAATATTTTGGATTTCTGCAGAGTCACTTATCTAGTGGTACTGAAACAATAATGACTGGATGGTGCATCTGCAGACTAACTATTTGATAGAGGAATAATGCGACGAGAAACAGCCCCAAAGATTAATGTTGTAAAAAATAACATTTCTGACAGGATTATGAACACCTGAAGTTGAATTAAGGTTATATATATATATTGAACTATGAATGTTTTTCAAAATACAGATTGTTTTAAAACAAGTTCAAAGGAAATTGTGGATGACTTATAATACATGAAAAGTTTTGAAGGCCTAGAGTAAATCTGAGCCTGGTGGAGATGCAAAGGAATGTTGAGTGCAGATGCGAGATAACCTACATTAATATTTCTGAAATAATCAGCTAATATTTCTCTAGCACGTACGGTTGTCGAATCCATGCCTATAGAGAAGAAAACCCTTTCTAGTCCCTGCCCAACGCGATGTGTGTCACAGCATTAGTCCAGTTGTTTGATGAGAGTTTATTTGTCATACACACTTTAAGAATCTGTCCAGCAGTGGAAGACTGTTATTCTGCACGGAACTGTGGAAAAAATGAAAGAGGCTCGGGTTGATCTTTGGTTGACCAATCAGCGGAAAGGGGCGTTTCACACAAGCCCACATGTGGAAATCGAATAGTCAAGCCTTTTATCCATTTTCTATCCCTGAACCTAAAAATATAAAAGCAAGACGAATTCTCGTTGTTAATTTTTTTTTTTTTTTGAAAAAACGGAAAAATTAATAAATGAGCCGTTTTCTCATTTTTCAACTTTCAATATTAAATCGAAAAACGAATGAACATGGACCAAACTTGCTGACCACAAATAAAAAAAATTGAGCAATAGTGTACATGCTTTCACTGTATATAAAAGAGCAGCACTAACTCTTCTCTGATGTTTCACGGAAGAAATAAATTCATATGGGTTTGGAATGACGAGGGTGAGTAAAGGTGCCAGAATTTTAATTTGAGTAAACTGTCCCTTTAAATGTTTGAGAGTAAGCTTTAAATTACTTACTCTTGGTGAGGGCATTTCAGAGGGATGTGAAAGGTTTCTCCCTTGATCAGACGTGTCTTCCTGAGATTCTTTTTTTCGTGTGCATGTGGTGATTGTCCGTATGATCTCATCTCTAGGAGGACACTGACTATGAATATGTCCTCTTTGTCTATCTGCCACTGATGTGTCTATCTGTTGTTTATCTCTCTTTGCGCTAGGCAGTTCATCATCTGAAAAGGGATCTTCATCTACCCCTGTCTCTACATCACTACTGTGTTCTCTGTGTATATGAGCGATGTCCTCAGCTCTGACAAGGACACCATGACTTTTGTCACAGCTAAAGTACTTCACACCTCTAAATGTTCCATTGTGGTTTCCATGTGGGTTGTCCAAAGCCACACCAGCCCAAAAACCATTCGCAAATGCTGTGAGGCCTTTATATTTCAGCACACCTGGTCTAGAGTTACACACAAGAACTCTGTCTCCAATCTGAAAGGAGGACAATGGATCTGAAATTTCATTTCTCACATCTTCAGGAAGTGAGCTAGTATACTCTGAACAGTCATTTTCCTCACCATCCTCATATAGAGCTCCATTAGTATCATCGTTTACCTCCTTTTCCCTCAGACTGTTAGAGCCTAGACTTAGAGACTCTCTTCTTTTCAGAGAAAAGTCCACAGGGAGAGGAGGGATGTTCTCGCTGTTAATGGAGAGATCTTCCACAGAATCAGGTGGAGCTGGAAGTTCCTCCTCACTGGTCCATGTAATAATCTCAAAGGCAGGAGGGGGAGGAGGACAGCCATAGCTGTCAAGACCTGATGCGGCTCCTCCTTTAGCAGACGGAGGGAGTTCTGCACTTCCGTAAGACAAAACTTCATCTACAGGAGAGAGAATTTCTGACAAGGTAGACTCTCCAGTCGTTTGTCTTTCATAATGTGGTGGTGTACAGCGTCCTTCCTGTTTATTGTTCACATAAAGCTGAAAATCGTCTGGTACCATAGTGTACTTTTCTGCAAAAACCAAAGAGCCACTACTTGCTTGAGCTGCCTCAGTCTTCTCCTCACCGAGACAGTCCCTCTCTTCCTCAGACCAAGCGAGTGCTTCACTATGAAATGAAATTGCCTCTGACTTTTCATCTATCTCAGACAGACTGACATCACAAGATGGACTATCCTCAGCCTTTCTTATTTCCGCACTTACTGCTTCCAGAATCAAGTTTTCAATAAGTGGATTGTCTGTGACAGGCTCATTTGTACATGCCTGAGTTTTTTGTTCAGGAAGTTCATGGTCTGCATTGGTATTATCAGTTTTGGAGTATGAAAAAGATGACTTCCATTGCCCCCCTGCATCCTGGTCATAGATATTGTGGTTGTTGTTAAACACTAGCACACTGTGCAGTCTCTGATTGTTCTGTACATTTATAGCTGTGGTATCTGGCGTTGCACTGCAATGGACCACCCTTGTCGTTTTTATGTCATCTTGCTCATTAGGCTTAAGATGGCTCTTCTCCAATCGGAGTTCATCTTTTTTGCCTGGATGAGGCTCACGGGTGAGTGTGAAATGCTGGATATTTAATACAGGCTTCATTGGCACTTCAGCTGGATGTCGTGGCCTTTGTCTCCTGGGTGTACAGGGGTCCTCATAAAACCCTTGTGCCTTCTTCTGTGTGTCTTGTTCTGAAAACAAAAATAAATGGTTATAATTCAAATGATTTTCTATACATTTAACTGATGAATATTAGGTGTATATTCATTTTCATTTTTCAACTTCCTCCTGTGTTTGGAGCATTTTAAATTGCAATTTTATTTCAAAACAAAAGTGGTAAAAGGTTTTTTTTTTGTTTTTGTTTTTTACAAATCTTTACATAAGTCTGGAGACGTTCTGGAGATATACACCTTCAACATTTTCTCACATTATCACAGTTTATTCGCTATAGTTTAGAAAATGGTAATAAAATATGACAAGAACTCAAGAGTTAAACTGTGTCAGAACAAATTCATCTTGATAATGTCAGATAACTTTGATAGAAAGATATGTAATGGATTACAATCAACCAACCAATTTAGGTCAAGCAATTACCAAGCAATGCTTAATTTTGTCCAGTCTGTGGTGTAAAAGGTTGCATTAGCAATTAAAGAAAAAAACACATAAGCAAAACATGGTCAGGTCAAAGTGTCTGAATAATTTTGGTCCTAAATTTATCAATTTTACTGGTAGTCCACTGTATGAAGAATTTTTGGGTATAATGTGTCACAGTTTACTTTATTTTGCTATCCCTCACTTACATAAATGAACTATAGTGTCCTGCAACCAGTAGTAAAAAATTATATCCAGTGTCTGAATAATTTTTGGTTTGACTGCAATATTACAGCAAAATGTAAACTTTCAATCAACTATAAATACCCCACTAAAATGTTTCACATAGTCCTAGTGATTAAACTTGTTCTGAGTTGAGCCCAGCCGCAAAGCATGCTGGGTAACCAGCAGTGCCATAATGCAGTGCTGCATCCAAAATTGCAGTACTATATAGTAGGGATACAGTATATGACAAAAAAAGTATATCCGCGTTCACAGTAGTAAATTGCGATAGAAAAGTGTGCATACAATACATTATTACCATGAGGCCACGGAAGAGGATCTATAAATGGCAGTGAAGCGACAGGGAGTTGTACGCTGGACAATGTGGGCTGGACCGTTGCTACGTAAATATGTAAGGACCGAATTATAGTAAATTTACGTATTCCAGAGGCACAGGTTAGTGCCCGCTCAACATAACTAGTCCCCCCAATAATAAGAAATGGCCAAAATGTCCCCCCCAATATTTTAAATTCTTGTACTGGTCTCCTGCACTCCATTACGCAGCGCTCTGTATGTTAAGATGACAAAAAGGTTTAAAAGTTAATTTTTTTGTGTGGTCTGCCTCAGGTCTAACGGTGCTCATCAATGTCAAAATGACTGAGATAGCCAATCAAATCAAAGTAGGCGGGGTTTACGTTCTCTTTTGGCTAGTTCAGTCTTCACACAGACAAGCGCGTCAATCTATCGCTTAATGCCATTGTGGGGACTAGGCATGTACCGGTATCAAAATTTCATGTTGCGATTAATTGCTGGAGCTTTTATCACGGTATACAGTATTATCACGATATTGAAATAAGTTGCAAAAAAAGTGTTGTCATACTATAACAGGTTTAATAACTTTCTTATAACAAAAAGAACCAAACATTTAAATAGCCTACAATAAAGCAATACACAAAAATGTATAAAGTAAACAAATATTTAAAACAGATTAAAGTGAAAAAGAATTATAAAGAACAATAGGTAACACTTTACAATAAGGTCTCACTAGTTAATGTATTAACATTAACAAAGAGCGAATAGCTACATTTTTACAGACGTTATTCTTCTTTGATAACGTTAGTTTAAAAAAGCAACTGTTAGTTAAGTGTTAGCTCAGGTCCATTAGGTACAACTTTTGATTTTAATAATGTGTTATTAAATGCTGAAATTTACATTTAACTAAGATTAATAAATGCTTTAGAAGTATTTTTCATTATCAGCTTGTTAATGAATGAACTAATGTTAAATAATAGAGCCTTACTGTAAAGTGTGTGACTGAACAAAAATCAGTATGCAATTTAGTCCAGATTAAAATATAAAATGTTTAAGTTTGAAAATGAATAGCCTTACGTCTTTGAGTATTAAGTATTTGGACGAGCACCGTAGCGAATACAGAAATCTGAATGGCTGTTTAGTAGCGCGAGTGTTTTGTTTACGAGGATTACCGGGGAAACGGCTGCATTGCTGCAGTTCCATCAGCGCCATCTGCTGTCAGATTGTGAATGTGCATTGTCATTCAGTGCGTCTCCTTCACTCGTTCCGCCATGCGCTGCTCATGAACGTTGGGTCTATTTACATCAGTGCGCATTCGTCTTTGACGTGTTGTTCATTTTAAACGGTTGATGGGTAAAGTATTCTTAAAATGCATTCTAAAAAGCGGAATAATTCGTAATAAATAATTATTCACGGTATTTTGAAGTGCCCACGATAACAATATCGCGCATGTTCATTATTGTGATGCAGGCTATCGTATTACCGTATACCGTCACATGTCTAGTGGGGACTCTATTCTTTCCGGTGAAATCACAAAACAAAATGCACACAAACGTGTCCATGCTCTTAATATACAATCATTGAACATCCCTGATTTTAATAAAAAAAAATTAAAATAAAAAAATAAATATGAGGTCGGGTTATAGTATAGATAATTCTACCACCAGACCACTAAGGAATTCAAGTGTTAACAGCAGATCTATGTATTTATTCACTAATGGGAATAATCTCAAGACTAATGATATATTTTACGCAAATGAATGCAAATATTATTTGCAAATAGTCCCAAAATAATTATTTTTCAACTAGAATTAGACCTAGACCTCATTCACTTTCGTTCCGGTTTTAAAATACCATGTGCTTCTACTGGCACAGCCTTGAGTCGGATGCTCATTTGTCCTACTATTAAGATCATCGCTACTTTATCCAATGGTATATAATTATATGATTCCGCGTTTTTAATGAATCGCATCTTTCGAATGCCGCATTTGAAGCTCGATTGCGTCACCGGCTGTCCCAATTCGAAGGCTCCTTCAAATGCGGCCTCCAAATGTGTCCTTGGTTTCCCGTGAAATGAAGGATACAACAACTGGATCCTTCGCGTCCATTCTTATCCCAGAACTCATTGCGCGGCAGTAACGACAGGATTTTTTTGAGAGAAATTGACGAATTTAAAAAAAAAAAGAAAAAAGAACTTGTAATGGTAGTCTTAGCAGTTTATGCAACCGGACCCTTATTTGAATCTAAAAGGATTCCTCTTCAATCCCATTAGAATTGGTTCTGACACTTTTTTTGACAGTGTAACTGTTTTCCAGTTTTGCATTATGCGCAGTCATATGCTATAAATGCCACAGTAAATCAGTATGGGTATTGAGTCATTCTGCTGACAGCATGAGTCAGCAGAAAATAAACATACTGTAAATCAGCACTCACAATTAATTGCAGTCCATTCAATAACAACAGAAAGGCATCTATCAATGATACAGACTGTGAAATAGTAAAATCAGACTATGACTGCTTTGTTTGGCTGCCTGAAATGAAGATGAAGCAGTCACTATGTGTTCAAAAAACACAGAACCCTCTACCCACCATTGACTTCAGATCCTGATTTTAAAGCCTTCACAGCATCACGCTGACATGAAGTGCTTCCACCTTCCGTCTTGGCGATTCTTTCTGGACTGATAAGGTGAAGAGGGGCCTGGTTCTGTCGGCTGTACCTGTGAGAGGGACTGGCAGGAGGATTATTTGATTCTGCAACTTGCAGAATATCCTGCTCGGCTGGGACAAATTCCACTTGGTTCCTCTTCCTTCCTAAAGTCCACACTTCATCTGATGACAATAGCCTCCTCAAACCTGCCTTACTCAACAAGCTGAAGGAACAAAAACAAGCAAAGCTTGCACTCACATTTTGTCTCAAATCGAAGGCCTCATCATTTTACAATAGATATTGACAGCAATGAACAATTTTTAATTATTATTAATCTAGATTAATGTTAAATTATACATCTTGAAATGTGTAAAAATAAATGTGAACCTAGATTAATAAATGCTAAAAGTTATTGTTCATTGTTAGTTAATGATACACTGTAAATAAAACAAAACCTACTGGAGTTAATGAATTGAACTGTATTGCATGTTTTATCCTTCTAATTACAACAACATATTTTTCTTTATCCCATATGAAAGAAAACACATATTCTGAAATATAATGATATCTAATATAATCTTTTTTTGCAATTTTGTGCAATTAAATTTAGCATTATTTGCGGCTTTCAAGCATCAAACAGAAGACTTAGTTTCTGTTAACTGTAATTGCATGGAAAAAGTTAATGTACTTAACAGAATGCTCATTTTTGAGTGAACTACTGCTTTAAGCCCATGCTATATATCTTACACACAACTAATGCCTACTCATGCAAATAGAAAGAGAGTAAAAGAGAGAATCAGAAAGAGTGAGAAAGAGATGAATGTCGTCCACCTACCCTGACCTGTTCATGACTGGCATACTGCCATCACAAAGGGGCTCAGTCGCGAGCAAGCAGCCAGAGGAACAGTGGCCTGTCCTCCTTCAGGTCCCCTGTGAGACGCTGCTGCCACTCCCCAAATATCGTGTCTATTTGCAGTTGCAGTCGAGCCACGGGCTGAGAGAGCAGTCATCCTGCATCTCCATTCTACAGCTATGCCCTCTTTTTATTCTCTTTAACTTCCTCCTGCTTCCCTCACACTCTCTCTCTCTCTCATCCAATAACTCTCCTCCCATCCTGCCTCCCCCTCCTCTCTCTCTCTCACTCAGTCTGTCTCCACTCTATCTCTGCGACTTCCTTCCATATCTCTCTCTCTCCAAGGGTAATTACTCTGAGTGGTGCATGTAACCAAGACAGACACAGTAAATGCTGTAGATAACAAGCTTATGATATGCACACACTTCTGCCATGTCTCCTCCTCTGTTGTGTGTCATGCAGGATTTGCTAGACACTAAGTGGTGCACTGCAGTATTTCCTCTTGAGGTGGTACCCTACATAATGTGTTGGCACTGCCTCTGCTTACTGTATATGGAACTAAAATATGCTTCTTGCTTCTCTGTGTAAGTGTATGATAATAAATGATGGAATAATAGTGATCACACTTGCCTCCCTTCTTCTCTGGGTGCTTCATCTGTGCTTCTAGCATCTGGTTTAATCCCAGGCTGCATAACAGCCTCTTCCTCCTGCAAAACATCAGCATAAAAATCAGTACTTCTAAAAGTGGAATCTGGGCATTATGAGTAATTATCACATGGTTTTGCACTCCAGTTCAATCTATCACATTGTGGCAGTAACAGCACTGGGAACTGTTGCATTTTGGACTTTGTAAAAAGTCAACATGAAATCAAAATTGACTATTTAGGTTAGTTTTTCTGGTTTTACCGTGAACATTTAAAGGGATAATTCACCCAAAAATTTAAAGTACTCCATGATTTACTCACCCTCAAGCCATCCTAGGTGTATATGACTTTCTTATAAAAGATCCCAGTCATGAGTCGAAACCACAGGCAGTAAGTAAAACTGTATCAAATGTCTGTGTTTTGTTGGCAATGGCATGTAAGTGCATATAATGTAAACAACACAAACGTATAGTGAATCAAAAGTTATCCAGGGATAATGCAATGATGTATTGTGTGTGTGTGCTCGTGACTCTTTATGGCTCTGGCCACAGCACGCCTCCAGGAGCTCGACTGTTTTTGGAAAGAACCGGTACAGCATATCTGTCTTTTATAAATCTGATAAAACTAAAGACTCTTCGGAGATATGAAGGATGCAATACTACTCTATAGGTACTCAAGATTAACATGAGATTGGCAGAAACTGTGTGTTATGTACCCTTTAAATAGGGCACTGTTTGAGGGGATAGCGATCGGTAGTGGTGTTAACCTAAAATCTGTCTCAGAGTCTGGTATTCTGTTACAACATTCTGCATTTGTAAATCCCTCAAAGTTGCTTGTGAATGCTGTTTCATGTTATCCACAGCATCACTGAAGAAAAAGGGTAGATTTCTGATTAATTGAATACCATAGTACTGACAGTGTCTTCCGCTTGGTGTTTCTGTATTTCTTTGGCAGTGTCTGCTTTTGCAGCAATTGTCTGAAGTGAATAGCTTGATTTGAAGAATGTCTCTCTGATGGTGGAGAAGCAACCGTCTCTGCTGCCGGCCTGATCTGTATACATTTCTCCAGTGGTGGATCTCTGCCTGTAATCAACATAGATAAAATGCTTACATATATAAATAGTTGAAAGAAGTCTTTTATGCTCACCTATGCAGCATTTATTTGTAATAATGTGGAATACTATCACAATTTAAAATAAATGTTATCTATTTTTTTTTACTGTAAAATGTAATTTATTCCTGGGATGACAAAGCAGAATTTTTACTTTGGTGCTCAAGATACACTTTCAACATTGATAATGTGCTGTTTTATGTTTGTGGAAACTTTCTTTTTTTAGGATTCTTTGATGAATAGCAAGTTTAAAAGAACAGAATTTATTTGAAATTTGAATTTTGTAACAACGTAGACGTCTTTACTGTCATATTTGATCAATTTAATGCATCCTTGCTAAACAAAATATTAACGTCCTCAAAAGTCACCTGCTCTTGTTGGAGTCTATGAATTACTTCCTTCTGCTTCTCCTTGAGTTCAGCTAAAGCAAGTGCATCATCTTGTAATGTTCTATGACTGATGAAAACAGATGTGTTATATGACAATAATGAAGGTTACATGGCTGTAACAATAATACCATACTTGTATATGATACACTTTCTCATATGAATAATTTTCTCATATGAATAAGTGGTAATAAAGTTAGTTGCATAAACAAATTGCATCAATCATGAAATTGAGGATCTAAAATGATACAGAGTAAAATGCTGTCATCCAGTAATGGGAGATCTGTGATTGACAAATGAGAGAAAAACAATACTTCATAGTGCCTTGTATTTTCCATACAGCAAAACAGTGTAACCATAAAAGGCACTATTTTAGAATTACAAAGTGTCTATGTAATGACAGTATTGTGTTAAGTAAAAGGCATTCAATTGAGTTGGGTTGGCAACTGATTCAAACGTTGAACATGCTTGACTCGAGAAAATGTGTTGTTGTGAGAGGTCCCAGTTGCAAATGTGATACACAGCAGTGAGCAGATTGTGCCATTGCTAACATAATATTATTTTTATGTAACAATACATCCTAATTATACAGCGTATGCTTTTCAAAGTAATCTCCAATTTCACTAAATGCACCAGTAATCCGAATACATCCTTTTATAATGTAACTGTAACAGAATCTTTTGTTTTATTGTGATTATGTAACATCATTACAAGTTTTCCATTACCTTCCGCAATGCTCCAAGCAGTCAAGCTCAGCTTGGGTCTTCTCCCAGACCGCTTTTTCTCTAAGCCTGAAGAGGGCATTGTACTGCCGTGCCCTCAGCTCCTCTTCCCTCAGGAACTACTGGCTCTGAGCCAGAGAAAGGTTGCTGTGGAGCCGCTGGCTGTACAACTCACTCAGCTCACTCCACTACAAAATGCATTAATAGAGGAGCCAGACATAAATGTGCGTTCAATACTTTGACATACACTTGCCATGCACGCCCTTCAGTGCACATTTGCAATTTGTAGCTATAGACAGTCTATGAGTCACAGTATAGTATGGTAATATGGTATTATAATACCATGGTATTAAATGATTACCACATTTTGCAATCATTTATCTGCATGGTACTCCAAGGTATTTAAAAGGTTACAAACAAATCAACTATTCTTTTTAAAATTGTGTTTTTAGTTGGACAATTGAATAACCAAATGACAGGCAAAGCAAAATCCTAGTAAAAGAGATTATTCTGAAAGGTACATTTATTCTTATGATTTATATACAGGCACATACTGTATTTACATCAATGTTATGTCATAATAACAACACTGTAAATTCAAACTCCATGAATTTTATTTAAGTATTAAACATAACACTAGTAACAACATGCCACTCTAGCCCTTCTGTGCCAATCTTACTCCAAGGGTCTAATTTTATCTTTTCACTTTCACTCAAAATAAAAATTAAAAACAATCTAAAAACATGATTGTGTCCACAAATCCCCCATTATCAAATGACACAAAAAATGTCATAGATCATATTTTCCAGAGACAATTTTTTTTTGTTTTATCAGTTAAAGGTGCATTATGTACTTTTTCAGTAAAATATCCAAAAACCACTAGGCCAGTGTTATACATTTTGTTCAGTTAAGTACTTACAATATCCCAAATGTTTCCAACTATTTGTAAATCGTGAGAAAATTGCCATTTTAACCAAGGAACCAGAACGTGTGAGGGAGTCGCCTGTCAATCGCGTTTTATTGGTTTTATTTAGCAGAAACGCTTTACTCCTACTGCAGTGAGCAACAAGTGTCAGCAGCCACCAAGCGAACGCACAGAGTAACGTTATAACATCATTTTCAACACACTCAGATGTATCTAATATGATAAACAGAGCTGCGTTACCTCATACTCATGACCGGAAAAGCGGAAATGGCGCCGGCGACTGTGGCATAATAAAAGTCCCGCTGCTCGCGTGTGTTGCGTTCATCTTATGCTCAGCTCCCCTGCTCTGCTTCATACTACAGTAACGTTAATAATCGCATTAATGAACATGATTTCTGCCCGAGTCCTATCCCGATTCTTTTCCACCAGCTGTGAGGTGAAGACCACATGTCCCAAGATTCTGCGCTCAAACTTGGTGTCATCAAACTACGCCTTTGTTTTGAACAGGCGACCTCTAATGGACGAAAAATTTTTACATAGTATATATATATAAATAAAAACAGTTCCTTCAATGATATTTAATATATTACCTTGCTCTCACTGCTATCACTTTGCTCCTCTTGTCCTTTTTCTGTCTGGTCAATCTGCGGTCTAAATGTTGTCTCTGCAGCACACAGTCCCGTATCTAAAACATATATTTTTTTAAAAAATGCTATATTTCTTCCAAAGATTTTAAATGCTTTAGTGAGGGCCAACTGTTTCTTTACACACATACCAACATCCTTTTCATCTTTAATCTCTTTTTTAATGGACACTCCTTTTTGTCTGGGGTTTGTCCCTGTATCTCTATCTAGAGATGGACAATCAGACAAAGTTTCCCTTGATTTGGCTCCACAGATGCCCTGTCCAGCGGGTTGTGACTGTCTCAGAGCCCCTCTGTGGTCTGTGATTCGCAGCCAGGCTGCATCATCGTCCATGTGTGTATCCAGAGCACCAGTTGTCTGCCTGAGAGCTTCCACTCTGTGTCTGTGAGTTGCCAAACCGTTTTGAGCCCAGCTCACATCAGCTGCACTCACAGGACTGCCAGCTTCACTCAGCATGCCTGAGCTCTGAGTCTGGTCCACCTGCTTAGTTCTGCTGGTTCAAAGATGGCAGATGTGTAATCAAAGCATGATCAGAATGATTACAGATGAGAAAGAGTGATTCTGACATGCAAAAATCACACATAAAAACTGTTGTATAACAGTGTTGTTATTGTTAACTAAAGCTATCAAAAATGGCTTTCAGTAAAATCAAATAAAAAAAGTATATAAAATAAATTAAATAATATAAAGTAAAGTAAAATAAAATAAAATAATCATAAACTGTTGTCTTGGTGAAAGTAATGTGTAAGTGTAAGTTGATGTACTAAAATCACTAAAACAGAAATTAAAATAAAGGCAACAAAAACTTAAAGACAACAAAATTCTTTAAAAAGATAAACTAAAATGAAAACATTAAAATACAATTTTAATCATTCAAATTGTTAATAAATATATAAATAATATTAAAATAACACTGTTGCATAAATCAAAAATATTGATCAGCAAAAGTTTTCAACACTGATAATAAGAAATGTTTTGAAATGCTTTGCATCACATAAGTAAATTACATTTTAAAATAAATTAAAATAAAAAAGTTTTTTCCAATCGTAATATTTCACAATATTACTGTTTTTACTGTATTTTTGATCAAAAAGTTTTTTTAAATCTTAATTATTCCAAACGGTCTAAATTGCAATTTTGCGTCCTGTTTGCTAACCTTTGTTAAAATTTAGTTAAATTTAAGAAACTGAATTGGAATTAAAAAGGCATTATCAATTCAGTTCTGAATGAGACACAACCCAGAATGGGAGCAAAAAAAAAAAAAAAGTTTTCTAGAAAGTTGTAATGCTAAATGAAATGTTCAACAAGCTTATTAGGGTGTGGTGTCCACATACATTTGATCATGAATAGTGTCTATTTTGGTGATTTAAACAATTGCTGACTCAACACTGCCCTCTTGAGGCTGAGAAAGGGAGCAATGGGCTCTGCAGTAGTCTCACACTGTCACACTTAGGCTCTGTCTAAGAAAGACAGGCAATTGTCCTTCAGTTGTGTCAGCTTTGTGAGCACATCTCTTCTTCTCCTCGGAACTGCCTCTGTTCTGTGTAAGTGCACATTTATATCCCATTACTGTAACAGCACGGAAGTTGTAACCCTTGAGTTCTTCATTTGTCTAGGTAAGAACATTTGCTTATTGCTTTTTCCAGACAACATTCATTTACATACCTTGTACTCCTGTTGCTGTTTTTTCTTGGCCCTGTGGAGCACTTGCCTTTGTTTCCTAACTACTTCATGCATATTCCTTTGCTTCCTCTCATCCTCTTGCTGTGCATATTTCCTCATTTTCAGCCCCTTTTTCGATCTCCCAGTGGCCTGGTGATGCATGTACTCACGCACTTCTTGGATATTATGTCTTGGTTGCCTGTTTGATTTCGTTTGGTCTTCATTTTCTTTACTTGCTACTAGTGGTCTTTTAACAAATACATGTGAGGTGGGATTTTGTGATGCCCTACAGTAGTAATGATTTATGTGTGCCAATGGAAATGCATTGACCGGGCATGAAGAAGCTGCACAGCTGATGCTTAAGACTTGAGCTTGAGCTCTCAAGGGGTTGGCATGCTTCTCAGACGAATCCTCTTCCTTTTTAAATTGTTTTGAACACTGGTCTCCATTTGGTTGAGCATTTAAAACAGGCTGTTGAGGAGCCCTCTTGTTTGACCACTCACTCTGATCTGTAAAGAAAATACATACATGAGAGCTATACAGATTTAAAATAACGCAAAGGTGCATATAATTGCAGAAATATGATATAAACATGCATAAGATGCAGAGTCTGATTGCGTGAGCACACTCAATGTAAGTGAATTACGGCCTACCCTTAATACTGACTCTTTCAGCCTGTGAAAAAGCAGTGCATGGTGAGTTCAAAATTAGTTTCACAAGCCCCTGGGCATTCCTCCAGGCGGATATGTACGTAGAATGCTCTGCTGCATGGCAAGAAAGGAAAAGGGGTAAAAATGCAAACATTTAACCTTTTGTAGGGGTATAACAGTTTGTCACATGGGGCAGTTCTCTTTGTTCCTTATCTACCCCTGAAAGGTGCATATTAGTACCTTCCCTTGTGAAAAAGAGGTATGCTTAATTGTATTGAATGTGAACTTGTAGTGTACTTCAGAGTGTATTTTTCTTTGAAAAAAAAAAAAAACTGTACTTGCAGATAATATAATAACTAAACCAAAGGTCGGTTGTAATTACAAATATATTTAACATGACATACAAATACATGTTTCAATGGAAATTAAATTCTATTTTAACTCACCATAAATGCTTGTCAGTACACCATATTTCAACCAATATAAGTAGGCCTCATTATATTACATATAAAAATGTTTGTCAGCATTTAATATAAAAAGCATGCTAAAGTGTACTTCTTTTTAACAATTGTTAGAGTAGTAATCTGTACCTTTAGGTTACTACTACGAAACGTTTAGGGGTAAATAAGGGACAAAGATGTCCTTTTGAGGGTACTGCCCCATGTGACAAGCTGCTAAGATAAATGTTTTTATTATTTATCAGAGTGTAGTTTTAAATCTTAATTGAAATGCTCTATTCTGTTACTCAAGTCATTTAGTAGGCCAAGGTGCTTTGAAACCTCTGAGACATTTTTATATTATATTCTGGGTCAGGAAACATTGTATTAAATAGTCTCACCCCGGAGATCAGATCTTTGATAGTCGGCATTGGATGAAAAACAGCTTACAGAGTTTGTCCCAACTCCACCATTACCCTGTGATGCTTTTGCTTCTAAAAGAGATTACCGCAACTTACATTGTTGTTGTTTTTTTTGTTTGTTTTTTTACTTGTAAAGTTCTAAGTCATCTAACTGGCATCTTTTTCTCTATATTTTTGTCTGTGCTTTGTAAATACCGTAATGTTCAGTGACAATGCAGACCTTTGTTTGTCACCCTGCAAACTTTTCGGGTAAGATGTTGTCCATCTTTCTCCACAGACGCTGGAGCTCGAGTCTCTCTCCTCAGTTTCTGTTGCTGGATCTTCATTCGTAGACTGTGCAAGGCTTTGGATGTAGGTAAATTCTTCTTCAAAAGCTCTGCACAAGATAGCGAGTCTAATTTTGGCGAAAGAGTGCCATCTTGTGGTAACTTTTGGGAATGAAGTTGAGGTGTCTTATGCGTTGGTTTTTGGATTTGTTTGATAAATGCTCTTTGCAAAATCCTTTTTGCACAAATTTATTTGGATCAACTATATTTAAAGAGGAGGAAAGTGCATCCTGAATGTGGCACAGTGGATCAGTAACACTCTGACGTGATCCTAAGTGGACTGAAAATTATATTTAAACATTTCATATAGAAAAAAGTGAGATTCTTTAAACGTTTAAAAAAATATACAAATCAAAACATTCACCTGTAATGACTAGTATCTAGAGATGCGTCCATTAGATGGCTGTTTTTGCACACTGAAGTTTCTGAAAGATGTCTACTAGTAAATTAATTAGACAGTTTAACCACGTAAATCCCCAAAATACCAGCTAGCATAAACAGAAAATCTAGACTAAAACGGTAACTGTTATATAATCAACTACATTTAACAACAAAAGCCACCCTACCTTTAAATTCGCAGGTTCACGATCATTTGAGAGTCACATATGGGTGTCAGTGACTTATTGACATTAAACGCTCCTGGCAACAGACGCAATGCAATAAAGGCAGTAGGCCTAGTCGATGGACACTGCGGCGCTAAACAGAGCGCCAAAATTACACAATAAAGTTTCTTCAAGATTCATATTGTTTTAGTCTAAATGAAAATACCATTCTCCATTCTATTCAAGTTCATTGTTACAATCGTCCTACATTTAAAACACAAATCGACATCGTCGTGCACACATTCCCTTACATTCTCAGCCTTGATCTAATCTTATCCCACATATTTTGACTAACTTTTCTTATGTGAAATGTTTAAATGTTTGGTAATGTAAAGTAAAAATCTAGCAATTTAAACTATTTTATTTGCCATGCTAATATGGCCATTTTGATGAATAGGCCAGAATACATAAAAAAAAAAAAAAAAAAATACATAAATAAATATCTGACATAATATTTTATATCGTGAATTCAAGATTCAAGAGTTTTATTTGTCACATACACAGTTATATACAGAATATACAACCGGCAGTGAAATGTAAACAGGTCCGCTCCATGGACAGTGCAAATTCACAGTTAAAAACACAAGGAGGAAATTATAATAGAAATAGAATAAAAAAGTACTATATATATATATAGAATTATAAATAATCAAGTCAAGAGAAAAAAAAAAAGTAAAAAATAAGAATAAAGTGGAATAAAATAATTGAAGTAGACTGTGCAGTGAGTAAACTGTAGACTTATAAATATGTGGTTAACAAATGTATAAAGAGTATAATGTGCAAACAGGTTTATAACAGGTTGTTACACAGTAACAATGAGAACAGAAAGTGCAGTGCAATGACAGTGTATCGATGTTTATCCTGAAGTGAAGTCACATGACGTTAAGTTCAGGAGTCTGATGGCCTGGGGGAAGAAGCTCCTCCTGAGTCTCTCAGTTTTGGCCATCAGGCTTCGGAAGCGCTACCAGATGGCAGCAGCGTGAAATGAGGGTTTGCAGGGTGATTAGAGTCCTTGATGATCTTAGTAGCTCTACCTTTGCAGCGTTTGGTGTAAACGTCCTGCAGAGACGGGAGAGCTGACCCTGAGATACGCTCGGATAAGTGCACGACTCTTTGCAGGGCTTTGCGGTCATGACTGGTGCTGTTCCCATACCACGCTGTGATGCACTGAGTTAATACACTTTCTATCGCCCCTAAATAGAAAGTTTTCAGGATAGCTGGTGAAACCCTGAATTTCCTCAGCTGGCGCAGGTGGTACAGTCTTTGCCTGGCTTTTTTCACCTGTGTCTGAATGTGAGCAGTCCAGGTCAGGTCCTCGGAGATGTTTACACCCAGGTACTTGAAGCTGCTCACTCTCTCTACTGGTGACCCGCTGATCATGAGGGGGGAGTATGTCCGTTGCTTATGTCCACAATCATTTCTTTGGTCTTGCCAACATTCAGAGAGAGACAGTTGTCCTGGCACCATGATGTTAGATGCTCCACCTCGTCCAAGTATGCCGTCTCATTGTTGTTGGAGATGAGGCCCAGGACAACAGTATCATCAGCAAATTTGATGATAGAGGTGGAGCTGTGTGTGGACAAACAGTCATGTGTGTAGAGAGAGTAGAGCAGGGGACTCAGGACACAGCCCTGTGGAGCTCCCACACTCAGGGTGATGGAGGTGGAGGTGAACTGGCCTATTCTCACCACCTGAGGCCTGCCAGTGAGGAAGTCCTCAATCCAGTGGCAGAGAGAAGAATTCAGGCCGAGATCCAGGAGTTTGGAGGTTAGCTTGGTGGGAACTATGGTGTTAAAGGCTGAGCTATAGTCAATAAATAGCAGCCTTACGTAGTTCCAACTTTTGCTGTCGATGTGAGTGAGGGAGGAGTGGAGGACATGAGAGATGGCATCTTCAGTCGATCTATTGGGACGATAGGCAAACTGAAGAGGGTCCAAAGTGTCAGGAATGTAGGCGCAAATGGTGTATTTAATGAGTCTCTCAAAGACCTTCATGACTATAGACGTGAGAGCCACTGGACGATAGTCATTTAGGCAAGAGGGTTTACTGTTCTTAGGGACAGGGATGATGGTGGATTTTTTGAAGGAGGTGGGGACCACAGATGTAGCGAGGGACTCATTAAAGATAGATGTAAACAACCCGGCGAGCTGATCAGCACAGGACCGTAGAACACGACCTGAAATATCATCCGGCCCGGCAGCTTTCCTGACGTCCACACGCTTGAGTGCTCTCCGAACTTCATCCTCTGAGACAGAGATCAGAGTAATTTCCTCTAACGCGCCAAACGAGCAGATGGACCTCAGATCTTGCCACATGCACCGCGAGTCGTTGAGTTGGAAATGAGACTCCACTCGGTCTTTATATCGGAGCTTTGCGGCTTTAACTGCACGCCGCAGAGCATAACAGGATGATTTGTATTCATTCATATTCCCTGAATGGAGACCGGCGTTGTAAGCAGCAGTGCGTAGCGCGCTCACTGCCGCTATGGATTGAATTGTCCACCCACGGTTTCTGATTTGAGAAGGACGTTATTGTTATTGTTTTGCGTGGCTTGCTCTGTAAGCGTGTTGATGAAGCAAAGCGCCACGTCTGTGAACTCGTTTACGTCGGCTGAACTCGCTCGGAACCTGTCCCAGTCAACATCATCCAGAGCTGCCTGTAGCGCGGTCTCTGAGTGGGGCGACCAACGCTTAACTTCCCGCCTCAGCAGGGGTTCCTGAACGAGCTTTTGTTTGTATTCGGGAGTGAGGAAAATGGCGGCATGATCCGATTTGCCAAACGCTGGAAGTGACCGCGCTTTATAGGCATTCTTGAACGGAGAGTAGCAGTGATCCAGTGTGTTTGCTTCTCGTGTAGGACAGGAGACGTGCTGGTGAAAGTTTGGCAGGACTTTCTTTAGGTTTGCTTTGTTAAAATCGCCCGCGACAATGAATGCCGCGTCGGGATGTTTGTTTATGATGCCGCTGGCAACATCATGAAGGCCAGATAAAGCCAGCGCTGTGTCTGCCTGCGGTGGGATGTAAACAGCGGTCGCGACAACCGCAGAAAACTCCCTCGGCAGATAGAATGGACGGCAAATGATTGTTAAATGTTCCAGATGAGGCGAGCAGGACCGCGAGAGAATGGTGATGTTCCTGGGATCGCACCATTTCTTGTTGATCATGAAACATACTCCACCGCCTTTGGATTTACCGGCCTCGGGTGTTCTGTCCATCCGAAAAACAGAGAAGTTCTCAGACGGCATCACAGCTGTGTCCGGGACCGCGGGCGTGAGCCATGTTTCAGACAAACAATAGATGTTACAGTCTTCTTATATCTCGTAATACAGAATCGTATATCTCGTAATACAGAATCTTATATCTCGTAATAATCTGAAAACCACGCCCACCTTGGGAACAAACCAATTCGTCTCCATTGACTTTGTATTGCGTGAAGCGGCCTCCTTGTCATTTCTGACTTTTAACAAAAAAAAAAAAAAAACACCTGGAACAATGTCTAAAAGCTGATATGTGACAAGGTGTACAACAAACAAGCTATTAAACCCAGAACCAAAAACCCAGAAGTTTTTATAAGCTGATGACCACAAAAAAAAAAAAAAAAAAAAAGGAAAGAAAAGAAAAGAAAAACGAGCGTTTAAGGACACAAACGTGGATACAGGCAATTGAGACAGAACTACACCCACGGGAGGTAAACAGCGAGAGGAAATATAATATATAAAACTGACATTTGGATATTTGATTTAACAGTGACAAAATGTTTACTGCACACGTAGGCATACTGAGTGTCAGGATCCCAAAATTGACCAATTCTTCCTGCTGAAGCTTCACATCTTATTGCCTGTATATCCACTGTTGTCTCCTTAAACGCTCGGTTTTTTGGGTCAACACCTTACACTGCTGGGTTAAAAACAACCCAAGTTGGGTTGAAAATGGACTAACCCAGCAATTGGGTTGTTTTAACCCAGTGGTTGGGTTGTCTTAAGCAAACATTTAACCCAACCGCTGGGTTAAAACGACCCATTTACTGGGTTAAAACAACCCAATTGCTAGGTTAGTCCATTTTCAACCCAACTTGGGTTGTTTTTAACCCAGCATTTTTTAGAGTGTATAAACACTTAGTTCTGTGTTTTTTTAGCTTGTTTGCTGTAGGCTACACCTTGTCACATATCAGTTTTTAGACATGGTTTTTTGTTATAAGTCAGAAATGACAAGGCGACCGCTTCACGCAATACAAAGTCAATCAAAGTCAATGGATTGTCCCCCTCCAACACCCCAACCCCCCGTGTGGGTGTGGCCTAAACGCACTCTGTCTCTATGCTTCTGATTAGCATTTTTCCTAACCTGGCTTGAGAGGATATAATGCAATTTTTAACACTAAAACAACATGATTTGTCTGGCAGAACTGCAGGGATATAAAAGGCATCTGATTAGAGAGAACCCAGGTGCACGAGTGCAGGCATCCTGCTTGCAGTCATGCTGGGTACTTCAACAAATGTGTGTTCTTGACCTTACAGCCATTCAACATTAGCACAGAATCTATTTTCATAGAAAGCCAAGTCATTTTGCATTTCTAATTTTGGATACACTAAGTGAGCATGCTCTGAAATAGACTGTGTGAGGCACTAATTTGCACAATGCTGTAACATGCCGTATCACGTGTGCAAACAGAAAAGTTTGAATTATACTTTTGTGTATGAATGGAGAGTGATAGCTGAATGGACAGGTATGACTTAATGGCTTTCACAAAAGCTGATGGATTTTCCTATTTGGCAGAGCACTTACCTAATGGAGGGTTGAAAAGCTTCCTTATGGCAGTGCATTTACAAAGAAGGGTGATGTTTGCTCTCACTCCAGCAGTGCGTCTAAAGACCGTAAAGACCTTGTTGGCTTAATAGCAACATGAGGTTTCACAAATATATATTTTATGAGAGCCAAACCACAGGAAGATAATTTTTATGTGCAGGTCTCACTTGGCCCATACGGAACATGTGTGAGAAATGTTGTAATTAAATGTATAATATACATAAAATTGTATATATATATATATATATATATATATATATATATATTTGTCATGAACTGCTCTGAGACGCAAAGGTTGAGGATTCAAATGTAGTAGTTTATTAAAGGGTAATCCAAAGATGTAATCCAAAAAACATGTAAAGGTCAAAACAGAGAAATCCAAAGGAACAGGGCAGAAAGTCAAAAACCATGGACATGAGCCACCATGCCAGAGTCTCCAGCTGTCATGGGCGCCATGCCAGAGTCTTCAGCCATCATGGACTCCACTTCAGTGTTTCCAGCCGTCATGAACATTGCATCTGAAGCTTACCAGGGCAGTCCCTCTGCATTTGACACGGGCTTCCAGTTTGGAGGACACACCACTGATGTCGATGCAAACAGCTGGCATCTCTGTGGTGGTATCTCTGAGGGTCCCAGAGGTTCTTCCACCGTGAGTTGTACTCCCTGTTGCGGCGATGGCCATTTTGTGTGTTTGGTTCCAGATACTGCTCTCCAGTCCAGGAGTCTGCTCCAGAACCTGCTTCAGCCCATGAGTCTGCTCCAGAGCCTGCCCCAGCCCATGAGTCTGTTCCAGAACCTGTTTCAGCCCATGAGTCCACTCCAGAGCCCAATCCTGCCCCAGAGCGCTATATGCCAGTTCCAGCCTGTGAACTTCCTGTCGACCTTGATGCGACCATGGAGGTCATCTCTGAGTTTCCTGTCTCGCACGAAAACAAGAGATTGGATTTTTATCGCACACACAAACTATTTGTACTCATATTTATTTAGCATACCATATAACTTTTTTACATTCTCTTGCATTGTATATAACATACCTGTACTGTGCATACATACACTCACCTAAAGGATTATTAGGAACACCTGTTCAATTTCTCATTAATGCAATTATCTAATCAACCAATCACATGGCAGTTGCTTCAATGCATTTAGGGGTGTGGTCCTGGTCAAGACAATCTCCTGAACTCCAAACTGAATGTTAGAATGGGAAAGAAAGGTGATTTAAGCAATTTTGAGCGTGGCATGGTTGTTGGTGCCAGACGGGCCAGTCTGAGTATTTCACAATCTGCTCAGTTACTGGGATTTTCACGCACAACCATTTCTAGGGTTTACAAAGAATGGTGTGAAAAGGGAAAAACATCCAGTATGCGTCAGTCCTGTGGGCGAAAATGACGCTAGAGGTCAGAGGAGAATGGGCCGACTGATTCAAGCTGATAGAAAAGCAACTTTGACTGAAATAACCACTCGTTACAACCGAGGTATGCAGCAAAGCATTTGTGAAGCCACAACATGGACAACCTTGAGGCGGATGGGCTACAACAGCAGAAGACCCCACCGGCTACCACTCATCTCCACTACAAATAGGAAAAAGAGGCTACAATTTGCACAATCTCACCAAAATTGGACAGTTGAAGACTGACAAATGTTGACTGGTCTGATGAGTCTCGATTTCTGTTGAGACATTCAGATGGTAGAGTCAGAATTTGGCGTAAACAGAATGAGAACATGGATCCATTATGCCTTGTTATCACTGTGCAGGCTGGTGGTGGTGGTGTAATGGTGTGGGGGATGTTTTCTTGGCACACTTTAGGCCCCTTAGTGCCAATTGGGCATCGTTTAAATGCCACGGCCTACCTGAGCATTGTTTCTGACCATGTCCATCCCTTTATGACCACCATGTACCCATTCTCTGATGACTACTTCCAGCAGGATAATGCACCATGTCACAAAGCTTGAATCATTTCAAATTGGTTTCTTGAACATGACAATGAGTTCACTGTACTAAAATGGCCCCCACAGTCACCAGATCTCAACCCAATAGAGCAAGATTCAAGAGTTTTATTTGTCACATACACAGTTATCGGCAGTGAAATGTAAACAGGTCCGCTCCATGGACAGTGCAAATTCACAGTTAAAAACACAAGGAGGAAATTTTAATAGAAATAGGATAAAAAGTACTAATATATATATATATATATATATATATATATATATATATATATATATATATATATATATATATATATGTAGAATAATAAATAATCAAGTCAAGTAGAATAAAAATAAATAAATAAATAAATAAATAAATAAAAAATAAAGAAGTGGAATAAAATAATTGAAGTAGACTGTGCAGTGAGTAAACTGTAGACTTATAAATATGTGGTTAACAAATGTATAAAGAGTATAATGTGCAAACAGGTTTATAACAGGCTGTTACACAGTAACAACGAGAACAGAAAGTGCAGTGCAATGTCAGTGTATCGATGCTTATCCTGAAGTGAAGTCACGTGATGTTAAGTGAGCATCTTTGGGATGTGGTGGAACAGGAGCTTTGTGCCCTGTATATATATATATATATATATATATATATATATATATATATATATATATATATATATATATATATATATGTATGTATGTATGTATGTGTGTGTGTGTGTGTGTGTATACTATATTGTCAAAAGTTTTGGGACATCTGCCTTTTACATGCACATAAACTTTAATGACAATCCGTACGGTTTAATATGGAGTTGGCCCACCCTTTGCAGCTATAACAGCTTCAACTCTGAAGGCTTTCCACAAGGTTTAGTGTGTTTATGGGAATTTTTGACCATTCTTCTAGAAGCGCATTCGTGAGGTCAGGCACTGATGTTGGATAATTCATCCCAAAGGTGTTCAATCGGTTGAGGTCAGGACTCTGTGCAGGCCAGTCAATTACCTCCACACCAAACTCACTCATCCACTCATCCATGTCTTTATGGACCTTGTGCACTGGTGCGCAGTCATGTTGTAACAGGAAGGGACCATCCCTAAAGTTGGGAGCATTAATTTGTCCAAAATATCTTGGTATGCTGAAGCATTAAGAGTTTCTTTCACTGGAACTAAGAGGTCAAGCCCATCCCCTGAAAAAAAAAACCCACACCATAATCCCCCTCCACCAAACTTTATACTTGGTACAATGCAGTCAGGCAAGTAACGTTCTCCTGGCAACCGCCAAACCCAGACTCGTCCATCAGATTGCCAGACAGAGAAGCGTGATTGGTCACTCCAGAGAACACGTCTCCACTGCTCTAGAGTCCAGTGGCGGTGTGCTTTACACTGCATCCGACACTTTGCATTGCACTTGGTGATGTAAGGCTTGGATGCAGCTGCTTGGCTATGGAAACCCATTCCATGAAGCTCTCTACGCACTGTTCTTGAGCTAATCTGAAGGCCACACAAAGTTTGGAGGTCTGTAGCTATTGACTTGGTGACTTCTGTACACTGTGAGCAACCCTAATATATATAGATGACCTAGTTAGGTCATCTAACATTTCATACAGTTGATTGATGAAGAATATGATGCAGGGCAACAACTCACTGTGTGATGAAGCCTATAGAATGCAGTTAGAATGTCCCTTGGTGCAAAAATGTTTTAGTCTCAGGGCGTTTTTACACTGGGCAATTGTTCCCGCCGCTGGTGCTATGTGCGAATGCACATATACATGCAGGCTCACTCTCGCTCGAATCCAAGGTAAATCATCAACACTATCATTCCACATGTGTTTTACTGAACTAAATACATTGTCATCTGATAAAACGCATGTGCAGGTTACTTTTCTTGCGCACCCGAGTCCTTGTTGCTTTCACATTCACGTGAATCACGGCACAGTTTGAGCGCAAGTTGCGCAAACAAACTCAGACCACCTCCTTCAAGCAGTCTCGAATTACAGTTTACACGTTACCAATTTTTCATGTGAACCGTGCCCCGTTTCGAACTAAAAGTATTGAAAACGGCCTCACATTTCAACATGACATTACGACATACATTACGAGTAACGAGTGCAATATCACACGAGTTCTGTCCAGAATAGCACGAGTGCAAATGCGATACTGATCTTATACAACAGTTTAATAAAATAGATAAGTTAATATTGTGTTGTTTTAGACACAATATTGTCTGTTTTGCCCAGTTTTGTCAACGAAAATATAAAGACAAAGCAGAATTGTTCATCTCCAACTCCAAGCATTTCTGAATCCTCGTTTTGGACGAATTGAGTGAACGATTGATTCAATGGACCATAAAGAGAACCATTTACATTTACATGTACTATTTTCATAAAGAGTTTTTTATTTTTATATATACAGTCTTTACTATTACACCCCAAAATATTTCCTTCTGAAGCTTCTTTTTGTAATGTGTGTGTGTGTGTGTATATATATATATATATATATATACAAACCCAATTCCAAAAAAGTTGGGACACTGTAGAAATTGTGAATAAAAAGGAATGCAATAATTTACAAATCTCATAAACTTATATTTTATTCACAGTAGAATATAGATAACATATCAAATGTTGAAAGTGAGACATTTTGAAATGTCATGCCAAATATTGGCTCATTTTGGATTTCATGAGAGCTACATATTCCAAAAAAGTTGGGACAGGTAGCAATAAGAGGCCAGAAAAATTAAATGTACATATAAGGAACAGCTGGAGGACCAATTTTGCAGCTTATTAGGTCAATTGGCAACATGATTGGGTATAAAAACAGCCTCTCAGAGTGGCAGAAGAAGTCAAGTGACTTAGAAGTCAAGATGGGCAGAGGATCACCAATTCCCCCAATGCTGCGGCGAAAAATAGTGGAGCAATATCAGAAAGGAGTTTCTCAGAGAAAAATTGCAAAGAGTTTGAAGTTATCATCATCTACAGTGCATAATATCATCTAAAGATTGAGAGAATCTGGAACAATCTCTGTGCGTAAGGGTCAATGCTGGAAAACCATACTGGATGCCCGTGATCTTCGGGCCCTTAGACGGCACTGCATCACATACAGGAATGCTACTGTAATGGAAATCACAACATGGGCTCAGGAATACTTCCAGAAAACAGTGAACACAATCCACCGTGCCATTCGCAGTTGCCGGCTAAAACTCTATAGGTCAAAAATGAAGCCATATCTAAACATGATCCAGAAGCGCAGGAGTTTTCTCTGGGCCAAGGCTCATTTAAAATGGACTGTGACAAAGTGGAAAACTGTTCTGTGGTCAGATGAATCAAAATTTTAAGTTCTTTTTGGAAAACTGGGATGCCATGTCATCCGGACTAAAGAAGACAAGGACAACCCAAGTTGTTATCAATGCTCAGTTCAGAAGCCTGCATCTCTGCTGGTATGGGGTTGCATGAGTGTGTGTGGCATGGGCAGCTTACACATCTGGAAAGACACCATCAATGCTGAAAGGTATATCCAAGTTCTAGAACAACATATGCTCCCATCCAGACATCGTCTCTTTCAGGGAAGACCTTGCATTTTCCAACATGACAATGCCAGACCACATACTGCATCAATTACAACATCATGGCTGCGTAGAAGAAGGATCCGGGTACAGAAATGGCCAACCTGCAGTCCAGATCTTTTACCCATAGAAAACATTTGGCGCATCATAAAGAGGAAGATGCGACAAAGAAGACCTAAGACAGTTGAGCAACTAGAAGCCTGTATTAGACAAGAATGGGACAACATTCCTATTTCTAAACTTGAGCAACTTGTCTCCTCAGTCCCCAGACATTTGCAGACTGTTATAAAAAGAAAAGGGGATGCCACACAGTGGTAAACATGGCCTTGTCCCAACTTTTTTGAGATGTGTTGATGCCATGAAATTTAAAATCAACTTATTTTTCCCTTAAAATGATACATTTTCTCAGTTTAAACATTTGATATGTCATCTATGTTGTATTCTGAATAAAATATTGAAATTTGAAACTTTTTAATCACAATTTGTACAGTGTATATATATATATATATATATATATATATATATATATATATATATATATATATATATATATATATATATATATATATATATATACACTCTTTCAATGAACTGTTTGCCACTGTGTTGAACCATGTAGAGATTAGTTGAAAGGTGGAGAGCACTGATGATCTGGACCTGTTCTTGTAGCTGCCTACAGGCTGGCACATGGAGTTGGACTGGAGGGAATCCCAAGAAAGACTGCTCTATTCCCCCTTGGGAATTCTAAATGGAGTGGCATTCATCCATTCATTTCAGGCGAAGGGCCCCAGGCAACATTATGTTGCTTTGGTTTATCCCAGAATCATTGGTTATTACCTCCTCCTTATGGTAGCTTCCAAGCAACCCCTCCTCCTTGTGCTTTGCTGACAGTGGCTTAGCATCGCTTGAAACAAAGACATGAAAATGACAGATACATCAGTAATCTTGGCCACTGTATCTGGGTATAATTGTGCTCTAGTTTTCCTGACTGTGGAAAGAGAGTGGCAACTGATCCCCCAGGAGGCAATGAATGGAACTCAACAATGCAGGAATGCAAGCCAGTGTGTGTGTGTGTGTGTGTGTGTGTGTGTGTGTGTGTGTGTGTGTGTGTGTGTGTGTGCGCGTGTGTGTGTGTGTGTGTGTGTGTGTGTGTGTGTGTGTGTGTGTGTGTGTGTGTGTGCACCAGACAGTTTGTGTTTTTGTTGGTGTGCATATGTCTGTGTTTGAGTGAACAACGGGAGCGAGATTTGGAAGCCGATTTCCAGTTCCTATAGCAACCATGATGTAAGCGGAGAGGGGCAACTGCGCCCCATTTCTCTCTATCTCTCCCCCCTCACACTCCCTTTCTCTCCCTGTCCCCCTCGAAAAACAGACAGCCCTGCACATAGGAAACCTGGGTGTAGAAGATAGGGAAGTCATCCTCATTCTTACTGGAATATAAGGCATTTTTACTTGTATTTATTTTCTTTTTATGTTAGAGAAGATTTGCAAGCTGTTCAGTAACATGTACATTTCAGTCTTGGGAGAGAAAGGTCTGCTTGACATGTCTGCCAAGAAAATTATTTAGTGCCAGAGGCTGTGGCAATTGGTGTATGGCTGTTCTCAGATGAAGTCCCCGTAGAAAGCGCCTTTGTGAACTTTATTGGTTTTGGATTTTTTTGAAAAGGATAAAACTGTAAGTCATTTTAAAACTTTGTCATATGTGAAATGTGTCATGTTTAAATACTGCATTTATAATAAAATATATAAATTGTTCTATGTAATGTTACGTTATATTTAAATCAGTTTTTATTTTATTTTTTAACTTTTTATATTTTATTATAATTTTTGTTAGATTAGACTATTTGATATTATTCTTTTGTGCAACTTCTAATCCTGGAACAAACTGATATAACATTTATTTTTAATTTCAATTGTTCACTCATTCCAACTTTGCTGGTCTGCAGCTTATGTATCATGCTAACTCTAAAATAATATAATAATTCCAGACATATTTCACACAAGTTGTTTTTAAAAAAGTTGATATGTTTAAACATGCATATCATAATCTCAATATAGTTTTAGTATATATTTATGTGTGAATTCATGGTGATTGGGACACTTTTCTTGCCATTAAGATGCTTTGGAAAAAATTTCCCAGTCAACCTGAATTCACTTTCAAATCATTTTGGGAATAATGAAACACTTGCTAAAATGGTTTCTGACATTTGTTTTTCAAAATTTAAAAAAGTTTATCATGTTGTGAGATTTGTCACCATGTACTTCAAAATAAGAGTTCATAAGTAATTTCGTTAACTGTTGCGAGAATGTTTCATCTTTTGCTATGTATTCTTTTTTAAGGGTAAGTCCCAGTCACCTCTAATGAGGTCTGCCCTTTCACTGTGCTCAGAGACCCCAGAAGCAGCGGCATGGAGAACCGGCGCTGCCAGCCCCCTAAACAGCCCAATGCCCAGGCCCAAGAGGCTTCAACTGGGCCCCAGTCCTCCATGCCTCAGTCACCTTTACTGTCTGGAGCCTCCTCCCTCATCTCGCTTACTCAGACAGAGGAGTTCTTTGACCTGATAGCCAGTTCCCAGAGCCGCAGACTGGATGACCAGAGAGCCAGTATAGGGGACCGTCTGGGCATCAGGATAGCACAGAACAATGTGGAACACTTGTGTGAGGCATGCAGTCCACGAGAACCTAGTGACGAGTTTTTCAACATGCTCATAAAGTATCAGGTAATGGTAGTAATTGAAATTTAATATCAAATGCAAGATGTACAAATGTGATTTTACACTTAAATTACATTAATTAATTTAAATGTTTGCATGTTGTGAACTTTCTCACCTCTCCCCTCCTCCAGTCCTCCAGAATCAATGATCAGAGGTGCTCTTTGCCCCCAGCACCAGACCCAGATGAAGACTTCTTCAGCCTAATTCAGAGAGTACAATCCAAACGCATGGATGAACAACGGGTTTCTTTTCAGACTGATGAAAAGGATGAAACAGACTTAAATCATAAGTCCAAAACCTCTGAGGGCTCAAGCTAGAGACTGTGGAACTTCTGATGCGACTTCCACAAAATTCTTCTGCAAACTCTGACTCCCTGGCTGCACATTTTGCGAGATCTTCCGAGGCTGGGGTTAGTTGGGAGTAATATAGGTTTATTTTAATTAGTAGGATGTTGAAGTTTTTCATATTTTTGCAGTCAATTTATCCTGAGGTCACGGTGAGTCCAAATGTGGACTCAGGATGTGATTCAAAGGGAATGGAAACACACACCTGTTTGTATGTTCCAATAATTGTTCTTTCACAAAAGTGTTTGTGCAGATTTCAAGTAAAACAACACCATGGAAAATGATTAACATACTGATGCTTTCCAAGGATAATATTACTAACTACTGTCACACAACACAATATAAATCGGTGTGACAAACAACGGCAGCGCATAATCCTCAAACAGGTGCGTGTTCATTTAACTCAAGTGGAAAGTGAGTTTCAGCACTGAATATGAATTTACTGATTCCCAACAGATGGGTGCAATTGTATTGTTACATGGCTCACGTATCAGTTCATTTGGTGGTCTAATTCTGCTAAGTAATATAAGTAATACTAATAGTAATAGATTTCCGTCAGAAAATTTAAGACAGGCTAAATCCATCTTTAGCATTAAAAAGTTCATAGTCTGTGAAAAGTGGATAGACTCATTTCAAGGTGCACTGTTTAACATGGCTTTTTGTTTCATTGGAATAAAAGTGATGTTTCAGTATGATTTCAGTATGTCTTTAATTGTTTTACAGTTATTTTTACTAAAGTAAAATTATAATGAATTAAGGATTCATTAATTAAAAAATTACAAAATCTTACAATTACAAAATCTTGGCGTTTACAAAATTACGAAATTATTGATAATCTGTGCCACTAGTGACAGCAAAAGCAAACGCATCCTGTTTATTTGAGCAGACATAATATTGGTTTAACCTGTGAGTTTTTGGTGGGTTTATTTTCATTTGAAACTAAAGTAGAAAAAAACGGAGCCCTGCTCATAAAAAATTCATTTGTGGCCATGTTTTATTAATACATTTTATTAATTAGTTAAATCGTTCTGATACTTGTTAAAGGCACAATATGTAAAATTTTTGAATTAAAATATCCAAAAGAACAATGTTATATATTTTGTTGACTTGTGTACTTAAAATATCCCAAATGTTTCCAAGAATGTTTGAATCCAGAGAAATAAGCAATTTTAACCAGGACATGGATCATGTCCATGCGTCGCCAATCAATGACATCATACCTGCGCTACCCTCGAAACCATGGAAACACCAAAGACGCTTTAATATATTATTGCTGTGTCCCAATTAACAATAAACTCCCATGATTCCTCGAAATCAAGGCATCATCAAGCTACACCTTTGTTTTGAATAAGCGACCTCTAGCAGCAAAAATTACATATTGTGCCTTTAATGGGATAGTTCACCCCAAAATAAATATTCTGTCATCATTTACACACCCTCAAGTAGTCCTAAACCTGTATGAGTTTCTTTGTTCTGTTAAATACAAAATAAGATATTCTGCAGAATGTTGGTAACAGTTGCTGGCTCCCATTGACTTCCATAGTAAGCCTATATACATATAGGGAGCGCGAGGCACAACCTAACGCGGGGTTAGTTTTAACGCCTGGTTTAACACTTTCCACACATGCCAGGATGACGAAACTTAGTGTATTTACTAGTTGCCATATCAACATTATTTAGAGAAAAAATTGTGCCAAAATTAAAAAATCTTTGGAAGATATCACTGAACATTTATTTAACCATAGCAAAAGTAAATTTCTTACTTAAGTTTATTTTTCATCTCTGTTTTTTTGTGTTTATTTAAAATAAGACAAATCTGATATTATTGTAATCTTCTATCTGTTATTTAACAGTTGAGATGGTTCTTTAATGCTGATCTAACAGCAGAAGACACGAGCCGCGGTTTAAATCCCAGTTGTGCAGTAACACTGCGTTACAATGAGCCCCTATTAGAACTACGCTATTATATTCTATACTTTTATGAATTCTTTTGAGAAACCATGAGAAAAGGGTGAATAATGACTGAGAGTCAATGTTCAGAAATTATTAATTATTATTATGTTTTGAACTATGCTGTATAGCTGTGTTTAGCGATGTGTTTGTTGTCAAACTCAAAAATGTGTATATTTTTAATGATTAAAAAAAATGCCATTATTTTATTTTAAACAGTTAATAATTGTATTGTATTGACAAAATATTTTAGTTTCGTCTTGAAACTTTTTTTCATTATATCAGGTCAAATTTTAAGATGTCAGTTGGTCATGTTACATTGTGCCCCTCACATCTTACAATGTACCCCACCTATGGGGCATGTTGTCACATTTCACTTCCGTTCTTTCGGGGTAAATCAAGACAAAAGTGTACGCTGTATTAATGAAACAAAACCACATAATTGTACTAGACATGTGTGAAATTAATGTGGGAAGAAATTAAATACTCTAAACCTAGCTCAAACTGAGAAAAGTCAAAAAGCGTTAGGTTGTGCCCCGCTCTCCCTATATTTATTTATTTATTTATTTATTTATTTATTTATTTATTTTACTATGGAAGTTAATGGGGTCCAGCAACTGTTACCAACATTCTTCAGAATACAGTCACTGTTAGGTTACCAACATTCTTCAAAATATCTTCTTTTGTGTTCAAGAGAGAGAAACTCATACAGATTTAGAACTACTTGACGACATGGAGCCCCTATGGGACATGGTGAAGAAAAAAAGGAGAATGGATGGATGGATAGATTATTATTCATTTATTTATTTACGCAAATTTTGGTATCGAGAAACACACCTTTGGTCATTTAATGTAATTGTTTTCCACTTAATTAATGATTTAGCCTACTACTTAAATATAAATATATCCCATCAACATATTGTTTTTTTTAAGAAATATATATATCTTTATAAACTAACTGTGAGGGTTAGGCTACATTTGATAAAATTAGATCACATCAAATTTTGTCGCCTTAAACACAGAGAAAAAGTTATTGTTGCATCTGATAAATCCCTTTCGTATTGCGGTATAGCTACCAAAAGATAGGCTACTCTGTATCGATTAGACTATTACTCGAGACTACGCTGCGTTGCTAAGGGTCACTTTGAGCACAGCTTTCATAAGCGTGACTACACTGTTGAATAGAGACATCGCCGGAGGTCATCGGCGTCAAAGCAGCGAAGAACAGCACGATGCGATGGTGCAAGACAGCACAGCTGCTCTGAGGGTTAAACGCAACAGATGAGCAGATACACAAGACACAGCTGCTGCTCTACTGACTTACAAACGCTGTTCTGGATAACCGAGAAGAATGAACACAAACGACGCGAAGGATTACCTCTCCAAACGACAGATCCCACACCTTTTTGAGGTAAGGATCATCCACAGGAGAAGCCTTGACATGTATATGTAATATTAATATTGCAATAATAACACATCTGGAAAAATCTGCCTGTCTGAAATCTGATGTAGTCTGTCTGAAATCTGATGACTATGTAGTCTGTGCTTTCAAGGTGAGCATGTGCCTTCATAATACACTTTTCAGCTCTTCTTCTCAGAGTTCTTCAGAGAATATGATAAATGATGGATGTAAGGATAGTTGGTAGTTACCTATTTTTACTATAAACCCTTTACGTCAAGTATCTATTGGGGAAACTGGAAAAAGCTGAAAATACACCAAAGCTGTACATGAGATTTGAACTGATAGCATGAAATAATCAAAAACTCAGTGTCTATTTAGCATTCACAATTACATGGTAAATTAGACAGGCCTACTTGAAAGTGTCTCTATGGTGATCCTCAAGTAGGTGTGCTTTAATGGCAAAGCAGAGGGTCTCGAGCTTGTCAGCAAGAGGGAAGATTCTCCTCAGACAGCGTCAACAAGTGCTTGTGTGGGAGATATGTAGTTGCATACAAAATACTGTGTCCAGGGAGGATCATAGCACACACTTCTGTCAAGCTTTCCATCTCCCAATTGATACTACAATAAGGAAGCGCAATATTGTAGGTTATCTCCATTTGTACAACACATCTGTTCAGGCAGGGCACAAAGAGTGAAGGTTGTAAACATGAGTTTCAGCACATCAACACTTTTGGCTGTCACCAAGGCAACAAGCTATACTTTATATTTGCTTGTGACTCAGGAAATGTGGGCAATGGAGAGCAAGGGGGAGAGAAGAACTGAAACAGTCCTATTCTTGCATGTGCCCGAACACGCAGCTCCTTGAGGAATGCAAACACAGGTTTAAATTCATCTGCACTGCATACCTCTAGATATACTGTACATCTCTGAAACTCCTCCATCTGTGACCGCATGCAGATAGTGCAAGGAAGATTTAGAAAGGTGGAAGTAAAGTAGGTAACTTTATTTCAACTATTATTTAAACTGTCATCAGAGCAAAGTTGCTGACATTATTCTTTTTAAATTTTATTTTCCAATAAAATATATATCAAATGTTTTTCTTTTTAACTTGATTGTCAGTCTCAGCAGTTGCCATTAAACGTAGTTAACACTGAAAAAATGTGAACCAATTTTTTTTTTAAACCAGACAAAATATATATAAAAAGTGTTCTTTGTTGAGTACTATGAGCTTATACAGTTTTTATTTGGCAGCCAGCGCTGCCAGTCATTTGATCATTTTTGTACTGCGTAAAACTGTTATTTTACTGATTTTTCCTAAATTATTACTATCCAACACATTCAATAAAGTGACAGCACTAAAGGTTCTGCAGAGAAACATGTTATTTCACAGATTGTTACAATTAAATACCTTCAACAAAGTGCTAAAGCATGCTCAAGATTGTAAATTCATAAAAGTTTTATTTTGGAAGACAAAATACAAAGTCTGTACAAATACTGTATTCAACTGAATTTAATAATTGAAACAAAAATACATTTAAAATACTGTACTGATTAACAGTAGAACAGTTTAATTAAAATTCATTAATAAATTGAGTGAAATATTCTCAACTTAAATCTGAAGAATCTACAAGACTGTCACTGTTTCACAACACTATTGACTCTAAAACTGTTTTACTACATTATCAGCAAATTCTTCACAAACAGTTCTTCAGAGCCCCTGGGAGGAGCTGAAAAACGTCTCAGGTTACGTATGTAACCTCTGTTCCCTGAGAACAGGGAACGAGACACTGCATCCTAGAACGCTTTGGGGGAACACCTCAGCGTGACAGGTGTCTGAAGCTACTATCGAATCAAGGCAATCCCATTGACTGGTGACAGCCCATGATGTCATCAGTGTGCAACCAGGAAGTATATAAGGGCACCTTGCACCATGACATACACCTTTATCGTCTGAAGGGACTGTCAGACAGGCAGACCCAGAGGCATGGCAACGAGACGCAGTGTCTCGTTCCCTGTTCTCAGGGAACAGAGGTTACATACGTAACCTGAGACGTTCCCTTTCGAAAGGGAACTCGCACTGCGTCCTAGAATGCTTTGGGGAACGATATATCCACTATTCCATGCTGAGGGGAGTGCATGCCTACTGGCAGTGACGACAAATTCAACTGAAATGCCCGAGCCACTCCCCCTCCGGTCACATTGGGCTGTCAGTGACAATATTCCCTATGGTTATAGCCCAAGCTATCCGCCTAAGACAGGACCTTAATGATAACATGAGGTCTCATAACCCAGGCTGCTCAAAGGCCTGGGACCAACTACTTCAACAGAAGGGGTCCCTTTAAGGGAATCTGGCTGGGGACCGGAGGGAGCCCCAGCCAAGTCACTCATCGGGGAAATTTATTCACCTTCAGTGGGGCCTGGTGAGGCCTGCCACCTGACAGCAAGCCTTCAGGGAGGCCTGGTGAGGCCTACTACCTGATAGCAAGTCAACAGGGAGGCCTGCTACCTGCTAGCAATACAAGCTAGCTGTCACAAGGGCTGAGACTGCAGAGCTCACTCCCAGGGAGGCCTGGTGAGGTCTACTACCTGATAGCAAGCCCTCAGGGAGGCCTGGTAAGGCCTACCACCTTATAGCAAGACAAGCCAGCTACTCAAGCATCCCTGCCACTTCACTCCCCTACCACCTGATGACCATTAGTGCCAAAAATCATGGTGACTAGACTTAGGAACTCGCCTTCATGGAGGCCTGGAGAGGCTTGCTACCTGCTAGCTGTCTAATACTCACAGAACTCACATCCAGAGAGGCCTGGTGAGGCCTAATATTTGGTCTAAGTGAATCAAACTAGCTGCAGGCTTAATGTTCAGCTTCAGAGCTCGCCTTCAGGGCGGCCTGGAGAGGCCAACTTCCTGATAGTAAGATAAAAGCTGGCTGCTATGGACCCAGTGCTGGGGACTCATCCTCAGGGAGGCATGTTAAGGCCTACAAGCTGATAACAAGCCTTCTGCTGCCCAAAATTCCAACCTTGCTGCCCAGATTGCCAAAGTGAACCACTCGAGGCCACCCGGCCTAACAGGCCTGTCTAGGGCTGGTCATCTTGGAGGCCTGCTGAGGCCTACTACATGACAGCGCAGTCTGACTGACAGATAAGCAGTTTGCCTACAACTGGTACCTAACCACATTGCCAAAAGCAGTGTACTCAGCAAAAACTGCCCTAAACCCTTTAAGCAAGGGGAGTACAACTTATGCCAGCCGTCTTACTGGAGGCCGCGAAACCAGCGGTCTACCAATCCGAGCATGGGCGTCAGCTCATGGCAATGCTGTGGCTACAAGGGAGCGTACTTCTAAAACCAGCATAAAATGAAGGTTACAGTTCTCACTCGACCCTAGCCATCATGGTGGAAGCAGAACGATACAGAGCTGAAAGTGGAACACTCAAATATACCGTGCTTATCAGGGGAGTGCTAACCACATGACCCTGGAATATACAGGGTGAGGACTACCTATGGCTCACATGCGCCTGGCAGCCTAAGCTCCCAAAACCTAGCTCTGGGAGGCAGGTCAGGCCGGTCAAACCACTTTGCGAAGCGAAAGACGGCCTAACCCTGCCTCACGCATTAGGATGCTATCGATTCTGCCTCTACACCTAACTGCATTACTTGCATGACCCCAGAATGCAGAAAAAGGGGGCAGGCCTTGGCCGGACAACTCTCGTGAGAGGAGGCTGACATTAGGGATAACAAGGCCCAATTCGTTAAAGAGAAGGGCCAGAGGCGTCAATGCTCAGCAAAGCGCCTCCAACATCCCTAATATAGCCTAGGCCAGCTACCGAGGCAGCCCTGGTGAGGGCCTGCCTGCAAGCATAGATCTTAACCTGAATCTCATAAGAGTAGCAGCGTCAAGGGGGAGCAGTCCCAGATAAAAGGCACTCAGGTGGAGCAATGTTCACAGCCCTGAGGGCTGGACATTAAGATCTTAACTGAAGCTCAAGCGTTAGACTCTAGTATCACATACTCTCCAATATTGCAATAGAGAGGAGACAAAATCACTTTACCCTGAGGTGGCTAAGCCAAAAAACTGCCTAAAATTCTGAAAAGAATAAATAATGGCCTCAAAACTACTCTACACTGTAGAGGAAGCCTAAATACTGTGCACAGTTTCAAAAAGCAGCGGCTCAAGCAGCCAGCCGTATTCTCATAAAAGCCATATTATGACTGGCTTTGCTTAAATACATTGTTCTGGCCACCTAACAGGGGAGCTTCAGGGCCCTAAAAATCCTCCTTGATAAACACAATGATCCCCTCAACCCTATACAGGGAACATAGGTCAGCAGAAATAAAATTTATGATCCTTCTCCTAATAATTTATTAATCAATCTAGAAGGAGACCTACCAGTTCGACCGGCGGCGTGCAAATGACGAACCACCCCTGAGATTCCTCTTAGCGCATGCTTTAGGTGCGTCACCTTTACAGGCCTGAAAGGGGGCGCTCTCACGGACCAAGCCAGGCGGGCCGTTGGAACATCATATCTGCTCATCACGGCCCCAACCTGGCCTGATGTAAGAAGCACCGGGGGAGAACTAGATGGAAGAGGAGAGGACGAGAGCCAGGATTTAAAATGCCCTCGGGGGAGGAGCCCCATCACCGGCGCTGATGGCACTGGTTCTGAGCCACCTCCCTCGAGTCCTTCCTCTTCCTGTTGCGGAGTGTCCCACCTCTTCTGCGCTCTGCTGCCCCGCGAGAGGCGATACTGGCTCTCTGGCCCTGTTGCCGCTCTCTGGCCCTGTCGCTGGTCCTCGGACCATGACAGGCCAGGCCCTCCCACTTGCCTGGGCGTGGGTCCAGATCTCAGTGGTATCCATCAGCAGATCTGCCTGGTATGCCTGAAATGCAGCACCAGTCTGATTTGCTGCCGTGTATGCCTGCCATTTAAGCACAAAAAACGTTTTAGAGGTTAAATGACAGGGTTGGAGCTCACAGTGTTGATGCCTATCCGTATGCGAGATTCGAAGTATTCACAAACTTCCCGTGAAACAGTGGCATTGATACATACCCATATTCCCCTATCCCCTCGACATCAGCGAGGCTAACTTGCCGATGTCGGTGAACACGGCCAAATATGGGTTCTTCCATGCCCTCTCGATCTCTGTAAGATGATCACGAAGGAATGGAAGGCTCACCTGAGCTGATGGCTTATGGCCGGAGAGAGATCCCTCCTCTAACGTGCTGTCTTGGCAGCACGTTCCATAACATCCATCAGCTCAGCATACTCGGATAGGGTGGCTGAGAGGACAAATTTATTTTCACATTCCCACCGACCTCATCAGCCATCCCTAAGAGCACTTGCTGCTGCCTCGTCAGCCGCCGGATCGTCTGAGAGGATTATACCCCTCTTGCGATGATCGGCGAGCTCCATCCAGGAACCCCACAACACGTGTCACCACTTTGCCTCAGTGCGAGTGGGACCGGTCCCGGATGCCGTGCCCTATTCCCTCGAGACGAGAGCGGAGCGTTCTCGCAGGAACTGCCTGTGCGTGATCTTCCCAGGCAGAAAACGCACTGTCTGTGTGTGTGTGTGTGTGTGTGTGTTTGTGTGTGTGTGTGTGTGTCTTGAGGCGTCAGAAACCTTACGAAACACTTACGAAAACTCAGAGTTCTCTCTGTGCATCTCATTTTAGTGGGATTACTTCGAAACGAATAGCACTTCAGACAAACAGTCCCTGAAAACGAAAAAGATGTATGTCATGGTGCGAGGCGCCCTTATATACTTCCTGGTCGCACATTGATGATATCATGGGTTGTTGTTGGTCAGTAGGATTGCCGTGATTCGATAGTAGCTTCAGACACCTGTCACACTGAGGCGTTCCCCCAAAGCGTTCTAGGTTTTTATATATATATATATAAAAAACCTTGTTTAAATTTGAAAGGTTACAAATGTGTCTATTTATTTTTATTTGAAAGCTGTTTAATTTAATTAATTGGTCAAATGGTGTTTTCATATATGCTTACAACCAGGGTTAGGGTTAGATGTGCTATTCGCTATTCACCAATCATTTCCTTATAGTTTTAGGGTTAAGTTTTTTTTAGGGTTATGTTTATGGGTATAGGGTTAAGACTGTTTTCAGAAAGGAATGTTGTGCGTGTGTGTGTGTGTGTGTACAGGTTTGGCTATACTTGTGACTTACAGTTACATTCACATGACTAATAATGACCCTTTTACATTTTACCAAATCCCTGACCTTTCTATTATGCCTAAATGCCAGCTGTGCACACAACTGTGGCATTTTCTGTATCTTGGCCTTCACTGTTATTGCATTGCTACACAATCTGCTAGTTAATCCTCTGTCCACAGTAACACTTATTTGCAAACACTGCCATAACTGCATACAAGTTACAACATTTGTTTACAGACTTTTATTTAACAACAGCATAGATGGGTCAATGACGTGACACCTACATTTTCTGTCCAATAGCATTTTTTTCAGTTAATGACTGGTTTAAATGCATAAATAGATACTATATATATATATATATATATATAGTAGTACCTCTCCCATGTATGTACTCACTTTAATTTTTATTAAGTTATTTGTAATTTTTCTGTTATTTAAAGTGTCAAAATATCTTGTGGTGCGACCATCCGGCCATAACTTCTGTTTTTTTTAATTAAATATATTCAAATTTATTTTCTTCACTATTTGGCATGATTTCCAAGTGTTTTGTAATCATGCACAAAGCATTTATTTTTTTTTTTTCTTTCATAACATATACAAACAAACATTGTCCGATGATGTCCATTTTATGAAATCTCATGTGGTGCGACCAGAAACTACCACTTTTTGGACTTTATGTTGAAATCCATTCAGAGACAGGAAGTTGCATTGGCAAATAATTGGCAAATTATACCAATTTGCCAAGGACCCATTGAAGCAGAAAGCATGTTTGTAACTCTCTCTCAAATTTGGAAAAACAATGAATATCAAGTTATTTCTACAAAAAAAAAAAAAAAAAAAAAAAAAAAAATAAATAATATATATATATATATATATATATATATATATATATATATATATATATATATATATATATACTCACCTAAAGGATTATTAGGAACACCATACTAATACTGTGTTTGACCCCCTTTCGCCTTCAGAACTGCCTTAATTCTACGTGGCATTGATTCAACAAGGTGCTGAAACCATTCTATTTAGAAATGTTGACCCATATTGATAGGATAGCATCCTGCAGCTGATGGAGATTTGTGGGATGCACATCCAGGGCACGAAGCTCCCGTTCCACCACATCCCAAAGATGCTCTATTGGGTTGAGATCTGGTGACTGTGGGGGCCATTTTAGTACAGTGAACTCATTGTCATGTTCAAGAAACCAATTTGAAATGATTCAAGCTTTGTGACATGGTGCATTATCCTGCTGGAAGTAGCCATCAGTGAATGGGTACATGGTGGTCATAAAGGGATGGACATGGTCAGAAACAAAGCTCAGGTAGGCCGTGGCATTTAAACGATGCCCAATTGGCACTAAGGGGCCTAAAGTGTGCCAAGAAAACATCCCCCACACCATTACACCACCACCACCAGCCTGCACAGTGGTAACAATACATGATAGATCCATGTTCTCATTCTGTTTACGCCAAATTCTGACTCTACCATCTGAATGTCTCAACAGAAATCGAGACTCAGACCAGGCAACATTTTTCCAGTCTTCAACTGTCCAATTTTGGTGAGCTTGTGCAAATTGTAGCCTCTTTTTCCTATTTGTAGTGGAGATGAGTGGTACCGGTGGGGTCTTCTGCTGTTGTAGCCCATCCGCCTCAAGGTTGTGCGTGTTGTGGCTTCACAAATGCTTTGCTGCATACTTCGGTTGTAACGACCTCTAGCATCAACAAGGCATTTTCACCCACAGGACTGCCGGCCCATACTGGATGTTTTTCCCTTTTCACACCATTCTTTGTAAACCCTAGAAATGGTTGTGTGTGAAAATCCCAGTAACTGAGCAGATTGTGAAATACTCAGACCGGCCCGTCTGGCACCAACAACCACGCCATGCTCAAAATTGCTTAAATCACCTTTCTTTCCCATTCTGACATTCAGTTTGGAGTTCAGGAGATTGTCTTGACCAGGACCACACCCCTAAATGCATTGAAGCAACTGCCATGTGATTGGTTGATTAGATATTTGCATTAATGAGAAATTGAACAGGTGTTCCTAATAATCCTTTAGGTGAGTGAAAATCATTTAGAGCATTAATTTCATTTGAGTAATTATGCATTTATTAGTCATTTATTATTTATTTATTTATAACTATTTACGTCTATTTTAACAGATGGCAGATGGCATATATTTACTTACACGGTAGGAAATTTACAAAATATCTTCATGGAACTTGATCTTTACTTAATATCCTAATGATTTTTGGTATAAAAGAAAAATATTTTATATTAAATATATATTAAATATTAATATTAAATATATTAGCGATAATTTTGACCCATTGTTGGCTATTGCCACAAATATACCTGTGAGACTTGTGACTGGTTTTGTGCTCCAGGGTCTCAAATGTAAAACTGTTTACATTTACTTAAAACTGTTCATGAGAAGGAATATTACATGATTATACATGGTTCTGATCAAAATTAAATCAAAATTATTATTTTCCCATCGACTCCCATCGTTGACAATTTTGTTTTTCGTTTTGCAATTTTATTTTTATAATTCTGAACAATTCTGTGAAATTAATAAAATATGGTTTAAATCTTTTTTTTTTCTTCTTTTTTTTTGTTGTATGAAATGTATTATTTATTGATCTCTTTAAATAGATTTTTAATAGTATTTGAGATCTTCATGTCATTTAGAACGACCACTCATCATGTGCACCATATGATGAGTGGTCGTTCCAAATGACATGAAGATCTCAAATAATAACCAATAATAACAATAACTGTATTAAATAAAAAAATAAAATATCTAATTTCTATGGCTGAAATAGGAATCACTGATACAGAATGCTTAAGTGAATGGTATTTTTAAAACATTGTTATCAGTTTTATACAATTTACAACAAAAAAATAAGTCTGTTAACTACATTTAAGAAGGCAACTCTGAAATTAAAAACAAAAATGTGAGATCATCTTTTCAAAAACTCAAAAGAAATGCTAATACTTTGTTTATAAACACTTTAATTACTGAGAACTTGTAAAAAAATGTTAAGCATGTTAAGGAAATAAATGAATTTTAAGATAAATCACGGTCGCACCACATCACATTTTTTAAGGCCACAGACAATTTATCTAGATGAAAAAACAGTAAAATCACTTAATTTGGAATTTTAATATGAATTTATGTGTACACAACATTCTTAATGTTTGAACAATTGCAATAGATATTATTTTTTGTATTTTAAAATTGGCCAGTTGAAAATCCTTATACGTCATTGACCCAGATACGTCAAGCTGTTGACTGCAGTTAGGCAGTAATAGCATTCGTGATATGGGACAATGTAAACTTAAAATGTTGAACTTCTCGCCAGCATGATGGCTCAGTGGTTAATACTGTCACTTCATTTGACAAATTGACATTTATAAATATTTGAATGTGTGTTTTGCACACATTGCATGCTGGGATACATTTCAGTACTTTCAGACCTTTTTCTCTCACACAATCTTTTACTTGCATTGAAATTCCAATATGATATGTAGGGGTAAATTCAGGTTGATTGGGAGACTTTGTGCCATTGAGATGACTGGGAAAAGTGTTTTCACCCCTAGCCTGCAAATGCACATTCTGATCAGATCAAATATAACCAATACTTTAAGATGCATGGTTGTATGCCATGAGTGTGTTTGTGAAAGTTGATGGGTGGTTTTGTGGGAGTTCAAGCTTGTAGAATTTGTGCATCTCTATCTATATTTATTCATTTCATTTGTAAAGTAATTTACATCAACTGGTGTGTGGGCAGAGGCCTCAAAGTTCTGTAATCATTTACTCACCTTCATGTTGTTCCAAACCCGTAAGACTTTTGTTCATCTTAAGAACATAAATTAAGATATTTTTAATAAAATCTGATCTAGTTCTGTCCCTCCATAGACAGATACACAACTACCACTTTGACACTTCAAAAAAATCATAAAGAGATCGTAAAACTAATCTAAATAAATTGAGTGCTTTAGTCCAAATTTTCTGAAGAGACATGATCGCTTTACATAATGAACAGTTTAAATTTAGGCTTTTATTCACATATAAACATTGATCAGCAAACATAAACAGAAGCTCAACCAAACCTACTTGATGCATGTTAACAAACCTCATTGGTTCTCACACGTCAAGTGAACCTGTTGAGCTTCTGTTTATTATAACTGGTGAGTGAGTGCTGATGAATGTTTTATGCAAATAAAAGCCTAAATTGAATCTGTTCATCATATGAAGCGATCGTCTCTTCAGAAAATTGAACTAAACCACTCAATTCAAATGGAAAACACTTTCATTAAAAATATTGGTAAAACTTTACAATACGGGTGCACCAATATGCATTAACTCTTGCTTAACTAATGAACAGATAATCATGAGTTAATGTATGACTCATGAAGAACTAAACCATTTATTAATGATTACTGCTACTAATGAACACTCTATATGATTAATAGATTAAGTAATCATTCAATTGTTATTAGTTAAATGTGTCATGTTGTATTAATTCCCTAATAACATATTATATTAATGAATAGTGTAAATTCATAAGTTCATTACCACAATGGTTGAAGCCATGCATTTCAACTTCCAGTTGTCTGCTTTAATCATTAGCTAACGATTTGCAAAGGTATCATTATGTGATGACTTTACATGTTGAGGCACAGGACTATTAACTAATTCAAAATTTACTCAAAAGCCATAACCACAATGACATATTACTTAACAATTAGTTAATAGCCATGTGCCTCAACAAGTAAAGTCATAGCATAATTATACATTTGCAAATCATTAGCTAATGATTAATTAAAGCAGACAACTGGAAGTTGAAATGCATGGCTTTGAACCATTGTGGTAATTAACACATTAATTTACATTATTAGTTAATATATGTTATTAGGGAATTAATACATGATGTCATATTTAATTAATAGCAATTCATATATTATTTAATCTATTAATAATATAGAATGTTCATTAGTTGCTGATGCAGTAATCATTAATAAATGGTTTAGTTCTTCATGAGTCATACATTAACTCATGATTATCTGTGCATTAGTTAAGCATGAATTAATGCATATTGGTGCACCCGTATTGTAAAGTGTTACCAAAATATCTTCATGTGTGTTCCGAAGATGAACGAAAGTCTTATGGGTTCGGAACGACATGAGGGTGAGTAATCAATTAATGATAGAATTTTCATTTTTGGGTATACGATCCCTTTAAATATGCTGTGGTCTATTATTAAACTGATACCTTTAGCAAATGCAGCCTTTTTGTTTCTGTTTGGACACTGTTCCTTTATTCAGCGGTTGAATGTCTTTAGCTGTTTGATACCCGTGAGGATTGAGATGTAAATTCTCAAGCAGTTTTATTTGCATCAAAAGAAGCAAACAGCTGATTATTTAGAGCTCAGATTTTCCATTCCCTGTCCCTATGAATGGCCCAGAGTATGAACTGTTAACACATGTGGGATGAATAGAACAACAATTTGCAATTATTATTTTCTCCCCCTAGATTGTTATTCATTTTTTCCCTCTCTGTCTTACCATTTAGAAATCATTTAGCTGCGTTTGGCTATTAAACAAAAAATCTCATGTTCTCATGTTCTTCTTTGTTTTGAGGTAAAAAAGCAAGGACAGACTGATATCTCAAAGGCCACAATTGTTAGTGATACTGTATAAAATGTTGACATGATGAAAGTCATTTACACAAAAAAGATGTAGTGGAATTGTACACTTTATAAGAAATACAGATTCATATTTGTGAAACACTCATGTAAGCATATCCCATAACAAAATTATTTGAACTCTGTGTGTATCTCACAGAGCATGTTAACAGGGCTGATGTACCACAGGCCTGAGGACCCTTTGGCATTCTTGGAGAGTTGCCTGCAGAAAACACGAGACCTTGGCGGTCCTGAATGTGTGGCCTGGGACACTTTCATTACACCTGATCGAAAACCTCTACCACCAATCACCCCGTCACAGGGGAAGAAAGCCCCCTGCAAACTCGGTAATTTTGCCAATTTAAAAGCACATTATCTTAGCTAGAAATAAAATAGTTAGTTGTGTACATGATGGGTATACTTTCAAATGACACTTGCATTTTAGTTGCATTGGCTTTTTAGCAGTTCTCTCATTTTACTGAATTATACATTGAACAATGTATATATTTGTGATAGTTTTATGCTTATTAAAGCATTAGAACTCAAAATGAATTATATTAATGTACTTTTTTGTTGTTGACCTCTAAATCACAAAAAGCCAGCAGATAGAGGATAGGTCACTCAAAAATTATTATTATTATTTTTTTTTTTTTCATTAATCACTCACCCTCATGTCGTTCCAAACCACTATGACTTTCGTTAATTTTCGTTCATCACCTTTTATGAAATCTGAGAGCTTTCTGTACTCTCCATTGACAGCTACGCAACTGAAACGTTGACGCTTCAAAAAGGTCATAAAGAGATCATAAAGCTCAACCATATGAATTGAGCGGTTTAGTCCAAATTTTCTGAAGAGACACGAGAGTTCCCTTTCAGTCAGTACACTACGAGTTACATCAGTACTGATGGAATGGGGGTTTCGCTTAGAAGCCAATCGCCTTTGAGATCTACAAAACAAGCCAATGGCATGAAAATGCCATGGGTCTGCGGAATTTGCATAACGCAACTCAGCCCCACTGTATAAAAGGGTAAAGTAGTTGCGTGGCAGTCTTACATTATGTTTCTGCTTCAGAGCCAAGTGTTACTTGCCTGAGTTTCCTTTCTTCAAGACAAGCATATCTGCAGAGCTTTCTCCTCTCTGAAAGAGCTGCACGCGGCACGCGGAAAGTTTTTTTCAAGATGTTTCACCCGTGCATTGTTTCTTGGTGCGGTCGGCTGATTAGTCCATCTAACGGGCGTGAACGCTGTTTGGCATGCTTGGGCCTCGTGCACGCAGTGAGCGTTCATGGATGAGTCATGTTCCCACTGCGGGAACATGGCCATCGCGGTGTTGCGATCGAGACTCTATGATCTCCATTCAGGAGAGAGAGTTCCCCTCTACCACACCCCGATCTACTTTCTCCACCAGTACTTTGGCTGGTGGTCAGGGTGATCTGAGGGCTTTAGTGTGGGCCAACCCGATGAATATTCTTTGGGCCACACCCCCCTCTAGCACACTGCAACCTGTGGGGTTGCCGGGTGAAGGTGCTGGTGTTTCCCATCCTGGGCACAGTGTCTCATTCGGGCGCCGGCGGATGACGTCATGCTGATCGCCGCATCACAAGGTGGGCTGGATTCCTCTGGAGATGAAGATTCGGCTGTGTGGCTGGATGACTGGTATCTGGAGATGGCCTGTGCTGAAAGCACCTGCCAACCTTCAGTGCCTTTCTTCCCGGAAGTGCATGAGGAGGTGTCGAAGTCATGGGAGTGTCCATTGGCTTTTTGCGACCGCTCAGCAGCCTCTTCTGCCTTTACTGCTCTCGATAGTGGTGCGGTGCAAGGGTACATTGGGGTTCCCCCAGCATTCTGTTGTGATGCAACTGTGTCCGCAGAGCGCTTCAGCAGTGCGTGGGGACCCAAAGCACCCGTCCAAGGCTTGTGGGTTTACGTCTACCTTGGTGGCAGAGACCTACAGAGCCACGGACCAGGCCGCGTCCGTCTTGCATGCTATGGCCATTCTTCTAGTCTATCAGGCGACATGAAACATGCACGAGGGCAGTACTGACCCCGCACTTGTGCGCGAGTTGCGTGCGGCTACCGACCTCGTCCTACGGGTGACGAAGGTTACTGCACGCTCTCTCGGTCAGGTGATGTACACTGCTGTGGTCCAGGAACACCATCTATGGCTCAGTCTGGCAGATTTGTGGGAGGCTGAGCGAACACGTTTCCTCAACTCCCCTATCTCCCAGACTAGGCTATTCAGCGGGGCCGTCGAGAACTTTGCCCAACAGTTCTCGGCCGCACAAAAGCAGGCTGAGGCGGTTAAACACATTCTGCCCCAGCGGCTTGCTGCTGCCTCCACCCAGCCGCCAGCACAGACGCCTTAGCCTGCTCCCCGCCAGGGCTGCCCTCCTGCGGCTCCTGCCCCTCCCGCCCAGCCACTGCAGCAGCCTACACCTGGGTTAGGGCTTGGAGGAGGCTGCATGACAGCAGCCCAGCCTGTCTCAGCCCCCATCCCTGTTAAACGGCCGGCCATGCGGCACTCCTGACACGGGCCGCTCAGAGGTGAATTCAGTTCAGGGAGAATCTTTTGTTTTCCTTCATTGAAAGAACTGACTCATTCACCTCCGAGCCCCAAGAGGGCACACAGGGACGCACAGCCTCGCCACTCTCAACCCCCTCTGTCGCCAGCCCCCTGTCAGACATGACCCCTATGGAACGCTGGTCCTTCCCTGGTCTCCTCCGACAGGGTGTGGAATTCAACCCCGCCCACACCTTGGGACGCTCCCACTTCTCCCCATGTCTGGGCCAGTCATTCCACTTCGCTGCCCCATCGTGGGTACACCTGTGGCTCGCATGACCGGTGCTTCAGTTCTGGTAGCCTAAAAAGAGCTCCAAACTGTTCAGCTGGTTTGCCCACAGATTTGGCTATGGAATTTAGTTCGCACAATCTCCTATACCATGGCAGGTGGCAACACTCCTGTCATGTATGCGGAGGTCGACACCCGACACCCGACGTTTTGATTCACTTTTAAACATTGATCAGTTGACATAAACAAGCTCAACTGAACCTGCTTGGTGCGTGAGAACAAACCTCATTGGTTCTTGCTGAAGCACACGAGAACAAACCTAATTGGTTCTTGTGGAAGCTCAAACGTGCTGCGTAACACACAAGAATGAATGTTATTGGTTCTTGCAGAAGCTCAAGCGTGGTGCATAACACGAGAACGAACCTCATTGGTTCTTGTGGAAGCTCAAACGTGCTGCGTAAGACAAGAATGAACATTATTGGTTCTTGCGGAAACTCAAACGTGTTGCGTAACACACAAGAATGAACCTTATTGGTTCTTGCAGAAGCTCAAACGTGCTGCATAACACATGAATGAACATCATTGGTTCTCGCACGTCAAGTGAACATGCTTGAGGTTGTTTACCACAACTGATGTGTGTTGATGAATGTTTATATGTGAATAAAATTTCTAAATTCAATCTGTTCATCATATAAAGAGATCATGTCAAAATTTGGACTAAACCACTCAAATCATATGGATTATTTTTTCATTAACTTTTTGAAGCGTCAAAGTAGTAGTTGACTCCGTTGGTTGCAATAATGAATGCAGGATTTAAGTGCAGCAGTTTTAACTTTTAATTTACGAAGAACTAAAGAAAACAAGACACACGAGCAGAACAACCAACCATAGCGTAACATAGAACTGACAATGAACAGACTGACACACAGGGACAACAAACAAGAGGGACTAATTAACTAAACACACCTGAATATAACTAAACCAATCAGTAACCATGGAGACAAACAGGCAGGGGATGGAGGAATAAAAACCAACCTAGAAACACAGACATGAACAGAACAAAAACAAACATGAACAAATAAGCTCAAAATGTGACAGTAGTTGTGTAGCTATCAAATGGAGGGACAGAAATCAAAAAGATCTTAATTTGTGTTTCAAAGATCAACAAAAGTCTTACGGGTTTGAAGCAACATGAGGGTGAGAAATTAATTACAGAATTTTCATTTTTGGGTGAACTATCCCTTTAAGTAACCATAATTCAGGGTGTGAATCTGAAGGACATCTGTGAAAATGAAAACATTGCAAATTTAGGAAAGTTAAAGGAGTAGTTCACTTTAAAATTACCCCATGAATTACTCACCCTCAAGCCATCCTAGGTGTATATGACTTTCTTCTTTCTGATGAACACAAATGCTTCCAAGCTTTATAATGGTAGTGACAGGGTCCATTGAGTTTGAAGCTCAAAAAAGTGTAACCCATCCATCATAAACACACTCCACATGGCTCCAGGGAGTTAATAAAGGCCTTCTGAAGCAAAGCGATGGGGTTTTGTAAGAAAAATATCCATATTTAAAACTTTATAAAGTAAAATATCTAGCTCCCGCCAGACCACCTTCTGTATTCAAGAATGCAGAAAGTGTAACGCCTCTCTCAGTTCAAAATGCTTACGCTACGTCCTACATCGCGCCAGTTAAGCTTTTTTCATAAGTTGAATACAGAAGCTAGATATTTTACTTTATAAAGTTTTAAGTTCAGGATATTTATTAATATAACTCTGATTGTGTTCATCAGAAAGAAATCATATACACATAGAATGGCTTGAATTTTCATTTTAAAGTGAACTAATCCTTTAAAGATGGTTCAAATGTTTGAAAATTACCCAAATATCTCAATAATGAAAGTCTAAAAACATATTGTGTGGCGTCTTATCAAATGAGTGAATTAACGGCTAATTCACAGTGAACTGACAGACGGAGAGGCGACACTGATCCGACAAAACCTGACAAACCGTCTGTCTGCGTGGTGTGAATTAGCTTTAAGAATGCATCTGAAGGCATATAGAACAAATGAATATAATCTGTTTCATTCCACAGATGGTGGTCCTGGTCCTGGCCCCGGGCCCTATCGTCGATATGATAGGCTGCCACCAATTCAAGCCCAGTTCTCCATAGAAAGTGACTCAGATATGACAGAGTCCTCAGGGCTCATACAGGAGTATGACGTATTTGACCCATCTAAACCACGGCCGCACATCATATTCATCATAGGTGAGTGGTCATCACTGTCAGCTGATCATCTTTTTCTGAATTCATCTTTTTCTAAAACTCTTTAAAGCTGTATTAAATAAAATTCAGTAGACCTTGACATAATTAATTTGAAATGAACATTTCCATTGTGCTTTTTCTGTGATGTAAAGAGGGATTTGCTATAATATTTTCCAGGTGGACCTGGCAGTGGGAAGGGCACTCAGACAGCTAAAATTGCACAACGCTATGATTTCGAGCATGTGTCCGTGGGGGAAATTTTAAGAAACCAGTTGCTGCATCATGCTCCCAGTGACAAGAAATGGGAGCTGATTGCTCAGATCATTGCCAATGGAGAACTGGCACCTCAGGTTTGGAAATTTGATGTGAATTTTTGAAGCTATGGTGTATTTATACCTGCTTGATTGTCAATATTGATTTTTACATTAACTACCATTCAGAAAATTGGGGTCAGTAAGATAAAAAAAAATAAATAAATAAATACTTCAGCAAAGTGAAAGACATTTATAATGTTACAAAAGATTGTAATCCTGAAGAAAATGTATCACAATTTCCACAAAAAAATGTATGCAGCACAACTGTTTTCAACATTAATAATAGTAATAAATGTTTCTTCAGCACCAAATCAGCATATTAGAATGATTTCTGAAGGATCCCGTCTCACTGGAGATTGGAATTATGGCTGCTGAATATTCAGCTTTGCCATCACATGAATATATTACATTATAAAATATATTAAAATATAAAACATACAGCTTTCCTGTAGCTCAAACAATAAGAGCGTGGTGCTAGCAACGCCAAGGTCATGGGAAAGCAAGAACTGACAAAAATGTAAAAATGTGTACCTTGAATGCAATGTAAGTCGCTTTGGATAAAAGCGTCTGCCAAATGCATAAATGTAATTGTAACATTAAATTGTAATAATATTTCACAATATTACTGTTTTGCTGATCAAATAAATGTCTCAACATTTGGAGTAGTGTACTTACTATATTAAATGAAGAAGGTCACCTTAGTCTTGTTCTGACATGATATCCTTTAGGAGACGACTATTGAAGAGCTGAAACAACAGTTTATCAAGAAGCAAGATGCTAAAGGATTCATTGTGGATGGATTCCCCAGAGAGATCTCACAGGCGTTCACCTTTGAGGAGCAGGTCAGATATTCCTTCTGATGGTCTATAATAGGGGTGTCAAAATCTGCTCTTGAAAGCTCGGGACACGATTTTCAGCTGTCCCAGACGAAAGATTGCCATTGTGAAACAATCGTGGCGATTTTTGTGATCGTGGCTCCTAATCGGTGGTCCTATGTCGTATAATGAGAGAGGTTCAAAGATGGCTGTTGTCACAGTCTTGAAACCAAAGATATGCCTACAACAATTTTCTGACAGTGTCAGAAATTCTGCATGATCACCGCACAATGTGTTTGCTGCTACGACCTACGTCAAAATGCGACATGAAATCAACGTGTCATGATGCTAAAACTTAAAACAGCTTACCTCAAGATCTTTTCTCTTCCTCTTTCGCTGCGTCCTCTTTTTTTCAGCACACATAACTACAACTGCCAACGTGTGATTCATCGTGGTCTTTTTGTTTACCATTAAGGCAAATTACATTTTATTCTTCTATAGAAACGTGCATCATAGCCTACGAGTCGATAGGTGTCATCATCGTACAGTCTACATGTCGTACCCAAGTTTAATAGATCCAGTGTGATTTGTAATGATCTTTCCTAATATTATGCAGTGTATCCCAGGCTAAGAGACACTGTCCTGCAGAGTGTAGCTCCAACTTGCCTGAATACATCTGTCTGAATGTTTCTAATAAGACCTTGATTTGCTGGTTCAGGTGTGTTTAATTGGGGTTAGAGCTAAACTAGTCTATACAGTATATAACCTACAAAATACATGTCTTAAGGCCCGTTCACACCAAGGACAATAACTCTAAAGATACAATGCATCTGGAAAATATTCACAGCGCTTTACTTTTTCCACATTTTTTTATGTTACAGCCTTATTCCAAAATGGATTAAAAATCGTTCTGTTTATTCTATGTGTTTAAATGCTCAACCTCTTGAAAGCAGGATGGATTCTGTCAATGTTTTTATCGTTCATCAGCTGGATAAAATCATTATCAAAGTGATTCCAACAATATTGTTTCTCTGTGCTGTTATCATTATTGCTGTGGTGTGAACTCTGCTATTCTTAAATATTGAGAAAGATTTTTAGAACTATATCTTTATTGTTATCTTTATAGTTATCATCCTTGGTGTGAACGGGCCTTTAGTATGTTATGGCAATGTTTGATGTACAGTAAATGACACTTATGGTTCCTCAGATTGGCTCTCCAGACTTGGTGATCTTGCTTGCCTGCTCTAATCAGCAACTCCGGCAGCGTTTAGAGAAAAGAGCGTCCCAGCAGGGCCGTCCCGACGACAATACTCACGCTATTGAGAAGAGACTAGATACTTTCAAACAAAATATCACACTCATAGCCAAGTACTACCAGGAGAGAGGACTTATTGTAAGGGTAAGATGGTGTTTTTTTGCTTATTTTTATGTTAACTATTGAATTCAGCTGGTTTTGACAGCACATGCTGTTCTGATCACAGGCGCTGGTTTAATAATAATAATAATAATAACTCCAGTTTTATGCTGTGAAACACAATTCTGTCTCACTCTGCTTGGTCAGGTCGATGCTGATCGAGAAGAAGACGATATTTTCACAGATATTTGTGCCATTGTAGAGGAAAGATTGTTCCCTTGTGACACGAATGCAGTAGGTTTTTAATAAAAGTCACAGTATATTCTACAATTTGTGTTTTAATTTTTAATCTTTTTTTTTTGCTTCATACTTCATAAAAGTTCTTTTCTCCCTGCAGAGCAGTACTGAAGATCTTTAGAGGGACGTCTACACATCCAAACCCACAGCTGCTCCCATTAAATCCTAAATGTATTTTTTAAAACAGCCCGCCCAAATGTTCCTCTTCCGCTATTTTTCATTAATAAAACTCAAGGGTCAAAGTCGAGGATCAGCGAAAAAGGACACTTAACATTTTTTTTTTGTTCCCTTTATTTGTATTTCAATGTGAATTTTCTCTGTACAACTTTTGCAGTAATTTAATAAGAATGCTTAACTTTAGAGCAGAACCTCCTTTTTTTTTTCAACATTTTCACACGTTTTTCACTTAGAATTTTAATGTTGTTTTGACCTGATATTATTAATGTATTTTTAAAGGTCAAGCCAGAAACAATGTGAGTTGTTAAAAAATGCACCAAAGTATAATACAATATCAATGTCAAATACAACATCAACTGTTTTTAAACATATTACCTCACCTATTCCTACAACAAACATTAAAATGGATTAAATGACTACTGATTAATACAGTGTTTCTGCTGTTCTGCTGTGAGTTTCATCTTACTCCACAGTATGAACGCATTGGACAGAGACAAAAAAAGAGATGCTACAGATGTGTCCTCAGGCTGTGTTCTCATTAATAGATGTTCAATCCAGCTGTGCCACTTTCTCACAGTGGGACCTCAGACTTTATGACCTCGCTGACAGACCTTGACCAAGTGCCAAAACGCTGTTACTTTAAATACTGAGGAGTATAGAAATTGAAAGATGATACAGAGAAATAACAAGTAGTAGAGTTAAGTATCATTTAACAGCAATAAAATCCCTACACTCACTTTGCTTTTAGATGGACATTTTCTGGCCAAAAAATTTAAATCACATTTTAGCCACTAGATGGCAGACTTATATTCTTTAAAAATCATGTTTAATATCCTCACTGGTTAGAAAGTTAGTTCATAGAAATGTACATAAATACCCACTTATTCCATTTTAACAAATTACTTAATTAAAATGGATTAATAAAGAAAAAGTCTATTTAAAAATGTTTGGATAAAGGAGCTTTGAGTACGCTTTAAACTAGACTAAATAACATTTACCATAAAAAGAAAATAGTAGCCTATCTTTATTTTGTGCTAAGTGCGCTTAAAATACTGTGTTATAAACAGCATCACTGTGATGGAGTGATGGTATGTGCTAGCTCTCAGAATAGATCCACGCTTATCACCTGCCTGACAAATACTTGCAGCTCTTAGTGGCACGAGTCGGAGACTCCATACTTGCGTAAAATACAGCTTCAGGTTTGAAATGTACAACTTTAAATACTGCATCATATGACATAAATGCACTGTGTTCTGAATGTTGTTCAGAACATCTCTTCCTTCGTGTTCTTACTAACATATTTAGTTTGGACACTGAAGAGCCTGAATATAATTATATCATTGATCATTAAAACCTTGGTTAAAGTCTGATCCACTTTAAAGTTCTTGAACTTTTACACTAAAATGTTGCTGAGATGATAATGCTCTTTTATTTATTTTGTTCTTTTTTCCCCTGTAGAACATAAGAGAAGATATTTTGAGAGATGTCACTGCTTTTTGTCCATACAGTGGAAGTCAATAATCAAACCAAAACTGTTTGGCTAGTTAGTTCACCCACAAATGAAAACACATTTAATCATTTATCGTTTAATAGGTTGGATAGCTTTTAAGTCGGTATTTCCTGGCACTCTTGACATTCACCCTATGTCACCCTAGAGACACCCTATGTCTTTGGCATGATTATGAAAGAAGCAAAGTCTGATTTCATTAGCAAATAATTCTTTTGTGGACCCACTTTATATTAGGTGGCCTTAACTACTATGTACTAACATTTAAGTTAATCATTTGATACAATGCACTTATACATTGTGTACATACATGTTTTTACATTGTACTTACATTTTAAAAATGACCTGCATGTAATTACATCTGTAATTAATTTCTGTAGTTACATTTATAATTACACTGTTGACACTTCCCTTACACCTAACCCTACCCTTAAACTTACCCATACCACCACACCTGTCCCTAACTTCACCTGTATCCCACCTCAATATCAGCAAAAGTGTTTTGCAATACAATATGAACACAATAAGTACATTGTACTTATTTTTTTATATAAGTACATAGTAGTTAAGGCCACCTAATATAAAGTGGGACCTTTTTTTTGTCTAATCTTTTTGGCTGATCTAGTTAAAGGCATAGTTCACCCCAAAATTTTAATTGTGTCACAATTTACTCAGGTTTTCCAAAACCTGTATGAATTTCTTTCTTCTGCTGAACACAAAATAAAACTGAAAAAAATGTCGGTAACCAAACAGTTGTTGACTTCCATAGTTTTTTTTTTCCCCCTCCATACTATGGAAGTCAATGTGGCCCATTAACTGTTTGGTTACAAACGCATGCCGCCTTTGGCTTTTGGCTTGCTTAGCTGGGGACACTAAATATTCAACAATATTACTGATCTGGCTGCATTGACACCATTGCATGTGAATTGAACTGATTTGGACGATGACATCACTGTTTTCTCCAGAGCTGCTGTACAGCCGAAAACAAACTTTGTTGCTTTATTTTCCTGTTATCACTGTAAAGCTGCTTTGAAACAATCTGTATTGTAAAAAGCGCTACGCAAATAAAGGTGACTTGACCCATATTCTTCAAAATAAAGTAAATGAAGAAATTTTAATTTTTGGGTGAACTATCCCTTTATCAAATCTGAGCAGAATGATTAGTTCATGAATCAAACTGATCCAGTTCTCAAGTTCAGCTCACTCAGTGACTCAATCCAGTCAAATGCAGTGGTCAACAACCTGTAAGTGAACATTATCAGTGAATAATGACTTGTGAATAAATGTGAATAAACTCATTTTCATTTTACTTCGTCTGTTCCTGTGTAAGCTAACATAAATTTCCTGTTGATAAAAAGCCGAAGAATAATCTACTGCACCAGGGGTTAATTTAAGGCTGGCTATGGCTATTTAAGAACATTTAAGACGTGTTAATTTTACTGGGGTAAAGGGGTGGTATGGTCTTATCTACTGGACAAATGCATTTCAACATGGTATGAGCAGCACTCAAGTCTTTTCCAGTTCATTTCCTTATATAGTCTGCCACTATTCCAGTTCTGATAAGCCTTATCACACACTCTGACACGTCAGTATAAAAGCCCAACAGGGGCTCTTACAACACACTTCCCAGCTTTTCCCATCTCCACTCTCAGCATCGGCATTATGGCACCGAAAAAAGTTGAGCCCAAGAAACCAGAGCCTAAAAAACCAGAGCCGAAGAAAGAAGAAGCCCCAGCTCCTGCCCCCGTTCCAGAGACACCCAAAGAGCCAGAGCTGGACCTGAAGACTATCCCGCTGGAATTTACTGCTGACCAGATTGAAGAGTTCAAGGATGCCTTCACTCTCTTTGATGAGACGCCAACGGGCGAGATGAAGATAAGGTATTCCCAGTGTGGAGAAGTGATGAGGGCCCTGGGTCACAACCCTACCAATGCTGACGTGCTGACCGTGCTGGGGAAGCCTAAAGCTGAAGATATGAACAGCAAATACCTGGACTTTGAGACGTTTCTGCCCATGCTGCAGCATATCTCAAGAGCCAAAGACCAGGGGACATTTGAGGACTTTGTTGAGGGTCTGAGAGTCTTTGACAAAGAAGGAAATGGAACAGTGATGGGTGCTGAGCTCCGTCATGTCTTGGCAACACTTGGGGAGAAAATGACAGAAGATGAGGTGGATCGTCTGATGGCCGGACAAGAAGACGCCAACGGCTGCATTAACTACACGTCCTTCATCAAGCACATCCTCTCTGGGTGAGCTGAAGCTGCAAAGATCGCCGAATGAAATTGGAACTCTAAATGGCAACTGTCAAAACACTGGAAAGAAAATATGTCTTGTCTGTATGTCTTGGAAAGCATTAAATAAAAACCATCCAAATTTTGTTTCGTCTGAGATTTTTGGTTCTGTTAATCTTGTTGTTGAGATGTCAAACTCAGATGTGTATGAGAAGGAAGTTACTTTAACTACTGGATCTACAGTATACTCTTAAAAATAAAGGTGCCAGCAAAGAGCAAAAAGCAGTTTTGGCAATGATGCCCTTTAAGAAGTAAACGACGGTAAGTCTTTTTTTTTTTTTTTTTTTTTTTTTCGTTGTGTAAAAACAACATTACAGTCGCTATAATGCTGTTGTTAAACATTAGCACGTACGGCTGTGTCTGTATTTGTCACAGTGTAACACAACCGCATATTCGGACAACAGCGCTCTTATTTTATGATATAGAATACTGAGTGTGATTATGAAGACATTTTTTTTTTTTTTTCATCATAAAGAACCTTTTGTGCAATGCGTCGAGTGTACACTCGCTACCTTCACGTGCTATCGAATTGTCGTAGTTTAGTTAAAAAAAAATAATAATAAGACATGAATGCCTCTCAAGTCATAATTTGAATGCTCTGAGCTCGTAATCACGACTTCAGAAGTGGGAAGTAGCATTAGAAAGTAGCATTACAAGAGATTGAACGTTTGGATTTAGAAAAATAACTTTAAAGTGCAAATATTAACTTCTAACTATAATAAAGGTTCAAAGTTGAACCTATAGGCCCTACTTTGAAGTAAAAAAATGATCAAACTTGTGAATTATGTAATTGTAAACTCACAATTATGGCTATTTCTGATATTGATTATACTCCTGTGCATAATGGCTATGGTCTATTTGAAGAGCAGCACCATGTGATTAATTTTTGCCATCTTATTTTCTTTCAGATGATACATATCAAATTTATAAAATGCAGACCATCAGCACACATCCTCAAACAGCCACCCTAGGCTGTTCTGCATTAAATTTCACTGTAATTAAGGTTAGGACATAGTGACTATAACATTGATTAGCTAAGTATGGTACATGTTGTACTTGAATCTGTATAGATCCGTGTGTAATACTCCTGGGAGGGGGGGAGAGTGGTCATATTTCTAACTTTATAAGCGATAAAGAAGGCCGATTTTGCAGCTTTGAACCTCAGAAAAATACCTGAGCCCTTTTCCTTGTGGTTGTCACGCATCTTGTTCTTGTAAATCCACCTTTTCCTCATTATATTGATGCTGTGAAAATAAACACACGCCGTCCACATTATAACATTATGTTTGGCGGGATTCCTCCACGGTCTTACCATATCTGACATTTTTGTGATGTTCTCGGCATAACTACATTCTTCATGATCTATAACTGCATTTAATGAGTAATTTAGATGCTTAGAAGTTTCGCCAAGACTTAAATACTCGTGAATCCATGAGATTCGCTTATCGTGCGATTTATATCTGTTTGCAGTTATGATGGCAGCTTACCAACCCCCTTTTGCTTGCAGCTTTGGCAGCTTGAAGCTCACTGGATTTTCCCCATCTATGCTCAATCAGGAGAGCAAAAACAGAACCGCAGGTAAGTCCAAGGAAGGATTTTATTTCATTGTTTATGAGAGGAGAGTTTGTTTATGGTGACAGGTAATGCCCTGGCAGGCCCGGTTGACACCACATCTGTACTTCCCCTCTGTTACATCCCAAACAAACCCAGGAAAAGCAGCCACCCATCAATCAGATACTCATTCCTGTCACCACACACATTATGTCTATCAGGCATGTGTCCTTTTCCATTTTCATATGCCACATCTCTCATGTTAAATATCCTGTGAGTCATTTGGTCTATTTAACTTCTAGGTGGCCAGTTTTCCAAAGTGCGAGACAAAACCTCAAAGTTTGATTCTTGTTTGTTGAACTGACAAGCCTCTCAGATTTGAAAAGCATACTTGATTCTCTAGGTTCGACTATAGGCCCAAAAGTGAATCTGTCACACACAAAAGGTTGTTTTCTTTGGCTGGACTGAGCTATGACCAGCTTTGTCTCTTTTCATCCCCAAGAGACAAAGTATGTTTTATTTTAGAGATGTGTACGATTGTTTTTATACATTCTCTCAGGACATAAAGACCACTGACAGAGATTTAGCTGAGTTTGGATCCAAAGACAACGTCTGACCAACTAATGAGTCTTTTGTGTGTGTGTGTATGTGTATATAGGTTCACATTGGGACGTACATATGGCAGAAGAGTTTAGGTTCACAAGAAACCTATGGACCTGAAACTGTAGTCGATTCTGGGGGATGTCTGGCACATGATCAAGCAATGGTGGCCTTCAAGACTAAGCTCGAACATCTTTATTATCTCAAACAACAGTTTATTATTCATTGATGTCCAGACGTATATTTTATTCTTTGGGGGCACGTGGGTTTACTGAGAAATAACAAAAGGATCCTTTAGCAGAGACCCCTCACAGGCGAGACTTTCTCCTCAGACGGCCACGAAGAGAGACATGAGGTGATAGGCTTACATTCAACACAGTGCAAATATCATTCTAAATGTCAGATAACTAAGAGTGCTAAGGAAGACTGATCTCTGAAGCTTACATTGGGAGAGGGACTTCAAAAGGTATAAGGTATTTCAAAAGAGTCTTCTTTTCTAGTCATCAGTCTTTATTTTCCCTCACACATAGCTAATAAGAATGAGGCACTAGTCTATATATCGTTAGAGATTTTGCTATATACCGTGTATATCGTGGTATGTAAATATAGCATTATTGACACTTCAAAGTGATGAAATGTATGCATGAGAATAAAGAGCAGGACGTGCTTGATGTTAAAAAGTGTTATACGTGCAGTATATCCTGAATTAGAACTCGGTGTGGTGCTTATGCTGACTGGGACACTGCTGACTGGGACACTGCCAAAGTGAGCACACAGAAAGCTGCCTCTCTCAGAAGGCGATCATGAATTTGGGACATGCTCCATGTTAAAAAGTGTTAAGCACAATAAGCAGTGAAAAACAACTCATTGCGGTGCTCTCAGCATGCAATCGCAAATTCAGTTCTGTCTTATTTCATTTGAATGGTTGAATACACACGCAATTATGTCAAAATGCCCATTGTGTGGAGTATTCACGTAAACGCAGCCAGTTATGTCTCAAGTGAAAGTAAACAGGTGGGTGTAAACCTGATGTGTATCAGTATAATGGATCTGTGCATTTGGTCTTAAAGTGACAGCGGTCCAATATACCTACAGTACCTGCTCCTCTGTGTTATTAAAGTGCATCAAACAAAAGAAAAAATAACTTACCGCTCTTGACTGAATTGCAAACCTGATTCCAAAAAAGTTGGGACACTGTACAAATTGTGAATAAAAAAGGAATGCAATCATTTACAAATCTCATAAACTTATATTTTATTCAAAATAGAATATAGATGACATATCAAATGTTGAAAGTGAGACATTTTGAAATGTCATGCCAAATATTGGGTCATTTTGGAGTTCATGAGAGCTACACATTCCAAAAAAGTTGGGACAGGTAGCAATAAGAGGCCGGAAAAGTTAAATGTACATATAAAGAACAGCTGGAGGACCAATTTGCAACTTATTAGGTCAATTGGCAACATGATTGGGTATAAAAAGAGCCTCTCAGAGTGGCAGTGTCTCTGACAAAGAAGAGGGGATGCCACACAGTGGGAAACATGGCCCAACTTTTTGATGCCATGAAATTTAAAATCAACTTATTTTTCCCTTAAAATTATACATTTTCTCAGTTTAAACATTTGATATGTCATCTATGTTGCATTCTGAATAAAATATTGAAATTTGAAACTTCCACATCATTGCATTCTGTTTTTATTCACAATCTGTAGTGTCCCAACTTTTTTGGAATCGGGTTTGTACTTTCCTTTTAGCTTTAATAAGAATACATTTATATTTAATTCATACAGTGAAGATAGTGCAATATTTTATTTTTACATTTCATTATTACATTTCTGTACTAATTCTAACTACATGTTAAATAAATCTATAGCCTGAATGCCAGCCAAACTTAGCCCTACCCATTTGAGGTCGGGAAGTTCGGTCTGGACTTGATCCGTTGTGGAGCAATTATGCTCGAACCAGAGTTGTTCGGACCAATCAAATTGTCAGGGAGGGCTTTATACGATGATAGACAGATGATCAACAGTAACGTAATCATCCACGTCACCAAAGAGCGCTTGGGTTGAATTTGTTCTAATCCTAAACAGAGAACTTGTTCGTATAAGCATTCACCTTTACTATTCCTCTCAAAAATGATGATCATGTTGGTAAGTTAAATTCTTTTTACAACACCGGCAAAGATCATTTACACTTATTTTCTTCTTCTACTTCTTCCAGCATGCGTGCACTTGAGATCTGTTGACAACTATGCGTCGCTCGTCACTTACTCCGTTGCTCTGATTGGTTGTAGGTCTATCCAATTGAGTGCAGAGGCATTTTCTTTCCTGTTTCGGTTGAAACACGCCCCATAATCACAGCCCAGTGGAGCAGTATCAGACTCATATTCTGACTAGAATCTTAGTTTGAAAACGTCAGGCTAATAAATCTATTGTACCTGAAAAAACAAACAAACAAACAAACAAAAAAAAACAATTTGTTTAATTCATATTTGTGTTATATTGTATTTGTTCTATTTGTAATTTGCTTTTTTCTTCCCTTAATAATAGAAATTAGATCAAATAACACTTGACCACTTGAGTCTTAAACAAATTAATACTTTTATTCAGCAAAGATGCATTCAATTTGATTAAACTGATCCAAAATGACAATAAAGATATTTATAATGTTAAAAAAATTAATTAATTAATTAAACAGTAGAACTGTTTTCAACATTGATAATAAGAAATGTTTCTTGAGCACCAAATCAGCATATTAGAATGATTTCTGAATGATCATGTGACTGAAGACTGGCTGCTGAAAAGTCAGCAAATATAATCAAAATGAACAGTTGTTTTAAAATTTAGATTAAATTAATTCAAGCTTGGTGATCATAATAATAACAAAAATATAAATAAAAATATATAATATATAACAACATAACCCACACAAATATAAGCATGTGTGATGAAAGAGAAAGCTTAGATGGAATCAAAACCTTCCTTGTCTTATAAATGTCTTTTGATATTATATTTTAAATTTATATACAGTATATTTGACATGCATATTTATGACATTTAGCATATTTGACAAATGTGTCAAAATATAATGTCAAAAGTCATTTATAAGAGCTCTATGTTTTTCAGCATCATATATATACACTTATTAAGTATCTGAAATAAATGCCTTTTTGGCCCCTTTTACTGAGAAAATGAGGAGAGGATGTTCCCAGCCTACCTTAATCAGTACCATTGAGGTATCTCAGTGCACAAGCCCTCAGATCTGCACTGAATCTTCTTCACTGATGGGGGATGGGTCAGTGAGAGATGACATCATCGGCTGGAGTTGTGTGCTGTGCTTGTGTGTTGCAGAGATTTTGCAGTCTTGTAAGGATGAAATTTTTCTAATGACCACGTGAGGACTGACTTGCAACCACATTCGACTTTTAGTATTATAATACAAACAAGAACAAACATCCATTTACACTTTGAAGACGCACATATTCGGTGTTAAAATTGATGTGGTGGCATGTGATATCACTAGGGGGCATTACTGCCCTGACATTTACTGTATATATTTATGCTCTTATACAGTGGTATACAAAATGTGTGATGATAGCCTAAACTGGTATAGAGAAATATAGCACTATGGATGATGCTCAAAAAGAAGCTGAAATGTCAATGTTGCAGTACCAGACAATTACTTGTTAGAGCATCACTAGGGGGCATCAATATCCAAATATTTCTTTATCTGTCTCTACATCTGGGATTGTGCAGACAATATCCATTGTGTAACTTGTCAGTAATCATACATTCACATGTTCTACATTAGTTCAGGCATCTGGTCACCAGAATTAAAATGATTGAACCAAGATGCTCAGTCAGCCTGGGCTACAACGTCTTCAGTGCATTTCCATCAAGATTTACAGTTTCTTAGCAGACCGACCTGGTCATGACCTACATACATCTACTGTCATGTATATGGAACCTGCTAGGACTCATTGTATCATGATGGAGAAGCTATATTCAAACCTTGAAGAAATTATGGCCAGCCAATTGATAAAAGCCACACAGAGCGTAATGAATCAAGCATTTGAAGACAGCCTACAGCGATGGTTGAAGTCAGTCAGATTCGGAGTCTAGTGTTGCTCCTGTGGGGAGATGAGCGGTTCGGCAGGCTGACTTTATGCACAATGACATGGCCACAGGAACCTGCCAGAGTCCATTAAAATCTTCCCCAGTCAGGTGTCTCCTCTGCTTCTCTACACACGGTCCTCCAGCTCACCGCCAATGCACTCTGCTCCCAGAACAATCGATATGTTAGGTTACCATCCAGGATAAAACAGTTTGCTCCAGCCTGCTGTGCCATTTCAGCAGGTTTGGGTGGGGGTCAAAGTCAGTTCTTAAACAGATATGATGGTGCAGCTGCTTCATTGAGCTTCCTGCGCTTGAGGGAAAATGGAATGATGGATAAACAAGCTTTGCTTTATACTAAAGTTTGTTTAATCTCTTTTGCGTAGCATATTTGGCAGTTTACAGCACCTCCAATGCAGGTTCAGTGGCAATTTTATCCTTTTTGTAGAGTAATTCATCACTTTTTATTTGATCAGGGACTCCACCTATAGTAAATGCCAGCTGAATATGGTTATTTGGATAGTTTAGGGAATTAATGTTCACAGGAGATCAAGAACAGATCACAGTGTTTATTTTACCCTCTAAGCCAAACCATATGTGGACTTCCAGTTTAGTAGGTGTTGTATCCTCAATGACATAACATCCCACACAAGCAGCACCAGATTGATAACTTTCTATGATGTTGTAGAAGCAGTCCAGAGAGAGGTCTTCTACAACATCATAGTGAAAAATGCAACTTTATATTGAGGGACTTAGTAGGGGAAAAACTGAGTAGGGGAGACCGGGTATGGTTGTTACACTTTTTTCTTCAGCACCTAAAGCTACCCTTTTTTTTTTAGCTCTAAACGTCTGCTTTTAGGCAAAGTACCCACATTTGTCTACTATAAATTGCAACAATTTAAATTTCTTCAACTATGTCACAGACTTTGTGAGATGATGACAAATACAAATTGGTCATTTGTTACAACCTACCCCACTACTGGGGTAGGTTGTAATACATACTGGGGTAAGTTGTAACAGGTAGACAAAATGCACAAAAACTAAGGGTACTCCAAGTGATATGCCACAACAACAGTTTTATTTTAAATGAACGGCTGCAACAATAAAATATGTGTGAATATGGGGAGTGTATGTGCATATTGTGTGTGTTTGTGCATGCACATGTGTGCGTTTGTGCATGTCTGTACGTGCACATTCATATGGGTGTGTGTGTGTGTGTGTGTGTGTGTGTGTGTGTGTGTGTGTGTGTGTGTGTGTGTGTGTGTGTGTGTGTGTGTGTGTGTGTGTGTGTGTGAGAGAGAGAGAGAGAGAGCAAATTAACATAAACAGGCATTCTGTAGAATTATTAAAATCACAAAAATGTGCATGGATAATTGCTTCAAAACGTACCCTGCCATTGTCACTCATTGTTTAGCTAGCTGTATTAGCATGGTGCTTTGAAATTAGCTGGAGGTTGATACACCATTCTTTACTAGAGAAACTACACTTTGACCTGATATAACTCATACAACATTTACAACGGTAGAAGTACTAAACAAAATATGATCTTGTTATTTTTGTTTTTATTTATTTTTTTAATTCTTACTTCAGAATTAGATTTTCTGCTGTAGCTTCAGGAGATATAGCAACACAGACTGGAAAACCTCTGTGTGGGATCATAAAGGAAGCCAGAGGAAACTGAAACTGTCATATGACTCCTATCTTATCTGTGATTCATGGAATTGGTAGTATTACAACTCTCCCCGTGTTACAACTATCAACTATACCCTGTCTCCCTATTAGTTAGGGATAGTTAGTAAACCAAAAAATTAAATTCTGGCTTGTGCTGTGTTCGAAATTGCCCCCTCATTCACTTTTTTTCTACTTTACTCCACTAATATAGTCCACTTGAAGGAGTGAATGAAAACGAGTGATTGAATTCACTGAGTACGCCAAGAAGTGCTTTTGCATAGTTTCTGCTTACTGTTTAATAATTATTTGAAACGTAGACAACTGGCAGCTCCAGCTATGAAAATATGTATAAACCATAATTAAACAATTTAATGAATTTATAACTGTATGATATTTATGGTGGACCAGCACGGTTTGGAAAATGGATAGATGATTGATTCAGCTGCAGGCGCCATCTCCCGGCGAGACACGGGAATTCATTCAGCGTGCGTGCATTATAGGTATTCTCTAGCCATTGAGCGTACATCAGTTGTACACTCGTTATTGCGGTGCATTGTGGGATTGAATGAGTGCACTCAATATGTCCACTATGGTTTCGGACACCACTACAAATGCCTGTCCCCTCAAATAGTGCCCTATTTAAGGGTATATTGGGCGATTTCGGACACATAATCCATAATTTACTACTCATCAAACTTTACAAACCCATAAGACTTGTTTACCTTTGAAACACAAATTAAGATATTTTAATGAAATCTGAGAGACTGAAACTCCATTGAAAGTCTAAAAGTCTTTTGAAGAAGCATGATTGCTTTATATGATGAACAGATTTAATTTAGAATTTTATTCACACACTGTATATAGCCTAAACATGGATCGATGCACATACACACAAGCAAAAGCTCAAACATGCTGCTTGATGCAAGAGCTAGTGAGGAATTTTCCCACCTGTCACGCAAGCATGTTTGAGCTTCCATTTACCATATTTGATGTGCTCTATGTATCTGCGTTTATCAATGTTTATATGTGAAGAAATTCCTAAATTAAATCTGTTCACCATATAAAGCGATCATGTCTCTTTTTGAAATGTCAAAGCTTTAGTAAAATGGACTCTCAATGGAGGCACATAAATCTCTGTACTTTTGTTTTAAAGATGATCAAAATACTTATAGGTTTGTAATGACATGAGAGTGAGTAAATTATGACAGAATTTTAACGTTTTTAATCAGTGCTCATTCCAGAAAGCTGAGCAATATTTTCTATCTGACAGCTAGCCAAAACTTTTAGCATGGTAAGAGCTTTTAAGAATCTAATTAATGTAGATGTCAGTCATCCTATCAGATGTGTTAGTTTTGTAATTCAATATTTGTTATGTTCCTTCTAACAAGTTGTTATTCTATCCTAATATCTGTTCTTTGTTCTCTTAATCATTAGATATAATTCTTTCAAGTTTTAACATGGAAAAGGAAGTATACAGCTTCTAGGAAATCAGTCTTCTGTCTGTCTTGTTTATTTAGTTTCATATTTCAGTGTCTGTCAGAATTTTTTCCTTTTTGACAAGCAGGAAACCAGTAACATAGTAGGTGTGGTAACCATGTCAAATTTTGATGGACGCTGATGGCATTAGAAAACTAAGATGGCTGGAAAAACAAAGTTTTTTTATATTGTATACTGTAAAGATATTATATTGGAAACAATGTACAATTGATAAACAAACACATATATGGATGTGGTGTTGCTCAAATTTAGTTTTCCTTACTGAGTTTGAATGCGACACTCATAACATGCAATGCTTTTAAAGGGATAGTATGGAAATATGAAAATTACTCACCTACTCACCCTCGAGTTGTTTCAAACCTGTATCAGTTTATCTCTTCTTAAACACAAAAGAAAGGATATTTTAAAGAATGTTGGTAATCAAATAGTTGACAGTAACCATTGACTTCCATAGTAGGAAAAAATACTATTGAAATTCAATGGCTACCATCAACTGTCTGGTTACCAACATTCTTTTAAATATCCACTTTTGTGTTCAACAGAAGAAAGAAACTCATACAGTTTTGGAACAAGGTGAGGGTGAGTACATTTTCATTTTTGGGTGAACTATCCCTTTAAAGTGTTAAGCCAAGAATTGAATGTTTACTTAAGTTGGAGCTAGAAAAAAATCTCACTTTCAGCACTTGTTGTGATTTAGTCTGTGTTGGCATTACAATACTTTGAAGGCCTTGTTTTGGTCAGTGACTTCAGGGTGTGGGAGAGGGGAACCCCTGTTTTCATGCATTTGTTTTGAACGTTAAAGGTGGGCAGGGCCAGAAAGCATTGATTTGAAAATGAGACGTCCCATGTCAAGCCTCATGTCTTAGCGGAAGGTAATGGGGGTATGGAAAGAGAAGGGGCCAACACGGAGGAGTGGGGCACAGGGGTCAATATTCTGGAAAAACACATGAGGGGGGTGTTTGAAGTGGGTGGTCTCATGAGAACGCCTGGCAAATTAGGATGCAATCTAGGAGTAACTATGGATACAACAACACATGGCTGGAATACGCACGGGAGAAACATTGACAACAACACACATTCTTCATTCCAGTGGCTTTCTCTGGGTGTGGATAAATGATACATGAATCACATACCATATTCAAGTATAGAAGCTGTTTATGAGGAGGCCTATAGGATAATAACAATCCATGACCATCTGATGAAACAGATTTCAATATTGATATTTAGAAAACAGAACAAAGTTTTGAGACAAAGGTTTTTTTATTTTTTTACCTGATACATTTTACATGATACATTCACTGTGATTATTGTAGGCAGCCTGTAGAACCTTTATATATATATATATATATATATATATATATATATATATATATATATATATATATATATATATATATATATATATAGGCCTCGGAATACATGATATTAAGATTAAATTGCATTTGTTCACTGCGAAGACATTAATTGAAATAATAGTGTAAATCAAATAGTGTACTTTGTGGATGGTTTAAGCAGGGTCTAGCATTCAAAAAAGTTTGAAAATGATTGCTGTTGCCCACACCAAGCCATATTTGTAAGTAGTTACTGCACAAAAGAAAGACAACTATCAATTTGAAGAGGTCAACTTGAATGGATGTAGGATGTATGAGGTCACTGGAAGAGTGGAGGAGGGGGGATTTGGTGCATCTAGGGAGGTTGGAGATGGGATGAAGTGGAGGGTTGGGGCCCTTGTGGGGTCACTAAAAGTCACCACATTTGAGGCATTAGCTATGTTTCCATCACCCTGTTTTTATTTTGAAGTATCACATCAGAAACGAGTGATGAAAACATCAAATTGTGGGGAAAAAATCCCTTAATTAATGTTTTTACGCTTTTTCACGTTTTTGACTTGTGCTAAAAAAAGTTATTGCGAATGATGGGAGATGAAAACGCATTTGCTGAATAAATTCTGACGTAGCGAACATTAAACCCACGTGACTAATCGGCTGTTTCCGAGATGGTGTCAATAATGTTGCATAACGTTTCAAATGTGGCCTCTGACATTCTGGAATGCCAAAGGTTGTGAGAAAAATGTCTGGTCAATACGACCTAGTGTTGTAGTACTCTTTTGAAGGTCTTGGTCTTGTCTCGGTCTCAGCTGCATTTCTCCTCGGTCTTGTCTTGGTCTCAGACTTAGAGGACTTGGGATTTTATCTCAAGACCAGTCAAGACCACGACTGCAAGGATATCACTAAATTGCCGGTGCATTGTCTGATTTGACATCATTAATGTGATTTGATGTAAAACTTACTGCTTAAAATGCAATCAATAACTTCTTTGTAATGTGATTTCTTTTGTTACTGTGCTGCTGGGTTCAAAATCAATGCAGCATTGTCTCAAAAATGCCCACAAACTTCTGAGATTTAGTTTTTTTATTTAACAGAATATAATTAAGCAATATCACAAGAGCAAGAGAGCTGTTTTCATGAATATAAGCGTGATTGCAAATTATATTGATTTATACAAACGTACAATAAACAAGAAGTTAATATTAAATGAATCAGCTGCTTTGAACAAATCGGTTGAATAAATGATTCTGTGACAGTTAAATAATGTTAATGTTTTAATATTAAATTAATCTGAACATTATATATCCAGGTATAATTGTACCAATTCAGATGCAATTTCTGTGCCATGAATTTTATTGTTGGTAATAGCGCTATAGTGTCTTACTATCTATAATTGTATTTATTCATTAAATATAAGTCATTTCTCAGACAGTAGATATGGATCTTTTAGATGAATTTAAGGAGTGCTGGTCTGGTCTTGGTCTTGACTCTGTCTCAACCCCACAAAATCTTGGTCTTGTCTCGGTCTCGGCACACGCTGGTCTTGGTCTCGGTTTAGGTGGTCTTGACTACAACACTAATACGACCTCCCAAAAATCCTGCTGACGATGTCTTCCATATGTATGGGGCTCGACGTCATCATAAAGCCCTTGCTGCTAGTGCCTTCTTCAAAAATTCTGCATTTCTTGTTCTGTGCAAAGCATTTAAATTGGTGATTGCAAGCTGCACTGCTAGTAAATGTATAGCTTGCCCAATCTTAACTAATTGCAGCCCTGTATCTATTTTCTGTGGTGCCTTGTTTTATTTACTGTTGGTTACTAGGTTACCAATACCACTGTCATCCGCTCTAACAACTTGATGGAAATGCACCTAATTCGCCTTTGTTTATTTTTTTTGTGAACTTTGAAAAGATTCGCTTCACATTTGGATGGAAACCCAGCTAATGAATTCACCTTTTACTCATCTTTTACAAGTATTACTTACTTGCTTCTGTGGGGCACAAAATATATTTTTAAGATTTTTTTGTCCATACATGAAAGTCAATGGGGTCCAAAACATGTATTGGCAAAAACGTTAATTTTTCTTTACTGAAATATTTTTCGTTTTCCATAGAAGAAAATAAATACATTTTTGGGAAGACATGAGGGTGAGTAAATGATAAAAGGCATACATTTTTTTGAGACTATCTGTTTAACACTAGAGCATCAAATGTAAAGAACAATGTAGAAGCAGAAACAATGGAGAATGGCAGTCACCTGACCTTACAGCTGTAGATAATCACATAATGAATCAAAATATACCAATATTAGAAAGAAAATGTCAGTGACATTTGAACAAGCATGACGTATCACAATTTGGCATACACAAACAACATAATGCAGGGAGGCACAAGCATTCAGGAGAAGTAGAAGGGACCAGAAATGCAATTTGCGGTAAAATGAATTAATTTATTGATGTCATCCTCAACCCATTGACTTTGGCGTCAGCGTCGTGAACAATACCTTCAGGAGGAACGAGGGAGATCATTGATTGACCTCTATCAGGGTGGATAAGGGCTATATCCTCTCACTCACATCTGTCAGATATTGGGTCTCATTCACTAATAATTGACTAGATTATTTCATTTTTGTACGCACAGGAGAACTTCTCGTGAAAATCTTGGCCTAATAAACAACAAATGAATTCGTTATTAATCTTATTCTAATGTTTAGTAAATTTGGAGTATTCTAAATGAGCGTCTACATCCACGAGGTTAGTCATTTGCATAAAACACGTCCAAACCATCTCCATATAAGGGCTTTTCGCACAACCCTTCCTTTACAGCCTTTCATCACTCCCGTCAAACATATGCCGCTCTCTGCAGATGCGCTCTCGCCTGATCCTTGAGAAATGCCAAGTGTGTCATTCTCAACCAGTTCAAACACAATAAACACATTTTATACAGACCCAGATTACAGACCTCTTATTAGCCAGCTGTTCATATGTGTAAATCTGTTTATATGGTAGCGGATGTATTTTCCCCTAGAATAATCTTTGATTTTAATTTAAACGGATTTGAGTAATTTCTATATGATATTTGTTCATGAGAACATACATTATATGGAGCATGTTTACAGATGTTGTTGCTGACGCAGACACAGTGAGGCATCTAGAGTATAAGTTAAAGAAATAAGTTAAAGTTGTCCTTCATGACAGTCTGAGAGTTCTCTCTCAAACTGCATTTGGCCGAGGACACTAGTTGTGTGTCGCTGTAAAAGAGCATCCTGTCCCTTGAGCTCATTCATCAATTGATCAGTTGGCAGACTGAGCTCTTTCATCAGTTTGAAAGACGGCTATATGAATCCCGTTTATTTCTCTATTCTCTCCCCCACTGACTTGAAATGCAGTACACAAATTAAAGATGAAGAACATTACTTTGCAACAACCTCCATTTTCATTAGCATATTTACAGTAGTTAGGTGGGAAGACCAATATTATGTTCATTCTATCCTTCTTATCTCTACACAATACATCATTACATAATGCATACATTTACTCACTTCTTACTGGTCTTCCCACTCAGTTGCTTCAAATAATAATAGAAAGAGTTACTAAAAAGTCAGCAAATCACTCCCATCCCTACTGAAAAGACATTTTCTACAAATTTTCTTACTGGTCCAGACTCTAGGCTGCTTGTGTTCAGGGGGTATTCCAGAAAGCAAGGTTAACTTACCGTCACATATACCTTGAACTCCCGGTTGATTAACCCAAACCTTGCTTACTCGAGGTATGCTAGTTCCAAAAATGAGTTCAGACAACTCAGAGTATGTTCCTGGTTAACACACAAGACATTCTCAATTCTACTTCCTTCTTCTTTTGTTTAATGGCGATTTACATAACCTACTTAATGCACATTGCCACCTATTTGGTGGTTGTGCAATCATTTTTTCAACAATTTCCTTTAATAAGTCATCTTTATTCACTGAGAATAAGGATTATATTGTTTGTTTGATGCTAATTAATTGAATGCAGATCCATGTGTGACAATAAATATATTTGAAGTGAATTAACATTTAAACATTGCCTTGTTATAATAGTGTTTTTATAGTGTAGTTATATATTATATAACTGTAACTATATAACAAATTTAGTTATATTAATATAACTATATTAATTATATAACATGCATCTGAATACCTCTTAAGCAAACTAACCCTGGAACATGAGCTGCTCCGGAGCAGGTTCTGTTCAGAGAGTGAGTTGCTATGGCTACTTACATACCCTGAAAGTTACCTCTGTTTTTGGAACTAAAAGTTGAGGTTACCTGCTTACTTACTCTTAAACATACCTGGGTATGTCACATAATCTGCTTTCTGGAATACCCTGGTCTAACTGGCAGACCAGCATAGCCATACTATTCACCAACAAAATCTTTAACCAGTATGATGATGGTCGACTTGCTCGTTAAGCTTTTTAACCAGCAACGTCTTATTCTGGAGACCAAAATCCAAAACACAACATATGCTGGTCTTTTCAACAGAGATGCTCTGCCAATTCCTCTGGCTTATCACATACAGTACAAAATTCTAATTGCAGTTTTTAAAGCCCTTCATGGTCCTGCACCGCAGTATCTGGCAGATCTTATTCATCCTACTCTCCTGCTCAGACACTTAATTCCTCCGGAGCCAATTTATTAACGGTTCAAGATTGTCCTCCATGGGTGGTAGGTCTTTCAGTGGCCCCTAGACACTGGAATTCTCTCTCACATTATCTCTGAGAAATTTCATCTCCTTCCCACCTTCAAAATTCAATAGAAAATGTACTGTTTACTTAGTGTTGAGAAGCCTTTTTGTAACTAATCAAATTGGTTCCTCCATTTTTGTATTTTTCTGTTTCTTTGTATCTTCGTTTGCTATGTTGTTTAATTATTATATAATTTTTTTATATTCTTTCTTTTGTTTAATTTTTCTGTCATGTAAAGGATTTTTTTCTTTGTTTGCATTCTTTCAGTTGTTTTCTGTCATGTGAATGGTTTGTGAAATGAAATAATAATAATAATAATAATAATAATAATAATAATAATAATAATAATGCAATTAATAATAATGATCTTTCTCTTTTTGACATTCTTTTCAGTTGTTTTCTGTCATTAAAAGTGTTTGTGAAATGCACTATATTATTATTATTATTATTAGTAGTAGTAGTAGTAGTGAAATATAATAATAATAAATATGTATTATTATTATTATTATTATTATTATTATTATTATTATTATGCATTCTCAAAACCTCAAAACCACTTATGCTCTGTAGGGCCCGGGGTGTGGAGCCTATCCCAGTGTCTCGGGCCACATGTAAGGATGGCCAGTTAATAATAATAATAATAATAATAATAATAATAATAATAATAATAATAATAATAATAATAATTACAGAATCAGCGAATAAATAATAAGAACACAAACTGGCTATAGAAATAAAAAGCATTTTTATTTGTATGCAACAATTAAAGCAAAAACTAGTAGTGTAAATTTGAAGATTAGAGGTAGTCATAAACAGAACAAGAGGAGATTAAAACTGTAAGGACTTTTTACGGAGCAGGGGAGAAGGAATGGAGGGGATTTGAAGGTGAAGTTAGTAGCAGGGGCAAAAGTGTAACTGTATCTCTACCCTCAGCAGGCACAAATGTTTCTTCACATTGCTCTGTTTGGGCTGTAGAGCTGAGATCCGCCTGTCTGCGTAGGGGAAACTGTTTATTTGAATTAAATGTCATTCCTGGGGTTCCATATGGAACTGGTATATCCTTCATTTTTATGTGGTCTGTTTGATTTGAGAAATCAGGAGCTGTCCTGCACTGCGCTCAGGCTGGAGGCTTAGGTTAAGGTCTTTACAGTTTCCTATAGGTACACTTTCCAGACCACAGGGGGGAACTAACTTTGTGTAAATTGGCCGTGGTCCATCATGCCGTCTTCTTAGGGTTGGAGAAACAGACAAAGTCTGTGCTGCTCTCTAAAAGGACCACTTGTTTGTTGCGTTTGAGTATGACCCTCATTAATACCGGCCACTTAAGCTCTCATGGATTCTGTGTGAGCTACCTGGACCCTGACTTTAAAACAACATGGTTTCAGATTTGAAAAGTCTAGTTTCCATTCAGCAAATAAATACATTACTAAAGCACCAATGTTAGAGAGAGATACTAGTTTTCCTACTGTACAGCTCCAGTTTCCACCTCTTGGTTCATTGTCTGAGAGGAAGTGCTTCAGATCTGGTAGAAAGATCAGATCCACACTTCCAAAAATAGATCACTACAGAATAGAATTGCTCCAAACAAGCTGTTACTTGAAATATTAAGTTAGACAAAGCACTTACACTTTGATTATGTTCCTCTTAGCATGTTAAAGTGTTTGTTTGTGTAGCTGCATTTTATTGGTTTATTCTTGGCTGTGTGATACTTCTCATTACTTCATGCTCACTCTGCAGTTCTGAGTTAAACAGAACAGTATGATTCAGTAAATGGAGACCAACATTGCTAAACCCAATTTTCATGCCACTATAAAATAACTTTTTGAGTGGATTAGATGTACAATTAGGTTTTACTGATGCCATTGCAATGGTAAGTAGGCATAAAAATGTAACTATAGGGATTGAAAACATCAAGAATTTAATATTGTGGTTGTTGTGGAAGTTGTGGTTGCACTTTATTTTATAGTACATGGACTTACGTGTACTTACAGTGTACGTACCTATAAAAGTCTTGGGTAATATACATGGGTTAAGGTTACGTTTAGGGGTATAGGTTCAAGGTTAGTACCTAGTTATTATGCAGTTATTGTAATTACTATAATAAGTACATTGTATGGGAACAGGATTTTAAAATAAAGTCATACCGGAAGCTGTGATAGTTTTTTCTTCCCTGTTGTGACCTATATCTGAGTGAAGCGGCTTCAGAAATGAGAAAAAAAAAAAAAAAAAAAAACGGGACTTGATTTTGTCCTTTAGGGATTGATTAGATTGTAAGAAAATGGGCATTACTAAGTAAATGGAGGCAGTTCTGAATGCCAGTTTGCAGTCAGATGTGGAGGACATTTAGTCCCACCCACCACTGAGACATACATCATGAAGAGGACTATGGAAGCTTGTTTCTGCCACTGAATAAAAAATAATAATTGTGAATAAATTTTTTCTCAGAATTGCATGATTTAAGCTCACAATTATGAGTTATAAAGTCAGATGGTGATATAAAATCACAGTTCTGAAAAACAGTATTTTTTCCCTCAGAATTGGACTTCATAACACAATTGCAAGTTTTAATCTCACAGTTCAGAGAAAAGAAGTCAGAATCTCTTTTTCTCTTTTCTCTGCTAGGGCTTTTTTTTTTTTTTTTTTTTTTTTTTTTTCTCGCAGTTGTGAGTTTACTTCTCACAAATATATCTCACTTGTGAGTTTATAACTCGCAATCCTGAGAAAAATCAGCAGAATTCGCAATTTTCCTCAGAATTGTGCGATGTAAACTGTAGCAATTTTGAGGAAAAAAATCAGAAATGTAAGATTTAAAAATCACAATTATCTTACAATTATCTTATTTTTTTATATTCTGTAGTTGAAACAAGCTTCCATAGCGAACAGACGCCATTTTGAGAGGAAGGGGAGGTTAACCTTTTTGATTACAGATTACAAGGGCACATAAATCTATATATATATATATATATATATATATATATATATATATATATATATATATATATATATATATATATATATATATATATATATATATATATATATATATATATATATATATATATATATATATATATATATATATATATATATATATATATATATATATATATATATATATATATATATATATATATATATTAAAGATGTGCATGGATAAATCCTTTATAATAACACAGAAACATTCTGTAAAAAAAAATAAGAATTGTCCATTTTGATTTCATGGTGACTTTATTGATTAATTCAGACTAATTCAGTGACCGTTAACTAATTCATAAGCCTTTTTGATTTACTAAAAAGAACTCATAAGAGTCATCCATTTATGATTTGAACTGCACACTGGTTGCTCTGCATGTTTTTGATTGACTAAAACAAACTTAAGACTATGTCCCATATGATTTTTTTTTTTTTATGCTGTAGATTCAGCTGTTCTGTGCTAAGTAATGCAGGAAACACTGAGCATTTTACTTTTAGTGTTCTGTCTGCATCACTGGAAGAATGCATTACCAACCAAATGTCAGGAATGTAAGTTTGGTCACTGTATTTCTTGGTTCCAAAACCTGCATAACTACTGTATATACAAAATGACACAAATGATTTTTTTGATTCTTCTGTTACAGTTTACTGCGCAAACCAGTAAATTGTCTCTAAATCTAGCCTAAAAGTCTCTATATGTAGCCTAAAAGTCTCTATATACAATATATCCTTAGGCTGTTGTTTTGCATTAATGTAAGACCTGTCTGTTTTTAAATCTATAATATAAACTGAACCATGAAAACTGGTTTCATCAGCCTGTGCACTAATACACAATTGCATGTGTTGCCATCATACCACTGGGAAGCATTTCCTTGTCCTTGACCCAGTTCTTACAAGTATGCACCTCTTGCCTAAAGGAGCTCTTTTTTGTCATCTTCTTCATCCACTTTGTTTTATCATTCTCTGATGTTCTGTCAGTCCAGGAGAGAGATGAAAAGACTGTGTGATTGAGGAATGAGAGGTATTGACTGGTGCTCGTGATGGCCAGACGTCAGCCACTTTGACAGGCTAATGTATCGTAATAATGTACTTTAAAGGGATCAGTCCGTGAAGGAGGCTCAAAGTAAAAGTTCATAGCCATATGAAAACAAAGAAGACCTTTTTTTTTTTTTTTTTTTGTAGTTTCATGGTTCATGAAGAACAGTTCCCCAGGGTACTACTTGTGTGGAAGATAGCATATGCGTGCACCTGTGCTCCTCTACACCGTAGATCAAAACCAGGACAAATCTGGAACTAACAATTTTGTATGAATTATGTAAACTACAGGAATGCAGGTTATTTATCTAAATGAAGCGTTATGCACAATGTTGTATGTTGAATTAGTCCTACTAGCACATCTTCTGTGTCAGTAGCTCTCAACTGTTTATTTTTCTTTACAATTTATATATACAAGTAATTTATAAGAAAATAAATTAATATATATATGAGTGAGATGCATTTTATTGATAAAAAGCGACATTAAATAATTGTACTATTGCATTTATAATTTTAAAAGATTTCCTTTTGTTGTTTTTTTACTTTATGTTCATCAAAGAATCCTGAATAAAATGTGTCACGGTTCCATGAAAATAATATAAGCAGCACAACTATTTACAACATTGATAATGTGAAATATGAGCATATTGTAATGATTTCTAAAGGACCATGTGCCAATGAAGACTGGAGTAATGGCTGCTGAAAATGCCATTTAAAAAAATAAAAACATTGGTAAAAATAATTTTCCTTTTTTTCAATTCTTTTGATGGTCCCTTTCAAAACATTGTTGACTATAAGTAACTGTGCAACTACATGTCAACTAACTCTCATTAAAGTATTAGTAGACTGTCTGCTTAATATCTACTAACTCTTTATCGTGTTAGTTCCCTAACACACATTCTACTGACTATAAGTGACTTTGTAAGTACTGTACATGTCAATTTATTCTAACCATAACCATACCAATCTACTTATACTCTGAGAGCTAGTAGTCATGTAGGTGCAACATTACTTATAATGAACAGAATGTGTTAAAGGGACCATCAAAAAAAAATTAAACCAAAAATCTTGTATATAGAAGTGTGTTTTTTGTCTATTATATATGATTTATATTAAACATTCCCTTTCTATCGCTTTTCTACAAGATACTTAGCTCACTTTGTCTTCAAGTGTTGGCCTGACTTTTTTTCAAACGAAATCTGTACTATACTCAGTGCCAGAGCTGGCACTATACATCACAGGGATGCTCTCTTTACGGAAGGATAACCTGTCACCCGCACTGCAGGGTGACCTGAGGGAGTTGGGCTCTGAATGTTCCCACCATGCTGTACCCAAGCAGTATAACTGTCACACAGAGGAACACATCCTGACTCATGCGTTCCCTTACGTCTTCCAGAGCAATGGACACAGGTCTCTGAAGTGGGAACATCTAATGCCCTCGGAGAGATTGTCTTATGTAAAGAACTGAAATATTCATTTGTCCACATGAGGGGGCTTTTCACTCTAAACACCTGAGGAAGCCACTAGTTGTGCACAAACACAATCTAGGTCGGTCGGTGCATGTGATGCAGTTATTTGAAATGGCCCCACCATAAAAAAAGCAGAAAAAACAAGTAACATTACATAGGCCAAATGTCGATCAGAGGCATGTCACTTTCGCCAGTGTAATTATTGTTAATTATCAATTTTTCAACTACAAAATTAACTTAACGCTAAATTAAATTAACGCATTTATTTAAAGGGATCATGAACTGGCTTGTTTTTTTTTTGTTTTTTGTTTTTTTGTTTTTTTTATGCTGTTGTCTGAGGTCAACTTATGACATTTGTGTGTTATTTTACATTCAAAAACATCATAATGAATAAGTAATAGGCTATTTTCTACCCTGGTTTTGAGCCTAGATCCTGGAATACTCGGTTTTTATGGGCGTGCAGCATTAAAGACTTGGAAGTAAACGCCCACTGCTATGATGAAGTTTTGCATATTATAATGAGCTTTGGCTCCCCCGTCAGTACATGTGGGGAATTGTTTTGAAAATGTGTGGAAAAACGGCAACCGTAATGATTCGCCCACAGGGCTCGCAATATGTTTTTCATCAATCAAACAAACACGATTTATCTCTCATCCACCCGCAATTAATTGGAATGTTATTTTTTATTACTTGGCCCGCCCAATCGGTGGATATAACATGAACCGCATAACTAACACACACACACACAAGCATCTGCAAAACTTCACTTCGGACAAATCAGCTGTTCAAAACTTCCGCAATTGTATTTTTCCTTCAAATATCAAGTCAAGAGAGTGAAAAAAATGCACATCAAGAAAGGAATGTTAATTCACTATTTAAGATAGCCCGTCAGGCAGGCCGGTGATACATGTGATACCAACTGGAAAACACATTAGCCCCGGGACATCGCGCTTTGCGAGCCCTGGCCCATACATGTTCGAGTCTGATCCCGAATCGCAGGACAATGAACCAACAACACCTCAAATACAAAGGATACTCCAGCCTGTGACAGCGTGGTAAGTTATGTTTAGTTAGACACGTACACATAATCAATAGATATCAAAGGATCTGTAACAATGCAATACTATCACATATAAAAATAATTTAAGTTGATTTCAATTGAAAAGCAATTGAAAGTTGATTTCTCAGTTCATGACCCCTTTAAGTCTTCATTATTTATAATTAGTATATCTTAAAATTCAATTAATTAAACAGGAAAATGCCACTTTGCCAGCCATAAAAGACTGAATCTAAAAACAAATTAAATGTGAAACTGAACACGAAATGTGAAAACTGAAATGTGATTCCCATACAACGACGTAACTCACTGGAGAGTTGAAGAAATCAACTAGCTACAGTAGTCACGACTGTTTCCCAAAAACCGTATTGTCAAAAATTTGTCACTCGACCACATTGGTAATCAAGTCATGCAGTTGGTGGAGTAATAATTTATTTTAATTAATTAGTTTGAGATCAAATTCATGCTAGATTTTTTGCTATAAATTATGGACATGTTTTTCTTTTTTTCCAGAAAAATGAAAAACGAGATTTCAGCTTGATTTTTCGTTTTTTGTTCAGAGATAGAACAATTAATAAACAGTTTGAATATTCGATTTCTACCTGTGGGTGGGAATTATACACCCCTTTCTGCTGATTGGTCAGCCGAAGATCAAACTATTCCATCATCAGTTCTTCCTCAGTTCCGCACAGCAGAATAAAAGTACGCCGCTGCTACAGCGGTGTGGATTCTTAACACATTTATTACAACTGCATTTCATATTTTTCTCATCAAACAACCAGACTAACGAAATGGCTCGACACAACCCATACTGGGGCAGAGCCTAGGCAGGGTTTTTTTCGGTGTAGAAATAAATTCACCATAAATTTGCATCAGCTGGCAGGATATATGATGGCTGGTCATATTGGTTAAGTATATATATATATATATATATATATATATATATATATATATATATATATATATATATATATATATATATATATATACACTCACCTAAAGGATTATTAGGAACACCTGTTCAATTTCTCATTAATGCAATTATCTAATCAACCAATCACATGGCAGTTGCTTCAATGCATTTAGGAGTGTGGTCCTGGTCAAGACAATCTCCTGAACTCCAAACTGAATGTCAGAATGGGAAAGAAAGGTGATTTAAGCAATTTTGAGCATGGCATGGTTGTTGGTACCAGACGGGCCGGTCTGAGTATTTCACAATCTGCTCAGTTACTGGGATTTTCACGCACAACCATGTCTAGGGTTTACAAAGAATGGTGTGAAAAGGGAAAAACATCCAGTATGCGGTAGTCCGGTGGGCGAAAATGCCTTGTTGATGCAAGAGGTCAGAGGAGAATGGGCCGACTGATTCAAGCTGATAGAAGAGCAACTTTGACTGAAATAACCACTCGTTACAACCGAGGTATGCAGCAAAGCATTTGTGAAGTCACAACATGCACAACCTTGAGGCGGATGGGCTACAACAGCAGAAGACCCCACCGGGTACCACTCATCTCCACTTCAAATAGGAAAAAGAGGCTACAATTTGCATGAGCTCACCAAAATTGGACAGTTGAAGACTGGAAAAATGTTGCCTGGTCTGATGAGTCTCGATTTCTGTTGAGACATTCAGATGGTAGAGTCAGAATTTGGCGTAAACAGAATGAGAACATGGATCCATCATGCCTTGTTACCACTGTGCAGGCTGGTGGTGGTGGTGTAATGGTGTGGGGGATGTTTTCTTGGCACACTTTAGGCCCCTTAGTGCCAATTGGGCATCGTTTAAATGCCACGGCCTACCTGAGCATTGTTTCTGACCATGTCCATCCCTTTATGACCACCATGTACCCATTCTCTGATGGCTACTTCCAGCAGGATAATGCACCATGTCACAAAGCTCGAATCATTTCAAATTGGTTTCTTGAACATGACAGTGAGTTCAATGTACTAAAATGGCCCCCACAGTCACCAGATCTCAACCCAATAGAGCATCTTTGGGATGTGGTGGAACGAGAGCTTTGTGCCCTGGATGTGCATCCCACAAATCTTCATCAACTGCAAGATTCTATCCTATCATTATGGGCCAACATTTCTAAAGAATGCTTTCAGCACCTTGTTGAATCAATGCCACGTAGAATTAAGGCAGTTCTGAAGGCGAAAGGGGGTCAAACACAGTATTAGTATGGTGTTCCTAATAATCCTTTAGGTGAGTGTATATATATATATACATACACTCACCTAAAAGATTATTAGGAACACCTGTTCAATTTCTCATTAATGCAATTATCTAATCAACCAATCACATGGCAGTTGCTTCAATGCATTTCTGGGTGTGGTCCTGGTCAAGACAATCTCCTGAACTCCAAACTGAATGTCAGAATGGGAAAGAAAAGTGATTTAAGCAATTTTGAGCATGGCATGGTTGTTGGTGCCAGACGGGCCGGTCTGAGTATTTCACAATCTGTTGGGATTTTCATGCACAACCATTTCTAGGGTTTACAAAGAATGGTGTGAAAAGGGAAAAACATCCAGTATGCGGCAGTCCTGTGGGCGAAAATGCCTTGTTGATGCTAGAGGTCAGAGGAGAATGGGCCGACTGATTCAAGCTGATAGAAGAGCAACTTTGACTGAAATAACCACTCGTTACAACCGAGGTACGCAGCAAAGCATTTGTGAAGCCACAACACGCACAACCTTGAGGCGGATGGGCTACAACAGCAGAAGACCCCACCGGGTACCACTCATCTCCACTACAAATAGGAAAAAGAGGCTACAATTTGCACAAGCTCACCAAAATTGGACAGTTGAAGACTGGAAAAATGTTGCCTGGTCTGATGAGTCTCGATTTCTGTTGAGACATTCAGATGGTAGAGTCAGAATTTGGCGTAAACAGAATGAGACCATGGATCCATCATGCCTTGTTACCACTGTGCAGGCTGGTGGTGGTGGTGTAATGGTGTGGGGGATGTTTTCTTGACACACTTTAGGCCCCTTAGTGCCAATTGGGCATCGTTTAAATGCCACGGCCTACCTGAGCATTGTTTCTGACCATGTCCATCCCTTTATGACCACCATGTACCTATTCTCTGATGGCTACTTCCAGCAGGATAATGCACCATGTCACAAAGCTCGAATCATTTCAAATTGGTTTGACAATGAGTTCACTGTACTAAAATGGCCCCCACAGTCATCAGATCTCAACCCAATAGAGCATCTTTGGGATGTGGTGGAACGGGAGCTTCGTGCCCTGGATGTGCATCCCACAAATCTCCATCAACTGCAAGATGCTATCCTATCAATATGGGCCAACATTTCTAAAGAATGCTTTCAGCACCTTGTTGAATCAATGCCACGTAGAATTAAGGCAGTTCTGAAGGTGAAAGAGGGTCAAACACAGTATTAGTATGGTGTTCCTAATATATATAAAATTTTATATATATATATAAAATTTTAAACACGAATACAAAAAGGAAATAATGCGTTGCAACCAGAAAACCGTAGAACAACAGAGATATTAAAATACATACTCTTTTTATTTGATGATTTAACATGATTTGTGTTTTATTAAAATTGATTATAATTGATATTTTAAAAGGGTGCTTGTGTACAGCGCAAGCTGCTGCACACTCACACACATGACTGCAACACAAGATTTTCATTAAAGCCTGTAATAATGTGCCTTTTCGGTTTGTTTCTCAAACCCTACAGTATAGCCTCAGAGCGCTTGGAATATATAGCACGAGTTGCATATATGGATTATGTTACGACATATTTGCATATTTGAAAATAAAATCAATTAAAATTATATAATAATAAACCTGACTGTTGAATGGTGAGATGTAGAAAATACTTTTATCACACTTTGCAAGAGTAATGTAATTCAAAGTATATTTGAGTGTCTTATCAGAAGCTATCATGATGTCTGAAACTAACTGACATTAAAGGGCAACACACCTACTTTAGTACTGTGTGAGTATAATGGGAGTAGTGCATTAGAGGCAGCAGAGAGAGGAAACAGGCCTGCAGAGGAGGATTTCCAGGAACTGGTCACAATCTTACTGGTCTCCTTTATCAACCTTCCTCCCTCAGGGCTGATTGACTGGCCACATTGTGACATAAAGCAGAATATAACACATTCACATGGTGTGTGCCCATGACTTTACCATGAAGTGTCCCTGGTGAATTGTGTTGCTTCTCTATCAGAGTGTGCATTATCTCGTTCTGGGTATCAGTGTTGATTAGCGTGTTTAGAAAGGCCACATAGTGTGTCCAAACTATGACACAGTACAGAGGTTTCTGTCACTTCAAGGACTTTAGGTCTGTCAGCGTACCATAGCTTAACTTATTAATTGGCAAATACATCTTTTTTTTTTTCCTAAATTTCTTTGACATATGACCAAAGTCTGATGTGTGTGTATATAAGAAGCTTAAGACTTGAAAGCATATGTTTTTCCTTCTTTTAAACGGTGAACAAATTATCTTATCCTACACAGAGAATAAATAAAAATCAAACGTGCCAACTTTGCAAAAGGAAATGGGTGGAGATGTTTGTCTCAATGTCTCATTGGTGAGATATTGATTCAGAAGTTGAGCGAAATTATTTGATTCATTAAAAGCTTTCGTTGCTTAGAAACACAGATCAATTACAGTAGTAATTAGAACACCAAGCCACTGTCCTAAGGGAAATTTCTTTATTTTTTTGTTTTTGTTTTTGTTTTGTACAGTCAGAATGTGAATATGAAATGTAAATGCTGCCATGGCCCTGCTAAGCTTATATCCCATTTACCCTTAAACTTGAGTTAGAATCGACAGGGACTGATTTCAGCTTAACTTACAATGACAAAAATTCTATACTGATCATCACTGCAGATTTCTTTCAAGCTTGATTTTTATCATCACTGTGAGGTTGTGGTTGCCCACTTTCACTTTAACTACTGAGCTCTTACCTTGGGCTCTGTTAAATCTTCATCTACATCAGATGCTTGAGTTACAGGTGGCTGACTTTGTCCTTATCTGCTGGGACACAGAATTAAACTGGAATGAATGAAATTAAGTACTGTGTGATGCTATTAATATGAAAAAACAAAACAAACAATTGATCAGAATAACATTCTGAGGGGATACAAAGAGGGCTTTACTTGTGCTCCACAAATAAGGATGAATATATTGGACACCACTTTGTCTGATCAAGCAAAAGCAACTTATTCATCATCATGGTTTCCACAAAAATATGCAACACTTTACAATACAGGTGCACTAATATGCATTAATTCATGCTTAACAAATGCACAGATAGTCATGAGTGTTATCATGTGTTAATGAGTGTTATCATTAATGTATGATGACCATTTATTAATGATTACTGCATCAGCAACTAATGAACATTCTATATTAATAGATTAAGTAATATATTTATGCTATTAAATATGACATCATGTATTAATTCCCTAATAACATATACTAACCATTAATTACCACAATGGGTCAAAGCCATGCATTTCAACTTCCAGTTGTCTGCTTTAATCAATCATTAGCTAATGATTTGCAAGCGTATAATTATGTTATGACTTTACTTTGAGGCACATGACTAGTAACTAATTGTTAAGTAATATGTCATTGTGGTTATGGCTTTTGGATTAGTTAATACTAGTCATGTGCCTCAACAAGTAAAGTCATAACATGATGGTACATTTGCAAATCATTAGCTAATGATTAAAGCAGACAACTGGAAGTTGATTGAGCTGATTGAGCAAAGTACCCAGTTAATGAACCCAAAGGGCAGAGGTGGCAAAAAGCAAGGAGTCGTTGATCGTCAACAAAAGACAATCTTTACTTTAATTACAACAAAAAGGAAGCCGGGCTTCCAAGAAACAAAGAAAACAAAACAGACACAAGGGTCCAAAAACATAAACCAATACAAACAGGTAGCATAAGTCTTAAAAAAAAAAAAAAAAAATTTTTTTTTTTTTAAATAGGGCAAAACACAGGTGTCACATCAGGCATAATGAGTGGTAGTGTTCAACAGGAGCCTGGTAAGAGGCGCCACCTGCCGATCAGGAGGAAAATAGCAGTCCAGGTGAAATGCATGGCTTCAGCCATTGTGGTAATTATGGTTTGTGGTCTTCCACTGCTCACCTTCTTGAATCCTGACTAGATAGTAGGCACTTCTAATTTAAAGAAAATGTTGACACCCTGCAGGATCTCAAAAGCAGTAGTCATCAGGGGTAGGGGGGTAACGATTCTTAATGGTGATGCGGTTAAGACCCCTGTAGTCGACACAGGGCCTGAGGTCACTATCCTTCTCAAAAAATTACTATGACTAATGAAACTATCATCCAAGGCTTCCTTAAGGTACTTCTCCATAGCAGCCCTCTCAGGGGCAGAGAGGGTGTAAAGTCTACCCTGAGGTAAGCATGCTCCAGGAACCAAGTCTATAGCACAATCATATGGTCTGTGCGGAGGAAGGGAGGTGGCTTGGGACTTGCTGATGACTTCGCTGAGATCAGCGTACTCTGGAGGAACTCTGGACAGTTCAGGGAAAAACATAGGAGACATAGTACTCATAGTACACAGTGCCTCTGTGGCCTGGGGAGCTTTAGATGAACCTTGTGGTGGCAGATTTGAGCTGAGATACAGGTAGCTCTTGAGTGTTAGATATGTCTGAATTGATATTGGCAGGCCACCTTGAGAGTGTTGACAAAGGCTCTGTGAATGCCTCCAGTGTCTCGGGAGAATGGCAAAAAGAAAGAGCAGAAATACAACAGTTAGTTCCCCAACCTTTAACTATACCTCTGGACCAGTCAATATGTGGGTTGTGACAAGTTAGCCATGGAAATCCAAGAACTAAGGGGAGTTCTGGTGACTGGATCAGAAAACAAAAAATTGCATTAGTTCCTTATGACCCCCAATCTCAAATTGAAGGAATGAAGTGCAGTGACTGACCTGTCCCAACCTCATAGGTCTGCCGTCTAGCGCCGTAATGGTTAGAGGTTTTCGGAGGAGCACGGATGGAATGCCCACATCTACATCCAAAAAGCTCCCAGCAGCCCCAGAATCAATGAAAGCACGAAGCTGGTGATGCTGGTTGTTGTGGAAGATGGTGGCTTGGATCGTGACTCCAGAGGTTGCAGAATGAGGGAAGATATCTACTCTCGTTCCAGTTCCCCCTTTCCTGGACGAGAACTGGCTTTTCCTGACAATTCAGGGCAGCTGGATAGGAAATGACCAGACTTCCCGCAGTACAGACAGCGGCGCTCCCTCATCTGGCAATCCCTTTCTGTCTGGGTTAACTTGGTTCTACCAAGCTGCATCGGTTCCTCCATATCATTGGGTTTCCAGGGTTGTTCAACAGTATTGGAGGATTCCTGAGGACGATACAAACCTGTCTCCTGACGTCGTTCCTGTTGTCGTTCTCAGAGTCGATGATCTACTCGGATACCTACATTGATGAGGGATTCCAAATCTGGAGAAGGGTCTCTAAATGCCAACTCATCCTTGAGTTCAGAAGACAAGGCTTGGTAGAATGTGGCCCTCAAGGCTTGCTGGGCCCATCCACTTTTTTGAAGCCAGGGTACGAAACTCAATGGAAAACTCCACCACACTCCTAGTGCCCTGAGAGAGTCGAAGCAAATGGTAGTCCACATCTCCTGTGCAGGCCGGATGGTGGAAGACCCTCCTCATTTCAGCAATGAAGCTGCCGCTGTTTGCATTTATGGTGACTGTTGGTCCCACAAAGTTGATGCCCAGTCTAATGCCTTGCCAGTGAGAAGGGTGATGATGCAGGCCACCTTGCTGCTCTCTGTGGGTTGTAGTTGAAATATTAGGGGCACTGGGTGATGAAACCACAACACTTCTCAGGACTGCCATCAAATCATTCTGGTAGTTTGGGGTTCTGACAGGGAAGCTACCACTGCTTGAGAAGAATTACCAGGTGGCAGCTGGGACTCTTGGGATGAAGTGGCTGGAAGCTGAAAGTTTAAATGTTGAAGAATATCAGAAAGGATCTGGCAGACAGAATGCGATCCACATTAGAGGATCGCAGGATTCATGTTTCTGGTTCAGTCAAGATTCAAGATTCAAGAGTTTTATTTGTCACATACACAGTTATATACAGAGTATACAACCGGTAGTGAAATGTAAACAGGTCCGCTCCATTGACAGTGCAAATTCACAGTTAAAACAGTTAAAAAAAAAAGTAAAAAAAATAAGAATAAAGAAGTGGAATAAAGTAATTGAAGTAGACTGTGCAGTGAGTAAACTGTAGACTTATAAATATGTGGTTAACAAATGTATAAAGAGTATAATGTGCAAACAGGTTGATAACAGGTTGTTACACAGTAACAACGAGAACAGAAAGTGCAGTGCAATGCCAGTGTATCGATGCTTATCCTGAAGTGAAGTCACGTGATGTTAAGTGACTGAGTTCAGGAGTCTGAAGCTCCTCCTGAGTCTCTCAGTTTTGGCCATCAGGCTACGGAAGCGCTTACCAGATGGCAGCAGCGTGAAATGAGGGTTTGCAGGGTGATTAGAGTCCTTGATGATTTTAGTAGCTCTGCCTTTGCAGCGTTTGGTGTAGACGTCCTGCAGAGACGGGAGAGCTGACCCTGAGAGACGCTAGGATAAGCGCGCGACTCTATGCAGGGCTTTGCGGTCATGACTGGTGCTGTTCCCATACCACGCTGTGATGCACTGAGTTAGTACACTTTCTATCGCCCCTAAATAGAACGTTTTCAGGATAGCTGGTGAAACCCTGAATTTCCTACAGTCCTACAGTACAGTCTTTGCCTGGCTTTTTTTCACCTGTGTCTGAATGTGAGCAGTCCAGGTCAGGTCCTTGGAGATGTTTACACCCAGGTACTTGAAGCTGCTCACTCTCTCTACTGGTGACCCGCTGATCATGAGGAGGGAGTATGTCTGTTGCTGTCTCTTCCTGAAGTCCACAATCATTTCTTTGGTCTTGCCAACATTCAGAGAGAGACAGTTGTCCTGGCACCATGATGTTAGATGCTCCACCTCGTCCAAGTATGCCGTCTCATTGTTGTTGGAAATGAGGCCCAGGACAACAGTATCATCAGCAAATTTGATGATAGAGGTGGAGCTGTGTGTGGACAAACAGTCATGCGTGTAGAGCGAGTAGAGCAGGGGACTCAGGACACAGCCCTGTGGATGGAGGTGGAGGTGGATTCTCACCACCTGAGGCCTGCCAGTGAGGAAGTCCTCAATCCAATTCCAATCCAGTGGAGCTTACTGATTGAGCTAAGTCCCCAGTTAATGAACCCAAGGGCAGAGGTGGTAAAAAGCACAGAGTTGTTGATCTTCAACAAAAGACAATCTTTACTTTAGAAAATTACAACAAAACAAAGGAAGCTGGGCTTCCAAGAAACAAAGAAAACAAAACAGACACAAGGATCCAAAAACAATACAAACTTAGCTTGCTGCTGACAACAGGTAGCATAGGCTCAAGACTTAAATAGGGCAAAACACAGGTGTCACATATCAGGCCTAATGAGTGGTGGTGTTCAGCAGGAGCCTGGTGAGAGGCGCCACCTGCCGACCAGGAGGAAAATAGCAGTCCAGGTGAAATGCATGGCTTCAACCATTGTGGTAATTAACATATGAATTTACACTATTAGTTAATATAATATGTTATTAGGGAATTAATACAACATGACACATTTAACTAATAACAATTAAATGATTACTTAAACTATTAATCATATAGAGTGTTCATTAGTTGCAGTAATCATTAATAAATGGTTTAGTTCTTCATGAGTCATACATTAAGTCATGATTATCTGTGCATTAGTTAAGCAGGAATTAATGCATATTAGTTCACCCATATTGTAAAGTTTTACCATATATTTTTTTTTACAATACATATACAGATCACTGGAGCAGTGTGAAGTTCCCTGCTGCGTCTAATGCTCCACTATCATTCCAGTCCCCAAAAAACCCAAATCACTGGACTTAATGACTACAGACCTGTCACTCTCTCATATCTGTGCTCATGAAGTCATTTGAGAGACTGGTGTTGGCCTACCTAAAGGACATCACTGGACCCTTGCTGAATCCTCTTCAGTTTATTCTACAGAGCAAACGGGTCTATGGATGATGGAGTCAGCATTGGACTGCATTATATTCTGCAAGACCTGGGGCTTACACAAGGATCTTATTTGTGGACTTCAGTTTGGCTTTCAACACCATCAGACCAGATATTCTATCATACAAACTGACCCAGCTTTTTGTGTCCACCCCAATCTATCTTGGCTCACCAGCTTTCTGACAGATAGGCAGCAGCTAGTGAGATTGGGGAAACTCACATCCAGGACTCTTCCTCTTCTTACTGTTCACAAATGTCTGCACATCTAGCTTCTGACGTTTGCAGACAAAATCACAGTCATCAGGCTCATCCAAGATGGTGACGAGTCTGCATACAGACAACAGATCAAACAAATGGTTGTCTGGTGCAGTCATAACAACCTGGAGCTGAACACACTCAAAACAATGGAGATGATAGTGGACTTCAGGAGGAACACCCCAGCTCTCCCCCACTCACCATCATGAACAGCACTGTGGAAGCAGTGGAGTCATCCAGGTTCCTGGACACTACCATCTCTCAGGACCTAAAGAGGGACAATCACATTGACTCCATTGTGAAAAGGGCTCAGCAGAGGTTGTACTTCCTTCGCCAGCTGAGGAAGTTCAACCTAACACAGGAGATGCTGACACAGTTCTACTCAGCCATCATTGAGTCTGTCCTGTGTTAGTCTATAACTGTCTGGTTTGGTTCTGCCATCAAATCAGATATCAGGAGACTACAACGGACAATCTGGACTGAGGAGAGGATAATTGGTGCCCCCTGCCCACCCTCCAGGACCTGTACTCTTCCAGAGTGAGGAAGGGGGCTGGTAAAATCATCACAGACTCCACTCACCAAGGTAAATTCCTTGTGTGTGCAAACACACTCGGCAATAAAGCTCTTTCTGATTCTGAAATGCTACCATTCAAAAGTTTTTATTTTTATTTTTAATTAATACATTTATTTTAATAATACATTTAGCTAAATTTCAAGTGTCCCAGAAAAGGGTACAGATACTTATGCATAAGTTATATATAAAGTTATATATAAAGTTTTGGGACGTCTGCCTTTACATGCACATGAACTTTAATGACATTCCATTCTTAATCTGTAGGATTTAATATGGAGTTGGCCCACCCTTTGTAGCTACACTGCAAAAAAAATAAAAATAATAATAATTAAAATATAATTCATATTTTTGTCTTGTTTCCAGTCCAAATATCTAAAAATTCTTAAATCAAGATGCTTTTACAAGATAAGTAAAATGAAAACTCACTTCATTTTGATTTTTCACCCCAGAAAAAATATCTTATATCATTGTACTTATCTAGTAAATGCATCTTGATTTTTGTTTTTTTAAATATTTTTATTTTTTTTAGAAATTTTAGATATTTAAACTGGAAACAAAAAACTAAGAAAATACTAAATACTAAACAAGAAAAGCATCTTGCAAACAGCTTCAACTCTTCTGGGAAGGCTTTCCACAAGGTTTAGGAGTGTGTTTATGGGAATTTTTTACCTTTCTTCTAGAAGCGCATTTGTGAGGTAAGGCACTGATGTTGGACAAGGAGGCCTGGCTTGCAGTCTCTGCTCTAATTCATCCTAAAGGTGATTAAGAGTTCCCTTCACTGGAACTATGGGGCCAAGCCCAACCCCTGAAAAACAACACCATATTCCCCCCTCTGTCAAACTTTACACTTGGTACAATGCAGTCAGGCAAGTACCATTCTCCTGGAAACCGCCAAACCCAGACTCGTCCATCGGATTGCCAGACAGAGAAGCGTGATTCGTCACTTAACAGAACACGTCTCCACTGCTCTAGAGTCCAGTGTCAGCGTGGTTTACACCACTGCACCCAACGCTTTGCATTGCACTTGGTGATGTAAGGCTTGGATGCAGCTGCTCGGCCATGGAAACCCATTCCATGAAGCTCTCTATGCACTGTTCTTTAGCTAATCTGAAGGCCACATGAGGTCTGGAGGTTGGAGGTCTGTAGCTATTGACTCTGCAGAAAGTTGGTGACTTCTGCGTATTGTGCGTCTCAGCATGCACTAATCCCACTCTATGATTTTACATGGGTTACCACTTCGTGGCTGAGTTGCTGTTGTTCCCAATTGCTTCCACTTTGTTATAATACCACTAACAGTTGACCGTGGAATATTTAATAGTGAGGAAATTTCACAAATGGACTTGTGACAACCTTAAAAGGATTATTGCACAGGTGACAACCTATTACAGTACCACGCTTGAATTCACTGAGCTCCTGAGAGCGACCCATTCTTTCACAAATGTTTGTAGAAAGCAGTCTGTATATATATATATATATATATATATATATATATATATATATATATATATATATATATATATATATATATACAAATAAATCCTTCTTTTTTTTTTTTTTTATTCAAATCAATGCAGCCTTGGTGAGCATAAAGTCTTCTTTTAAAAGCATTACAGAATATTTTACCGACTTCAAAGGGTTGTGTAAATGCTACAGACATCACTAACGGAGAAATGTTAAAAGTTTATAACCGTAAATTAGTTTATTGTCACAATATCATTTGTACCAAGGCCCACATGGAATCTGCATCTGCAAAAGTTCCTTGAAAAGCTCCACAAAAATGGAATTCATAAAATTCTATACATATCCCCTTCAGTGATATTTTTTGTGGCAAATTTTGGTTATGCTACCGATAAGTGTAGTTGTTACAAGCACACAAGGCTCCGCCCTCTCCCAGTCACAGCACGCACCCTCACCAGAATACTGATCACACACACCTGCACATCATCAGCTCCTATACAATCACCACCTGCACTTAAACCCCATGCTTACACTCAGTCACTGTCCAGTCTCGCTCGTACATGCTACGACTTACCTCAAGAACTCTCCTGCGATGCTTACTTGCTTCTCCTCGTCCTGTCCCCAAGTCGTTGTGTCTCCTGTGTCTGAGTGTTCCCACGCCATCTGCAAAGATTCAGTATAGTATCATCCAGTTATCTGCATTATACATCTGCTATCTTCACATATTCACTCACCTGCCCTGTACTCGTCTGGTTGCTCAAATAAAGACTCTGTTTATTAACATCTGTTCTCCATGTCAAGCCTGTTTGTAACAGTAGTAGCTTTCAGCTGTTTAAGATGTTTTTTTGAACATATTCATTGTAACGTAGTTTGTATGTTCAGGGAAGAAGGAGGTGGGAACCGGCGAACATTTAAAAGATTTTAATAAATAAATAAAATGAAAGTAAACTGCGGGCAGCCCCTCACGGACGACTGCCACGCACAAACATAATAAACCATAAATAAATGGTTTCGTCTACCTCGAAACCATATATAAATATTGTCTACCTCACCACATTCATGTTTAAATCCTTTTTTGCAAAATTCCACATTTTCCACCACAATGCAGAAAATGCAAAATGTTAAATAAATTAATTAATCACAGTTTGGGGAATGCTAGTTTTAGTTTGGGCCTGGTTATACATAAGGATCTTCCAATTAGTTAATATGAACAAAGTTTGCCAACAAATACCAATTTCATGACTGTACCGTTAATTTTGGTTATTTTGCCAACACCCTCCTAGTGACAGCCACTTCATGCAGCTGAGATTAAATTAATACGTTGTTCCATCACTCATAGCAAAATGTTGCATTGGACTGAGTACAGGGTTTTTCCAGAGTCTCCCTAACTACAAATTGATCTTTTCCGTTGGGGGAACACCTTGATCTCTGGAATGAATGAAAAATGCCCATATTCCTTTATTGGATCAGATACAATAGATGTCAGAACATGCATCCCTCCCCATTTTTATGATGGTTATCTTTTTTGAAAGATGGGTACAATAAACACCAGGTGGAATTTCCCCTACTACACACAAACACTTGTTCACACATGCGCTTGTTCACACACGTGCTTGTTCACACATAGTTCACACATACACACTCATACGTTTGACTTGTGTATGACTGCCACAATCAAAGACAAAGCTAATATGTGATATTAGAAAATGTTCTTGTTTAGTTCTGCATTTCTGCTTTGTACTCTCAAATTGCAATTCACTGATAAAATCTGCTGATATATCATAAAAAGGATACAAGTGTAAAATGAAATGGGTGCTTACTTACATTTATGTGAACAAGATGTTCTTTTAATAACTATAAATATTCCATAAGTACAAAAATGACAGGTCTTGGCATGAGAAAGTTTATGTTTAGCTGTTATTACACAGTACAATAAGCTTCTATCCGACCCAGCCCTTTGTGCAGGTGCTGGAAAATTCCACAAAGATTGTTCATTTGCAGTGAAGGCAAAGCCAAAAAGAGAAAATCAAGGTCTTTTATAAAAGACCAAGTAAAAATTCCAGTGTTGAGAGAGCATCAAATACATTACAAAATCCGTATGCCTCAGCATCAGCAGAAAGATTAAGTGTTTGGTTAATTGCTCTTAGACTTTTAGTTGTAGTAGGTCTCCAGGTAGGAGACAAGCCAGGATCAATTCAAATGAACTGACTTGCATTTCTTGATTGCAATTGAAGGCGTAAGCAGAGAGTAAAAACGTCATATGTACGTCATTGATGACATCTTCAGCTGTCTACGCATCCTGCTATTAGTCACAATAGGACCAGCGCAGATCTCTCTAATGTTATCTTTGAATGATTTGTAAAGTTTAATTCCTTTAATGCAGTGAGCAGCCTTCTAAAAATGCTGAATGTAAAGCTGTGAGTCAGTGCTCTACAGTCCAATAGCAAAACTAGAGCAGATAAAAGATAAAATAATAATTGACTGCACAAAGACCACCACAAACCTACACTCTAAAAAATGCTGGGTTAAAAACAACCCAAGTTGGGTTGAAATTGGACTAACCCAGCAATTGGGTTGTTTTAACCTTGTGAATGGGTCGTTTTAACCCAGCGGTTGGGTTAAATGTTTGCTTAAGACAACCCAATCACTGGGTTAGTCCATTTTCAACCCAACTTAGGTTGTTTTTAACCCAGCATTTTTTTGAGTGTATATGCCATATTTTGGTGACGCATATATTTCTCAACAGTAATATAGCACTAAATATTTACAGTGCAAAAGACATATACTGAATTTAACACTGGAAGTCAGTGTTGCCACAATTATGTGCAATTAACAAAAATATTAACACACTGCATCTCACAGAATATGACACAAAATAATAATATCATTGCTTATCTTTAATATAATATGGAATATTATGCATTTAAAGTAAAAGTACAACCAGGATCTACACGTTTTCAAATGACCTAAATATTTTACTTAAATATATTGATCAACTGATCAATATATTGATGACTACCCAAAATAAATGTACAAATATGTATTTGAAATACATTGATTTTATACTAGGTATACTACAATACATTTACATATTAATGTACATAATGCACTTTTGGTATACTAAACTGATACTTACTACAAAGTTTGCTAAATTGGAACTGAAAGTAGTGCTGAGGTCCAAAGATATCCTGAAGTATATTTGATTGTGCTAAAGTGGAACTATTGCACGTATACATTAGGTGCACTTTAAATATCTTGCATTTAAAGACTGATATTATACAGAGATCATACTATCCTTACTAATAAAACACAGGCTCAATATTAAGAAATGTGCATTGTGCAATAAAGAAGTATTCCAAATAATTTTTCGTTTAATTATAATATTTATATCAGTAAGTCTCAAGCGACATGTCACTAAATATGTTAATAGATTTGTAGTATACTTAGTATACATTTTTGGTATCGTTTTTTTTTTTTATGTGTGTTTTTTCACTGGGGTAATCACAAAGAAATAACCAGACATTTTAAAAGAATATTTTTCTTTACATGTTTTGGATATTCAACTATAGTGTTACAATTGTTTAGATGCTTTCATCCAAAGCGACAGAGCATTCAGTGTATACTTCTATATAATATTTTTATGTGCATGTATCATCAACAAATATGAACACTCTAACACTAAACTCAGTGAAACACACTTTTCACTTTGTATATTTTGTTCCTGCTGCCTTTTATTTGTTGTTGATGTTGTAAATAATAAAGAATGAACAATGCAGCTTCTTCTGCGGTTTCCCAGTAAAACTGGTCAGTCACTTTATATAAGATCAGTTATATCAGGGAAAATACATGAAAGAATTATGAAACCATTGATATTAACTGTTTGGACAGGACCGGGTAACAAGTTATACTGTAATTTAGGCAGGAAGTATTATGCTTAACATGCACCCCAGAAATAAGTTTGTAGTTTAGTGCTGCGCCTCCAGATCATTTTAATGAGTTTTATTATTAGCTGCATCCATTTCAAGTGATAACAGATAAGGTACTTTGAAGTATCATTGTAAAACCTTCCTGAGCAAAGAGCTTAAAGTGATTTGGACATCCTGCTGAATAAGAATGGTTGAAAGTAACTTTGAGGTAAGAACCTGCCGAATGAGGGGCTCTATAGTGGCTCACCCCAGGTTTCCCGCTGGTCCTTTAGCACCAGTGCCCATTGATATTCAGCAGTATTGACGTCACATGTTTGCAAGGAGTCCCTCTGCAGCTGTGAGAACCAGAACACTGAGATCAGGAGCAGACGATGTAGGAAGTGCATTTAGTCATTTTCCAGGCTCCCTCTGCTGCTGACATCCAATAAGGAAAAGCAATAAGAGGGTGCAGCAGGACTTTGGCTGCAAATGCTTCGATACTCTGTTATAGGTGTCACATATGTATTCAGATCTGTCACTCTTTTCCTCTTTCATCTTTTCCTATTATTCTTCATTGCTATATGTCCCCTAAATTCATCTGTGTACTTATATATATTAAATTAAATATATATATTTATGACACTTGAATGTCTTCAAGTGTTACTGCTATGGTTTTTAAGTAAGAGTTTAAGTAACAAGTTTTAGTGTTCATGTATCGATTATTATACTTATCTTTTTTAAAGTCACAGCAGTTATTAGAAAGAGAAAATATAATTAATAAAAAAGAAAAAGACATTTACTTGTCCTTCAGAGTTCACCATGAAAGGATGATGTAATTTCTGGATTTATTTATTTATTTAGTTAGTTATAAAATTGTAGATAATATACCAAATATATAGGGAAAGTAAATAGAAAATATTTACTGGTCAAAAAGGAATCAGAAAGAAAAAGAATATCAAATTAATATCTAGGCCTACCATTATTATTTTGATGGATGTGGGTTTTTTTTTTTTTTTTTTTTTTTTTTCTCTTAGTGTCAGCTTTTCACAGTTAAAGTCATTATTCACACACACACACACACACACACACACACACACACACACACACACACACACACACACACACACACACACACATGATGCACACAAAAAGCATCCTTTTCTTGAAATCTTGATGATCTTGTCTGCTGTAGCTCCTCGTTCTCCCGATCAGCAGCCTGTGTTTGGCTTTCTGTCAGTCTGCTTCCCCAGCCAGCGCAGCGCACGTTAATGGGTCGTTGTGGACAAAGGAAAGAACAATAAAAATATTTAACGTGCCTGACCATATTTTGTTTTGTTTTTTCTTGTGGTTTTTTTGAGAGTTCATCGTGCAGCCGCTAGAGGGTTCTCAACGCAGCGGTGCGCAAAATAAAAACACCGTCCCGGTTCAGATAAGCAACTGAGAAACAAAACAGCGAGCAGGTTACCTGCGACTCCTGTCAGAATGAACCCGGCTATTCGCACTATACGCCTTCGGCCAGATATCAACAATGTGACGTAACGCCGAGTTGCCTGAAACATGTAGTATTGCATTTGACAAAACATATCTTTTTTATATCCACGAGTCGATTAAGACCGGGAATATTATGTGTTATTTCAACTTAATGTATGAGAATCCTTCTGAAGAAATTCATGCTGGTCTTGCCAGTGACCCCGTTCAAATCCTCACACATTTACGCGCATAGAGTTGTGCATGCGATATATTTAAGAAAGGCGTTTTTACCAAGTTTATTTGAAATGCGGGTGAAGAAAAAAGAGAAAGGGAAATGATTTTGACCTCTCCACACTGATTGATTACTCAGTCATCCCTGCAGTTTAATGGGATCCATTCAATTGGGAAGGTGGAGCACTTGGATGAATTAACATATTCCTTTCCCCCCTCAATCTGTGTTGAAGTGTCTTTGAAAGGGGCAAGGAAAGGGGGTCGTGGCTTAACATTATAAAGGAAAAAATAAGACAGCATTGCCGTCTTGGTTGGTGTTGAATACGCGTCTTGACAGGCTTTTGTAAAAGCAAAAGACCGGGAAAGATCTCCAAAGACGAGCGCTATTTAGTATTTTGAAATCATCAAATCCCCTATCCATTGACAATCTCTTCTCTCCACTTGAAAATGAAACTTTTGCCCATTTGCACTTGGCTCCTATGCCTTTTGCTTTTTATCGTGTGCTTGGGATCTGAGTGTGGGACTCCACGGCGAATTGTAAGGTCTAAAAGAGACTTGGTACGCATCAGGGAAGCCAGAAGTACCTTCACAGGAGCTTGTGCCACACGCCTGCCTCGGGGCAAACGCTCACTTCCCGGGATAGATCGGCGCTCCCCTCGCCTGTCACAGGCGGGGGAAAGCACCCCAGGTCGGCGGAGGGCTGTTTACTTTACCGGTCGAGGAGACCAACTGCGTCTGAAACCCAATGCAGAGGTGCCAAGGGGTAATTTCACCCTGGAAATGTGGATAAAACCTGAGGGTGGGCAGCGCTCTCCAGCTGTTATCGGAGGTTTGATTTGCTTAATTATGACTTGCATTATATTCACTGCAGAAATCATTTCATAGTGTAACTGCAGCATGCCCGTGCTTCACAAATCACCCCCAGCTTTCGAATAGTTGCATAAACACTTGCCACTTTATATCACTTTGACTATTTATGAGCTAATGCGAGCATGTAGCCTTCTGAGAACAGTTAGCAATAACTGACCTGTCCGTTTAGAGATGCGCCTTTGCTGTTGTTTACTAGTAAAAACTCTCTTGGGTTTTGCATGCGATTGGCAGGTTACCGCCACTCAACTTTTGGTAGCATCTTGTAGTTTAACCTGACCGATTTTTGGTGTTTAATCTTTGGGCGGTTCGTTGCAATACGAAGTAAAGCAATTGCAATACCTCAATATGGTATTTGTTGGTTTGATGTTTTAGTCTGTTACGAATGGCGTTTAAATAATTGTATTTGTTTATTTATTATCATTATTATTTTCATTTTTTACTTCTTTAAAACGGCATTTTTAAGTGTCTGCGAGAAAACGGTGATAGCGGCGTAGTCTGTAGCTTTTTCTCTATGATGCTGTATGATTAAGTGTCTGTGTCAGAAATCGCTTAAACAAATACGTCATCCCTTTGATGCATAGGCTACTGTGCTCCTTACGTGCACTGCTCTGCACTAAATACAACATATACACCCTATATAGCAAACTGCACTACAGCGAGTGATTATTTTTCTTTGGTCATGATGTATGCTTATTCTTAATTGTGTATTTTATTTTAAAATGTGTTTTTCAAGAATGTATTCCCCACTAACGAAGCGATTATAGTTTCTAATCGAATAACAAAATCCGTGCGTTTATTTTTCTTGAAAAATATCTACTTAAGCACATTACGCATTATTCTTATGAGGATGGAGTAGCATAGGTGGGCGTGTTAGTTGCTCGGTTGTATTTTTTTTTTTTCTTTTTTTCTTTTCTTTCAAATAAATCTATGTGATTTCTTTTTTCCCCATCCCTTCTCCAGCCAACAGAGAGCGTAATACCCGTGGAGTCGGTTTATGAATCCTGCGTGCACCCCATGAACCCCTATAGAACGCAGTTTTGTGGGAACGTAAACGAAAATGTACTGTAATGATATACAAATCAAATCATTTTTATTATCTCTCTAAAATGCTTGGGGGTCACTAAAAGTCTAAATAAAAAGCAAAGCCACGTGTAGTTGTTAAAAATGTATGTAAAGGGCTAGATTTGTTAGCTGTAATTACCAAACTCCTGGTTTATTATAGTTTCTCTAAAATGTCATTAGAAATCTACAAAAGAACCACAGTGCTTAGTTTGTATTTTAATAAACGCCACATGGTTTTGCATACATCAATTAAATAAAAAAGTAAAAAAAAAAAAAAAAATGTTTATCCAAGTTAAAACATAAGATAAAAATGTATTAAAAAATGAAATAAATAATTCTCAATTAATGAGACATGTACATGCAATTCAGTGGTAGATTTCAAGATGCATGATTTAAATTGCAAATCATAGACTCAGGACATTGATAATTAATGTCATTATATACAGTTGGGTACATTGTCTTTAAATAAGCTTTATATCTCCAGAGAGCTGCATGTTAATGGATTGATTGAATACATCTTGTCAGTGAGTCATCTAAAATTAGTCCACTCCTCTGTCCTCACAATGATCTCCTTAGTCACAGTAACATTAAGAAGCAACGAGGGGGCGCTGGCAGAGTTTATATAGCTTCTCTTACTGCGCATCAAATACAGTTGTTCAGCAAATTTCACTTTAAACAAAGCATTAAATGTTTGTGGTCCATGTAACTAAGACTACTGACTGTCAGGTTTTAACCCACACATATGTGCTGTTTTGTAATCAGGAGTCTTCAGGTATAGGAATAAGAGGAGGGGATGTTTAAGTGTCAGTCCAGATGGAGGAAGCTATAAAATTAGTTCCTTGTCCATCCTTTCTTCAAGTGGTTTTGTTATTGCTTCTTCTTGTAAAGATATTACAATCCTTGCCACAAAACATCATGGAATGGACTCGGCAGTGCAGTCAATCAGATCCTCAGATGCAAGAACGCAGAGCGCACAGAGAGGCACTGAGCCTATTCTCAGACAGATTACTTTTTTTACTAGAAGTTTTACAGCATGTCTGCTGACGTTAGGCGGCGGCAACTGTTCATCCGAAATTTTACGCAGTCTGATTTTAAATAGAAATTTGTACATTACACTTTCACCGTTGTCTTTGAGGTCTTAGAAAACAGGGATGTTTTATGGCACATTACAATAAATTAATAAGCACCTCATAAAACTGTCAATAGCACCACTTAGAGGTTTGTAATGATGGCCATAAAAATTTAAATATTCAATTATCATGTTACCAAACAGGATGATTTATGTTTGGTTAATGTAGTTATTAACAGGTATTTTATGTTTCTGTAATGTTAATAGATGCGTTGTAGGATGCTTATGAAGATGTGATTTATATATATATATATATATATATATATATATATATATATATATATATATATATATATATATATATATATATATATATATATATATATATACATATATATACACACACACACACACACACACACACACACACCTAAAAATTCATACATGTGTACTGATAAATAACAGTTTATCTTAATTATAATGCATGAGAGAAATATATAATTAAAGAACATTAAGTAATCTAGTTTGTTTATTTTACTTTTAAAAGGCTATACTGACCCCATAGCTAACATAAAACTAGTATAACAACTAAGTCTAAAAGTAACTAGTCTAAAAATTAATTATAGCCATAGATGTTTTAAAAAAGGTCTATAGACAGTACATTTTTCTAAGCAGTTGCTGCGCTTGTGTCTTTCATTTCGTAATGCTCACTTTGTAGTGCTCTGTCCATGGTGCTGGATACTGAGATTGAATTAACTCAAAATGGATGCTTTCATTAAATATTGGAAAGGATTACAAGGTACGCCATATTCGGCACAAGGAGCCAACTGCATTAATTTCCAAAATTAAATTTTTCAACTTCAGCATGTACTTAGTTCAATGACTGGACTGATTTCATAAAGTTAATTTGCAAAGCAAGCAACATTATATTTGTGCGCAAGACTTTTTCTCCACTCTGCTTATCATACATTAGTATTTAATGCATTATCTTTAAACTATTTAAAGCTGTGTACTGTTGTTTTTAATGAAATCTCTATGGTGATCAATATAAAATTAGCATTCTCTAGAGCATCCATCCATCCATTCATTGAACTCCCATCCCTCTCCCTACACTGAGCCCCTTGCATGTCTAAAGTTTGGTGCTGGCAAGAATTGTACCTGTTTGTTATTTCCCACTTAGTGGTCTCATTCCAGGATTTCACAGATTGTAATTTCCTCAGTTTTATGGCACAATTTATTTTTATAGATGCTGGCAGTGGTTCTGCTGGCAGCCCAGAAGTGAGAGGGAACTACATGCTCCTGTCTGCTCTTTAGTAAGGCGCTACCGAATGAATGATCTCTTTAAAGTGGTCAATCCTAGTGGTCAAAAGATCCTCATGCATTCAGCTTCACTGAAGGGATTTAAGCAGGTCCGTCCAAATGCATTTCCCTGTTGCAGCGGCATGTGTAAATTTGGAGTTATGTTACATATTGTGTGCACGGATGTAATAATGTGGTATAGTAATATTTTCCTCTTACTACACTAGAAACGTTTTACTGCTTATTCGCCCTAACTGAGCTTCACAAATTACCTCTAACAAACACGGCTGTGGGAGACAGAATGAGGGTCACTAGATCTTCTTTCTATCTTTGACTTCAGGTTTCATTGCTCAGCAAATTTACTAGATTAAGCAGCACTGCTGTGTGGATTTGTAGGGCTTGTTGGTTAAATGTTAGAATTATGCCCTGTATCTGATTTCTACAGTGCTGAAGTACAGTGATTCAAATAAAATCCTCTTTTAGACACTCTGGATGATTATGAAGGACGCGTACCCATTAAATGTAAGAATACGTTTCCTTCTGGAGCTCAGCACATGGTTTCCAAATGAAACAGGAAGAAAGGGTTTTAGAGCCCCAATCATAATACGGACTGTGCCGAAAAAGGACCATTTTTGATTTCAAACATCCTTACTGCTGAGGTACATTTCAAGAAAATAGACTGAAAATTCAAGTAACCTTTGCTCTGTTGATACAAGACCACACTGTCTGGGCCTGATTGCTAGCAGATGCTTCCTTGTAGGCCTGTAGTCCTTGGACTGGACTGTTGCAACGATTTGATCATGGGAACCACTTTGTCTTCCCCACTTTCTGGACAAACACATAGTTTTTCGTCACTCTTCGCATCAGGCTGCGGTAACTTGCGTCTGTGCTGTTGCGTCAGTCAGTTTGCTGAATTACTACTGTGCACCATTTCACTACTTCAGGATAAATCAATATCTGCTAATTGTGTCTATTGACCAGTATCAGTACTGATAAAAGATACAAAGAAAGCCATGCAAATGCAATTGAAAATCAATTTTAAATGTAAACAGAACGTTTTAGTATTTAGGAAATTGACTATAAAAACTACAAACAATATAATATATATATATATATATATATATATATATATATATATATATATATATATATATATATATATATATATATATATATATATATATATATATATATATATATATATATTTGTATTCAGCAAGCATGCATTCAATTGGACAAAAGTGACAGTAAAGACTTTATATTTCATATATTTCAAATAAATGCTGTTCTTTTCAACTTTTTATTCATCAAAGAATTCTGAAAAAATGTCACATTTTACACAAAAATATTAAGCAGTTTATTTCCAACATTGATAATAATAAGAAATGTTTTTGAGCATCAAATCAGCATATCAGAATGATTTCTGAAAGATCTTATGACACTGAAGACTGGAGTAATTATGCTGAAAATTCAGCTTTGTCATCATAGGAATAAATGACATTTACAAGCATATTGAAAATAGTCATTTTAAATTGTAAAAATTATTTCACAATATTACTATATGTTTACTGTATTTTTATCAAATGCAGCCTTGGTGAGCATAAGAGGTTTATTTCTAAAACCTTTTAAAAATCGTACAGACCCAGCATTTTGAATAGTGTAAACCCTGAAACAAATTTTTAAATACAGTAACAAAATGATGAAAACTAATACTGAAATATGTAAAATTCTGCATTTTTTTTTTTTTTTTTAGATCACCCAATAATCAAAATAGTGGCACTGATCATGTGACTATTGAGAGCTCAAGATGTTTTTGATCCATCTTAAATCATTCTGGAGAACATGATCATGGTTTTATACAAACTTGTAGAGTTCATGCACCTTGAGTACTTCTGCCATTAAAGCAAAAGAGACAAAAGAATTACTGAGACATTCTGAAATCAATGTTGTTTTTCCCATTTTCACTCAAATAGTTTTGCTGGTAATATAATGTTATGAAATTTTGGACACCACTGGTTGTTCATGAATCTAATGCATGTCATTTTCTTGCAGGTCTCTATGATAAATGTTTCTACGCTTCCAGTGATAGAGGATGGTTGCTTGGCATCAAAGCAGTCAGTGACCAAGCCAACCGTGACCCTCGCTTCTTCTTCTCCCTCAAGACGGACCGAGCCCACAAGCTCACCACGATTACCTCCAATGCACCTTACACTCCCAATCAATGGTCACACATCGCCATCACCTACAATGGTCTCTTTATGAAGCTGTACATTAATGGGGCACAGGTTGCTGTAAGCCGAGACCAATCCGGTGAGATTTTCAGCCCACTTACCAAGAAGTGCAAGGTTCTAATGATCGGTGGCAACGCACTGAACCACAACTACAGGGGTACGATGGAACACTTGAGCTTGTGGCATCGGGCTCTGACACAAAGTGAGATCATTAGATACATGGGACACAGTTTGGGTCAGTTTGGTGACCTCTCTCAGCTAGTCATCCATGAGAACTTTGAGAGCATGTCAAGACGGTGGCTCACGGTGAAAGATGGCTGCTTCCCCCGGTTGGAGCACTCCGACCGAAGCCTGGCAGGTGACCTCAGTGACACTGCACTGAAACCTCCACCTTGTGGACAGACCGTGTGTGACAATGTGGAGGTGATTACAAACTACTACCAGCTCTGGAGCTTTCGCAAGCCCAAGACGGTGCGCTATCGAGTGATAAATGTTTATGATGATAGTGGACGGTGGCCGACGATTACCGAACACCAGATCAACCTTCAGCACCAGCACTTGAACAACGCTTTCCGCGTCTACAACATTTCCTGGGAGCGAACCATTCACAACGTCTACAACTCATCCTTGCGTAACCGCCTAATACTGGCCAACTGTGATATCAGCAAAGTGGGCGATGAAGAGTGTGATCCAGAATGTAACCACACTCTTACGGGCTTCGATGCCGGGTACTGTAAAAGGCAGAGCGCACGCTGCCCCGAATACAAGCAGGGCAATGGTGTTTGCGACCCAGAGTGTAACTGGGACAATTTCTATTACGATCGTGGGGACTGCTGCAACCCCAACATCACCGATGTCACGAAGACCTGCTTTAATCCTGCGTCACCCCTCAGGTAATTCTCAAATTATTTAAAACCTGACAGCCACAGAATATTGCATACAGATTAAAGGGGTCATGAACTGCGTTGTTGTATTGTTTTATGATGTTTCCTGGGGTGCACTTATAATGTTAGAATGCTTTCTACATCAAAACTTTTCATAATTTATGAATAAAAGGCATTTTTCCTAATCTGATTTTAGTCCTCTGCTCTGAACACTCTGTTTTAAGGGGCGTGTCTGCTGTGAGAGATCAGTGTAAACACCCACTGCTGTGATTGGCTAACATCTTTCCATTTGAAATAGCTAAGTATTACTCATGGTTAACGAATCGTGAAAAGTGTTGCATTACATTTATATTTATGGCATTATATTTAGATCTTTGGCATTATATTAAGATCGTGGCATGAAAGGTTGCAGTGATGATCATTGTAGCCGATCACAGACATGCTGAGCGCATGAAAGCAAGCAGTGATCTCGTCATTGCAGCTCAGTTTCTGCACACTAACGAATGCTTTCATCTTCACTAACAGTGCAAACGTGATATAGTTAAGAGATTCGTTGAATAAAACGGGAGTCGCTGATAAACTCTCGCTGTTTGATTGACAGCTTCAGCGTGCGCTGCTCCAACGATTGCAAAGGGAGCTTTCTTTGATTGCTTTCTTTATAGAATTTAAATCACTGTTAAATAAAAGATTATTTTCATCATACTAAGAGAAACAACACAAGTTGACGTTTTACTGTCCAGGCAGTATCCTCAACGGCATGTTTATTGCTTGGTAGCTCGATCTGGCCTATGTTACTTAGGCTACCTATTCTATTGCATGTCGTGCGGATCGGTGGCCGGGGCTAAACAGGCAGTGATGAAGTAGGTGTTGATATTCTTCTGCAGAGGCAGTGCTTGCCTCCCTTTGACATCATAGTCGTTTGCTGGGCCTGGTGTCAATAAAAGCTTTTATTGAACTAACATGGAAGTTTTCAGTTCTGAAACTTACAGGATATTCTTATAGTATGATGACCTCTTATATGTCAAAAGCTCAAGGAAAATTTGATTTCTCAGTTCATGACTCTTTTAATTAGTTAGTCATCAATCATGCAAATATTAGGCTATATCCAGTATGGCTTAACCCTGTTAAGCATGACATGAAATAATTGTCAGAAAAAAATGATCTATTTATTTTATAATGGAACATATTATTTCACCTTTAGACTAAATCTAAAAAAAGTTTGCAGTATCGTATTTAGTACATCAGGCTTTTATGGCTCATATAGTATGATTATTATTATTATTCCTTTATTTAACCAGGGAAATCATATTGAGACTATAGTCTCTTTTTCAAATGATCCCTGGCAGCACTTAAAAATGTATCAGCACCCCATAAACCATACAAAACCTAACAAGGACAAAAGTTAAATACAACAACAAACAAAATGACACAATAACATAACCAGAACAGGCAGAAAACAAAACAGAACAGCAGCCTATATACAATCACACTTATAGTTGAAGGTTTCTGTGACATATAATTTAAAATAATTAAAAGGATAATAGTGCCTAGCTTCAACTGCTATAGGAGAATATGGAGCTATAATTGAGGAGGAAATAAAACAAAACAAAACAAAACAAAAGTCCAAACTGAGCAAATGATGCAATTTGGTGCAGTTGCTGATATTTATATAGCTAAAAAGTGAGATGGGTAACAATTTATTTTACAGTGTCCTTGTTCCTTATGTTACATGTACTTACCATAGTATTAACAGTGAATAATGCATAATTACATGTAACTAATCCTCAACCAAACCCTATTCATACCATAACCCTATAGTAAATACGTTGTTAATTAATATTACTCAGAACTTAAATATATAATTACACTGTAACAATGACACCTTAAAATAAAGTGTAACTGTAAGATGTAATGTTGTGATGTAAATCAATGAGATCTTTATAACAGGACTACAGACTACTAACATAAAATGCATATAAATGTCAGTTGTCACTCTATATCTCCCAATAATATGTCTTAGTATGGTGATATTTTACTGCTTAGTTTTATGATCTGTAGTTTTTATGTGTACCACGACCAGACATTTTTAGAATACTAAAAGTCCTTTCACTTGCTAAAAAGTTACAACCATCAATCAGATGACAGAAGGCATGTAGAAGTTTTTCAGCAAAGTTTTGATCCTGCTAATAATAATTTAGATGCTTTAGAAATTTGTGTTTCAACTTGATACAGTAGGCTTTACAGTAGATTTTCTTTATCCTTTCTTCATCTTGGACACTCTTTATTTGTCTTGTACAACAGTTTTTTCTTCTTCTTTTGAAGCTCAAGGTTAGAAGTTCATAGCTGTTTAAAGATTTTGGAAGGGAACTCTAGGGCACTATAATTTTCATTCCTATGTGTGAAGCATTCAGCTATTTTAATTCTGTTCCATTAATGCATTATGATGTGACGTCCTGAAAACATCTTTACTCTTTAACTGGAGTCAGAGTTCTGGAGCATGAATCAACGTATACAGGGATGGATGCAGTTTGAGGGACAATAAAACACCATGAAGGATGAGTCTCTGCCCTATGGTTTGGTGCGCACTGTTTGGTGTGTCTGTACTAGTGAGTTTCAGGCCTGTGCGTTTGTGTTTCATGTATCCCCGGAGTCTGCTTTGGCACTGATTCAGAGCTCAACAACCAATCACATTTTACTCTGTGGGTGAAATGAACTACTCTCGTGGTGACCAGATGTGAAGACTGAGGAGATTCTAGACATAGTTCTCCTTTTTTGTAAGCTTATAAAAGTGATTTGATAGAGTGTAAGTGGGAATGGAAACTATGTCCCCCTGGACAAGCAGGGGAGCCAATCACAGCTTAAAGCAGAATCTCCAACACTATTACTTACAGCATTAGAGACTCTTCTGGGAGTCCTGCTCAGGAAAAAGAACGTTCCAGAAATATGTTGAGGTTGTGGGGGCACTGGATACTGTTGGGGTAAAGCACTGTATTTGCTCTCTGGATGGTGGGACAAACCAAAGATCTCTTTTCCACTCTTCTCCTTTCTCAGCAACAGTTCCTGTAACTGTTTTGTGACATACCGTGAGGTTCAAAAGTCAAGTCAAGTCACCTTTATTTATATAGCGCTTTTTACAATGCTGATTGTTTCAAAACAGCTTCACAGTGTTAAGCAGGAAAATACTGCAGAATTTTATAACAGAATTTGATTCAGCTGTACAGCCGCTCTTGTGAAAACGGTGATGTCATCCAGCTCATTTCAAGTATCATATAGTGTCAATGCGGGCAGATCGGTAATATAGTTGAAAATTTAGTGTCCCCAACTGTGCAAGCCAAAAGCCAAAGGCAACGGTGGCAAGGAACCAAAACTCCTTCAGGGCTAGAATGGAGAAAAAAACCTTGGGAGAAACCAGGCTCAGTCGGGGTGCCAGTTCTCCTCAAAAGTCAAAAACTACGATGTCGAGACTACGATGACAATCTGGAATTCAAAATGTAATTTAAATCTGTAAATAAACAAAGTTTTCGAATTTTGAAAAAAAATGTAAACAAAGAAACATGAATAAATGTTATAATAAATTCAAATTCAGCACTTCTTGAGTCACCAATCAAATAAGTAATTGATCATGTGACTCATATCATGCTGGAGAACATGATCATCAGGAAGCTCAAGTGCTGCTGTCATTAAAGCAAAAGGGACAATACTAAAACATTCTGAAATTAATGCTAATTTTTCAATGCAACGTTTCACTCAAATCATGCTGATAATATAATTTGTCATAAAATAGTATGAAAGTGTAATAAATGAAGCATTTTTACTGGTGGACTCTTTTGAAACCAACTTTATGTCTGCAGCAGATTCTTGAAAGCAAAACCGCTGATTTTCATTTAGTGCAGTTTAGTGTATTTAATCAGAATAAACAAGGGCGTTTAAGGACAACTAGGGATCTGTGCCAGATATGAGAGAGAGAGAGAGAGAGAGAGAGAGAGAGAGAGAGAGAGAGAGAGAGAGAGAGAGAGAGAGAGAGAGAGAGAGAGAGAGAGAGAGAGAGAGAAGGTCCAAGGTCCAAGACGAAAGTTTTATTCTCTGGAAACAGTAACTGAATAGGGTTGAATGATTGCATATTTAATATCTGTAAATCAGAATGAATTAAATATAAAAGGCATCACTTACCTTTCAGGGTTCTATAAATTAATATATTGGTTCCAGGATTATAACCTCATTGCATTGTGGTACTGCTCGTAAATTACATAATCATATTGCTTCCTGTCCATTTGTGGTTACAGATCCTTAGTGCACTGTATTTGTTTTTTTAGTTGCTGTAATTGCAGTTTGTCCTGTTAATGTTTGTGTGTGTTCGTGTGTGAGATGAAACTAGAGCGTGTGGTCAAGCAGAGAGCACTCCAGCTTGTTTGTTGCTTGTTTTGATTTGATTATGGTATGTCTGGAGAGCTTTGCCGAAGGCTGCATAACGAAGTGATTTGACATTCCTTTTGATTGTACAAGAATGCATGAACAAAGAGTTGTGCAAGAACAGAACAATGAAATCAAATGCTGTGGTGAATATGTTTTTGCCTACAAATCATGCAGATGTCAACTTTAAAATCCCATTATCAACAGACCTTTAAAAAAAAAAAAAAAGATCAGGGTTGTTTTTCATATATATATTCTTTCTGTAATGTATGTGATATATTGAATTGGGTTTTAGCTAATAATAACTTTATCTTAAAGCAAAGAAATTTCAGTTAAACAGGTTGCTATCATAATGTAGCATTAGTCTCACGTAACGTAGCAAGAGACCAATGTCTCTTATGCTCACTAATAATGCATTTGTTTGATCATAAATACAGTAAAAATATTGTGAAATATTATTACTATTACAATAACATTTAAACTGCTTTATAGTTTAGTATATTTTAAAATGTAATTTATTCCTGTGAAGGCAAAGCTGAATTTCAGCTATTACTCCATGCTGATTTGGTGCTCAAGAAACATTTTGGTTACAGTTCATTTTAAGGTGTCATTGTTACAGTGTAATTATATATTTAAGTACTATGTAATAATAATTAACTACATGTACTTACTATAGGGTTAGGGTTTGGTTGAGGGTTTGTTGCATGTAATTATGCATAATGTACTGTTACTATCATGTTAAGTACATGTAACATATGTAACAAGGACACTGTAAAATAAAGTGTTACCAACATGTCTTACTATTCCGTTGAAAACTGTGCTGCTTTATATTTTTGTGAAAACCATAAGAACAGCATTTATTTGAAATATAAATCTTTTGTTATTATTATACATCTTTACCATCACTTTTGATCAATTTAATGCATACTTGCAAAATATAAATATTAATTTCATGAAAAAATCTCCAAACTTTAGCATCATAAACAACCACAACTTTTTGTGGCTGTAAACAAAAATGGATGGCAGCAGTGTAACAATAAACAATTTGCAGTAAACCACCAATGACAAAGATGTAATGTTTTTAATATGCACTTTAAGCTGATTCATATTATGTATATGATATAATGTGACATGATATAGGGTCACTCTAAGACCGCTGGCCTGGTGAGAAGCTATGGTAGACAAGACAGTATAATTGCATGAGTCAAGTCAGTATAATTGCATGAGTCAAGACCAGTATTTGGCTCATTTTCAAGCCCCTTAGACATGCTCTCAGTTTCAAAAAGATAACGGCATCCTCAGTGCTTTAATAACTAGCTGTCCGGTTTCCGTTCCATAGACATTATGTAGATTTTATATAAACATGGTTGTCTCTACCTGAATTTTTCAGAAAACAAATTCACTTGAATTGCATTTGCCACTCTCATAAATAACTGAACTCTCTGTGTATGGAACTGGATTAAGTGCTCAATCTGACAGTATTTAGCGTCTGGGCAGGGCTTTCACTGATCATTGATGATCCAAAGGTCACGACAACTTCAAGAGAGGAAAGAAACTGCATAGCTTTCCTGACAGCATAGCTCAAGTTCATACCTGTTTGTCAAAGGTATACCGCTGTGTGTTCTCTTTGTCCCCTGCTTTGTCCTTGAAAAGATGATCCAACTCAAATATTAAGAGTATCTCTATTAGCCGTGAGACTTCACTCTGTGACAAAAATCTAAATCACTTGGCTTGTAAACTAAGCCAGCTAATAGCTGGTTACCTTATCAAGGATTTGGACAGGAAAAGCACACTCTTAGCACCTTTTTCCCTCTGGAGGCTTGAGAAACCACCAGTCTACAGAAGTGGCAACCTAAAAAAAGAGATTGAGATCTGGCTCCCTATTCATCGCATGCAACACCACACACACATAGGCACACAACCACAAGGTCCAACCCCTAGTGTTCAGAAGTAGGTTTGGATAAAGAGTTAAGCCCTGGGGACAGAAGGATTTCCTCTTTTTAAACTACAGCAATTAAATAGCCCTTTAACATGCCACTGTGAGGCCAGCTGATTCATTTGTGTGAGGCCTTTTCATTGGGGACTTCCACTCCAACACATTAGCATCACTGGACACACACAACCTCATTCAATTTCAAGGAGAGAGTTTCAATCGTATTTCAAACATATTTGCCTCCTAAAATAAAGTGAGGGATTCATGAGAACCAAATAATGCTGATGCTTTGTTGCAGCATCTGTGTTTGTGTGTCTGGCTGTCCTCATCAAATGTGACGGTACACAACTCATGTTGAGTCAGCATGAATGTAGGCCTGGGGATACAGCTCTCAATGTTTTTAAGCCTTTAATAGTCGATATACACTCACCTAAAGGATTATTAGGAACACCTGTTCAATTTCTCATTAATGCAATTATCTAATCAACCAATCACATGGCAGTTGCTTCAATGCATTTAGGGGTGTGGTCCTGGTCAAGACAATTTCCTGAACTCCAAACTGAATGTCAGAATGGGAAAGAAAGGTGATTTAAGCAATTTTGAGCATGGCATGGTTGTTGGTGCCAGACGGGCTGGTCTGAGTATTTCACAATCTGCTCAGTTACTGGGATTTTCACGCACAACCATTTCTAGGGTTTACAAAGAATGGTGTGAAAAAGGAAAAACATCCAGTATGCGGCAGTCCTGTGGCGAAAATGCCTTGTTGATGCTAGAGGTCAGAGGAGAATGGGCCGACTGATTCAAGCTGATAGAAGAGCAACTTTGACTGAAATAACCACTCGTTACAACCGAGGTATGCAGCAAAGCATTTGTGAAGCCACAACACGCACAACCTTGAGGCGGATGGGCTACAACAGCAGAAGACCCCACCGGGTACCACTCATCTCCACTACAAATAGGAAAAAGAGGCTACAATTTGCACAAGCTCACCAAAATTGGACAGTTGAAGACTGGAAAAATGTTGCCTGGTCTGATAAGTCTCGATTTCTGTTGAGACATTCAGATAGTAGAGTCAGAATTTGGCGTAAACAGAATGAGAACATGGATCCATCATGCCTTGTTACCACTGTACAGGCTGGTGGTGGTGGTGTAATGGTGTGGGGGATGTTTTCTTGGCACACTTTAGGCCCCTTAGTGCCAATTGGGCATTGTTTAAATGCCATGGCCTACCTGAGCATTGTTTCTGACCATGTCCATCCCTTTATGACCACCATGTACCCATTCTCTGATGGCTACTTCCAGCAGGATAATGCACCGTGTCACAAAGCTCAAATCATTTCAAATTGGTTTCTTGAACATGACAATGAGTTCACTGTACTAAAATGGGCCCCACAGTCACCAGATCTCAACCCAATAGAGCATCTTTGGGATGTGGTGGAACGGGAGCTTCGTGCCCTGGATGTGCATCCCACAAATCTCCATCAACTGCAAGATGCTATCCTATCAATATGGGCCAACATTTCTAAAGAATGCTTTCAGCACCTTGTTGAATCAATGCCACGTAGAATTAAGGCAGTTCTGAAGGCGAAAGGGGGTATAATCCTTATAATAATCCTTTAGGTGAGTGTATGTATATATATATATATATATATATATATATATATATATATATATATATATATATATATATATATATATATATAAATTGGGACACTGTACAAATTGTAAATAAAAACAGAATGCAATGATGTGGAAGTTTCAAATCTCAATATTTTATTAAGAATACAACATAGATGACATATCAAATGTTTAAACTGAGAAAATTGATCATTTTTAGGGAAAAAAAAAGTTGATTTTAAATTTCATGGCATCAACACATCTCAAAAAAGTTGGGACAAGGCCATGTTTACCACTGTGTGGCATCCCCTCTTCTTTTATAACAGCCTGCAAACGTCTGGGGACTGAGGAGACAAGTTGCTCAAGTTTAGGAATAGGAATGTTGTCCCATTCTTGTCTAATACAGGCTTCTAGTTGCTCAACTGTCTTAGGTCTTCCTCTTTATGATTCGCCAAATGTTTTCTATGGGTGAAAGATCTGGACTGCAGGCTGGCCATTTCAGTACCTGAATCCTTCTTCTACGCAGCCATGATGTTGTAATTGATGCAGTATGTGGTCTGGCATTGTCATGTTGGAAAATGCAAGGTCTTCCCTGAAAGAGACGACGTCTGGATGGGAGCATATGTTGTTCTAGAACTTGGATATACCTTTCAGCATTGATGGTGCCTTTCCAGATGTGTAAGCTGCCCATGCCACATGCACTCATGCAACCCCATACCAGCAGAGATGCAGGCTTCTGAACTGAGCGCTGGTAACAACTTGGGTTGTCCTTGTCCTCTTTAGTCCGGATGACATGGCGTCCCAGTTTTCCAAAAAACGCCTGCGCTTCTGGATCATGTTTAGATATGGCTTCTTTTTTGACCTATAGAGTTTTAGCCGGCAACGGTGAATGGCACGGTGGATTGTGTTCACCGACAATGTTTTCTGGAAGTATTCCTGAGCCCATGTTGTGATTTCCATTACAGTAGCATTCCTGTATGTGATGCAGTGCCGTCTAAGGGCCCGAAGATCACGGGCATCCAGTATGGTTTTCCAGCATTGACCCTTACGCACAGAGATTGTTCCAGATTCTCTGAATCTTTGGATGATATTATGCACTGTAGATGATGATAACTTCAAACTCTTTGCAATTTTTCTCTGAGAAACTCCTTTCTGATATCGCTCCACTATTTTTGGCCGCAGCATTGGGGGAATTGGTGATCCTCTGCCCATCTTGACTTCTGAGAGACACTGCCACTCTGAGAGGCTCTTTTTATACCCAATCATGTTGCCAATTGACCTAATAAGTTGCAAATTGGTCCTCCAGCTGTTCCTTATATGTACATTTAACTTTTCCGGCCTCTTACTGCTACCTGTCCCAACTTTTTTTGGAATGTGTAGCTCTCATGAAATCCAAAATGAGCCAATATTTGGCATGACATTTCAAAATGTCTCACTTTCAACATTTGATATGTTATCTATATTCTACTGTGAATAAAATATAAGTTTATAAGATTTATAAATTATTGCATTCCTTTTTTATTCACAGTTTGTACAGTGTCCCAACTTTTTTGGAATCGGGTTTGTATATATCTTTATTTATGTATTTGTTCTGAAATGGCACAAAGGGCTGTTTAAATCAGAAGAAAAATAATTTTGAAACAGCTACTGTTTGTGTATAGCACAAAATATCTCATAAATTTTCAGCATATTTTTCGCAGTGTATTTTACGGAGCCCCTAAGGTGATCTGGTGGTGATCACTAAGGTGTTTGGAGTTGTCATGCCGGAGAGACGGGTTTAATGAGGATGTCGTGTCAATGCAGCATTTACAGGGGGGAGTTTATTTGAAACGCTCTCTGCAGACACTTCAGGGATGCGTTGGTCATGTCCAGGCGCAGGTCCACCATCTGATCTGGATACGGCCCGGATCCGGCTGACTGCAGTAAACCTCGGGATAAACAGAGAAACTGACATTAGCGTAGATGCCATTCTTCTTATGATGTAACGAGTACATCAGGTGTTATGGGAAGTGTTCCCGGTTCCGGCTGACCTAGTTAATGCAGCCTAACAATCATTTACTGATTTGAATAATAGAAATTGATAATGTTTTATGTGTAAGCCATAGAAAAGAGATTTATAGAGACTTTTAAAAGAGTTTTTAGTCTAGATTTAAACTGACAGAGTGTGTCTGCTTCCCGAACAATGCTAGGAAGACTGTTCCAGATTTTAAGCGCTAAATAGGAAAAGGATCCTATTGGATTGATTTTGATAGTCTAGGTATTATCAACTGGCCAGTATATGAGATTACAATAATATCAGATTTGTCTTATTTTAATGGTTAAATAAATGTTCAGTGATATCTTCCAAAGATATTTTAATTTTGGTGCATTTTTTCTCTAAATAATGTTGATATGTTGATATTCGTCATCCTGGCATGTGTGGAAAGTTTTAAACCATACATCTGCTACAAACCATCTGCGTTAGGTCGCTCACAAAACTTCACAAAAGTTTTGTAAGCAAACGCAAATGCATTGAAATATTTAGAGGATTTATGGCGATTCATTAAAGCGGACCATTTGAACTGATTCACAGAAAATAACTGAATGTTCATTAAAGGCTCAGCATAAATTTTTTTAACCTAATGTAACTGTGTGCAGCCCAGGGACAAACTGAAGAATCAGACAATCTCAACAGAACATAAACTTTAATGTAAACTCTTAGGAACAACACAAGACAACAAGGAAACCACACTCTACCATAACAGTGACCAGACAAAGACTGGGTGAACAAGAGGAACTCAAATAGCAAACAGAAACAAGATGATTAACAGGACACAGCTGGGACAAATGAACTAATGAGGGTAACCATAGTAACAAACAAGTGGCGGGAAACTAAGACAAAGGAACATGTGACAGATGAAAACACAACTGAAAGATCAACTAAACAGGCAGACGTGACAGTAAAAATAAATAAATAAATAAATAAATAAATAATAATTGTGCAATAAAATTACTAAGATTATGAGTAAATATGTTTGTTTTTTTGTTTTTTTATTACATTTGATCAAATAATAAATAAATAAAATTACTTTAGTTTTTTCCATATTAGCCATATTTCTGAGAGTGAACATTTTTAAAGTAGTATAAAAATCTGGAAGTAATGGAGGATTTAGGAATACACAGTTCAGAAATGAATGTTTTTAAATACTTTGTGCAGGTGTTTCCTGTGAAAAACAGTCCCAGACATACAGGAATATCCATACTAAAGCTACATTGCGCTCATTCTTCTGAGAGGCTACAGTGAAAGTATTGTTTACTGTATTCTTTTCATACAATATTTCTTAGGTTTTATCTATTTCAGTTCTCTTTTCTTCATAAAAAACAGCCCCTGTTTTTCGTAGACCTTGCATAAACGAGTCCTCCTCTCGTCTAGTCCCTTTTATGGTAACTGTCTGTGAATTATATTATTCCTGTAGAGGTCAGCTACAAATTATCCCACGAGCCTGTGAACTTCACGCCTGGTTGTGCATGATGCTAATTGTATAGATGATTGATCACTCCTCTTATGTACTTGGAGCTGATGAAAAGATCCCTGAAAGGCTGAGAAAATTATAGCCCTCTCAGCCAACTGGTGAACACTGCCATGCCAACCCGCCCCGAGCAGCTCTACGCAAAACCACACTCAGTACATCTGGATGTAAGGCCGTCTTTACTGATTCAGATGAATAATACATGGGTGTAAATGGATGAAGCCATAATCACGCATTTAATAGGCATTAAATATAAATGCGTCAACACACCACTTGGAGCACTCTGAGTGCAGCCAGGCAGAACTGATCAGCAGTGACGTCTGCGCTCTTTTTTTTTTTTTTTCTCGTTTAATGGACTGCCTTCCCATGACACAAGCCTGTACTGTACATGTCGATATGTAGATGTGAATGGACTAACCTCTTTTAAGACATTCTATCCTGTGAGATTGGCACCAGACTATCTTGCAGACTATTCTGGCATTCGTGAAGGTGATCACCACGAATGTCAGCCTAGTGATTCATTATGTGGCTTCAAACGTTGTACTGCCAGTGTCACCCACTTCACTACTCAGCAAAAAACCCTCAAATGATCCTGAGCAGCATTGTGCAATACATGACCACTGATGCCTGCATACTTTGGCTGGACGTATGCATACTTTGGCCTGCTGTTTTTGTAGTAGGCCTACGTCCACATCTGATTCGTGTTGTGTTTTTGTAAGTAAGCCAGTGGATTAAACTTAATTGAACTCAGATTAGGTGGCTTTGACCTACAGTAGTGGAACTTTTATTAAAGCAGAGGCCTGCGTTTTAAAAAACAAGCTCTTTTTGCACTTACTCTATAGCTGACTTATTCATCTCGCCATGAAACTCCCTGACCCTCTTTCCCCCTTCTGTACAGCCAAAAAGCCAGCCAAATATTTTCATAGGAAATAATGAAATTCCTGAAATTATTAGGAGGGAAACCTTATATCATCTGTTCTCCTGAGCTGGCTTCCACAGTTTCACAAGCTAACCTCTGCCGCCTTTTGATTTCTTTTTTTTTTTTTTTTTCCAAAGGATGACGTCATTCTATGACACACACACACACACACACACACACACACACACACACACACACGTTTATAAGAAACTGGCACATGTTTTTGCTAGTTTTTAAATATTTATATATATATATATATATATATATATATATATATATATATATATATATATATATATATATATATATATATATATATATATATATTATTCCTCAAAAATAAATAGGTATACTTATACAGCATATTGTGCCTGTTTTTTGGTTATTTAAAAAATATAATAAATATAAAGTGTTTACTAGACTTATTGTAGTTTTGAAGTAATCAATTTAATCAATTTGCAAATAATATATATATATATATAATTTGCAATATATATATATATATATATATATATATATATATATATATATATATATATATATATATATATATATATATATATATATATATATATATATATATATATATATATATAATTTTTTTTGTTTTAAATGTGCACACATTCACTCGTATGTCTAATATGTTGAAAACACAAATGTTTCTTGTTATGAATTGTTATGAAGTTATGAATTACATGAATCATGATAACATACTTCAAAACGACTAAATTTCTACTGTCTACTGTCGGTCACTGAACATTTCTATCGTAAAAGAGTTGTCTAATACTTAATCTTTCCATGTAATGTCTTTGATTTGATTGGCCATCTCAATCCTTTTGACATTTATGAGCACTGTTAGACCGCTGTGGCAGAGCTGCCTAAAAATGTAATCAGCTTAAAAATTTTACTTTTAAAACTTTGTCATCCTAACAACAAACAGCTTTACTCATTCTACACTAAAATTATAAGATCAAGACAAATAAAATGAGAAAATATGAATTCTATTTTGAGTTGTTTTCTGAACATGTGTGGAATGAGGCAGGTTATTTGAGACCTGTACCACACAAGATGTTTCCAGGCTGTGCTGCATCTCATTGGCAGCTGTGTTAGCTTGTAACGTCACCACCACAACTAATCATCAATGTCCTGCCTAGAACATCACACTCTCAGCCTTGCTTGTTCATATTTGTACAACATTATCTACTCTTTCATTCACACAGGAGGTGTATTAGATGGGTCAACTGTATATATAAATATGTTATTGAAAAATGTGATATACATAAAATTACTTGAAAACACCTCTTCTGTGATGAAAATGGTTTATGGTATATATAATATATGGAAATCAAAAAGACTGTTATACTGATGACTGTGTAAAATATCAGTTTATTTATTTAGACAATGCAAGATCGCTTAGTGTAAGCTTAGGTTGTGAAATTGACCCAGATGTTGACTGGACTGAGCATATTGTGCCAGATTGGTACATGGGATGTACAATAACCAACATACTTTATAAATATATTTTGTGTTTGATTGGAAATGTGGTCTAGTACTTAAACGCAAATGTGTGTTTACTGGAATTGCTCTTCTTTTGAACTGTCATGAGGCTTCTAGTGTTTCTCTTTTATGACAGTGAGTGATGACTTTACAAGACATAGTGCCATGGTATAAGGCTTACAAGAAAATAAATACCAGGAAATGGTCATCCTGTCTCCTAAGTCAGCGTCTTCCTTAGAAGGTTAATACATCAAAAAGCACTACAAAGTAATACATACATTTTCATAATGTCTCAGCTAACCCTGGGTTTAGCAGCATGACAACAGATACCGTGTTTGATTGGTCCTCACGGTGAACTGGCTAGCAGATGTTTCTCTTAAGATGAGGAATGAGAGCTGGCTGATTTTTTCTTTTTTTTTAAGTCTCATTGAATAGTGGAGGTGGGTGTTTACTACATTTAAAAGCGTTGGCGGTATGAGCTCAGCACCGCTTGCATTCATTTTTATTCCAGCATTTTTCCAAAGGGAAATGTTTTGAGAGAATTAAGTGGGGCCTCCCGTAAAGACAGAGGAGGTTAGCGGAGAGGTGATATGAAATACTATACGTCTGCGCAAATATGAATATATGCATGGTTACATGCTGTTGTACTTATGGAAATGTATGTCTCCAGCAAGCCAGCATTCATCACTCCAGAGAGGCTTGTCTTTGTTTGACTTGCATGACAGTTATCACTGCAGGGGAAAGGCTTGCATGGGAATAACATACCCAGTGTGTTTGAGGTGAAATAATAAGCATTTTAAGGGGGCCGTGTTTGGAACTATCCAAATGACACAATGCATTCCTAACTAGACAGGGCCAATGACCTCTGACCTTAGTGCTGGCTGCAGAGCGGGCTCAGGTTTCCTTCCAAATACAAACTCTGTGTGACAGCCTCGCTAGGGCCATTAAATTACAGAGCACTGCTTCTCTTGACAAACATTTACACACACATGCTCTTCGTGTATTTTCTGTACGGGCTTTCCTATCTATCCTGAGACTGTTGTATAAACAGTAAAATAAAAATAAAAAAATCCTCAAAATGTGGTCATTATATTCACCCTTTAATTGGACATTTAGAAAACCGAAATAAAAAAATTACCGTTTGTATATCCAGTGATTCATGAACATATAGATCTCTCTATTTGTTTTAATTACCGACTCACAAGCTCTCAAATCATATATTACTTAATTCAAAATACGTCTATGACATATTACAAGGAAAGAAGACCCATTGTATATAAGTGTAGCGATGTACAGCTCACACAGAAGTGATTGCGTGGATTTAACGCAACCACTTTAAATAAGCATAAAATATCGATATTGGCATTTTTAATAATCAAAGTTTTTACTGCTTGATAAATATAAGCAGCACGGTACAACTGTTCATGTGCTTGTCGTCTCCAAATTAGGACCCGACATAGATAAGTATTAAGTCTGCTTTTTTAAACGAAGGAAAGAAGCAATGTAGGAGAATGATTAGTATACTTAAACAGCAGGAAACGTCTCAGTTACGTATGGTAACCCTCGTTCCCTGAAGGAGGGAACGGAGACGTACGTCGGACGTCACCGACTGAAAGGGAACTCAGTATAATTGTGCAGTGTGCGCATGTCAAAAAATCAATTTGCGATTTGAAGCTTGTGACATAAACACTTTATTTAGTATTCATGTTAACAAATACGTTCGGATTCATCACTCATCAAATGAATTCATTCTGAAAAAGTGACAGCTCTGTCAATTGGTCTGAAAACCATTTTTGTAATTTACATTACATTTCTACATTTGGCAGATGCTTTTATCCAAAGCGACTTACATTGCATTCAAGATACACATTTTTACATTTTGTCAGTTCTTGCTTTCCCTGGGAACCGAACCCATGACCTTGGCGTTGCTAGCGCCACGCTCTTAATGTTTGAGCTACAGGAAAGATTTTGTATTCTATTTGTAATTATAAGGTCAGGTTTATAGGTTTATAGTACCAGATTTACAGTATATTTTCTGTTTTGAATAAGTGGTGTTAAAACTCTTTTTTTCTTCTACAGGGCTTATATGAACGTGAAGGAGCTAAAAGAGGTTTTGAATTTGGATGGATCCACACACTTGAACATATTCTTTGCTAACTCATCTGATGAAGATGTGGCTGGTGTGGGCACTTGGCCCTGGGATAAAGAAGCTTTAACACATTTGGGTAAATAAATACATGCACCTCTAAAAAATATATAACTACAATTGGATAAGAATCATATATTTTGCATTTTTTTAAGCGTTTTAAAGTGCCCCTTCTGCTATTATAAAGGTTCTTAATTTTGATTTGAAGGACTCCTACAATAGGTGCCAAGGCACAAAACACTTTTCTCATAATATACATTGCACATCACCTCATTTCTCAAAGAGTCTTAAAAACTGTTAGTTCGAAGAATCAGTCTCTTTAAGCCCCTCCTTTCTGCAAGCCTACTCTACTCTGATTGGTCAGATGACCCAGTCTGTTGTGATTGGTTTAGAGGCTTACAGCGCATGTTGCAAATTAAATCTGAATTTCAGCTCCGGAGGGTTCCTCAGTGCTTGATATGAACAGTAACACTGGTGTCGATTTTTATAGTCCTCATCCTTTTGAAGTGCATGTAAAATGGTTGCTTGACAGCGTCTTCTCATTCAGAATCGATTCTTTCTTTTAGGAGACAATAACTTTATTTGTCGTGCACTTTGATCTTTAAAACTTTGCAGACCTTTTACATTCACAAACAGCAAGGTAATATTCGAAAAAGCATAACTTGGCCCTAATAAGCACCAAAGATACCAAAAAGATGTCACAGTTATAGCACACATTGTTATGAGATATGGCAGGCTGCAGTGTTCCTACAGGGTTGAGTCCGAATTATTTCCTGTCAACTTTTTGTCATCAGAAAAAAAGACATTCCAATGTTCCAAAATGAGCTGGTACCAAAAAAAAAGATGATTCTTATGGTACCTGTTCTTGTCTCTTTTGAGGTGGGATTGTATTAAACCCTTCATTTTATGGTACGTTTGGCCACACTCACACCATGATCCATGAGATTGGCCACAGCCTCGGACTGTACCATGTCTTCAGGGGAATATCAGAGGTGGAGTCCTGTAACGATGCCTGCTTGGAGACTGAGCCCTCTCTTGAGACGGGAGATCTGTGTGCAGATACCAATCCCACGCCCAAGTACAAGTACTGCAGAGATCCTGAGCCAGGCAATGATACCTGTGGCAGACGTCATTTCACAAACACCCCCTTCAACAATTACATGAGCTATGCTGGTAAGACATATATCAATTGTCAATGTCTATTGAGTTGAAGATTTTTTTGAGTTGTAGACTGTGTTTTTTTTTTTTTTTTTTTTTTTAGCATTTTCATGCTGATTCTGACAGGAAATTTGTGAAATTGATTTAAAATGAGTGTAACGTCTGTGATTTATTTGTTCATTTTGTTCACATAAAGATGATGACTGCACAGATTCCTTCACGCTGAACCAGGTGGCTCGGATGCACTGTTACCTAGATCTGATCTACCAGTCTTGGAGACCTGGCAGTAAACCAGCTCCTGTTCCTCTACCTCCTCGAGTAACATCGCAGGACCAAGACTCCCTTACCCTGGAGTGGTTCCCTGCCCTCACTGGTCATTACTTAGACAGGTGAAAAGAAATAGGAGCCAAAGCTATTCCTAGATATATTATTAATTTTAGTAACCAAGAACCTATTTATTAAAATACACTCACCTAAAGGATTATTAGGAACACCTGTTCAATTTCTCATTAATGCAATTATCTAATCAACCAATCACATGGCAGTTGCTTCAATGCATTTAGGGGTGTGGTCCTGGTCAAGACAATCTCCTGAACTCCAAACTGAATGTCAGAATGGGAAAGAAAGGTGATTTAAGCAATGTGGCATGGTTATTGGTGCCATACGGGCCGGTCTGAGTATTTCACAATCTGCTCAGTTACTGGGATTTTCACGCACAACCATTTCTAGGGTTTACAAAGAATGGTGTGAAAAGGGAAAAACATCCAGTATGTGGCAGTCCTGTGGGCGAAAATGCCTTGTTGATGCTAGAGGTCAGAGGAGAATGGGCCGACTGATTCAAGCAGATAGAAGAGCAACTTTGACTGAAATAACCACTCGTTACAACCAAGGTATGCAGTAAAGCATTTGTGAAGCCACAACACGCACAACCTTGAGGCGGATGGGCTACAACAGCAGAAGACCCCACCGGGTACCACTCATCTCCACTACAAATAGGAAAAAGAGGCTACAATTTGCACAAGCTCACCAAAATTGGACAGTTGAAGACTGGAAAAATGTTGCCTGGTCTGATGAGTCTCGATTTCTGTTGAGACATTCAGATGGTAGAGTCATGGATCCATCATGCCTTGTTACCACTGTGCAGGCTGGTGGTGGTGGTGTAATGGTGTGGGGGATGTTTTCTTGGCACACTCTAGGCCCCTTAGTGCCAATTGGGCATCGTTTCTGACCATGTCCATCCCTTTATGACCACCATGTGCCCATTCTCTGATGGCTACTTCCAGCAGGATAATGCACCATGTCACAAAGCTCGAATCATTTCAAATTGGTTTCTTGAACATGACAATGAGTTCACTGTACTAAAATGGCCCCCACAGTCACCAGATCTCAACCCAATAGAGCATCTTTGGGATGTGGTGGAACGGGAGCTTTGTGCCCTGGATGTGCATCCCACAAATCTCCATCAACTGCAAGATGCTATCCTATCAATATGGGCCAACATTTCTAAAGAATGCTTTCAGCACCTTGTTGAATCAATGCCACGTAGAATTAAGGCAGTTCTGAAGGCGAAAGGGGGTCAAACACAGTATTAGCATGGTGTTCCTAATAATCCTTTAGGTGAGTGTATGTATGAAAATGTTAGTGAATGAAAAATGTAACATTTAAAATTTTTAAACACAAAAGGTAAAAAAATAAAATATTGGGGTGTAGTTAAATATTGAGAAGCTATTGAGAAGAAAATAAAAATTTAAATACATCGATCAGGCATAACATTATGACCTAATATTGTGTTGGTCCCCCTTTTGCTGCCAAAACAGCCCTGACCTATCGAGGCATGGACTCCACTAGACCCATAAAGGTGTGCTGTGGTATCTGGCACCAAGATGTTTGCAGAAGATCCTTTAAGTCCTGTAAGTTGCGAGGTGGGGCCTCCATGGATCGGACTTGTTTGTTCATCACATCCCACAGATGCTTGATTGGATTGAGATCTGTGGTATTTGGAATTTGCACAACAACACCTCAAACTTGTTGTTGTGCTCCTTAAACCATTCCTGAACCATTTTTGCTTTGTGGCAGGGCGCGTTATCCTGCTGAAAGAGGCCACAACCACCAGGGAATACCGTTTCCATGAAAGGGTGTACATGGTCTGCAAGGTTTACATGTTAAAGTAACATCCACATGGATGGCAGGACCCAAGGTTTCCCAGCAGAACATTGCCCAAAGCATCACACTGCCTCCGTCTGCTTGCCTTCTTCCCATAGTGCATCCTGGTGCCATGTGTTCCCCAGGTAAGCGATGCACACGCACCCGGCCAACCATGTGATGTAAAAGAAAACATGATTCATCAGACCAGGCCACCTTCTTCCATTGCCCCGTGGTCCAGATCTAATGGTCACGTGCCCATGATTGGCGCTTTCGGCGGTGGACAGGGGTCAGCATGGGCACCCTGACTGGTCTGCGGCTATGCAGCCCCATACACAACAAACTGTGATGCACTGTGTATTCTGACACCTTTCTATCAGAACCAGCATTAACTTTTTGAGCAATTTAACCTACAGCAGCTTGTCTGTTTGATCGGACCACACGGGCCAGCCTGTCGCCGGTTCACCACTGTTCCTTCCTTGGATCACTTTTGATAGATACTGACCACTGCAGACTGGGAACACTCCACAAGAGCTGTAGTTTTGGAGATGCTCTGACCCAGTCGTCTAGCCACTACAATTTAGCCCTTGTCAAACTCACTCAAATCCTCACGCTTGCCCATTTTTCCTGCTTCTAACAAATCAACTTTGAGGGCAAAATGTTCACTTGCTGCCTAATATATCCCACCCACTAACAGGTGCCGTGATGAAGAGATAATCAGTGTTATTCACTTCACCTGTCAGTGACCATAATGTTATGCTTGATCAGTGTATATTAAGAAAAAAATATTCTTCAAAAAATATATAAGAAAATATGTGAATGTTTAATTTAGTTCAAAACAAGCTAGCTTTTACTGAGTTACGTCTCAATTTAGTTTAACCTGTTAAACCTGTTACCCAATCTGATGTAGTTTTAAAAATACTTTTATTTTTTTGTGTTTTTTAATTAGATTTTTATTTTAATTTGATGATTTGAAGTTTAATGTTCATTTCTAGAAAATTACAAAATCAAACAAATATCAGAGTTTTTAAACTCTATAAAAATGTCCTAACAAAAGAGTTTTCATTTATATCTCAAAGAAAATAAATAAAAATATATAACATTTAGTTTGACCTTCTTGAAAATCAGCATTTTATAAAGGTTAAGCTCCTCCTTCAGTAACATTTCTCAATACTGCAGTCATGAAAAGTGCCTAATATTAAAAAATGATAATCACTGTAGAAAATAGAAAACTGATAGAAAACTATGTGCACTGCAATGAGAAAGTGATGTTTTAAGTCCCTTTAAGACTTGTTTCAGTAGTTAATTTTCATAAGTTTCATTAGGTTTTATTAGTTAATTCCAGAAATTATTATATTATGCAAGTACCCCAATAAAAATTAATGGTGAGATGCTAAACAAGTCAAGGTCAATCATGTCAATAACAATTAAAGTTTATGTAGTGCCGTACTGCATGTGCCATCCAAAGGTTGAAGTTGTAGTGGGACAATTTCTCTCCCATCACCATAGCATTTCTCTCAACTGTTTTATCGATTTTTAAGGCATCAAGAAGTTATAAAATATAGTAATACTTTAGTTTAAGGTCACATAGTTACATGTTACTACATGTACTTACTATAGTAATAACAGAACATAATTGCAAGCAACTAACCCTAAACCAAACCCTAACCATAACTCTATAGTAAATGTATGTAGTTAATTAATATTACTGAGTACTTATTTGAGTAAGCACAATGTAACTAAGTGTAACTAAAAAAAAATGTGTGGTGTTGCTGTGTCTAAGTTGCTACTTTGGCTGTCTGTTGATCTCCTAGAGAAGTGGGATCAATTTGTGACAGATGTACTGAATATGGGGTGCTCCTGCAGTATGCCTCGAACTCGTCCTCTCCCAGACCCTGCGCCCCCTCCGGCCACTGGAGCCCTCGTGAAGCTGAAGGTAAGACTCAATAGTGCCAATGAATCCTTAGACTAAAATATTATGCAAAATCCCAACAATGGATGCCTTCTTGGTTTGACTGGTATGCATTTTGAAGTCAGACTTTTTGAAAGCAGACTGACTAGCCCAGGAGGTAGAAGGTAGAATATATATTTTTTTTTTAAAGAAGCAATGCTTTATTGATTTAACTCTAATAGCTTTTTAACATTTTATTGGAGTGCTGTCCACAAGCTGCTCTGGAACATAACAATAGCATAGTAAGATTTCAACGGTTGAATTCACCATGACATTAAGCCATAATAATTCACATTGCATATGATGAGACTTACAGGCCATTTAATGGTTTTGTTAGTGGCCTACTTGAATCATTTTAGGAGGATTCCTGTTTGGATTTAAGCTGACTGCTTTGGCAAAGTGAAAGGAACCTGTTTCTGTTGACACTTGGAAATTGTGTTCAATCGGTGAGTGCCGTTCAAAACCATTAATGTGCAGTTTTATTGAGTGGGATAAATGATTAAAGCATTGCACCCAATGCAGGTTGCCAAGTGAGGCCAATATTGGATGGAACAGCAAAGTAATCTATGAGGAGAAGAACTAAAAAGTGTGGAAAAAATTAGTCATAGGGGTTGTCATAAATTTCGATTTTCTCATGTGTTTATTTTAAGGCTAGAAAAATGTGGACATATGGAAGAATTGGTCCATAGAGCTTTGTGCACATAAATGAATGTTTTTTACCACGGGGAATGAGTCATGTTTTCCTGTGCTGTATCAATGATCTTGCCCTCGTAGTTCAACCTTTGATCCGGTATCACAGAACGAAGCCAAACTGCCAAAGTCAGGCTATTCTTATCGGAATTCTGAGGAAATATATATTTTTTTCGGTTGTTATTTTTGTATTTTATTATAAGTACGAATTATAAAATATTTGTATAACTTACCTAGGCACTCAGGAAAAGCTCTAGGCCCTAACAGCCATGACATATGCCCACTATTTTAGCTCGAACCGCAAAAACCTCTTGAAAAAGTGAATTGGACTTGACATTGAAATGTTGAAAACAACTTCAGAGACCTACATTCCAGAGGCCGGCTGTTTTTCTGTTTAATTACTTAATCACTTCATTTGGGTTGCTTTTAAAAATGGGTGAGTCAGACTTGTGGCGGGTACGGCCGTAAGTGCATGCTTGTATCCCTCAAAGCCAAGTTGGCCCAGCAGTGGCTACACGCAGTCAGCTGAGAAGGCATGCCCAGGCTTGCCATGGCCACAACGCTTTAACTATGCTTTGCACTTGGATGGATTCCCTGATGTACTCCATTGCCCTGGCCATCTTTCCACTGTTTACAATCGGATACAAAACCTGACTTTGACGACCTGCAGCTGGCTTGAACCTCTGCCCTTACCGCTCTCTGAAAATCACCTGCCTGCAGTGCACACCTCATCTAATACATGCCCCCTGTCCTCAATCATCTAGGTTAAAAAAGCTATTTTTTTCCCCCTGTTCAAGTGTCCTTAGTTGACTTTCTGGAAACAAGCATTATGGCAGGGTTGCCCTTATCGTGTTGCTGGAATTCAAGAAAAGAACAACACTGGCACAATAAATAGATGGATGCGAGAGAGCTGTGCAAAGTCAACTCGATTTGCTACGCAAATTACTCTGTGGTTTCTTGTGCTCATGAGAAGGATCCCACAGTTGACTGAAAACATGAAGAAGATGAGAATGAATGTGAGACACAAAACCAGGAATGCTAGGAATTACTTGTTTCTCTGTCTCACTCTTACCTCAATGCTTTGTTTGTCTGCTGTGTCCCCATTGATCAGTTCCTGATTGTGTCAATGAGCTTTAATAATCGGCTAGTGTTTCCAGTATGGCTATCAATAATCTTCAAGTGGATCTTTTTATTTATTTTTTTTAATTTTTTTTTAAAGATTGCATATGTTTGGTTCATTTGATGTGAGTTAATGCAAGGCTTGTGATTCAACTTATTGGTTTGTTCTGGAAAGTCCAGTTCTGCTTAATGGCACTATTTCTGGCTTTGTCCTTTCTCCCATTTCCATCTAATATTTCTTCTAATATTCCCTTGATCAGCAGCTGAGGTACATGGGGGACCTATGTGGGAGACATTTTGCAAAAATTTGTGCATTTGATACTATGAAAATGCATCTAGTTTCAGAACATCCCCATTTGTTTTGGCCATCTAACTGAGCAACAAATACCCACCCTAGAACAACGGTGATATCAGAGTCAGACGTGCGAGGGAGGTTACCTAGATGCTTGGCTGAGGTCAACCAAATAAACATTAACAAAACTTTTGCCCAACTCTTTTTCCATTTGTCATTTAACTTGTAGTCAGACTACAAATGATGCTTGACTGAGGTCAACCAAAATAAACGCTAAAGAAGCTTTTACCTCACCTTTTTTCCATTCGTCATGCAACAAGTCAAATCAAAAACCAACATTATAAAAGCAACAGTGGCCTCAAAAAGGGACGCTTAAGCCACACTTAAAAATGTATAAATGTCATGAAATTCAATAAAATTATAAAAATATAGACGTGAAAGCGTTTTTTTTTTTTTTTTCTAATCATAAGGTGCACAGTGATAAAGATTACACTCAACTGAGTACACTAGATTACACTAAACCTAACTGGACAGAAACAGTGAATGGTAATGGTAACAAAATAAATAAATAAAAGCAGCACAGATATAAAATGCAAACGTATGCATAATATGAGAGTCCCCAGGCATCTTCTGGAATTCCCCACAGGGAAATTTGAGAGAATATAAGAGAATATTAGCATATTTCATCCACATTTTAGTTAATTAGGTTTGGTTAATTATTTAAAAGAAAAACAATAGATATGCTGTTCAGCAGATATCTGAGTTTATCTGCTGTTCAGATATTACACCCTGCATGAAAGTTTATGAAAGTAATTAAAAGTTATTGTTTGCATCTTTTTAGTGGTGTTTTAAAAATCCATGGCTGCATCCAAAAGCTTAAAAGTGCTGCCCCTCGGAGGAAGCATTCCCAGGTAGGAAGGCATAAAGGGCACGTCCGAATCCAATGTTAGCTTCACTTCCTGTCTCCTGATACCTTCATATGATATATTTTTAAAGGCAGCACAGATGTGTCCTTTGCTACCTTTGATATCCCACAATCCTGTGCGTTCCATTCTGTGACAGTTGAGATAAAAAATAAAGATGGCATCTGAAAGTTGCGATTGGTGATCAGTTGTGTAAATATATGTTTTTGACCAACGTTTTCCACTTTTGATGTAATTTCTAGCGAGAAATTAGCTACTATTGTAGAAATGAAATAATTCAATTAGTTATCAACAAAGCTCTCTCTGTTTTGCTGTAGGTCATTAAACTGTTACGCTGACTCAGAAGTCTTTCCGAAATCAGTTTTGTGAAGCACCTTCGTTTGCAAATGCTGCTTGCAAAGTCACTGCCTAATAAAGCAGTGTGCGGCAACAAGTCAGTTGCCATGAAGGACCATTCTCATCTGCTTAATTATTGAGATTATTTTGGAGTATTTAAACTGTCCATAGTGACTGTCCACAGAAACTCATCATTATAATAAAAATAATTATTATCTTTACTTAGCATAGCAGCAAGCTTGTAGCTGGTAGCCACTGCTGTAGGTCTCGTTTTAAATACATTTTCCTTCAGAGCGTCAGTGGGGCCTCCCTGTCAAGCTCACCCCCTCTCCGGTCCCATCCCCCTTCAGCTGCCTCACAATGACCTCTTGACAGTTTATAAAAAGGAAAAACTGGGCCCAGGGCCAGAATTCTCCCCATGACCTCCTGCCATCTCACTGAAGAACATCATTTGGCCTTCTTAGAAACTGTTTGTTTTTTTTTCAAAATGTCATTCATTAATCCAAGAACCCAATAATCGTATGTAATAGCAGAACTCACTGCAACTGATATCATTCAGGATTGTTTCAGTCTTTTATGTTCATCTGTAAATAATTAGCGGTGGTTGCTAAGACAAACATCAGTATTACTATTGGTCATTCTTAGGATTCATAGCAATTCTCTGGCAAGCACACTATAGTGTAAAAAAAAAAAAAAAAAACAGTAAAATACTGTAAAAATACTACTGTAAAAACCTGTTAATTGGTGAACAGAAAGTTCCCTTATATTGTACAAACCTTTAATAGATCTAACAGGACATTTTAAGTAGATTTACAGTAAAATAATGTTCAGACTTTGGAATTAAAGCGAATGGTCATCCTATAATTTAGAGTGAAAAATCCATAAACTGATATTCCCATTCCCTGCATGAGACTTTAAGTTTGATTGTATTTTGTTTCAATAATTATGTTTCTTGTTAGTTTTTGTTATCAGTTTTTATGTCTTAAGTTGTTTAATTAGTTTATTACATTATTTTAGTGTCATGTGTTTTACCATGATGAAGTTTTGCATTTGTGTGCATGTGCACTTTTATATTAGTGAATTACAATATTATGTGCCTATTTTACACAACCATATATATTTTTTATTAATCCACAGATGCAAGATATTACATGAACATTTAAATTATGTAATTAAACTTTGAAAGTGGCAAATCCTGCATCTCAATTGGGACCAAAATACACTTTTTAACTAATATAGAAAAATAAATATGAAAAAAATTATGTGTTACCTTGAGTTTTGTATTTGTGTGTATGACATTGTGTGCACCTTCTGTATATTAGTATACATTATACCATCTTGTGGAAATGATACAGTACTTATGATAAACTCTAACTCATCATCTGTCTCTTTTACTACCTTTATTATTTAGCTGGTTATCAGTATATTGTACATGTACAAAACAGAGTACTATGGTGGTAATTTTATATTAGTTAATTATATACAGGGTTTTTTGTTTGTTTGTTTGTTTGTTTGTTTGTTTTTACTGTAAATTTAGGTTCAGTTCCATGAAACCTAAAATGTTTCTACCACATTTTTTTACGGTAAAGTTCTGGCAACCACAGCTGCCATTTTTACCATAACTTTCATGAATGAATTTTTTTGGCATCAATATACTCTCATAACTTCACAGTGTTAAAGGGCAAATTATGTTCTCTAATAATGTAAATAATGTAATAAAGTTTTTTGTTTTGTTTTGTTTTGTTTTGTTTTTTGTTTTTTGTTTTTTTTTATGTGTGTGCTACCAAGTTTGAAATATGTTGCTCCATGTGTTTTTCATCTTTTGCTTTTGACTTTAGGTCCACCAGATGTAGAGCAGGCCTGCGAAGCGAGTGTCAGCACTTGGAGCCCCAACGCCGGCCTAGACTCGAGTAGTGTTGGCTCAGCGTCTTGCCCCCCCCAAGGCTGTATGCTCCAGCTTGAGTTTGCCTATCCTCTAGTACCTGACTCCCTCACTGTTTGGGTCACCTTCTTCTCTCCGGAGGAGACTGGACTGCCTGCAGTCCACGACATCCTTCTGCTGACCCTTAGTGGTAACAACATCTCGCTGGGTCCACAGTATGTGTTCTGTGACACACCATTAACCCTGAAGCTAGATGTGAAGGAGGAGGTGTATGGGGTGCAGTTCTTCACCATGGAGCAGCACTTGGAAATCGATGCCACATTGCTCGCCTCGAAGCCAGACAATGCTTTGTGCCAGTCGTGTCATCCTTTACGCTATAGACTGATTCGCCAGCCACCGTTCACACACTCACCACACGGGCTGATCCTTCAGGAACCCACTCTGAAATACGTGGACAGGTAAGGATTAGGGTGTAAATCTGATGTTTCATTACAATACAGTGTACTTTGAGTTTTAATTTGAGGTTTTTTTTGTTTTTGTTTTTTTGTGCTTGTGTCATTTTAACATTTAGACAGTTTAATGTGTTTTCATTTCAGTTCTAGTTTTATGTATTTAATTTTCAGTTGATAAATTTAGTGCTTTTTTTAGAACTTGAACTGAACAAAATGAGAAATGTTGCATTAACTGCAATAAGTTTGTCAACTAATATTTATATTTATATTTATCAACATGACTGGCAGCATAAACAAAAGATGACTAAATGCACTTTTATATGGCACTACACTATTCAACACATTTCTAGGAACACTAGCACATGGTTTCTTTGCTTTTGCCATGTGTTGATGTGCTTTGCAATTGTGTGGATGCCTTAGGTACTTTGTGTGAGGTCTTCAGACATAGCCCTTTATTCCTTGGGCTGGGGGTTCAGGTCAACTCGAAGAATTTCACAGCCAGCTTGTTGTCATCTGAGAGATACATGCCGAAGTGCTTCCAGGCAGTTTAACTTCATGGGATACTCATAAATTCGGAGTGGTCACAAAACAGTTGGAGAGCGTTTAAAGGGCCTCTGCCTCTTTGATGACAGCAGAAAGAGACCAACAGTTTGACAGGCTGTCAGATGGACTCCACCTCATATAGATAGATAGATAGATAGATAGATAGATAGATAGATAGATAGATAGACAGACAGACAGACAGACAGACAGACAGACAGACAGACAGACAGACAGACAGACAGACAGACAGACAGACAGACAGATTGATCGATTGATTGCGAGTCAATAAATATGAATCATACATTTGTGATTCAGACTATACTGCTTGCACTGTATATTGTGTGCTGGATGCACCGGCATTTAGATAGAAAGACATTTCCAATGAATTGCAGGTGTTTCTTTTTTTTATTCCTCCAAACCTTTGTTGCGAACCTCTGCAATACTTTTTAAAAATAACTCAAATACAAACATGAAACATGGATCCAACTTCAAATGGCTTCTTAAAAGTTGTAAAAATGCCTATTGAGCATTCGTTATTTCTTACTTGCCAACATGCCTCTTATTAACAATACATTAATGAAGCCTTTAGCCTTTAGTCATTTAGTAGGCAGGCAATGTCTCTGTTTCCTTTTGTGCGTCAATTGTGTTGGCCTTTTTTTTTTTTTGGACATTTTCTGAATGCTGGGCTCTCCAGCAGAACAAGACCACACCTCAGTCGGCAGGCTGTCGGTAATGTACATTAGCTTTCACAAAAAAATCAACTCAGTGCGTATAAACAAGACCCAGTTTGAACCCGCTGAACTTCACTGTCCTCACTCTGGGCTGTTTTGGGTGTCTTTTCTTGTTTCCAAAAAGTTGGCTGACAAGTGAAACTACAGTGAATACAGTGACAGCTGCAGCAGCAGTACATTAGGAAAAGACATGGAGGTATTTTCATCTTAACAAATAATTATCTAGATATGATTATATATAAGGCTCTTTTCAATTCTAAATAGTGTATATATATATATATATATATATATATATATATATATATATATATATATATATATATATATATATACTATTTAGAGTTGAAAAGAGTCTTAAGAAATTGTTGCAGAATTAAATTAAGTAGAATTTATACTGACATATCCAAACTTACATTAAAGCTGTGTTTAGTTTGTAGTAGCACAGTCCAAGTTGTGTTAGCGAGGTATCGATTCATCAGCCAACAGCTTAATGTACTCAGATAATGTGTTTTTAATTGAAAAGGTTTGTTGTATATATTAATGCTGCACAGCTGTATTCACCAGATGGTGAGAAAATCAGTCAGTGTATCAGCAGGCTTGTACCGCTCTGGGATCAGCGAAAAACTTTTTGAAATTCATTAACACAAAACGAAAGTGCTGTTGAGAAAGCTGTTCTAATGAGTAATACAGGATTTTTCAGAAAGACAAAATCCAAGAAATTCATTATTCAGTACCAGCACAAGTGATTCCTCAAGTTCCCCTCATGGGAATTTTACAGTAACTTTTTTCTGAGAACTAATATTTTATTGCACTGATTTATTGCACATCTAGTCTAAAGGAATTCTGCAGTAGTTGCATTCAGTGTGAACATCTCAGGGCTCAACAGTAAGCAGTAACAGGGCTCAACAGTAAGTACTGTATGGACTGTTGGCCTGGGGCCACTCTGAGTTGAAGAAATTATGTTGTGTTGCTCCTAAATCTTACATTAGTTGACCTTATACATGTGTTTGACTTGGTGACTTCAACTTGTCACCAAGGTGACATCATGTAGTTTACTAACATAGATTTTTGTCAAAACTGTGACAATTTTCTAGAAAATGTGTTTAATATTTTTGTGGAAACCATGATTTTTTTTTTTCAGAATTCTTTGATAAAGAACAGCAATTATTTGAAATAGAAATAACTTTTGTAACATTATCAATGTCTTTAGTTCCTCGCTGAATAAAAGTTTTTTTTTTTAATTTTTTTTTTTTTTATTATTATTTCTGATATCACATAGTGCATTGCTATATATTTAGGAGTGTGTTTATGGGAATTTTTGACCATTCTTCTAGAAGCGCATTTGTGAGGTCAGGCACTGATTTTGGACAAGAAAGCCTGGCACGCAGTCTCCACTCTAATTCATTCCAAAGGTGTTCTTTTATGAACCTTGCTTTGTGCACTGGTGCGCAGTCATGTTGAAACAGGAAGGGGCCATCCCCAAACTGTTCCCACAAAAGTTGGGAGCATGAAATTGTCCAAAATGTCTTGGTATGCTGAAGCATTAAGAGTTCCTTTCACTAGACCTAAGGGGCCAAGCCCAACACCTGAAAAATAACTCCACCCCATAATCCCCCCTCCACCAAACTTTACACTTGATACAATGCAGTTAGACAAGTATCGTTCTCCTGGCAACTGCCAAACCCAGACTCGTCCATCGGATTGCCAGACAGAGAAGCGTGATTGGTTGCTCCGTCTCCACTCCAGTGGCGGCGTGCTTTACACCACTGCATCTGACACTTTCCATTGCACTTGGTGATGTAAGGCTTGGATGCAGCTGCTCGGCCCTTTGGAGACCTATGGAAACTCCAAAGTTTGGAGGTCTGTAGCTATTGACTTTGCAGAAAGTTGGCGACTTTTTCACACTGTGCGCCTCAGCATGCGCTGACCCTGATCTGTGATTTTACGTGCCACGCTTGAATTCACTGAGCTCCTGAGAGCGACCCATTCTTTCACAAATGTTTGTAGAAGCAGTCTGCATACCTATGTGCTTGATTTTATGCACCTGTGGCCATGGAAGTGATTGGAACACCTGAATTCAATGATTTGGAGGGGTGTCCCAATGCTGTTGGCAATATAGTGAATATATTGGCCTGGCATGGCCAGTAGAAAAGCTTATTACTGTCATGTTATGTAATTGAGTTGAAGGTGGGGATTTGTTTACCAAAGACCTGTGAGAAATGTTACAAAATTATCAGGAATTGTTTGATGATCAGTAAATAGTTTGCTACCTGAAATGAAAAGCATTACTACATGCATTCTTGTCAGTCCATTGTTGTTATAATCCACTATCAGTTTTTTTGCCTTTCTTCTTCGTTTCAGTCCTCTGTGTGGGTGGCCTTTGCTGAGTCCACACAGTCCTGATCCTACATCGCTGTGTGACAATTAACTAGAGATCGTTTTCATATCATCCAGGAAAACAAGAGCCATAAAATGTTTTGTCAGCTCCAGAGTGCCACAAAATTACATGGCTATTTCATCCTCCAGGTGCAAGCCTAGTTCGGCTCCAATAGAGGCAGGCAATCACTCATTGTAACTTGTGAAAGCAGCCCCAATCAAAGTGGTGTCTGGCTAAAAGAGGCAGGCTTCCTAATGAGAGCTCTTCAGTGTGGCAGGGGAATGTGCTATAATATCTGATTTCAGCCCAAAAACAGCCGCTATAGATCATTGGTGCTATAGTATGGAGAGTTATTAAACAGCATGGCCTCTGAGAACCTCCATACTGCTTAACGCGCCCATGCTTTCATTTTCAAATGTATCAATATGATTGTCAAAGAGCAACAAGACAGTGTTGTAAAAGAACGCCCAACCTGCATTCTCTAAGTATGTACAAGGATATGTAAATTTATGTTGTGCATAATTAATTTAAAGCTGTTGCATACATACATGAAGCTACTTAGTTTCTGTTGAAAATAACAGGGCACTAAATCAGAGTCATGACTTCAAAATAGCTAAATATGGAGATTTTAATCAAGTATCTATTCACAAGCAAGACATTCTGTGTTAGACATCTGTTTTTGTGCAGTGTCTTCTTGTTTTCCTGTAGTAATCTGAAGAGATTGCATCTTACACTTGAAGGTCAATATTGCAAGAATTTAGCTGTCATGGATTCCAGCAGCGTGTTTCTCTTTCATTGATACAGCGTATAGTAAGCACCACTTGATGGATCTCTTGGGTTGAGTTGCGGTATGACCAAACAGCTGTGGTTTGGTAAATCATACGATTGAGGTTGTGTTGTTGTTTTATTTAGCCATGTGAACTCTGATTTTGATTTTAAATGACAAATTATTTCCACTCCTTTGAAGTAATTAAGTTTTTAGATCATCATTTTCCTCCTAAACACTTCCAGCAGCGAGCAGCTGCACAGAGGGCTTAGCATTATGAGTTGTATCATCTCTTTGATTTCTTTTGAAGGTATACAGCGAATACTATAATATGATTTTTCCAGCATCTGGGCTGAAAGAGAGGAGTACCTTCAGAAAGACTGGTTTCGATGAGGAGCATGAGTGTGCTCCTCTATAGAGCGCAATTACAAGCACCAGCAAAGACAGACTTATATATCTAACTCTTCTGTGTAGCTTGTTTCAAAGTCCAGCTGCATTGAAGTGCAGGCCACATTGCAAAAAAAAAAACATTTGCATTCCATATTTGATAAATGTTAGATGACATTTCTGTGCAAAGACACTTTCATAATTCACACTTCATGCAGAAGAAACAAAAACAACAGACTTTAAAGTCAGACTTTAAATAACTTTAATACTGTACTCCTCTCCTATGACATACATGTTTTTATTTTCTGAATTAAAATTGTATACATTTTTGGGAGGCATAAAGTCAGAATGTCAGGGTGATACAACTGCTCTAAAATGATCATAAATGAAAAAAAAAAAAAAAAAAAAGAAAAGTCATTTGACATATTTTTTTTTAAATCATTTTTAGAAAAACATTTGACCTGCTTTACTTATTAATACTTGGAAATGTTTGTCAACCAAATCAATGTCATATGGTACAAACTAACAATCTCATACAGAAATATTCAGGAAAATAATTCTGGAAATTACATCATAAGAGAGGACCCGGCAGATCCTCATGACTGTGTCATGGTCTCTTAAAATATCAGATATTTTGAAGGTTGAGTTTGTAAGATGTTATGTATATAGTTTATATTTACGAATTTATGATTGTACTCTCATGTGAAAAAAAAATCTTTTTTGAAGAAAATGATTAAGATGTGTGAGTATTAGTAGACTGTTAGTTTAGGGTTGGATGTTAGGGTTCAGGTCAGTTTAACAAGTTAATACAGTTAGTTATAGTCAATAGACTGTCTGTTGGGGATCATCAAAATAAAGTGTTAGCAGACACTAATACTCTAATGGGAGTTATTTGGCATGTAATCACAAAGTTACTTAGTTAGTAGAATGTCTAAAGTGGAGCATCAAAATAAAGTGGTACCTTAATTTTTACTTAATGATTACTCCACAGGACATTTTTAAAGTCATTGGATTTCAATGTTTCAAACCCATAATGAAACTTCCATTAATACAAAAAGTACTTTTGTACTTGAACATAAACATTTGTGTTAAAACTAAGTTCAGCTTTTAAAGGGTTAGTTCACCCAGAAATTAAAATTCTGTCATTAATTACTCATCCTCATGTCGTTCCAAACCTGCAAGACCTTCGTTGCTCTTCGGAACACAAATTAAGATACTTTTTATGAAATCCGAGAGCTCTCAGGCCCCTCCATTGACAGCAATTTAATTACCACTTTCAAGGCCCAGAAAGGAAGGAAGACATCTTTAAAATAGTCCACTTGAATACAGTGGTTCAAACATAATGTTATGAAGCGACGAGAATAGTTTTTGTGTGCAAAAAAAAAAAAAAAAAAAAAAAAGACATCTTTATTCAACAATTTCTTCACGTCTGTGTTAGTCTCCTACTCTGTTGATGTAGTAAATACAGTGCAGCGCTTCCGAGGTACGTCAGAGTTAAGTCAGAACGCCAGCTTACCATTGGCTGATGCTGTTCATGTGAGCACCACGATGGAGACTGACACAGACGAGAAGAAATTGTTGAATAAAGACATTATTTTTGTTTGTTTTTTGAACACAAAAAGTATTCTCGTCGCTTCATAAAATTAAGGTTTAACCACTGGAGTCATATAGACTATTTTAACAATGTTTTTACTACCTTTCTGGGCATTGAAAGTGGTAATTTAATTGCTGTCTATGGAGGGGACAGAGAGCTCTCGGATTTCATAAAAAATATCTTAATTTGTGTTCCGAAGATGAACGAAGGTCTTGCGGGTTTGGAACAACATGAGAGCGAGTAATTAATGACAGAATTTTCATTTTTGGGTGAACTAACCCTTTAAAAAATCTTCCACTGCCTGTGACTTGTGTTTTTAATGCAGAAATGTGTTCTGTGTGAATGGCCCCTTATATGTCATTAAGCCATATGGTAATTTGGGAATACATTTTTTTTTTTTTTTACTCTGGACATAAGAAAACCTATGAGGTTAGAAACTATCCCATTATGATTTCAGGAAGTGAAACTGGTCATATTTTTAACCGGAGGTTTGAGCTGCTTTAGTGTCTGGTTACTGTCTTGTTTAACTGCCAGTGTGCTTCCTGATCATTGTCAGTGTTGCACACTCCCACCCTATTGACTTAGGAGTGAAGGGCTCGTAGCTACAGTGTTTTCCCACACTACTGTGGGGTATCCCGCATGGGAATAGCGATGATGTCATGAGCTACCACAAATTCCAGCACAGAGGATTGAAAAATGTTGTTATCGTCCTTAAACACAACGACAGGAAGGTGCTATCACTTCAGAATTTTTACGCCTATGTGACTATAAAATTTCATTTGAAAGGTCTTAATTTTCAGCATTTCATGCACTGTGTCTTTGATATAAAACACTTTATGTATGCAAGTTTATTTTAAGAATGATCTCCTCAGAGTGTTTTTAGTAATGCACAAAAGCTTCAGTTGCTCACATAAATGATTATGATTTCACAAACAAACAGCCTCTCCGCAAATTCGTAATGTAGCCACAAGTTATTGATGGCTAAATTGATACTTACTCGATTCAACGGGCAAAATATCCTTTCCTCGTTGTGGAAGCCGAGCCAATGGTCTACCTCAGGAGTCACTGTGGCTGTTAAGGATAGCAGCAGTACTCTTTTAGCTTTGCTCTGCCTCTCCACAACAAACATGTCTTAGAAAAACACAGCCACAAGACCACATTGCAGGCCAAGATCTTCCAGCTCCTGCCTTTGGGGGTTGGCTCAGACTCCGCGTGCAGTTCTAGCAAAGTGTCCTCTGGCACTCGGCAGTTCTCACACCACTGAGGCTCTCTGACCCATATTTGACTGTTTGGGAAGTCTGCAGCTGGAGGAGCTTGTGGGGTTTTAGAGCCTCATGGTGGAGCTGATTGAGTCGAATATACCTGAACCAGCTGTGAGGCTTTCCGCACACTGCGCAATCCCTCCAAGTTTGTGCTCCTGCAGGCGGAAAGTTAAAGCGGTGTAAAGGATCTGAGAAGCATATGTGCAGACAGAGGTTTAAGGGTTGATCTGAGTCGTGATTAAAATGTTTTCGTTAACCCGAGCCCCATAAGCGGCTGGGTCGATAGCAGGAAGATTTAATGACTGGTAATGCAGACAGATGGGCGTATTGTCCAAAAGAAAAGTACGTACAGTTGTACTCCCCCTCTGCCTCCCCAATTGATCCTGCGCTCTCTCAACCGCCATTCTCCGTTGCTCTATTCTTGGCATTTCATTGTAAGGTGAAGATAAATGGATTAAGAGAGGAAATGTATTTTATGGGATGGGGTAGGGGGTGTCTTGGGTTATTCGGGTGGTCTGTATGCTGGATCCTACACTGCTTTATGTTGAGCTTAGGCTACGCCTGCGTTATATACATTTGAAAATGGCATTTTCATTGTGTTAAACATAATAAAAGCTCACTGAAATGTTTCAAGAGACCAGACATAATAAAGTTCTCATTTAATTAGCAATATATCCCATGACTTACTGGTGCATCTAGGTCACACTCAATTGCCATTCCATTTATGGCCTAAAATGCAATTGCCCTCATGTTTTACAGCAGGACAGCAATTGCAGAACTGCAACATGAAGATTGTACAAAGTAACATTTATCTTTAGCAACACTAAAAGTGACTAGTACATAGCAGGCACATGAACATAGATATCTATCGTTCCAGTGTACATCACATGAGTAAACCTGCATCATCTTTTTCAAATATCTCAGTTTTTACAGTCTATACTACAACATGAAAACAGTAACTTAGGAGAGTGTCTTCAAAAAGTCTTACAAAAATGTCATCTCGGTGTGGACAGAAGGCCAAAATATAGAGATAAAGATGTTTTCAAATGTATCCGGATTAGTATAGATCCTGGTACAGATGATGACTGGAGCTTTACTTTGCGCTGTTTCAGCTGAGTCTTGCGCTTCATGTACCTGAAGGGTTGTATTACAGTCATGACGAGTGCCAAGTACAGCACGCTTTGTACTTTACATAGAGTCACATTACAATAGCCATCCTTGCTTAGCATCTAATTGTTGGTGCTTGAAGATGAAAGGAGACAGTTTGTTTTGCACAAAATCCCTTAAATAAAATGGACTGAGTGCTGATCGCCTTATATAATGGCAAACACTAGAACTGTCCCATAAACACTCATTCCAAAGCAATTTTCCTTCTCTCAGCTGTAAATATTTAAACATTGTTAATATCTTAACAAACATAGAGGTAAGCAGATTAAAGGTTTGATTATCATTTCTATATACTATAATATGTTTTTGTGATATATTTTTGATATGGAGATATTATATTATTCTATAACAAAGTGCAGATATATAATAAAGTGATTAAAATGACAGTACTTGTCATGTTTTGTTGAAATAGATACATCCTTTGAAGGGCGCGAATGATGGGCAGAGCGTTTTGAAATGGGACAGTCTAGCCTATTGTTAGCTGAGCAGCAGTAAAGTTTGGACTTTTTTGAAAGTTATGTTCAACTGTCTGAAACAAAACAGGTTTCACAACCTGTCTAAATATGTTCACCGTGGTCCATTTCTGTACATAATAAAGAGTGTCATCTTAGTAAGATATCTTAGTAAGATCATCTTAGTAAGATATGTTAAAATTTAAACCGCTTTAAAGTTTTTATTTTTTATTTTTACATTTGTATAATTAGATATTCAAGTAAGTTGAAACCCAATATTTACATTTAAAAGCGTGATCCGGCAATTTCTCTCAAAAAAAAATCCTGTCGTCACTGGTGCGCAGTGAATTCTGGGTTAGGCAAGGCCGCGAAAGATCCATCTGCTGTATCCTTCAGTGTATGGGAAACGAAGGACACATTTTGAGGGCGCATTTGAAGGAGCCTTCAAATTGGGACAGCCTTCGTTGCGCAACTGTGACGCAGTCGGCCTTCCAAGGATGCAGCCTCTGAATTGGGACGCAGCTATAGAAAGCATGTGAGCGATATACACAACTGCGACAAAGCTCTAACAGGAGCTCTAACTCCATTCAAAAGAATTTTTTTTTTTTTTTTATGTTTTTGAAAGGAGTCTCTAATATTCACCAAGGCTGCATTATTTTGATCAAATATGCAATACAATACAATACAATACAGAGGATTATTATTATGTATCATTACAATATAAATTAACTGTTTTAACTGTTGGTGCTCAAGAAACATTTCTTATTATTGTTGAAAACAGTTGTGCTGCTTCATAGTTTGTACAGTTACATGCAAGTACAGTTGTAAAGTTTGTACATTACATGCAAGTTTAAAATCACATTAATAGCCCTTGTTTATGTGTTCCAGGGACTTAAAGCCTGATGAAACGTACACCTACCACGTGCTGACAGTGTCTAGAAGAGCAGAAAGTGAACCATCTCCTCCTCTCTCTCACCAGCTGGGCTCACCCTACTGTGGAGATGGACTCATCCAAAAGTCAGTTCACTCTCTTTACTCTCACTGCATTCACATCATATTGAATTGCTTACACATTTTTTTTTTCCTCAAGTCTGTGCAGTAACTTAAATAAATGTATTTGAAATGTACATTCTTTTGTGACCAGCAGCAATTTAAGGGCTTTTGTGTGATGTAACTCTTTTAATAACTTAAATGTGTTTGCCTTTCAGATATCTTGGAGAGCAATGTGATGACATGAACTTCGCTAACGGAGATGGCTGCTCAAACCAGTGCAAGAAAGAGCCGTTGTTCAACTGTGTTGGTATGTGACCATCATCTATAGGTAGAAATGCTAAAGGAATTGTTCATGAACTTTGTCTTTATTTACCCTCTTGTCATTCCAACCCATATATGTATTTTTTTAAACAAAGGAAACATTTGTTAAAATGTTGGATCAAGTTAAAAATCAAGTTTCAGTCTGTATCTCACACAAAGTTATTGTATGGTAGAATACTTTTGATGCTTTACTTTTTACAGACATGGTATATATGGAAAAGAGCTACCTAATGATTCTTCAGAATATCTCCTTTTGTGTACGGCAAAATAAATAAATAAATAAATAAATAAATAGCATACAGGTTGAGAATGACATAAGGCTGAATAAATAATGACAGATTTTTTTTTTTTTTTTTTTATTTGGGCTGAAATATTCTTTTAAAGCTTATTTATTTATTGTTAACAAGAAAGTGCAATAAAGTAAACGTATAATAAAGCATAGCATCAGTTTGATTGATGTTTTGCTCCAGTAGCATTTAGCTGTATTGCTCATTACTTCTCAGCGCTCTATTGATGTCAGTTCTACCCGGGTGCCCAGCCATCAATCTCATAGCTTCAGCCTGTCATCAGTGTCACATAGTGTCCTACACTGACAATGTGTGAAAGACCGAGAAAGTTCTGTTGTATTATCTCTTTATAGCACAAAACTTGTTAGCTGGTTGTGATGTTAATGGAGTGCTTTAAGTTGTGAGCTAATCAGTTCTGTCAAAACAATTGGCCGCATAATTGGACCCTCTTACAGACATTTAAGTCCCCTCACAAAAGACTTTACTCTTTGCTGTAGAGCTCTAAGATCTGCCTAACGAGCACTAGCGGACCTTTGTGGCACTTCTTCCTGTTAGCAGTAATGCAACAATCCCCTTTTCTTCTAAACGTGTGGACATAAAGCTGAAGTGGAGTAAAAAAAGACAGAGAGAAGAAAAGAGACAGCAAAGAAGAACAGATAAGAAGGGCTTTTGAAGTTCGCTGTTGAATGTAGCCAACATTCATCTAGCCGAAGTCTTGTCTGACCTCTAGGACACCTCTAGAAGTCTGAAGTTGCACTAGTACCCGACAGTGCTTAATTGGCAGTTCCGCTTTTTTCTTTTTTTTTGGAGTAGGTTCAATGAGTTCGCATCTTTCGCTGCCTTAAAGGAACAGTTCACACAGAAATGGAAATTTAGTCGTTTTCATAAAAAAGCAACATAATTGTCACAGAGACATCACTTTCATGAATGAATCTTGTTGTTATTGTTGTAGTTGTAATCTTTCAATTAATCATTTTATCCATTTTACAAACATTGTCTAAATGATTTGTTTATAAATCAGACTGATCCGGTTCTTGAAATCATCCGGTCGCAACAGTTAACAGCTCACTGGATTAGAAAATATTCAGCGAATAACGACTTTTCAATCTGTTTCAGTCCGTTCATCACATACGGCTATCACATGGCTTCATAAAACTGGAAATGAAGCGCATGAGTCACACCCTGCTGAAAAATCCTGCATAAACCAGCATGAATTTCATTTTGGTCCAGGCTGGTTTATGTTGGTTATAGCTGGTACAGTGCTGGTTAAGGTGGTGGACTAGCATAGTCATGCTGTTCTCAAACTGAGCTGGTTTGCTGGTCCAAAATATAGAAACCAGCAAACCATGCTGGTCCCATCACCAGCAGTGCTGTATTTTTTAGGAGGGCATGGATGGAGGGCATTATGACACTTTGAAGCTTGAAATCTTCAGTCTCTGATATGTGTATTGTCTATGATATTGTCGAGAATGTCACTCACTTTTAAAAAATTAACAAAAACATGCATGTTTTCGAATGAATCGGGTGAGTGAATGATTCAATGACCCCATATATCTTGGCTGCATCTGAAAATGTATAGTCTCTAAGTAGGTACTTAATTTGAATAAGTAATTACTTCTTAACTGCTAAAAAAAATATGATCTATATAATATAAAAGTGTGTAGTATGAATGTAATTTAAACATTCTAAATTTGCCATGTTGTCCCTGTCATGTGACCTACCAGTCACTTCACTGCCATTTGCTTCACTGCCATTCACAAATCCTTTCCCATGGCGTCATGGAATAGTAGTGTCCATCGTATGCACACTTCAGAATATTGGCAGTAGTATGTCAACCAGTGCATTGTTAAAAAAAAAAAATCACCTTTTGCTTTTCATTGAAAAAAATTTAGCATGTTTGGAACGACATGAGGGCAAGTCAATGAAGAATTTGTCTGTACTATCACTTTAAATAATGGCCACTGACTTTCAGCACATTCTACTTGCTTTTCAACATCAGTTTTTTACATCTTTGTCTGGAAAGTTGGAGCTCTCCATGTCACTTTCAGCAACATCTAAAATTTTGATTGGTTGCTTTGTCCAAAATAGCAGAGCGCTTGACATAAATAAAATGTCTTGTCTCAGCTTAGTGTTTTTGTACAACTCGCATTTATGTTGAACGAACCCCAAGACAAATCAAGCAGAAGGGCAAAGATCTATGGTTACATCAACCTTGCGCTTCTTTATTTTCCAGCGCTGTTTTTTTTACCAGTCACGAATGTCACGCGAACCGTATGCAGTAACATAGTATTAATAAAACACTTCCTGTGCTTTTTTAGTATAGGAAGTGATGTGACAAGGTGCAGTGTGGATCCTGCTGCCCTTTACACATAGTAGCTTCCTTTGAATGATGTACTGCGGCTGCTGTGCGCCCCTGAGGATGCCTATAACTTTACATAGTCTGTCCTTGTTAATATTGTTTGGAGCCTACTGGGGAAAGAGTGTTTGATTTGATAAGTGAACATCTTGCAAACATGTTTCCTGACTGCTGTTAGCATTGATTGACACCTCGTAGCTGTTGATTACCAGGATGGCTGGACTGAACAGGTGACAACGTTGCAGTTAAAAGCTTACATTCCCTTAGCGTCAGCTATACTCATTCAAATTTTGCTGACACCTCAGGGCCTGGGCAAAGGCAGGGGTGGGACATATCAGGGCACAAAACAAAGAACAAACAACATAAAACAATGTTTTGAAAGGGTAGACCTCTTATTAAAAAGAAGCTCAAAGTCCTTCACCTGATAATGGTAGTGGGATTTTAATTGAGGTGATCAGTTTGCTGGAAATGTGTCTGGGCTGCTGATACATGAAGTACAGTCATAAAAGGTAATCAATCTGTCATCACGAAAGATGATTTATGACTGTCCTTGTTTGAAAGCCATTAAAAATAGAATGTGTATTAACACTGTGAAGTAATGCCAAGTAAAACAATGAGTGCTCTAAACAATCTTTATGACAAACTAAAAAGAATGTCCTGTACTTAACTCAATTAAAAATCAGCTGTTTTTTAATCCTAAGAGGAAAATGTTTCACTCCTCCTGTTACATTGACACCGCTTTAAAGTATGCGTAAAGTAAGTGAGATCATTTTAAAACTATTCAATTTTAAACTGTTAAAAATGCCAATTAGTTATTACTTATCCACACAAGTATTTATTTAACTTTTTATTATTATTAATTTGTATATTATTTCAAAACGTTTTACCCAAACAAAATACAATCATCCCTTAATCCAAGGCAGATAACAATGAAAAATAACTAGTAACTGTACCAAATTTAAGATGAGGATAAATTAAGAAATGTATTTATTTTTTCATTAATTTTTATGCAGTGGTTCAGTATTGCTCTCGTACAGTGTTGGGAAGTAACTAGTTACATGTAACAGAGTTACGTAATTTAATTACAAAATAAATGTAATCCGTTACAGTTACTGAGAAAAGATGTGTAATTAAATTACAGTTACTTATGAAAATGCTAATGATTACATGGGGTTACATCTGAATATTTTCTGTAAAAAGCTAGGATATGTTGAATATTAATGTTGCTTTGCCTGTTTTTGATGTACACAATGTCTCCTGCCATTTAAAGGCTGTTTAGTAAAGCAATGCTATTCTGAGGATTTTGATTGGTTCTCTTGTTTGAATTTGCAACACACTACGTCTGCCAATTACACCAATCCACATTTCCGCTGAAAGCTTTAGGCTACAACCTGTCTGAGAGTTGCCACCATGGCGAGTGATAAAAATCACTTGCGTTCTAGACAGTGCTGGAAATGTAAAAATCCGTTCATCCAGGAATTAGAAAAGGATGCAAATATAACAGTTCAGTGCAAAATATGTTTGCCAACTATTAAAAAGCTATCGACATCAAAGGTTTCAATGTCAAATCTGAGGAAGCATCTCCTATGATGAATGTTAAGCGCCACATAGCGGACAAATCTCTCTTTTAGTTTGTCCCGTTCTGACTAAAAATAGAGCTATTTAACTACACAACGATTGGTCCTTGAGTCCAAACAATATTTTAGGTGGATTATAATCTGTTTTTAGATGTTAAATGTTTGAAAATGATTGCAACAGTTTAAAGTGTGTTAGAAATGTAGAAAAGTAATCAAAAAGTACTTACATTACTTTAATAAAGTAATTGAAATAGTTACACTTATTACATTTTAAATAGGGTAACTTGTAATCTGTAACCTAATACATTTCCAAAGTAACCTTCCCAACACTGCTCTGATACCGGTTCATCTCTGCCTCTCTCTTCTGAAGATGAGCCGAGCTTGTGTTACTTCTACGACGGTGACGGTGTGTGTGAGGACTTTGAGCGGGAGGCGAGTGTAAGGGACTGTGGTCTCTACACCCCGAGTGGCTTCCTGGATCAATGGGCCACTGCGGTGGAGGTGTCCAATGAGGAGAAGATGCACTGTCCAGCAGAGGTGGCTGTTGGATATCCTGCAGTGACGAAGGTGAGACCACATACTCACTGCGTATGCTTAAAGACACATGTGCACATACTATGCACACCCTGTAGGATGTGTTGAAGACCCCATAATGTTGATGACATCATGTCAGTGTTTTATTTTTGTATTATGTATAGTATATTGTATGTATATTTTGTATATACTATTGTAGTAATATTTTGAATTGACTTAAATTTGACTACATTTTTAGCAATTTTGTTTTGTTCTGTTTAAATATTACTATTTGTTTTAATATACATTTTAGTACAGCTTTAATTATTTCTAATTATTATTATCTTGTTAGTTTTTTTTTTTTAAATGATTAAACCTAAAAAAAAATAATAATAATTAGCAGTTAGTTGCAATGGTAACATTTCAAAAATTGAAATCTAAAATGATCAGGTTTTATTGTATTAAAGTTGTATTTCATTTAACAATTTTTGTAATAGTTTTAGTGAGCTTATTATTGTTGTTAACTAAAACTATAAAAAAATAAAAAAATAAAAAAATAAAATACAACTGGAATAAAATAAAACTAAATAATATGCATCGTGTTCTACTACACAAATGCTCTCTAGAATAAGAATGTCCCTCTCACTAATATCACCTGTAATCGACTAGCAAGAGCAAATCATTACACATGGCTAATGGCAAAAAAAAAAAAAAAAAAACAAGTCCCATTCAAACTTCCTGTTTTACTAGGAAAACTCATAAACACAGGAAAGGAAACCACTCACTAAGCCATTTTATGGGGTCTTTTTAAGGAGAAACGGTGGCTTACTGAAATGAGCAGTTATTATTTATGAAGGCAAGTGAACAGAAAAATCTCAGATCTAAAATATTGTGTTTATATTGACGATGAAGTCAGATTGAAATGTGCAGTTTTTCACAATAAATGGCTGAGAAGCACATTCTGTTAAGGAGAGATGTGAGATATTGCTCTAACCCTTCACACATGGAAGTAGTAAAGAATTGGCTCTTTCTGAGGGACGTCTAAAAAACTGTGTTGTTTTACTCCCTGGATATTTCAACATGATACATTTGTAATTTTACAGTTTTATTGGCCGCTTCTACTCCCCCTCTTCCCCCTCTCGTGATGTTTGTGGAGCGCGAGTCTCCTGCGCCCGAAATCGTGCAAGCTCCTGAATTAATCATGTCACAAAACTATTCCTATCACGCTGTGCGCAACCTAAGGATTTATGGCACTGAAAAATGCCCATTTTTCACAGTTGAGCTTGAACCTCATTGTTGCTTGAAAATGCATATTGTGGCTCATAATGGGAAACGGTGGCACACAGGTTACAATGACTTTGAATAGTTAGTCTTGCCAATAAACCTTTGTGTGGAGTTTGTACTTTCACTTCATTGTCTTGCAAGTTTTTTTTTTTTTTTTTTTTTTTTTTTTTTTTATAAGAATGTAAAATGTTCGAGTTGGAAACAGACTTGCAGCTTAAGTGAATCAATTGGTGATCAATGTTAGTGCCGTATCAGAATGACTAATTGCTTCTCCACTTATTGTGTGGCACAGCAGCCAACGGAGTTTCAGTACGGACTCGTCGGACTGCGTACAGTAGTGTACATGAATGGAGGGGAGGTGGTGGAGCGGAGAATGGTGTCACTGAGGTTACTGTGGCATGCTGAGAGAAAGAGATAAAGAGAGAGAGAAAGAGAGAGGAATCTCAGAAGACTATGGAAGAGCAAAGCGAGGAGTGCAGAAACAAATATCCTCTCATTCTCTTTTTTTGCACCCCATTTCTCCCTTTCTAAGTCTCTTTTAAGCATTACATCAGAATTCTCTAGTTTTGCAGCTAATTTTGTAACGGTTTCATTCAAATTTTATAAGGCATTTAGAGATGAAAAAGATGTTATGAATCCCCCTGCTCCAGTCAGCTCTCTCCCCACAGAGCTGTCTTAGAGTAGTGAATGAAGTGAATTGCCAGTCTCTCAATCTAATTCATGTAATATTACATCACCTCTAGATCTGTAAACTGTAAGATGATTCCACTTTGAGAGGCAAATTAATTTTTTGTCTATAGAGATTATGTCCATATGAAATGTAAGATCAACTGGTGAAATGTTTTTAAATTGTTAAAAAAATTACCTGACCTGTCATGGCTTAATAGACTGTAAAAGTCATTGTTTATAAATACCTTCACTTATTTTCATTAAAAATAGATCAAGTGCATTTTCAAGTAAATTTAAAAATTTAAAAATATCACAAAAATCTTGAAATATATCAAATGTTGGGAGCAAATCAGACAAAATAATTACAGAAAATCAAAGTCATGTATGTATATGTAGAAGTAAAAAAAAAAAAAAACCCAAAAAAACACTTTCAACTTTAACTCAGGTTTGAAGTGCCTTGAAGCTCTCAGTGAGATAAATGTTTGGAGGGGAAATGAGGTCACTGTAAAGGCCAGACAGTTACCAGCACAGCTTTAATGCTGACCAAGTAGAAAATACCTTTTGCATATACTATCCCAAAACATCCTGGGGACGTCAAATTGTGCAGTTGTAGGAGACAGCATAAGCGACACCACTGCTGCCCTGATCTGCTCCCGCTTGCTGTTGCACATACACAAACATTGAACACATAATTAGTGGCATTCACTCTGTGAGGAAGCATGCAGCTCACCAGTGTCACCTAGCGTTGCAACACTGTCACCCCACAGTTGGGTTCAAGGGGTTCAGTGAGGTTCCTTGTCACATTATTCTACAGTGAAATGAAATACACTCTGCAATTCACTGTGAAACAAGGGCGAAAAGTTTAGAAGACGTCGACTAGGAATAAGCTGTTCTGTTAAAGTGCCACTATAGAAAGGCATTTAGATCAGGATTTATCTTAAATGAGCTAATAAAAAAAACAAGCTTTCACATGAAAACAGGGTGAATTTTAATCTAAGTATGGACTTAATGGAAATGAGGGGCTAAAAAAAAAGTGAAAAATAAAAAAAAAAATATATATATATATATATATATATATATATATATATATATATATATATATATATATATATATATATATATATATATATATATATATATATATATATCTTTCATTTTGATCCAACATGACCTCCCTGTATGACTGGTGAACTTTATTCAAACTTTGAGTCAAACTTCTGCATGTGAGAAATTATGAAACTCAACCGTAACTAGAGTTCGGACCAGTTCTGATCCTATTGCGGTGTGCTCACAGAGTTCTCAGAAGAGAGTAGTAGGTCAGTTCACCCTGTTCACCCGGATTTCACTGACTGATCTGGAGTGGCACTTTAACCTGGCCACTTGTAGGGCTAATTGTGAACTTCCAGATGGTCTAAATTACCTTTTCATGGTAGACTATAGGCGTGAAGCCTCATCATTACTCTGTTTTAGTGTTTTTATGTGTTTACAGTCTAAAATATATATTGTCATATAAAAAGTTATTGAAATAAGTGCCTTATGCTTACCTGGGTTGCATTTATTTGACCGAAAATATAGTGAAACAAATAATATTGTGAAATACAATTTAAAATAACTGTTTTCTATTTTAAAATGTTGAGGTTGCAAAGCTGAATTTTTATCAGCCAAAAATCATTCTAACTGATTTGCTGTTGAACTAATATTTCATATTTTTATCGATGTTGAAAAGAGTTGTGCTGCTTAATATTTTTGTGGAAACTGATACATTTATACAGGATTCCTCTTGGAAACATGCAATCAGGATGTACATCACTTGTCCATTTTGGCAAAATTTCAAAAATTCAACTATTTTAATGGCCGCATTCAATAAGGAAAATAAAAACAGTAAATATCTCTTGTCCTTGTTTACTCAGAGCTGTCAGTCAAAGGTGTTTGACCTGTTACATGGCGTGTCTCAGTATGCTTGGTTTCCTTGTGAGGAGTCTCAGCAGCACAGCTGGAATTCGCAATATTGGCTAAAGGTAAGAGATAATTAGGTTACGATTAAAAGGGAAGGCTAATTATTGTTTTTCTCTTTTGCTCAGTTGAACAGGTTGATGTCATATCACATCAAGTGCATAAATCAGTATAATGATGTGATTAAAACAGCGTTATTATCAATCTATAGGTTTCATGAAATCTAATATCTAATAGGAATCTAATATAATATCTAATAGGAATGACAAATCTATATTTAAGCATCTAGAAATTGCTCTTTGTAAGCTCTTTTTAAATCTGTATCCAGTAATCGCAAATCATTGATAGAGTCATGGGAAATTCATTGGTCTAAAGGTCAAAAGGTAGTATAAGAACCCTGAACCTCATTCTTCTCCAAATGTAAGAGTAGTTAATGGATAGGACTAAAGGCTTTTTCACACCAAAGAGCTTAAGAACTATAAAGATAACTATATTAGCGTCCACACTAACACACAATATCATTCTGTTTATTCTAAGTGCATGCTGCAGTTCCCTTTCAAGGGAACTCGTGATGCATCTGAAGTTACAACGCTATGGGAACGCCTCTGCAAGATTGTGTCTTACGGCACGTGTGTAATCAGTCTAATGCCATGGCGGGACATCATCCTGTAGTGTGTGACGTCATGATCAGGAAACTATAAAGCGAACCCGGACAAACAATGTCTGTGCCTTCAGCAAGTGTTCTGTGTTCAAAATTGCCTGTATATTTGGTGTTGTTACATAGGAAGCATATGTATTAGAGAATGAGTGAAATGCAGAGCAAACAGCATTTTAAATCGTGTGTTCCTCTAAGCCCTCTCTACATCACGGGTGGGGATACACTCGATTTATGAGTTGTTTGTTTGGGAGCAGAGCATGCACGGTCAGCTCTCAAGGGTGTTGACTGTGTTCATTGTGAGCGGTTACCTCTGAGAATGCTCTGCTCACACCAGTCGCACTTTGAGGATGGCACCTATGCCCGTGGTCCTTGCGGCTCGGGTCCCGCTTCTGCTGAGGCAGAGTGGCGGCTTTGTGGGGTTCGCAAATGGACCTAGTGGAGGGTTTGGAGATGAGCTCTGCCTTTTCTCTGCCCCCACCCACTAGATCCAGCGCTTTCTCTTAGGGGTCGGAAGCACGCTCAACGCTCCACCATGAGTGAATGCCCGGTGCTGCAGCTATCCAGCTCAGAGGAGACGGATGTGCTCAATATCGAGGCAGAGGAGATTGAGGACCCGCCACCTCACTCCCTTGCATGTGAGGAGCTGGTGGAGGCTGTCACTCTTGCCGTGGCCAAATTAAATATTGATTGGCCAGCTGACAGGCAGGAGGTTCAAACACTTCCTGCCCATTAAAGCACAACCTCCACGTCGGGGACTTCCGTTTTTTGAGGAAACATTTTCTGCCTGTGTCTTCAGCCCCCACGTTTCAAATTACTCATCGATTATGGGTTTGAAGGAACACAAGTATGGGGTGATGCCTAAGGTAGAAGAGACACTTGCGAGCTATCTCTCTCCTGAGTTGGCATTGTCCCTGAAGGCCCTGACATTACCCACCAGGCCATGTAGTACAACTTAGGCCTTGGTGGGTAAAACATATATGGCAGCAGGTCAGGTCAGCAGGACTGCAGCTATGTCCATCTTGCACGCATAACAAGCTGACCTGCTTAGAGACTTGAATGAAGGCGAGGGGGTGGACCAGACACTATTAAACAACTGCGCCGGGCCACAGAATTGTCTCTCTAATCCAGTTAGGAGATGGCCAGAGCCATCGGTCAATATATGGCAGCCCTGGTGGCCCCGGAGAGGCATCTTTGAAAAAAATCTGGGATCAAAGAGAAAGATAAATAGTTTCTTCTGAACACCCCGCTTTCCCCTCATGGCCTCTTCGGCAATGCTGTTACCTCAGATGTCAAGAGGTTTAAAAAAGTAAAGAAGCAAACAGCGGCATTCCAGAGGTATGCTGGGCAGGAGCAATCCCAGCAGTCTAAATTCTCCTCTTATAGGGCACAGCAGAAACAGAGTTTCGCCTCCCAAGCCCCCCTTCTTCTCAGGGAACGACCCACTGTCCGCTCTGGTTCTCCCTCACACATCCAGTCTCTCTTGGGTAGCCCCATTCTGGCTGGCCCGAGTATGGTTTTCAGACCTGATGTCTCAACAGCTCTCCATGGGAGAATCTCTTCAGGAGGGACATTTTGTCTCAGGCAGGGGGCACAATCTTATGCCCCTGACCGGAATTGTGGAAACTGTGGTTTTGGCCCCAACTCTTAAACTCTGGTTTTTCAACTAAAGTTGTTGAGACCATACTTCACTCTAGAGCTTCCTCCATGAGGAAACTGTACATCTTGAAGTGGAGAGTTTTCACCAGTTGGACCCAGTTAACTGTGCAATTGGTTCAGTGCTGGGGATCCTTCAGGATCGGTTCTCCGCAGGGCTATCCCCCTCCACTCTAAAGGTCTGTGTGGTGACACTAGCTGCTTACCACACCTCTTTGTCATTGGGGAGAAACCGGTTGGTGTCACGTTTCCTACGTGGTGCTGGCCGTTGTTCTGGAAGGCCTGTTGACAGTTCCCTTTGAGCCCATTTAAACCATTGCAGAGGAATTTCTAACTTTGAAAACATTTTCTGCTGGCTGTTACATCTCTAAAGAGTGTAGGATACCTTCAGGCCCTGTCGATTGCTCCTTCATGTTTGGAGTTTGCGCCTGGCCTGGTGAAAGCTTTTCTACACCCTTTCAGACGTCGGACCAGGAGAAGTGAAACTTACTATGACCAGGCAGGGCATTTAATACTAGCTGCCCTGTGGCATAAGATCAATTGTTTGTGTGCTTCGGGTTACCTACGCAAGGGTCCAAAGCAAACCAAACAAAGGATGAGCAACCAAGAAAAGGATGAGCAAGTGGAAGGTGATTTTTTTTTTTTTTTTTTTTTTTTTTTTTTTTTTTTGTCTATGAGGCATGTGGACAGCCTTCACCTCTAGCAGACAGAGCTCATTCAACTAGAAGTAGGACAGCTTCCAAAGACTTGTTGTCATGGGTATCACTACAAGTATGTGATGCAGCGGGCTGGTCCTCTCGGCACACATTTGTGAGATTCTACGACCTAGATTTGGACTCCACACGGGGGTCCCAGGTGCTCATGTCCTAGGTTGTGCGCACCAGAATTCACACTAGACAAATTAGTGCAGTGGAGTTGGTATTAACATAATCCCATAGTGTCGTAACTTCCGATGCAGCTCAAATTATCTTAAAAGGGAAACTTCTCAGGTTATGACTGTAAACGTTAAAAAAAATTATTCTTTTATATTTAGAACATTTTTTAGAACTATTTCTTTATTGTTATCGCTATTGTTATCATCCTTGGTGTGAACAGGCCTTAAGACTAGAGTTAAGAATAGGCTTATGACTGTTTAATCAATAAAATATGTTGATCCAGGAGCAAATGCTCCTGGAGCAAATGCTCCTGGAGTATTGTCATAATCACCAATACAATTATTTAAAAAAATCACTGTCAGTGAGCTTTTTTTTTCAATTCTCAAAAGGCCTATTATGCCCATCCTATGGTGGCTGCTGCGGTCATTATTCATCTGGCCGCTGATGGAACAGCTGACATCGACCAGAGACAACACAATATTACTGTTCAGCTGGTGGACACTAAAGAGCAAACCCACCCCCTTGGTCAGTCTCACTCCTATCTCAATAAAATGTTAACACTTTTTTTACTCCAAGCTGTATGTTTCTAGAAAATGAAAGTAAAGGGTACATTTTGTTCTGTATATTTTGCAATGGCTGGATGGCTGTAGGGGACTGGAGGCTGAGCTGCCGGAACAATCCAATGGTGATTCCTGTGAGTCATGACCTGAGCATGGCCTTCTACCGGACAAAAGCCATTATAGTGACCTTCGGCTCTCCTCTGGTGGCGATCTCTGGTGTTGGGCTACGCTCCTTTCAATATTTTGACCCCATCACTATCAGCGGCTGCCAGAGCAATGAAATCTATAACCCCATGGGCCAAAGGTGAGAAGATAATCTACCTTTGTTCCCTTTAATTTCAGTGTAGAGTGTAAATGTTTTGCCAGTCCTCAGCATATCTAGTGCTTAGATGTGCTCTAAGATCAGATATTATAATATCTATGTCTATTGCAATAGTGACAGTTTCTGAAGATACATTGATGACACATTTTTTTAATCCTCTATTGCACAATGTTAGGTAATAAATCCATTGTCTTCACTTTGCAAGCACATGATGCATACAATATGCCAATAAAATGACTTTGAACAAAAAAACAATACAAATCTTGGTCACGCTACATCCTGACAGTCATTAGCAAAGCTTTTTGTTTTTCACCCATTCAAAATATGATTCACATTCGTTAGTGAGCAAACTTCATTTAAACACATTAATAGTGATATCAATTATTTGTTTAGTATGAGATATTGCAAAATGTGTTTTCTTGTTAAATAAACAAATTTGTGCAACAGTGGAAGTGATACGAATGCAATAATATTTTTTTTCTTAATATTTTGTATATATAATACAACATGATAATTTCTGTAATCCCTCAGTTGCGTTCATTACTCATGTGATGCCATTGAGTGTCAGAAGCCGATGGTCAATAATGCAGAGATGAAGTGTAATAGTCCTGGATACTTCAATGGAGCTCGCTGCACCATCACCTGCAACCGAGGATATATGCTGAAAATACACCGTGATGATGATATCATCAAAACACAGGTAATACAGTTTCGGTAATTCCTTTTTGTATATTTGTGGATGTTACACTGTGTGTGTAAGTGTGTGCTTACTCTGTGTTTTTCCTGCAATAAAATGTCTTACATTTTTTGCCAAGTATTTTGACCAGGTTTCATAGAGAAGCACACAACACAAACATACACAGCCACACTCGCACACACACAGCGGTTTATATTACATTAAACAATAATCATTGACTCATGCCCTGACCACATACAGAGAAAGTAGCAGTAAAGATTTATGGCTCACGTAGGGTTTGCTAACCAAACTGTGAGACGGTAAGTGAATGGTCACAATAGCTGGCGCTCAGGCTGGTGGGCTCTGTTATTGGCTTGATGTTGTTTTTATGTCTTTCTCTGCCTGGAACTGTTGGAATGGTTCGTGTGGCTCAAATAAAAGAGAAGCAGTAGATTTTTCATAAACATTACTCTCACTCTCGCTCTCCCCTCTGACTGGAAGTTTTGTTGTTGTTGTTGTTGTTGGTGTTGGTGATAGGCTAGGAAAACAGTTTGACTGAACAGAAACCTCAACACTCATCTGTGAGTGAGGGAAAGGAAGTTTCCTTCCAGAAATCACTGTCTGGCTATCACAAACACAATCCTTTTTTCCTTCAGCATATGGCTGTTTCCTTTTGTACTTGCATATAATTGGGTTTGTCTTGGTTCTTTGTAATATTACATTTACAAATAATTGTAACATTGACATATGTTTTTAATTAAAAATAGTTGAACTAATAAATGCACCGCCATACAAAAGTTTAGAGTTGGTAAAATTCTTTCATGGATTTCTTTTTTTTTTTTTAGATCTTTGATAAATGGTTTCAAAAGAATAGCATTTATTTGAAATTGTTTTTTATTTATTTTTATTTTTAATATATATTATATTTACTGTCACTTTTGATCAATGTGATTGTGTTATTTCTGATTAAAAGTATTAAAATTCTAATATCAAATTCTATTTAAAAATATCTTAGTGACCTAAACATTTGAACACTAGTGTACTGTAATACCAGTCAACAAATCCTTGTTGTGCGCATTGCACATCTGTTAATTGAGCTTGCATTTTCTGGTTCACCGCTGTTTGAACGTGTGAAGAAAGTGTCAGAGTGTAGTCGGTCAGGATGCAATTTGTTCGAGTCTATTTGACATCAAAACAGCGGAGCACCATGCTCAACCGCCACCACACTCCCAGAGGACTTTGTTTAAGGCACAGCCACGGATCAGTGGCACTGCAGATCTGCCGGCCCAGTACGCCCTTGCTAAGCAACGAGCAGCGATTACTGCAACCCGTTGACCTCGGTCCTCCACACAAAAGGCCAGTGGTGGCAATGGCAATCCTTTACCCCACTCCACCTGGCCAAGTGTTTCGCACTGTACTAACTCCACAAGCCCCTAGCCATCCTTCACCCCATCCATTCACAAAGAACGTTTTGGGCCATTTGCAGCTCTGGCCTTTCAAAAGCAACTCTGTTCTGTTTTCCAGGGCTTGTTCTCTTGTGATATTGACAGAAGGAGAACAAGGGGAAGAAAGAAAGGGGAAAATGCTAACATAAAAAAAAAGAAAAGACGAGAAAGTGCTGTGTGTTCTTTGTAAGCACTTGGGCTCTACTGTATGTTGGGTGGGTTTCTGCCAGCAGCCGCAGTCGACTGAGAAGCTTGGCCTGTGAGTTATTACGCATTTGGAAGGAAAGGCAGCAGGCAGATTTTCTCTGCTTTTGGGAGGGCTCAGCTTATTAAACTGTGGTGCACATTGGGGTCCAGGGCTGGGGGCTTCAGGGGCCATTGGGGAAATGTCTAGTCCGGTTCTGTAAGGTAAGAGGGGAGAGTTTTCATAAAGATGGCCATGGCTGTTACAGGTACTGTAGTAGAGTTACATTTACAGCACTACACTGTAAAATGAAAAAAATTAATAAATAAAAAAAAACAATCTTTAATAACACTGCACTCCTTTCTCCATCACTTATCTGTTTAAAATGCGCCCATAGTCCCATCCATAAAGCTTTATATATATATACACATATAGCTTTCATTTATTTTTATTTATGTTTTATTAATTTTGGTACTTAAACTATAATAATAATACTAATAATTTGTTACATTTATATAGTGCTTTTCTGGGTACTCAAAGCACTTTACATATAGAAGGGGGGAATCTCCTTATTCCATATCCATATTGCACCAGATTGGCAAATTTAGCCAAGATGCCAGGGTTACACCTCTTCTATTTTTCCGAAGGACATGCTGGGATTTTTAATGACCACAGAGAGTCGACTGGGCTTTGGTTTAATTTCATCCGAAGGACGGTACTTGTTACAGTATAGTGTCCCCATCACACAGACCACAGGGTGAGCACCCCCTTCTGGCCTCACTAACACCTCTACCAGCAGCTACCTAGTTTTCCCAGGAGGTCTCCCAACCAGGCTCAACCCTGCTTAGCTTCAGTGGGAAAACAGTCTTGGGCTACAGGGTGATATAAACTAGGAGCTTCCTTACACCAGAGGACTCTGGAGACAGAGCTTTGTATTATTGTCTCCACTATGTGGAGCACACACATGCAGCACTTGAGGGAACTGGATGTGCCCACTGTGACAAGTTTACGTTAAAAAGCGACGATCGCATTTGTCTCTCTTTTCAAGGAGGGAGGGACAATCACCTGTGCCTCTCAGGTCTGGCTGGCTGCTCTAAGGCAGTGCAGCAGCTACACTCGTGAGTGTCGCAAGTTTACCTGGCTGAAGAATTTGGGGAAGTAGGGAGTATTCCCTGATTGAGTTCAAGCAATCTGCTTGATTTAGAATCTCACTCAGTGGGTTCTTCTGATCATGCAGAAAGCATGTTGCAGGCGCCAGACCTTCATACTGAGGTAGAGAAGTCTTGGAGGAAACTATACTTGGCTTGTGTCTTTCCTTTTCAGATTTGAGTTATCAAATGTGGAGAGACTGGGTGAGCACAGGTATGTGAAGATGTCCCCTGTCGAGGAACCACTAGTGAGTTATCTCTCACAGGGTGAGGCGTCTTCACTTAAGGCTCCGGCCTTGCCCTCAAAGCCATGCCAAACCACCTTGTGGCTTGTAGGGAAGGCGTATGCGGCAGCAGACCAGGCCAGTGGTGCTCTGCAGAAGCATCATCTTCAGGGGCCTGCTTTCATTTCCCTTCCACAATCAGTGTAGCATATGGGCCTTCTCTTTAGAGAACGAGCAAGATGAACCCGGTGAACCTGGTGACCTGGTGGCTAATTGCTAAGGCTTTGGCTTCTTGGAGACTCCCTTTCTAATCTGCTCTTGCACCCCTTAGATTGGAATTGGATGAACAGAACTATATTGATGAACTCATAGGAATCCTTTGGTTTTTCATTTATTTCCCTCTCCAGTTATTATAGGAGCTTAAGTAGGGCTATCGGTCCTCTTTGGGAGGATACTTGTCTCTGTCCCTCCGTTATCAGGCCACCAGCAATGTTGAACCTAGATAGCGTGTATTTAATGATGTCACTGCAGTATTGAGCCATTATCCCCAGGTCATGTTGGGGTCTTAAGGTAGAATATAAGCTCCCCTGTGTTCCTCTTTGGATTTCCTGGGCCTAGGTGATAGAGTTATTGGCCTATTATTTAATTCTGCACTCTTGTTTATTTTAGGCTCCCCCTTGTAATGCAGCAGTGGTAAGATTGTAGCCTGTAAGATAGTTATCAGGCTCCCTTTCTTACCCCTTTGGATAGAGCAGGAAGAATGGATCTAGGAAGGGTAACTTACATGATTTCTTCGTTTATATCCCTCTCTATTAGTTGGAGCTTTAAGAAGGGAAATCGCTTCCCTATGGGAGGGTGTTCTTTAGGTAGATTGCCTTTACCATAAGCAGTTATCTGGGGTCTTTAAGCAGGGCATGGCTCCTCTGTGGCCTCTTTGGGGTATAGAGCCTGGGTATTAATAATAGTGAGGAAACAATGCTATGCATTGTCCCTCCTTCCCTAAATTGGAGTAAGGATTGGTAGAGCAGCATTAATAATTGTTAAATACTATTACAAAGAGCAAAATCAAAATACAAAATCATGCTCATGGTTGTTGCAGTGCTCTGACAATATTCTTTATGGTAGAGCAGGATAAACTGAATTGTAATTAATCCAGTTCTATCTGTTCCTCCCCAACAATGGTTTGGTCCTAAGGTATCGCTTACAACTTTGGCAGTTGGCCTGTGGCTTCGTTGCTTTTATTACAGCACTTGCTCAGTTATCGCTTTTTGGTCTCTGAGCATGTCCACGAGATGACTTGGACAGAGTTGCTCTCTCTCCTATGGCTTTAGGGTAGATATGTAGAGATTTAGCTCCCCTGCAGTTTTCTTAGGGGTTAAGTGGCAAGAGCCCTTCCTCTATGCACCTTGTGTATTTTCATCCCTTTTGATGAAGCAAGAGCCTTTTTCTCCCCCTGAGAAGTAGTGGTAGATTAAAGGTTGTAGTTGAGTACTCCCTTTGGATAAGCTACTCCCTGAGAGTTTTGTCAATATACTGACTTAGCAAGGTTAGAGCTCTTGCTCTTGGGACATTTGGGTTTTACTTGGCCTATGAGGGAGAGAGGAAGGTTATAACGCTGGGACTTCCCTTTCAATAGAGCATTGAAGCTGAATTTTTCTGATGCTATTAGAGAAATTAAGGCTTATGGAGTGGCTCCACTAAGTAGTCTATGGTTTGCCATTTTGCGCCTGGGGGTTGACATGCATTGATTCTATCTAATTGACCTGTAGAGTCAGATTATGTTATGCCTACTATGGTCTATATACTTAGCATAGTGAAGCAGGGACCTTCTCAGCATGGTGGAGTGGGTATTTGTTCCCCATAGTGTCGACTCCAGATGCTGTGTTGAAGTTCCACATTGAAAGGGAACGTCTCAGGTTACAACTGTAACCCTAGTTCCCTAAGAAGGGGAACAAGACACAGCATCTTGTTGCCATGCGTGAGGAGGCCTGCACACCTCCTTCAGACAAAAGAGTTGATGACATATTTTGCAGGCACCCTTTTATACTCGCGGGCGCTCCACTCATGACATCATAGACTGCCATTGGCCAATAGATTGGTGTGTTTGGTACACATGTTCAGACACAGGTCATACTGAGTTCTCAGGGAACCAGGGTTACAGTCATAACCTGAGATGGTTTTCATCTAATATTTATATTTTATTTCAGCTTAATTTCAATTAACAACAATGATTTTTGTTTAAAGTCCCTGTAAAGGCAATTCTGAGATTTGTTTATAAACACATTATAAATGTTAGAAATGCATAGCTGAAACACGTTACAAAGACTGTGAACTATGTAGTACTGAATTGAGAAGTAAGACCGTTAAACAATTTTTCACCATTCACCACGGTGGCTCGATGACGCACTGAAGCCACTGAGCATATGGCCCCTCCCCCAACACTATCATAACTGTTGATGACACACTGGAGCCACTGAGCCTGGCTAGCACTATCATAACTAGTGCACATTCGCATCAGTTCACCCGCTCAATCGCGAGTTACTGTCAGTACCGTTAGTTACTATACTCTACAACTTACAAACCAGCTTAGAAAACAACAAAAAAATGATGATATCAAGAAGAGGTGGATTAATTTTGTGAACAGCTACCTTGATGGAGAGCTGAGGATCACCACCAAAACCTGCTTCTGCAGTGACTTTACACCGGATAGTTTTACAAACTTTCATCAGAGACAACTGGGATTCACTGATAATCCACTGCAGAAAGGGGCCGAACCGACTATCTCCTGCCCCGGCCTTCATCCTCCAGTCCCGCCGACATCTGGTGCCATCGTGAGCTGTACGAGAGTGTTGTCTTGTGTGCTTATGGCAGCTTTCCCGCGAGTGGGCGTGGTTTTGCCGCCAACAGCAGACACACCCCCAGCGTTTGAGAGCAGAGAATGCTGCTTATTTTTTTAAGATTTTGATAAGCTATTTTATGTACTTGGCAGATTTTTTTATGATTCAAATTTGGCTGGGTGGTTAATAACACATTTATCTGTGGTGTGAGAAACTCAGAACACATGTTTAATTTTGACTTTACAGGGACTTTAAGTTAATGATAATACTGATCTGATGCCCTTCTGCAGTGCTCGTATAGTTTTGTTGTTTATTCTAGTTTATATCTAGTCTATATTAGATATACATATATACATTTATAGATTCAAATCTGTAGATATGTTGCACTAAAAACAAATAATGTACCAAGAATGTGTATTACTGTTCCTTTTTAAGGAGCATGTTCTTTTACAATTTAGACTGCGTTTTTATATCATGATATAATCGTGAAAATCATTTGGCACAACCTTAAAAATAATAATAATAATCATCAGAATGTTGTTGAATAAATACTATTAGTAAAAATATATACTTCATAGTATATTCAAGATTCAAGAGTTTTATTTGTCACATACACAGTTATATATAGTTATGTATTATACTATCAGTTATATCAGTTCTTGTCCGTGAATGTGATTGGGTGAACAGTGTTCCAGGAGTGCTGATTTAATAGATGAGCAACAGTTGATCTTGCTTTGGCTTTTTTGAAACTATTTTCAGGGCAAAAAAAAAAAAGTAAATAAATAAATAATACTATCTGAACATACTGTTTGGGTGTGCATATAAAATTATGTCTGAACATACACATAATAGTAAATGGGCATTTAGAAAATGACAGTTTCAGGGTTTACAAAATGTGACCATCTTAATGTTAAAAAGAAATTGCATCAATTTCCATGTCTGGCTTGCGTGTGAGCTGGAGAGATGATGACGACAGTGCAAGGGAGCCCTCATACCTTTGCAGAACGAAAGTGCTGATCCCAGCACAGTCATTACAGCTTATCAGTCATCTCCAGGGAGCTCATAATGTGTGTTCCTAAAGGCTTTAGTCAGAGACAAATTAGCCATTTCATCATTAACCTGTTACCGTAACATCATTGAGAGGGTGCCAATATGGTCCTTATTAAAAAAATAAATTAAAATAAATAAATAAATAAATAAAAAAGCCTTAGGAGTGGTTACAGACAGAGATAGATGTGTGTTTATAAGGTTGTGAGCCAAACCAAGCATCAGGGGTTATGATCTCGCAACCCATCATGAACGCAGGACAGTTTTGGGAGCAAATAACTACAGCAACAACCACCACTACAATGTCATGTCTTTGTGTCCGCAGCTTCCTGGCTGCCGGCCCCTTGTTTTTGCCAAGGTGTTATTGAAAGCAGAGCATGTCCTGAAATCACTGTTAGGCAAACAACATTTCAACAGTGCAAAGGGAAATGGGGAGTTTGAGGTTTGCTTTACCCCCTGTTTTATTTTCAGCGCTTCTTCGTGTTACGTGTGTCGAGCGTGTTTGCTTACGTGTAGTATGCATTCGTGTGTGTGCGCACGCGGAGGAGAGAAACACAGGATGGGGCTGGGGTGTAGAAGAAAAGCCAACAGAGGCATCTGTGTTGAATTAGGCACAGTAGTCAGTGGTAGTTAAATACTCAGTGGAGGAGGAATCAGCAGCTGTAAAGTTTTAAAAGAAGGAAACTCCGCACGCAGACACCCCCCCACCCCCCTCCCCTGCAACTTGCCACCCCCCCAATGTGACGGCAGTCCCCTTCCCCTATGTTCATCAAAACGGCCCGTCGTGATATAACTTCCAAGCAGGAGCAGCGTGTGTTTGTGCATGTGACACAGATTGTGTCATACAGGTGGGCATTTAAACAGCCCCCTGCATGTGTGTGTTTCTTCAGTTCAACCACAACAGTTTATGTTTTCCTTTTCGTCCCACATAGCCCCTGTGACTGTGGTCATTTCTTTTACTGCTCCTGTAATGCAGCCAGTGTTGGCTAATAAACCTTGGGTCTAAACTGCCACTGAGCTTTGAAATGGCTTTGAGAGAGCCAGATATGTCTGGGCTGGGAAAATTAGATGACACTTTTATGTACTTCTGTAGCCTCTCACAAGTTTTATAAAGAAGGCAGGTATGTGCACTAACACGCTCTTTGGCATTGTTATGACATAGACGGCAGCCTCTCTGACCCTAGGGGGAGATGTTGAGTAGATTGTGACTGCTGTTCTGTTTGGGATTTTATTAAGCCAGTGATGTTTTATTATTTTATTACACTGCTGCCCTCACATGAAGAAGTTAAAAATTGAGCCTTTTTTTAATAAACAGTTGTTCTGTTATTCTTTATTTTGTTTGGTTTGCTTTTCGCTTTTGCTTCACTTTATTTAGTTTTGTCCTATTTTTGTCTACTCAGTTTAGTTTTTGTTTAGTTTTTCAGTTTTTTTATTTTGTTTTGTTTGTTTTTTATTTATTTATTTTTTCTTACCAAGTTTTTATTTTTTGCTTCATTTTGTTTTGTTTATTTTGCCTGCTTTTTTTTTTTTTTTACTTTTATCTTTTGCTTTTGCTTTACTTAATTTTAATTTAGTTTAGTTTTTTCTTTTATATGTGTTTATTTTGTTTTGCTCTGTTTTCTTTTTGTTTTACTTAGTTTAACTTTTGCATTGCTTAGTTTAATTTAGTTTTTGGTTTTTTTTTTTTGGATTTGCTTAGTTTTATTGTTGTGCTTTAGTTTTTTTTTTGATCTTTTTTCCTTGTTATTTTGTATTGTTTGTCACATATTCACCTCAAATATTCAAGACTCACACTTCCATGGTGAGCTGTTTTCAATAAGAGCTTCAGTGCAAGAAAAGGAAGAGGGAAAGAAGGGGGCAAAAAGTGTTTTGTAACTGTGTCTGGATTGCATTTCAAATGCTTCCCGCTGCTTTGCTCAGTTTTAGGTGCTGGTACATTTCCCGAGAGGGTACAGAACATTAGATAAGCTCACCACATTCCAGCCCATTTAAATCTGCAATTTCAAATAAAGAGAAAGGAGACGAGAGAAGAAAAGTGGCCTGGGTCACAGTAAAGCATTAACAAAAACACTGTTCATACATCTTGATGTTTTGTTTTGTGTGGATGCAAGTTAAAGAACATTAGCCACAATAATCTGTGCCTTGCCAGCAAAAACTGTTTGGCTTCACAGAAATTGTTTCAATAAACATAGCTGACATCTTCTCTCTTTTTTTTTTTAACCAACCAGCTTTCATCACTTGTCATAAACAAAAGGAGAACTCTGTGTAGAAGTGCATGTTTTACTTTGTGTTTCACTGAAACCGTGTGGACTTTATGCCCACCTATCCAATCAGCTGCGTATGGTTTATGTTAAACATCACTTTTTTCCATTAATGCTTAATAGCACACACAAAAAGTACAACAATCCTATAACCCACATGTTAGATGACAATAATATTTTTGGCTGAGAAAAGTCTCAAATTTGCTGTTGTTTGTGCTGTAAAAGCATAAACCTTTCTGCATGGTTCACATGTTTGAAGATTCATTGAGGAGCTAATAGAAGAATACAGTGTTTTACTCCTAGTGACAAATTCACGACTGTTAGTCCTGCTCTGTACACAGTAAAGTTTGATTCGTTGGTTGTCTGCAGGCACAGTAACGGTTTTGTGTTAATAAAAGCAGTGATATAGGGGAGTGTGGGGCACAGCCTAACGCGGGGTTAGTTTTAAAACACGGTTTAAAACTTTTCACACATGCCAGGATGACGAAACTTAGTGTATTTACTAGTTGCCATATCAACATTATTTAGAGAAAAAATTGCGCCAAAATTAAAAAATCTTTGGAAGATATCACTGAACATTTATTTAACCATAGCAAAAGTAAATTTCTTACTTAAGTTTATTTTTCATCTCTGTTTTTTTGTGTTTATTTAAAATAAGACAAATCTGATATTATTGTAATCTTATATCTGTTATTTAACAGTTGAGATGGTTCTTTAATGCTGATCTAACAGCAGAAGACACGAGCCGCGGTTTAAATCCCAGTTGTGCAGTAACACTGCGTTACAATGAGCCCTTATTAGAACTACGCTATTATATTCTATACTTTTATGAATTCTTTTGAGAAACCATGAGAAAAGGGTGAATAATGACAGAGAGTCAATGTTCAGAAACGATTCATTATTAGTATGTTTTGAACTATGCTGTATAGCTGTATTTAGCAATGTGTTTATTGTCAAACTCAAAAATATTAAGATTATAAAATATAAGTATATTTTTAATGATTCAAAAATGCCATTATTAGTGCAATTTGTATTTTATTGACAAAATATTTTTGTTTGTTTTGTTTTTTGTTTTTTATTAGATCAGGTAACAGGTCATGTTACATTGTGCCCCTCACATGTTACAATTTACCCCACCTATGGGGCATGTTGTCACATTTCACTTCCATTCTTTCGGGGTAAATCAATAAAAAAGTATACACTGTATTAATGAAACAAAACCACATAATTGTACTGGACATGAATTAATGTGGGGAAAAATAAATACTCTGAACCCCAAGTGGATTTACACAAACTGAGAAAGTCAAAAAGCATTAGGTTGTGCCCCTCTCTCCCCTATGCATTGAGAATAATAGGTCAGCAAATTTCCCCTCATTTTACTCAAGAGAGAAGAATAACCAAATAGTCCAAATAAACTTGTTGTCATTGTTGGACTGCATTTGGTTAGAGAAGAGATACAGTGGCATTGCTCCTAAAGAGAAAAGGAGAGTAAGTACATTTTTTAGCATGTTCTCATGAACCTTTTGAAATATGCGGTGTCTATTTTGGTTAGTGGAAAGTTATACTCTCTTTGCAGAATGGCCAGTTAATTTCCCATACTGGAATAAATTAATTTATCCTGTTTGTAATAAATCAGGTAAAATTGCTTGTGGAGGAGCAGGAGCGGGAAATACTACTACTACTACTAATAACATTACCTTAAAAACCCCAGCTGATATGTTAGAAATGTTAGCGTTCAGCACAAAGGTTATTGTAATTTACCGTAAGTGTATGAACAATCATGAACTCATGACGATTTATAACTTTACTCTCATGCGAAAATGAGGATCTGATTCGTCAGTCTCTTTTCACGGAACTGGGCTTGATGCACCAGTATTTTCCGACACCCTTGAAATCACTAATGAAACGTTAATAAATAAAATAACGTTATGTCACGGTAGTGATTTTCTGAAACAGAACGCGGCACCATCAGTTTAATTGTTTTGTTCTTATGTGTGTCCTGGATGTGTGCAGTTCGTGGCTCTGCTAGCACAGATGTATTTGCAGACATCACACAGGTCTGACATGACTTAGTAAAACAGCAGAAATGACCTCTGACTCACTCTGCCTTCAGTTCTGACAGCTTTATATGCTGTACCTGAGCTATTTATTATCACCAACTCAGACTGTTAGCTTCCCACTGCTTCCTTTTACCAAGAGATACATAAATATATTGAATTTTTTTGTCTCTATATAGTTTGTAAAGTGTTATTGAAACACTTTCATTTGATATGGTCTGGTCTGATGGATTATTGCGGTTGCAGTGAATTATCCGAGAGAAAACGAAATGTTCTTTTCCCATGTCTAAACTCTTGCCTTTATTTTTTTCCTCTAAACAGTCTGAATCCACAGTGACCCTCACCTGTGCGGATGGGAAATGGAACAAGCAGGTGACCTGTGAACCTGTGGACTGCGGGCGGCCTGACAAGTACCATGTGCACCCGGCTGTCTTTGAGTTCTCTGAGGGTACCACCTACGGCAAGAAGTGCACTTTTCAGTGCCGGGAGCCGGCTCAGCTTGTGGGTGGGTAGACCTTGACAGATCCTAAATCAAAAGGCCCTAGGGATTGAGAGGTCAGCTGTGTAAAATGGCAAATGCGGTTTTGACACCAAGTCAAAAAATAAATAACAGTGTTGTATATGACATCAAACTTAAGTAGGTTCACTTTGGATCTGCACAAGTCATCTTGTTCTGTACCTTTGTCCTTTTGTCTCCGCAGGCAGTAATAACGTGCTGACGTGTATGGAGGATGGCATGTGGTCTTTCCCCGGAGCGCTGTGTGAGCTGCGCTGTCCGGTCCCTCCTCCTGTACCCAACGCGGTCCTGCAGACCAAACGCTGCAATGCCACAGGCCTCAAAGTTGGGTCTTTTTGCAAGTACAAGTGCAAGCCTGGCTACCATGTGCCCCACATAGACAAGCCAAAAAGGTAAGAGACCACTAAACAAACTTGGACACATAATTATGACTTGCATTAATTAACTTAGTAACATTTTTAATAAGGTCCCATTTGAGTTAATTTATAAACTCACATTAACAATTACAGTATTTATTAATCGTTAACATTAGTTATCATTGTTAGTTCAAGTCCATTAAATAATATTAACAGTTACAACTTCTAATTTTAATCTCATATTAGTAAATGTTAAAATAAACATTAACTAAGATTACTTTAGACGATTACTTTTTCATTATTAACTAATGTAGTGGTTTAGAATTTACAACGTTTTGTAGCATTTGGTTTAGATATTGGTTAGGATTACGGGATGTAGAATATAAGGTCATGCAGAATAAATCATTAATATGTGCTTTATAAGCATTAATAAACAGCCAATATCCTCGTAATATGCATGCTAATAAGCAACTAGTTAATAGTGAGAACTGAACCCTAAAATAAAGTGTTACCTATGTAGTTAACTAATGTAAAAAAATAAAATAAAAAAATAAATATAAAAAAATAGAACCTTATTGTAAAGTGTTACCATTCATTTAATTGCATTGTGGATTAAGTTAATCATGTCATGGCAATTGAATACTCAGGGCTGTATCATTTGTTTGAAAGCTTGGATAAATTTGTAGTCATTTACCCTGTTGGTCAATTACTCACATAGCCACATGTAGCCAGACATTAGACTATAGTCATAAATCTGGTGCACTTTAAATGTCAAATTCTGATTATTCTGGCCAAAAACAACCCATTTAGAAAGGAAGCGATTGTGTTATCAACATTTAAAGAAAAAAAAACGGTTAGTTTGGTTTTTACGTGCCATTTAACTCAGAAAAATGAGTGGAAATGTGACATGGTGATAATTTCTGTCCATTCAAAAGTAATAAGTACCGAATATTTAATTCAGAAAAGAGTGCAATATACCGGGGTTTTCAAACTGTGGGTCGCAGAGTGGGAAAAGGTGAGCCATGTAAAGTCACATGGCTGCAGATAGATTTGCTTTTCAGTGAGTGACACGAGCACAAACAGTTTAGTCTAGGGCTGCACGATATACCAACATTAAATAGAAATAGTATTAGAATAATATTGCTTAGTACGATTTTCAAATCACAAAGGCCACAATTTAATTATATAAATATGGGCTGTGTGTTTTAAAGGTCATGCGTGCGACTTGTAATAACGGTGAGGGTCTCAGAGAGACTCATTATTAAGCGGCTCGGTCCATATTATCAGTGAGAAGAAACTCGTTCACTCCAGTCACTGTGCTGTATTCGCCATGAGATTGCATTACACTGGAGAATCCAAATGTCATGAAAGGCCGTTTCAGGTCTGGTCATTCATCTCTGTCATCTGTTCAACTCATCGCTGTTGTCTTTCAGAGATATATAAAAAGTGTGTTTTGTTTTCGTTCCTTTGTGTGAATTTGGCTACCTACCAACACATAAAGAAACAGTCTGTAAATGTCACATGTACACATGTGAAACAAGCATGAGGGCGTTTTCTGCGCTGAACACCGCGATGAGTTAAACAGCATTTGAAGTGTATATTACAGTTCATATAATGAAATATTTCAAATGCAATGTAAATATTAGTATTGAAATTTATATTATACAAAATATTATGTTTTATTAAATACTCAATTTATGTCATATCAAACTTCTGATTAAGATTAAGCTTAAAGTAATGTCAAATGTTTTCTAATCACATATTTTGGTGGGTCTTGAGAAAAATTATACTCTGGGTGGGAATGGAATAGAAAAGTTTGGGAACCCCTGCAATATTCATTATGTATTTTACTTTGGATATTTATGGCCTGCGACTGTTGTGGTCAGAATTATTGGCACCCCTGGTAAATATGATCAAAGATGGCTGTAAAAATTATTTCTAACAGAGGCCGTCAGGTTTTGATTTTTTATCTGTTGGTATTTGCTAGAATCCATGATGCCATGTACCTGAACAAGATGTCCAGGACCTCCAGCAAAAAAATAATAATAATAATTGGCCCACAACATTAAAGATTTTTATCCCTGTTTGCACCAAATCCATCTTGTGGGTTTGCTGCCAAAAAGCTCTTTTTTTTTTTATCTGACCATAGAAGCCGGTCCCATTTGAAGTTCCAGTCATGTCTGACAACTCAATATGCCAATTTTAGATTTTCTGACCCCAAGGCTGTGGCCACTCAAACGTTCCTCCTCGCTGTGCATTAGGACAATATAGACACACGTCCTCTTCCAGGCAGATTCATAACATCTTTATCAAATCAAATCAAATCACCTTTATTTATATAGCGCTTTTAACAAGTCCAATTGTTTCAAAGCAGCTTCACATTGTTAACAGGAAAATAATGCAACAGAATTTGTACAGCCGTTCTGGTGAAACGGTGATGTTATCCAGCTAATTTCAAGTATCATATAGTGTCAATGCGGGCAGATCGGTAATATAGATGAAATTTAGGTGTCCCCAACTGAGCAAGCCAAAAGCCAGAGGCAACGGTGGCAAGGAACCAAAACTCCTTCAGGGCCAGAATGGAGAAAAAAACCTTGGAAGAAACCAGTCTCCTCTGGCCGACGAACAAACAGTGTATGATTATAATTCTGGCAACATAGCAGGTCTTAAGTCATATTAGGTAAATAGATATTCGTAAGATTATTCGAAAGATTGGAGTCATCACGCCGAAGACAGGTTTAATGAGGATGTTGTGTCGATGCAGCATTTACGGGGGGAGTTTATTTGACACGCTCTCTGTAGACACTTCAGGGATGCGTTGGTCATGTCCAGACGCAGGTCCACCATCTGATCTGGATACGGCCCGGATCCGGCTGACTGCAGTAAACCTCGGGATAAACAGAGAGACTAACATTAGCGTAGATGCCATTCCCATTCAGTCGGTCACTCTCGACGCCACGTCAGAGTACCGACGAATAGGAATCTCGCTTGCGAGAGCCAATCTACTTCGAGTGTAACTAAAACGAGCCAATGCACATTGGCATGCAATGATTGCACCAGGTGCTCATGCCACGCTGTGCGGGTATAAATGAGACACAGGTGATTGCATCAAATTAGCATTTTGCTTCGGAGCCGAGTGGTAGATGGTTACGCCAGCTATCACTCCCTACCTCGCAGTGACTGACGCGGAGCCGCCTTTCGGAAGCGATCTCTTCAGTCGGTGTTGGTGTGACGGCACTGCAGCGGGTCGTGTGGTTTCGATCATCGAAAGGCCCTACAGGCCCTGTTCCCTCCAGGGCCTGTAGGTACTCGTCCGATCTGATCGGGAAGGCCTATCAGGCTTGTGGAGAGGCAGGCTCCGCCTTACACGCTATGGCGTTGTTGCAGGTCCATCAGTCCCAGGCACTGAAGGCCCTGCACGAGGGTGGTCACGATCCCGCAGTTCTTCAGGAACTGAGAACCGCAACGGACCTCGCCGCGGCGACGAAGGTTACTGGCGCGGCCGTGGGTCGTCGCGATGTCCACCATGGTGGTCCAGGAACGCCATCTCTGGCTGTGTCTGGCGGACATGAGGGAGACCGACAAAGTCAGGTTCCTTAACTCCCCCGTCTCCCAGACTGGCCTTTTCGGCGACGCGGTCCAGAACTTCGCCCAGCAGTTCTCGGCCGCACAGAAGCAGACTGAGGCGATCAGTCACATCCTGCCACGGCGGTCAGCTGCTGTCTCCACCCCCGCCGCCGCAGCGCTCAGCCTGCTCGTCGCCGAGAGGCGCCGCCTGCGTCTGCCTCCGCTCCCGCGCCGCAGCAGCAGCCTCCACCCAAGGGGCGTCGTGGAGCCGGGCGCAAGCAGGCCGCCCCGCCCGTCCAGGGGCCTGCCAAGAGGGGTGGCAAGGCCAAGGGCAAGCGCTCCTGAGATGGGCGACCCGGAGATGAGGACTGCTCTTCTGGAGACAGTGACCGCACCGCTCCATCCCCCGGAGGAGGGCCGGGAGGAGAATCTTGTGTTCCGTTTTCTTTCTGTTCCGCTGGGCTCAGCTGGGCCGCTGGGCTCAGCCCCAGCGGTACCCAAATTCTCAATAAAAGAGCAGTTTCTTCCATCTCCGGGTCCTCAGGGGGCTCGGAGAGTTGTAGACGGTCAAACGCCGGACCACACACATCCTCCTCCTTCGCCAGCAGGCAGCAGTGGACGTCCCCCTCACGTTCCTGCTGCCCACCTGTGGAATCAGGGAAGTGTGGCACGGCACACTCTCACCTCGCTGCGGGCCACCTCCACGAGACAGCCGCCCCAGCCCGGTACCTGCATTTACCTGCCCCACGGTGGGTACGCCGGTGGTCCCTATGGTCCCGCTTGTACGGTCCCTGGGAGCCTGGTCCTGCCCTTCGGGCTGGCCCTGTCCCCCCGTGTCTTCACGAAAGTCACGGAGGGGGCCCTCATGCCCATGAGAGAACGGGGCATTCGCATCCTCAACTATCTCGACGACTGGCTCATTCTAGCACAGTCCAGGGATCAGTTGTGCGAACACAGGGACCTGGTGCTCAGACACCTCAGCCAGTTGGGTCTTCGGGTCAACTGGGATCTCTTTTCTCGGTATGGAGTTGGATTCGGTCGAGCGGACAGCGCGCCTCACAGAGGAGCGTGTCCAGTCGATGCTGAACTGCCTGAACACATTTCAAGGCAGGATGGCGGTTCCACTGAAACAGTTTCAGAGGCTCCTGGGGCATATGGCAGCCGCGGCAGCAGTAACGCCGCTCGGCCTGCTTCATATGAGACCGCTTCAGCATTGGCTACACGGCCGAGTCCCGAGATGGGCGTGGCAACGCGGCACTCACCGGGTGAGCATCACACCGGCCTGTCACCAGTCCTTCAGTCCGTGGTCCGACCCCTCGTTCCTTCGGGCTGGAGTGCCCCTGGAACAGGTGTCCAGGCATGCTGTGGTTTTCACGGATGCCTCCGCCATGGGCTGGGGAGCCACGTACAACGGGCATGCAGTGTCAGGGGTTTGGACGGGCCCGCACCTGCATTGGCACATCAATTGCCTCGAGTTGCTAGCAGTACATCTTGCTCTGAGCCGCCTCAAAGGGCGGTTACGGGGCAAAGATGTACTGGTCCGCACGGACAACACTGCGACCGTTGCGTATATCAACCGACAAGGTGGTCTGCGCTCCCGTCGCATGTCGCAACTCGCCCACCATCTCCTCCTCTGGAGTCAGAAGTGTCTGAGGTCGCTTCGGGCCATTCATGTACCTGGTGTGTGCAACCGTGTGGCCGACGAGCTCTCACGAGCTGCGCTCCCAGGGGAGTGGCGACTCCACCCCCAGGTGGTTCAGCTGATCTGGAGACAGTTCGGGGTGGCACAGGTCGACCTGTTTGCTTCCCCAGAAACGTCCCACTGCCAGTGGTTCTATTCGCTGACCGAGGGTACACTCGCACGGATGCCCCTTGCGCACAGCTGGCCCCAGGGGCTGCGCAAATATGCGTTTCCCCAGTGAGCCTACTTGCACAGACACTGTGCAAGGTCAGGAGGACGAGGAGCAGGTCCTGTTGGTGGCGCCGCACTGGCCCAACGGACCTGGTTCCCAGAACTTATGCTCCTCGCGACAGCCCTCCTTGGCCGATTCCTCTGAGGAAGGACCTTCTGACTCAGAGACGGGCACCCTGTGGCACCCGCCGTCCAGACCTGTGGAAGCTTCATGTCTGGCTCCTGGACGGGACGCGGAGGTTCTAGGTGACTTACCCCAAGAGGTAGTTAACACCATCACTTCGGCACGTGCACTGTCTACAAGACAGGCTTACGCCTCGAAGTGGAACCTGTTCGTCGAGTGGTGTTCTTCTCGCCGAGAAGACCCCCGAAGATGTTCGATCGCGTCTGTGCTTTCCTTCCTGCAACAAGGGTTGGAGCGTAGGCTGTCCCCCTCCACCCCCAAGGTCTATGTTGCTGCTTTATCTGCCTATCACGACCACGTAGAAGGTAAGACGGTTGGGAAGCACGACCTGGTCGTCAGGTTCCTTAGGGGGGCGAGACGGTTAAATCCTCCTCGACCCCCCTCCATACCCTCTTGGGATCTTGCTCTGGTGCTCCGAGCACTCCAGAATGCCCCATTCGAGCCTTTGCAGTCAGCAGAGCTAAAGATTCTGTCTATGACGACTTTGCTGTTGGCTGCATTGGCCTCCATCAAGAGGGTAGGGGACCTGCAGGCATTTTCGGTCGACGAATCGTGCCTAGAGTTCGGGCCGGGTAATACCCACGTGGTACTAAGGCCCCGGCCTGGCTATGTGCCCAAGGTTCCTACCACTCCCTTCAGGGACAAGGTGGTGAACCTGCAAGCGCTGCCCCCGGAGGAGGCAGACCCAGCCCTAGCTTTGCTCTGTCCCGTCCGCGCTCTGCGGATCTATGTGGATAGAACTCAAAGCTTCAGAACCTCAGATCAGCTCTTTGTCTGTCATGGAGGCCAGCAGAAGGGAAAGGCTGTCTCCAAGCAGAGGATGGCCCACTGGATAGTGGATGCCATCACCTTGGCTTACCAAGCACAAGGTGTGCCCTGTCCGCTCGGGGTGCGAGCACACTCTACTAGAAGTGTTGCATCCTCCTGGGCGCTGGCACGTGGCGCCTCGCTGTCAGACATCTGTAGAGCTGCGGGCTGGGCGACACCCAACACGTTCGCTAGATTCTATAGCCTACGTGTAGAGCCGGTCTCCTCCTGTGTTCTCACCTCAAACGGGTAGAAGCACTGAGAGGCCCCGGCTCTTGTCGGCTTGCTGCGCTCCGGCGCTCTTATTCTCCAGAAGCAAACTCTGTGAGTCCTCCATCTCCTCGGTGCCGGACGTCGCGGAACGTCGGGCATCAGGCCCCTTGCCGCTGAATCCTTGAGAACCGGTAATGGGCTGGGCTTATATGAGTGACCCTGCGGGGATCCCATATTTCTTCCACGGTCGCTCCTACGGGAAGCCCGTGTCTTTCCCTTGGGAGAGCCTTCCCGTCACCGGGACTGAGCCCCCTCCTCCCTTGCAGGCTACGGCTCAGCTTTGTACTCCACATAACTCCTCCGGGGTACGATGTGGGCTTCGCAGCGGCCCCTTTTCTATGGCACGCTTTCCCAGTGTCATCCAATAATCACTGAGCAGGGTCATGCGGAACAGCAGTGATGGACTTCCTGGTGTGAGCCCTGTCTCATCAGGTAAGAGAGCTCAGGCAGCTCACACTGGGCACTGGAAGGGGGCAGAGGCCATGGCACTTTGGTAGGGATTCCTATTCGTCGGTACTCCGACGTGGCGTCGAGAGTGACCGACTGAATGGGAACGTCTCGGTTACGTATGTAACCCTCGTTCCCTGAAGGAGGGAACGGAGACGCCACGTCCTCTGTACCCTGCTGGGGTGCCGGCCTACCTACTCGGCTCCTCAGCAAAAGGCTAATTTGATGCAATCACCTGTGTCTCATTTATACCCACACAGCGTGGCATGAGCACCTGGTGCAATCATTGCATGCCAATGTGCATTGGCTCGTTTTAGTTACACTCGAAGTAGATTGGCTCTCGCAAGCGAGATTCCTATTCGTCGGTACTCCGACGTGGCGTCTCCGTTCCCTCCTTCAGGGAACGAGGGTTACATACGTAACCGAGACGTTCTTCTTATGATGTAACGAGTACATCAGGTGTTATGGGAAGTGTTCCCGGTTCCGGCTGACCTAGTTAATGCAGCCTAACAATCATTTACTGATTTGAATAATAGCAATTGATAATGTTTTATGTGTAAGCCATAGTAAAGAGATGAGTTTTTAGTCTAGATTTAAACTGACAGAGTGTGTCTGCTTCCCGAACAATGCTAGGAAGACTGTTCCAGAGTTTAGGCGCTAAATAGGAAAAGGATCGACCGCCTGCAGTTGATTTTGATATTCTAGGTATTATCAACTGGCCAGAGTTTTGAGACCGCAATAGACGTGATGGAGTATAATGCGTTAAGAGTTCGCTCAAGTACTGGGGAGCTAAACCATTTAGTGCTTTGTAAGTAATAAGCAAGATTTTTAAAATTATACGATGTTTAATAGGGAGCCAGTGCAGTGTTGACAGAACCGGGCTAATATGGTCATACTTCCTTGTTCTAGTAAGAGCTCGAGCTGCTGCATTTTGGACCAGCTGGAGTTTGTTTATTAAGCGAGCAGGGCAACCATCCAGTAAAGCATTACAGTAATCTATCCTTGAGGTCATGAACACATGAATTAACTGTTCAGCATTTTGCATCGAAAGGATGTGCCGTAATTTAGATATATTTTTAAGATGGTAGAATGCAGTTTTACAGATGTTAGAAACGTGGCTTTCAAATGAAAGATTGGTTTCAGGCCTTTAGTTGATTGGAACTTCTTAATTATTGCCCTGATGGTGGAAATGTAAATTGTCAATGTTTTAACTAGTTTCTTACAGCCATCTTTCTATTTTGTGAAGCTCAACAATCTTTTGCTGCACATCAGAACTATTTTTTGATTTTACTCATTGTGATGGATGATTAGAGGAATTTCTCCTTTGTGTTCCTTATATTTATTCATATTTAGTCATAGCTGGACAATTTCATGTTCCTAGTCACTCTGGTGTGCTAAAACATTTTTTATATTAATGGGAATAATGGGACTTCTTACTACTTATGTTTTACTCATTAAAAAAAATTCTAGGGGTGCCAATAATTGATCTAATGATAGATCAAAAGGATAAACAATGCAAATGTATTTTTATAGCCATCTTTGATCATATTTACCAGGGGTGACAATAATTCTGACCACAGCTGTACATAGGACAAGATGCATGGAAGATGGGTGGATGGATTTACTTGGTCAAACAAAACAACTATATTTCTGGACAGACTGATAAAATCCTACAGACCCTGACTTCCACTACTGGAAAGGCTGCCAATTTGATTAGAGCTTGTCATTTGCTTGTCCAAGTGCTTGCCGGTTTTATGTGCAGTATTCATTAGACATTCAATGAACAAACTGTGGGTGGTCCATGAACCATTTATTCTGAGAACAGTCCATTTTTAAAAGCTGTTTTAAGGTTGTGTTCACTATGACAGGGTTCCTCAAATCCGGTCCTGAAGGGCCACTTCACTTTAGCTCAAATCCTGATCAAACTTACCTAACTGTGATTTTCTAGTAATCATGAAGACCTTGATTAGCTTGCTGAGGTGTGTTTGATCAGGGTTGGCCTCCTGGGCAAGATTTGAGGAACCCTGCGCTACGACTTTTAAAATCTGAACAGATTTTAAAACACTATGGCATCAAACACTTAGTTAAACATTACAGAGAAAAACTAGGCATATTTACAACAACTAATAAATATGACAAAAACATAAAACTAAAATTAACATGAAAACAGAAGATAAATTCAAAATATTAATAAAAACTCTAATGGTATTTCAGTGATCCTAAAATAACACTGCCACACACTATCAGACTTTCAAGTCTTCCGGACACAACAAACTCTTGCAGAAACATGTGCCCAAAATCTACAGACTGGCTAGGACTTTCAGCAACTAGCGCTGACTCCTCCAGACTGCAAATCAGGCCAAAAATCTGGGCAAATGTCATGTAGTGTATTCCAGCTTTTATGTTTAAAAAAATATATATGGCACAGAATTCTGCTGTATCTATTCATCTTTGTGTTAATGAATGTGTTGCAGGTCAGTGCCTGTGACATACCACAGACGTGCGTTTAAGCGGCAGTGTACGGAGGATGGAACCTGGCAGTTGGGTGAGTGTGTGGCAGTCACATGTGAGCCACCTTCTCCCATTTTCCACGGTACCTACAAGTGCACAAACGGCTTTCAGTTCAACAGCGACTGCTGGATCGACTGCAACAGGGCTAACCACACGGTGAGACAGCACAGCCGCTGCAAGCAGGTCTGTCGTGTTCTCTCTCTCTTCTCCTCGTTTTCTCTTTTCTTCCATCGACGTCTCAGTCCATCACCTCCCATTACTGTCTGTGGCGCTTTCCATTCATCATGTGTACTTTTAAGCATTACAATATTTCTGTGTCATCCCTCTGGCTGTTCATCAGCAGCATGACTGGTAGACCGACAGATCTTACATGCGCTTTGTTTCATTCATCAGTTTCATAGCTTCTAATACTTGGCCCAATAGAACTGTAAAGGTCATGCCTAACCTTGGCCTCCACCCTTTCATTAAACCACATATGTTTGTTGTAATGGTTAGTGAGTTTCCTTTATGATGATTAATATCAATGTTGGTCTTTGCTTCAGGGTCCTTCCACCAATGTAATCCGATGCAGAAAGGACGGGAACTGGACCGGGTCCTTCCGTCTCTGCCCCAACCTGACAGGCCAGTGTTCCCTCCCGCAGAATCTCAGCCCAAATATCCATCTCAGCTGCAAGGATGGACACGGCATAGGTCTGCCTTTCTGTTTTTCAATTCTTAGGGCCAAAACATACATTGCACACACGTATGCACTACATTCTCAAAATTACCACAAAGGGCCACTGTAACTGCAACAACATATTTTTTAAAGTTGTCCAAATTAAGTCCTTAGCAATGCCTATTACTACTGATAATAAATGTTTTATATATTTACGGTAGGAAATGTATTAAATATCTTCATGGAACATGATCTTTACTTAATATCCTAATGATTTTTGGCATAAAAGAAAAATCTATAATTTTGACCCATACAATGTATTGTTGGCTTTTGCCAGAAATATACCCGTACAACTTACGACTGGTTTTGTGGTCCAGGGTCACAAATATGTAGAGACCCCAAAAGACCCCAAAGTGTGTACCTGAATAAAATGGCAAAGATTTTTGAAGAAATTTGAAGAATTTGAAGGTTTGTTTTGATGAATAACATGCCCAACAGGAAAGGAGTGTGAAGTGGCCTGCAGAGATGTTAGCAGCAGTGTGGTCCTCTTGCCCAGCAACATGAGCGTCACAGCTGTGATGAAAGACCACTGGTGGAACCCACCCAAAGTTAAGGTGAGAGCACAGACGTTGTAAGATTTGGGTGGGCTCGCTTTACTTTACTTAACTTAATGTTTTGTCTTCTTAGTTTTATCTCAGATTCCAAACTTTGCTATATTTCTGATGAATGTTACACTGAATATGTTTGGTAAATATTCACAATGGTCATAATACAAGCTGAACCTTCAAACATGTCTCTAATTCAGTAACTTTATTTAACACAGTGTGGTTTAATGCCCGATTCAAAATAAACATCTTAAGATGTAAACACCCCAGTGTAGTCGGCAGTTGTTACTTAAAGCTTTGAGATTAATGCTCAGATTGATCATTAACAACAAAAATGGGCATGATAAATTGCTCCATGCTGTTATAAAACCCAATGCATCATTATGTTTACCTAACTGAAATAGACTGGACCACACACACACATGCTCATTTACAGAGGTGACATTTGCCCTTTCCCCAGTGCCTTAGAATGCAAGGGAAAGCAGAAAGCAGAGCTAACTTGATATAAACCCTCTCAGTTGATTAACCCAAATCTTTACTTTACTTTATTGGTTATCGGTTCCAAAAACATGGCTGGACTCGGGAGTAAGTTCAGTCAACTCAGAGTATGTTCACGGTGAACACACAAAGACATTCTCAACAGAGTACCAAATCCAGAAATCACCATTGCTGCATCCCAATTCACCTACTTATACTACGGCCTAAAAGTATGTACTCTTTTTGTGAAGAAAAAGTACATACTTTTGAGTATGTAGCAGAAGAGTAGGCAAGCTTTGGGCCATACTACTTCATCATCTTTAACGGACAGCTCTGTTGCTTAGTTACATGCATCCTCTCACCATTTAAAGTGCCCTCAATCACGTCAGTTAAAATCATCCACATTCAATTTAATGTAATTTCCTACCGTTTGAAATGTAGTAGCACGTTGATCTGCCAGTCGTGGGTCTTTCATGCGGAGACTCTCCTCATATGTTTGCCATTTGAATATAATGATGCTTTTAAAAGTTAATGGCTAAACGTATCATTACAAAAGTTCATAATGCTGTTGCAGATGAAATATAATGTGGATAACATTGAATAAATATCTTTTCATCAGGTTAAATACTGATAATTAATCACTCAAACTCCTTTATTTAAACCGCTTTACTTAACTGTCGGAGTCGCACATCCAGCGTGTTTATAATTTTTTTGCCATTTTTATCTTTGTCTGTAGTTCTAATAAAATCCTTGTCCAACTCGTAATGGGTTGTGGTCAATATTAGCCGTTAGAGTGTGCATGGATCTGCACTTCGGATTTTAACTGGAAAAGGCCATCTGGGTATCTTTGGAATACTCATTTAAACATACTATGATTTGGGACACACTAATTCTAATTTCGAATACTATTTAGGACGGATTGTATGCGAATTGGGATGCAGCACATATTTCTTATTTTTTCTTCTTTGGTTTAATGGTGATTTACATTCTTAGTGCATATTGCCACCTACTGGGTGGTTGTGCAATTTAGTTTTTTTTCTTTTTTAATCTTTACTAACTTTTTTTTATTATTACAGTGAACATTAATTATATTGTTTGTTTGATCTAAATAAATAAAATAAATATTCTAAATATTTAAATTAAAAAATAATAAAAAAACTGAAGATTAATGTAACTAAAAGATTGCTTGCAAAGAAAATATGGCTGTATAAGTTTATTTTTTGTTTAGTAATTTTGCTTCCACATGTGCTGTTAGGTGAGCTATAAAATGTCCCACTGCAAAAAAAAAGACCCTTTTGAATGCAGATCCACGTTGTATGAAATAAAATTTAATACAATAAATTAGTAAAATAAAATAGTGCTTTATGCTATAATATTGATTAATTATAAACGTGTGTGAATACTGTTAATTTAAATATTGTGTGAAATCTGTCACACCCACTGGAGCATGCGCTGAATTCTTCTTATCCAGTTATGTTCAGAGAATACAGTGTTTTCCGCAGGATTTTGTGAGACTATGGTGGGACATCGGCCCCTCTAAGGAGGTCTGGGTGCATGCCACACCGGAAGAAAGTTTTGTACATTTTAAAGTTAAATTCATCCATCTGGTGCACTTTGAGAGTTCAAAATTTAGAGCTCCAAACCATATTCAGTGTACAAATTGAACAAATAAAAAGGGGCTCAACCCTCGTTTTAGTTGTGATATAGTGGCTCAGTCTACATTATGTTTAAGAAGCCAAACAGTTAGAATATAATAATAAATAATAATAATAATAATAATAATAATAATAATAATAACTTTATTTTATTGCTATGACAGCAATATATTATAAAACAAATGCACTGTAAAATTAAATTAAAATGAATATTTCCTAAGTATATTATTTTATGCTACATTAGGGCATATATTTTGTCCCAATTTCTACACTTGCAAGAGAATAAACCATTGAGCTTTTATTTTGATGGAAGCTGCAGAGCATTTATTTATAGTGTAGTTAATGAATGGGAAACACTGGAATAAGTTGGAGGTGGAGAGATTGAGGTTCTGCTCCAAAGCAAATAATTGTCAGACTCACAAACAAATATCCCATCTGTACAATAACAGCATGACCATGTAACTGCATTAATGTGTTTGGACATCGCCAATACTCGGGCACTTCCCCTCAGGAAGCTTTTGTCACGAAATATATATGTAGACACAAACAAAACAGTAATGGTAACAGTAAAAGTAAAAAAAGTAATAAGTAATAACGCATATTTCCTTTACTTATTTCCTGAGAGCATCACAGACTAGACCTGGATGACTTTAGAAACAATGAGTATGATGAACAGGCAAACCAAATGTTATTTTCCACACCTTAAAAACTGTGGTCAGTGATGACCAAAGAATGCTTAACCTTTACCATGACGACATGGTGACTGTTTAAACCATTGTCATATTCCAGATGGCTGTGGGTTGTAGCATTTGAATGGGTCTTTCCTCTCACCAACACTTTCTCTCACAGTCCCCCAAGTCTCTAAGACGAGAAAGACGTGATTTTATCTCAACAGTAAAATCTTTGCTTTGTGTCCTACTGACAAACGGCAACCGCAAAAAAGCTTGTGACTCGTTGAAACTCATGGAAAGAGTCAAATGTGTGGCTTATTTTTCTATATCTTTGTGGAAACTAGTGATTTCATATGACAGTATATCAATAGCTGCGGCTAGGGTCACAGAGGCCAGACAGGTCTCAAGGAATATCCATTTCCGCTTTTACTATGTCATTCATTTATATATGGACTACTGAATGACATTTTTGGGTGACGTCATGCCCGCCAGTGGTTATGAGGTTGTCTGGATTATTCATTCCATATTTGCATTTCCTCCTCTGTACTATTGTAGACGTTCTTTGATGTGGTCATGCTTTTCATTCTGTTTCGATGTGGTCTGTGCCATGTGGTTCTTTACTTGATTGTTTAAGCTGTAGTGGAGTTTTAGAAAGCACAAACAAATTTAACGCTCACATCCAAGAGCGCTGCTATAGCTTCCTCCAGGCCTAATCCTCCATGTTATAGGTTTTCTTGAGGATAATTCAGCCTTATAGGGGGATTGACCCGACAAGGTCTTTTGAGTTTATTCATGGAATTTGATAGAGATCGAACCTGAGCAGTTTATTTCCATTAATTGTAATATTATTTTATGAGACTTGGGAGAAAATCCTGCTGTATGTACACATTTCTAAAGGCCCTGCTATACTCATGGTGAAGTTCTTTTTCGTTCTTCACTTAGGTGTAAAAAGACGTTTGAAGTACCTCAACAGCTGTATGTATGCAAATGTGTTTAATATAATATAATATGCATTTAGATACAGTTGTGCTCAAAATTATTCATACCCTTGGTAAATATGACCAAAGAAGGCTGTGAGAATAAATCTGCGATGTTAATCCTTTTGATCTTTTGTTTTAAAAATGTATAAAATTCTAACCTTTCATTGGAGGATAAGAATTTTAAATGGGGGAAATCTTATTATGAAATAAATGTTTTTCTCTAATACACATTGCTTACAATTAATCATACCCTTTTATTCAATACTTTTGCAACCTCTTTTTGCCAAGATAACAGCTCTGAGTCTTCTTCTATAATGCCTGATGAGTTTGGAGAACACCTGACAAGAGATCAGGGACCATTCCTCCATACAGAATCTCTCCAGATCCTTCAGATTCCCAGATCCATGTTGGCGCTTCTTCTCTTCATTTCAGCCCACTCATCTTCTATAGTGTTAAGGTCAGGGATCTTGAGTGTTTGCTGAAAAAATCTCTGACAGAAAGCTCTTTTTGTTCCATCTGACCACAGAACCAGGTCCTGTCTGAAGTTCCAGTAGTGTCAGTTACTTTTCAAACGTTCTGTGGTCAGATGAAGAAAAAAAAAAAAAAATTTGTCAGCAAACACTCAAGATGGGTTTGGTGCACACAGGGATAAAAAGTACCCCATGTGTAAAATTAAATACTCTGCTGTATCTTTAATGTTGTGGGTCTATCTTTCTTCCAGAGATCCTGGACATTTTGTTCAGATACATGGTATCATGGATTCTAGCAAATAATAATGGGCCATTATTATAATGGCACATGGTTGAATCTTCCAACAGGACAGTGATCCAAAACAAACATCAAAATCACAGTACAAAACCAAGTTTCTGCCATGGCCATCCCAGTCCCTGACCGTAACAGTATAGAAGATGAGTGGGCTGAAATGAAGAGAAGAAGCGCCAACATGGATCTGGGAATCTGAAGGATCTGGAGAGATTCTGTATGAAGGAATGGTCTCTGATCTCTTGTCAGGTGTTCTCCAAACTCATCAGGCATTATAGGAGAAGACTCAGAGCTGTTATCTTGGCAAAAAGAGGTTGCAAAAAAGTATTGAATAAAAGGGTATGATTAATTGTGAGCAATGTGTATTAGAGAAAAATATTTATTTCATAATAAGATTTCCCCCCATTTAAAATTCTTATCCTCCAATGAAAGGTTAGAATTTTATACATTTTTAAAACAAAAGATCAAAAGGATTAACATCGCAGATTTATTCTCACAGCCTTCTTTGGTCATATTTATCAAGGGTATGAATAATTTTGAGCACAACTGTATATGTTAATATGGGCTGCTCTCCTCTTAATTAAATTCTTCGGATGAGACGTTAAACTAAGGTCCTGACTCTCTGTGGTCATTAAAAATCCCAGGATGTCCTTTAAAAAAGAGTAAGGGTGTAACCCCGGCATCCTGGCCAAATTTGCCCATTGGCCTCCGTCCATCATAGCCTCCTAATCATTCCCATATACTGATTGGCTTCATCACTCACTGGTGTGTGGTGGGCATTCTGGCACAATATGGCTGCCGTCGCATCATCCAGGTGGATGCTGCATATTGGTGGTGGTTGAGGAGATTCCTCCCTTCCATATGTAAAGCACTTTGAGTACCCAGAAAAGCACTATATAAATGTAACAAATTATTAAATTATTATTATTATTATTAATAACAAAATAATCAAGACATTACAGCAGTGGGAAAACAATGGTTAGGAAGCACCTGATCATGGAGATGTGGATATGTTTGCACAAGCTCTGTAATTTGTCACTCCAAGTTGTCACGTTTATTTATGTAGCACATATAGATTGCTTTAAAGCAAGCAGCTTTACAGTATTAAACATGTCAACTTTCCAGCGTGTTAATGTTTTTATTTGTGTCTGACCTTGACGGACTGAACAGAAGAAATTAACCTGAGAAGTTTTCCACATCAAAGAAGGTAGAGCGCCAGAAAACACCTACCTATAGCGTAATCGCTATGGACCAATGGTACTTCGAAGGTGTTTACCAGCCGAAGCAAACTTTTCTGGAAATCTTGCTTTGGCAAGCTGTTTCGAACTCCAAACGAACTTACATTTGGCCCGATGTTGTTTGGAATGACGTTACAGTCTTCGGTTTCACTTTAAGTATATTGGGGTGCAAGCTTAAGAGCCATCAGGAAATGTTGTGTCTTGACCATATAGAACGGAAAATATGAAAGACCTTAAAAAATGAAAAGCAGCCTCTGATACAAAGTCCATTTAATAAAAGGCAGGTAGCACTCGTGTAGCTTGGGCCTGTGGAGAAACTATAAAAACAAGCACAAGTTCAGGAGCAGACGGTTTAAATTAAGCCTTGAGTAAACAAGCCGCTTGGGTCTTTGGTGTGACACTGAATACTAAGCGTGTGTATGTGTGTGGATGGCCACATTTGGCCAGCATGGCGAACGCCTGCTTTCTTGGAAATGTTCTGTTTATGCTCACCCTTTCCATTCCTCATTGCATCTGGAGTTCCCCCAGACCACGTCATTTCACCTCTCCAAACATCCTCTCTACCTGTGCTAACCCATGAGGCTGAGCTGCTGAGGTCCGCCGCCTCCCTTTCGCTCTCCTCAGCAGGGGTGGGAGCCGAGGGTAGCACTCCTGGAGTTTAATGAGTCCCCTACTTAGCCAAACTCTTAAGACTGTAATCCTTCAAGCCGAGCTCTTTCATTGATTCTGAGCTGATTTAAGCATCACCACCGGAACACTGGGCTCATAGAGGATTTTATTTGTTTGTGTTCTGTGTGTTAGGCAAAGAAATCTGTCAACAAACAGAGCAAAGGTTCTCCATATTCAAACTGAAATCCCTGCCAGCCTGAAGCTTATTAGCAGTTTTTACTAAGGATTTGAACAAACGCCTGACCTGTGTGCTGAACCTTAGCGTGTAACTCATCCTGTGCATGCTATAGACATCAGTGATACCTCAAATCCTGAGGCTTTTTAAGGGAAGCTGTGCTGTTACTTTCTAGTAATCAAACTTAAGATTTTGGCTTGCTGGATAATAAAACGGTTGAAAAAATACAATAGATGTACATCAAAATGTAAAGATCATAATATTATAGAGACTTAGGGATAAGTAACCACTATGGTTGGGTTTTGTAAATTGATTCCAATTCTGGAATCATATACTTAAGGTCAGGAACCGGATACTTGTTTTCAAATTAAAATGTAGATTCTGCTTATCGATGCCTGTGTCCACATTTTAATGTAATTTTAAACCATTCAAGCACAAGAAGACGCAAAGTGTACTCCATTCGACTCTCGTTTCCTGTGCCAGGCACATCCAGCCATCTCTCACAAATACTGAATTAAGTTTGCTTTCTCTTCTTGCGCTTGAACGGACAAATACACAAAAAATTAAGTCAAAATATCCTTGTAAACACTTACTTATGTCTTAAGTGAACGTAAACAGCTGAGAAAGAAAATGCATGTGGAACATTATATTGGATCCATGCATTGGTCTTAAAGTGACAGCAGCCTAATAAACCTGCTGCCGTCTGTGTTATACTGTTAATCAAAGAAAAAAATACAAAGAAAATCACTATAATAAGGATTAATTTATATTTTATTTATAAAAATTAAAATATTGCAGTGTTATTTTACATTTGGTTTCAATTTCTGAAATTTGTTCAGTTGTATATTTGTGCTATTGCTATTTGCTTATTTGTTCTTATTTTATTCCTGACTGTATACTTGTCTTTAATAATGTTTGGAATTTATATTAGTTAGTTTGGTTTATTAGTTGTTATTTAGGCTGCTGGTTTTTGTCCATGTATTCAGCTACAGCAGAATGTTTTGAAAAAGATATGTTTGATATCATAGTGTTTGACTTTATTTATTTTTAATTGTACCTTATTGGAATCAAAACTGGTAATCGATAAGAATCGGAAATGATAAGCAGAATCGGAATTTCTCAAATTCAAACGATACCCAACCCTAGTAACCACTCAGAACACCCAAGTAACAGGATAAAAAACATTTTGAACACCTCTGCAGCTCTATAGCTATATAGTTTTGTGTAAGCAAGCATCACTCACATTCGTTTGCCATCTTGTTGTAAAATATTATCTCCACAGTGGCTGCTTTTTGTTTAGCTAAATTCACTCCAATGTAACTAATGGATCTGAAACTGTTGAACTTTGTTAACTTTGTTATTCCATCATTTTCTCTTATGCAGAATATTGTATGCACCATGGGACTCAAGTGGTACCCTAACCCAGAGGCCCTCCAGTGCATAAAGGGTTGCGAGGTAAGTCCTACTTATTTCTTATTTCAGTTGTATTATTGTTATTATTACATTTGATTAGGATATTATTTAATATTATTGTTTATTTTCAGTATTTTTTCATTTAATTTTATCATTTAATTTGTGTTTTTTTTTTTATTATATTTATTTGTTTTTCATGTTTGTAATTTATTTTAATTATTAAATTAATTGTCTGTTCGCCATTGCTAAACTAACAACATCATGCCCGTGATAGCTGTTTCAAGGTAATCTCCCAGCCACAGCTTTAAGCCCTATACAGTCATGGAGGTCTGTTCTCTGGAGCCTGACCTTGAACAGTTGTTTCTGCCATCTTCTCACGCTCTTTGAAGTCTAATACATAAATAAACATGCTGTGCTTAGTGTCTTCCTCTCCTTTGCTCTTTGGGCCAGTCTAGTCTAATCTGAGTCAGGTTTAACAGGGCCAACAAAAGCAGACAAGAGGGATTTGTTACCACCTTTGTTTTTAAGGGCAATTTGTTTTCTTTTTGCATTTTTAGAGGAACCTGGAAACCCCATTTAGATGGTATCATGTTCCCAACTTCCTAAAGTCACTGAGTGAGAATAATAAAAAACAGCTACTGTGTCTTCTTGCTGAAAGAGCTATTGAAATATAATTTGCCATTGAAAAGAGTGAAACGACATTTCTACATACAGCATATGTTCGACATTTTCTTGCCAAAGACACCGCACTGCTACTCTGAAAGTGCTCTCCAGCTCAGTATGAAGATGTGTGATTAATCTGCACCTCACTCTCATTTATAACAAGTCTTGCTCTAATGTCGCAGTGAGATGACCAGTCCATTTTTTATTCGGGTCAGAGCTGCAGACTTTTGAACCCAACTCATCCTGACCCAGTTTCAATGGGTGTTAATTAGCAGCCCACTGAAAGCTTTTGGGTTGGGCCAGAGAGATGATTTCAAACTGGAAAAGGTCACAGGTGTGTTGGGCAACCTTTTGTGCCTGTCAAGATGGAAATGTGTAGTAACTCCCAAGGGAGACACATATAAGTTTAATAGGGCTTCGGTTTCCCCATTAAAAGCGGCCTCCACCATCCACTAGCCCGGGAATACTAACTCAATTTTTCCATTGCAACATAATTGCAACAGACTCAAGTCTGTGTGTCTATTTTTACACAGTTGTGGATGTATGCAAGTGTGAATGAATGTTTCTTTCTTTCTTTCTTTCTTTCTTGTTTTAAAGGAATTTTTATTGATGGGAAGAACAGATTATTGTTTGACGAACCACGATGAGTTTATTTATATAACATTATGTTCATCACTGATATTATTTGTGTTTATATATTTAGTTAATTCATGTTATTGAGCAGTTTTTGTCTGTTTTCTACCAGCCGTTCATGGGTGATAATTACTGCGACGCCATCAACAACAGAGCGTTTTGCAACTATGATGGTGGAGACTGCTGTCATTCTACTGTTAAAACCAAAAAGGTATGCTATTTTAAATTTTAATTAATTATTTTTATTATTATTCGTTAGACTTTAATTAGTTGAATACTTTGTTTGCGCTTCAAGAACTAGTAAATAAATAAGTAAAAAGCTGTAAAGTGTGTAATCTGCATTGTTACTACATTTTCAGACAGGGCAAATACAGCTTGCGTTGTAATAATTATCTCCGTGGAGAGAAAACTTTTCAGGACACCCACACAAGTGAGGGAAACTCTGTGAACCCTATCCGCAATGCATTGTAGACATGTGAAGCATGAACATATATGTTTGGGTGTTTTTCCAAAGCCATGGCAACAAACGGTTGCATATAGCATTTCCATATGGACGTTCACCTCACTTTCCAACAAAGACAAAGATCCGTGAGTTTAATCTCGAGGGTGGTAAATAGCCCTAGAAATGCTTTTTCTGCACGCTTGTGTACTGTTCTTTTTCCAATGGACTTGTCATCCTTTCACTTGATCCTCCCTTGCTTTTTCCTTGAGCAAGTTTTCCTGGCTGCCAGAGAAAGTGAACTTCTCTTTTGACAGACAAAGAATGAAGTAACTTCTCCAAAGTTACAACAGCGAACTCTGGATCGCTGTACCCACGCACAGTGCCAAAACAAAAAAAAGTTGGCATGCGTGATGACGCATTTCCCGGCAGAATACACAACTTGTTGTGAAAGGTCTAGAAACGGCAGTTGGGACTGGACTCTTAACATTTAAATACAGCTGTAAATCATATAGAAACTTATAAACTCAGGGGGGCGTTTGCTTTGTCACGCCAGAGGATTACCCAAGCAAATAATAAAACGAACTGCTCATCCTCCTCTTGGAGACTGAGCTGCTGACCGACACATTGTCAATCCTGAATTGTGTTAATAAGTGCCTGTAAAAAAGAGTTTCAGTTTCTTTGTAAGTTGAGAACACAAGAAACTTTTACCATATTCTTGTATGAATTCTGAAAGGTAGCTGCCAAAAGCAATAATTGTCTAAATTGCTCCTCCACAGGGTAAGTGCTTCTGCCCAGTGTAATTTTTGTGTTTAAAGAGCCAATAAATGCTTAATTTTCATCTTTGTCATGTCATTTTAAAGAGTTTTAGGGGATAATAATGTAAATGCTTTCATTATGTAATGGCTATCACATTTACCCAGATGACCCTGCACTAAGCTCCACCTCTCTTGGCTACTGTTGCTAACTCAGACAAGCTTTTTGGAGATTTCTGTGAATAGCTTGATATTCTGTAAAATGTATTTATGAAGTTGTACAAATTGATTGGATATTATTATTATTATTATTATTATTATTATTATTATGCATCAAACAATAAACAGATAGACAGAATATATAGAACCTCTACAGGAATTAAATTACAAATATGAAATTTACTTCAAGTAAAGTTTCACACAAAAAGATAACATCATAAACATTATGCATCAGTGGTATTACAAAAAAAAAAAATAATAATAATAATAAAAATAGAATATTATAATATTTAAAGAATCTGTCACTTTTCTTGTTTTTAATCAACCTTAGAGATGCATCAATTTCAATTAAGAAATGTGGAAAAGTAGGGCTGCGAGTTAGAGAATTTTTGCTTATGAATAAAAAAATTACAAAAATAAATAAATAAAAATAAATAATGTTCATTGGAGTATTAGTGGTACCTTTAATACAACACATTATATATTTTAACTGAAAGGATATGAAAGAATCTGTGTTTCATCCTTATTCCCACAAAATGAGCAAAAACTGTCAACATCCATTTATTTTGCCACAGTATCATTCACAGGATATAGTTTATGTAACTTCTTTCATATTATTGGGAATGCAATACATATGAGGTAATAATGAGGCTTCTATCCAATCTATAAACTCAAGAGATGCCCAGTAAAATTTGCTGAAACATTTTTTATTCTGAAGGATTTGTTGAATATGCTTATTACTAATTTTTGTTTTGTTTTGTTAAATATACTTATTCCATCTAAGATCAAATAGGTAAGAGGTTCTTTGGTATCACTCTTACTAAAAGTTAAATGACATTTTACAAGTTGAGTTAGACCAGAGGGAACCACTTTGAGCACTGCATTATATTATTTAAAGGGTAAGGGGAAATTGTGAACATACACACATATACATATATATATATATATATATATATACACACATACACTCACCTAAAGGATTACTAGGAACACCATACTAATACTGTGTTTGACCCCCTTTGCCTTCAGAACTGCCTTAATTCTACGTGGCATTGATTCAACAAGGTGCTGAAAGCATTCTTTAGAAATGTTGGCCCATATTGATAGGAGATTTCACATCCAGGGCAAAAAGCTCCCGTTCCACCACAACCCAAAGATGCTCTATTGGGTTGAGATCTGGTGACTGGGGGCCATTTTAGTACAGTGAACTCATTGTCATGTTCAAGAAACCAATTTGAAATGATTCGAGCTTTGTGACATGGTGCATTATCCTGCTGGAAGTAGCCATCAGAGAATGGGTACATGGTGGTCATAAAGGGATGGACATGATCAGAAACAATGCTCAGGTAGGCCGTGGCATTTAAACGATGCCCAATTGGCACTAAGGGGCATAAAGTGTGCCAAGAAAACATCCCCCACACCATTACACCACCACCACCAGCCTGCACAGTGGTAACAAGGCATGATGGATCCATGTTCTCATTCTGTTTACGCCAAATTCTGACTCTACCATCTGAATGTCTCAACAGAAATCGAGAAACTGGAGACATTTTTCCAGTCTTCAACTGTCCAATTTTGGTGAGCTTGTGCAAATTGTAGCCTCTTTTTCCTATTTGTAGTGGAGATGAGTGGTACCCGGTGGGGTCTTCTGCTGTTGTAGCCCATCCGCCTCAAGGTTGTGTGTGTTGTGACTTCACAAATGCTTTGCTGCATACCTCGGTTGTAACGAGTGGTTATTTCAGTCAAAGTTGCTCTTCTATCAGCTTGAATCAGTCGGCCCATTCTCCTCTGACCTCTAGCATCAACAAGGCATTTTCACCCACAGGACTGCCGTGATACTGGATGTTTTTCCTTTTCACACCATTCTTTGTAAACCCTAGAAATGGTTGTGCGTGAAAATCCCAGTAACTGAGCAGATTGTGAAATACTCAGACCGGCCCGTCTGGCACCAAGATTCAAGATTCAAGAGTTTTATTTGTCACATACACAGTTATATACAGAATATACAACCGGCAGTGAAATGTAAACAGGTCCGCTCCATGGACAGTGCAAATTCACAGTTAAAAACACAAGGGGGAAATTATAATAGAAATAGAATAAAAAAGTACTATATATATATATATATATATATATATATATATATATATATATATATATATATATATATATATATATATATCTGTAGAATTATAAACAACCATGCCACGCTCCAACAACCATGCCAGCTCAAAATTGCTTAACTCACCTTTCTTTCCCATTCTGACATTCAGTGGAGTTCAGGAGATTGTCTTGACCAGGACCACACCCCTAAATGCATTGAAGCAACTGCCATGTGATTGGTTGATTAGATAATTGCATTAATGAGAAATTGAACAGGTGTTCCTAATAATCCTTTAGGTGAGTGTAAATATATATTTCATGAGACAAAAATTTACCAGATGTATCAAAAATTTTAAGAATTTCAATTATATTCCTATTAAACCATGTAGAGAGAAAAATAGATTTATTCCTAATCCTTATATCTGAGTTGTTCCATAGAAAGGTTTTATGTGGCAAAAAATTGTGGGTGTAACATAACTTCCATGCAAGGAAAGCCTGCTGATGAAATGTAGACAGTGCAACTGGCAATCTATTAGTCAAGTAATTACATTTTAAAATAAAATGAAGGCCACCAAATTTTTTTTTATATATGATCTGGGATTAAAAAATAAATTAAAAAAAAACTTCCAGATTTGTGATTTGTTAAGCATCTTTTAATCCATTTCATTTTACGGGTGTTCACTGTATCACTAAGTCCACCTTCTTTCCGACTATTTGAAAGGTTTTTTTTTTTTTTTTTGTCTTATGAGGTTTGTTTTTCCATATGAAGTCTAGAATTTTTTTGTGTTAATTCCTTTAACAGTAGAGTCATTAACAAAAAGAGAAAGAGAAGGCTATACAAAACAAGATAATCCTTCTGATTTGAACAAAATAACCCTCCCTTAAAGGGAAACGTCTCTTTGGAGCCGAAGGTCAAAGATGTTTGTGGCGAGGTTGATGAGCGATTAAGGCTTCGGCGCTGCAGTTGTACCAGACCAGGAGCACGCCTCAGTTAAAGCAGGCTTATGAGCACTTCCTGTCAGTGCTCTGCTCAGCCTCCACGGGGCTTGCCGTTTTCACGGATCGTGGAAGCAGCCCATGTCTTCACTGTGTTTAATCCCCACACTTCAGTATATTATGTATATATACATACATATATAAATAATGCTAGAGAATGTACTCGGCAGCGAGCTAGGCTGTTGGATGCCTGCACACTATGGCTTTCATGCAGGCATATTAGGCTGCCCGATCTGGGAGAAAGCCAGGGGATCAGAGTGAGCTCTGATCTTCCACAGATTTAGCTCCGGGCAGTAAAAGCAAAGTTCAACCCTGTAGCCTCAGGTCTCCTCTCCTCTTGCTGCTGTGTGGGAGCAGCGGACGCTGAGTATGAGCTCCTCACACCGGGTGCAGCGACAAGTACAGTGGTGGCTTAAGACCAAAGGATTTCCTCAAGGGTAACCCTTTCTCGATTAGTCAAGGCAATGCGGCAGTGTCTCCGCACCTTGGTTATGTGGAAAGGTCCTTGGTTTCTGGCCCAGAGCCCGTCATTGGGGGCGCCGTGTCAGCAAGTATCTCTGATCATGGACACTTCCTTCACGGACTAGGGTGCGTCCATGAGTGGTCGCTCGCCCAGGGCTCATTTGTGGAAGCAGACATCCTGTCAAGACAGGGGCCGAGGCCCAGGGAGTGGAGACTCCACACTCCACAAAGTGGACCTGCTTGCCACACATGAGAACACTCTTATTGTCTGTGGTTCTCCCTAATGCCTCCAGCTGTGGTTCTCCCTAACGCCTTCACCCTTGGGCTTGGAACTACTCCCGGTCTATGAGTAGGCCGGGTTACGTTCCGTAGGTTCCCACTATCCTGTGAGACCCTTAGTACGTCAGGCCTTTGTCCTCCTCCTTCTGACGTCAGACCGGGAAACTTCTGCTTGCCTGTTCGCACATTAGAACAATTGTTCATCTGTTATGAGCCACCCTCGAGAGGGGGTCCGACTTCAAGCAGAGTATGAGCAAGTGGGTGGTCGAGGCTATCTCACTTGCTTATGTGGCAGCCGGGCAGCCTTCTCCCTGGCTGTCCGGGCCCACTCAACTAGGAGTATGGCTGCCTCACAGGCACTTTTGGCAGGGGCCTCCCTGCATGATATTTGTGATGCGGCAGGATGTTACCTCACCACACACCTTTGTCAGTTCCTACGAGCTAGACATTAACGTTACTCCGGGGGATCGGGTGCTCGCCCAGACAGTATCACAGGCGTGCATTCCTGCTCCTATGTGGACTTGGGTATTCTCGTTCCCAAAGCGGTGACGCAGCGCGAGTTCCCTTGAAAGGGAACGTCTTGGTTACGACTGTAACCTTAGTTCCCTGTCATACTCCCTACATTCCCGCAAGCGTCCTGCTTCAGCCTTTCTCAGAAGCTAGTGGCGTTTGTTTGCCGGTATGCTTTGTACCTAAGCTGTTGTCTAACTGCTAAAGTTTTTATTAAATAATTACAAGATACCTTATAAGTAAAAGTACTGAGATTGCACAATCATCATTTTTATGGAGCGTCATGATTGGATATTTTTCTTATGTGAGCATAAATGAATTGTGACATTGCAAAGCATTTTATCTATTTTTGTTTGTTTGTTTGTTTGTTTTTAAAGAAACTATGTAAGTAACAAGATATAGCGATAGCAAATCAGAATTGAGAAAAACACTTCTCATAGTCAACTGAAAAGAGAAAAGACTTATTCGAAAGTGATTACTGTAAGTAAACAGAACTGTTCCTAACGTTTCTACAATACATTCACTATGGTACTGTGAACTAATTACTATCAACACTTCAATGATCTCAATCATTACATAAAAGGAAAGATTTCCTGTGGAGATGTCCATTTGGCAATAAGGGTGACATAGTTTAGTTATCATGAATTTAAGATTAAGATTTAAAAATTTAAAAATATTTTACCCTTATTGGGTGCGTTGGGTACTGTATTTTTGGATAGTTTCTGTAAAATTGTGTTTAATGATAGTTTCATTTTAAATGAGCCAAACCTAGTTTGGCTAAAGTGAACAAAAAGGAAACCATCTGCAAGTGACCTCAGTGCTTTTAGTGTTCATAATGTAAGTGTACCTAAAAATGGGATATTATCTTTGTGTTTATAGGGTCTGAGATCATGTGGGGTGTTTACATACAGTATACAAGTTATATCAGCTGCTTGAGGTGCTCAAATGAACTAGATGTGAAAATGTCCCAAAACTGTCCAAACATAATTATTTTGCATAGACTTACACTTAATAATTATTTATTCAGCAGGGATGCATTAAATTGATCAAAAGTCACAGTAAAGACATTTGTAATGTTACAAAAATTTCTATTTCAAATAAATGTTCCCATTTCCACAATATTTAGTAGCACAACTGTTTTCAACATTGATAATAAAAAAAAATTCTTGAGCAGCAAATCAGCATTTCAGAATGATTTCTGAAGGATCATGTGACACTGAAGACTGGAGTAATTGTTACTGAAAATTCAGATTGACTATTACAGGAATAAATTACATTGAAAAAAAAAAAAATATATATATATATATATATATATATATATATATATATATATATATATATATATATATATATATATATATATATATATATTAAAACAGTTATTTAGATTTCACAATATTCCTGATTTTACTGTATTATTGATAAAATAAATGAAGCCTTGGTAAGCATAAGAGACTACTTTCAAACACATTAAAATATCTTTGTCACCCCACATTTTTGAACAGTAGTGTACATTAGAAAAGAGCCAAGTTAAAGGATTAGTTCACTTCAAAATTCAAATTTCCTGATATTTTACTCACCCACATCTCATCCAAGATCATGTCTTTCTAATAATTAATCATGTCTTTCTAATAAATAATTTTGTTGGAAGTTTTTTGAGGAAAACATTCCAGGATTTTTCTCCACATCATAGACTTAAATGACAACCAAAATGTTGAAGGTCCAAATCAATGCAGTTTTGAAGGGCTTCAATCCTAGACGAGTAATAGGGTCTTATCTAGCAAAATGATGTCATTTTCACAACAAAAAAATAAAATAATAATAATTAAAATGAATATACTTTTTAATCTAAATTGCTCATCTTGCGCTGCTCTGTGGCACGCCACTGATTATGTAATCACGTCGGAAAGGTTGCGCTAGACGTAGGCAGAAGTACCGCTCCCGTGTTTACAAAGTGCACATGTGAAGACTAATACAAACGTCCTTCAGCAAAAAAAAAGGTAAAACAATGATGTCGGACGATTTTGAAGTTGAAGATGGAGTGTTTTTTTGGTAAAGGGCATTTGTATTAGTCCTCGCTCGTTTGCTTGGGGTGGTACTTCCAGCTACGTCTAGCGTGACCTTTCTGACGTGATTACACAATCCGTGGCGAGCCGCAGAGCAGCACAAGATGAGAAATTTAGGTTAAAAAGAATATACATTTTTAATTTCTTTAGAAAATGACAGATGGTTTCGCTAGATAAGACCCTATTCTTCGTCTGGGATTGTGCAGAGCCTCTGAAGCCCTTTGAAACTGCATTGATTTGGACTCTCAACATTTTGATTGCCATTGAAGTCTATTATGTGGAGTAAAATCCTGGATTGTTTTCCTCAAAAGAACTTAATTTCTGAACTGAAGAAAGAAAGACACCTTGGATGAGATGGAAGTGGGTAAAATATCAGGAAATTTTTATTTTGAAGTGAACTAATCCTTTAAATTTGTCTGAGAGATTAGCAGACTATTGCTAAGGTAAAACTGGTCAGTAGCGTTTATAAGTTGAATATTTCAACCTTCCAATAAATATATTTAAAGCAATAACTTTAGGATGCCTGTATACTGAGAATACCCACGCCGCCGTGGTTGGTGGTGCCTGGACCCCTTACGTTGTGTAGGTGTGCACAAGAATGCAAACAAGCCTCAGACATTAGCTTGTGATGTTGACTGAAGGACATAAGAGCCCGGAGTAACCTGCCGCATCACAAAAACTTTGTAAGGGGGCACCCCTTGCTAACGCAGTAGAGGAGACATTGTGCTGTCTAATAAGAGGTGAAGAGGTAAATTTCTTCTTTATAAAATCTGGTCCAGATCTGAGAAATTACTTCTGGGTGGAATTCTGTTCCCTCATCTGTAAACTCTGTCTGGCAGAAAACCCGCTTCCACATTCAATCGCCCTGGAATGAAAACTGCCCTGAGTGACAGGAAATTTTCCTGGGCCAAGGGAAAATCCGTCTTGCTATACTTCAGATTGCGTGAGCGCAGACCTTCCTGATAATTTATGTAAGAGACTGTTACTGTGTTGTTCACCCGCACTAGGACATGACAGCCCCTTAACTGGGGGAGAAAGTATTTCAGGGCCAGAAATACAGCCATCAACTCGAGGCAGTTGATGTGTCCATCGAGCTAATGACCCTCCCATTCCCTTTGGACTGGACATCACTTAAGACCGCACCCCAGCCTGTCAGGAAGGTGTCCGTCATTAACAATCTGCGACAACTAGGCACCCTAGAGTGGGACCTAAGGCAAGAAACCGGGATCCGAACCACATAGTTAGTGTACAAAGCCACATGGCGCGCCACTTTTATTCGCCTTGAGGATTGGCCCTAAAATCCTCTGGCTTTGAGCCACAACTGAAATTATCTTATATGTCTTATGTGCAACAACCCCAAAGGGAAACCTGTGGATGCTGATGCCATGAGACCTAACACTCTTTGGTGCTGACAAATGGTGAGATCTTGGCCTAGCCTGACTTTGCTCGGGGTATGCTGAATGGTCTGAGTGGGAAGCCATTGTGCTCACATCGTGACCGAAAACCAAACAAACCCTAGATAGTCGTTCTCTGGGCAGGAGAAAGAACACTTTCTTGGTGTTTAGTCTCAACCCTAGAGAAATTAGATGAGCTAACTCGCGATTGTGCTAGTAATAGCAGTCGTCTATGTAATTCAAAATGTGAATGCCCCAGAATCATAATGGAGCCAGTACTGCATCCATGCATTTTGTATACGTGCATTTACAAGGCTAGACGAATGGAAGAACCCAAAATTTGTACACTTTTGCCCCCAAGAGCGAACCTCTGGAAATATTGTTGTGGCAATATTTATATGTGAAAACATCCATCCTTCAGATCGATTGTGACGAACCAAACATAATGAACATCTTGAACTTGAGCGCTTTAATCTGGTTTAAGCCTCGAAGATCTAAGAATGAACACAACCCCCCACCCTTCTTGGGAACCAGGAAGTAACTACTGTAATAGCCCAACTCTCTCTACAAAAGAGGAACATGTTCTATGGCCTCTTTGTTGAGTATAGTTTGTACCTCTTGTGACAGTATATGTGCCAGCTCCGGCTTCATTGAATTGGAGACCACGCCGTTAAAACACGGAGGACGAAAAGTTTCCTAATTTTACTGTGCTTAACACCCATGCAGAAATGCCTGGCAGAAGTTTCCACGCTGATAGACTCTCTGAGAGTGATAACAATGCAAGCGAGCGAGCAAGCGAAAAGGACGGACCCGTCTCTTGCTCATCAGCCAAACCCATTCAGGAGTCCCCGCAATGCGGGTGCAGACTGAAAGTAGCCAAGACGAGCACAAAGCATTTTAACTGTAAAGAGCTCGCAATGCTTGCACTCGCCTGACTCAATGCAGCGACCGCATGCTCTTCCCCCAAACACACAGCAATCGTGTGTATCCAGTTCTGGCATTGGAAGAGAACATGGAGGGACACAGCGTTTACTCTACTGACTCGTTTTCAACTGATTAGATTTCTTTCAACTTGAACTCTTTTCACTGATGTTTGTAACAGAGATGAAAAAGAGAGAAATCTGCACACTGACTGTTGAAAACTAACTCCTATCAAAGAACTGAAGTGGAGTTTTGAAAGGTAGAGAGAGTTTTTGACGCACACCAACACAGAGTGGTCTGAAACTAAAATGACCTGAAGGGATGCAGCTGGGGCTCATCTATTTATAGCCTCGTGCAGCAGGTGCGTGGGTGACATCACCAACCGAGGCTATAATACCTCCGGGTCAATTTCATTGACGTGTTAAACACACTATTCACAGCTGGTCACGATAAAGACATTCCCATATGTGCTAACAGTGCAGCATTGAGTGTGGCTTATGAAAGGGAACAGCCGTTATGATCTGATCTCACCATCACCATCGTCTTTCTGTGATTACATGAAGAAACAGAAAAATCCAGAAGAACGTCTCCAAGATGCTTGAAGAAACCTACCTGCAAAGCTACAGTACTGTGAAAAGTGTAAGGCACTTGTGTAAAAATGATGTAGAATTGTTGTGAGGATGTAGTGAGGATTATTTAAAAAAAGATATTACATGAATAGATTTTATTTATCAATTAACTTTTATTAACTAAATTAAGTCAATATTTGGTGTAAGTGACCACCCTTTGCGTTTAAAACAGCTTTTGTCCTAGGGACACTTGCACAGTTTTTCAGGTAGCTATGCAGGTAGGTTTCTTCAAGTGTCTTGGAGACATTGCAGTTCTTTCTGATTTAATCTGTTTCAGTTTTTACTGTTTCTTCCTGTAATCCCAGATGGACTCTTATTATTACAATTAATGGCAAAAGGAATGTTTGGATAGTTCCTTCTTTGGCATATACCTGTATTTTGGTTTTATTTTGTGTGGGGGCCACAAAGATATCATCTTGCACAATGACCTGAAAGAAGACACTTACTGTAGATTTGGGGCATATCAGGTCATAACAGACAGCACTGTAATGATGTTTTGATTCCTTTCCCCTTTTAGTGGTTTATTGGATTTAGAAAAGAAAAAAAAAAATTTAAATTGGTATGCTCACTGAGACGCTTCCACTGGAATTCTGTATACTTGTGTCCTTTTCGGGGGTCTTTGGTGGGCTGTTTTCGTTGTTTTTTGGAAAGACTGTGTGTTTTTCAATCCAGTGTTCCAATAACTCCCAGTGTACATTGCTTGTATTTGTCAGAGCTCTTGTCAGCCAAGGTCTTTTACTCCCAAATGCACCATCAATAGAGGATAACTGCCCTCACAAGCCCCACAGAGCAATTTGGAAAAACTAACCCAGGCCTCTGACGTGCTACAAGCAGACAGAAAAGCAACATTGACACAAAGCATCCTATTAGTTTGTTGGACTTGAGGATGACCAGGATTTGAATCCATGCCTTGTAATGATGAGGTCTTCCATTTTAGAGGTGAGGTCATGACGGGAGAACAAAATTTGCTCCCAGTTGATGTGTTTAGTGGAGACGCTAAACAAATTTCTACCAAAGTTCTCCAGAGATCTAAGGCATGCCCCAATATAAATCCTTAACTGCGGAACTGCACCCTATACATGAAACTACATTGCCTTACACTGTGTAAAGAGCACAGATGAGCAATATGGGTATGGGATTTCTGGAAATTTGTTGTAGGTCAGTTTTAGGATCTGAACTGGTGGGTCGCAACCAAGTACAGACTACATTATCCTGCTGAAATTGGTTTGTTTGTGCAGAGAAGACATTTATAAACCAAACACTCAAACTATAAAGACAATGTACAGTTTAATAGGAATATATGATTGATTTTTAAGGGCATTTTCTGTTTTCTTTTGTGTCTCAAACAGTTTCTGTAGCGCTTTGGGTTGCCACTTAATATTCAGTGTAAATCTTGTATTTTGAAGAAAAATTAGATGAGAACCACTGAACTTCACAGTTGTACAACCTGGCATGTTTGTGTGACCAAACAAACAAAACAAATCATTTTTGAATGAGTTTCCTTTCATCGTTGAGGGCGATTGCTCAAATCTGCTTTTATTACTACTGAGGCTACTGGAGGAATCACAGTACCTCTACTACCGTCCCAATGACATCAATACAGAAAAGGTCAGATGTTGTGAGAACATTCAGCGGTTGCAAGGTTTGCTGAAGTAAAAGTGCACTGACAGCTCAGCTTACTGTCAAAAGCTTCCTGCAGACTTCTCAACCTCACTTCTTTCAAGCTTATGTCAGAATTTGTCTGACTTTTGTGAAATGCTGATATTTATACTATCCAGATGTCATGGTCTCAGGGGCATGAACTGAACATTAAATGTAAGTTTGCTTGCATTGGCATCACCTAAAGTCAGTTTAGAAGTCATTTATTTGGAAGCAAACAACATAGAAACTGTAGCTGGACAGATTTGTACTCTAATACCTTCAGTATTAAACGTTGGCATCCTGCACTGATTTTAAAATATGTGTGCAGTGTGTTGAGGTGTGCTATTGTTTAATATTTCTGTTTTAGAAGTTAAAATAGTGTAAAAAGAAATATTTAAAATAATGTTAAAGTAAAATAAAAGATATTTTAGAAAATATGATTAGATCTTTTTCAGATATTATTCGAATCACTCCTTTTGGCTTTAGTACCATGACAATATACTGTAAAAGCCTTTTTTTTTATTTTATTTTTTTTATAAAGAAAACAACATGTTTTCTTTATAATATCATACTGAATATTTATCTCACCCAAATATAGAGCTGTCATTCTTTTTTATGAAGGGTTCCTCGAAAGGAGTGATCATATTTTACGGTCTTTGCTGCGTTATTTTAGTATAATTTGTTTATAATATTTAGAATTTGTTTTTATTTTTATATTTTCCATTTCATTTTAGTTAAAATTGTAATAATATACTTGTGTTTTGTGTCATTTTTATTAGGTTTTTTATTTTAAAAAATATATATAAAAAAAGTCTATATAATTTTTATTAATTAATATTTTAGTTTTAGTTATGGCAACTGGATAAAAAGAAGTAACTTTTTTCAATTAAAGGGATAATTCACCCAAAAATGAAAATTTGATGTTTATCTGCTTAACCCCAGGGCATCCAAGATGTAGGTGTCTTTGTTTCTTCAGTAGAACACAATTGAAGATTTTGAACTCCAACCGTTGCAGTCTGTCAGTCGTATAATGCATGTCAATGGGGTCAAATTCTATGAGAGTTAAAAAAACATGCGCACACAACTTCAAATTAAACCTCATGCTCGTGATTTACACATTGATGTCTTAAGACACGAAATGATCAGTTTGTGCGAGAAACCGAACAGTATTTATATAATTTTTTACGTCAAATACAACACTATATACAACATAATTTCATGTCTTAAGACATCAATGTGTCGTCATGAGCCGCAGGGTTTAATTTGAAGACTGTTTTGTGTTCTACTGAAGAAACAAAGACCTACACCTTGGATGCCCTGGGGATAAGCAGATAAACATAAAAGTTTTATTTTTGGGTCCACTATCCCTTTAATGTTTATTTTATTTCAAGTAAAAAAAATGTTTTATGGTTTTAATTTTAGTTAACTATAATAGTTAACTATAATAACTCTGCTCCTTGGCAGCAAAAATGGGAAAACCTCTGATCTACTGTAGAACGCGTGATTTCAGCTGTAACTCAGTTTTGATCAGTGACTATGATTTGCATTTGCTCTGTATTGTTGGTTGAAACTTGAAGAAAAAATGCACAGTATTTTCATGAAAGATTTTTTGTTTTGCAGTGTTTTGTTTGTTTTCCCTGGAAACAATTCAGGGATGGCTAAGGGCAACGAAAACATTTTGAAGACACATACACACGCACACTTAACAACTGGAGAAGTGTTGGTTGGTTGTAATGAGGAGTGTGGCAATGGAGGGAATGTTGTCAGCCAGAGTTTGTGGGCACTATGAATGGACTAGATTTACAGTTGGGAAAATCCCCTACAGTGGATGGGGACACCAAAAGGAAAGGCCTGTGTAATTCACAGGGGCAATGAGAGGGCATTCCTTCCCTCAGTGCTCCGAACACAAGAGATCCCTTGTTCCTCTGTACGCATATATGCTCTAGCATTTTCTTCTTTTTACTCTGCGCTCGCACAATCCCAGTGCACTCACACTGATCTGACAGTGCACACTTACCTAACAGGGAATAAAAAGACTACCACTTTTTGGTTGAAATCAAGGGTGAAAATAATCAATGTAGCACTGATATTGGTTCATGTAACATAGAAGCTTGGGTGTGGATCAGATTCTCAAAAAGGAGTTCTATTTCTTAGATATGTGTGGACACATGGGGTGTTGGAATAGCAAAACTATTCAGGAATTGCAAACTATTCAGTTAATTCTGACCAAAAACTGTATTTTTATGTTCCTTATCCAATGTTCCGCATCTTTTTTTCCCAAATGTAGAACAGTTAAAACTAAATAAAAGGATAACAATGTTCTTTATAGAATGAGAGCACATTGTGCTTTGTTCAGCTACATCATTAAACACATGCATGCACTCAGCTTTCACCGTATCTAATTTGCCAAAACTGCAAGAATAATGATGACTGATGTTTGACAGATAACACATCTCACCACAGTATCAACCAAGGTCAAATGTAAAGAATTTTGTTACCGTTTTCAGTTACGTTTGAAACATTGCTTTTCCGTTTCCATTGCTTTTGTTCTTTGAACTGTTTGTAATCCTTGATGTTTCCATTTACTCATTTATAGATTACATTTATATAATATTTGTTGACAAATATTGTCATCAGAGATTTTAATGATAGTGGCAGCTTTCAACTGGAAAAGAGTAGCAGCAAGTGCAAGATTCTTTGGTTGTAAATACAGCTTCTTAATGACTTAATAGGATAATTTACGCAAAAATGTAAATTCTCATTTACTCACCCTCATGTAGTTCAAAAGTAGCCTGACTTGTGGAACACACACACACAAAGATCACTGTCAATAGGGACCAATGTTATTTGGACCAACATAGCTCTAAGTGAATGAAAACATCCTGCAAAGTTTTAAATCTGAAAGTGCAGCGTATATAAAGTTATTGTCTCTCAAAAGAAAGAGTCTACTCTGAGTCTCTTTTTAAACAAATCCCAAGTTTGTTTTTAAACGAATCCGTTCGTTGTGACGTCAAGACAAAACATTAGTGTATTGCCTGGGAACGCCAGGGAAAACTTGAACCCCCTCAAACACTGCAAATGATTTCTGTGGATACTGGATAGCATCATGCTGAGAAGACGCTGTGCTCTACAATGTGCTAACAGGCTAACTCACATTATTACTGTCTAACTGAAATACTACTGTAAATCAGCTGTGGGCTGCAGTATTACCTAAATCTGTCTATTAATTCAGATTGTCTGTAATTCTTACTACTAGTAAGTAAAGATAAAGGATGGAGCAAGATTTGTTGTGCAAACTTTAATGTTACATCAGTCATTCACGTTAGTGCTGGGCTAACGTATGTGCTGTTATTGATACAGTTCCCGCATGTACATCGCAAAAATTTTAAAACACACACACACACACACACACACAGATTTGTTGATAGATTCACACTTGTTAACGCTGATGGTGAGGAATTACAGTTTAAACATCTCATAATGTACCTCAAACTGAGTATCATTGAGAAACGTCCTGCTCAAAGTTCGGGTTGAATAACTAGTATAACTAATGATCGTTACTGTCTCTACAGTGTGTACAATCGCTGAGCTTTAGGAAGCCTCCGGATGGAGCTGGAGTTTCCGAAATACGCGCTGTACACGGTAGACCAATCTCAACAGACTGGGCCGTCTGACCAATCAGAGCAGAGTAGGCTCGCAGAAAGTAGGGATTTAGAGAGACTGATTCATCCATTGTGTCGTTTGAGAATTATTTAACATTGTGATGATGTGTAATGTATATTATGAGAAAATTAATTATATTATGAGTTTTTTTTTACCTTTGATGCATGTAAACCTGTTGTTGGAGACCTCCAAAACAAAATTAGGAAACTTTAAAATAGCATAATGGGGCACTTTAAGTTCCATAGAAGAAAGAAAATCTTAAATGGTAACTATCACTTTAAGGGCATTCTTGGATCAGAATCTCTGAAATATAATTAATAAAACACCTTCTGCCATCATGATGGTGCAATATTATGGCAATTGTGCTCATCAGCTCACTTGATATTTTGTCTGTGCCAGGTGATTCCATTTCCGATGTCATGTGACATCCGAGAAGACTGTGCATGTCGAGACCCTGATGCCCAGGAGAACAACAAAGGAGTCCGCCACCGGTCCATTGGCTGAGCTTCGTACCCCCCGTGGCACCCAGGGGGCCTGCTGGGAAACCATTCTTCTCTACATGCTGCTTATAAGAGGGCCTTTCCACTCACACCGCACTCCAACATGCCCTTGTTTCCTCATCAAACAGCAACAACTTAAGAGGGTATGACACTCAAAAACAAACAACCAACCAAACACATCAACAACAGGTTTTGCAAAGGATATGAAGGGGAAGTTTTATGAATGACTTATGGCAATAGCAACCATAGATGTTGTCAAACTAAGGCTCAAACAAGCCTGGACTGACAGTTTTGTTGTATTATGTTTGCTTTCATTGATCATTATTTGTAAAGCGCAACCATGGCAATGTTGTTTTCATGTAGAGCCAGAGGAAAAAAGGGGGGAAAGGAAAAAATGCAGCTGTTAATGTTTGACTTTAGTCAGAATGGGATGATTCCAGTTGAGTCGAATCAAGACCACCAAACTAAAGTGAATCAATGATGACCCTTAATGTCTGACCTCCAAGACTGTTACGATGACAGTTTAGCCATTCAATGTGTCCTCTTAAATCAAATGTTCTCTGTGTTCTTATATTTATCAATTCAAATATCAAAGAGAAAGTATACGAATGGACCTTAATAACAAATCCAAATTCATGTCACACAGATGGCTTGCACTCCTCTGAATGTTTGAGCTGCTCTTACTTACTGCTCTTACAAAAATAAAAAAAATAAATAAAAATAAAATGTATATATATATATATATATATATATATATATATATATATATATATATATATATATATATATATATATATATCTGGCTGACAACCTCAGCGCCTGTATGAAACATTGAGGGATGATGGGAATGTTTCACAGTACATAGGAAGATGTACGAGTGCAGCTGCTGTGGCCCTAAATCACAAAATCCTATATATCAGCAAGAAATGCACAAATCTGATGCCGAAAAATCATCAGAGGAGGTGATGATCCAGTGAGTTACATCCCCAGCAGAGAGGGAGAGAGAGATTGTGAAAGAAGTTGTGTTAGCACAGCTGTTGCTGCTAGTTTTGCTGCTGTGGCCATGCAAGCCAATCCTGTCTATGGACAGTTTGTAGTTTAATGTAAGTGCAGTCTGCCATAGATTTGACCTCTGGTCAAAATGCAGTTAGATCAACTTTACAGGAAAACACATTCATATACAGATTTATGCATGTAGATCTACTAACAGGTTCCCCTCTGCAGAAAAAAAAAAAAAAAAAAAAAAAAAAAAGGTTTTATTTTATTTTATAGACATTAGGGCTGTCAAAGTTAATGCAGTAAATGGCATAACGGTTTCAGTCTGTTCTTTGAGATTTTCGAAAAACATTGGAACATTCGGAGCTAATTGAAATGGATCGCGTGTTCCTAGCAGAGCATGTTATTCTCAGTAAATGACAAAAGATGTTCTTTATGGATAATTAATTTATAAATCAATCCCAGATGAAGGGTTTAACAAATGTTGTTGCATTCTTGGTGAAATTGAACTATCATCAGAGTGAAATTCATCCTTACCCTCGTAAGATTAAGTCCATAAAATGCTATTATATTTTCACAGTTTTGCATTTCCTGTCTGCGCATTTGCTACAGTTTGATAAATATAATGAATATTAATGTTTAGATTGAATATAGAATTTATTTTTTAGGTGAGTAAGGAGCGCGGTTGCATAAATTTAGCTCTGTCCGGTGCCATTATGTTGATATGCCATCCACATTGCCAAACTCAAATAGACATTCTTTGGAACTGAATGCTTTAATGCTATGCATTATAACTATGAAGAAAATGATGAGATTAATCATTTTAATAGATTGACAGCCCTGCTAGAAACACAATGGCCACTGAGATGATTGACTGAAAGAGTTATACAATTATGCACTGGCTGACATGGAACATACAAGACATAATTAATAATTCAAATAGAATGGACAGCCAGTCAGCATTGATGAAGAACCATTCAAAAGTAATGCCATATTATTACAAAAAAACAACAAAAAAACAACAAAAAAAAATTATTTATTGACGCAAAGAATGTAATTTACGCTTTACTGTTGAATATTAAGCATTTAGCATTCACAAGGTGTTTGTGTTAGCTCAATCTGATGGAGCAATATATATATATATATATATATATATATATATATATATATATATATATATATATATATATATATATATATATATATATATATATATTATAAGAAAAGATCAGAACTATATAAAAGATTAAACTATATAGAAAATAGATAGAAAATAGATTAATAGTCCTCCTCTGCAGTCCATTTTCATCTTGATTTTGTAACAGAAATATCTCGTTGTGATTATGTCATCAATGCTCCCTTTTTGAGGTGCTCATTATTTTTGTGAAGAAAAAAATTTAATATCACAACAAAATCATTAGTGGATAATGGCAGTGTATGTATAACAACTGGCTTGTAGTTCAACGTAATACCAAATATGCTATTTTGTAGTAAGTGTAATAACAGGCATTGTTCAGTTTTATATTTGTATGCAAACCAGTGTAAAACTGGAGATTACAGTACAAGGTGTGGTAGTTTATGGCAGTCAGTATGACCCGTAAAACACATGATCTTTTAATATCCACACATTGGTATGCAAACCACTTTTAGAAAGTATAGCCATCTAAGAAGCATAAAAATGACTTTGAAGCATTTTAGCCACCCTCATGCTTTCCCTGAGCTCTTAAAAACACATCTAAATGCCATCTTTCTCATTACATTTGCAATGTAGCATGGAAACAACAACTGTTGTGATAACATTTAGCAGGCTACTTATCAAACCAGGATATCCCAACATGGTTGTGTCAGCCCATAATGAGAGGTTATTTCTATGGCATTAATGTCTGAAGATAAATATTATGTTTTGCAGAAGTAAAGAGTTTAGGGTAGGAAGGGCCTTGTGTGTATATTTATATGTGGTGGTTTTGTTCAACTGTATCTCTGTCAATTAATATGTTTGACCACAGTTGCTGCACTTGTCTTTGTACAGTTGTTTTGTAGATGAAATAGAAGAAAAAGGAAAGAAAAGAAAAAAAGTTTACCATAAAAAAAAGCTGCTATGGTCAGACAGGTTATCATAATTGTTAAATTAAATAGTCGTTTAGTGTATGACATCACTGAATAGTACTTTATACTGTGTGTTGTTATTTTCTTCTCTTTTCAGTACCTTTGGTTGAAACATTGTGAATAAAAGAGAGATGTGTGTAGTCCAGTTAAAAATACAGACGCTAAAAACACAGCTACCATCAAAGCATATCCAAAGGAAAAAAATCTGACATGGCGACAATAAACATGAGATGACAGAGCAGGTCATCACAGTCACTGATGACTTATTTATTCATGTACACAAGCAGCTCTGTTGTCATTTCTTTCGATTTAAAGATCATGTCATATTTAGTCTCTATTGATGTCTTTGTTCCTAGTATTAAACTGTATGCTATTATTGTATAGTAAATGCTAAAATACTGCTGCTTTTATTCAATTATCACTTGGAACGAGTGCCTAGAACAAATACCAATATATGTGCAATCTTATGAACCAGTATCACAACCGGTTTCAGACATCACTGAAAATGGACCATTACTGAACTTTACGTACAGTTCTATACTGGGGTTTTGTACACAAACAGTGGTCACCTTATCTGTCCTTTTTTTTTCTCTTTAGAAATGTTAAGAAAATCTCAATGTATTCTAGCGCAACGTTACCTTTTTCTTCTGAAGCCATGAAAAACAAGATCAAATCAAATGAAGTTTGGTGAAACAGTCTACTGTAAACATAACAGGACCTTTTTTTTTTTTTTTTTTTGCTGTACCTCATGCCTGTAATGTTTGCTGCTTACTTATTCAGTATTTTAGTAATTTAAATCTCTTAGCAATATACAATGTTGTAAATAACAGAATTATTTATTAAGAATGTTGTCTTTTTATTTATATTTACACAGTTCATCTAAGTTATTTTTATGTCTCCAGTGTTACTTGGTGTGATCAGTCTTTGTTATTTTTTTTTATTTTTTTCTCCTTACTGTTTTTTTCTCTGTCGGATCCTCTGTTTCAGTTAGAAAGCAATGTTCTAGTGTAAAAAAAAAAAAAAAAATTACCTGTTTTCCCAGCCACTCAATTTGTATGAGTAATAAATAAAAGTCTCTAATGCACAAGGAAAATGTTATAGAAATGTCACCTTTGGAAAATCATACAAAGCGTTCCTTTGCCATATTGACTTCCACCCATGTTTTAGATTCCATATGTTTGTATATTCTGGGGAAATTGGTCAGAGAGGTTCCCATTCCAATTGCTGAGTAGATACATTGAACCGGTCTGGAGCCGTGGGGCTTGTGTGGTTTTGTGTAAATAGTAGAATAGGTGAGAGAAACTGAAAGACTGCTTGTGGTGGCTCAGCTGCTGATGTTTGGCCACGTATAGAAAGCCTCATGTATAGATTCCTTCTATAATCCTATGTGTGTCCCTACATTTTCATCCTCACCACAGAAAGAGGCATGTCCTCATGCCCATACATACAAATATATTTGTACCTCAGCAAATTAATGTCCTATTTTGTGATATTTTAGATTTCCCTAGTGTTGTGTTTGCTGGAAGAATAGCCTGTTTGCAATGTGCCGTATATTGTGTTTTATTATTTGTAGAGCAAAATCCCCCCAAGGCCACTTTGCATCCTGAGATTAGCATCTCAAACTTTTTCCTAATTTCACTTTTCGTTTTATAGTTTCTGTATTTCCACACAGCTGTGTAGGTTTTGTACAGAGCTCTCAGTAACATGACTGCACATTTTTGATGTCAATATTACTCCAGTTCAGCAAGCATGTTTTCCTCAAATCTCATACCCTGAAGATTACCGTTGCATGATCAAAACCGTGTTCCCAAAGTCTAAAAATGTAATGCTGTGCTACTTTCATCAGAGTAGTATAGCAAATTCAGATGTATTTATCATAAACTTTATTGAAATTAGAGAATACCCCATACGTGTCATTTGAATATTCATTTTGTGTTGTTTTTATTGTTCTTTTCAAAACCTACATATCTAAATCAAGTATGTTACATGCTATTTGATATATATTTTTCCTGAGAATGTTTCTTTTCAATGCCCTGCTCCATACTGTGTCAATATTTGGTCTCCAAATTTGCAAATTCTTCTGCGACTGCACTGACATAAACAAATCAAGACCAGACATGATGCCAAACCTGTTTATTGTTCCTGGTGTATCTCAAATACAACCCTAAAAGGCTTGACCTCTTACACTGATGGTCTCCATAAGCACTGGTTAGACTCAATTAACCCACTCTGCTCAGTATACAAACTTAATGCACTGTTTTGGGCACTTACCACAATATTATTTTAATAACCAAATATTTGTACCATTTGTCATTTTTCATGAGTATCTCTGATGTGAGCAGTTTGCCACTGTTGTTATATATATATATATATATATATATATATATATATATATATATATATATATATATATATATATATATATATATATATATATTGTGATATTATTTGTCACAGATCAGACTAGTGTACTGTATATTTTCATGAACTCCTCAAGCATTATTAAGAGTTATTAAGAGTATCAATGTTATTTTTCCTGTATTATTTAGAAAATAAACACTGGTTAATTAAATTGTACCGCTTGTGTTTGATTGCTTTATAAAACCTGATGCTTCTTGCCAATAATATTTTTCCTGTAAGTATATTTCTGAAATATTATTTAAACATTGTAATATGAAGTATGGGAGAGCAGGGTTAAAGCAATTACTGGGTTTTGCTTCTCTTTTTTTTTTCCAAAATATGTTTAGCATTAAGCTTTGAAATTTTACCTTAAACAACCTTAATCATTAGTGTCAGTTAATTTTAAAATACAATATTCTGTTATTCCGTGACAATATTCCGTTATTTTGTAACAAATGTTATGTTACTTTTGCGTTATTTTTTGTCTTTTATCTGGGTTGGGTTTGCTTGCTTGTTTTTTTAACAAAAAGGTTTTGGCAAATGTAAATGCCATTTCACACCAAAAGTGAAAGGAATAAGCCTTGGGCTGAAAGAAAATGCAAATTCACGCCAGTATAGTAGAGGGCACAGCTCAAACAAACCTTTCAGCTGTGCTGCCATTCCGGATCACAGAAGAATAGGACGTAGGAAAAGAAAGTTCAACACTCTCAGCAATAATAATGTCTCGGGTTACTTGACTGTAACCCTGTTCCCTGAAAAAATGGAAACTAGACGCAGCGCTCGTGGCACTATGGGAAAACATCTTTGTTTGACCGGTTGTGAAGTATGTGTGGCAAGGAACTTGGCTTTAAATAACTTCTGATGGCAATGGCATCCCTCACCCAGTGTGACATTGTTGGTGGCGGCCGGCCCCCATAGCAAATAAAGAGTTGCTCTGACTTACTCCACTGGCTAGTGCAGTGGACGTCAGTCTAAAAAGCACGGACTGGACACAGTCGTCAAGTTTCTCCTGCTCCTGCGTAGTGAAAGGCTGAGGACAGAAGGCTTCAAGAATGACTGTATGCACAGTCGAAAATGGAACTTTAGGCAGATAATAAGGGTGAGGATGCAAAATAGCCTTGACCATTCCACGGGCAAAGTCTAAGCAGGATGGCAAGATCTTAAGCTTGCAAATCCCCAGTTCTCTTTAGTGAAGTAATTGCTTTATTGGTTGTTGCATGTTTGTTTGTTTTTAGTTGTCTATGGACCTAATAATTACTATTGTTGAAACTTTTTATTGAATTATATATATATATATATATATATATATATATATATATATATATATATATATATATATATATATATATATATATATATATATATATATATATATTTATTTATTTTAGAAAAATGCATTAACCAAAAATGAAAAAATGTTTCTTTGGTCAAAAAAGGTTCCCAACCACTGCTCTAGAGATTCAAAGGAGGTCAGCCCCTCGAGGACTAAGTCCCACGATGGGATCTTTGGTCTAACGGTAGGCATCAGTCGCCTGGCCCCACGGATGAATCAGGCAATTAGAGGATGCTTACAGAGGGGCCACAAAAACCCTGAGAGTGGCAGGGCTTGTGCCTGCTGATAACTTTTCCTGCAGAATCTCCAGCACTGAAACAATCTGGCAGTGGACTGGGCTTACATGGTGTGCAGTACACCACCTTTCAAAGACACCCCATTTAGTGGCATAAATTATTCTTGTGGAGGGAGCCCTAACACTGAGAATGGTCTGTACAATGTCAGCTGGAAGCCCAGCATCCTGCAGTTGGTCCCCCTCAAGGGCCAAACATGAAGGTTCCACAACTCAGGCCAGGAGTGAAATATTGTCCCCTGTGCTTGAGACAGAAGGTCCCTCCTGTTCAGTATGGCCTAGGACGAGACATCGAAGATGGAGATATTATCTTCGAGAGCCAAACTCTGGTTGGCCAACAAGGTGCTTTCAGTAAGAGGCAAGACCCTTGTTGACAGACCTGAGTGATTGGTGGAAATGCATACAGGTGCATTCTGGGCCATGTATGCACCATTGCATCCAGACCCAGGGGGGCTGGCTGACTCAGAGAGAAGTAGAGGGGATATTGCGCTGTCTCTTGAGAGGTGAAGAGACAGCGCAATATCTACTTCTGCTTCATAGAATCTTACCCAAATTTGTTTGACTATTTTGGATGCAAGATGATTGAGGACGACGTCTAGATATCGAAGTGCAAGCTCTTGAGACTGGGCCAGTATCAGCCAGTCATCTATGTAATTCAAAATGCGGATGCCCTGGAGTTGCAGCGGAGCCAGAGCTGCATCCATTCTATATGAAAATATGCGTCCTTGAGATTGACTGTGACTAACTAATCTTTGTGTTGGAATTGTGACACAATCATCTCGATCATTAGCATCTTGAAATCAAGCGTGGCGTTAGTTCTGGCAGGTCACGTTAGTCAAGCTCAAGATCTACATCTACCTATAGAAATACACATATCACAGTATCTCTATATATAAGGTCCATTCAGTATTATCTGCAGCTTTATAACGTTGCTCAGGAGTTAGTTACAGTTCTCCATCCCCAGCTCCTCCATGTTAAATGTTCTGTGTCCTGGGCGATAGCAGGAAGCGACAGAACAATCAACATTTAGCTGGAAACCCCTGAATCACCAGAGGTGGCGGGGATGTTACAGTGGTTCCGTAAGGGTGTCAGGAAGGAATTAACCGAGTCACCAAACAGCCCAGAAGGCGAGAGGGGGGCATCAAGCAAAAACACTCTCTGTCTTTGATGCCTGAGATTAAGCCACAGATGTCTCTCAGTGGTGACTAAAGCACCCATAGAACGGCCCAATGGTACGGGCCATTTGCTTAGTCGCACAGAGAGACCATTGTCCACAGGAACATTGACCCGATGAAGCTCAGAGAAAACCTCCTCATCAACTGTCCCGCTCACAGGTCAGCCTGGTATGCCTGTAACACCGCCATGGTGTGCAACGCAACACCAGTCTGACCTGCTGATTGGAATGCATTTTTTAGCAACGATGCACTCCCAGGAGAGGGATAGTCTGTGAGCATCTCTTCAAGCTGAGGCAACATCGCATCGCTCATCACAGGAGGAACATTCGGAAGCGGCGCTCTCGAAATCCATCTCGGCAGAAACAAGAGATGCATTGTCCTCTGCCCGAGCCGAAGAAGCACTAGGGTGCACTTCAGAATCAGACACAAGGACATCGAGAGCGAGTGAAAGGGATGGACCCATCTCTCTCTCCTCAGCCAAGCTGACTTGCGAGCACCATGATCTCAGTGTGGGAGCTTGCCCTTGAAAATATGTGAGATGAACACAAAGCACTTTAATAGTTAACAATTCACAGTGCTCACACTCGCCGTGCTCAAATGCAAGGGCAGCATGCTCTTCCCCGAAAATGCTCAAAACAAAACTCATTAGTATTGTACTCTGGAATGGGTCGTAAACAAGGAGGCATGCTTGCCTGTTTTGCTTTTCTTTTCTCTTTCACACTGAGAAATTTCTGCACACTGACAGCTAGAACTAGTGGATAGATAGAGTGTAGCACACCTACAGTGCTGTCTCTGAAGACAATGAAACCTGAAGGTGCACCTGTTTCACGTCTATTTATAGCCTCTCACAAGCATGCATTCCAATGACCACGTCGTCAGAGGTTTTTAAAGTTCCTTGGCGTGTTTACTACACATACTTCACAACCAGTCCAACAAAGATGTTTACCCATAGTGCTATTGAGAGTAGAATTTGAAAGGGAACAAAAATTGCATCATCAAAGGTAAGCAGAGATTAAATGCATAAAGTAAATTTGTGTTATTTAACATTTGCATTTCACTGTTTTTATTCATTTTGAGGAATACTGCATCTGTTGTAGTGAGATGATTAGATGTGAGATGATTAAATACCTGCTCACATTTAGTCTCGAACACACAGCGCAAAACAAAGTAATTTGCATTGCTTATTTGAAAACGTAACTCTATATTTTACATTGTTCTAATCTAATTACATAACTCGAGTTTGGAATGTTTCCTCCAGCACTGCTTAAACTAGAAGTACATAAAAGGTTTACATTTACATTTATGCATTTGGCAGACGCTTTTATCCAAAGCGACTTACATTGCATTCAAGGTACACATTTTTTTTTTGTTTTCCCTGGGAATCAAACCCATGACCTTGGCGTTGCTAGCGCCACGCTCTTATTGTTTGAGCTACAGGAAAGCTAAAAGGTTACATTCATAACACTGCTGCTTAATTGTAAGAATGGTATGTGATAAATGCAAATGTAAATAAAATAAAAAAAATGTTGACAGTATTTTGTGTGTGCACATACTGATGCTAGTCAATTCAAAATAAATATGCTAAAAAATTATCTTGACATAGAAAGACGAATGAGCACACTATGAAGGACAAGCTTTATAGGTGACAGCAGACTATCATTCAAAAGTTTAGGGTCAGTATGATTTTTTTTGTTTGTTTGTTTGTTTGTTTAAGAAAGAAGTCTCTTACGCTCCAAGGCTGCATTTATTTGATCAGAATCACAGTAAAATATTTATATTGTAAAATATTTAATTTAACAGTTTTTTTTTTTTTTTTTGGTTTTTGGTTTTTTGTAATATATGCTGAAATTTCAGCAGCAATTACTCCAGTCTTAAAGGGTTAGTTCACATAAAATAATATTAATTACTCACCCTCATGTCGTTCCACGCCCATAAGACATTTGTTTATCTTCAGAACAAAAATTAAGAATTTTTTTTATGAAATCCGAGAGCTTTCTGTCCCTCCATTGTGAGCAATGCAATTTAGCCATTCAAGGTTCAGAGCGATAGGAAATACATAATTAAAGTAATACATGCGACTGTTTTTTTCTTTCTTGCACATTGTGTTTACATGATAACTTTAGCATCTAGCTAAAGTTATCATGTGCTGAATTTATTATTACTTTTAGGTTCTTCATATATGTAATGATGTGGCAGCTTCAGTTTTGCATGCTTCTGGATTTTTGTACATCTGTAAAAGTCTAACAAACACATCATCACAAACTCTTCATTGCACACAGGTTTGTGGGTATCAGCTAAAAAAAATACAACACTTACACTACCATTCAAACGTTTAGGGTCAGTTATTTATTTATTTAATTTTACACATTCAGTTGATCAAAAGTGACAGCAAGGAAAATAAATGCTGTTCTTTTGAACTTTATATCCATCAAAGAATCCTGAAAATGTTTGTTCCCTTTTAGTCGGTCACGTTCGACGTACGTCGGAACTGACCGACGAATTGGGATCTGCTTTCAGAGACCAATCTGCTTCGAGTGTTTCTAAACGAGCCAATGCCCATTGGCATGCGGTCCACGCTTCGCCCGCTATGCGGGTATAAATGCGGAAGTGGAATACCGCATCCTTGCTTTCTACTTCAGAGCCGAATCCTGCTGTTATTTAACGTGGGTTTTCTCTACGAAGAGTGTTCGCGAGTTGGAGAGGATTGCTCGACTTCCTGGTGCGGGTGTGACGGCGCGATTCAGCGGGTGGTCGCTTCATGAACGAGACAGCTGTTTCTCAGCCTGCTGGGCGTTTTCTTAGTGCTCACAGCAGGCTTGCACAACTGAACTGCTGTGAGCCGCGGCCATCTCCCCTGTGTGCTTCAGCACTATTAGAGCGGTTTTCCTTTTCTAAAAGAGCAACACAGTTTGACCCTGCATCTCCAAGATGTCATTCAAACCGTGTGTTTCTGGATGCAGTCGCTTCCTGTCCCCAGTTGACGGTCACGATCGTTGCCTCACGTGTTTGGGCGTTCAGCACACTGAGGCAGCTTTTGTGAATGACTCATGTTCCCACTGCGGGAACATGACCATCGCAGTTCTACGATCTAGGCTCGATTACCTCAAAAGGGGTGGAGTCCCATTGCGCATCCCCCGATCTAGTGGTCCTCCCGCTGTGAAGCAGAGGGCTGCTACTTTGGCTGATGCCTTTGGTGGAGACCTGAGGGTAACTGTGAGGGCACCCCCGACGGGACACCAAGCCCCTCGGGACCCTCCCCCCTCCGCTGCGCCAGTGGAGCTTCCGAAGGAGCGTCCTGGCCCTTCCCATGGGGGACCAGCCGTTACCTTTGGGGCTCCGGCTGAGGACATGATGTCAATTGCTGCATCGGGGGATGAGCTAATGGACTCCGGAGATGAAGACTCGGCTGCGTTGCCCCCTTCGGGTGTGGTAGTGTTGCCCGAGCCTGATCCAGAGCTCACGGCTATGCTTTCCCGGGCCGTTACGAGTGTCGGGCTCAAGTGGAACCCTCCACCGTGTCCCAAACCTTCGCGGCTAGATGATTGGTTTCCCGAGGCGGCCCGTGCTGGTTCTCAGCGCCCCGCCCCGCCCCGCCCCGCCCCGGTGCCCTTCTTCCCGGAGGTGCCAAAAGCCAAAGCGCTCAAGGAACTGCGAACTGCGTTATGCAGGAACTGCGCACGGCAACGGACCTCGCCCTCAGGACACCAAAAGTCACTGCGCGCTCCCTGGGTCGGGCGATGTCCACCTTAGTGGTCCAGGAACACCACCTGTGGCTGAACCTGGCAGACATGCGTGAAACTGACAAGGTGCGGTTCCTCAACACCCCTGTCTGCCAGGCCGGCCTTTTCGGCGACGCCATCGAGAACTTTGCCCAGCAGTTCTCAATGGCCCAGAAGCAGACAGAGGCGATTAAAAACATCCTGCCCCGATGGCCAGCTGCTGCCTCCACCCAGTCGTCGGCCACAGCGCCCCCGTCTGTTCATCGCCGAGGGCGTCCCCTGCGTCCGCCTCCGCCCCTGCCAAGCCCAAGCAGCAGCCTCCACCCGGGCGGCAGGGCACCGGGCATAAGGGGGGCGCCCCGCTCAGGGCAGCCAGCCCAGGGACGAGAGGGACGCATACTGTCGAGCTCCTCCATCACCCCTTCAGTGTCAGACGTTGCGTCCTGCACCCGTATGCTTGTGGAACGTGTGTGTAGGCTGGGTTCCATATGTAGCAATTCCCTAACGGCAACCCCATATGTGTATTCTCCACGGTACCAGCTACCCTACTCGGCTAGCCCCGTGTCTTTCCCTTTCGTCTCTGGTGGTGTTCTCAACCCACCCCCAAAAAAAACCGAAACAATTGTTATTGATCTTATTGTTAATGATTCATTTATGCATGTTACATATATTTAAAAAAACTGCATAATTTTTCATTAAAATACCTTATTACTTCAGCTTCACATTTTAAAATAACATTTGAAATATATTTAAATTTACTGATCAAATAACTGCAGTCATGGTGAGATAAGAGGCTTCTTACCAACCCACAATTTTGGAATGGTAGTGTAGGCTACTTGTTTATACTGTTTTGAAACCAACTATAATGATACTATGACTGTAATTTTGCAAGCTACTTAGAATAGATAATGTGTTAATTAAGACAGCAACAGGTGATGAATTAGCCAGAAACAGTGGCTATTACAAGAGCTATAGGCTCAGAAGAACAGTTTGCTTGTCACGGTGGATATTCCAGCATGGATGTGTTTTTGCCGTGACATCCACTGATCTTGTTTTGTTTTTAAAGTGTGCGTCATGCCATAATGTTCCCATTCATCAGCCAAGCTACTAAGGTCCCAATAGAACTGATAGCAGAGTTTGTTCAGAAGACAAACTTGAGATCAACTAATTCTAGAGAGAGAGAGAGAGAGAGAGAGAGAGAGAGAGAGAGAGAGAGAGATGGGAAAGAGCTGGGGGGTATTCCAGAAAGCAGGTTATGTGACGTACCTGGGTATATTTTAGAGTAAGTAAGTAAACGGATAACCTCAACTTTCAGTTCCAAAAACGGAGGTAACTTTCAGGGTATGTAAGTAGTCATAGCAACCCACTCTGCTTAAGAGGTATTCAAATGCATGTTATATAATTATTAATATAGTTGTATTATAACTAAATGTGTTATATAGTTACAGTTATATAATATACAATATTATTAATTCTAAAGCACTATTACAACAAGGTAATGTTTAAATGTTAAAGGTGTCATGAACTGGCTTTTTTATTTTTTATTATACTGTTGTCTGAGGTCAACTTATGACATTCGCGTGGTTTTTACATTTAAAAACATCATAATGAATAAGTAATAGGCTATTTTCTACCCTGGTTTTGAGGCTCTCTCCTGCATATTTGGATATTTAATGAGCTTCGGCTCTCCGCGAGCACACGTGAGGGATTGTTTTGAAGCGTGTGGTGAAACAGCAACCAAAATAATTAGTCCCACAGGGCTCGCAAAACGTCTTTATCAAACAAACACAATGATTTATCTCTCATCCACCCATGATTGATTGGAATGTTATTTTTTTATTACTTGGCTCGCCCGATCGGTGGATATAAGCGCGAACCATGCATCATACACACACACACACACACACATACACACACGCGTGCCAAGTACGTTGCAGACAGCATGATCAAAACTTCCGCGGTTGTATTTTTCCTTCAAATATCAAGTCAAGAGAGTGAACAACGCACATCAAGAACCACAAATAAAGGATTCTCCAGCCTGTGACAGCGTGCTAAGGTATATTCCATGCATTCATAATACTGGAATCCAAATGAAGCTTATGTGGTATGTTAGTCATATTGCTTAGAAGTTGGATCCGGTTTAGCTTCACGTAGGCCTGTGTCATGTCAGTGGCACGAGACGGTGGGCGGGGCTACAGAATCAGGCGTTGTTCATCTTATGTTGAGGCGGTGTTTCACCACACGCTGACATCAAGGGTTGGCATATTCTGAGATTGATCATTTGCTGGGCCTGGTGTCAATAAAAGCTTTTCTTAGACTAACAAGGACGTTTTCAGCTCTGAAACTTACAGGATATTCTTATATTACCATGACCTTTTATATATCAAAAGCTCAAGGGAAAGTTGATTTCTCAATTTATCACCCCTTTAACTCAATTCAAATATATTTATTTATTTTATGTCATACATGGTTCTGCATTCAATCAATTAGCATCAAACAAACAATATAATCCTTATTCTCAGTGAATAAATAATAATTATTCAACCAAAATGTTGAAAAAATGATTGCACAACAACCAAATAGGTGACGATGTGCATTAAGTAGGTTATGTAAATCGCCATTAAACAAAAGAAGGAAGTAGAATGGCGCGCTTTTTTTTAGCATCTATTATATTCTATACTTTTATTAATTCTTTTGAGAAACCATGAGAAAAGGGTGAATAATGAATGAGTCAATGTTGAGAAATGATTCATTATTAGTATGTTTTGATGCTGTATAGCTGTATTTAGCGATGTTTGTTGTCAAACTCAAAAATTTGTTAAATAGTAAATGGACTGCATTTATATAACACTTTCAACAGACCCATGGCCACCAAAGTGCTTTTCATATTGCATCACATTCACCCATTCATTCACCGTCAGCGGTGTCAGCCATGCAAGGCACCATCCAGCTCGTCAGGAGCAGCTGGGGTTAGGTGTCTTGCTCATGGACACCTCGACACTTGGTCAAGTGGAACCGGGGATGGAACCACCAACTTTACGGTTTGTAGCCAACCTACATGAACCACTGAGCCACTGCCACTCCAGTTAATTTTTAATTATTAAAAAATGACATTATTTTATTTTTTTAAAATTAATAATTGTATTTTATTGACAAAATATTTTAGTTTATCTTGAATATTTAGATTATATAATTTAACATATGATATATGATTAACATATAATGTTTAACTATAACATTTTAAGCTGTCATTTGGTCATGTTACAATGTACCCCACCTATGGGGCACATTGTCACATTTCACTTCCATTCTTTCAGGATAAATCAAGAAAAAAAGTATACACTGTATTAATGAAACAAAACCACATAATTGTACTGGACATGTGAAATTAATGTGGGAAAAAATAAATACTTTGAACTCCAAGTGGGTTTATACAAACTGAGAAAGTCAAAAAGCATTAGGTTGTGCCCCACTCTCCCCTATGTAACGGTAAATTAATCTTGCTTTCTGGAATACCCCCCTGGTCCTTGTGACCTAAAAGGCACATTTTACATTGCTCTGAAATTAACAGTCAAACTGCAATGCATCCTTTTTCAGTTGGCCGTTGTAAGCGGGATAAACATATTTTCCCCAGCCACATCAGCCAACTGTGTTTGTGTTTTCCTGCAATCGGAGGCCACTCTGAGTAAGCAGTAAAATTGGCTTGAGCGAGACAACTGTGGCTTTGTGGTTGTAAGAGCAGCCAGTTTAGTCCCAGCCTCACAAGGTCACCCAGAGGCCCGAATGCAGCTGAGAGGGCGTCTGAAATCAGAGCAGGTGTCCGTCTTTCACTGAGGGATTTTCCCCCGGCTTCCACAAAAGAGGAAAAACTGAAGCGCAAATCAGTTTTGGAAATACACTTGACCTCAGGCAATGGTGGTGAACAATTATACCGAGCAGTGCTTGTTATTTTTTAGCTCTATTCTGAGATCAATCGGAGGAACTGGTGAAATTGCATCTGCTAAAGACTGGTGGTTAGTGTGAAAATACATCTGTAAACAAGCCCACAGGATATGAGAATAAGTAGCTGTTTCTTTATTTGCATCAGGTTTGTTTATGTAACTGGAAACTCGTGAGGATTTTACACATGTAGTCCACATTATGACTACTGTGCAACAGTGGCATTGTTTAACTTTACACTACCCAGAAAGGATCCTGATATTTGTATAATGGTAAATAATCTGTTATAGACACATGGGGAGAAAAGTCCTGCACTAATGGAACCAGTCTCTAAATAATCCATCCATCCATCTTTCTATCCATCTCTATAATAGATTATATGTTCTTAAAATCTTCCAACTAATTTTCTATTCAGGGTTAACAAACCAACATCAAAGTTTGTTCACAGACTTTACTATTGCCATGGAAACTTTTTACCATGTTATCATCATAATTTTTGCTATTTTTCAAATGCCTTTATACTTGTTTTTATTTTGTTTTATTTATTTTACAGTATTAAAATATAAAAATTACTAGATGTAAATAAAAATTAATTAAATATATATTTTTAAATATAATTCAATATATTTCAATATTAATTGTGTTTATTTCCATTTTTATTCCCATTTATATTTACATTATTTACATTACATTATATTACATTTGTTCATCAGTTGAGGCATAATTTACACCATTGATTTTTCTCCACCTTTTTTACAGTTTGGTTTATTTGAGTGGGTGCACAGTGTTTTAGAGCTGAAATATTTAGAAAGACTGCTGTAAGTGTAACGATGCTGAGAGAGAGCTCTAGGGATGTTAGATTCTTATCCTTATACTGTATGGAAACATTAATGCTTTAAGGCTGTCTCTTCAATTAATGCACATTCCCTGGTGAAAACATAAACTCTCTATATGTGTAATGGTTAGAGGTAATAAAGGTTGTGAAAATGAAAAGAAAAACCTAGCACCAGCTTTGCCCCACTTTTGTATGAAATGTTTATTGTACAAAACATACCCAGGGCCTATATGTGATATTTTTATGGGCCTATGCTTACACCCGCAGAATTCACTGCTGATGAAAAATAGACCAACTACAACGCAGGTCTGCTGTGAGGACTGCAATGGATTGTGTTACTTTCCAGAATTCTTCTGGCACTCGATGAAGACACAGGGCCATTATCCCCGCATAGTTGCTTAAATAGTTCTCCCCGTATAATTTTAGCATTAACGTTAAAGCAAAAATGAGCCCTACCAGCTCATATTTTTCCAACATCATGACCACCTCATCACTCGCTGCTCTCCTTAATCCCCATTGACATGTTTAGCCCTGTGAGACCCTTCAAAAAAATCAAATAGTAGAAACTATCACACCCAGGCAGTCATGAATTTCAAATGTCATCCAGGTTTTGTTTTTTGTTTTGTTTTTCAGGCAACATAACCTGCATTATCTGTTTATGTTGGAAGACTAAAATGATTGAAGTTCAGCAAAAATGACAATTCTGTCACCATTTACTTACCCATATGCCATTCCAAATCTGCATGACTTTATTCCACGGCACACGCAATGTAAGGAAATGTTAAGCAGAATGTCTGAACTGCTTAAATGGATGTGGACCAGAGGCTGTCAAAGGAAATTTTGGGTTTTTCATTAATGAATCATTAAAACTTCCCTGAAACTTTTTAGAGCTGATCTATCGGGGTCACTTACAGCAATTAGTTTTTCCAACATCCGTTTGCCTTTCTTTACACATCTTTAAAATCACAAACATAAAACAATGACAAAGTGAGTGAAACGGCATATACCTTAAATTAAGACTTTAATTTATCCATACAAGCTCAAGGATTTTGGTCATTATGTTTTACAACACTGTGTTGTATCACGTTATGGTGCTGTAAAAGTCGTTCTATCTGGGACGGCTTTGATTGAAACATCTGGAATTAGGTATTTTTCACTGCAAAATGTTTTCTTTTAATCATTTTTTCCGAAATAAGATGGTGGGGGGGCACAAGATATACCCCTTATTAGTGAACAGCAAGGGTTCTTGATTAATTTAAGTCAATACAGACAAATTTGATCCCTTTTATCAGTACATATGGACTGTAAAGGGGCAAAGGGGTGCTTTTTAACTGCTCTTGACTATGCTACTCCAATTTTATTTGGGTAGGATATCCCAGATCACCTAAGGGCTTCCCGCACAGCTATTTATTTCACTGAATATACTTAAGGCAAAATTACTATAAACAAAGCATTACTTTTATTAAATACATGGATTCTAGTCTCATTTGATTTTACTCAAAAGCTGGCCAAGCTTGGTCATAAAAGATGGTAGTACAGGTACTATAGGAGGTAACATAACACTTCCAAAGAAAAGACACACATAAAATGAATAAATACAATAAACCCCAAAATAAATTAAAATGTTCCTACACAGCACACTGAAAAAAAAAAAAAAAAAAAAAACATTTCTACACCACACTTGTACAAATCAGAGTGAATATTGCCCCCATTTTGTTACAATATGCAAAGCTGAAAGTAATGGCCAAGCTATAGTGCACAAGATAAACCATTTAAAAAAATACAGTTGACTATAATTGTCATGGGCAAAAAACAAACAAGACAAAATATTAACAACAATAATCACAAAACCATAGTCTTTTGATAAACCAAAAACATCAAGGTGAGGAAAACCTTAACCATTAGTTGCACAGGAAAGTACTCTAAAAAGAAAAGACAATAGTAAATTTAACAAAGATACACAATATGTTGTGAAAAACAATTGTAAAAACAACTGTAATTGTTGTATCTAAACTGATAATTGAGAAACATTGAAAACTAACATCACATCATAACATTAGTTTCAAATAGAAATCATTGTCCATATATTTATTACAATCAACAATGTTAAAATTTGCTAGCTATCCCGGCATTAAATAAAAAATAAAAACCTTGGTTGCCTTTTGGCTGAAGTCACAGTGAGTACAACAGCCATACACTTTCTAAAACAATTTATCATTTGTGACCCTGGACCACAAAACCAGTCATAAGTTGTACGGGTATATTTGTGGCAATAGCCAACAATACATTGTATGGGTCAAAATTATCAAATTTTCTTTTATGCCAAAAATCATTAGGATATTAAGTAAAGATCATGTTCCATGAAGATATTTTGTACATTTCCTACCGTAAATGTATCAAAAATCTATTAGTAATAGTAATATGCATTGCTATGGACTTAATTTGGACAAATTTAAAGGCAATTAAAGGATTAGATCACTTCAAAACGTCTCAGTTATGTATGTAACCCTTGTTCCCTGAAGGAAGGAACGGAGACATACGTCAGAACTGACTGACGAATTGGGGATCATCTTCAGAGACCAATCTGCTTTGAGTGTATAGAAACGAGCCAATAATGTTGGCATGAGGTCCACGCACCGCCCAGCAGCGCGGGTATAAATACGGAAGTGGAATGCCGCATCCTCACTTTTCCAACTGAGGAGCCGAAGTGACTCGGCCCTTCAGCAGAAGCACAGCACCTGGTGATGGGATGTACGTCTCCGTTCCCTCCTTCAGGGAACGATGGTTACATACGTAACCGAGATGTCCCCTTTCATTTGGTCACATTCCACATACGTCGGAACTGATCGACGAATTGGGGATCCTACCAGCATGCCAGGAATGCTGGCCCTTCCAGTGCCCGGTTTGAGCTCGCTGGAGAGACCCTATGTTGGGGCAAAACTCAGGGCTCTAAACTAGGAAGGTCCGTCACAGCTGTTTTCCTGCAAGACCCACTCAGAGTGACTATTGGATAACGCTGGGAAAGCGTGCCACATCCTTCAACGGAAGGAGAGGTGGCAGATTACACATAGGGACTAGCCTATCAGGGTAGTACCTATGGCGGTCTCTGGGGTGGATCCAACCTGATCCCGGGGGGAAAGAATACCCCAGAGACGACAGAGCGGGCTCTGTCGAGGGAAAGACATGGGGCTAGCCGAGTAGGGTAGCTGGTAGCTTGGAGAATACACATATGGGGTTGCAGTTAGGGAACTGCTACATATGGATACCCAGCCTACACACGTTCCACAAGCATACGGGTATAGGCCTGGTGTCAGACGACCGCCACGTCTGACACCGAAGGGGTGACGGAGGAGCTCGACAGGGTTCGCCATTGCTGGGGAGATGCACGGATCCAGGGGGCGGAGGTGGCGTTGCAAGCCGAGACAAGAACGGGTACTATGCACTTACCGACCACTAGGGGCGAGTACATGGGAAGAAACCGGCTCTACACAGAGGCTATAAAAATCTAGCAAAAGTGTTAGGTGTCACCCAGCCTGCAGCTCTACAAATGTTTGCCAGCATGGCGCCTTGAGCCAGCACCCAGGATGAAGCCACACTCCTAGTTGAGTGCGCTTGCACCCCGAACGGGCAAGGCACGTCTTGCGATTGGTACGCTAAGACGATAGCATCCACTATCCAGTGGGCTAACGTCTGCTTGGAGACTGCCTTTCCCTTCTGCTGGCCTCTGTAACAGACGAAGAGCTGCTCTGAGGTCCTGAAGCTTTGAGTCCAGTCAATATAAGTGCGCAAGGCGCGGACGGGACACAACAAAGCTAGGGCTGGGTCTACCTCCTCCGAGGGCAGCGCTTGCAGGTTCACCACCTGGTCCCGGAAGGGAGTGGTGGGAACCTTGGGCACATATGTTCTAACACTTGTTCTAAGGGCACTCCCACCCGTAGAAACGAAGGGTCCAACCACGGGCTGAAAGTTTGGCGGCAGTACGGAGTAACCGAGACCCGGTACTTGCCGCTCTGCCACGTCCATCTCGGGACTTGGTCGTGAAGCCAGCGTTGAAGCAGTCTCATATGAAGCAATCCGAGCAGCATTACCGTGGCTGCAGATGCCATATGCCCCAGGAGCCTCTGAAAGGATTTCAGTGGGACCGCCGTCCTGCCCCTGAACATCAGCAATCCCATCTGTAAGCTACCAGCAGGCATGTGAGTCAGTGAGCGTGGCTGTCAGAATGGCAAACGGTGCGCTGAAAGCTCAAGCCCTTATGAGAAAGGCAAGACGAACAACGCGCCGACGTGGTCATGAGAGAACATGAACCACCCACAAACACAGTCTCGCATGCTTGTGATGCGATAGAGGAGTGGGGGCCCACGGAGATGTACCCAGTGGGGAAGCCCCACTGTAACCCTCAGGTCACCAAGGCTTATTAGCCGAAATAGCCCTTTTCTGGTGTACCGTCACACCAGCACCCAGGTAAGAGAGCGATCCTCCTCAAGACTCGTCTAAACACTCTTCGTAGAAACAGCTGATACAACAAACCACTCGGCTCTGAAGTTAAAAGCGAGGATGCTGTATTCTACTTCCGTATTTATACCCGCACAGCAGGGCGGTATCATGTTCACTGTCTTGTTTCCTGGTTTGTCATGTGATTCCCATGCCCTCATGTATTCTTGTGTCATGCTGTTGTTGGTTCATTGTTTAATCATTGTTCACAGGTGTCCATTGTCTAGTCATTAGTCCTTGTGTATTTAAGCCCTTATGTTTGCCATGTGTCTTTGTCTGGTATTAATGTTGTAACCTGCTGTTGGTTTTATGTTTAGCCACGCCACACCATGCCATGCCAAGTCCATTCCAGTCCTTGTTTCATGTTTTGCCAAGTCCTTGTTTTATGTTTTGGATTTTGGATTTTTGAATAAACTGCACTTGGGTTCTGCAAGCATGCCTTCAGTGGACTTGATGTTTGTAACAAGGTTCAAGATAGTGTAGGAAGGAATTAAGGAACAGGGTCGGCTTTCGGGAGATTCAGGTGACTTTTATTTCTCTTAGATCCTTGATCCAATAACACATAAATACGCCACAGTGTTCACAATAACTCAAACTTCTCAAAACAATGATTCAGACACTCTCCAGAGCTTCTCTGATCTCTCATGCTTCCCAAGTCTCCAGTCAGTCTCTCTCTTTGAATGTCCTCCTCCAGCTGGTTTTATACACCTCTCTGACTTTGAGAAGTTAGATATTTTTATTCAGCTTATCATTCAGACCATGTCTCACTTGTTGGGTGATTATGGTGGCATTTAATTCTGAGGAATTAAATGGGATATTATCTGACTTTGATAAGTTAGGTATTTTAAATCAGCCTATCATCTAAACTGTGTTTCACTTGTCTGAATAATCATCCAAGATGGTAGCACAACATGCATGGGCAGTTCCTGAGTGGGCTGCTTTCATGCATTGTGAGTTTCTTCCTCCTCCACGGAGACCTCAGGAAAACAATGCTTGTTCTCGCCGCCTCATGTGCTGCGGGACACATCGGTTTCCAGCAATTGCTCTCGCAGTGTCCACCCAAAGTCATTGTGGCCCTATCGAGTTGCTCCCTTAGATGAGGCCCCCTGGCCAGCCCCTCTCCCAGGAAGGAGTGATTGAGGTCGCCTCCTCCGCAGAATTCTCAGGAAATCGATGCTGTGCTCCCACCATCCAGAATGCTTCAGGCCACATTGGTTCCCTGCAAACGCACGCTGCGCCATCTACCTCACGGACTTTCGGCTGGGCAGAGAATGTGTCCGCACACCGAAAATTGTCCTTGACTTCTCCCTGCCAGTCAGCCGCTTCAGGGGGTTGGGAACGAGGCTCGGTTGACACCCGAGACCAGTCTCGAGAGCATTCCAATATCGGATTCTTCTGTTCGGCCTGGCTCTTTCCCCTCGCACGTTCATCAAGTGAATGGATGCAGCTCTGGCTCCACTGAGACTCTGGGGCATCCGTGTACTGAACTACATCGACTACATCGCTGCTCATATTGGCCCAGTCGCGAGTAATGGCAGTCTGGCATCGAGATGTGGTCCTTGTTTCTAGCATCTGTAAAACTGCATTCTACCATCTTATATCTAAATTATAAATATATCTAAATTATGGCACATGCTTTCAATGCAAAATGCTGAACAGTTAGTTAATGCGTTCATGACCTCAAGGCTAGATTATTGTAATGCTCTACTGGCCCTGCACGCTTAATAAACAAACTGCAGCTGGTCCAAAACACAGCAGATTGAGTTCTTACTAGAACCTGGAAGTATGACCATATTAGCCTGGTTCTGTCAACACTGCACTGGCTCCCTATTGAACAACATATACATTTTAAAATCTTGCTAATTACTTACAAAGCACTAAGTACTTGAGCGAGCTCTTAACACATTATGCTCCATCATGTCTATTGCGGTCTCAAAATTCTGGTCAGTTGATAATACCTAGAATATCAAAATCAACTGCAGGCGTTCAATCCTTTTCCTATTTAGCACCTAAACTCTGGAACAGTCTTCCTAGCATTGTTCGGGAAGCAGACACACTCTGTCAGTTTAAATCTAGATTAAAAACACATCTCTTTACTATGGCATACACAAGATTATCAATTTATATTATTCAAATCAGTTAAATTATTGTTTTAGGCTGCATTAACCAGGTCAGCCGGAACTGGGAACACTTCCCATAACACCTGATGTATTCATTACATCATAAGAAGAATGGCATCTACGCTAATGTTAGTCTCTCTATTTATCCCAAGGTTTACTGCAGTCAGCCGGATCCGGGCCGTATCCAGTTCAGATGGTGGACCTGCACCTAGACATGACCGACGCATCCCTGAGATGTCTGCAGAGACCGTGTCAATTAAACTCCCCCTGTAAATGCTGCATCGACATGACATCCTCATTAAACCCGTCTCTGGCGTGACGACTCCAATCTTTCGAATAATCTTATGAATATCTTTCGATCTAATATGACTTCTGACCTGTAATGTTGCCAGAATCATAATCATACACTATTTGTTCATCACCCTGACTGAGCCTGGTTTCTCCCAAGGTTTTTTTCTCCATTCTGGCCCCTGAAAGAATTTTGGTTCCTTGCCACCGTCGCCTTTGGCTTTTGGCTTCCTAAGTTGGGGACACTAAAATTTCAACTATATTACTGATCTGCCTGCATTGACACTATATGATAATTGAAATCAGCTGGATGACATCACCGTTTCACCAGAACAGCTGTACAAATTCTGTTGCATTATTTTCCTGTTAACAATGTGAAGCTGCTTTGAAACAATTGGACTTGTTAAAAGCGCTATATAAATAAAGGTGATTTGATTTGATTTGATTTGATTTGATTTGATTTGATTTGATTTGAAAGCAAGCAGTGATCTTGTCATTGCAGCTCAGTTTCTGTACACTAACGAATGCTTTCATCTTCACTAACAGTGCAAATGTGAAATAGTTAAGAGATTTGTTGAATAAAATGGGAGTCACTAATGAACTCTGATGATTGACAGCTACAGCGCACGCAAAATTGCAAAAAACTGTCTTTATAGAATTGAATCACCGTTAAATAACAGATTATTTTCATCATACTAAGAGAAACAACGCAAGTTGACGTTTAGTCACTGGTTTGATTTACTAACTAACACAGCCAAAGATCTGACTGTACATGAATAACATTTTAGATCAGGCATTAGAATTAACAGAGTTACTTACATGTTGCATTACTGTCAAGCCCAGGCACTCCACAATATTTTGTAATCTTCAATGGCATGTTTATTGCTTGTTAGCTCGATCTGGTTTAACATTAGGCCTATGTTACATGCGTGAATCGGTGGGCAGGGCTAAACAGGCAGTGATGAAGTAGGCGTTGATCTTCTTCTGCAGAGGCAGTGTTTCACCACACTCAAACATCACAGTCTGGCACATTCTGAGATCAAGCATTTGCTCGGCCTGGTGTCAATAAAAGCTTTTCTTTGAAGGAAGTTTCGGCTCCGAAACTTACAGGATATTCTTATATTACGATTAACTTTTATATATCAAAGGCTGAATGAAAAGTTGATTTCTCAATTCATGACCCCTTTAATGAGCATTAGAGCATTTAAAACACTAATTAAAACACTTGATCTAAAAATCAACTAAATAACCTAAAGAGGCAACCAAATGATTACGCACAGCTGGCATCACGTACTGTTTGCAAAGTCATTGTGGCCAACACATCAAAATCATCACAAAACAACCTAAATGAGCACTAAAAACACTGCTCAAAGCCATAACACCCATTAAAATAGACCTACCAGAACTGGTTCTACTAGTGACCAACAATCAACTGCATGCCAAACAATTCAGGCACTGCAACTATTCCACTCATAGGAAGTGTGGTATTTAAAGGCAAATCACACCTTCTACGGATACCCACAGCAGCATCCCCTATTGACTTGGCTGCATACACCCCTGCCTTTAATGGTCAATGTCCCAGAGAACAACCCAAGGGAAATCATTACTGCCAAGGTCTAATAAGGGAGCTAACCTCTGTTATACTAATAGACACATTCTGTGCCACAGACTGGGGGAGATGAAAAGGATTTGAGTGTTGACCTGCTGTCCTACGAGTGGAACATCTAAGGGTCCTTTGTCACTTCTGGCTGACCGACTGACTGCTAAAGGGCACTCTACAGGAATATCTCCATTAGTTAAATGATTGTTAGGCTGCATTAACTAGGTCAGCCGGAACCGGGAACACTTCCCATAACACCTGATGTACTCGTTACATCATAAGACGAATGGCATCTACGTTAATGTTAGTCTCTCTGTTTATCCCGAGGTTTTACTGCAGTCAGCCGGATCCGGGCCGTATCCAGATCAGATGGTGGACCTGCGCCTGGACATGACCAACACATCCCTGAAATGTCTGCAGAGAGCGTGTCAATTAAACTCCCCCTGTAAAGGCTGCATCGATACGACATCCTCATTAAACCCAGTCTCCGGCATGACGACTCCAATCTTTCGAACAATCTTACAAATATATATTTACCTAATATGACTTAAGACCTGAAATGTTGCCAGAATTATAATCATACACTGTTTGTTCGTCGGCCAGAGGAGAACTGGCACCCCGACTGAGCCTGGTTTCTCCCAAGGTTTTTTTCTCCACTCTGGCCCTGAAGGAGTTTTGGTTCCTTGCCACCGTTGCCTTTGGCTTTTGGCTTTCTCAGTTGGAGACACCTAAATTTCAACTATCTTACCGATCTGCCTGCATTGACACTATATGATAATTGAAATTAGCTGGATAACATCACTGTTTTCACTAGAGCGGCTGTACAGCCGAATCAAATTCTACTTTCTTTTGCTCTCAATTTTTACAAATTTATCATCTGCATTGATCTGCAATGACAGCAAAACTCTTTTGGACATTGGTTACCTCTACACTGGACTGTTTCAGGACACTTTCACCGATCCTCTGTGGCCAGTTGAGATTCATCGGAACGCCGAGTTGAACAATGGCCAGAGTCGACGGCGAAGAATCAAGAAACACCACGGGAAACGCGCTGGGGTCCGCAACAGACTGAGAAAAAGGGCATTCAGCCCACCTCTTCCGAGCATCCTGCTCGCAAATGTCCAATCCTTGGAAAATAAGATGGACGATCTCAGAGCCAGGATAAGTTTTCAACGGGACATGAGAGACTGTAACATCTATTGTTTGTCCGAAACATGGCTCATGCCCGTGGTCCCGGACACAGCTGTGACGCCGTCGGAGAACTTCTCTGTTTTTCGGATGGACAGAACAGCCGAGGCCGGTAAATCCAAAGGCGGTGGAGTATGTTTCATGATCAACAAGAAATGGTGCGACCCCAGGAACATCACCATTCTGGAACATTTAACAATCATTTGCCGCCCATTCTATCTGCCGAGGGAGTTTTCCTCGGTCATCGCCACTGCCGTTTACATTCCACCACAGGCAGACACAGAGCTGGCTTTATCTGGCCTTCATGATGTTACCAGCAGCTTCACTAACAAACACCCCGATGCTGCGTTTATCATCGAGGGCGATTTTAACAAAGCAAACCTAAAGAAAGTCTTGCCAAACTTTCACCAGCACGTCTCCTGTCCTACACGAGGAGCAAACACACTGGATCATTGCTACTCTCTGTTTAAGAATGCCTATAAAGCTTGCTCAGGGTCAGAGGTCAGAGCTGATCCATTGCTTGTGAATGAGTTAAACTCTTTCTATGCTCGCTTTGATTGTAATCGCGGCAGCACGACTCCGCCAAGTGACGCATCAGAGGGAATTACTCAGAGCAGCAACAACCACGTGATCTCTGTCTTGGAGGATGAAGTTCGGAGGGCACTCAAGCGTGTGGACGTCAGGAAAACTGTCGGGCCGGATGGTATTTCAGGTCGTGTTCTGCAGTCCTGTGCTGATCAGCTCGCTGGGTTGTTTACATCCATCTTTAATGAGTCCCTCACTACATCTGTGGTCCCCACCTCCTTCAAAAAATCCACTATTATCCCTGTCCCTAAGAACAGTAAACCCTCTTGCCTAAATGACTATCGTCCAGTGGCTCGCATGTCTATAGTCATGAAGGTCTTTGAGAGACTCATTAAAAACACCATTTGCTCCTTCATTCCTGACACTTTGGACCCTCTTCAGTTTGCCTATCGTCCCAATAGATCGACTGAAGATGCCATCTCTCATGTCCTCCACTCCTCCCTCACTCACATTGACAGCAAAAGTGGGAACTACGTAAGGCTGCCATTTATTGACTATAGCTCAGCATTTAACACCATAGTTCCCATCAAGCTAACCTCCAAACTCCTGGATCTCTGCCTGAATTCTTCTCTCTGCCACTGGATTGAGGACTTCCTCACTGGCAGGCCTCAGGTGGTGAGAATAGGCCAGTCCACCTCCACCTCCATCTCCCTGAGTGTGGGAGCTCCACAGGGCTGTGTCCTGAGTCCCCTGCTCTACTCTCTCTACACACATGACTGTTTGTCCACACACAGCTCCACCTCTATCATCAAATTTGCTGATGATACTGTTGTCCTGGGCCTCATTTCCAACAACAATGAGACGGCATACTTGGACGAGGTGGAGCAACTAACATCATGGTGCCAGGACAACTGTCTCTCTCTGAATGTTGGCAAGACCAAAGAACTGATTGTGGACTTCAGGAAGAGACAGCAATGGACATACTCCCCTCTCATGATCAGTGGGTCACCAGTAGAGAGAGTGAGCAGCTTCAAGTACCTGGGTGTAAACATCTCCGAGGACCTGACCTGGACTGCTCACATTCAGACACAGGTGAAAAAAGCCAGGCATAGACTGTACCACCTGCGCCAGCTGAGGAAATTCAGGGTTTCACCAGCTATCCTGAAAACGTTCTATTTAGGGGCGATAGAAAGTGTATTAACTCAGTGCATCACAGCGTGGTATGGGAACAGCACCAGTCATGACTGCAAAGCCCTGCAAAGAGTCGTGCGCTTATCCGAGCGTATCTCAGGGTCAGCTCTCTCGTCTCTGCAGGACGTCTACACCAGACGCTGCAAAGGTAGAGCTACTAAAATCATCAAGGACTCTAATCACCCTGCAAACCCTCATTTCACGCTGCTGCCATCTGGTAATTGCTTCCGAAGCCTGATGGCCAAAACTGAGAGACTCAGGAGGAGCTTCTTCCCCCAGGCCATCAGACTCCTGAACTCAGTCACTTAACATCACGTGACTTCACTTCAGGATAAACATTGACATACTGACATTGCACTGCACTTTCTGTTCTCGTTGCTACTGTGTAACAACCTGTTATAAACCTGTTTGCACATTATACTTTATACACATTGTACATTTCTGTTAACCACATATTTATAAGTCTACAGTTTACTCACTGCACAGTTTATTTCACTTATTTTATTCCACTTCTTTATTTATTTTTATTTTTTATTTTTTCTACTTGATTTATTTATTTATTTATATATTCTATATATATATATATATATATATATATATATATATATATATATATATATATATATATATATATATATATATATATGGTACTTTTTTTATTCTATTTCTATTATAATTTCCCCTTGTGTTTTTAACTGTGAATTTGCTCTGTCCATGGAGCGGATCTGTTTACATTTCACTGCCGGTTGTATATTCTGTATATAACTGTGTATGTGACAAATACAACTCTCTTGAATCTCTCTCTCTCTCTACTCTAGTATGGACCACAGCTACTTGTGGCTGACTTTTTACTTCTGCTTCCTCAGGACTCGCTTCGCTACTAAGACTAAAAGAGGATGATGAAACACTCCTAATGGGGTGACAGGGCCTAGTCTCAGCCTCAGATGTCACGGTCACGGACCATTGGCTGAATGTCTGATGCATATGGCACACTTATCTGGAAACACTTCAGGAGCTGCGAAGTCGTCATCTGACTGGTTGAATTCTACAGGATGTCCGCAAGACGAGTGTGTTGTGTTCTTTAACAATCCGCCTAGAAACAAATGCAGTGACGCCAAACTGGAAGAAAAATGCAGTTGTGTTTACAACTGTGAATGTGAGCGCTTACCAGGATCAACTAAACACTCAATTTTCAAAAGTATTGTAATGACCCGGCTGTCAGAGCTAGCAGCCAGGTGTATTATGGGTATTTGTTTGTTTGGTGTTGATTAATGCGTTATTTAAGCAATATGGTTGAGTTTTTGCATTAGGAAAGTTGTGTGTGTTTATGTTCAAGTTAGTTGGGTGGGTTTAGTTCATTTACTGGCTTATGTAAAAAAGTGCGGCTCTCACCGTCATAGAGAGAGATGTGTAAGGGAGGGACATGGCGATATGGCCCTGCCTGTGTAGTTCTTATTCTCTGTTCAGAATAAAAGGAAAAAGGGCTAGCTGCACATATCAATAGCTGTACATAGCAATAGCTGTACATATCAATAGCTGTACATGCAATGCATCATTGCATTTTACCTTTTGATTCCCTATACGTTTGTGTTGTTTACAATATATGCACTTACGTGCTGAATGCCAACAAAACAGACATTTGATGCAGTTTCACTCTCCGCCTGCAGTTTCAACCGGGATCTTTTATAGCTGGGACCACTCCATCTTTCAGCTTTAAATGATCTGCAAATCCAGCGTCGAACTGGGCCTTGTTTATAATACATTTGTCACTGAAATGCCAGGACCAAACTAAAACACTTGCACAACTCAGTTGCTGCTCTGGAAAAACAAACTGTGTACTGTTCCCTTAACGCTGGATTCTTTGAGAAGCTGAATAAGGGTTATCTTTACCTCACAACCAAAACACTTGGTTTAGTGACGCACGTCTTTAGTGACTTTTGATTTTGTGTCACCCAAACGAAGCACATTGATGAACGTACTCTTGCTCTCGCTCTCGTTGAAGTGTGCATGTGCTCATCCGGTAGAAGTGCCCATTCAAGGAATCCTGCCCTTTATGACACCATTAGACAGCCCCTTTAAAGAAGTCCTCAACTCCAGACTCTGTGGATATTGCATGAATGACAACAAGGTGGAGCTGATGATTGAAGCAATGCACATATGGAATCACTCCTAATTTGCAATCCTGCAAATTTTCTGTACTCCTTCGTTTTTCTCAGACATAAGGGAGGCCCCGTCATACCCCTGGCTCAATATTTTAGAAGTACTGGGCCCAGTCTTTTCAAGCTCTGCAATTACTTTGTCGTCATATTTGTCATATGTTCTTTTGACTGCCTTTTGCATGTTTGTTAAGGCATTTTCCCACCTTCACTGCGTACTTCCAATCACTGAAGCCCCTTATGATGAAAGCTGAGTCTGATGATGAAATTAAGTATTTTCTGCATGAAAAACAAAACACAGCATCTGCTTCCATAGAGTATTCCAACCACTCCCGTGATATATACCATGATGCAACAAATGACCATTGCTGGTTGCCGCAAAGGTGAAGTGGAAATGTCTTAACTCAATCTGATTCGTTTTATCCTCGAGGTTGAGAGGAATTCTTCGGGGTTTGAGCCGGAGGACAAGGGCAGAGGATCAATTGATGTTGGTGTGTTGGCATCTCTCAAGTCTGCTAAGTTGCTGTTGGATGGTTGCAGTTGATGCATGGTCACATCTGGCAAACTATGGGACCGACCTGTCATATATTTTTGGATATCCATTTTTATATTCTGTTATGGTAGTCTTAATCATTCTATCTTTCGGTCTGACATTGATCATGCAATTTCAAGAAGCACACTGATACAAATCTATGTCTACCACTGTTGATGAATGGTTCCAAATTTAGTCCAAACAGGGTGATTGTAACAGTTGAACAGTTTGCGTGCAGGAGTACTTGTATTTTTGGGGGCCTGGATATTGGCATAGTCAGAATAACAAGGGCTGTATGAATGGAAAAGGTTATGATCCTGGACTGAGATTGAAATGTAATATAAAGAGGTTCCAGAAAACAATAAGGGTTTAGTTGAAGACAATGCTTCATATTTTGAATAAATGTGAAAATAAGTTAAATAAATAAGAGATAGGAGACATCCATGGGCACTTCCTGTGTAAAAAAGGATAAGCAAGGATGTTCTCTGTCTCAAGTTCTCTATGCTGCCAACAATGCTGAAGCTGATGTGAAGACTGTGATTGCTATTTCTGGGCATTAAGGTACCTTATGGAAGAGACTGCTACAGATATTCCCAGAGTGAACAACTTGGGCATGGGTGCTCCCTCTGAAGAGCAGGCAAGCATGGGTGTTTGATGAAGGGAAGATGCTCCCTGCAGAAAACTCTCAGGCATACATGCTCATTGTATGGATTATTATGGATTTATTATCCATTATTCATTATTATTCATGCATGGGGGCTTCATGTTGGGAACTCTCAAGCACTACTGCTCATTGTGTAATCCTGGTGTGCACAGATGCTCTCTGAGGGGAACATTTGCACAAGGGTGCTCCCTGTGGGGAACACTTTGTTATGGGTGATTCCTCTGGGGAACTCTTGGGCTCTGGCCCTTTCTCTGAAATGCTCTCAGGCACAGGTGCTCCCTGTGGGATCTCGCAGGCATGTATACTGCTCTTCCATGAGAGGAACACTGAGGCATGGGTTCTCCCTCTGAGGAACAGCCAAGCATGGGAGCTCCTTCTGAAGAACACCTAGGCATAGGTGCTTTTTGTGGGGTAACAATCAGGCACAGGTGATCTTTGTGGGCGCTTGACAGGCAAGGATATTCTCTGTCTCATGGAGCCTTGAGACTTATGCCATCTGCACTGCTGAGGCTGATGTGAATGCCTTTTCTTGGTATGAAGGTTCCTTGTGGAAGAGACAGGTACAGATATTCCCAGAGTGAACAACTTGGGCATGGGTGCTGCATGCAAAGAGCAGGCAGGAATGGGTGTTTGTTGAAGAGAAGATGCTCCCTGAAGAGAACACCTGGGCATGGGTGCTCCTGGTGGGGATAACTTGTGCATGTGTGTTCCCTGTGGGGAACTCTTAAACACTAATGATCCCTGTTTGCTCCCGGTGGGCACAGATGCTCTCTGGGGGAACATTTTAGCATGAGTGCTCCCTGTGGGGAACACTTTGGTATGGGTGATTCCTCTGGGGAACACTTGTGCAATGGTTCTCTAAAAAAACTCTCAGGCACCACTGCTCCCTGTGTGCTCACTGTGGGCACAGATGCTTTCTGCTTTCTTCTGTGAAACACTGTGAGAAATAGAGACAGGGAATAGATAGCTGAGTTAAAATACATACAATATTAAGGGCCTTCTGTAAACTTAAAAGTTTGGTGCTCATGCGTGAGACACATTAAAATAAGGGTGAAGCAGTGCAATGATAAAAGATATTTGTCTGCCACATATTAACACACACAGGTTTATTCTCTGGCCAATAAACAAACAGTATATGATTATGATTCAGGCAGCATTACAGGTCAGAAATCAGATTGGATTGGAACATTCAGAATATGTATCCAATTCCATCTGGTTGAAGATCGGTTAATTTGACGAATGAAAACAAAAGACTTATTTTTTTGTTAACTGTCATTATAACTAATAACTGTCATTAAAATATGTTCATTTTAAAAATACAGAAACAAAATAATAAACTGTTTGTTTTTGAACTCACCATCTCTCTATGAGTCTGTTTTCTGACACTAAGGTGGACCCCCAACCCAAAACTGAAAATTATCCCATAATTTACTCACCCTCAAGCCATCTTAGCAATGTCATGGCTGTCAGGATGTGGATAAATGGAGGACTCAATTGCAGTGAATAAAAGAAACAAAATGAACAGTCAAAAGTGACAAGGTGACAGTTTGAGGAAACTGTTTTGTGGCTCCCGTGTTTATGGTGTAACACAGGTTAGAATCCTGCTATATAAGGAACAGGAAAAAAAGAATATAATTTCCAAATAATTATAAATCTAACAAAATGTAAAAAGATTAAATAGAATGTTGCTTAAAGTCATTGTGTAACGTCTGTCAGAGTGGTTGACAACTGCCCAGATGGAAAATGAAAACGAAAGGAAACTCGAGGCGATTAAACTGGTCACTCAAGCTTTTATAGATGGGTTTCGTACCGGCACACTCCTCTCAGACATGTAAAGAGTGAGGTACAAAACAAGGAAAAAAGGAAACACTCCAACAAACATCACAAATAAAAGAAGGAGGATAGTAACAGTAGATAACTCTATTTAACAATCAGCGGTAGAGCGGCCATCTCTCTCAAAACTCAAAACTCTCTTCACTCAACCAAAAACTCCTCCCCCGTGCGTGCGTGCGTGCACACAACAACATACACCGTCTTAAAGGTATATTCCCACATAACAATAAAGTGGCCGTTACAATTGCAGTTTAATATAATACATAATAAAATGCTAAATGCTGAAATGATATATTCAGTTTAACCTGCGACTGCGTGTGACGTCATTGAGACAAGCCGTAGGAGCAGCGAGAGGCGCACGCATTGCTGATCGCGAGAGAGAAAATAAGCAAGATCAATCTAAGGCAAATATCTAAGTAATCCTTTCTAATACCTGAATAATATGATGTATAGTATGTTGTAGAGCTATATTTGATTTATATTGGGTTATTTTTAGAACGAGATTGATATTACCACTGACGATCGCTGATGAGAACCCCTGTATATCCATACGGGTGTAAAACATATAATACCCCCGGATTTGGTGAGTTTTTAAGTAATATTGTTTAATTTACTGAAAACTGAATGTTATATTTGTTTATTGAAGGTTTTGAAATGTTTCTGAAGTGTTTAAAGTGTGAAATAGTTACAGAAGAAGTGTGAGAGGTGATAAAATATTCCATTTAAGCGCTTGAATGTTATATTGTACAAAATTACATATTCTGGTATGTTATATATGTGATGCCTAGAGGAAAAAAGTATTTGAATACTGTTTTCATATATACAGATGGTTGATTAATGACTGTAAAGTATATATTGTGTTGTTCTAAAAGAAATAGTGTATAAATGTTTATGATGCTTAAAACGCTGTTTGTGTGAACAGGTCAGGTTTTTTTAGTGTGATTGGATGAACCCTTTAACACCGAGATGGCGAGCCTACCCAACCCGAACCCCAGTGACTTGAGGGAAGCACAAACGGAAGATTCCGGTAGTGCCTTCTACTAAGCAGGTGGAATCCATTTTTCATTGCGTACATTCTGATCAGAAGGAGCAGATTTTTCCCCAACGTTTATCATTTTGCACTATTGACTGTCGCAATACAACTTTTCATCTACATCAAGACACTTTGCATACACTAACACATTTTTGCACTTTGAGTGACCAAAGAACATTTCAATTGAGAAGTTGAGAAGAGACTTATATTGTTGAAGAATTTAATTTTTTCAAATTGTTTTGATTTGTCTATTGTGATTAATGAAATTTTATTTTTCTTATATTTTATGTTTTAATTTGGGTTAATCATTTGTATGAGTGGGAACTAAAAGAGTGAAAAGGAATTAAAAGGCGAAAAATAACAAAAGCTCTTACTAAACTAAAAGTTAGTGAAACTAAATATCTATAAACTAAAATTAGGAACTAAACGACTGAAATATAACTTGAATAACCAGTAGTAAATAGGAGAAAGCTATTTAAATAGTGAACAGAGCTCAAAATATATCTAAAAGAACAACGAGGATTGAAAAAGATAATTGTTGTTGTGATTGTTACGTTTGCTTTTATTATTATTTTTGCAATTATCAAAATACATATATATATATAATTTTTTTTTTTTTTTTTTACTTTTTTTCATTGCCTGTGTCTTGAGTGCCTTGACTCTTACCCTCCTGTAACCGAACCTAGACCCTGGTCCAATATCAGGTGCTTAGAGCGATCTGTCACTGTAGAATAGCCACACACTAATTGTTACAACTGCACACGCTACAGCAGAAACACCGGTTGGAGAGACCACCGAGGGAACAGAAAACAGGACAACAACTGAACAGATGACGAGACCAAGTCCAGCAAGAGAAACGACTTGCTACTAACTTTTTGTCCTGAGGTAGTGACGTTACATGTGACACTGAAGGTTCAAAGCGCGTGTCAAGTACGCAGCGCAATTTCTCATGAAGCTCCGTGTCGGAGCACGTATTGTTTTCAGAGAAACACGTGATCAATGAAAAACGAAGCCTCACTTTCTTTCCAGTCACGTGAATGCTTCACTTTGTGTGTTGGAATCGTTTGAACCCAGACCACTACTCTACAGGTTTTTGTCCATTTGTTACATTTATATACACTCACCTAAAGGATTATTAGGAACACCATACTAATACTGTGTTTGACCCCCTTTCGCCTTAAGAAATGCCTTAATTCTAAGTGGCATTGATTCAACAAGGTGCTGAAAGCATTCTTTAGAAATGTTGGCCCATATTGATAGGATAGCATCTTGCAGTTGATGGAGATTTGTGGGATGCACATCCAGGGCATGAAGCTCCCGTTCCACCACATCCCAAAGATGCTCTATTGGGTTGAGATCTGGTGACTGTGGGGGCCATTTTAGTACAGTGAACTCGTTGTCATGTTCAAGAAACCAGTTTGAAATGATTCGAGCTTTGTGACATGGTGCATTATCCTGCTGAAAGTAGCCATCAGAGAATGGGTACATGGTGGTCATAAAGGGATGGACATGGTCAGAAACAATGCTCAGGTAGGCCGTGGCATTTAAACAATGCCCAATTGGCACTAAGGGGCCTAAAGTGTGCCAAGAAAACATCCCCCACACCATTACACCACCACCACCAGCCTGCACAGTGGTAACAAGGCATGATGGATCCATGTTCTCATTCTGTTTATGCCAAATTCTGCCTCTACCATCTGAATGTCTCAACAGAAATCGAGACTCATCAGACCAGGCAACATTTTTCCAGTCTTCAACTGTCCAATTTTGGTGAGCTCATGCAAATTGTAGCCTATTTTTCCTATTTGTATTGGAGATGAGTGGTACCCGATGGGGTCTTCTGCTGTTGTAGCCCATCCGCCTCAAGGTTGTGTGTGTTGTGGCTTCACAAATGCTTTGCTGCATACCTCGGTTGTAACGAGTGGTTATTTCAGTCAAAGTTGCTCTTCTATCAGCTTGAATCAGTCGTCCCATTCTCCTCTGACCTCTAGCATCAACAAGGCATTTTCGCCCACAGGACTGCCGCATACTGGATGTTTTTCCCTTTTCACACCATTCTTTGTAAACCCTAGAAATGGTTGTGCATGAAAATCCCAGTAACTGAGCAGATTGTGAAATATTCAGACCGGCCCGTCTGGCATCAACAACCATGCCACGCTTAAAATTGCTTAAATCACCTTTCTTTCCCATTCTGACATTCAGTTTGGAGTTCAGGAGATTGTCTTGACCAGGACCACACCCCTAAATTCATTGAAGCAACTGCCATGTGATTGGTTGATTAGATAATTGCATTAATGAGAAATTGAACAGGTGTTCCTAATAATCCTTTAGGTGTGTGTGTGTGTATATATATATATATATATATATAATACACACACATACAGGCCTATAGCCTGTACTACATGATCATATATTCTGCCATATAAGCAGTATAAAAACCATAAGATAATTAGAGCACCATTTACTTGCATCAAACAACTCTGTTGGTATTTTTATAATTGTTAAATTTTATTTATTGCCACACTTTAATATGTGAATTATATAATCATAAAACTGAACATTTGGCATTGTCAGGCTTTTATTTGTGCTTTATTGATAAAACAATGACGCTGCACACTCGGGTTTATGGCTGCTATAAATTTGACCTGCCACAAGATGGCACTGTTTTCAACACTCTTGATGCTTTGAATCTTTTCCCAAAACAATCGGCAAACCCTCAGTGCTTCATGAGGCTTCATTTGCCCATCCCTATCCTGAGGTCCTGGGCACAAACAAACTGGTAACCAACACAGCAGAAACACAGCACAGACGAATGAAATGATCAACTGACAACAAGGGGTAGACACAGCGTGGCCTATAAAGGGTAGAGGGAATGAGCGACAGGTGCGGGAGATCAGCCTGTGATTATGCACCCTCCAATTACAAGCTGCAGGAAAATGACAGGACAAGACAAACAACAGAGGCAAACTGGTGCCACACCCTGACCTGTGACAATGTAACTTACTCATCACCATATATTGTCTAATATTGCCTACCACATTAAATCTGATATTGCTAGCTTTTAATCTAAATCACTATCACATGTTAGCATTTCGTTAGCCTGTTAGCTTGCCATCTCTGCACCCGGGTCTCCTGTTTTCTAAGTTCATTAAACAACTGTGGTGAGTTGGATTAGTAAATAGACTCCATCAAACAACTTTGGTAAAATCAACAAATACGGTAAGCCATGTCTTCTCCTGTCATTGTCACTTGCACTGCATGTTACATGTTTAGCATATCCTTCTCCGTTGGCGAACAGGGCTTTACATGTGATAAATGTAAGGAGATAGTCAGGCTGATGGAGAAGATTTCAGAATTAGAGACATGCATCCAGACTTTATCTGAGAGTAGTGAGAATGTAACAGCTTTAGACACTGCTTTGGATGCGACTAGCTTAGTGAACGTTGTACATTGTTCGGTTCCGGCTGTAGAGCCCATGCAGCAGGGCAATTGGGTAACGGTGATGTGGCATAGTCGCAGATCAAAAAAACACTCTTCCATTCCGATTAGAACATCAAACAGGTTCTCCCCACTCAGTGACGCACCCACTGAGAATCCTGTTGAAAGTGCCCTAGTTATTGGTGATTCTATTACACGGAACGTCACCATAGTTACATGTCAGGCGCTCTGGCTCCCGGTAAACATCAAAGCAAATTTAAAAGTGCTAGCTAAATTCTCTAAGATTATTATTCACGTCGGCTCTAACAATGTTCAACTTCGCCAGTCGGAGATCACCAAAATTAAGATTAAAGAGGTGTGTGAACTCGCAAGTACGATGGCAGATTCAGTTTTTTGTTCTGGTCCGCTCCCTGTTAAAAGGAGTGATGAGATACTTAGTAGACTATCATCACTCAATGGCTGGTTGTCTAAGTGGTGTCCGCAAAATAACATAGGGTTCATAGACAATTGGAAAAGCTTTTGGGGCAGACCTGACCTGTTGAAGAGGGACGGCATCCATCCTTCTTGTAGTGGTGCCGCTCTTCTCTCTAGTAATTAGGCACATAGTCTTAGAGCTAAACCTTGACTAACTGGGGCCCAGGTCAGGAAGCAGACGGACTGGCTTACCCGACCACCTGCTAGCTGTCTCCCGTTATAGAAATCAGATAAATCCCAACACATAGAGACTCTTTCACCTAGATATTATCACAGAGACTGTGTCTGTTTCCCAAATTAGTAAATACAAAAAACCATCAAGACCATTCAACAGTAAAAACTTCATTGATGTCCAACAAATAAACAACAGATATAATACAGATGATCAAATGATAAAGCTCGGGTTGCTGAATATTCGATCAGTTTCCCCAAAAGTGCTTATTGTTAATGATATGATTAAAGATAATAATCTAGATGTGCTGTGTTTGACAGAAACCTGGCTAAAACCTGACGACTACATTACTTTAAATGAGTCCACCCCACAAGATTATTGTTATAAACACAAGCCGCGTCTGAAAGGTAAAGGGGGAGGTGTTGCTGTAATTTATAATAATATCTTCAGTATTACTCAGAAGTCAAGTCACCTTTATTTATATAGCGCTTTTAACAAGTCCAATTGTTTCAAAGCAGCTTCACATTGTTAACAGGAAAATAATGCAACAGAATTTGTACAGCTGTTCTGGTGAAACGGTGATGTTATCCAGCTAATTTCAAATATCATATAGTGTCAATGCGGGCAGATCGTAATATAGATGAAATTTAGGTGTCCCCAACTGAGCAAGCCAAAAGCCAGAGGCAACGGTTGCAAGGAACCAAAACTCCTTCAGGGTCAGAATGGAGAAAAAAACCTTGGGAGAAACCAGGCTCAGTCGGGGTGCCAGTTCTCCTCTGGCCGACGAACAAATTACTGATTACAATTCTGGCAACATTGCAGGTCGTCACGCCAGAGACGGGTTTAATGAGGATGTTGTGTCGATGCAGCATTTACGGGGGGAGTTTATTTCTCTGCAGACATTTCAGGGATGCCAGGCGCAGGTCCACCATCTGATCTGGATACGGCCAGGATCTGGCTGACTGCAGTAAACCTCGGGATAAACAGAGAGACTAACATTAGCGTAGATGCCATTCTTCTTATGATGTAACGAGTACATCAGGTGTTATGGGAAGTGTTCCCGGTTCCGGCTGACCTAGTTAATGCAGCCTAACAATCATTTACTGATTTGATTAATAGAAATTGATAATGTTTTATGTGTAAGCCATAGTAAAGAGATGCGTTTTTAGTCTAGATTTAAACTGATAGAGTTTATAACTGATAGAGAATGCTAGGAAGACTGTTCCAGAGTTTAAGCACTAAATAGGAAAAGGATCAACCGCCTGCAGTTGATTTTGATATTCTAGGTATTATCAACTGGCCAGAGTTTTGAGACCGCAATAGACATGATGGAGTATAATGCGTTAAGAGCTCACTCAAGTACTGGGGAGCTAAACCATTTAGTGCTAAGTAAGTAAGTAATAAGCAAGTCTAGTTAGAATAGAATATAAGTTTGTAATAGAAGTCTAGTTTCAAATATAATTCTTATGAAGTTTTGGTGCTTTATGTAGCATCATGTAGTGTAATTGATAAATCCTGTTTGATATTTGTGTTGGCTACTGTATACAGGCCACCAGGGCACAATACAGACTTTATCAAAGAATTTGCTGACTTTCTATCCAAGTTAGTACTGGCTGCAGATAAAGTACTAATTGTTGGTGATTTTAATATCCATGTAGAGAATGAAAAAGATGCATTGGGATTAGCATTTAGAGACATTCTAAACTCTATTGGAGTAAGGCAACACGTGTCAGGACCTACTCAGTGCCTTAATCACACACTAGACCTAATATTGTCACATGGAATAAATGTTGATACCGTTGAATTTCTGCAGCAGAGCGATGACATCTCAGATCATTACCTAGTATCATGTATACTTAATTTAGCTAAGGCTGCAAAGCCGTCCTCTCGCTTCAAAAATGGCAGGACTATCACTGCCGCCACTAAAGATTGCTTTGTAAATAATCTTCCTCATCAGTTTCATCTCCTCAGCATCCCAGATAGCCTAGAGGAACTCAATTTTGCAACAGAAACTATTGACATAGTCTACATTCAATAGTATTGAAAATAGTCCAACGCCAGGGTACAACGAGCACACCCGGGCCCTTTAAACAGCAGCCAGAAAAATGGAGCGCAGCTGGAAGAAAACAAAACTTGAGGTTTTTTGTAATTCGTGGAAAGAGAGCATGATCGCATACAGAAAGGCCGTAAAAACTGCTAGATCTGCTTATTTCTCGACTCAATTAGAAGAAAACAAACACAACCCTAGGTATTTATTCGATGCAGTGGCTAAGTTAACCAAAAATAAAGCTTCAACTTCTGATGGTTGTAAACAGCACAGCAGTAATGACTTTATGAAGTTTTTTTACGTGTAAGATTGATAATATTAGGAAGAAAATTATAACCGTGCAGCCGTCTATTACAGTATCACATCAGACAGAGCATTGTAGTGTCACTGAGGAAAAATTACACTCATTCACTTCTATAGGAGAGGAAGAATTGGCTAAACTCGTTAAATCATCTAAATCAACAACATGTATGCTCGACCCTATACCGACTAGGCTATTAAAAGAGATGCTACCAGAGGTCATAGATCCTCTTCTTAATATCATTAACTCATCTTTGTCATTAGGATATGTACCAAAAACTTTTAAGTTGGCTATTATCAAACCACTTATTAAAAAAACTCAACTTGATCCTACAGAATTAGTCAATTACAGGCCAATCTCAAATCTACCCTTTCTGTCAGAAATACTGGAAAAGGCAGTGTCTTCACAATTGTGCTCCTTTTTAGAAAGAAATGGTATCTGTGAGGATTTCCAGTCAGGATTTAGACCGTATCATAGTACTGAGACTGCTCTCATCAGAGTTACAAATGATTTACTCTTATCATCCGATCGTGGTTGTATCTCTCTATTAGTGTTACTCGATCTTAGTGCTGCATTCGATACTATCGACCACAACATTCTTTTGAATAGACTCGAAAAAATGGCATTAGTTGAACTGCATTGGCATGGTTTAAATCATACTTATCTGACCATTATCAGTTTGTAGCAGTAAATGAAGAGATGTCACACCGATCACAAGTTCAGTATGGAGTACCGCAGGGCTCAGTGCTAGGATCGTTGCTCTTCACCCTGTACATGCTACCACTGGGAGATATCATTAGGAAGCAGGGCGTTAGTTTTCATTGTTATGCTGACGATACTCAGCTCTATATTTCTTCACGCCCTAACGAAACTTACCAATTCACAAGATTAACGGAATGCATAGCTGATATAAAACATTGGATGTCTAGTAATTTCTGAAAAAACTGAAAAAACTCTGCAAGTAGTAATCTAGAATACTGTCTAACACTCGATGGCTGCTCTATCAAGCCCTCGTCGTCAGTTAGGAACCTGGGTGTGCTCTTTGATACCAATCTTTCTTTTGAATGCCATGTTTCTAGCGTCTGTAAAACTGCATTCTACCATCTTAAAAATATATCTAAATTACAGCATATCCTTTCAATGCAAAATGCTGAACAGTTAATTCATGCGTTCATGACCTCAAGGCTAGATTATTGTAATGCTCTACTGGGTGGTTGCCCTGCTCGCTTAATAAACAAACTCCAGCTGGTCCAAAACGCAGCAGCTCAAGTTCTTACTAGAACTAGGAAGTATGACCATATTAGCCCGGTTCGGTCAACACTGCACTGGCTCCCTTTTGAACATCGTATACATTTTAAAATCTTGCTTCTTACTTACAAAGCACTAAATGGTTTAGCTCCCCAGTACTTGAGCGAACTCTTAACGCATTATACTCCATCACGTCTATTGCAGTCTCAAAACTCTGGCCAATTGATAATACCTACAATATCAAAATCAACTGCAAGCGGTCGATCCTTTTCCTATTTAGCGCTTAAACTCTGAAACCTGAAATCTAGACTAAAAACGCATCTCTTTACTATGGCATACACATAAAACATTATCAATTTCTATTATTCAAATCAGCAAATGATTGTTAGGCTGCATTAACTAGGTCAGCCGGAACCGGGAACACTTCCATAACACCTGATGTACTCATTACATCATAAGAAGAATGGCATCTACGCTAATGTGAGTCTCTCTGTTTATCCCGAGGTTTACTGCGGTCAGCCGGATCCGGGCCGTATCCAGATCAGATGGTGGACCTGCGCCTGGACATGACCAATGCATCCCTGAAATGTCTGCAGAGAGCGCGTCAAATAAACTCCCCCCGTAAATGCCGCATTGACACGACATCCTCATTAAACCCGTCTCCGGCGTGACGACTCCAATCTTTCGAATAATCCTACGAATATATATTTACCTAATATGACTTAAGACCTGCAATGTTGCCAGAATTATAATCATACACTGTTTGTTTGTCGGCCAGAGGAGAACTGGCACCCCAACTGAGCCTGGTTTCTCCTAAGGTTTTTTTCTCCATTCTGGCCCTGAAGGAGTTTTGGTTCCTTGCCACCGTTGCCTCTGGCTTTTGGCTTGCTCAGTTGGGGACACCTAAATTTCATCTATATTACAGATCTGCCCGCATTGACACTATATGATACTTGAAATTAGCTGGATAACATCACCGTTTCACCAGAACGGCTGTACAAATTCTGTTGCATTATTTTCCTGTTAACAATGTGAAGCTGCTTTGAAACAATTGGACTTGTTAAAAGCGCTATATAAATAAAGGTGACTTGACTTGACTTGACTTAAAGCGTGGGTCAAATGCAGTGGCCTCCTCAAGAAAGCTTCTGATGTCATCCCTCTGTAAGACAAATATTAAAAACAAAGACCTCAAGCAACCATATTATTCTTTTTTTCTTTCTTTCTTTAAAAATCTTATTTACCTGGTATTGCTTGGACAGGTTTTCCCAGACAGCCTGCTTAATGATGGACGAAAACATTATGTCTTCCTCTACAACTGTGAAGTGTTTTTCAAGCTTTTGAAGAATTGGTAGGATCTGACCACATGTAGGGCTCTGTTCAGAAGAAACACAGAGTGTAGATATGTATAAAATTCTCGTCAGATGGACAAACTCTTCAGCCTTTCTGAAATCTTCGTCAGTCAGCTGAGCAAGTCTGAATAAAAAAGAAGCTCAGGCAAGTTTTCACCTTGATAGTCATATCACTCATAGCAAAGAACTATACAAACTCTTCTTGCTCGGGCCATCTCTATCAGCTTTCTCAAACGCGGATCCAACTGGCTGCCTGAATAGCAGTGTACTGTTCAAGAAACCATTCTATCATCAAGTAGAGGGAATTCCAGCAGGTTTTTACGTCAAGAATAAGTGAGCGTTGAGGCAAATCTAAAACAGAAGCATGGGTGAGATGAAAACAAATGTTAAACTTTATAACAAATGTTAAACTTTATACATCAAAATACAATTTATTTCTGTGATGCAAAAAAGAGCTGAATTTTCAACCATTACTCCAGTCTCCAGTGTTGCATCCCATCCCAGAATTTCGATATACAGTGTTGGTTGATCTAAAATGTAAAAAAAAAAGTCTAGTTTTCTTGACAATAGAGGAATATTTTTTTTATAAGGTATTCTTCAAACATTCTTTCAACTTAAGTTGGCTTGGGAGAACCAACTTACTGAAATGCTATATAAACTTAATATTATTATTATTCTTACAAAAAACATTGACCGCTACTCCTTCTAGAGCTTTAAAGCTACAACCACCAAACTCGGCTCAGACCTTCAGACTGTTCTGAAGTTAGTTGCTATATCTTTTCAGACTGATTGGACTCAAGAGTTTTCCTAAAATAGCAACCGCATAGCAACCACCTAGAATACCCGACCAACCACATAGCAACCAGCCCAAGTACTCTAGCAACCACATAGCAACACCCTAGCAACCACCTTGAGTACACTAGCAACCGCACAGCAACCACCCAATATAACTTCTACCTAACTAAAACTACTTCAAACTTAAACTGTCTGACATAAAGCTATAATATCTACTTAACTTTCTGGCTGCTCTCTCAAGTTTGTCTCAACAAACTTTATTTAGTTTTGATTTACAATTCAACATTCCAAGAACATAAAAATGTCCAGTTTCATTCATGTTAGTAGAATGTTATTTAAAGGTTGTTATTTCAAGTATATCTTATCTAATATAAAAAATATTTATTTATTTTTTATTTTATTTTTTTTACATTCTCAACATTGAATATTTAGAGAACATTCTTATAACAAAATTCTGTTAGCTGGGATGATGCTTCAGAAATTCTAATATGCTGATTTTTTTATCAATGTTTTATCAATGTTTTTTCAGGTTTCATTGATGAATAAAAAGTATAATAAAAAGAACAGCATTTAGTCAAAATAGAGCAATTTTCTAGCGATAAGTATTTTTACTGTCACTTTTATCAGTTTAACATCACTAGCCAGGTTTCCATTAAATTGAGGTTAAACCATTGTTCTGAAGATGAACAGATGTCTTACGGTTTGGAACAACATGAGGGCAGTAAATGACAGAATTCATTTGTGGGTGAACCATCGCTTCACTGTAAAAAAATGTTATGTGCTATTTACTTAAAATTATGGTAACAATATTACACATAATATTTTTGAGTAGTTTTTAAGGCTTGTTTTTAATTGAATCTATCTGAATAAATCAAGTAAAATCTCTTTTAGTCTACTGAAACAATTCATTTTAATATATTTTGTGAAATGTTCTTATTTTAAGTTGACTTTTAAAAAAGGCCTATACATTAGAGTGAATGAAAATGACCTGTCTATATTTGACTTTGAGTAACGTTATACAATTATATATTTATAGACCATATGCAGCTAGCACAACACAAGCAGAAACAAACTTGTTACTGCACTGGCATTAGCAAAGTTATTGCTCATTGAACAAAACAACATGCTTTATAATATTAGTATACATGCAGTTATCCACAACTTACTATTCTGCACAATGGTAACAATCAAAACTTCAACATAAAAGAAACCCTTTCAAATGACAGACATAACTGAACATTAATCAGATGTTTCCCTTAACTCAAAAACACATAAAATAACACTTAATTTCAATATTAACTCTCCATTTCCAGCCATATGCAAAGCATGCTGGGAACTAACAATGGTGTCTCTAAATAAAACAGCACAATTGAGATAATTCTCTGAAAATAAATAGGTAACCTTATTTTCCTTAATTTTATCAGCTTGATTGGTTCTTCAATTCAAGCGTCAAAATTGCTTACATTTCCTTAAAAAAATTTGGAAAATGTATCACTTGGTTTTATTAGTGAAATACTATTTCTATACAACACTGAACAACAATTTTATTAAGAAAATAGACACACTATTTTTAATGATCACCTTCATTTTTTTAGTGAAAATTACAAGACCCATGATTAATTTTTTACAGTGTTTAAGCTCATAGACGCGAACAAGAATATGTTGTTTCCCTCAACAGATCTCACGGCCACAACACACTCACGTTCCCAAAAGTTACTATGTAGTGCCACAACAAAAAGAGGACAAAACATGTCCCTTTCTGTACCTAACATTTTGGGTGTCTCCATTTAAAACAAACTGTAATACGTGTCGTAATACAGTTGATGAATCCAATGTATGAATCCAATGTATGATAGTCAGGAAATGATTGATATAGTTTAAAAAGTTTAATAAATATTATTTTTCTTATACAGCTTAAATCTTTATACTTATAACTGGGGTTGTATGGATTACGATAGTGTTCACTTTATCTATATTCAGCATTTACTGAGGCTAGTCTGTGATTTTATTGCCGCCCTAATACAATATATCAGTGTTTTTCACATAAATCATCTGTGTAAAAATACCAAGCCAAATTACCAGTTTGATGAAAAATAACACAGACATCGGGACGTGTCACCTAATTCATAAACCTATTTTACACATGAGGTGTAAATGTGTACAACAGCAAGCGCACTGCTGATGTATAGCCAAAAACAGCACACCAGCAGAATGTGTCCCCAACTGAGCAAGCCAAGCCAAAGGCGACAGTGGCAAGGAACCAAAACTCCATCAGGTGGCATAATGGAGTTAAAAAAACTACCTTGGGAGAAACCAGGCTCAGTCAGGGTGCCAGTTCTCCACTGGCCAACGAACAAACAGTGTATGATTATGATTCTGGCAACATTACAGGTCAGAAGTTATATTAGATTGGAATATTCGAAAGATCGGAGTCATCACGCCAGAGACGGTTTATTGAAGATGTCAATGAGGCATTTACAGGGGGGAGTCTAATTGACGGTCTCTGTAGACACTTCAGGAATGCATTGGTCATGTCTAGGCACAGGCCCACGATCTGGATACAGCCCAGATCCAGCTGACTGCAGTAAACCTCGGGATAAACAGAGAGACTAACATTAGCATAGATGCCATTCTTCTTATGATGTAACGAGTACATCAGGTGTTATGGGAAGTGTTCCCAGTTCCGGCTGACCTAGTTCCTGCAGCCTAACAATCAGCCTAACAATGCAAACAATCATTTAACTGATTTGAATAATATAAATTGATAATGTTCTATGTGTATGCCATAGTAAAGAGATGCGCTTTTAGTCTAGATTTAAACTGACAGTGTGTGTCTGCTTCCCAAACAATGCTAGGAAGACTGTTCCAGAGTTTAGGTGCTAAATAGGAAAAGAATCGACCGCCTGCAGTTGATTTTGATATTCTAGGTATTATCAAATGGCCAGAATTTTGAGACCGCAACAGACGTGATGGAGTATAATGCGTTAAGAGCTCGCTCAAGTACTGGGGAGCTAAACCATTTAGTGCTTTATAAGTAAATAGCAAGATTTTAAAATGTATGTGATGTTTAATAGGGGGCCAGTCCAGTGTTGACAGAACCAGGCTAATATGGTCATACTTCCTGGTTCTAGCTGCAGTTTATTTATTAAGCGAGCAAGACAACCACCCAGTAGAGAATTACCTAGCCTTGAGGTCATGAATGCATGAACTAACTGTTCAGCATTTTGCATTGAACGCATATGCCGTAATTTAGATATATTTTTAAGATGGTAGAATGTCTTCAAATGAAAGATTGGTATCAAAGAGCACACGCAGGTTCCTAACTGATGACGAGAACTTGACAGAGCAGTGTAGCGATATCGAGCCCCAGGGGAAATGGTGCGGGATTTATGCACGCGTTTAATCGTGTTATGATCAAATATGCACAGATCCGCACAGAGGGGAATTTGGATATTAACAGTTGATTATAACGGATTATAACAATTATTAATATCTAGGGCTTGATTCAACTTTTAGAAATTTCTTTGATTCTAGAATTGAGTTCAAAGGACGGATAATTGTCCACCAAATACCCACCTTTTAATGACTCTTAAACAACGTTTCTCTGGCCAGGAGAAGTATCTTTCTTTTAATTTGTAACAGGGTCGGTTCAACGTAAAAGGGACCTATGTATGAGCAACTCAAGCGCAATCACGTGTGAATATATATATATATATTTTAATAAATCAACAAACAATAAACAAACATACACAAATTAACTGAAAGCAGGAAGGAGAGAGAGTGTGAGAGAGAGAGAGAGAGAGAGAGAGAGAGAGAGAGAAGGCAACGGTAGTATTATCGACACAACCTATTGAGCACAAGCAAGAAATCAGTCCAACTTATTGGTATAAGCTCAAGACTTTATAACGGCAGCTTAAGGGATACTTGCATATGTTTCCTTGGTCGCGAGTTCGTGCGTTTAGGGGAATTCCGCGATCCGGTCCGTGTTTGAATCTTGCAGGGTGTGTCCTTGGAGTCTGCAGGAAATTCAACTTTGGTTCCCATTCAGTCGGTCACTCTCGACGCCACGTCGGAGTACCGACGAATAGGAATCTCGCTCGCGAGAGCCAATCTACTTCGAGTGTAACTAAAACGAGCCAATGCACATTGGCATGCAATGATTGCACCAGGTGCTCATGGCACGCTGTGCGGGTATAAATGAGACACAGGTGATTGCATCAAATTAGCATTTTGCTTCGGAGCCGAGTGGTAGATGGTTACGCCAGCTATCACTCCCTACCTCGCAGTGACTGACGCGGAGCCGCCTTTCGGAAGCGATCTCTTCAGTCGGTGTTGGTGTGACGGCACTGCAGCGGGTCGTGTGGTTTCGATCATCTCTCTTTGTTGTTCGTTAGAACGATCACAAGGGCGGTTCTCACAGCTGGTTCGGGTGCGCCAGGTGGAGAGCGCTAAAAAGCCGTTCCCACGGCTGGTAAGAGCTCCTCGTGAGAGAGAGCGCGCACGTCAGGCTGCACTACCCCCTGACTGTGTCGCCGCGACCCCTCCCCCTGCGTGCTTCAGCACCAAGGAGAGCGTCCTTCTGAAAGAGCTTGCACAGATAGAGCTTGCGTCTTTTTCAAGATGACATTCTATCTGTGTGTTTCTGGATGCGGTGGTTTCCTGTCACCGAGGATGGTCATCAGCGCTGTATCTCGTGTTTGGGCGTTCAGCACGCTGAGGCAGCGCTGGTGGATGAGTCATGTTCTCACTGCGGGAACATGACCATCTCGGAGTTGCGATCGCGGCTCCGTCTCGCAAGGGCGGAGCCCCGTGCCTCTGCCTCGATCTAACCTCCTCCTCAGAGGGTTACTTCAGGCAGTAGCCCTGCTGATTTGAGGGTTACAGTGAGCGCGTTTCCCCCAGGGAACAACCCCGGGGAACCCTCATCCCTCTCGCACTCCGCAGCCAGTAGAGCTGCCATTGGACGCGGTGGGCCGTCCACGAGATGTGCACCATCCGTATCCTTTGGGGCTCCCTTGAGGACCAGATGTCCATCGCTGCATCGGAGGGAGGGTCAGAACTCTCTGGAGAGGATGTGTCGGCGCAGGGGCTCCTCCGGGTAGACCCGCTGTGCCCGATACTGATCCAGAGATGATGGCTATGCTTGCCGGGCCGCCGAGAGAGTCGGGCTCGTGTGGAACCCTCCACCGTGTCCTGAACCCTCAAGGCTGGATGATTGGTTTCTCGGGGTGGCCCGTGCTGGTTCTCAGCGCCCCACCCGGTGCCTTTTTCCCGGAGGTGCACGAGGAGCTCACAAGGTCGTGGACGGCACCTTTTACTGCCCGAAACGGCCTAGTGGATCCTCCTCCTCACCACCCTCGATGGCGGACCTGCAAAGGGATACACGCAGGTTCCTCCGTGGAACGGGCCGTTGCTATGCAACTGTGCCCTAACTCCACTTCCAGGGGGAACCCGTGTCTTCCCTCCAGGGCCTGTAGGTACTCGTCCGATCTGATCGGGAAGGCCTATCAGGCTTGTGGAGAGGCAGGCTCCGCCTACACGCTATGGCGTTGTTGCAGGTCCATCAGGCCCAGGCACTGAAGGCCCTGCACGAGGTGGTCACGATCCCGCAGTTCTTCAGGAACTGAGAACCGCGACGGACCTCGCTTCGTGCGACGGAAGGTTCTGGCGCGGGCCGTGGGTCATGCGATGTCCACCATGGTGGTCCAGGAACGCCATCTCTGGCTGTGTCTGGCGGACATGAGGGAGACCGACAAAGTCAGGTTCCTTAACTCCCCCGTCTCCCAGACTGGCCTTTTCGGCGACGCGGTCCAGAACTTCGCCCAGCAGTTCTCGCCGCACAGAAGCAGACTGAGGCGATCAGTCACATCCTGCCACGGCGGTCAGCTGCTGTCTCCACCCGCCGCCCGGCAGCGCTCAGCCTGCTCGTCGCCGAGGGCGGCCGCCTGCGTCTGCCTCCGCTCCCACGCCGCAGCAGCAGCCTCCACCCAAGCGGCGTCGTGGAGCCGGGCGCAAGCAGGCCGCCCCGCCCGTCCAGGGGCCTGCCAAGAGACGGGCGACCCGGAGATGAGGAGGACTGCTCTTCTGGAGACGGTGACCGCACCGCTCCATCCCCCGGAGGAGGGCCGGGAGGAGAATCTTGTGTTCCGTTTTCTTTCTGTTCCGCCGCTGGGCTCAGCCCCAGCGGTACCCAAATTCTCAATAAAAGAGCAGTTTCTTCCATCTCCGGGTCCTCAGGGGGCTCGGAGAGTTGTGGCCGGTCAAACGCCGGACCACACTCATCCTCCTTCGCCAGCAGGCAGCAGTGGACGTCCCCCTCAGGTTCCTGCTGCCCACCTGTGGAATCAGGGAAGTGTGGCACGGCACACTCTCACCTCGCTGCGGGCCGCCTCCACGAGACAGCCGCCCCAGCCCGGTACCTGCATTCCACCGCGCTGCCCCACGGTGGGTACGCTGGTGGTCCCTATGGTCCCGCTTTGTACGGTCCCTGGGAGCCTGGCTAGCGCTCCCGCTCCGTCTCGCTGGCTCATTCGGACCATCAGGCTCGGCACGCGATTCAGTTCGCCCGCGCGCCCCAGGTTCAAGGGCGTCCGCTTCACCGGTGAATGCCACAGATGCTCATGTCCTGCGTGCGGAGATCGCTGTCCTGCTGGCGAAGGGGCGCGATAGAGCCGGTCCCTCCAGCCGATATGAAGACCGGCTTCTACAGCCCGTACTTCATTGTACCCAAGAAAACCGGTGGGTTACGGCCAATCTTGGACCTGCGAGTCCTGAATCGGAGCCTCCACAAGCTACCGTTCAAGATGCTCACGCAGAAACGCATTTTCGAATGCATCCGTCCCCAAGATTGGTTTGCAGCGATCGACCTGAAGGACGCGTACTTTCATGTCTCGATCCTTCCTCGACACAGGCCATTTCTGCTCTTTGCGTTTGAGGGTCGAGCATATCAGTACAAAGTCCTGCCCTTCGGGCTGGCCCTGTCCCCCCGTGTCTTCACGAAAGTCACGGAGGGGGCCCTCGTGCCCATGAGAGAACAGGGCGTTCGCATCCTCAACTATCTCGACGACTGGCTCATTCTAGCACAGTCCAGGGATCAGTTGTGCGAACACAGGGACCTGGTGCTCAGACACCTCAGCCAGTTGGGTCTTCGGGTCAACTGGGAAAGAGCAAACTCACCCCGTGCAGAGGATCTCTTTTCTCGGTATGGAGTTGGATTCGGTCGAGCGGACAGCGCACCTCACAGAGGAGCGTGTTCAGTTGATGCTGAACTGCCTGAACACGTTTCAAGGCAGGATGGCGGTTCCACTGAAACAGTTTCAGAGGCTCCTGGGGCATATGGCAGCCGCGGCAGCAGTAACACCGCTCGGCCTGCTTCATATGAGACCGCTTCAGCATTGGCTACGGCCGAGTCCCGAGATGGGCGTGGCAACGCGGCACTCACGGGTGAGCATCACACGGCCTGTCGCCAGTCCTTCAGTCCGTGGTCCGACCCCTCGTTCCTTCGGGCTGGAGTGCCCCTGGAACAGGTGTCCAGGCATGCTGTGGTTTTCACGGATGCCTCCGCCACGGGCTGGGGAGCCACGTACAACGGGCATGCAGTGTCAGGGGTTTGGACGGGCCCGCACCTGCATTGGCACATCAATTGCCTCGAGTTGCTAGCAGTACATCTTGCTCTGAGCCGCCTCAAAAAGGCGGTTACGGGCAAAGATGTACTGGTCCGCACTGGACAACACTGCGACCGTTGCGTATATCAACCGACAAGGTGGTCTGCGCCCCGTCGCATGTCGCAACTCGCCCGCCATCTCCTCCTCTGGAGTCAGAAGTGTCTGAGGTCGCTTCGGGCCATTCATGTACCTGGTGTGCGCAACCGTGTGGCCGACGAGCTCTCACGAGCTGCGCTCCCAGGGGAGTGGCGACTCCACCCCCAGGTGGTTCAGCTGATCTGGAGACAGTTCGGGGTGGCACAGGTCGACCTGTTTGCTTCCCCAGAAACGTCCCACTGCCAGTGGTTCTATTCGCTGACCGAGGGTACACTCGGCACGGATGCCCTTGCGCACAGCTGGCCCCAGGGGCTGCGCAAATATGCGTTTCCCCCAGTGAGCCTACTTGCACAGACACTGTGCAAGGTCAGGGAGGACGAGGAGCAGGTCCTGTTGGTGGCGCCGTACTGGCCCAACCGGACCTGGTTCCCGGAACTTATGCTCCTTGCGACAGCCCCTCCTTGGCCGATTCCTCTGAGGAAGGACCTTCTGACTCAGAGGCGGGCACCCTGTGGCACCAGCGTCCAGACCTGTGGAAGCTTCATGTCTGGCTCCTGGGCCGGACGCGGAGGTTCTAGGTGACTTACCCCAAGAGGTAGTTAACACCATCACTTCGGCACGTGCACTGTCTACAAGACAGGCTTACGCCTCGAAGTGGAACCTGTTCGTCGAGTGGTGTTCTTCTCGCCGAGAAGACCCCCGAAGATGTTCGATCGCGTCTGTGCTTTCCTTCCTGCAACAAGGGTTGGAGCGTAGGCTGTCCCCCTCCACCCTCAAGGTCTATGTTGCTGCTATATCCGCCTATCACGACCACGTAGAAGGTGAGACGGTTGGGAAGCACGACCTGGTCGTCAGGTTCCTTAGGGGGGCGAGACGGTTAAATCCTCCTCGACCCCCCTCCATACCCTCTTGGGATCTTGCTCTGGTGCTCCGAGCACTCCAGAATGCCCCATTCGAGCCTTTGCAGTCAGCAGAGCTAAAGATTCTGTCTATGAAGACTTTGCTGTTGGCTGCATTGGCCTCCATCAAGAGGGTAGGGGACCTGCAGGCATTTTCGGTCGACGAATCGTGCCTAGAGTTCGGGCCGGGAAATACCCACGTGGTACTAAGGCCCTGGCCTGGCTATGTGCCCAAGGTTCCTACCACTCCCTTCAGGGACCAGGTGGTGAACCTGCAAGCGCTGCCCCCGGAGGAGGCAGACCCAGCCCTAGCTTTGCTCTGTCCCGTCCGCGCTCTGCGGATCTACGTGGATAGAACTCAAAGCTTCAGAACCTCAGATCAGCTCTTTGTCTGTCACGGAGGCCAGCAGAAGGGAAAGGCTGTCTCCAAGCAGAGGATGGCCCACTGGATAGTGGATGCCATCACCTTGGCTTACCAAGCACAAGGTGTGCCCTGTCCGCTCAAAAGTGCGAGCACACTCTACTAGAAGTGTTGCATCCTCCTGGGCGCTGGCACGTGGCGCCTCGCTGTCAGACATCTGTAGAGCTGCGGGCTGGGCGACACCCAACACGTTCGCTAGATTCTATAGCCTACGTGTAGAGCCGTCTCCTCCTGTGTTCTCACCTCAAACGGGTAGAAGCACTGAGAGGCCCGGCTCTTGTCGGCTTGCTGCGCTCCGGCGCTCTTATTCTCCAGAAGCAAACTCTGTGAGTCCTCCATCTCCTCGGTGTCGGACGCCGCGCGGGCGTCGGGCATCAGGCCCCTTGCCGCTGAATCCTTGAGAACCGGTAATGGGCTGGGCTTATATGAGTGACCCTGCAGGGATCCCATATATTCTTCCACGGTCGCTCCCTACGGGAAGCCCGTGTCTTTCCCTTTGGGAGAGCCTTCCCGTCACCGGGACTGAGCCCCCTCCTCCCTTGCGGGCTACGGCTCAGCTTTGTACTCCACATAACTCCTCCGGGTACGAGGTGGGCTCGCAGCGGCCCCTTTTCTAGGCACGCTTTCCCAGTGTCATCCAATAATCACTGAGCAGGGTCATGCGGAACAGCAGTGGTGGACTTCCTGGTGTGAGCCCCATCTCATCAAGTAAGAGAGCTCAGGCGGCTCACACTGGGCACTGGAAGGGGCAGAGGCCATGGCACTTTGGTAGGGATTCCTATTCGTCGGTACTCCGGCGTGGCGTCGAGTGACCGACTGAATGGGAACGTCTCGGTTACGTATGTAACCCTCGTTCCCTGAAGGAGGGAACGGAGACGCCACGTCCCGTCGCCATGTCCTCTGTACCCTGCTGGGGTGCCGGCCTACCTACTCGGCTCCTCAGCAAAAGGCTAATTTGATGCAATCACCTGTGTCTCATTTATACCCGCACAGCGTGACATGAGCACCTGGTGCAATCATTGCATGCCAATGTGCATTGGCTCGTTTTAGTTACACTCGAAGTAGATTGGCTCTCGCGAGCGAGATTCCTATTCGTCGGTACTCCGACGTGGCGTCTCCGTTCCCTCCTTCAGGGAACGAGGGTTACATACGTAACCGAGACGTTCCTTTGTGTGATGAGATCCGTTGGAAGATGGCGAAGAAGAAGAGGTAGCAAAAAGAAGAGCAAAAAGAAGAGAAGGAGAAGAGGCCGAGGAGCGTTTGCAGGCCTCCTTAAAGGGCCATGATGGGGCACGCCTCTTTTGTCGGAACAGCCAATCAGAGCGAAGGAACTCAGAAGCGGGAAATTTTCCTTTGTCTTTGAGTCTCGCTTCATTAACATGTTTATGGCTCTCTTAGATGAGCAGACTTGGGGGTTTTGGTATGCAGACTTTGGGGTTTCGGCCTAACAGAAAGAGTTTGATGCATCATAGTACCACACAACACACCTAGCCGGCCTACAAATTGCGAGACAAAGATTTCGAGACCAAGCATGGGGAGTTTAACTTAATAATTAAAAGGCAGCGAGGATTGACGTCATTCTTCCTTAAGCATTCACTGGCTATAAGTTTCTAACCTATCAAACACATCTCAAATGGTTATAACAAAAAAGCATGCATACATACAGGGAACACAACACACCTAAAATGCAAAATAACTAAGTTAAAAGTCATATAATCTATTCGGATGTCCTTTGGTATGTGTGAGGGTGGAGGCTGTTATTTATGACGGTGCCTCGTGGGCTGCACGAGGCATGGTTTGTGTCCTTTTAGCACCGTTAACCTGTCGGTCTGTAGACTTCACGGCGCCGGTCTTGTTTGAGTCATTATAACTAATCAAAGTATTGGTCCGTTGATCATTTATGAGCACCGTCCATACGCTACAGCAGCTATCAAGTGTTCAAATGTATCAAGTGTATCGACAGTATTCTAGGTTACTACTTGTGGAGTTTTTTTGTCCAATAATTGAAAATTCTGTTTTTTCTGAATTAAGTTGCAGGAAATTACTAGTCATCAAATTTTTTATATAGTATTGTCAGCATAACAATGAAAACTAACACCACGCTTCCTAATAATTTATCCCAGTGGTAGCATGTACAGAGTGAAAAGCAATGGTCCTAGCATTGAGCTTTGCAGTACTCCATACTGAAATTGTGATCGGTGTGACATCTCTTCATTTACTGCTACAAACTGATAACGGTCAGATAAATATGATTTAAACCAGGCATTCTCAACCCTGGTCCTCGAGGCCCACTGTCCTGCAGAGTTTAGCTCCAACCCTGATCAAACACACCTGAACCAGCTAATTAAGCTCTTCAGGATTACTAGAAAGCTACAGCCAGGTGAGTTTGATCAGGGTTGGAGCTAAACTCTGCAGGACAGTGGGCCTCAAGGACCAGGGTTGAGAACCCCTGATTTAAACCATGCCAATGCAATTCCACTAATGCCAACATAATTTTCGAGTCTATTCAAAAGAATGTTGTGCTCAATAGTATCGAATGCAGCACTAAGATCGAGTAACACTAATAGAGAGATACAACCACGATCGGATGATAAGAGTAAATCATTTGTAACTGTAGTACTATGATACGGTCTAAATCCTGACTGGAAATACTCACAGATACCATTTCTTTCTAAAAAAGGAGCATAATTGTGAGGACACTGCCTTTTCTAGTATTTTTGACAGAAAGGGTAGATTTGAGATTGGCCTGTAATTGACTTATTCCGTAGTTGTTTTTTTTTTAATAAGTGGTTTAATAATAGCTAACTTAAAAGTTTTGGTACATATCCTAATGAAAAGGATGAATTAATGATATTAAGAAGAGGATCTATGACCTCTGGAAGCATCTCCTTTAGTAGCTTAGTATAGGTTTGAGCATACATGTTGTTGATTTTAGCAATTCTTGTTCTAAAGTAGTGAATTAGTGTAATTTTTCCTCAGTGATACTACAATGCACTACAATGTCTGATGTGATACTGAAGTAGACGTACACAAAAAGTATTCTTGACGATTCATAAAGTTAAAGTTTGACCACTGTAGTCACATGGACTATTTGAATGTCTTTCCTACTTGAAAGTGGTAATTTAAAAAAAGCTAAGAAAGCAAAAATTGTCCACCACACCAATACTTATCTGCAACGCAGAAGCACACATACACAGCCTTTTCAAGATTGGAATTGGCCAAGCTCTGCTCTAAACAGGGCAGTTTCCCAAAACATATAAGTTGTACTTTCGCTCAGTAAGAGATACAGACAACAATCACCATTATTCGCTAGCATTTGAAAAGCTTTTCCATTAGCTTGAAGAAGTCATTAAAATCATTTAATATTTAGAAGGATAAATATAGGTTAATAACTTGATTATAAATCACTCAAAATCACACAAAAATACATTGAAGTGGCAGTGGTTTCCAGAATCCATCCCTTCAATGTACAGACTATGCACTCTGGAGACGCACAGCTCCTAATCTGTTCAAAATCCTGCCACAGAGCGCAACTAACATTACTTTTTAATTCAATTACATTATATTTGTCCCAAATCGTCATTAAATGTATACTGACTTCAGCCTGTGCTGTAAGATACATTTAGCTAGCCAGAATTTTGAGACCGCAATAGACGTGATGGGGTATAATGTGTTAAGAGCTCGCTCAAGTACTGGGCAGCTAAACCATTTAGTGCTTTGTAAGTAATTAGAAAGATTTTAAAATGTATGCAATGTTTAATAGGGAGCCAGTGCAGTGTTGACAGAACCGGGTTAATATGGTCATACTTCTTGGTTCGAGTAAGAACTTGAGCTGCTGCGTTTTGGACCAGCTGCAGTTTATTTATTAAGCGAGCAGGGCAACCACCCAGTAGAGCATTACAATAATCTAGCCTTGAGGTCATGAACACATGAACTAACTGTTCAGCATTTTGCATTGAAAGCATGTGCTGTAATTCAGATATATTTTTAAGATGGTAGAATGTAGTTTCACAGATGCTAGAAACGTGATTTTCAAATGAAAGACTGGTATCAAAGAGCACACCCAGGTTCCTAACTGACGACGAGGACTTGACAGAGCAGTCATCAAGTGTTAGACAGTATTCTAGGTTACTACTTGTTTTTTTTGTCCAATAATTAAAAATTCATTTTTTTTCTGAATTAAGTTTTAGAAATTACTATTAATTTTTTTTTATATCAGCTATGCATTCCTTTAATCTTGTGAATTGGTAAATTTCGTCAGCGCATGAAGAAATATAGTGCTGAGTATCATTAGCATAACAATGAAAACTAACACCACACTTCCTAATAATATCTCCCAGTGGTAGCATGTACAGGGTAAAGCACTGGGTGAAGAACGGTCCTAGCACTGAGCCTTGCGGTACTCCATACTGAACTTGTGATCGGTGTGACATCTCTTCATTTACTGCTACAAACTGATAACGGTCAGATAAGTATGATTTAAACCATGCCAATGCAATTCCACTAATGCCAACATAATTTTCTAGTCTATTCAAAAGGATGTTGCGCTAAGATCAAGTAACACTAATAGAGAGATACAACCACGATCGGATGATAAGAGTAAATCATTTGTAACTCTGATGAGGGCAGTCTCAGTACTATGATACGATCTAAATTCTGACTGGAAATCCATAATTTCTTTCTAAAAAGGAGCATAGTTGTGAGGACACTGCCTTTTCTAGTATTTTTGACAGAAAGGATAGAGTTGAGATTGGCCTGTAATTGACCAATTCTGTAGGATCAACAACCCTAACAATCATTTACTGATTTGAATAATAGAAATTGATAATGTTTTATGTGTATGCCATAGTAAAGAGATGCGTTTTTATTCTAGATTTAAACTGACAGAGTGTGTCTGCTTCCCGAACAATGCTGGGAAGACTGTTCCAATGCTAGGAACAATGAAAGGATCGACCGCCTGCAGTTGATTTTGATATTCTAGGTATTATCAACTGGCCAGAGTTTTGAGACCGCAATAGACGTGATGGAGTATAATGCGTTAAGAGTTTGCCTAAGTACTGGGGAGCTAAACTATTTAGTGTTTAAGTAGTAAGCAAGATTTTAAAATTTATACGATGTTTAATAGGGAGCCAGTGCAGTGTTGACAGAACCGGGCTAATATGGTCATACTTCCTGGTTCTAGTAAGAACTCGAGTGCCAAGATTCAAGATTCAAGAGTTTTATTTGTCACATATACAGTTATATACAGAATATACAACCGGCAGTGAAATGTAAACAGGTCCGCTCCATGGACAGTGCAAATTCACAGTTAAAAACACAAGGAGGAAATTATAATAGAAATAGAATAAAAAAGTACTATATATATATATATATATATATATATATATATATATATATATATATATATATATATATATATATATATAATATATATATATATATATAATTATAAATAAATCAAGTAGAAAAAAAATGAATAAAGAAGTGGAATAAAATAAGTGAAATAAACTGTGCAGTGAGTAAACTGTAGACTTATAAATATGTGGTTAAAAGAAATGTACAAAGTATAATGTGCAAACAGGTTTATAACAGGTTGTTACACAGTAAGTTACACAGAGCTGCTGCGTTTTGGACCAGCTGGAGTTTGTTTATTAAGCGAGCAGGGCAACCACCCAGTAAAGCATTACAATAATCTAGCCTTGAGGTCATGAACGCATGAATTAACTGTTCAGCATTTTGCATTGAAAGGATGTGCCGTAATTTTATATATTTTTTAAGATGGTAGAATGCAGTTTTACAGATGTTAGAAACATGGCTTTCAAATGAAAGATTGGTATCAAAGAGCACACCCAGGTTCCTAACTGATGATGAGGACTTGACAGAGCAGCCATCGAGTGTTAGACAGTATTCTAGGTTACTACTTGCAGAGTTTTTTTGTCCAATAATTAAAAATTCTTTTTTTTCTGAATTAAGTTGCAGGAAATTACTAGACATCCAATGTTTTATATCAGCTATGCATTCCGTTAATCTTGTGAATTGGTAAGTTTCGTTAGGGCGTGAAGAAATATAGAGCTGAGTATCGTCAGCATAACAATGAAAACTAACACCATGCTTCCTAATGATATCTCCCAGTGGTAGCATGTACAGGGTGAAGAGCAACGGTCCTAGCACTGAGCCCTGCGGTACTCCATACTGAACTTGTGATCGGTGTGACATCTCTTCATTTACTGCTACAAACTGATAACGGTCAGATAAGTATGATTTAAACCATGCCAATGCAGTTCCACTAATGCCAACATAATTTTCGAGTCTATTCAAAAGAATGTTGTGGTCAATCGTATCGAGTAACACTAATAGAGAGATACAACCACGATCGGATGATAAGAGTAAATTATTTGTAACTCTGATGAGAGCAGTCTCAGTACTATGATACGGTCTAAATCCTGACTGGAAATCCTCACAGATACCATTTCTTTCTAAAAAGGAACATAATTGTGAAGACACTGCCTTTTCCAGTATTTTTGACAGTAAGGGTAGATTTGAGATCAGCCTGTAATTAACTAATTCTGTAGGATCAAGTTGAGGTTTTTTAATAAGTGGTTTGATAACAGCCAACTTAAAAGTTTTTGGTACATATCCTAATGACAAAGATGAGTTAATGATGATATTAAGAAGAGGATCTATGACCTCTGGTAGCATCTCTTTTAATAGCCTAGTCTGAATAGGGTTGAGCATACATGTTGTTGATTTTAGATGATTTAACGAGTTTAGCCAATTCTTCCTCTCCTATAGCAGTGAATGAATGTAATTTTTTCTCAGTGACACTACAATGCTCTGTCTGATGTGATACTGTAGTAGACGGCTGCATGGTTATAATTTTCTTCCTAATATTATCAATCTTACACGTAAAGAAGTTCATAAATTCATTACTGCTGTTCTGTTTACAACCATCAGAAGTAGAAGCTTTACTTTTGGTTAACAATGTATCAAATAAATACCTAGGGTTGTGTTTGTTTTCTTCTCAGAGAGTCGAGAAATAAGCAGAGCTAGCAGTTTTTATGGCCTTTTTTGTATGCGATCATGCTCTCTTTCCACGAATTACGAAAAACCTCTAGTTTTGTTTTCTTCCAGCCGCGCTCCATTTTTCTGGCTGCTGTTTTAAGGGCCCGGATGTGCTCGTTGTACCACGCTGTTGGACTATTTTCTTTAATCTTCTTTAAGCGCCGGGGAGCAACTGTGTAAAAGTACTGGAAAAAAGAGAGTCAATAGTTTCTGTTGCAAAATCGAGTTCCTCTAGGCTATCTGGGATGCTGAGGAGATGAAACTGATGAGGAAGATTATTTAAAAAGCAGTCTTTAGTGGCGGCAGTGATAGTTCTGCCATATTTGAAGTGAGGGGACAGCTTTGCAGCCGTATACATAATACTAGGTTATGATCTGAGATGTCGTCGCTCTGCTGCAGAATTTCAACGGTATCAACATTTATTCCATGTGACAATATTAGGTCTAGAGTATGATTAAGGCGATGAGTGGGTCCTGACACGCGTTGCCTTACTCCAATAGAGTTTAGAATGTCTCTAAATGCTAATCCCAATGCGTCTTTTTCATTATCTACATGGATATTAAAATCACCAACAATTAGTACTTTATCTGATAGAAAGTCAGCAAATTCTTTGATAAAGTCTGTATTATGCCCTGGTGGCCCAGCACAAATGTCAAACGGGATTTATCAATTACACTACATAATGCTACATAAAGCACCAAAAGTTCAAAAGAATTATATCGTGTGCCATCGAGCGGCCGGCTGACAGCGCGGGTTGTCACAGCAACCCAGCGCGTCACTCAGCGCTCTATATGCGGGGTCGAGACTATAAGTCCCTTTGCCTATTCCCCGATCTAGTTCCTTTTCTGCTGCACCAGAAAAGGACTACTTCAGCTAATAAGCCTTGGTGACCTGAGGGTTACAGTGGGGCTTCCCTGCTGGGTACATCTCCATGGGCCCCCCTCCTCTATTGCATCACAAGCATGCTGAGACTGTGTTTGTGGGTGGTCGGTGCGTTGTTTGTCTTGCCTTTCTAAAAACATGAGGGCTTGAGCGTTCAGTGCGCTGTGTGTCGTTCTGATGGCCACGCTCACTGACTCACATGCCTGCTGGTAGCTTACAGATGGGATTGCTGGTCCTTTAAAAAAAAAAAAAAAAACGGGGACCTAGCGTTTCGGGGCTCTGGCAGAGGACAGATTTCAATTGCTGCATCGGAGAGAGGGAAATATGGAACACCAAAAGGGCCATAATCTGTATAATTGTTTTCCCTCTCTCGCTACCCTCTGTCCTGCATGCACGAGGGTAGTCCCAACCCAGGGGTTATGCAGGAACTGTGTGTGGTGATGGACCTCGCTCTTTGGGTGACGAAAGTCATTGCACGCTCCCTGGGTCAGGCGATGTCCACACTAGTGGTCCAGGAACGTCATATGGGGCTAAACCTGGCAGATATGCGTGAGCCCGACAAAGTTCAGTTCCTCAATGCCCCTGTCTGTCAGGCGGGCCTCTTTGGCGATGCACACTTTGCCCAGCAGTTCTTGGTGGCCCAGAAGCAGACGGAGGCAAAAAAAAAAAGTCCTGCCCCAACGACCAGCTGCTGTCTCCACCAAGTAGTCAGTCCGCCTGCTTGTCACCGAGGGTGTCCCCTGCATCCACCTCTGCCCCTGCTAAAGCCAAGCAGCAGCCTCCACCCGGCAGCAGGTGGTCGGATGGAAGGCACTGAAAGGGAGGCACCCAAACTGTCCAGGGTCCCGCAAGGGCAAGCAGCCCTGAAACGGGTAGCCCAGTGAGAAGAGGATCTGCTCTTGGGGAGGCAGTGTCCTCAGTGTCACTTTCTCAGAGATGGGGCACCTAGTGGCACCCGTGTCCAGAGCTCTGGAAACTCCATGTCTTGTCCCTGGATGAGACGCGGAGGTTCTAGGTACAAGGTTCTAGGTACAAGGCGCCTCTATGCTCTGAAGTGGAACCTGTTCGTTGAGTGGTGTTCTTCCCACCAAGAAGACCCCGTGTTTGATTGGTATCGTGCTTTCCTTCCTGCAAGAGGGGTTGGTCTCCCTCCACCCTTAAAGTGTATGTCACAGCTATAGCGCCACATCACGACGCAGTTAAGGGTAAGTCCGTCGGAAGGCACAACCTAATCGTCAGGTTCCTTTAGAGGTGCAAGGAGGCTAAATCCTCCTCGCCCGAACTCCATACCCTCTTGGGACTTAACTCTCGTGCTCAAGGCACTTCAGAGTCCTCCCTTCGAGCCATTGCAGACAGTGGAGTTGAAAATCCTGTCCATTAAGACAGCGCTCTTCATCTGTTACGGAGGCCAGCAGAAGGGAAAGGTGGTCTCCAAGCAGAGGTTAGCCCACTGGATAGTGGATGCTATCATCTTAGCGTACCAGTCACAAGACATGCCTTGCCCTTTCGGGGTGCGAGCGCACTCAACTAGGAGTGTTGCTTCATCCTGGGAACTGGCTCAAGGCTCCTCGCTGGCAGACATTTGTGGAGCTGCGGGCTGGGCGACACCTAACACGTTCACTAGATTTTATAGCCTCCGTGTAGAGCCGGTTTCTTCCCGCGTACTCGCCCCTAGTGGCTGGTAAGTGTGAAGTACCTGTTCTTGTGTTGGCTTGCAACGCCACTCCCGCCCCCTGGGCCGTATACGTGCATCTATTTTTCTCCAGTTGTGTTCCCCAGCAATGGCAACCCCTGCCGAGCTCCTCCGTCACCCCTTCGGTGTCAGACATGGCGGCCGTCTGATGCCAGGCCTACACCCGTCACCCGTATGCTTGTGGAATGTGTGTGTAGGCTGGGTGTTCATATGTAGCGGTTCCCTAACGGCAACCCCATATGTGTATTCTCCACAGTACCAGCTACCCTACTCAGCTAGCCCTGTGTCTTTCCCTTGACAGAGCCCACTCTGTCGTCTCTCAGAGACCGCCATAAGTAGCACTACCCTGATAGGCTAGTCCCTATGTGTATTCTGCCACCTCTCCTTCCGTTGAAGGACGTGGCTCTGCAGCGTTCCATCTTCCGAGATGGGCACGCTTTCCCAGCGTTATCGGATAGATAGATAGATAGATAGATAGATAGATAGATAGATAGATAGATAGATAGATAGATAGATAGATTGATTGATTGATTGATTGATTGATTGATTGATTGATTGATTGATTGATTGATTGATTGATTGATGATTGATTGATTGATTGATCGATCGATCGATCGATCGATCGATCGATCGATCGATCGATCGATCATCCACTAGCGAAATTCAAGTTTCCAGTAGTCACAATTAAAACAAACATAAACAAGATAAGCAGCCCAAAAACGATATTATGCCCTGCTCACAAGGATGAATTAAAAAGTCTTATCGCCTGAGGGACGAAAGATGTCCTCAGTCTGTCTGTAGAACAGGACAGGGACACCATCCCATTGCTGAAGGTACTCTTCTGCTTAGAGATGGTACTATGCAGTGGGTGATGGACATTGTCCACAATGGACAAAAGCTTGCTAATGGTCCTCCTCTCTGCCACAGTTGTTAAGGAGTCAAGTTCAACACCCATCACAGAACCAGCCACCCCCCAGCATACCACAGCATAGAAGAGGACACTAGCGATGACCGTCTGGTAAAACATCTTCTGCAGTTTTTTACAGATATTAAAGGACCCCAGCCTTCTAAGGAAACAGAGACGACTCTCTCCCTTCCTGTAGAGGGCATCAGTGTTCTTGGACCAGTCCAGTTTGTCATCCAGCTGCATACCTAGATATTTGTAGGTCTGAACCACCTCCACACAGGTACCTTCAATGGACATAGACTGCAGGTGGGGCCTATGCCTCCGGAAGTCGACCACCATTTCCTTAGTTTTTGAAGTGTTAAGCTTTAGCTGGTTAGAACTACACCACCTAACAAAGTCCTCAGTTAGGCTCTGATGCTCTCCCTCATCTCCATTCTTAATACACCCCACAATGGCAGTGTCATCAGATTCTGAGTTGTACTTAAAATCAGAGGTGTACAAGGTAAACAGGACTGGGGAGAGCACTGTCCCCTGTGGTGCCCCTGTGCTGCTGACAACAGTCTCAGAGGTGCAGTCCCTCAGTCGGACATACTGAGATCTCTCAGTAAGATAGTCTATAATCCACTTAATGAGGTATAAGTCCACACCCATCCCAGTCAGTTTCTCTTTCAATAGAGGGGGCTGGATGGTATTAAATGCGCTGGAGAAATCAAAAAACATGATTCAGGCCTATCGATTACCCTGCCTGAAAAGAGCATAAACATTACGGATAACATCCGCGGTAACAATTATTTACATACGCCTACATATATCATAGAAACTAATCACGTGCGACTGATGTCGGTACCTTTGTCGGTAGGGAATAGATGTGCTGTTTTTTTTTAAATGTTAGTGTACACAGGAACACTGAGACTTTTTAAATGTGAGTGATGGGATGGAATAAATACATTTGATTAAAACTTAAAATACTATACAAATACAGCAAGTAAATGTAAACATGCAATTAATACATGATTGTTCATACTCTGTATAATGGAATTATGTTTGTTTAACATTTAGTTTATAATCAATTTATAATAATTGATTAAATACCTATACATTTTTATAGGTTAACAAAGCTAGTGCATGCACAGGATCAAATGAAGCTGCCACTGTCCCAGCAAAATGTTGCATATTATAGAATTGTTATATTTTACTGCTGTTATTGTTTATTATTATTATTATTATTATTATTATTATTATTATTATTATTATGCCTGCAGATCATTGACCCAAAGTTAGTTGACTCTATGGGATAATGTTGGTTAAATTTGAATGTGAAAAGACAAGAAACATTAACAGATCCAATTTTGGCATATTAGGTACAAACCCGATTCCAAAAAAGTTGGGACACTGTACAAATTGTGAATAAAAACAGAATGCAATATTCAATATCAAATATCAAATTCAATATTTTATTCAGAATACAACATAGATGACATATCCAATGTTTAAACTGAGAAAATGTATAAATTTAAGGGAAAAATAAGTTGATTTTAAATTTCATGGCATCAGCACATCTCAAAAAAGTTGGGACATGGCCATGTTTCCCACTGTGTGGCATCCCCTTTTCTTTTTATAACAGTCTGCAAACGTCTGGGGACTGAGGAGACAAGTTGCTCAAGTTTGGGAATAGGAATGTTGTCCCATTCTTGTCTAATACAGGCTTCTAGTTGCTCAACTGTCTTAGGTCTTCTTTGTCGCATCTTCCTCTTTATGATGCACCAAATGTTTTCTATGGGTTAAAGATCTGGACTGCAGGCTGGCCATTTCAGTACCCGGATCCTTCTTCTACGCAGCCATGATGTTGTAATTGATGCAGTATGTGGTCTGGCATTGTCATGTTGGAAAATGCAAGGTCTTCCCTGAAAGAGACGACGTCTGGATGGGAGCATATGTTGTTCTAGAACTTGGATATACCTTTCAGTGTTGATGGTGCCTCCAGATGTGTAAGCTGCCCATGCCACACGCACTCATGCAACCCCATACCAGCAGAGATGCAAGCTTCTGAACTGAGGGCTGATAACAACTTGGGTTGTCCTTGTCCTCTTTAGTCCGGATGACATGCGTCCCAGTTTTCCAAAAAGAACTTCAAATTTTGATTTGTCTGACCACAGAACAGATTTCCACTTTGCCACAGTCCATTTTAAATGAGCTTTTTACCTGTGCTTCTGGATCATGTTTAGATATGTCTTCATATCTTCTTTTTTGACCTATAGAGTTTTAGCCGGCAACGGCGAATGGCATGGTGGATTGTGTTCACTGTTTTCTGGAAGTATTCCTGAACCCATGTTGTGATTTCCATTACAGTAGCATTCCTGTATGTGATGCAATGCTGTCTAAGGGCCCGAAGATCACGGGCATCCAGTATGGTTTTCCGGCCTTAACCCTTATGCACAGAGACTCTTTGATTCTTTGAATCTTTGGATGATATTATGCACTGTAGATGATGATAACTTCAAGCTCTTTGCAATTTTTCTCTGAGAAACTCCTTTCTGATATTGCTCCAGTATTTTTGGCCGCAGCATTGGGGGAATTGGTGATCCTCTGCCCATCTGGACTTCTGAGAGACACTGCCACTCTGAGAGGCTCTTTTTATACCCAATCATGTTGCCAATTGACCTAATAAGTTGCAAATTGGTCCTCCAGCTGTTCTTTATATGTACATTTAACTTTTCCGGCCTCTTATTGCTACCTGTCCCAACTTTTTGGGAATGTGTAGCTCTCATGAAATCCAAAATGAGCCAATATTTGGCATGACATTTCAAAATGTCTCCCTTTCAACATTTAATATGTTATCTATATTCTATTGTGAATAAAATAGAAGTTTATGAGATTTGTAAATTATTGCATTCCTTTTTTATTCACAGTTTGTACAGTGTCCCAACTTTTTTGGAATCAGGTTTGTATATTTTAGGAGTGAATGTGTGCATATTTTCAAATAAAAATAATTTTGATTACTTTATAATACATTCTAAAAATTACTATTTTAACCATTTCATGTTAACAAATGGATGTCAACTTCAACAAAAGTCAGCCAGCTATTTATTATCATGATAATTAATAAAGATTGTTATTGTTAATTATATAAAGAGATTTTGCATTTGGAACAGGTCACATAAGTAAGTCAGTTAATAACAAGGACTGTCTTTGAATCTTGAGTCATTGAATTATTCATTCAGCTGACTTATACAAAAACTGTACTGTGTATTGCTTACTTGAAGTTTTGCAATGGCTGATTCTCCTTTGGTTTTGTTTGGAACTGCTTTAGTTGGCGGAGCACAAACAGACAAAGTAACTGGTAATTTAGACAATATTGACTTATTTGAACTATTGTATCAGCAATATTTATAACGGGCCTGCTTTGTGTGTCTGTGTATCTGTGTTTTCCTACACAAATCTATCTTCATCTTCTAGATCACAGATGAAAGAGGGGATAGGAATTGGCAGCTTTGTTTTGCAAGTTTGCTTTCCCAGTGCTTGGGCTGAGTCCATTCCCCTGAGAGCACTCTGACAGCATGTGCTGCCAAAAAAGCTCTTGAATGCTGCTTGACTGTCACTCTTATCTGCGCCATGACATCACACAATAGAGGAAATATGACATGTGCAGATCTGAGGTCAACTGGGTGAAGATTTAGCATGGAAGTGAACTGCTCCTGCACCAGTTTCATTACTCAGGGAAGAAACAACAAAAGACTTGATGCATGGGTAATATTTGAATCAGGTGACTCACTCAAAGTAGGGCATTGGGTCAGGGCCAGTACAAAACATAGTTTTGTGAACACACGCATACTGTCAGTATCAGAGGTGCGATACACAGCTGTTTAGAATTATCGTGGTATTTTGTTTGGGAGAGAAAAATGTTCTGGAAAGCAGGAAATTCTTGTTTTGCTTCTCATTGGAAACCTCATGGTTATCCTCTCATGAGAAAGCTAGAGGTGACCCGAGAAACAGCTCTGTGAAGCTAATATGCCATACAACACTATTAACCAATTTTATATATGTACGATTTGGACCAGTCATCTTCTGAGCATGATAACTACTGTATGACACACAAAAAGTTTCAAATATCAAAAATAAAATTAGAGCAAACTTTTGCTATAGTTAGTGTTCGACAACTGTATTTACAAACAAGTGTCATTCAAACTCACTGTACTCACTGGCCTAATGGTTAGCAAGTCAGACTTGTAAGTGACTTTGATTCTCAGTACCGGCAGGAAAATGTAGGTGGGGGAAGTGAATGAACAGCATTCTTTTCCACTCTCAATACCCACAACTGAGGTGCCCTAAAGCAAGGCACCTAACCCCCAATCGCATCCATGATACAATGGTGCTATCATACTCTCGGATATCTTGTCAAAAACTCTTTGGCTCAATTTTAGGGATTCAGTACCATTCACTTAAATAATTGGAGATATTTCCAAATATATTCTACATAACCTCTGGTCTAATTGATATATCTCAATATATTGTCGATGATATACGTATTTTTGATCAAATAAATGCAGCCTTGCTATATAAGCATAAGAGACTTCTTTAAAAAAAAAAAAAAAAAAATTATTTGAACAGTAGTGTATATGACTTACAGTTAATATATGCAATGAAAATAAAACAAATTTAAAATATGTACAAATATTACCCCAATACTCCTTGGCTTTCTTTAGCTCAGATAACACACATTAGAAAACAGAACATAGACATGTTTTTAAATTATCACTAATAACATCATTAAAAGTTATTGAGCATAAAACCAACCAATAACCACTGACATATTATTTTGTATGTTTGTTTCTGTTATTTGTTTGTTGTTCTTGTTATTATCTCTTGTTTTCTCTCTTTACACTAAAAGTCCAGTAAATATTTCAGTAAAACTCTTTTGCCTTACCATATCACTTCTGTACCCTTCATGCCTTCATGCCTGCAAATCTGCAGCAAGTCTGAAATTACTTTTGGAGGCACCAGGAATGTGCCAGCATGGTCGATGAGACTGTTTTTATGGGTTTTTTTGTTTGTTTTTTTGCCATATATGTTTTTTTGGATGCTGCCCTGAACATTAATAATATTCAACCCACACTGTGGAATACACCACTAACATGTATTTACCTTGGCTCTTCTCTGGACTCAGGTTAGAGACTGAGGAAATACAAACCAGCCTCGGTTTTTTTAGAAAAGAGGTTAAGCTGTCTATAATTGTCCATATTTTTCTAATCAGTTCATGGCACTGTTTGAAGGAGACTGACTTAAGCATACTTTGGGGGTGAATGATGCAAAATGAAAACTTTGGAGTATTTCAAACATTGGCAGAGGCTTTTGAAAGTGGACTATTTACAGCAGGAAAAATGAAAGACATAATAGGAAACATTTGAGGCACTGAAAGAAGGTAGGCAAACAGCAAAAATAACTGAACGATTCTGCAAGTAGCTATGAAGGGCCGCCCATATGTTTAAACAATTAAATGATACTTTAGGACTGATCATGTGATCTTCAGTGATATCAGGAGTCTATACGGCTGTGAGTTAAATAACAGGCTAACATCTTGTGTAACACGTTGTAAACTTTACACTGTTTCTCTGTGTGGGCTGTGAATGTTCTCAGTGTCGTCAGCAGCAGTAGATCACTGTTACACATAAATTGAACACTGACCCACTGATTTGGACAGCAGCCAAATGACCCCAAAATGATCTATTGATGGACTTCTTTCTGGATGATGGAGTAATGAAATCATGGCATAAACCCTGTGGAGTTCAGTGTTGCCACTACAGTTCAACAGTATGTAACTTTCCCTCGTTTCTGTAAAATATGCATTGTATTTACATGTACTTATACAACAGTCCAGTCTTCAAATTTGAGCTGCTGACATTTAGTATGACACTGGGATGTTTCTCGATCCATATCCCTCCGCTTGTCTATATTTGTGCTGTTTCAGGCCAGAGTGTGTACTTTAAGTACATTCATTTCATACTCATATGAGGTCCGTACTTGAACAAAATACGACTCAGCCTGCTGAAGCTTCATGAAACAAACCCAGAGGAACTTTTCATTGCAAGCGGATCACTTTTTCAACAGTATTTAAATGTCGCGTATGTATTTTTGTGCATGAAAGAACGGCGAATGGAAATGGAAAGAGAGAGCGACAAAAAAGAAAAAGGGTGTGTGCCTTTAAGGGATGAAGACTCCTGGCTCATCGCCCATTCTCCAATCTGCTGATGATGAGGCCTGTGATGAGGAAGGAACCGGGATCCATTTTTAGCGATGAGTTCATCCTTTACGGCAGGAAAAAAAAAGAGAAAGAGTGCAGCCATAAAAAGTGCAGTCCGTGTGCTCCTGACGTTCTGTCTGCTGGTACCTGACAGCACGTCGCATCTGCACTTATCTGAATTTAGCCATCAATCAAGGGTGAACACATACTGCACAAGAAGGCGTTAATTAAAATAATGACGGACCTTAGGGAGCAGTGAGGATTGCTGAAAGTTTAATGCGTTTCTGAATGTGAACCCCTTCCAGAAGGACCTACACGTCTCCTGTTGCATTTCTGAATGAAAAAGCAAGTATAACATTTTGTAATGAGCCAGGTAATGAACTAAAGCTGCAAGAAGAAAACATCAATCAAATGATTAATCCCCTTCAGCCTGCAAGCTCAGTATTGTTCATATTCTAAAACTGGTGTCTTTTTAATGACATTTAACTTTTAAACAAATTCATATACATTAATTACAATCGTTTTATGTGGCTAATGTAACTTATCATCTTGTTCACTGTTGTAGCGCCACCTTCTGTCTAAATGAGATGAAACGTTTCAGACTATGTCCTTATGTAGACCCACCAAGTTTTGTTTTGGATTTTCCTCATATTCCCCTTTAGGATCTTGATCAATGGTTGCATGCAAAACGTCAATTGAAGTTCCATAGTTAGAGCCATTTTTATGTTTATCATGACTCTACTAGTTGACTGAGCTCTAATAAATGTGTTGCATTTGTAATACTGTACATACATGCACCAATTACAATTACTTTTTAATGATCCATTTTATCCAAATAATCCACACCCAGTATTATTTATTGGTGTCTGGCAGCCATATTGAATTCAAAGTTCAGCATGTTTTCGATAATTGTTTACACAGGCACTCCAGACTTAATGGGTGCCAAATTTGGTGGAGATCTGTCGAAAAATCTAGGACTAGCCTTTAAAAGTGTGTTTAAAAAAAAAAAAAAATATTGCAGAAAACTTTTTCAGGCAGAAAGAAATTAAGGTATGTGGGATGTCTCGATCATGAGCCAAGGAATCTGTGCATATAAAAGACATTTGGTCTGAATTTCACATTTCTGTCCTTTACAGTTTGTTGTGTACTGTTAAGGCATAACAAAATACATAATAATAATTAATAATATATATGCGTAAGTTTGTACATTTCTCCATACTTCATTTACAGTGAATACAAACATTTCCATGTCCAACAACCTCAAGAGTTTTCATACTGAATATCTGTTTGTTGCCACAATTTTAGAAGGCATTTGCTTCTTGCATCATTACAGGTGTACTACAACTCTTTTCTAAGAAAGTCAAGGCTTTATTAATGTTTGCGAATAAGACGGTGAAGTTAGAGGGTGATTCCTGTCCTCACATTCCCTCCATACCAAGAGTGTTCTCCCACCCCTTCAAATACAGCCGTATACACACACACACACACACAGAGCGAGAGAGAGAGAGAGAACTGCAGAAACACATCCCCATCATTTCCCTACCATCCCTCTATCTGTACAAATGTAGACTGTTTGGTCAGACAGTACGGCTCTTTACAGTACAGCTGAACAGTATGACTGTAGCACCATCTGTGGGTGTAAATGAAAATCTCCTGTGTTAAATATGGGTAACACTTTAGAATAATGTCATTAAACTATGCATCAAGTAATGCAGGAGAAATGGAATTTCCTAATATGGAAACAAGATTAACTAATCAGTAAGTAATAACTTTAGGACTGCGTAATTAATAATTATTTGGCCTCAAGAACTAATAACTATGACAAATGATAAAAAAATGACTAAATTAATTACTAATCTTAACATTAACGTGTCTGAGATTGATATGATATGGTATGATATGATTTTATTTATTTATCTTTATAGTCAGACTGTCTTTTTTTCTCTGTATAAGACAGTATCTATGTTTACAACATCCAATGAACAACAACTCAATACAATTTACCATCACAAAAATGTCACACATTATACACCGCTTTACACTCCAGTACTATATCACCATGCAAGGGTATAAGTCCACAACAACTCCATTGACACAGTGTCTTCCACAGGGTTCAGTTCTTGGTCCGTTACTTTTTATCATCTACATGCAGCCTCTTGGTGATATCATATGCAAGTTTGGACTTTGTTTCCATTTTTATGCTGATGACATCCAAAACTATCTTACCACCTCCTCTGATATTTCATTTCTGTCTGAATTAATGTTGCCAGAATTATAATCATACACTGTTTGTTCATCGGCCAGAGGAGAACTGGCACCTCGACTGAGCCTGGTTTCTCCCAAGGTTTTTTTTCTCCATTCTGGCCCTGAAGGAGTTTTGGTTCCTTGCCACTGTTGCCTCTGGCTTTTGGCTTGCTCAGTTGGGGACACCTAAATTTCATCTATATTACAGATCTGCCCACATTGACACTATATGATACTTGAAATTAGCCGGATAACATCACCGTTTCACCAGAACGGCTGTACAAATTCTGTTGCATTATTTTCCTGTTAACAATGTGAAGCTGCTTTGAAACAATTGGACTTGTTAAAAGCGCTATATAAATAAAGGTGACTTGACTTGACTCACTCACTGCATGTATTAGAGAAATCAAACACTGGATGGCTTTGAACTTTCTTAAAATAAATGACATCAAAATCAAAATAATGCTGATTGACTCCACCAAACCTGTAAACAGAATGGATCTGTCCTTTGGCAGTCCAATAAAACTTTAGGGGTTTTATTGGATTTGTCTCTTTCATTTGTTTCTCATATTGTATTGCTTCAGTTGTTGAAAACTCCTTTCATCACCTGGGTAATATTGCACATCTCCGCTGGTCCCTCAGTCTGACAGATGCAGAAACCCTTGTTCATGCACTAATAATGTCTCATTTGGATTACTGTAATGCCTTATTAATTGGCTTACCAAAAAAAAACTATTAAAAGGCTACAACGTGTACAAAATGTAGCTGCGAGAATGCTCACCTCGACTAGACGTAGATTCCACATAACACCCCTTCTCCATGATCTTTACTGGTTACCGGTTGCATCACGTATTCATTTTAAGGTAGTCCTGTTAACCTTTAAGGCTCTAAATGGTCTTGCACCTCTTTATCTATCAGACCTACTCCACCCATACCTGCCCACCCGGTCTCTAAGGTCATCTGACCTTGGCCTATTGTCAGTTCCTAGATTCAGGCTTTCTACTATAGGTGGACGATCCTTTTGTGTTACTGCTCCCAAACTCTGAAACTCACTAGCCCTCTCTCTTCAAAATTTCTCTATCTACCTTTAAGTCACAAAAAAAAAAAACACAAAAAAAAAAATTCTCACTTTGTTGTTGTTCGTACACTGTAAATGTTGTTCAACATTACATTATACATTACACTCCTATACCATACTTAAAAAATTACAACACTACAACACTTTTGCTTCTTATACTTGATATTTGATGATTTATTGTATTTTGATGTGCATTAATGTCATAATCAACTGTAAGATAGCCTGATGCAGAAAAGAGTGCTTCAGCCTCACTCTGTTGAATCTTGGAGCCTTGTACCTCCAGTTTGATGGCAGTAATACAATCTCATTATGCAGGACATGATTAGGGTCAGAGACTATATTATTAGCCAGCCTTAACAAATTGTTGTAATAAGCTAAATCATATAACTTCTCAAGAGGCTGACCTACAATCCTTGAACACATTTTTATTTGATTAAACAACTTAGTTTTTAGCATAACAGACAAACTCTTATACCACATGGAATTGCAATATTGTAGTATACTCATAACGTCTCGGTTACGTATGTAACCCTCGTTCCCTGAAGGAGGGAACGGAGACGTACGTCGGAACTGACCGACGAGTTGGGATCTGTTTTCAGAGACCAATCTGCTTCGAGTGTTTCTAAACGAGCCAATATCGATTGGCATGCGGTCCACGCTCCGCCGCTGTGCGGTATAAATACGGAAGTGGAATACGCATCCTCGCTTTCAACTGAGGAGCGAAACAAGTGGCTCGGCCTTCAGCTGAAGCACAGCACCTGGCGACGGGGCGCACGTCTCCGTTCCCTCCTTCAGGGAACGAGGGTTACATACGTAACCGAGGCGTTCCCTTTCAGTCGGTCACGTTCGGCGACGCCGGAACTGACCGGCAATTGGGATCCCTACCAAAACGCCAGGATGCTGGCCTTCCAGCGCCCTGCTTGAGCTCACTGGACCGCTCCTTCATTGGAGAGGAAGTCAGGGCTCCCGGCAGGAAGGACAGTCACTGCTGTTCCTGCAAGACCCACTCAGAGTGACTATTGGATAACGCTGGGAAAGCGTGCCCGTTTGGGAGCGGGCGCTGCGGAGGCCACGAGCCTCAACGGAGGGAGAGGTGGCAAATTACGCATAAGGACTAGCCTATCAGGGTAGTACAACATATGGCAGTCTCTGGGGTGGATCCAGCCTGATCCCAGGGGGGAAGAACACCGCCAGAGACGACAGAGCGAAGCTCTGTCAAGGGAAAGACACGGGCTAGCCGGGTAGGGTAGCTGGTACCGTGGAGAACACACATATGGGGTTGCCGTCAGGGAACCGCTACATATGGAACCCAGCCTACACACACGTTCCACAAGCATACGGGTGCAGGCCTGGCGCCAGACGGCCGCAACGACTGACACCGAAGGGGTGACGGAGGAGCTCGACAGGGTTCGCCATTTTCTGGGGAACACGACTGGAGATAATAACGCACGCATCCGGCCCAGGGGGCGGGAATGGCGTCACAAGCCGACACTAGAACGGGCACTTCACGCTACTGGCCACTGGGGGCGAGTACACGGGAAGATACTGGCTCTACACGGAGGCTATAGAATCTAGCGAACGTGTTAGGTGTCGCCCAGCCCGCAGCTCTACATATATCTGTTAGCGAGGCGCCCTGAGCCAGCGCCCAGGAGGAGGCTACACTCCTAGTTGAGTGCGCTCGCAACCCGAACGGGCAGGGCACGTCTTGGGACTGGTACGCCAAGACAATAGCATCCACTATCCAGTGGGCTAACCTCTGCTTGGAGACAGCCTTTCCTTCTGCTGGCCTCCGTAACAGATGAAGAGCTGTTCTGAGGTCCTAAGGCTTCGAGTTCGGTCCCACGTAGGCACGGAGAGCGCGGACGGGACAGAGCAAAGCCAGGGCTGGGTCTGCCTCCTCCGAAGGCAGCGCTTGCAGGTTCACCACCTGGTCCCGGAAAGGAGTGGTGGGAACCTTGGGCACGTATCCGGGCCGGGGTCTCAGGACAACGTGAGAGTTACCTGGCCCGAATTCTAGGCACGATTCGTTGACCGAAAGTGCGTGCAGGTCCCCTACCCTCTTGATGGAGGCCAATGCAACCAAGAGTACTGTCTTCATGGACAGGATATTCAGCTCAATGGACTGCAGAGGCTCGAAGGGAGGGCTCTGGAGCGCTCTCAGCACCAGAGCTAAGTCCCAAGAGGGTACCGGGTTTGGACGAGGAGGATTCAGCCTCCTCGCACCCCTGAGGAACCTGGACGATTAGGTCGTGCTTCCCTAAGGACTTACCACCAACTGCATCGTGATATGCCGCTATTCGACATACACTTTAAGGGTGGAGGGAGACAGCCTTCGCTCCAACCCATCTTGCAGGAAGGAAAGCACGGCGCTAACCGAACACCTTCGGGGTCTGCGGCGGCGAGAAGAACACCACTCAACGAACAGGTTCCACTTCAATGCATAGAGGCGCCTCGTAGAGGGGCTCTAGCGGAAGTGATGGTGTCCACCACTGCCTGTGGTAGACCACCTAGAACCTCCGCGTCCCGGCCCAGGGACCAGACATGGAGTTTCCAGAGGTCTGGACGCGGGTGCCATAGTGCGCCCCGTCCCTGAGAAAGTAGGTCCTTCCTCAGAGGAATGGGCCAGGGAGGTGCTGTCGCGAGGAGAGTTAGTTCGGAGAACCAGGTCCGGTTGGGCCAGTAGGGCGCAACTAGCAAGACCTGCTCCTCGTCCTCCCTGACTTTGCACAGTGTCTGCGCGAGAAGGCTCACTGGGGGGAACGCATACTTGCGTAGACCCCGGGGCCAGCTGTGTGCCAGTGCATCCGTGCCGAGGGTGCCCCCGGTCAGGGAGTAATACAGCTGGCAATGGGTCGACTCTGGAGAGGCAAACAGGTCTACCTGTGCGGCTCCGAAGAGGCCCCATATCAGCTGGACCACCTGGGGATGGAGTCGCCACTCCCCCGGAGGTGTCGGCTGCCGTGAGAGCTCGTCGGCTGTCCGGTTGAGCGCACCTGGGATGTGAATGGCGCGAAGCGACCTCAGATGCTTCTGACTCCAAAGGAGGAGATGGCGGGCGAGCCGGAGCATGCAACGGGAGCGTAGACCACCCTGACGGTTGATGTACGCAAGCGCCGCAGTGCTGTCCGTGCGGACCAGCACGTGCTTGCCCTGTAGCGGCTTTTTAGGCGGCCCAGAGCAAGACGCACTGCCAGTAGCTCTAGGCAATTGATATGCCAGTGCAGTTGGGGCCCGTCCACAGACCGAAACTACATGCCCGTTGTACGTGGCCCCCCAGCCGGTGGATGAGGCATCCGTGAAGACCACAGCATGCCTGGACACCTGTTCTAGGGCCACTCCCGCCCGTAGAAACGAAGGGTCCGCCCACGGGCTGAAGGTTTGGCGGCAGTAAGGGGTAACTGAGACCCGTACTTGCCGCTCTGCCACGCCCATCTCGGGACTCGGCCGTGAAGCCAGTGCTGAAGCGGTCTCATATGTAGCAATCGGCGGCGTTACGCGGCTGCAGATGCCATATGCCCCAGGAGCCTCTGAAAGAACTTCAGTGGGACCGCTGTCCTGCCTTTGAACGTATTCAAGCAGTTCAGCACTGATCGAACTCGCTCCTCTGTGAGGCGCGCAGTTCGATTGACCGAATCCAGCTCCATACCGAGATAAGAGATCCTCTGTGTGGGACAGAGTTTGCTCTTCTCTCGGTTGACCCGGAGGCCCAACAGGCTGAGGTGACGGAGCACCAGGTCCCTGTGTTCGCACAACTGCTCTCTGGACTGGGCGAGTATGAGCCAGTCGTCGAGGTAGTTGAGAATCCGAACGCCGCGCGTTCTCTGAGCGGAACAATGGCTGCCTCCGTGACTTTCGTGAAGACACGGGTGACAGGGACAGCCCGAAGGGCAGGACTTTGTACTGATATGCCCTCTCCTCGAACGCAGCGTAGGAACGGTCTGTGTCTCGGGAGAATGGAGACATGAAAGTCTGCGCGTCCTTCAGGTCGATCGCTGCGAACCAATCTTGGGGACGGATGCATTCGAAAATGCGTTTCTGCGTCAACATTCTGAACGGGAGCTTGTGTAGGGCCCGATTCAGGACACGCAGGTCCAAGATTGGTCTCAACCCACCCCTTTCTTGGGTACAATGAAGTAAGGGCTGTAGAACCCTGACTTCATATCGGCTGGAGGAACCGGCTCGATCGCGCCCTTCGCCAGTAGGGCTTCGATTTCTAACCGCAAGACATGGGCATCGCAGCTCCGCACAGAGGTGAAGAGGATGCCCTTGAACTTGGGAGGCCGGCGAGCAGGAATTGAATCGCGTGAGCCGAGTCTGATGGTACGGATGAGCCAGCGAGACGGCCTGGGGAGCTCTAGCCAGGCCCCAGGAACCGGACAAGCGGGACCATCGGCACCACAGACGCATACCCGGATGGGGCAGCGAGGTGGGAGACTCAGACCCGACTCGGGAGGCCCGGCGGCCCGGAGTGTTGTCTGAGCTCTCCCAGGTGGGGCAGAGAGGGTGAGAAGGCTTGGTTGCGTCCTCGGTGCCCACTCTGCTGCCCCCTGCCTGGGGAAGGCAGGAGGAGGAGTACTCAAGTTCGACCCGGGAGGCCCGGAGGCGGCCCGGAAAATCGACTGAGCACTCCTGGGTTGGACAGAGTGCGGGTGAGAAGGCCTGAGGCGTCCTCGGTGCCCACACTGCTGCCCACTGGCGAAAGGAGGGGAGGCGAGGAGTGGCAAGGCCCGGGGGCGTCGCACACTGCCCGCCTGGGCCTCCTGGAGCCCAGGAGGAGGAACCCGCTCTCTTAGTGAGTATGTGGGTACCGCTAGTCTCCGAAGAGCCAGCGGCAGGGGTGTTGTGTGTGTGTGTAGACCCCCCGGTCCTCCTCCCAGGGGGGTGGGGAGAGGTGCGGACACCACCTCCCGTCGAGCAGTCCCTCTCATCCCTGGGCTGCCCGTCTCAGGGCCGCTGCCCTCACGCTTGCCGGCAGGCTTAGCGGAGCCCTGAGCGGGTTGGGCGCCCCCCTTTCGTCCGGCGCCCTGCTGCCCGGGTGGAGGCTGCTGCTTGGGCTTAGCAGGGGCGGAGGCGGACGCAGGGGACGCCCCGGCGACGAGCAGGCGGGGCGCTGCAGCCGACGACTGGGTGGAGGCAGCAGCAGGTCGTCGGGGCAGGATATTTTTGATCGCCTCTGTCTGCTTCTGGGCCATCGAGAACTGCTGGGCGAAGTTCTCGATGGCGTCACCGAAGAGGCCGGCCTGGCAGACAGGGGCGTTGAGGAACCGCACCTTGTCAGTATCACACATGTCTGCCAGGTTCAGCCACAGGTGGCGTTCCTGGACCACTAAGGTGGACATCGCCCGACCCAGGGAGCGCGCGGTGACTTTCGCCGCCCTGAGGGCGAGGTCCGTCGCGCGCGCAGTTCCTGCATAACGCCTGGGTCAGAACTACCCTCGTGCAGTTCCTAAGCGCCTTGGCTTGGTAAACCTGCAGGAGCGCCATGGCATGCAAAGCCGACGCGGCTCTCCGCAGGCTGTGTAAGCCTTGCCCGTCAGCGCGGACGAGAACTTACACGCCGGGAGGGGCGTGGGTTACCCCGCCAGTCGGTGACGGTCTTGGGACACAGTTGCATCGCGACCGACCGTTCGACTGGGGGGATCCCCACGTAGCCCTTAGCCGCGCCGCCATCGAGGGTAGTGAGGACGGAGGAACCAGTCGATCGATGTCTGGCGCTGAAGGGCGCCAGCCATGACCTCGTGAGTTCCTGATGCACCTCCGGGAAGAATGGGACCGGGGCCGGGCGCTGAGAACCAGCACGGGCCGCTCCGAGAAACCAATCATCCAGCCGCGAGGGCTCGGGACACGGTGGAGGGTTCCACTCTAGCCCGACCCTCGCGGCGGCCCGGGAAAGCATAGCCGTGAGCTCTGGATCAGGCTCGGGCAATGCTACCACACCCGAAGGGGGCAACGCAGCCGAGTCTTCATCTCCAGAGTCCATTAGCTCGTCCCCCGATGCAGCAATCGACATCATGTCCCCAGCCGGAGCCCCAAAGGTAACGGCCGGTCCCCATGGGAGGGACCAGGACGCTCCTCTGGAAGCTCCACACCGCGCAGCGGAGGGGAGGGTCCCGAGGGGCTTGGTGTCCCGTCGGGGGTGCCCTCACAGTTACCCTCAGGTCTCCACCAAAGGCATCAGCCAAAGTAGCAGCCCTCTGCTTTGCAGCGGGAGGACCACTAGATCGGGGGATGCGCAATGGGACTCCACCCCTTTTCAGGAAATCGAGCCTAGACCGTAGGACTGCGATGGTCATGTTCCCGCAGTGGGAACATGAGTCATTCACAAAAGCTGCCTCAGCGTGCTGAACGCCCAAACACGTGAGGCAACGATCGTGACCGTCAACTGGGGACAGGAAGCGACTGCATCCAGAAACACACGGTTTGAATGACATCTTGGAGATGCAGGGTCAAACCGTGTTTTGCTCTTTTAGAGGGGAAAGAAAGCTCTAATAGTGCTGAAGCACACAGGGGAGATGGCCGCGGCTCACAGCAGTTCAAAGGTGCAAGCCTGCTGTGAGCACTCAGAGGACGCCCAGGCAGGCTGAGAACAGCTGATCCCTCGAGAAGCGACCACCCGCTGAATCGCGCCGTCACACCCGCACCCGGAAGTCGAGCGATCCTTCCCGACTCGTCTTTTTGCAAGAACACTCTTCGCAAGGTACCCAGCGTTAGATCAACAACAGGGTTCGGCTCCGAAGTAAAAAGCGAGGATGCGGTATTCCACTTCCGTATTTATACCCGCACAGCGGGCGGAGCGTGGACCGCATGCCAATCGATATTGGCTCGTTTAGAAACACTCGAAGCAGATTGGTCTCTGAAAACAGATCCCAATTCGTCGGTCAGTTCCGACGTACGTCGAACGTGACCGACTGAAAGGGAATCACAGACATAAAGAATAACAGAAGAATCTGCTTTCTTACTACAAACGACCTAAGACGATGAAGGAAGTAGAGTCTCTATTTTATTCTTTTACAGAGAGTATCAATATGATCTTTCCAAGATAACATATTATCTATCATCACTCCTAAATTCTTGTTTTAATCAGATTTTTTTTCATTATGAATAACAACAGACATTATACAAATATCAGATGTAGACTCAAATATAATCTCCTCAGGTTTACTCATTTTAATGACAAGATCATTATTCTCACACCACTCTACCAATTTAGATGTAAATTGCAATTTACAATTGACTTTTTTTCCTCTCAACGTGGTCATAAAATGCATCACTAATTACTCAAGTGGTCCAGATCACTAGTATAGTTCCTGCAGAGAACACGATGCATTTTATGACCATCTTCTGGGTAAAAAAAAAAAAAAAAACTCTTCAAGACCTATACTGATGACCTGGACCAATAATTTTATTGTTATTTTCCCATCTTTTTAACATACAAAATGATGTAGACAAACAATCAGCTATGTAACAGTAAGTGGACATCAAATAAATAATAAAAATAATAATTTATTAAAAATAATAAATAAGGTAGACTGGCCAGTTACACAAAAGGGTAAATGACAAAAAAAATAAATAATAATAATAATTTGCTACACATTATTTTATTTTTTAACCTCCATGTGCAATCATCCTGCTCATAGTCAAGACTGGATTGTGTGCGTCATCACCGTCGCTCCCCTGACCTATTGCCTGTCTGCATCTGAAACAGTGAGTCCTTTCCTTCACCTACAGGGTCATTAATGTGGCTATGACTCATCAGCGCATATCAGTTGTGTTCACTGAACATCTGCTTTTGGGACCTCATTGCACATATAAGAGAGGCTCTCATATGGACTGCCTTACTAATTAGGATGTACAGTATATTCATTCATTCATACAAGGGTAGATCCTACTGAGTAAATGTTTTGCAGTGTCCGTGTCATTCCTACAGAGCCGCTCTGGGGAATAACTCTTAGATGCTATACTTGGTAAACATGTTGTTGTGTAAACACACTGGTGCACTATGGCATAAAAGTATGCATACAGCGAATAGTTGTTCTTGTGCTGACACAGCTGCATGTATCACAGAAATATTTGGATCAGAGGCAGTGCAAAATCAAAAGCTTTCATTATACATTAGGCAAAACATGGTTTTCACTTTCCTCTAATTATGTTGCTGTTTTCTTACACACGGATAATTTCCTTTAATTTGTTTTCGTACAACATTAGCTTCAAGTTAAAAGGAGTGTGTTCCACACCTTCAGCAGCTGAATGAGCGGGTCAAACCCAGACCAAAGTAAGAGGAAGCACTGTGTTCCTGCACCAAATATTTGCCTCCATCTCTGCTTTCATGGGACAGAGACATGCAGTGAATAAAACATAATTTAAAACATTATATAAAAATAATACAGTGAATTGTAATTGAGTTATTTTCTGAATTGTTTACATAGTTATTATTTAGATGAAAAAGAATACACAATATTGAATGCCACATTTGTAAAAGGTATGTACTTTAGTCTTGTGTTTTCACTTGTGTGTTTGTGTGTATAAGTATATAAATGAAGAATTGAGGGAAAAGCCAGTTTCACACAAAAATCTGTACACACACACACACACACACACACACACACACACACACACACACACACACACACACACACACACACATACACATATACATATATATATATATATGTGTATAAAATAAAAATTCTCTGGAGTGACCAATCACGCTTCTCTGTCTGGCAATACGATGGACGAGTCTGGGTTTGGCGGTTGCCAGGAGAACGGTACTTGTCTGACTGCATTGTGCCAAGTGTAAAGTTTGGTGAAGGGGGGATTATGGTGTGGAGTTGTTTTTCAGGGGTTGGGCTTGGCCCCTTAGTTCCAGTGAAAGGAACTCTTAATGCGTCAGCATACCAAGACATTTTGGACAATTTCATGCTTCCAACTTTGTGGGAACAATTTGGGGATGGCCCCTTCCTGTTCCAACATGACTGCGCACCAGTGCACAAAGCAAGGTCCATAAAGACATAGATGAACAAGTTTGGTGTGGAGGAACTTGACTGGCCTGCAAGAGTCCTGACCTCAACCCAAAGAACACCTCTGGGATGAATTAGAGCAGAGACTGCGAGCCAGGCCTTCTCATCCAACATCAGTGCCTGACCTCACAAATGCGTTCCTAGAAGAATGGTCAAAAATTCCCATATACACACTCCTAAACCTTGTGGAAAGCCTTCCCAGAAGAGTTGAAGCTGTCATAGCTGCAAAGGGTGGGCCAACTCCATATCAAACCCTACGGATTAAGAATGGGATGTCATTAAAGTTCATCTGCATGTAAAGGCAGGGATCCCAAAACTTTTGGAAATATAGTGTATTTCAAAACAATAACACGATAATAAAAACAATAATTGTAATTTCCAAAGACTGTATAAAAATGTCCATTTGACCTCAATGCTTGAAAGTCATTTTATTTGATGAGAATGTTACATATAAAGGCAGCAGTGAGTGAAATATGAACCCACAAATAAATACAAGAAATATTTAATATAATTATTACAGAAGGAAGGACATTGTTAGGATGAAGGCAGGAGGAAACTGACACTATGACAAACATGAGTCTCCCAATGAGCTAACTGGTAAATAAAGTTGTAAATCAACACAGAACACGTATGTCTAGGTACAACACATGCTCCTGTATGTTAAGCCACTATTAAACATAAATTCTGACTTCTTTTTGTTGTTATTCTGGTTTCTTTGATGTATGAACAAATGACTAACATCAACAACAACAAACAGAATACCTTTAGACTTTTAACATCACTATAACTGTTATTCCATATATCTCAGCCTCTGTTATTTACAACAGCAATCAATTTTCTTACCGAGCCTTTGATGCATTAACTTTTGACCTCTTTAATATACTGTTTTTGTTAAAGAAATGTTAATAAGAATAACTAACTGTGTATTGCACTTGTGAAACATAAGGGGTTAGAGCCACGGGGCTACTACAAAAGTAACAAATGTGGAAATATTACCCAAGCCCTTCTGTCTGTAAAGATTTTCAACAGTAGTATTGAGAGAATATAAACATGCTGTCAACTGCGACTGAGATAAAAAAAGGACATTGATGTTAACTAATACTTTTGTCCAATATCATCTCACTCATAAACATAAAACTGTGATCTTTGTAAAGGTGGTGTATGATGAGGTCTGTGCAGGAAAGGAAAGTGAAATAATCTATCTTGGTAAAGCTAAACAAAACAGTACCAAAATTTCTCTTTTTCCTATACCCATCATGCTTTGCACCTTCCATGTACTGCCACTTGGTCAACATTCGTTTTGGGCAAATTGATTTGAGTCAACACTTCATAACACATTTATCGCCATCTTATTGCCACAACTGTCCAACAGGGTGCAGCACAGAAGCGTCCAAAAACAATTTGTCCATGCAATGATACAACGGGCTGAGCTCTCCAAGGTGCTTAAGCTGACTTTCAATTTAAAGCTGTGCATCAGTGGATAATGTGATTGTAGACACGTCCTGTTCTACTAAATCCATGTCAAGTCTCCAGCAATACTGATCTAAAAAGTTTCAACATATACAGTTTGTTGCCATAGCTTTAAGATGGATCTGTGGCAGAGCCGGGTCTCTTTTGGTTGGTTAATTCCATGTAAATGTCAGAGCGGAGGAACCGAGGATACGAGTCTCTTTCCATTAGTCCAAAGATTCTGCTCTGAGCCAGGTCAAAGCAGTCTCCACATATGTTCTCCATGTTTTCCTTGATGTGCTCCCTGGTGTATGAGTCCAGATTAACCTTGGAAATAAAACAAGACTCTGTTTAGGACACTTTTCATATTTATTTTGGATTGTTTTTTGGCACATCTGCTCCCTGGAATACATTACAAATTGCAAGTAAAATAAAAAATGGGAATATATATATATATATATATCCTCACACAAATATATCCTGTTTTTGACTTGTTTTTGCAAAAAAAAAAAAAAAAAAAAAAAAAAAAAAACACTAAAAAAACAAGTAAACTAAGTATAGATTTCTGATTGTTCCTTTTGTCAACTCAAATGCATTATTCTGTGTATATTGCACACTTCTCCACATACGACATTATGTACATTCCTGTATAAAGGTCACTTTTTGTGTTTAGGGTTACGTCAATTTATAAAATAAAATATTTTTTATTATATATATATATATATATATATATATATATATATATATATATATATATATATATATATATATATATATATATATATATACACACATTTTTATTACCGTTTCTTTAAAGAAAAAGTAGCTTTTTTGTTTTAAAATGTTATTAATATGCAAACTTTATTAATATGCCTGTCAAATCAAAGTTTAAACATGCCAGGAGCCATTTTGTGGCAAGCAAGCCAGAAAAGAAAAAAACTAAAACTCTAAGCTGAAATAAAATAAAATATAAATATTACACAGAAAACTAAAAGAGAATTAGAAATGTTGCCTTGGCTGGAAACTAAACAAAAATTTAAATGAAAACAAATCAAACCTAAATATTAATATTTAAAAAGAACAGAAACTAATAAAATGACAAAAGCACATAGCAAAATTATTACACATTATTAAACTAAAATTAAAAATACAAAAATAAATGCAAATTCAAAATATTAATAAAAAATAAAAAAATAGAAATAAATGCTAAAATAATTCATTTGACATTTTTGTTCTTACCTCTTTACAGGACTGTATGGAGATGTACTCAGTGAATATCTTCTTTGCTCTGGATGCCATTTTGGACAGTGATTTGATCCTCTTGAAGTCCTCACATGCCAGCCAGAAGTCCAGATTCTCTTCACTGAACTCTGTTTGCAGGAAGGAGCGGAAAACTACCAGACCATCTGAAGAAGGGAAGAGAAAATTACTCTAATGCTTATTAGAAAACAGAATAAGTATTAAAGTATCTGGGGTAAATCTGGATTTGGATCCAGGAGCAGAGGTTAATGTGGATAAACGACATGGTTTAAAACAACAGTAACAGCTGCTGAAGTGCAGAGATCAACACAGCTGTCATATCAAATGAGACATATCTTACATTTGTGAGAAAGCAGCGCATCAAGCGACTCTGCCCATTTGAGAGCTTCCTCTGGAGTCGGTCTGTGGATGAGCAGACAGAGTGGTCAACAAAGCCATGACTCACACTAATGATCCATTCACAGATAATTATAGCACACAAAATAGGCCATCTATTCAATAACTCCAAAACGTCACTGATGTTTTGATTGCCCATAACACTTACATCAAAGCCCAACCTATTCACCCATTCAGTGTTTCTCGATACATGAAACTATCACATGGACTCACTTGTCTGACTTAAGGACTTTCTCAAGCTTGCTGGCTGGATTGCTTCCATGTCTGTCGTTGGTCTTCTTCCGCAGAAAAGTCAGGCGGTTTTTCATGTCTTTGGCCCTTTGTGACAAGACAAAAGGCATAACATCAGGTGATTTATTAGCTAACTGTTTACTCGAGTGCTTCTGGGAGGAAATGTGTTCTGGTTACAGTCGTAAGCTTTATTGTAGGAGGAACATGAATAGTAAAGGCATTAATAATGCTTTCCACTAGTGAACCTGAGAATGGAAAACAATTTTGTTCACATCTCTTAAAGCAGAACACCTAAATATTCCATAGTTGCATTCACCTAATTTTGCATAAGCCTGTTTTTTATTGTGAATTTTTATGATAATGTGGCACATTTGAATAAAAAAAGAATACTGTATACTTATTTCTATGTAAATGAAAAACATGACAGATAGCAAATAAACAGTCTAGAGCTATATAAAATCAAAAGGAAATTAAAAACTTTTATGCAAAAAAATGGTTTGCATAAAGAAAATTAAGCTTATTTGTAGGACCATAAAGATTTTTTCATTGTGACATTATTTTTATGTAATGAGGCATATTCTCCATGAAATTCTCATTACTGTAATGCAAAATTACTTGGTTGGTATAACATAATAGTGTAGAGCTGATATTAAGTCATATTGTATAATATTTATATATACCACATAATTTTTGACAGTATAATGAGAATGAGATTTTTTTTTACCCATTACAATAGGCTACTGATAACTGGCATAGGGAAGTATAAATCTGCTCAGTCGTCATGAAATTTATGGTACAATGCAAAAATGTAATGGTGCTACAAATAGGCTATTTTCTTAATTGCAAAATTAAAAATCTTATGTTTTTCTTTCGATTTTGGGGTGAAATATGTCCCCAACATTTCTTTTATATTTTTATGAGATTCACTCAATAAAATTGCAAATGAAGTAGAAGAAAGAAAGTTGCTTGACTTACAGATTCTTGGATTTCTTCTTTTTGACACCAGTTTTTCCCATGTCACATTTACAGTTTGGTTTGCCACAAACCTGAGGAAGATTTACAAAAGACTTCAATTAATTAATTAAACTACATTAAAGTATTAATTTTGAGTGTGAATCATTTACAGTGTTGGGATAACACATTACAAGTAATGTGAGTTATGTAATCATACTTTTTAATTACCTCCCTATCACATATTTTATTCATCATCATAAATTAGGTATATTCAAAAGCTTACGCCCTTGGTATTCATCTCGTGAAAACCATTTTGAAATCGGACATTATGTTACCGTGGAAACAGTACCAATTCCTTTTAGCTGGCTCCTCCTCCCTAGTGGGCAGTGTCATGTTTCATATTACTAAATTTACTGCATGATTTTATAATCAAAACTTTTTCTCATCTTGACAAAACACATATCGTCTGAAAGGTCTGAGACTCAAGGTTCCATATTAGGATATTGTTTTGTGATAAAAGTGATATTGTGACAGAAATGTATTCATTTGTGACAGGAGAACACAAACAAAAATTCTATGGAATGTGGGTGACACCTAGCCTGACAAGCCAGACCCACATCAAGATGTTGGTCTGGGAACACAGAATTCTTTCAAATTCCCTCTGCACGCAATAGGATAGCGCTACAACCAACCAGAGCAATGAAGAAGGTGAAGTTGATGGATTAAACGGCAAAACGTATGAACCACTCCGAACACATCTTCCTTTTTTAAGAATGATTTAAGTGCCGTTCTTTGTTCTTTTCTCAAAGAAAAGCTTAACTCCAAGTCTTCCAGAGTCGTGGCCAAAGCTGATTCAAAAGACTGCTGTTCGCCAGCTTCTTTGTTTTCAAGTAGCATGCAGAACCACCGGAACTCTGCTGTCATTATGTTAAGCCCCCCCACCGACTCTATACACGATGTGATTGGCCTGATTAGAGTTTGGTTTTTCCAGCTCGCAAGCCAACAGAGAGTTGCTAGATGCCCTGGCTGCAAATTATATTTGCTGCCGCTAGGGTGCGTCTAGATTTCTAGGCTAGGTGACACCCGGTGGCTAGGAACTTCTCATAGGAACTTAATGTTTTTGTACTTTAACTTCAAATTTGGAACACAACTTGTTTAGACAGATGGCTTTGATTTTATATAATTTTTTTAGATTTTGTAATATTTATATTTTGTATAAAATAAAAAATCTTTAGTACAGTACATTTGCTTTACAGTAAATTTAAACTTCTATAACATTTTTAGTCTTTCATTTCAAGACTAAAAAGAGACCAACCGTAGGTCTGTATTCCAAAGTATTCATGAATTGCAACCATTAAACCATACATCCAACCTTTACAGGGGAAGGATGTTCATGGCCCATTAGGAAGTGCTCGTCCAAGCAACCACAAACAACTTCCCGTTTCTTACGTGACCAGGGCAGACTTAACCTGTGCATGGTGCAGGCCATTACATACAATAGTTCCCTGTATGCAGGGCTGATGGGTGACCCAGACTCAGTTGAAAAATCATCACATGGTTCTCCAACCACATCCAGTTCCTCAGAACCAGATGACACCAACATCATACTTTCTGCATGATCAGAAGAATCTGCTGAGTGCATTTCTAAATCAAGCTTGAACTCACCTGAGGAGATTGGGAAATATTTACTACTTCCCCAAATTCCTCCGTCAGCTTAACTTGCAACCCCTATGAGCGTAGCCGCTGCTCTGCCTCAGAAGCAGCTCAATAACTCAGAGCTTGTGTGAGTCCTTTGCTGTAAGGAAGCGTCTACACGGAGGAACACACTGATGAAAACTCTTAGATCAGTTTGCTATCTTGCTGTCCAAGCGTTCAAAATAAATGGCTCCTGAAGACAAAAAAGCTGATGACTTATTTTGCAGGTGACCTCTCATAATTGCAGGCGCTTCGCACATAACATCATAGACAGCCATCGGCCAATAGATTGGAGTGCTCAGACACTAGTCACACTGAGGGCATTCCCCATAGCGTCAACTCCAGACACTGCGTCAAAGTTTCATTTTGAAAGGGAACTGCATTAATATGTTAAATATACTTTATGTATTTGATCTCAATATGCAAATAAGAAAGGTTTGTTTGAGCTGCACCCTCTACTATACAGGCATGAATTTGCATTTCCTTCAGCCTAAGGCTTATTCATTTTACTTTTTGGTGTAAAAGGTCTTTTACATTTGCCAAAAATAGAACTTTTGTTATTAAAAACAAACAAGCAAGCCCAGCCCAGGGTTAAAAGTAACCAAAAGTAACGTAATACATTACTTTCCATAAAAAGTAACTAAGCTATTTGTTACTTTTTAGGGAATAATGCAATATTGTAATGCATTACTTTCAAAAGTATTTCAAAAGTAAAGTTTTAACAAAAGACATATTTAGTTTTGATTTTTAAATTAATCTAGTCACAACAAAAAACAAGATATTCAGAATGCGGAATTGAAATTTTTATGCAATGTGATATTAACGAATTTGTACGCACCCTCCTTCCAGTGAAGAGAAGGCAGATCTGGTGGACAGATCCTCCATTCTTGGTGAGCTCTTTCCTCAAGGTCTGTGGGGACGGGATCGCCCAGCGCTCCGGAGGTTCTCGCTTGGCCTCTATGCAGTCGATGGCCTGATCTGAGATGAAGCGAGGAGACCGGGGCTCCTGCAGCAAACTACCCTCGCTGTGCGTCCGTCTGTGGAGGGATCTCTGCACACACAAGCCCCCGCTCTGCTGCCCACTGCTAGGAGATGTTTCCACCATACTCCTCCTCTTCAGAAATCCTTCATCGCTGTCCTCGTCGTCGTCTTCTTCTTCCTCATCATCATCATCAGTTGATGGTGAGGTCAAAGCATCTGCATTGAAGGAGCGATCCAGGCACAGCTTTGGAATGACTAGAGGGGAGGAAGATGACGATGAAGATGTGGGTCTGGCACCAACACTAATGGTCTCAGAAGCACTCTCACCCTCCCCCTGCTCCCTTTTCTCCAGTTCTGACTCTTGCCCTCCTCCTTTCACCTCCTTCTGTCTGTCCTTCCAAATCTCGGAGGTCTCCATGTATGGAGGTTTGCAGGCGTCTCGAGGGGTCGGTGCGGTTTGGTTGGCATCTCCGGTGCTGCAGTGCAGATCTTGGTAAGAGAGCTGGTGAGTTGGAGAGCTGCAGTTGGTTCTTCTCATGATGGGCGATGCAGAGGGGCATGATGGGGAACAGGGCTCAGACACACTGTGAGGGCTGAAGCCCAGCAGACCCAGATCAGTCTGTTCGGCTGCTTTTGGTTCCAGCATCTGTCAATACACAATTGAAATCAACATTTTACGAATAGTTCTGGATTTAACAATTGTCTAGTACTTTATGGCTAAAAAAAAAAAAAAAAAAATCCATTTAGCAAAAAACATGCATAAAATGAATATTGTGTAACACAACTGTATAATGCACTTCACTTGTACTCTCAGCTCTTGACACCTGTATATTCAGTGGCAAAATCATTAGAGCACATTCTTAAATTTACGTACATAAAAATACTGTATTTTTATGTAAATGAAAAACATAATACATAGCAAATATATTTTAAGTAATTTTAAAAATATATACCATATTATATTTACATATTATAATTATATTAAGTAAATGAGGAACACACAACAAACTGAATTATAGCCTATGGTATAAAACATCCTCCATGAAAAAACATCACACTACTTATGCTTGAGGTTTTAGAGACTCCAGATATTACACATTATTAATTGCAATCAATTTTGACATGCTGTTTTCTCTAACAACATATTTTTGCTGGGGGTGAAACAAAGGGTTTTTTTCCCCAAATGCAATTATTACAGTAATTTGCAGGGGAAATAAGATCTAATAAGATTTGTTTTGAAAATACTATTATTTTTCACAAAAACATAATTGGAGTCTTTAGAACACCAAACATATGGAAGCTGGAAGCTTAAGAAAAGTGGAAACAGTATTGATACATTTTAATACCAATCATCTAAATAAATAAACGAAATTATCGGATTAAGAAAGAAAGAAATACATCAACTCTGCAACACTGCATTATATTGGATATTGATTTCTTATGCACCAGGGAGAATGGGAAGGCAGAGAGAGAAAATTAAAAGCAGAAAAAACCTGGAAATTGTATTTTACGTCTACCTATTGTAGAGGAAATGTTAATGTATTCATGCGACCTACACATCTAATCAGCTCATAAAGTAGTTTGCTGGCAGCAGAACTGACTCACAAGCTCTACTACTCAGCTCTTTAAAAACACAATGACAGCACAGCTACAATGCCTATAGTCTATGTGTATATGCTCACTCAAGTGTATTTGCCAAACACTATGTGCAAAAAGATTTTAGATTATTAAAAGATTATTAGATTATTTTACAACTTCAAACTAGTGATTTTCTGTCTTGTGTCATGTTAAGCTACAATGAATTTTCATACATTCATCTTTAACATATCTTCTTAAATGCTAATAAAATCATAATGGTGCTAAAGATGAAAGAAAAAAAAAAGACAAAAACCCGTAAACGCTCAAGACACATACAGAACACGCAGAAAAACATCGTAAATGCCCGTACCTTCATAAAGAGCCAATGTTTCACCACTACAAGCAAGTAATGTAGTCCTCCATCATACTAGCATGCATTACAACAGCCCTGTTCTATCTCTCTACACTCTCTTTCTTTCTCCCTCTCTTTCACGCCGTCACATGCGCGTGTCTGTTTGTGCTAGTCTGATGATGATGTCGCTGCTCTCCTGATGTCACTTGCCCACCAAGTGGAGAAAGTGAGAGAGAGCATGAATAAGAAACAAACATTATGTTTAACTCGTATGTGCACTGTACGGAGTGTAGCGAGCATCTGTCACAGTCTGTTGAAGTCAACAAGAAATCATTATTGACCATATTTACATTCTTAATCAAAATAAGACTTTTGTTGCTCTTAGTCCTGGTCTATTAGCTTTGAAGCCATCTGTATGCTCCTGTACAGCCAAATGTTGATGAAAATTACTTTGTTGTACACAAATCTAAAATCTAGAGGGAAAACGGACAAAAAATATTGATGACATTGTTGCACTATACACACTTTTATCCAATCAGATGCTCTCTAGAATGAGAATCCTCCTGCAACCAACTAGCAAATAGCAAATCCTGGATTATGGCAGTGACTTTCTTTCTAAATTAACAAATGAATACATTTACAACAGGAAGTTGGGTCGGACATAACAGGAAAAAAAAGATGCTAAAAAAGAAGCATTTTGCAGATGCCAGCACTGTTTATAAAGCCCTACCCTTCCTGAGCGATTATACTCCACAACTGCTGGAGAATTGCAGACATGCTGTGGTTAAATGCAAAACCTAAGTGGGTGTTTTTGTGAGCGAGTGTACTTGTGTTTGATTTAGTACCTGATCAGGGCCTATTCTGTCTCTCAGGGCGAGTTGCTTGTCAATATTGTCTCTCAGACACTGGACGACCCTCCTCTTCTGCTCAGATGAAAAGGCTTCCAGGCTGAACAGACACTCTGTCCTCTACAGAGACACACAAAGAGAGTGTGTAAGACACATTAAGGGAGTGATTATGAAAGACTGTGTGTGTATGTGAGAGAAAGAAAATAATTACATATTACAGTCTTATTAATTTGAGGAAATGGAAGGAATTAAAAAATTTTATAACACAAGGATGCTTTAAAAGCACATTCTATCTCCAAAGAAACCTCAGTGCCATGCGCTATTATGCTGGAGCATGGCATATGAGAGATGCAATCATACTCACTCGCACATTCATGTCAGTGTGTGTGTATGTGTGAGGTGTTGTCAGGGAGATGGGCAGATGGCTGGGTCGATGAATGTGTTTGCTCGAGTGAGCAGGCTACGTCTTTCAGGCACGTTTACTCTAGAGAGAAAGAGATGCTCTAAAGGCTCTAATATGTGACGTAAGCCCCAGGCGCATGAGGCCCTCCATTTTTACATCCTGTAAATGTTTACCACAGGGCCATCCTGTTGGGTCAATGCTTCGATGGGAAACATGTTACATTGTGTGTGATTTGTATTGTAGTGCACAGTGTTAAGCATAATGAAGTCTTAAAATGTGCCGTGAGCAGAGATCTGAGCAGAACGAGTGGGTCGGTGGTTAGATGCAGGATCTCACCTCTATCCAGTAGGAGATGTACAGCCGCAGTTTGTCTGCAGGAACTGGAGAGAAGGAGACAGAAGTGTGAATTTCTTCATCCCGAGGCTGTCAGGGTGTTTTTGTTTTTTTGTTTTTTTTTATTCTGGGGGATGTGAACACCCACATGTACCCAGATATATGTCACCCATACGTGCACTGCATACACTGCTACTCAAGTTCACAAAAACAAATGATAAGAAACCCATTTATGTTCAGCTTTTTATATATAAATACTTCTTGTTAATTGTAATAAACTGAAATAAAATATAAATATTAGATGAGAAAACTAATCTAAAAAAAACATTAAAATGATAAATGTTGCCTTAACTGCTTTTTATTGCCAGTGTGTGTACAGATTGTAATGAAATGAGACCTTTCCCAACTTCCTAGGTTTTCTATGAAAATGTAGACTTATTTTTATGTGAAGGACTCAGGACGTTTTTGCCAGTAAAATCAAAGGGATGTGACATTTAAACATGCTCCTGAGAGCCTCTCTTCCATTCAGTGACACTTGAAATGAATACATTGTTATACGTTGTTCAGGTCAGGATAATGCCAAAAGAGCCATTCTGTACTGTAATGTTAATGTGTCATGCAAAGAAAAGGGAGTAATTCAAACTATAGTCTCACATTGTCAGATCAATATAGTCTAGTCTCAAATATACTTCATAAATCAAGCTATCATAACTGTGTGATTTTAATTACCTCATTGTCTACTCTACATGATGCCGGTGAATTGCACAGCTTGTGCAAACATATCCGCATTGCTGTGATCAGATGCTTTCTCAACTGCTGCTTTCTCACCATCATATTTTTGGTCCTGTTGTGCATTTTTACATATTCATCTAACTGTCACTCTCAGCAGCATAGATTGCATTTGGATGTTCGCTAACAGTATATCGCTGCAAAGGTTTTTTCAACTTCTTTTTACTCTTAAGCGAAAAACAAAAAAAACTTTGCCTTGAGTATATTGGGGCATTCAGTCTCTTGTACTGTACATGTGCACGAGTGCAGCAGCTCACTTAACGGCCACCAGTGTCATCAATAACAAGGGTTTCTGAATTCTAGATATAATACTAAAATGACACTGATATAACACTGAATATATATATTTGCTGGGTAAGGGTGTGGTCAACTGTGGCTGGCCTATTTTGGTCCTGTTCTGGAAAATAACTATATACAAACCCGAGGAACAGCTGGAGGACCAATTTGCAACTTATTAGGTCAATTGGCAACATGATTGGGTATAAAAAGAGCCTCTCAGAGTGGCAGTGTCTCTCAGAAGTCAAGATGGGCAGAGGATCACCAATTCCCCCAAAGATACAGCGAAAAATAGTGGAGCAATATCAGAAAGGAGTTTCTCAGAGAAAAATTGTAAAGAGTTTGAAGTTATCATCATCTACAGTGCATAATATCATCCAAAGATTCAGAGAATCTGGGCTCAGGAATACTTCCAGAAAACATTGTCGGTGAACACAATCCACCGTGCCATTCGCCGTTGCCGGCTAAAACTCTATAGGTCAAAAAAGAAGCCATATCTAAACATGATCCAGAAGCGCAGGCGTTTTCTCTGGGCCAAGGCTCATTTAAAATGGACTGTGGCAAAGTGGAAAACTGTTCTGTGGTCAGACGAATCAAAATTTGAAGTTCTTTTTGGAAAACTGGGACGCATGTCATCCGGACTAAAGAGGACAAGGACAATCCAAGTTGTTATCAGCGCTCAGTTCAGAAGCCTGCATCTCTGATGGTATGGGGTTGCATGAGTGCGTGTGGCATGGGCAGCTTACACATCTGGAAAGCCACCATCAATGCTGAAAGGTATATCCAAGTTCTAGAACAACATATGCTCCCATCCAGACGTCGTCTCTTTCAGGGAAGACCTTGCATTTTGACAAATGCCAGACCACACACTGCATCAATTACAACATCATGGCTGCGTAGAAGGATCCGGGTTCTGAAATGGCCAGCCTGCAGTCCAGATCTTTCACCCATAGAAAACATTTGGCGCATCATAAAGAGGAAGATGCGACAAAGAAGACCTAAGACAGTTGAGCAACTAGAAGCCTGTATTAGACAAGAATGGGACAACATTCCTATTCCTAAACTTGAGCAACTTGTCTCCTCAGTCCCCAGACGTTTGCAGACTGTTATAAAAAGAAGAGGGGATGCCACACAGTGGGAAACATGGCCTTGAACATGAAAACATGAAAAACTTATTTTTTTCTTAAAATTATACATTTTCTCAGTTTAAACATTTGATATGTCATCTATGTTGTATTCTGAATAAAATATTGAAATTTTGAAACTTCCACATCATTGCATTCTGTTTTTATTCACAATTTGTACGGTGTCCCAACTTTTTTGGAATCGGGTTTGTAGGTAGAAAAACGTTATTCAAATTATTCAAACTACATCTATATAAACATACATACTGACAGTATATAATTTTCATATCTAAATTTGTATGCTTTGAATACACATTTTACATATTGACATATTAATATTGTAATGTCTGTTCCAATAATGGAATATAAATGGAATTCCAATAAAGTGGCTTTAATTTCATAACCAAAAGGATAAAGGTCAGCAGACTGATGGCTATTTCAGAAACCGAGATGTCAAATAAAGGTTGAAGATAGAAATGCCCTCTGTGCCACATGCTGCAGTATTTCTGTTCTCAGGAAGGTAAAGAATACACTGTCCCGCCCACCCTGCCTATAATGAGCCATACCGGAGACATGGCCATTGTTCCTAGCAGACACACAGAGAGAGGAGAGCTGTGCTCTCATCACACGCACATACTTATTCCCACAGTCTTGACGCCTCCTTCCTGACTATCGCTACTAACACACAGTTACAAATAACACAGGGTGGACCTCCTTAACATCCCCTCTATTCTAAACAATCAACTCAGCGATATTATATACAGATAGACTGAATGATTGAGATAGACAGACAGACAGTCAAAGAGATGGATAGACAGACATTATATTATTATTATTATTATTATATATATTTCTATTATTGATCTGATTGTACTGACACAGTATGAGAACTGAAATGAACTGGACGATGACATTTTTTTGCAGAACTGCTTTATAGATAAAATGAACTAATTTACAGTTTTTCTCAATCACTTTGACTCAATTCTCAAATCTCAAATGAAACTTTTTTCTCTCAAAACAATAGGCCTAAGTTTCTTGTGCACATCAGATTTGAATTTTGGCATGTGTGCCAAAGAGAGTACAATTGTCTACAATTTGCACAATAACTAAATACACTTGGCTTGCAGAACAAAACGGATGAGTTTATTCTCAGTGAAATTGTCAAACTCTTCACAATCGTGTGAGCCATCACATGCAAAATTATCCAAATCAAAGTGATCAAAATCTGTCAGACATGTTATATTCCATAAATATTTATGACATGGAATGTTTGTAATGTCTGCTAAATTGGCAAATGGCCTGCCGTTGTAATGAAATAGGAATCACAATCTTATCAATCAACTTTGGAAACAAATATATACATGGAGTTTGCTGACAGCACAATCACCGCCATTGTTGAACAAGGAGGAACATCACAACTCTGAGCAGCAGAAGCTACATCAGTACTGTATAAATACATTCGTATTTATTTTTGAGGAAATGTGTTACATGTAAACTGAAAATTCTTGTCATGGAAGAGCAATAGGAAGATGCGCAAGAAGATATGCATATGTTAGAGAAAGAAATAACAGAGCGTGTAAAATGAACAAGTTACAGTTTACAAGTACAAATGTACTATATAAATACAAATGTTCATTTTCTTTTTGTGTACTACAGAAAAAAACCAAAAAAAAACAAATTTGTATATAACAAATTTTTCATGGTGAAAAAACATCTAATCATTTTGACCAGTGTGGCTCACACTGACAAAAACTTTTTTATTTTGGTGCCATTGGCCAGTTTATTGACACAATAACTAGGTTTTGAAGCATGAATTAAATGTGTTGGGTGAGTTACTACGTTTTGCAGACATGCAATAGAGTTGTGAGTGGCAATTACGCTTACAGTTTAGAGCATGTTACAGTTTTCACACTGAGCTTTTTACTGTAAATACAGATTCAGACAGTAGTAAAGAAAGAAAAGTCAATAATGTAGTGAACGAATGTAGTACCTGAAAATGAACATTTGTATTTATACAGTACATTTATTTTTAAAGAAATGTGTTATATGTAAGCCTAAAATTCACTGTTGTTTGTTCATTTTTACACACTCTATTATGTCTTTCTCTAACACATACATATCTTCTTACACATCTTCCTATTGCTCTTCCATGACAAGAATTTTCAGTTTACATGTAACACATTTCTACACAAATATATGTACTGTATAAATACAAATGCGTAAGTACAAATATGTACAAATAAGTACTGATGTAGCTGCTGCTGTTTAGGGTTGTGATGTTCCTCCATGTTCAAAAATGGTGGTGATTGTGCTGACAGTAAACTCCATTGCAACACTCACACATACACATAATATGTGTGTGTTGCAATTTAACAAACTTATAGAATATAACATATAGCCTGACAGATTGTGATCAATGAATGGATCATTTTGCAAGTGATGGCTCACAAAATGTTTATAAGTTGATCAACAAGCCATGTGCATTTATTCATTGTGTAAATTATAGACAATTGTACTAAATCTTTTGCACACGTGCCAAAACAAATACAATTTACTTAAATCAATAAGAAATTATAATTAATTGTTCAGAGACCATTGTTATGAGAAAAAAAAAAGTCTCATTTGAGAATTGAGCCAAAGCGATTGAGGAAAACTGTAATAATTGATGATCTTTACAATGGAACTGAATCAACACTGAACTTACTTCAGCTGAATAACAGCCGAAATGCATCGTTTTCCTGTTATCACTGTAAAGCTGCTTTGAAACAATCTGTATTGTATAAAGCACTACATAAATAAAGGTGACGACTTAGACAGATAGACACAGACAGACAGACAGACAGCAACACATTGCAGAGCTCAACAATAATAATAGCTGGATGGCCTAGGGCCAGTGTGAGATTTTCAGAACAGTTGACAATTGAAACAGGCCAGTGCTGCATTGTCACTACATATTATGTTTGTTGATCATACACATGTTTTATGTTCCTTTTGCTTTTCATTTGACATTTGAGTTCCTGTGATGCATTAAACATTGTTCATCTGAATTTTGAAGATTTAAATATGTCAAATATTTGTCAAAAAAGCTGGAATACTTTGTGATGGATAAGAACCATCAAACAAACCAGTCATGATTTGCACCATATCCCATATTTTTTCCAATAAAAGTAATTGTCTACTTTTTTATTTATTTAATGATTTATAGCTTTTATAGAGTGATATTTTAGTAATTATATAATTAAAAACATGTGCACTTACTGGTACTTACAGTGTACTTACCTAAAAAGTAATATAAGGTAACTACTTGGGTTAGGGTTAGGTTTAGGGGTAGGTTCAGGGTTAGTACCCAGTTATTGTAATTCCTATAATAAGTACATAGTATGTACAAGAGGAACAGGACTGTAAAATAAAGTGCTACCATCAATTGTATGATGCACATGGAAAGGTGTTTTTGTGGTGGATTAAAATCAAGTAAAAATCTGAAATGCTGGCAGCAGAAGAATTTTTTTTAACTTTTGAGCACTGTATCACTTAATAATAATAATAATTATATATACACTATTTTCAACCATACACAATAAAAAAGAAAAACAATAAGCAGCGCTCTCAAAAACACTTATCATAGCAGGACAAAAACATGATTGCAGTATTTATCTTCTCCACAGAGTTAAGTGAGAATTGTAGTGCATACCATCCTGCAGCTGTATCTGATGGAGGTAGAGTGGACTTTGTAGTACATTACAGCGGCCAGGTTCATCTTCCCTGGTCAACAGCATCAGGTCTGTGTAGATGAATACTGTAGCCTATAGGGGGCGATACAGACAACAGTGAGTTGCACCGCACTGAAGCATCCCTGTCTGACCTTCTTGTGCCACTCTCACTCAGCTTCTGACCATGTGAAGACAAAGATAATTTTTTATAATTGCAAACGTGAGACTCAATCTTAATTATGCATAGCGTTCATTTAAAATAGAGAGCAGATGTAGAATTACACAGAGAATGAACTCCTTTACTCAATAGTTTAAATAATATTATATAACCACAACACTTGTTAAAGTTGCAATGAATCAAGTAAAGTCAAGTTAAGGTTATTAGGCAAGAGAAAAGCTCTGATTCCCACACAGAAAGCCACAGGCTGGTTGCACTGCTTTGCCTCTCATGGCGCCCAGGCTTGGAATTTGGCCAGATTAATAAAAGCAGCTGATCTAAATCACAGTCAAATACACACACGTTCATTCTAGGACACTAGAGGAATGTGTTTAGTGATGTACAGCTCATCCTTCTTAAACACTCTGATCTTTAGAAACTCTTGACTGCATTACTCAAACAGGTCTCTTGCAAAATTGAGGTCAGCTGGCATGCAGACGGGGGCCCTGCGAGAGAGCACAAAGGATGTGACAGACACTCAAAGGGAATTGCTATAGATACAAAGTCGGTTTTGGAGGCCATTGTGGCACTCTGAGATTTATCTTTGCACAATATTGCTCATGCTGAGGAAGCCGAGGTCAGTGTTATTCACAAACTGCAGGTTTCCTTTAAAGCTGCTGCAGAAAGAAATCTCAGATCAAGGTATCTGTTTCCACATTATGTGGAGCGCATATTTTGTGTCGGGCATTACTGTCACCGAGACAAATATTCCTGTAGTTCCCAAACGATCGTTCAGTGAAATGGATCTAATTTGAAAGGTAGTGTTTCGTCTAGCTTGAGAAAACATTGGGGTCTCTGGACTAGCAGGCTTTTAGAGAGGTATCATGAGAACAAGCTCAAATCTGACCAAGCAAAATAGTCAATTCTCCTGAAATGGGACACCAACTCTAGGTCACCTTCAGAGCTCACTAACAAGACATTACAGGAATCATTTCTGCATATTTTATCCAAGACAAGACGTTTCAGACAGTATATCTCAAGCTAGATTTCTGGAACCTGATCAAGGTCTTGCTTAAAAGAATCTGAAAGTCATTAATTGTTCAACTAAATGCAAAAATGTTACATGTTTTGAACATGGCAATGGTCAGTAATGAATCTTGAGATTCACCAGATATAAAATTAAATATCTCCATCAAATAAAAATTAAATATCTCCCTCATACAAAGCCATCACATAGGGACATTATGCTTAAGTTCTCTTTTAATGTTCCATGGTAGGTAGAAAACCATATTACAGACAGTGACAGAATTTTCATTTTTGCCTATTCCTTTTAATATCTCAATTGTTTCCCCAGCAGAGTGTATCGAAGTGTAATCCAAGAATATCTTCCATTACATTGACAACAATAAATGAATGAACCTTATTTTTTACACTTGAAGCACAGGCCTGTAAGCATTTCACTAAATGTGCTCAGATTTGCGCTTCTGCAATTAAAGGTCACAAATCTCAATTGAAACTTCAAAATTTAATAAAGGAAAAATTAATTGGGCTGTGACATCCATATTATTTTTATGGCTCTTCACTCATAGTGTATGTCAATAATTGTCTCATTAAATGAATTTGTTAGATCATTAAATATAAATGAATTTGTTAGATAATTAAATATAACAGAAAACTATCTTAAGTCCCCTGATTCATAAAAGAGCAACCTCTGAGAAACACATTTTCCTTTGTGGATAATTAGTGGCGTTACCTTAAGAGCTATGTGTTTACTGTCATGAAGGATCATTTCCTCTGACAACATCAGGACTCTCTCAGGGCTGCACAGGTCCAGTGGCTGCAATGCAATTAAACACTCATTACAGCCTCAATATTTGCATCACGTCAGTCATGTCATTTACACAAGGGTGTGTGTTAGTACAACACATCCCAGGCACTGTCCCAAATGTATCCCTAAGCCCCCGTGATCTTCCTCCAAGTCCACAGTTCTGTGACAGAATGCTGCTTTGACTGTCAGGTAGAAGTCTACAGCGGAGCTCGCAGGCTTGGCAAAAGTGCGCATCAATGGTGTATACTGGCTGTGAAGGGGGCGCTCGCGAGCACCCTTCTGAAACCGACAATGAAAAATTGGACAATTGGTCTTGTGGATTTAACGGACACACGTATGGGCAGGCCATTGTAAGTCCACAAGATCGCATGTGCACATGAAGTGTGCCATTTGGGACAGCGCCCCAGATAAAATACAATAATAGCATATTAGCCCATAAAGGGATAGTTTACCCAAACAGTTGACGGTAGCCAAGTCAATGATTACTGTCAACTATTTGGTTACTGACGGTTGCAGGTAGTTGACCCTGATATATTATACTCCAATTAAAACTATTTTAAGCAACCTTTTCATTTAAAAAATTTCCACGACCACATATTCATTGAGAAAATGCATGTAATATGCAGAAATTAATATCTCACACATATAAAAACATAATCTTATACATTCCAAAATTAAACATCCAAAATGTTTTATTTTCTCTTTGTCTACCCATTTCAATTAATCAGCCATTGTTTATGATTGGTAATGCAGTCACATAATAGCATACACTCCTTAACATAAACTGCAGACCGTTTAACTCTGTACTTATTTAAATATAACATAGATTAAATAAACCATAGATAAAGATTGCATACAAAACTTGGAAGATAAAAAGATAATGAATGTACCTGAACAAAAACAGGGAAGATGAGAATCTTAGGGGCCAGACTGACATATGTGCCATAGTTGGAGTGTGGCAGATGGGACTGGACGATGGTGCAGTTCTGGTAGTTGGCAAAGCTCTGTCTGTAGGATGAGGGAGGCATTGTAGTGGTCTTACTGCTCATAGACCTGCACAAGGTGGCTTGTGCGTGCAGCCCCCCATCCTGCAGGTAGTCTGGGCTCTGCTGCAGTCCTCTGCTAGTCTGATAGATTCTTCCTATGAATTGACAAGAAATGTCATTAAACACTTACGAAAAGGATGAAAATGTACCAGATTTTTTTCTAACATTATACATGTCTTTAATTATTAAAGACATTTAATATTAGTTCAAATTCAATGCATGCCACTTAAATAAAAAGCATTAATTGCTTTTGGGAAAAAAAAAAGAAAAATCTTACTTCCCCCAAACTATAAATATGTATGAATATGTTAATCATTCACTACCATGGTATATGTCAATATGCCTGATGGTATTGCCATCTGTCCTACCGCCTCAGCACTTTGTAGCACTAAGGGGCTCGCAATGACTGTGCTTGCACAATTTTTATGCTTCTTTCTTAAAGAGCATATGCAGCAATTTCACATTACAAACTGATCTGTGATCAGCCATCATCAGATCTTAAAATAAACATGTACAACAGAAACATAAAACCTCCTCATAGGCTGTCTTACCTAGAGTTCCCAGTGTGCCATTGGAATCAGAATACACTGGTTGCAATATCTGCAACGTAAAACATTCACAAACGTGACATATTAGCCCAGCCATCAGTCTGAATGAATAAGAATGCACTTGCTTTCAGATTCCAACCTGGTTTCCAGGGCTGACAGGGGAGAGGATGATGTAGTTGTCGCCATTTGATGATGTCACACGGGTACCTTTGAGGGTCTGGGTGCGTGTTTTGTAGTCATTTTCTTCTCGTTTGCCAGTCCAAGACCACAGTGACTCTCCTACTCCATTTCCTGCGTTATCAGGGCCACTTCCTTTTTTACGACGACCCTGTTTGCGATTGGTGGGTCGAGAGAGTAAAGGTGGGGTTTTGTTTTGTGTCTTTGCAGTTGAAGATAGTGAATCAAATCCGGAGGGTTTGTAGGAAGGTCTGTGGATAAGCCCCTCATAGTAAGGCTTCATAATAGGCACTGTCCTCCATACCACCACTGTGATCTCATTTCGACAATTCCTGCAGGAAGAAAGATCATTTTAACAATAAGGCATAAATGGATTTCAAAAGAACCATTACGATAGTCCATCCAAAAATACAAATTATGTGAACTGTACAGTTGTACAGTTTTATTTTCTGCGTATTGAGTAAATATTTCTATGTTCTGTATCACTGTGTTGTGTTTGTTTCAATTTTCTGTTTAGAAGATTACTGAGCTTTTAATCTCCTTTGTAAAAGCTTTACGAGGCATAAATAGTCCTCACTTTAACTGACAACTACTAAATGTTTTATAACTATCTGAATTAATCATGAATTACAGTAGGAATACAGTAGGAATACAATAAAGCATACTTACACTTTTTAAATGATCTTATGAACCACTGACAATTCCTAAATAAGTGGTTTGTAAATAATGTAATAATTTAGAAATGATCAATTGATTATTAATAAAAGTATGAAAATACAATTATTAAACACATTATATATATATGCTTATAAATCAAGGATAAATCATGTATAGCTGTATTTATAAACTGTTTACTAATGTCTATTAATGATGGGACAATGCTTTATAAATTATGAATTAACTACTTACTAATGCTTAGCTAATGATTCATAGCATGTAGTTATTATAAAGTGTTACCAGATCAGAAGTGATTAAGAAAATTGTTGTGAAACATGGCTATAAAATTATCAACAAAAATATCCCTACGCACCTGATGGCATGAGCCAGGTCCACACACTTCCAGTGTTCAACTGGTTGGCCGTTCAGCTGCAATAATGTGTCCAGTTGTTGTAAGCCTGCCTGGTGAGCTGGACCACCTAAATCCACGCAATTCATCAGTCAGAAAAAAATTGTACCTTTAGAGGTAGACAACCTTGTTACCAAAGGGACAACCTTGTTATTTATCTAGCCTTAAAAGGTGCATATTAGTAGTATGAGTAGTATTGTGTACCCTTAATGTACGAGTATGCACTTTTTTCTAAGAATGTGGCAATATCATGGTATTTAAGTACCTTGATTGTGCCTATGCTCTATGATTACGTTTCATAAGTCCCATAAAGTCTCCTGCACTATACACAAGCAACTTTTGAGCAATACAGTTATACTCTGGGTACAATTTTATAATAATTTAAAGCTAATTATAAAATTAGATTGACATTGACATATCCTGAGTGTTTAAAATTACCTGGATCAACAGCCTGCACCCGTACAGGTGAGTCAGAGCAGATGGTGAAGCCAAAACCATCTTTTCCTCTCAAAATGGTCACCTGTGAAGAGAACATACATTTATACTGTTCTTTTGCAAGTAAAGACATTTATAAATTACAAAAGATTTCTATTTAAAATAAATGTTGTGCTTTTGAACTTTCTATTCATCAAATAATCCTGAAAAATATCATGGTTTCCGCAAAAATATTAAGCAACACAACTGTTTTCCACATTGATAATAATAATAACAATTAAAAAAAAAAATGTTTCTTGAGCACTAAACACTGAACAGCTTGGCCATCACAGGAATAAATTATTATAGCATTTTAAAACATATCAATATATATTAATATGAATATTTTATTGTATTTTTGATCAAACAAATGCAGCCTTTGTGAGCACAAGACACTTCTTTCAAATAAAAAAATAATTCTTATCAACCCAAATCTTTTAAACAGTAGTGTACATTAACACAAGAAAAAGACTGGGGCCATGAATCAAAAGTTGGGGTTCACTTTCAAATCCAATTAAATGAAAGTCATTAATATATAGCTTTCCTGAAAAAAATACCTCTCTTTTAAAAGGACTGAAATGAAAGTGACCTCGACCTTTACAGAACATTCAGGAAGACAAACCGTCCACAGTAAGAGTACAGTGTAAGGCCCCACGGTAGCCGGGTCAGAGAGTGTGTCTGAGTGAGTGTGTGTGTGTGTGTGTGTGTGTGTGTGTGTGTGTGTGTGTGTGTGTGTGTGTGTGTGTGTGTGTGTGTGTGTGTGTGTGTGTGCCAGAAACAAACATCCCCCCGGAGCACCACTGTACCCCAGCAGCACGAAGACTGAAATGCCACAGCACCAAAGAGTCAGGGATATTAAAAACTACAAGCTGAGAAATTAGTCAGGGTTGCTGGGTGATCATGGGGCTTTTCTTTTTCCCTGGCAAGAAAAGGAAATGACGGGGGGAGAAAACTGCCATGGCACTGACAAACAGCAGAGACAGAATATTTGGACAGTAAAAGTTCAAAATGTCAACAGAACCTGGAGCCAAACTAAATAGGAAATGTTGAAGGGGAGGGGGGCGTCTCACATTTAACATGACATTGACCGCACAACAACAAAGAGGCTTGTTTAGGGAGGGAGAGAGAATAAAAAGAGAAAAAGTGATGACAGCTTTAGGACTTTCACTGCCGTTCCTCTTTTCTCCTCTGGGTCGACGTGGTTGCCCTCGTTATAAGCCCCATTAATTGCTGTGATGAAATAATTATCCACATCAAAATCCACAGAAACAGTTTTCCTTTTTCACTGTTCCTGTTTGTTGTTCAAGTTCAAGTTAAAACAATGACACTCACCTGTGATCAGTGTAGTAAAAGTATTGGCATTACTGAATGAGGACTAGCTCTTGTTATGAGAATACTCATACATTACACCATAATCCAGTTTTAGATGTAAGCAGAAATGTTCTGTCCATCATTAAATCGAGTTTTAAGCAAAAATACAAGAGGATAACCTGATTTTATGAGGTAATGTCCCAGCTTCCAAACAATTCACACAAAATATGTCCTGGTTTTGGCCGTGGACTAAGCACCCTCAATGTTCTATCTACCATCTTTGGTACTGTTTGTGGTTCTCAATAAGGAAAGCGTTTTGTCAATGCAAATTGATTTGTTGATATTTTCCTCTTCATAAAGTAATTTATTTGGTAAATATATTATGAACTACATTTTATGGTTATATGATTGTGGTTTCAGGATTTATGATTCTAATGCTATATGTATTAAATGCCTTTATGTACATGTATGTTAAAAATGTACAGATATATTTATTATTATTTATTACAATAAAACATAGATATTATATTATATTATATTATGCTTTCACTTATATATAACACAGAAAAGGTGACTAAGAAAATGTATGGTTAAAACATTATTGTATACAGTATTGTAATGCATCAACTAATCAGACATTTTGTCTCATTTCAGTTAAATAAATCTTTTGTAACATTGTTTTTCGTATCATTATTACAGGCAAGCATGAATGGGAAACTCCAACAAAATCATAGAGACACCCTCCATTCCTTAACTTAAAAATCTGTTCACTCTATTCATCAAGTCCTGTCAATCACAGCACAAAGATGTATAAGTGGCTGCTTACCTCACTCATGTGACTTCTCATCCGGCATCTCTCCTTGACCCCAACCCCACTATTATTTCTAATATTTCTTCCATATATTGATTAACTTTCATTGATTAAGTTGTCTGTCCCGGGTGAGCTCAAAATCTCGTGCTTGAGGGTTTCCATTACGCACAGCAAACCAAATCTGTTTACCCTCATCATTCTCAATGATCAGTCTATATAAAACACTGGAAAGGTTTGAACTCTTACTACTACTTTAGCTAACGCTTACAATGCCAATCTGGAGCAAGTGCCTAGATGCGCCAAGCTCATTGTGAAGTTCAAGCCTTCAACCAGCCCAGATCTTTAAACATTAGGCTAAACCACTACACAGTGAACTCAAAAATACATTTTAAAAAATATGCAGCGCATCCATCCAAGCCCGAACATGCCATAACTGTTCTTTACCAGTTTCAATAACACTACAACCAAAGTAGTAAATAAAACAAAAGAACAAACCTGTGGCAAGTTTCGTTCAATGCAGAGCCGGCACAGACCGTGGATTGTATGCATCGCTCACCGCATATATGTCCACCTACATCTACGATGCTCTTTTCTGTGTCTTAAATAAAAGTAAAGTCACACAGGTGATGCTGCTTCCCTTCACTGTCGCTCTAGTGCGGCTATGCATGCCCACTCATGGGAACTGCTCTGAGCAGAAGAATGACAGGAAACCACCTTCCACCCCCCCAGCCAGTGGCCAGGCAATATGTCTGCACTCGATAAGCCAACATGTTTCCTGAGTAGCTCTCAACAGTAGTGGCTGAACTCACTCTCTCTGCACAGTGAGATGGAGCTCACTCAGATAGGCTCGATTTAGTGTAAACACAAACATTAATTATGAGCCAGAAACATTAAAGTGCGCACGATGTTTGTTTAATGAGAAGCTGGACAAGCATAAGCTGACAGACGTGGAGGACGTCCAGCCCTTGCACAACACCTAGATTCACGAAAACAGTGTTGAAATTTCCGAAATGCATTATTCTGATATACACTCAAGCAGGTTCTGTGCAAAACCAACACAATAATTTCACCAAATCAACATAATATAGTTTATCTCTTACATCACCCTATTACTGATGTTCCAAATAAAAACAAGCCATCACTAATCATACATCCCTGGAAGGTCAACATGAAATATGAAAAATGGATTTTCGGGAAAAGAGGAAGGAAATGGAAGAATGATTAGCTGAATATTTGACCGGCCTCCACATAAAAATGCAGGGAACCAGCAAGAGTGTCAGTGGAGCGGGAATCAAACAGGGATAAATCATAAACACTGTGCGGGATTGGGCTTCCTATTGCAGCAACTTTGTTGGCTTTTCCCGTTTCCCAGCTTTGTCTGAGGAGAACAGAGCGGGCGGAGAACAGTCCTGGGAAAAGTTGCTCGCTAAAGTGGATGGGAGGGTTTAATGAGCAAGTATGTGTGTGTTGCACATATCCAAAAGCACATCCACACACCTCCTCATATTTCTACTGTCCATCACATTAGCGCACACCACAGAGTAGCGTGCACTCCCAAAACGATGGAGTAACATTTCTGATGGCTAAAAAACTCTTCTGACTACATGCAGCATCATTAGTTCGCACAGCTGTTAGCTTAGTATAAGTCTTCAATAATAGTTTCAGCCAAAGCTATTTACTCCTAAGCCAGCAATAGGTGAGGAATCGTGTTTAAAACCAGTATTGTTGTTAACTAAAACTACAAAAATAAAGCTTGAAATAAAGATGAAATAAAATGTGTGTGTGTGTGTGTGTGTGTGTGTGTGTGTGTGTGTGTGTGTGTGTGTGTGTGTGTGTGTGTGTGTGTGTGTGTGTTCAAAAAAATGCTCAAATTAATAAAACTGAAATTAAAAAAAAGTAAATAAAAAAAAAAAAACGTTTCAATTAAAATTAAAATGCACATCAAAAAATTACTGAAATAAACTAAAAAAAAAAAAAAAAAAAAAAAAAAAAAAAAAAAAAAAAAGGCCTGTGTAGATTTAAACTCATCAACTGGCTGGAATTGAGGCACTAAGGAATCCTGATAATTCAAAAAAAAAAAAAAACACTTTAATAAAACTTAAAAACTGTAATAATATTGTAAAACTGAAAACTGTAATATTTTCATAAACTGTTCGCACTTCTCTGTGTCCACTAAAGAATATTTACGAAGCATTACCTGTCAGGATCTACAATATTTTCAAAATATTTTTCAACCTTTCTTTTCATACAAACTGCACAACACTCAAAATATAAAAGGTAAGAATCCATAAATCCTAAATGACACCCTACACTGTAAAAAGTGAAAGGATTTATTTCTACCCGATCTGAGCCCTAAAATTACTTTTTTTATAACATTGTATAACATTGGGTTTATTTATTTCAAACATATCGTCTTTAATAATGAATTCATTTAGATGTTACATCACATATTTTAAGTTAAAAATGTAAACATTTGAAATTAAATAAAAAAATGAAAAATAATACATTTAATTAATGTCATTTTATGAATTACACTTACTGTAAATGACTGCATGTTCTCTGGACTTGTGGTCTCAGATCCAGCTTCATAGTTGGACGCAGCAGCTTCTGAAAGATACACAAGGGAGTCCCACGAGTCCCAGCCTGACAGACTGCTTTTTGAGTACATTTTAGCCCTGGGTAGAAATCTCTCTACTCCAGAACTGGTTCAGAGAGAGGACAGCAGAATCCAGTCAACGCTGTCTGCAGGCTTCAGCTGAAAGTGAGTGTGTCTACACCATGAGTGATGAACTCAACCAGAATCCCTTCGACACAAAGCTGATTGCCCCAGAACAGACAGAGAGAGAGAAAGAAATCTACTCCCCTAAAAGCGTCACCCCCACCCCGACATCCAGCGACAGGCTCCCCCACTTTGTAACCATAGAGATTACGCTCCCAGGAAGCAATGTCTTTTTAAACATTCTTCATGGAAACAGCATTCAAGAGGGACACAATACAGCTGGCTCTCTCTATTAAAGTCAGCCCAGTGCCTTGACTCAAGCCCCCCTTCTCTCTCTCTCTCTGTCTTGATCTCTCTCCTCCTACACTCTCTCTCTCTCTCTCTCTCTCTCTCTCTCTCTAATCAAACTTAATCTCGGCTGAATTTCTCTGACGGCACACGTGTCATTCCATCCACCCCAGGAGCAAAATCGCTCATTTTGTGAGCAATAATTAAGATGATCTCTTATAAGCGATGGACAAAAAATGCCTTCGCATTCAATTTTAAATTTTTTCAATGCAAAGTTCACTACCGAGTGGCAGTGGGAGGAGAGAAGATCTCTAAAGTGGATTTAAACTAACTTAGACACACTATGACGTTTTAGCCTTTTAATTCTCATCTAATTCCCGTGGCTCATCACAGTGCACAGTGTGTCGGCCTACCCGGCCCCTGGCTCTTTGTTGTGGCTCTCCGCAGGGATGCTGTACGTTTCAACACCGAGCCATCTATATCCCTCCAAGAAGTACAGGCAATGCTTGTTAATTTAACATAGCGTTTGGTGAGAAGTAAAACATGCAAACTCCCTTTAGACCCACAGGGATTGGGATACATAAGTAACTTTCGCTTCAAGGAGCTTGTTTGGTTGTAGCAATGTCAAGAATATCTGTCATATCTGTTATATCCAAAAGCACATCCTCCTCATATTTCTACTGTCAGTCACATTTGTGTGCAGAGCAGCTTTTATTCCCAAACTGATGGAGTCACATCCCCGATATGGCTGAAAAACTCCTTTGACTACATGCAGTACCAGCGCCGTTAGCTGTTACAGCTGTTAGCTTAGCATAAATCTTTTAAAATACTTTATAATGCTACAGCCTCTGTTATCGTCTGATCTGCTGTTGTTTATTCTTTAAAATCCCTGCCTTGACAACTGAAATAAAAATTTAAATTGAAGTACTAAAATGACTAAAAAGTAAAAAAAAAAAAAAACAGAACAGAATACAGAATGCTTGTTAATTTAACATAGCATTTGGTGAGAAGCAAAACATGAAAATTCCATGTAGTCTTATAGGGATTTGAATACAAAACAAACTTCCGCTGCAAAGAGCTTGTTTGGTTGTAGCAATGACAAGGATATCTGTTATCATCTGATCTGCTGTTGCGAAGGAAAAACTGTCATGTGGAATTTGTCCGTCTTCATTGCTGAAGGCTAATGTCTCACCTTTATTTATATAGCGCTGTTTACAATGCCAAAGCTTCACAGTGTTAAACAGGAAAATAATGCAACAGAATTTGATTCGGCTGTAAAGCCGCTCTGGAGAAAACAGTGATGTCATCCAGCTCAATTCAATTATCATATAGTGTCAATGTTGGCAGATCAGTAATATAGTTGAATATTTAGTGTCCCCAACTAAGCAAGCCAAAAGCCAAAGGCGACAGAGGTGACGGTGGCAAGGAACCAAAACTCCATCAGGTGGCATAATGGAGAAAATAAAAAACCTTGGAAGAAACCAGGCTCAGTCGGGTGCCAATTCTCCTCTGGCCGACGAACAAATAGTGTATGATTATGATGCTGGCAACATTACAGGTTAGAAGTCATATTAGATCAGAATATTCAGAAAATTTGTCCAGTTCCATCTGATTGAATGGAGATTGAAATACGTTTCAGTTGCAAAAAACCGCCTAGTGAAAAATGTATATACTAAAATGTATTTAAAATACATTTATTTTATGCTAAGTGTACCACAAATACATATACACATTGATGTACTTAATATAAATACCCTGCAATTGTACTTTTGGTATACAAAATTGGTATACTTAAAGTCTGCTAAATTGGAACAACTAATTTTGTACTAATATACTTTAATTATCCAGAAATAGTGCTGCGGTCAACCGAAAGATATCCTGAAGTATATTTGATTGTGCTAAAGTGGAACTATTGCCATTTACTTTAGGTGCACTTTAAATATCTTACATTTAAAGACATTAAAGATATTATACAGAGACCATACTATCCTTATTAATAGTTATATTAAAACACATTTTAGGCATAATATCAAGAAATGTGCATTGTGCAATAAAGAAGTACTCCACATAAAGTTAATTATAATATTTATATCAGTAAGTCTCAAGCGATATGCCAGTAAATATGTAAATTTTTATGTTAGTTTTTGTAGGAAATATATGTATTTTAAAGACATTTTGGTATAGGTTTTTTTCACTAGGGCAGAAAAAGAGAGAGAAACTGCATTTAATCTCACCAGCGGTCTGTCTGATGCGACGTGAGGCCACTTTCAGATGTTTGCTCCTGCCCAGCTCCTCTCCCAGGAGATAATACCAACCCCTGATCTCCTGTCAGCAAAAAATGTGAAAAATACAATTACACACAGAAAGCCATGGGAAGAAGATGCTCTTTCCTTTGCAATGTTTCACAGTCGTAATATCTGTTGACTTGTTAATGCATCCCTCATAGGGACAGTATTAAAATCAGGCCCTGTGGTTGTCTGCAGCACTCTGTTGTGTGTCTGTGTGTGGGTTTTTGAGACCTTTGTAGTTGTAAACAGCTGATGCCCATTTTACTCTCCCGCTCAGCCAGATGGCATCGTGTTATATAAAACATCCATCGGGCTTGATCTAATTTTTCCCAAAATATCACCCTCCGAGAAAGGATTTACTGTCTTAACACATGAGTATAACACTCTTGAATTTGACAACGGGATATAATGTAAAGGAACAGGGATCTCAGATGGGATATTTCTTGTTTGTTCGTGCAGGCGAGCATGCAGAATAAAGTCACTATGCCAGCTTGTTTGCGCTATGCTTCTCTTGGTAATTGTAGGTCATTTTTCAAGCCTGAATGAGCAGTCCCGTCGCCACTTCCCCCACTGTGTAATTAGATGATGGTGTGGTGGAAATGCTTTGACAAGTGGAGAATGAAATGAAGAGGAGCATTTCTTTAGATAAATATAAAATCTTTCCTAAAGCAAGTCAAAACTAAGTAGTGTTACAATGAAATTACATTTTAGGTTTTTATTAGGGGTGTCAAACGATTAATCGCAATTTATCGCATCCAAAATAAAAGTTTGTGTTTGCAAAATATGTGAGTGTACTGTGAATATTTATTATGTATAATTGAATACACACACGTATATATTTAAGAAATACTTGCATGTATATACTGTATAATTTATATTACATATAAATATAAATATTTTATATATATAAATATTTTAAAAAAGCAAATCTTAAATATATACATGCATGTGTGTGTTTTTATAATTATACACAGTACACACACATATCATGTAAACACATACTTTTATATTGGATGTGATTAATCAAGATTAATCGTTTGACAGCACTAGTTTTTATACATTTGGCATGAATTACTTCAAAGGTGACAGTTAAGACATTTTATAATGTTACTGAATTAAATACATTCAAATTGAAAACAGTTGTTTTAAATTAAAATAATAAAAAAACTTTTGAACGGTGTAAACATAGGCGTTTGTACTTTTACTTGCATAAAATATTCAATGTGTTTATAATGCAGTTTTTTGTTTAGTTGTTTTTTGATTAATGTATGAGTGGTGGGAGAAAAACAAACACAAAAAAACAAGAAAAAGCAATTAACATTGTACTACAACTACTGTAAATTGTAGCTTCTGTTACCTCTTATGAATCAATGTTCATTGATCAAAATGATCAATGATTTTGTTCAATCAAAATGTCATGTTGGTAAAACTAAAAATCCAAATCACTTTCAAAGCACTGCAGGGTAAAATCACTATGGGTAAATGTTAAAGGTGGGGTAAGCGATATTTGCTGAACATATTTGAAATCAACCCAAACAAACACACCCCTCTCTTCTTTGCTCCGCCTCCAATGCGCACCTTCCATTCCTAACCGCCCTGCTCCGAGTCAGTCTCTAGGGATCGCTAGGGATGGGCAATACCACTTATTTTGTTTTCGATACCGATACTTTCAAGGCCAGTATCACCGATATCGATACCGATACGATACTTCTAAATTTTAATTATTACATATATTAATTTATTAAAATTACTAAGAGTAAAATGGGTAAAGAGTCCCACTTAACATTATATTTGAAAGGTATTTTAACATTCAATATGCCTTAATTGCAACTTATTAGATCATATTTTTGTTTACACATGTTTAAAATATTAAAATGTACAAATACTAGTTGAACTATGGTCACTGCAGTAAAAAATAAACCATGGTTCATTTTCATAAGGGACTGCCAGTGATAAAATGCAACCTTTTTATTCTGACATGATTTATATTAACATTAGTTACAGAATAGAACATCAATATCAACTTTTAACATAAAATTTAACAAGTGTAATTGCACTATATAGGCTACAATTTCTATTTGTTTATTGTGAAATAACTCAAACATATATTTTTCTGTGTTCTGATGAGCATTGTTCTGGGGTACATTTTCAAAAGCATCAATGGTTTCTTATGATACTTTTGGGAAACGCAGCTCTGTTTGAATACAGTGTCATCAGTGAGCGAACGCTCTCTCTGTGATTGACTGGTTCTGTCTTGCAGCATTTGCGTGCATTAAGATCATGGTTCAGATGAGTAGGAAAACAGTCCTATACTACACAACTATTCAGTAACATAGGTTATTCGTATTGTATGCATTAAATAATCATTTTAAATAAACAAAATTACTGGTAAAAAAAAAAGAACACCTTAGTATCGATATTTTTATTTGAGTATCGATACTTTTCAATGCTTACATCAGTATCGACATATCGATACTTCATAACGATATGCCCATCCCTATCGATCGCTGGCATGCAAGGCATGGCATGGCATGCACAAGGATGCTAAACAGTAAACATCGCATTATCTAGCAGTCATCAGCCTGAACAACTCTCACTAGCTGGCCTCTGTTACACAAGAATGCAAAAGTGTATCTCTATCGTAGCAGAATCGCAACAAAATAATGCTTCACGAAAAATAAAGCGAAGATGATGAATGGATGACAAGGAAGCACAAAAAATGTACGTACAGTCCACAAGAGTAAAATACAAGAGTAAATACAAACGTTTTTTGTTAGTTGCCAGCTCCAGACAAACAATGACACTCAAAACAAACATTGTTTGTTGTTGTGTCTGGTTGTGTCGGTACGACCAACTTTTAAACAGCGTTTTTCAAATATCGCTTACCCCACCTTTAACAATGGGATACTCCTCTAACAATGCATTGGAGCAAATGCACACCTTTTGGAGGTGCAAGTTAGAGAAGAAAACTTTATAATGACAATTATAACTGCACACTCTCTTCAGCATTGTACCTTGACAAAGGCTTGTTGCCGAAATGTCGAAAAAAATAAATAAAACCAAGTGCAAATAGCGTGCCTTGATGGCAAGTGCTATTCGCATTAGCTCCTACTAACAATGCCTGGTTGTGCCAAGCAACATTTAAAAAAAAAAACACTTGTGATTTAACGTCTTCAGTGGCGCAATCAGTAAAGCATATGGCTAATGGATCATTGTTTTTGATGCGATCAACACGGGTTTGAATCCGCCTTTTGCAGAGCTTGCTCTTCTCTCTTTTCTCATCACAAATCACATCGGAAGGGCATTTACTTTCAATAAAAATTAAGAAAATGTTCTAAATGTGGAAATAAAGTGCCAAACTAAATGTTTAATAATAATAAAAGCATTTATTGGGTAGGGTTGGGGTAGGTATAGGGAGGGCTTTTAATGTCCCTTTACGGCAGCATCCATTTAATAATTTAAATAAAAATAATAATTTACACTCTGTTATTATTGCATCCTGTTAATGTACAACAATACTGAGGTGCAAATAGTATGTATCTGTCAAAATAAAGTATACATTACATGTAATTACTATTTACACATATTGCAAAGAACTGCTACTTTTATATGGTGTAAATAGAATATATCACTATTTTCACTTAGTAAATAGCATCTACAGCTATTTGCACAGTGTAAATATCTATCGCTAAAAAAATATGTTATAATCTAGTTGCTATTAACACTTGGTGTAAATAGCTGCTGCCAAAATAAAATGCTGAAGTGAGTGTGCTGTTATATATATTTTGCCTTTACAACAGGATGTTTACCTTAGATGAGGTGATGAGGGAGTGGACACCAAAACTCATACAGCCCAGGAAGTCACTGCGCCTGTGGGCAAAATCAAACACTCTAAAAAACAACAACAGGCGGGAATTTCTTAACTCCTGATAATGTCATGATGATATTCATATCAGTTAACCCCACTTAGATCATGTTCACTGCCCTGTGACACTGCTGGTGTACAAAAACCAGCCAATAACATATTGATTTTGTACTGAGTGAATGTGACTTTTGCATGTCTTTTGCAGCATGAAGATAAAATGTATACTAGAACAATTATACTTATGGTACACATTAGGGATGGAACGGTATGAAAATTTCATATCACGATTATAGTGACCCAAATTATCACGATTATAAATATTATCACGGTTTTGTTCAAATGAGATGAAAGTGTAAAAAAGAACATATGTACACACTGAAAACATTTCAACGAGTTTTATTTTTGAAAATCAACAAACAACAAATAAAACAAGCAGCTCTATGCACTTTTTTAAGCAAGATTCTATTCTGTGGGATTTCCTTCTTTATAATCACCATCGTCAATAGCAACGCATTATAACAGTGCACATCCACGTATCACAACGGACGCGCTCTTTTGTTTCATTCAAATGCAACTTGCTTCTCTGTTTTTGATTGTATTGAAAATGAAATCAGAGGACTTTACTATTAATATACTACTATAATTATTACTATAACACCTTGTGATCATCTTGTCTGGACGATTGTTTTGTACACTGTACACAATGGATTTATAAACAGGTAAGATTTAAAACATTAATCTCAATTCAATATGTCCCCGTAATTATTTATGTGGTAAAGAAAATCTGTGTAATAAGTGTACAATGAATATACATTATTATCCCTTAAATGTCACCCTAGTCTTGTCTGAACTTGTTCATTCGTCTTTGGCTCAAAGCCACTTTGCTGTGAACTTTTCTTCATGGAAGCTTCACGTTAATTTCAAGTGAGTGAGATCAAATATTTCAACTCAAAACTGTCCAATTATTTTCCAGACGTAGTTTTGGTATTGAGAACTCCACTTGCCTTGCGTTCGCTATACAACAGTGGGTGGTCACAAAGACGATTTGTAGTGTTTGCCCCTATAGCAGTGACTTTATTTTTGCATGTTCTGCAGACAGGGTGACCATATTCGATTAAGTTTCCCTCAGGACTTTTGTAAAAGCCAAAATATGAACAGACCTCAGATTTGGTCCTTTCAGAAGGCTGAGAAATCTCCCGGCGCGGTCACTGCCTTCTGCCATTTCTTCTCATTCAAAAAACAACGTTGCGCACTGTGCCTGCGCCAGACTGATTAAAACCTTGTTTGATTATCATGATTTTGAAAATTTACGAGTATTACTATGATATTACTAACCGTCAGTACATTTTATTGCGAAACCGGTAATCGTTCCATCCCTAGTACACATATAGCCTTTACTACATAAGCCATCTAGCCTTTGTCTACAACTGTATTAATGTAGACAATCAACATGTGAGTGAAAAATGGTGAAGTCCTACCTGGAAGTTCGATTGCGATTCCACACTGTTAACAACAATCTCTTCTTCTGATCGCTTTCATCCACATCCCTGCAACATAAATACAACACTTCAAAAGCTCATCCATCAATGTCCAGCTTCATCCAAAAAACACAATGGCCTTCTTCTCAAAAGACTTGAAAAAGACAATCAGCATCTAACTTTTTTCAGATAACAAAAGAGAGCCAGGAGACCCAGCCCTAAAGTCTTTGTTGAAAAGACTGATTGAGATATAGAGGCTGTCAGACAAGGTGCTAGAGAGCAAATGATGTTTAACATAAATTATTCTACTATAAGATAAAACAACACTCTTCCACTTCTTCTTTTTAAACACAATATTGCAAGTGCTCTGTCTGTAGTGAACAATAAAACTTTAAAAGAATCACTCACAACATAAACGTCTCGTTGAAAACAGGACTCTTGCAGTCTAGAACGGTCCTGGTCTTCCATCGCTTGCTGTGGTCAACATCTGGAGCAATGCTTATCTGGAATAAATAAACTATTAAGTGGACTAGTTTAACATTGCTAGCGGATATATTCATCGTATTCAGAGGGAAAATCAATCAACACTTGAATCAGGAATTGAGTAGACAGCTGCCAACACAACTGATGCTTTCTCATGCCTGAAACCTGCTCAGGCTGACATGAAAACGGGTTCATTTCAAGGGCATTCATCCACAGAGGATTATGTGACAAATAATGACAAAAATAATAGCACATCATCACCAACAGTGACCGGGAAAGTTACTGCTGTCTCACTGCTGAGAGAAAAATGAGTTTAATTTATTTTATGAGGCTGGCAGTCACATGACCTCATGCGTCAGTCAAAATACAGCTTGCACAAAAGCCAGATTGCATGTGTCAAAATGCCCACCTTTACATATGAATCACATGGTCTGTACTCTCTTCCCATCAGTCCTCTTGCCTCTAAAACTGTGAAGAAAAAAAATGGCGAATTAAAAAAATAAATAATGCAAGTTGACTGAAACCTTTCCTGTCCACAAGTTGAGAGAAATCTTGAGAGAAATAAGCTGTTGTGTGCACTGTGTAAACATATGGTTATTGTAGTTCTAGACTAAATGTAAGCATACATTTAATCATCTCACTTGCACAAAAACAGATGAGTATTTCTTAAAATTAATAAAAACAGTGAAATGCAAACCTGCAATAATGAAATGTTTAATTACAAAAATATATTTTGTTTTTTCAATCTCACTTTTTAATGTCAATGATCCAATTAAAAAATAATAAGCAAAAAAAATTTTTGTACTGCTAAAGTAAAAGTGTTGAACTTTCTTCTCCTGTGTCCTATTCTTCTATAATCCAGAACAGCTGAAAGGTTTGTTTGAGCTGCGCCCTCCACAGTACAGACATGAATTTGCATTTCTTTCAGCCTGAGGCTTACTCATTTCACTTTTTGGTGTGAAAAGGCCTTTATATTTGCCAAAAATATAACTTTTTTGTTATTAAAAAACAAAACGCAAGCCCAGCCCAGTTGTGAAAAATGTACGTAAAAGTAACATAACGCATGCTTTCCATAAAAAGTAACTACGTAACGTAATTACTTTTTAGGGAGTAATGCAATATTGTAATGCATTACTTTTAGAAGTATCTTTCTCACTGATTATGAATGCATGAATGAAAGTTTCCTGTATTGAATACGTTTTTGAACAAACAAACTGTTAAACTGCAAAAGTACAAAGTACAAAATCTGTTCACAATGACACTTACTTTGAACAGAGAGCCACCCACTTCCTGGATTAACTGTCAGTTTGAGTTGACCTGTGGTGGGAAAAAATTATACACAGACATGGCATAATACAACTAATAATAAAAACTTTTGACTTTTTTACAATAAATTAAATAAATAATCATTCAAAAGTTTGGGGTCAGTAAATTTTATGTTGTTGAAAGAATATATATATATATAAACAGTAAAAGCAGTAATATTGCGTAAATTTTATTACAATATAACCTGGAATTATTAAAACTGTCCTGTCCTGGAAAATTCATGAAAAATCTTGGTAACACTTCACAATAAGGTTTCATTTGTTAACATCAGTTAACTACATTAGTTAACATAAACTAACAATGAAAAATATTTCAAAAGCATTTACATACTCTGTTTAACTAATATGTTCACTGACACACATATTTCCTCCAGACCTGCAGCAAAACCTGGCCATCAGATGATTTTCTGCCACAACACTGTGCCATGTGCAGTCAAACAAAACAAAGTCTTTTCAGCTAGATCACTGGATCTCAAACTGTGATCCGTAGACCATTGGGGGTCCGTGAAGGACTTGAAGTGGTCCACAAATTGACTGAATGATTATAATTTAAAATGTATTAAAGTAAAAAACAGTTATTTTAAATTGTAATAATATTTTCACAATAATAGTTTTCACTGTATTTTTGATCATATAAATTCAACCTTGGTGATTTTAAATCATAAATTCAACCTTATGTTTTTATTTTCTTTAAAAACATAAAACCAACACCAAACTTTTGAGCTAACATTGAATCCATTTCATTAGTAAGCTAATTTCAATCAAATAAGAAGCAGTCTTGAAAATTTTTGAATCTGTAAAAGTGAGACAATTTTAGATGGATACAAACTTAGGATACTTTGTACAATATTTAAAACGGAAACGGAAGGTAACTCTGTGTGCATTTTTAAATGTTATTGAAGCATCTGACAATTTGTCCACACACACAGCAGCTCAATAAAGACTCACCATGAGTTTGTAAAAGAAAAGATGATCTCTGCCACTGTCTTAAACAGCTCAGTCTCACTGTCTGTGCCTTCTGACAATCCATGTTATAGTACAACCACAGCCAGACTGATTTTAAAAATGTCCCAAATCACACATGGATTGTCAGAAATCTAGTAAATTAATTCAGATGTGATGCCTCACAGCTATTCAAAAGCTTAACTGCCGCTATGCATATGTTGCCACTGGAGGATAAAGGACAGCAGGAGAAAACAAGCATAAATTTTAACCGCCTTTCATTTTGAATAGCTGATAAGACAGGACGAGCTGTGATTGGTCAGAGAGCAGCACTGAACAAGCGAAAGGGGGTGTGTGGAGGGAGGAAGGGAAAGTCCACCTGCTGTCCTAATAATATACAAAACCTTTGACTGGGGTTGCCCTTTGTGCTGATCTGAGATCAGTTGCATCATGGTTTTCTTTTTTATATATATATATATATATATATATATATATATATATATATATATATATATATATATATATATATATATATATATATATATATATACACATACACACACACAACATAAAAAATTAAAAACGGTACACAAACACTTGGATCTGCTGAGCAGTGAGCTCACCATGGACTTTAACTTGAAAAACAGACAAAACTGTGATAAGTTTGGAAATCATCAAAAGTCTTAATGCACATTATAACTCCAACTATAAAATAAATGTCATCCCTGCTTTTCTGAAAATTCTGAAAATGCATGATTGCTTTTGGAAAACAATAAAAGCAGTCTTATGGGAAAGCCTTTGTTCTTGTCTGTTAAAGGACTTTAATCTTTGTGAGTCATTCATTGACACAACAGGAAATCAAACAGTCAAAGCCTCATTAATTCTGGGATGAAACTACCTTTCTCCAGAGGTTACATCTTTATTTCACAGGTTTTACTGTTGAACACAAGGGAAATAAGAATAGTGACTTGGTGCAACTGTGTAATCATGCTGACTAACTCCATGATGTAGCCATTATGTGGCTGTGAATAGTATACATCTCTCTGCAAGAGCAAAACCATGTTGAGTGTCTCTCCTTGCATGGGAGAGCCATGGAAAATACATGCAACTCAACATCCACACAGATAAAAATAACAATAAACAGCTGGTGTAGAGCATGCAGGATTTCAGACAAATGAATTCAGCCATTATATACATACAAATACACATACAGCAAGAAAAAGTATGTGAACCGCTTGGAGAATCTGTGAAAATGGGAATAATTTTAACTAAATAAGAGGGACCATACAAAATGCATGTTATTTTTTATTTAGTACTGTCCTAAATAAGATATTTTACATAAAAAATGTTTTATATATAGTCCACAAGAAAAAAATAAAATAAAAAATAGCTGAATTTATTAAAATGGCCCTGTTCAAAAGTTTATGAACCATTGATTCTCAGCACTGTGTGTCGTTCCCTGGATGATCCACGGCTGTTTTGTTGTTTTGTGATGGTTGATCATGAGTCCCTTGTTTGTCCTGAGCAGTTAAACTGCCCAATGTTCTTCAGAAAAATCCTCCAGGTCCTGCACCTTCTTCAGTTTTCCAGAATCTTTTACATATTTGAACCCTCTCCAGCAATGACTCACCCCCCGGCTCTTAATGCATCGTGTTTCCTTCTAGAGCATCAGTGAATGTTTGAACCTTTTTTAATAGTTGTGTTTGAGTCCCTCAAATCCTCAGTGTGAAAAGATGGATCTCAAATTCATACTGCTGGAGAGGGTTCAAATATGAAAAAGATACTGGAAAATGTCGTCACCGACGAATTAGGATCACTTCAGGGAGCCCCTATCAGCTTCGAGATATAGAGAACAGGCCAATGAGAATTGGTGTGCGAGATTTGCATCTCGCACTCTGCCCGCAGCGCGGGTATAAGCGGAAGCGAAATGCAGCGCACCTTTGTTTTTCACTGAGGAGCTGAACTATTGCCTCGGCCTGCAGTGATGGTACAGCAACTGTGGCGACGGGACATACATCTCCATTCCCTCCTTCAGGGAACGAGTGTTACCATACGTAACCGAGACGTTCCCTTCAGTCGGTCACGTTCAACGTACGTCGGATGTCACCGACAAATTGGGATCCCTTCGGAAAACGCCACAGTTACTACCACTTCCAGTGCCACGCGAGAGCCCCTCAGACCCCGTCTGTTCCGGGCGAGGAAATTCACGCTGGGAGAGTCATTGCGGGCTCTGCCGAGGGAAAGACACGGGCTCGCCGTAGGGAACCGTACCGTGGAATAATACACATATGGGACCGCCGTAGGGGTCACAACATATGGAACCCAGCCTAACACAAGTTCCACCAATGCATACGAGTGTTAGACCTGGCGTCGGACGCTCCTCCACGTCAGACTGCCGCGGGTTGCGGAGGACTCGACAGGGTTCGCTATACTGGGGAACTCGCCTGGAGCATATAAGCGCATGTATACATTCCATGGGGAATGGCACAGCAAGCAGACACTTAGAACGGGCACTTCGGTGTTACTGACTATGGGAAGTGAGCACACAGGAAGATACCGGCTCTACACGTAGGCTATAGAACCTAGCGAATGTGTTGGGTGTTGCCCAGCCCGCAGCTCTACAAATATCTGTCAGCGAGGCGCCACGAGCCAGCGCCCAGGATGAAGCTACACCCCTGGTGGAGTGGGCTCTTAACCTGAGCGGGCAGGGCACGTCTTGGGTTTCATACACCAAGATGATGGCATCCACTATCCAGTGGACCATCCTCTGCTTGGAGACAGCCTTTCCCTTCTGCTAACAGGCCTCCGTAACAGACGAACAGTTGCTCTGAGGTCCTGAAGCTTTGCGTTCTGTCCACGCAAGTCTGCAGGGCGTGAATGGGACAGAGAAAAGCTAGGGCTGGGTCTGCCTCCTCCAAAGGAAGTGCTTGCAGGCTCACCACCTGGTCCTGGAAGGGAGTGGTGGGAACCTTGGGCACATATCCGGGCCGGGGTCCCAGGATTACATGAGTTACCTGCCCCGAATTCCAGGCGCGATTCGTCGACCGAAAATGCCTGCAGGTCCCCTACCCTCTTGATGGAGGCCAGTGCAGTCAGGAGTACTGTCTTCAGAGACAGAATTTTTAACTTAGCTGACTGCAAGGGCTCAAAGGGAGGTCTCTGCAGTGCGGTCAGCACCAGAGACAGGTCCCAAGAGGGTATAGAGGGAGGACAAGGTGGATTTAGTCTCCCTCAGGAACCTGACGATCAGATTGTGCTTCCCTAAGGACTTTCCACCTAACAAATCATGATTAGCGGCGATAGTGGCAACATAAACTTTGAGGGTGGAGGGAGACAGCCTTCGCTCCACCCCGTCTTGTAGGAAGGAAAGCACAGAACTGACCGAACATCTTCGAGGGTCTTCTCAGCGAGAAGAACACCATTCAACGAACAGGTTCCACTTCGACGCATAGAGACACCTCGTAGAGGGAGCTCTAGCAGGAGTGATGGTGTCTACCACAGCCTGTGGTAGGCCACCTAGAACCTCTGCGTCCCGTCCAGAGACCAGACATGGAGTTTCCAGAGGTCCGGATGCGGGTAACAGAGGGTGCCCTGTCTCTGAGTCAGGAGATCCTTCCTCAGAGGAATGGGCCAAGGAAGTGCTGTCACGAGGAGCACTAGTTCTGGGAACCAAGTCCTGTTGGGCCAATACGGAGCGACCAACAGGACTTGCTCCTCATCCTCCCTGACCTTGCACAGTGTCTGTGCAGGAAGGCTCACTGGGGAAATGCATATTTGCGTAGGCCCTGGGGCCAGCTGTGTGCCAGAGCATCCGAGCCAAAGGTCCCCTCGGTCAGGGAATAAAACAACTGGCAGTGGGTCGTGTCTAGGGCGGCAAACAGGTCTACCTGTGCGGTGTCGATGCAACTCCAAATCAGCTGGACCACCTGGGGATGGAGTCTCCACTCTCCCGGGAGCACTGGCTGTCGTGAGAGCTCGTCGGCCACACGATTGAGCAGGCCAGGAATGTGAATGGCACAGAGCGACCTCAGATGCTTCTGACTCCATAGGAGATGGCGGGCGAGTTATGACATGCGACGGGAGCGTAGACCACCCTGTTTGTTGATGTACGCAACGGCCGCAGTGCTGTCCGTACGGACCAGTCACTTGGACACGGAGGGTTCCGCTGTGCCACGCCCATCTCGGGACTCGGTCGTGTAGACAGCGTTGAAGCGGTCTCATATGAAGCAATCTGAGCGGCGTCACTGCGGCTGCGGATGCCATATGCCCCAGGAGCCTCTGAAAATGTTTCAGTGGTACCGCTGTCCTGCACTTGAACGAACTCAAGCAGTTCAAGACTGACTGGACGCACTCCTCGATTAGGTGTGCAGTCAGGGCGACCGAATCCAGCTCGATCCCGAGAAAAGAGATCCTCTGTGTAGGGCAGAGTTTGCTCTTTTCCCAGTCGACCCGAAGCCCCAACTGGCTTAGGTGCCTGAGCACCATGTCCCTGTGTTTGCACAACTGCTCCCGCGACTGGGCCAGGATCAGCCAGTCATTGAGATAGTTGAGAATGTGAACACCACACTCTTCATGGGAGCAATGGCCACCTCCGCGACTTTCGTGAAGACACGGGGCGACAGGGACAGCCCGAAGGGTAGGACTTTGTACTGATATGCTCGTCCGTCGAATGCAAAGCATAGGAACGGTCTGTGTCAAGGGAGAATCAAGACATGAAAGTACGCGTCCTTCAGGTTGATCACTGCAAACCAATCTTGGGGACAGATGCACCTGAAGATGAGTTTCTGCGTTAGCATTCTGAACGGCAGCCTGGGACCGGTTCAAGAATCGCAGATCCAAGATCGGCCATAACCCGCCGCCTTTCTTGGGTACAATGAAGTACGGGCTGTAGAAGCCGGTCTTCATATCGGCTGGAGGGACCGGCTCTATCACGTCCTTCGCCAGTAGGACTGCGACCTCCGCCTGGAGCACAGGGGCATTCTCCTTTGACACGGAGGTTAGGTGAACGCCCCTGAACTTGAGGGGATGCCGGGTGAACTGAATCGCGTAGCCGAGTCTGAAGGTACGGATGAGCCAGCGAGATGGGCTGGGATGCATTAGCCAAGCTCCCAGAGCCCATGCCAGCGGGATCAACGGCACCACAGATGAACCCGCAGCGGGGCGGCATGCAGAGACCCGACTCGGACAGCATGGTAGCAGCCCAAAGTGGGGTCTGAGTGTGCTGCGCAACACTTACCTGCTTCCGCTGAGGGGGCGCGAGTGTGGGGAGGCCACTTGTGTGCGTCCCAAACACAGCCGGCACCCCCTGCTGGCGATTGGAGAGGCGCCTGAGGGATTTTGGAAACTGCTCTTTTGTTGATAATTTGGGTTCAGCTGGTGCTAGGGCCAGCGGCGGAACATAAACAAAATGACAACAAAGAATTCTCCCCCAGCCCTCCTCCAGGGGAAGGAGTGGTGCTGCAGCTATCTCCTGAAGAGCAGTCTCCTCCATCTCTGGGTGGCCCGTCTCAGGGTCTCTTACGACAGCGCTTGCCACCTGGCTTGGCAGCGGCCTGACCTGCTGGGCTGGGGCGGGAGCGGGGGCGGCTGCGGGCGGATGTCCTCGGCGACGAGCAGGTGGAGGTGCTACGGCCGGCGGCAGGGTGGAGGCAGCAGCTGGCCGCCGGGGCAGGATGTGTTTGATGGCCTCCGTCTGCTTTTGAGCGGCTGAGAACTGCTGGGCAAAACTCTCGACCGCGTCGCCTAACAACCCGGCCGGGGAGATGGGGGAGTCCAGGAACCGATATTTATCGGTCTCCCTCATGTCAGCCAGGTTGAGCCAGAGATGCCGTTCCTGGACCACCAGAGTGGACATTGCCTGGCCAATGGAACAGGCGGTGACTTTTGTCACCCGGAGGGCTACCCTCGTGCATGTCCATGATTGCCTGGTCCTGGTGCACCTGAAGCAACACCATGGCATGCAAGGCGGATGCAGCCTGGCCACAAGACCTGTAAGCCTTCGCAGACGTGTAAGCCTGTAAGCCTTCGCAGACCTGTAAGCCTTCAGACTGGAAGAGAACTTACAGGCCTTGGACGGGAGACGCGAGTCACCACGGCAGATGGAGGGGGTCGCCGGAAACAGTTGCATCGCGACGGCCCGCTCCACCGGCGAGATCCCCACGTACCCTCTGGCTTCCCTGCCGTCAAGGGTAGTGAGGAGGGAGGAGCCACCGGGTCTGTTTCTGGCACTAAAGGGTGTCGTCCACGACCTGGTGAGCTCCAGAAGAAAGGTACTGGGGCGGGATGCTGAGAACCAGCGCGACCCACCCCGAGAAACCAAGCATCCAAATTAGAATGTTCGGGACGTGGTGGAGGGTTTCACTCAAGCCCGACCTTTTTGGTGGCCCGGGAAAGCATAGCCGTCAACTCGGGGTCCGACTCGACCGCTGCCACTCTCCCAGAGGGAGGCAGTGCAGCCGAATCTTCGTCCTCCGAGGACTGGAACTCCCCCTCTGATGCAGTGATCGACATCTGCTCGTCTGCCGGAGCCCCGAAGGTCACTACTGGGCGCCCGTGGGCGGAGCCAGCTGTTTCCTCCGGGAGCTCAACCGATAGCGCCACTTGGGAGGGATTAGGGGCCTGCAGAGGTAGACTCGGCGGGTTTGCCCTAAACGTAATCCTCAGGTCACCCCGGCCATCCGTCAAAGTAGGTCTATTCTGAGGAATAGCACTAGACTGAGGTATGGGTAGGGGGACTCCACCTTCCCGGAGGTAGCCGAGTCTCAACCTAAGTGCCGCGATAGTCATGTTCCTGCAGTGAGAACACAAACTATCCACAAAAGCCGCCTCAGCGCGCTGAATGCCCAGGCACGTGATACAGCGATTGTGACCGTCAGCGGGCGACAGGGAATGACCGCATCCAGAAATGCACGGGTGGAATGACATCTTGAGACGCAGTGTCACACCCATGTTGCTCTTTTTGTGAGGAAACGCTCTTTTATAGTGCTGAAGCACCCAGGGGAAGACTGCGGCAACACACAGGGGATAGGTGCAGTCCGTGTGAGCACTCACTGACAAACGCCGCGAGATGCAAATCTCGCACACCAATTCTCATTGGCCTGATCTCTATATCTCGAAGCTGATAGGGGCTTCCTGAAGTGATCCCAATTCGTCGGTGACGTCCGACGTACGACGAACGTGACCGACTGAAAGGGAATCAATGGTTCATAAACTTTTGAACAGGGCCATTTTAATAAATTCTGCAATTTTTTTGTCTTGTGGACTATATTTAAACATTTATTATGTAAAATATCTTATTCAGGACAGCACAAAATAAAAATAACGCATTTTGTATGATCTCTTTCATTTTGTTAAAATTATTCACATTTTCACAGATTCTGCATGCGGTTCACATATTTTTTCTTGCAACTGTATATATATATATATATATATATATATTATAGAATATTTATTTATTTTATTTATATATATATATATATATATATATATATATATATATATATATATATATATATATATATATATATATATATACACACACACACACACACGCACACACACACCAATCAGGCATAACATTATGACAGGTGAAGTGAATAACACTGAACGCGGCACCTGTTAGTGGGTGGGATATATTAGGCAGCAAGTGAACATTTTTTCCTCAAAGTTGATGTGTTAGAAGCAAGAAAAATGGGCAAACGAGTCTGACAAAGGCTAAATTGTGATGGCTAGACGACTGGGTCAGAGCATCTCCAAAACTGCAGCTCTTGTGGGGTGTTTCCGGTCTGCAGTGGTCAGTATCTATCAAAAGTGTTCCAAGGAAGGAACAGAGGTGAAGCAGCAACAGGGCCATGGCCGGCCAAGGCTCATTGATGCACATGGGGAGCGAAGGCTGTCCCATGTGGTCCTATCAAATAGACGAGCTACTGTACTACTCAAATGGCTACTCAAATTTCTTAAGAAGTTAATGCTGGTTATGATAGAAAGTTGTCAGAATACACAGTGCATCACAGTTTGTTGCGTATGGGGCTGCATAGCCGCAGACCAGGGGTGCCCATGCTGACCCCTGTCCACCACCGCAAGCTCCAACAGTGGGCACGTGAGTATCACAACTGGACCACGGAGCAATGGAAGAAGGTGGCCTGGACTGATCAATCATCACTTACCTGGGGAACACATGGCACCAGGATGCACTATGGGAAGAAGGCAAGCCGCCAGTGGCAGTGTGATACTTTGGGCAATGCTCTGCTGGGAAATCTTGGGTCCTGCCATCCATGTGGATGTTACTTTAACATGTACCACCTACCTAAGCGTTGTTGCAGACCATGTATACCCTTTCATGGAAAAGGTATTCCCTGGTGGTTGTGGCCTCTTTCAGCAGGATAATGTGCCCTGCCACAAAGCAAAAATTGTTCAGGAATGGTTTGAGGAGCACAACAATTAGTTTGAGGTGTTGACTTGGCCTCCAAATTCCCCAGATCTGAGCATCTGTGGGATGTGCTGAACAAACAAGTCCGATCCATGGAGGCCCCACCTCACAACTTACAGGACTTAAAGGATCTGCTGCTAACATCTTGGTGCCAGATACTACAGCACACCTTCAGGGGTCTAGTGGAGCCCATGCCTCGACGGGTCAGGGCTATTTTGGCAGCAAAAGGGGGACCAACACAATATTAGGAAGGTCATAATGTTATGCCTGATCGATATAAATATGTTATATAAGCAATATGATTTTTAAGCAATATCAGCACGACTGTGATTGCCTACAGCCAAATCACAGATGTGCTGATATAGAGCCATATCGAATGGCTACGAGTGTGATATTGCATTTACACAACAGTCTGATGGCACAAGTGTGTGAATAATAGGGCTGTGCGATATTGAAGAAAAATGCAATATGCAATACCTTGTTAAATGTATATTTAATATAGCGATATTCGATATGCGATATGATATTGCTTTAAGTGTGTAAAATCTATTTAAATTATTATTTATTTATATATGTTTTTATTTATTTTTTTAAACTGAGAATGATACCATTTATGTGTTATATCAACCTAAAACGTAACATCAAGAACATCCAGGTAAACAAAGGCACCTGAACAAGGGGTGGACCATTATCTTTTTTTTTCATTTATCTTTGTTATAAAAATAATAACTAAAAACAGCAGTCTTCACATGAATTAAATATACACTGATACATAATAAAGCTACAAAAGCTAACTGTGTGTGTGTATTTGACAGTTTGAGTGTGTAACAAGACACGAAACAGAACTCGCTTTCAGGGATCACACGCTTTCAGAGAGGCGGCTTGACAATTGCAAAAACTATTTTTTTGCAGAATTACTTCCTTCCGCCATGGATTCCAATCTTAAATTGACAGTTGAGCCCAAGTTTCTGTTACTAATTCTAAAATGTCACTTTAGAACTAGCAACAAAGGAAAGCTGATTTGCCTCATTGAAACGTAATGTATTATGTAGTGAAAGGTGGATTCTTTCTGGTTCGGACCAGAGCTCAACTAACTCCAACCTTGGAGAAACTGTATAGCTGTGTATGTGCGCAGTATTCTGTGTTACAGATCAGTGCTGGAGGTGGATTACGGGCATCCTAAGAGATAGGGTGGTTATATGATTTGATTAAAAAATATTTTAATATTTTGTGGCACTGTTCATTGAAGCCATTAATTAAAGATATTATACAATTTTACAGTCTGGATAGGAGTTTCTGAGTCTTGTAAAGATTGAATACCCCATGAATTATTTCCTTTGTGTGGAAGGAAACTGTTCCTTCAAAGAAAGCTTGCCATGGTCTTAGCATTTCAATGCTGCCATCTAGGGGCACACAGTGCACAATGTCAGTGAATGTTTAATTATTCTCGCATCTCCATCAGAATGGCCTGGAAACAACAAAGCTAAATTTTGACGAATCATTAATGTGTAATCAGATAAATAATCACTTACCTTTTCCTTTAAAACCAGACGGGTGAATTTTCCTTCTCTTTTTGCGAACAGGTTCTGTATCGTTCTTTACAGCCGTTTTGACCACTGAAGCCACTTTAACTTGAGCTGATGAACTGTGGCTAACAGCTTTCCCCCAGTTCCTCTCAGCAGGTCTTCCAGCATTGAGACTGCAGGAATTGCATTATGAAACAACAATTTGAAGGAAAAAACTCATCAGCATAAACAATGTGACACACAGATCCTTAACTCTAGTCTGCAATATCATGATATTTCCTCATTTGTTTAATATTACTTTGTGACTTTTAATATTGTTAAAATATTAATAATTGCTAACATGAATTATAACACACGCATCATGGTTTGATGTAACAGAGCTAATCAGTAAACGTTGGGTAAGGTTGTGAGGTTTGTTTTGATATGGTCACGCTGCATTAAACAAAAACGTTCCATTCATGTGCATTTTATGTGTTTATGTCACAAGACACACAAGTTCTTTACTTTTCCTGCTGGCTTGCAGCCAATGGCCTTTTGTCTCTGACAGATGTGATGTGTCGCACTGAAGATCCTCTCTCTCTGCTGTCTGTGTGCCTGGTTCCTTCTCTACACGGCTTCTTTGTTGACGGTCTCTTGGGAAGCAATGGATCCTGTAGCCAGAGGGATTCCCTGTGAAGTCTCTTCCTATAGGCACAGCCAGAGGAGTTATGCGTGTAGTGCACTCACTTCTTCTGACATGAATTCTAATGACAGGGTGATAGACAAGCGAACCCGGCAGGAGGCTCTCAAACGATCTTAATCCACTCAGAAAAGCTGATTAACTCCAATAATGAAGAAATCCTGACAATCACGCAAGAGCTGCCAGAGCTAAACTGACATAAATGCCACACTATTTTAACATGAATTTGATGTATGAAGCTGGTGTAGTTATTTTTTGACTGGTATTATGCATGTTGATAATTTGTTAATGATTTGATAACATTTCAGAAAAGATTAAGTTTAATTAAGGTTTTTTAGACATGCTGAAGGGAATAATTTCTGACAGCCCAGCAGGATATCAGGTGCTTGCAGCAGTGGGAGGTCAGAGGTCACGGTTCACCACCCAAAACGACATCTTACCGAGTTAAAATTAAATTTAGATTTATTGAATTGAAGTGGCTTTTCATTGCTTAAACAAAATTTACTTCTAATACATTTCATATATCAATATATACATAATGTTCTAATCATTTTTATAATTGTGAATTCAAATAGTATTTTTCTATTTTAAGATACATTTCATAAACAGTGGCCCAAAAAATATTTTAGGCCAAACTAATAAATGTATGAATGTCATTGCATTAGATAAAAGCAAGGGGCATTTATTTGAGACAAAGATTGCACATGTTCACTTTTCAAGCAAAACATTTCACACACACACACACACACACACACACACACACACACACACAAAACAAAAAAACTGTTAAGCTTTAAATGATAACACTGATATTAATAAATGTTAAAGGACCATGTTCATTATGAACAACACCTGTGGTTACTCTGCTAGGACACCTGTGTGAACTTCATACATCCACTAAAAATAACTGGTTTAGAAAAAATAAAGTTAGTTCAGAGAAAATATCTAGCATCATGTGTACAGATTCCACTTGGTTTAATATCTTGACTAGAATAGACTAGAACTGGACCTGTGGAAAATGTAAAGACATACATGAGACAGTATGTGAATGTGCAAATATGCATTATAGTGACAAACGCATTAGTGCATCCAAAGTACGATAAAATCCATTATACACTAACAACAAAGTAGCCTATGCATGATACATAACAATAATCAATAAAGTACATATAGTACTAGATAGATAGATAGATAGATAGATAGATAGATAGATAGATAGATAGATAGATAGATAGATAGATAGATAGATAGATAGATAGATAGATAGATAGATATGATGATGCTGATGTGTATGTAAACATGAACCATACCATACAGTGTTTTGTTGCCTAAAGCAGTGACATTCATCCAGTTTGACTTTTTGGTGCCACTATATATTATTTGGTAGATAAACAGCAGTCAGCTTTCCAAATTACGTAAACTTGACTCCTCGACCAACTGAATTATATGTGAGTGTTGTGCAGTCGATTGTTTTTGTTTCTACCAACACAAGCACGCGCACAAAAGGAAAAAACTTCACAGCTTTATCGTGTATAATCATGAACTTGCAGCTTGAGCGCTTCAGTGATCATAGACTAACGGGTGAACCTCAACACCCCCACAGTTCCTCACAATGTGCAGTGAAAAAGCACTATTGTGGTGCTTGAGATTACTTGAGATTAAAAGAAACTCTTTTTTTTTTTTACAGTCTGAAAAAATTGCAGTATTTCAAGCGGCAGAATTAAGAACTAAAATTGTGAAATACGATTACTTCCATGTATGGTCATTGCTTAGAAATAAATCTTAAACATGCATAAATTTACACTCCCACCAATTTATATTACACCGCATATGAATAGGAATCCGTAAACTCATTTAACTGTATTTTGGGGTGTACATACAGTAGGCGTTTCCAAACGAACCCGCACATATTCCACAGCCGAATGTCATTTACACTTACCTTTCTCTGATGTCCATATATTGCGAGTGTTGTCTGCTATAATCCATCTTCTTTATAAAAAAAACAATAAACAGAAATATAAACAAATTCCCAGCTAGTATGTTTATTTTAGCAGCTCTGAGTGGGACATTCAAACTGCAGAAACTCCCCCCACCCCGCTCTGAAGAGGAAGTGTGTTTGCTTTACACACGACACGCGCTGTATGGATGTCTCCACCAATCCGAGAGCTGCATTTGAAACTCAGAGTTTGACTACATTTTTTAGAAATGCCTATAACTCAGAGGGTTGCAAAAGTATTTGCCCAGAGGAGTAAACTGTTCTCCTTACAGTAGTTTTATTTATTCTTTTACTTTATTTTTCCTTGTTTCCTGTAATCCAACCTTCCCAGTAAAATAAACAAATCTAAGAACATTTTGCTAACGTCCCAAAGTTTTAATGTTCTCTGAACGTTGAACAATTATGTTTTTGTGCTAATGTTTTGAGAAAATTAAAGAGCAGACAACTTTAAACAAACATTTTATTAGCTAACGTTAATAAAAGAAAATTTGTTTGTAACAACATTCCCAGTTAGCTGGTTATATGGCTTTTTACTTGCAAATACATTTTCCGTAGGCTATTCATTTTGAATGTGTCTGTGTATGTAAACACTTTTAAAAACGTGTTATTTTTGTTTTAGCTCCATGTTTAGGCTACAGTATTAGCATCTGTAACCATCCACAGGATAACTGTTTCTTGATTTCTTTACTAACAGACAGCTAGGGTTATTTTTCAAGTGAGGCACAGTGTCTTTAACTACCACTGAAGACATTATAGTTGCCATGTGTCTGGGAAGAATTTAACTTTTTTTTCACCCTCCCTTTGGACTGTTAGCCAAGTAGTGTAGGCCCATGTCAGTATCAGTCACAGTAAAGTTGTTGTTGTTTTTTCCTCCCGTTTTTTCTTTTGGCAGAACTGTTTTTAACAATTGTCTGCACATTTCAGTGTCCTTTTTCTTTAGTGACTAACAGTCTAACTGTCAGTTTCCCCTGCTACTACTAAAGTGAGCTTATCGAAATTAAAATTAGGCTTTTAATCTCGCAGTATGTCTTTATATGTCACTAGTGGACATCATGTCGTATTTTGAGACTTTATCTCTTGATCACTTTTTTTTTTTTTTTTTTTTTTTACTCTGAGGCGGAAGCTGGCTTCCTTAGAGCAATTACACTGTAAAATGTTTTCAGTTAACTAAAAATGTTCTTAGTCTGTGTTCATTTTGGTTACGCCAGAGACAGTAACTTTGGTTACTCCAACACAAAGTCATCATGTTACCACTGTACTGTAATAATTCTTGTTCAGCTATTAACAGTCCTACAAAATTAAGTAACACCTCAAAAGGGCAGAACAATAGAGAGCTTGTCGCTAAACAAAGGTGTAACGGCACATGGGATGAGCCCCATTATAATGTGCAAATACTAATTTGTGTTTTAAACAGTTTGACAACAGTGACTTATATCGCCAAAATACATTCTTACAAAACAATTTTCGAATCCAAATCAAGAGGCAAGATTAGAGAACAAGTTATTCTATGTAAAAACGTATACTTTTTACTATAGGAAAGGCCATGTTTTGTTTCATACAGTACTGCAAACCTCCTCCCCCACTCTAAAGCAGCCTTGCTGTACTTCTATTGATAAAACAACTACATTATGTAGTGTTGAGCTACTTAACATGAACAAAGCCACATACTGTGAGTCAAGCACAACACACATACAGACTGTGACCCTACAAATGAATGAGAACTACGTTACATAGATGGCCAATGTGGCAGCAGCTGCAAAACTACTCTCTATTTAGCAATTCATATCAGTGCAGCTAAATGCACATCAAAATTGAGTGCTGTATAGAATATTGTGGCCTTTTTGAGAAAAAAGAGAGAAAAAAAGCAGGAGGTCTGTGGTTTACAATGGTATCTGCAGTCTACATCAACTACACAGAGTATTCATTGGTAATTAGGGAATTCCCATCAACATCTAATTTCCTGAGTCAAAGCCAACTTCCAACACTTGGAAACTTACCCTGCGAAATTGAAAGGTTAATAAATCTAGCAATGGATTTAATTCATGTCAAACTAGACTCTTTACACATAACTACATCCATACCATATTTATTTGTTTGCTCTAGATGGTTTAAGATGGTTTTGGGGAGAGTGTGATTTTTTTTATAAAGAAATTAATACTTTTATTCATCAAGGTTGCATTAAATTGATCAAAAGTGCAGTAAAGACATTTATGATGTTACAAAATATTTCTATTCACATAAATGTTATTTATCAAAGAACCCTAAACAAAAATGGATCAGTTTTTCACAAAAATATGAAACAGCAACTTTTTAACACTGATAATGATGAAAAATGTTTCTTGAGCATTTTAGATGATTTTTGAAGGATCATTTGACACTGAGGACTGGAGTAATGATGCTGAAAATTCAGTTTTGCCATCACATTTCAAAATATATTGCAATAGAAAACTATATTATATTTTATATAAAATTAAAATTATATTTAACTATACTGTTTTTACTGTATGTTTGATCAAATGAATGCATACTTGATGAGCATAATAAATATGGTTAAGCATAATAAATGTATTCATTTTAACTTAAATAATATATAAACGACAAAGCAGGAATTGCTGCCACATTTTTTACTCCACTGAATATCTCTCAGTTTCTGTATAAACACAAACCTAAAACGCTTGACTGTAAAGTACATTAATAAAATATGCATGAACGCACTATTATCTTCCACACAAAGATACTTTATTATCATCACAAAGCATTGGCCAGTCTATGGCATCAGACCACAATAAGAAACAAATGGCAGCAGTAAGGTTCATACACACACACACACCCGTTCTATGTAGAGTAAAGATGTTTTATATACACCATACATGTACAGCTCTGGAAAAAAAAAGAGACCACTTAACATTGATTTCTCAATGATAAGTGGTCTCTTAATTTTTACAGAGTTGTATATATATATATACACATACACACACACACACGTACAAACCATAAACTTATATTTTTACAATCAGTTCATTTTCACTGCAATAACTTCATTGTCAATACTTAGTAAATGTACATGTCGACACAAGGCAACAGAAGCACAACTCCCAGAGATACACAACAAATATACATTAACACAGTAATAGATTCTGTTCACCATATAATCAGTCAGAACTGCTGCTATATTTATTTAAATTCATGTTGGGGTTTTAAGAATGCTTGAATTTGAACTGCAGACAGATTGATTCACCAACCCTTCCCTTTGGTCAGACATTTTCCACTTCTGCATCAACAAATAAATTAATTGCATGAACATAATTCTGAAGCTTTTTTTCCTCCATACCAGACACTTAATGTAATATATATTCTAATGTATATACATTTCAGTCAGACACGTCTTATTTGTTTGCTATAGGGAAAATACAAAGAGACATTACGGTCGAAACAAACACTAGGATTAAATATTGTTCAAACTTTTAAGGAGAAAACATTCACACACAAAGTACCACATAACAAGTGCAAAAATCGTGACGTTTACTTTGTGTATCCACTATCCTGCATACTGGCGTGCAGACAGGAATATTCTGTATGCTTATGTATGGCAGATACATGTTTAGCTCATGTGACACTTCTATAATCAGTTGACATTGTCTAGTGTGTAAACAAAAACACCACACAGCATTTTCAGTATAATTAACATTGCAGTGACTTCGAATGTTGACAGAAGTCCACACTGGGTGTATTATTCAGAGGCCCATTACAATGTGATTAGTGTATATAGCACAGACAGAAGGAGTGACTAACCCCACAGCTCTCCTGCATTCTTCATTTATCTTTCTGCCTTTCCTTTCAACCATTCCATCTGTTCTTGCTGTAACGCTGGGCATGCCGCAATCCCAGGATGCACTTGGTCAGAAGAAAATCACAGAGAAAGAGAGGCAGTGGACAGAGAGAGAGAAGGAGGATGGGGAGAAAGGACATTTGGCTCTAAGAGTCAAACGAAGGATGTGGACTCTCATTGTGAGAAGGGCTTCCTTTGTTTGGACGGCTAAAAGACAGGGAAAAAAGGGACAGCAAATAAAACAAAAAAGGGAAAAATGCTTCTTGGGAAATTACAGAATATAGTAAGAACAAGAATGGCTCAATGTCAGGTATGGTATGATGGCTTAGTTTTGTTTATTTGGCTATGACCGATATGAAGAAGACATGTTTACATTTCCTCTTTTCTGATGTTTTACAAATATGGAAATGTTGTGGCTGCAATTGCAATTCCTCTTAATAATTCTGATTCCTTAAAGGTGCACTATATGCAGTTTGTTAACAACATTCAAACTTGGCCCCTTCATGCATAAATACCGTTTTCTTTTTTTGTATGTGAATGAACAGTATGTGAATGCTGTATGTATTTTTTGTATGTGAATGCTACAGGCTCAAACAATAAGAGCATGGCGCTAGCAACGCCAAGGTCATGTGAAGGTCAATTCTTTTAGTTTGAAGAAGAAAATGCAATCCTATAGCCAAATGATAATTTCGAAAAATAAAAAATTTTGTGTAATTTATTGGTGTAATAAATTAATTTAAAAAATAAATGTCTTACACATGATCATATAAACAGACAGAGAGACACACTGATTTACCTCTCACAAGGTCATAGTATGCTGTGTATGTCTGATTCAATAAAAGAAACCAGCTTATAAGGGCTGGCTTTATAAAGCCATATAAAACTCCAGGGGACTAAGATAAAACTTGTTAATTGTTAAGAAAGAAAATATGGCAGCATAGAAGTTTATGAAAGTGTCAATGAAGCAGTAGGACAAGTAATGTGGTCTTTATGAAAAACATGCAGGTCACTCTTATTGAGGGGTTGAGAACCTGCCAGATGTTGGTTAAAGCTTATTTGTTGCTAATAAAGGCAAAAACGTGTCAGTGTCATCTATCATTCATGTGCATAAATGCTGAAGCAAACAGTGTAATAGGCTGGCTTACACTGACAGTCCCTGTGCATTTTATAATTAGTGTTCTTCTTTCCTAAATACAGGATATGTGCTGGTAACGGAATACAGTGGCACCACATATGTGCTCATGTGAATGTGAACGGTACAATTATTAGATCAATATTACTGATGTTCATTCCTGACATTAAATTTGTGGTAGAGAAAATACTTCAAGTAAATGTGGTATGTATGTGGACTGTGCTTGTTTTGATGGTGTGTGCTTGTGTCATTGTGTGTGTGTGTGTGCGTGCGTGCGTGCGTGTGTGTGTGTGTGCATGCATGTGTATAGTGGCAGAGGGGTCAGTGTCCTCTGTCTGCTGATCGCCAGTGTTAATGATCAGTGAGTGAGTCTCTGTTGGATCTGGTGGGGAAGGCTGGTGCTTTCCGACTTCAAAGATGACAAAAACAGATTGATGGATGCAGACACACAAGCAGAGGGACAGACAGACAGACAACAGGGGAAAAGACACAATTAGAAACAAAACAAAAGAACATGAAGACAAAGGCAATAACAATGAACACTGAAAGTGATATACATAGACTGCATGATAAACGGGGTGGATTCATCAGAGAATTCATAAACTGCAAAATCTGTGTCGTAAACTATTAATTAAACATATATAAGAATAACAAATCAGATTAAAATTTCTGATTCAGAAAAAAAAAAAAAAAAAGAATTTTCAATGATTAATCCAAATCACATTTAAGAAATAGCCAGCTAGATGATTTGCAGAGCCATAACTGAACATTTGGCAGGTTAAGTTTCACAAATAAATGCTTTCTGAAAAAAAAAATAAAAAAAAATTAAGAACACATACAAAACATCATAGAAAATCATACACATCATGTACAACAAAAAAGTAATGATATTAAATTAATATAAAATTAATTTTAAAAAATTAAACATAAAAATACATTAAAATCATGGTAACTTATGTCAACCTTAAATATAACTATGGCTAGAAACTAAACACATAAAATGCATTTAAGAGTTGTTCAACCATACAGCATCACATCCTTATGGAATTAAATGTCAGTTCTAAGCATAGTTATGCCATTAGAAACAAATTAATAGACAGTAATAGACAGCATGGTGTGCTCTGATCGACATATCTAGAGAAGGAGGTGTGTCAGGGGACAGCAGATGTTAACACATTTGAAGATGGAACCATGCAAAGACGTGTTGATGTAACATAAGGACAATATGTCGGACATACCATTTGCGTAACTCCTCATTGGTCACTGATAGAAATTCTGAAAGAATAACCGGAATCATTGCGGAAGGGATTTAGTGGGACTGAGTTTGAGGAGAACATGGGTTGACAAAAAAAAAGAGTCAATGGAAGGAATCAAAACTGTATCATCTCTGTGGTTTGTCCTGTTTATTTGTTCGGTTTCCTTTATCTTTTCCTCTTAAACATGTATATCATGAGAGAATGATCTCACAAAGCTGATGCACTGATGTTTCTATATATACAAACAATAAATGAACTGAATGAGTTAAAGCAACATTGGAATGAATATGCACATGGATACATGGATGAATGTCAAAGAGATGGGAAAAAAACATGTAGTTGAAAAAATGTGTAAGTGGTTTGGTAGTGCAGGTCTCTAAGTTGGAGTGTGTAAGTTGAGAAAAGGTAATGGATTGTGAAAGGAGAGAGAAGTAGAAATAGCAGGAAGAGTGGTACTAATCTGTATTTCTTGTGTTAAAGACCAGGATCAGGTCAGGGCAGAAGGGCTGTAAAGGATGTAAAATGGAAGGTAGTTTGTAGATCATTGCTCTCAACACCATGAGCACTTATATTACTCCCCACAGTAGTGGTAATATACATTCAATGTCCGCCATGCTGTATTTAATTATATTAAACATTTAAACATTTCAAATGCATTTGCATCTGATCAATTACACTGAAACATCATAACTTTCATTTATAGGTCAGAATGGTAATAATGTTTTGCACAATTATGACTCTGACTCACCTGGGGACACCTGGTGGGGCACGGTTAGGACGAGAGGGGACCTGGGGCGGGGGGCCACTGAAGGGGTCAGGAGAGGCTCCAGGTCTGGATGGCACAGGAGGTGCTCCAGCACTTGGGGGCCCTGGGGCTGTGCGTCCACCTGGACGAGGGGGCCCAGGTGGGGCCCGGCGCTGGGGAGTGGGACTAGACATGGGAGATCTGTTGAGAAAATAAAAATATTATTATGTCGGATTGAGAAAGACAACATACTGAAATTCTGTTTAAACTTAATACTATTATTCTTATGAGACCATTTCTAACTAAATATTCAACTATATTACTGATCTGTCTGCATTGACACCATTTTATGAGAACTGAACTGAGCTGGACAATCACTGTTTTCTCCAGAGATGCTGTACACTAGTAAAGCCTAGCTACTAGCTTAGGGCATGCTACCAACATTTCAGCTATGCTAAAAAATGCTAGCAATGGCTAACAAAAGATTTTCAATTGCTGATTACCCTTCATTGTTAGAGTGTCCATGCGTTAGGCACTGTGAGTTCCTGACTTTTCTAACAAAATGTTAAAACATGCTAGCAACTTCTACAAACACGCTAAAACATCTCACAGATTGCATGGCCATAAAACTTCCAGACTTCAAGCTTTTAAAACTACTTAAAACGTTCTGAACAGAAACCATGTTGATGTATTCAAAAAGATGGCACAGTACCTGCGTCCTGAAGGTCCTCCTTGTACCTGCAGCCAGGAGTCATCCACCGGTGGGGGCATGGCAGTGGAGACTGTGGTGGTGCTGATGTCACCAATGATGTTGAGAGCCTCTCTCAGAGCATGGTACATGCGCAGCATCTCCTCCCTGTGCTGAGCCTGTTCTGCTGACTCCTCCATTAAAGTGTTCTGATCTCCACATGAGTACAAGTTAGCAAGCAACTCAGCATGGATAAAGTCCTTAGTCTATGGGAAGAAAAGGCAAAGAAAAAAAGCTTTTTAAGCTTTTTTTCAGTTTTTGTCAGTAACTACAGGGCTAAGAAACATCAAAATAAGAATCCAATAAGATCCTACTGGAAAACCTGATTCTTGAATGGACAGTTTGATTCATACATGATACTTATTTGATCCCACCAGGATCCTTTAGGTTTGGATGATGATGATAAAAATTGCATAGGAATTATAGTAGGTAAACTATATTGCCAAAAGTTTTGGGATCCCTGCCTTTACATGCACATGAACTTTAATGACATCCCATTCTTAATCCGCAGGGTTTAATATTTGCAGCTATAACAGCTTCAACTCTTCTGGGAAGGCTTTCCACAAGGTTTAGGAATGTGTTTATGGGAATTTTTGACCATTCTTCTAGAAGTGCATTTGTGAGGTCAGCCACTGATGTTGGACGAGAAGGCTTAGCTCGCAGTCTCCGCACTAATTCATCCCAAAGGTGTTCTTTGGGTTAAGGTCAGGACTGTGCAGGCCAGTCAAGTTCCTCCACACCAAACTCACTCATCCATGTCTTTATGGACCTTGCTTTGTGCACTGGTGCGCAGACATGTTGGAACAGGAAGGGGCCATCCCCAAACTGTTCCCACAAAGTTGGGAGCATGAAATTGTCCAAAATGTCTTGATATGCTGAAGCATTCAAGGGTTAGTTCACCCAAAAATGAAAATGATTAGACCATGATTTACTCACCCTCAAGCCATCCTAGGTGTATATGACATTCTTCTTTCAGACAGAGTTATATAAAAAATGGCCTGGCTCTTCAAAGCTTTATAATGGCAGTGAATGGTTGTGTCGTTTTTGAAGTCCATAAAAGTGCATCTATCCATCATATAACTGCTCTACAAGGCTCCGGGGAGATTAATAAAGGCCTTCTGAAGCGAAGTAGCACGTTGGTGTAAGAGAAATATCCATATTTAAAATGTTATAGACTAAAATAACTAGCTTCCGGCGGTCAGCAGTACGCAAGTTGACTTGCGCTAAAAGAGTAACTCCTGACGCTACGGATTTTTGCGCTCTATCCTCTGTGCTTCTGCGTTTGTCAATACACATGTTTTTGATTGCTCCTGTCTTCGATTGCTCCTGTCTACCCTGTTTGCTATTGCTGCTGTGCTCGCATGTGCTCTGCTCTGCTCTGCTCTTTTGGGATTTTTATTTGATATAATTCTCTGTTGTTTAAACTGCTAATTATAACCTACTCATCTTCATATATTGTCTAACATTGCCTAACACATTAAATCTGACATCACTAGCTTTTAATCTAAATCACTATCACACGTTAGCTTTTCGCTAGCCTGTTAGCTTGCCATCTCTGTATCCGGGTTTCCTGTTTTCTGAGTTCACTAAACAACTGTGGTGAGTTGGATTAGTAAATAGACTCCATCAAACAACTTTGGTAAATTGGATTAATCAACAAATACGATAAGCCATGTCTTCTTCTCCAGTCATTGTCACTTGCACCGCATGTTTCATGTTTAGTGTATCTGTCTCCGTTGGCGAGCAGGGCTTCACATGTGATAAATGTAAGGAGATAGTCAGGCTGACGGAGAAGATTTCAGAATTAGAGACACGCATCCAGACTTTATTTGAGAGTAGTGAGAATGTAACAGCTTTAGACACTGCTTTGGATGCGACTAGCTTAGTGAACCTTGTACATTGTTTGGTTCCGGCTGTTGAGCCCGTGCAGCAGGGCAGTTGGGTGACGGTCAGATGGCATAGTCGCGGATCAAAAAAACACTCTTCCGTTCCGATTAGAACATCAAACAGGTTCTCCCCACTCAGTGACGCACCCACTGAGAATCCTGTTGAAAGTGCCCTAGTTATTGGTGATTCTATTACACGGAACATGAAAATAGAGACACCAGCCACCATAGTCACATGTTTACCGGGAGCCAGAGCGCCTGACATCAAAGCAAATTTAAAAGTGCTGGCTAAAGCTAATCGTAAATTCTCTAAGATTATTATTCACGTCGGCACTAACGAGGTTCGACTTCGCCAGTCGGAGATCACCAAAATTAACATTAAAGAGGTGTGTGAACTCGCAAGTATGATGGCAGATGCAGTTTTTTGTTCTGGTCCGCTCCCTGTTAAAAGGAGTGATGAGATACTTAGCAGACTATCATCACTCAATGGCTGGTTGTCTAAGTGGTGTCCGCAAAATAACATAGGGTTCATAGACAATTGTAAAAGCTTTTGGGGCAGACCTGACCTTGTTGAAGAGGGACGGCATCCATCCTTCTTGGAGTGGTGCCGCTCTTCTCTCTAGTAATTTGGCATATAGTCTTAAAGCTAAACCTTGACTAACTGGGGCCCAGGTCAGGAAGCAGACGAACTGGCTTACCCGACCGTCTGCTAGCTGTCTCCCGTTACAGAAGTCAGATAAATCCCAACACATAGAGACTCTTTCACCTAGATATTATCACATAGAGACTGTGTCTGTTCTCTGAATTAATAAATACAAAAAACCATCAAGATCATTCAACAATAAAAACTTAATTGATGTCAAATAAATAAACAACAGATATAATACAGATGACCAAATGATAAAGCTCGGGTTGCTTAATATTCGATCCCTTTCCCCAAAAGCGCTTATTGTTAATGATATAATTACAGATAATAATCTAGATGTGCTGTGTTTGACAGAAACCTGGCTAAAACCTGACGACTACATTACTTTAAATGAGTCCACCCCACAAGATTATTGTTATAAACATGAGCCGCGTCTGAAAGGTAAAGGGGGAGGGGTTGCTGTCATTTATAATAATATCTTCAGTATTACTCAGAAGTCTAGTTTCAAATATAATTCTTTTGAAGTTGTGGTGCTTTATGTAGCATTATGTAGTGTAATTGATAAATCCCGTTTGACATTTGTGCTGGCTACTGTATACAGGCCACCAGGGCACAATACAGACTTTATCAAAGAATTTGCTGACTTTCTATCCGAGTTAGTACTGGCTGCAGATAAAGTACTAATTGTTGGTGATTTTAATATCCATGTAGATAATGAAAAAGACGCATTGGGATTAGCATTTAGAGACATTCTAAACTCTATTGGAGTAAGGCAACACGTGTCAGGACCCACTCATCGCCTTAATCATACTCTAGACCTAACATTGTCACATGGAATAAATGTTGTTACCGTTGAAATTCTGCAGCAGAGTGACAACATCTCAGGTCATTACCTAGTATCATGTATACTTAATTTAGCCAAGGCTGCAAAGCCGTCCCCTCACTTCAAATATGGCAGAACTACCACTGCCGCCACTAAAGATTGCTTTTAAAAATAATCTTCCTCATCAGTTTCATCTCCTCAGCATCCCAGATAGCCTAGACTCGATTTTGCAACAGAAACTATTGACTTTCTTTTTTCCAGCACTTTAGAGACAGTTGCTCCCTGGCGCTTAAAGAAGATTAAAGAAAATAGTCCAACGCCGTGGTACAACGAGCACACCCGGGCCCTTAAAACAGCAGCCAGAAAAATGGAGCGCAGCTGGAAGAAAACAAAACTAGAGGTTTTTCGTAATTCATGGAAAGAGAGCATGATCGCATACAGAAAGGCCGTAAAAACTGCTAGATCTGCTTATTTCTCAACTCTCTTAGAAGAAAACAAACACAACCCTAGGTATTTATTTGATACAGTGGCTAAGTTAAACCAAAAATAAAGCTTCTACTTCTGATGGTTGTAAACAGCACAGCAGTAATGACTTTATGAACTTCTTTACGTGTAAGATCGATAATATTAGGAAGAAAATTATAACCACGCAGCCGCCTACTACAGTGTCACATCAGACAGAGCATTGTTGTGTCACTGAGAAAAAATTACATTCATTCACTGCTATAGGAGAGGAAGAATTGGCTAAACTTGTTAAATCATCTAAATCAACAACATGTATGCTCGACCCTATACCGACTAGGCTATTAAAAGAGATGCTACCAGAGGTCATAGATCCTCTTCTTAATATCATTAACTCATCTTTGTTATTATTGTTATTAGGATATGTACCAAAAACTTTTAAGTTGGCTATTATCAAACCACTTATTAAAAAACCTCAACTTGATCCTACAGAATTAGTCAATTACAGGCCGATCTCAAATCTACCCTTCCTGTCAAAAATACTGGAAAAGGCAGCGTCTTCACAATTATGTTCCTTTTTAGAAAGAAATGGTATCTGTGAGGATTTCCAGTCAGGATTTAGACCGTATCATAGTACTGAGACTGCTCTCATCAGAGTTACAAATGATTTACTCTTATCATCCGATCGTGGTTGTATGTCTATATTAGTGTTACTCGATCTTAGCGCTGCATTCGATACTATCGACCACAACATTCTTTTGAATAGACTCGAAAATTATGTTGACATTAGTGGAACTGCATTAGCATGGCTTAAATCATACTTATCTGACCGTTATCAATTTGTAGCAGTAAATGAAGAGATGTCACACCGATCACAAGTTCAGTATGGAGTACCGCAGGGCTCAGTGCTAGGACTGTTGCTCTTCACCCTGTACATGCTACCACTGGGAGATATCATTAGGAAGCATGGCATTAGTTTTCACTGTTATGCTGACGATACTCAGCTCTATATTTCTTCATGTACTGACGAAACTTACCAATTCACAAGATTAACGGAATGCATAGCTGATATAAAACATTGGATGTCTAGTAATTTCCTGCAACTTAATTCAGAAAAAAAATAATTTTTAATTATTGGACAAAAAAAACTCTGCAAGTAGTAACCTAGAATACTGTCTAACACTCGATGGCTGCTCTGTCAAGTCCTCGCCGTCAGTTAGGAACCTGGGTGTGCTCTTTGATACCAATCTTTCATTTGAAAGCCACGTTTCTAACATCTGTAAAACTGCATTCTACCATCTTAAAAATATATCTAAATTACGGCACATCCTTTCGATGCAAAATGCTGAACAGTTAATTCATGCGTTCATGACCTCAAGGCTAGATTACTGTAATGCTTTACTGGGTGGTTGCCCTGCTCGCTTAATAAACAAACTCCAGCTGGTCCAAAACGCAGCAGCTCGAGCTCTTACTAGAACAAGGAATTATGACCATATTAGCCCGGTTCTGTCAACACTGCACTGGCTCCCTATTAAACATTGTATAAATTTTAAAATCTTGCTTATTACTTACAAAGCACTAAATGGTTTAGCTCCCCAATACTTGAGCGAACTCTTAATGCATTATACTCCATCACGTCTATTGCGGTCTCAAAACTCTGGCCAGTTGATAATACCTAGAATATCAAAATCAACTGCAGGCGGTCGATCCTTTTCCTATTTAGCGCCTAAACTCTGGAACAGTCTTCCTAGCATTGTTCGGGAAGCAGACACACTCTGTCAGTTTAAATCTAGACTAAAAACGCATCTCTTTACTATGGCTTACACATAAAACATTATCAATTGCTATTATTCAAATCAGTAAATGATTGTTAGGCATTAATGATATAATTAATCATAAGAAGAATGGCATCTACACTAATGTTAGTCTCTCTGTTTATCCCGAGGTTTACTGCAGTCAGCCGGATCCGGGCTGTATCCAGATCAGATAGTGGACCAGCGCCTGGACATGACCAACGTATCCCTGAAATGTCTGCAGAGAGCATGTCAAATAAACTCCCCCCCGTAAATGCTGCATCGACACGACATCCTCATTAAACCCGTCTTCGGCGTGACGACTCCAATCTTTCGAAATAATCTTACGAATATCTACCTAATATTTACCTAATATGAATTAAGACCTGCTATGCTGCCAGAATTATAATCATACACTGTTTGTTCGTCGGCCAGAGGAGAACTGGCACCCGACTGAGCCTGGTTTCTCCCAAGGTTTTTTTTTCTCCATTCTGACCCTGAAGGAGTTTTGGTTCCTTGCCACTGTTGCCTCTGGCTTTTGGCTTGCTCAGTTGGGGACACCTAAATTTAATCTATATTACACCAGAACGGCTGTACAAACTCTGTTGCATTATTTTCCTGTTAACAATGTGAAGCTGCTTTGAAACAATTGGACTTGTTAAAAGCGCTATATAAATAAAGGTGATTTGATTTGACATGTGTCAAGGGTTCAAGGGTCAAGGGTTGCTGTTGTTCCCAATTGCTTCCACTTTGTTATAATACCACTAACAGTTGATCGCGGAATATTTAGTAGTGTGAAATTTCACAAATGCAGACTTGCACAGGTGGCAACCTATCACAGTACCATGCTTGAATTCACTGAGCTCCTGAGAGCTCCCATTCTTTCACAAATGTTTGTAGAAGCAGTCTGCATGCCATTTTATACACCTGTGGCCATGGAAGTGATTGGAACACCTAGATTCAATGATTTGGAGGGGTGTCCCAATACTCATGAGAGTATAATTTATATCAAAGTGTCATTTAAAACAGCTTACATTGTTGATCATGAGATGCATGATGGTCTTGGGCATGAGGTCCCGCACAGTCTTGTTGACAATGGCCATGTAGGAATCCACAAGGTTCCTGATGGTCTCCACCTGCCTCTCAAGCTGAGGATCCATGGAGTGCATGAAGCGATCTGAGCCATTCTCCTCACTGGCATCACTCTGCTGAGGGCCATCAAGACATTGATATTTACATATTACTGGCACAATTAAATTAGGGACACAATGAGGAACAAAGAGTGGAATAGTAAAGCAAATAAATTCAGGCCTATCATTAATAATCCATCTAGATCACGATCAACTAGAGAAAAAACTCCTTTCTTAAAGGTAGGGTAGGCAAATTCTTTTTATAAACACTTTTTGTTATACTGGTTGAAGCTCTCTTCACATGCTGATAGTAATCAATAATAGAAGTGGTAAATATTAAAACATATATATCTTCTGTGGAAGTGTCAGGACCAAAAAATATTGTCCAATCATTGCATTCAGTCCAAATGCAATAATTCAATGTCCTACCTGCCTGTCCTACCTCTGCTCACCCTGCTCACGCAGACAGACATCACACGTCATCAGCGCATTCCGTAAGGCTATGCAGAGTTGTAGACAGACAGGCACAGAAAACACAGAGCCTATGCTGTGTTCATGCCATGTCGTAACCATAATTACGAGATGGCAACCCGTGACGTTCTACCCGTAGTTGTTCACTTTCTCAGACACTTTCTCTGTCTCTCGTCTCGTGACACTTTGCAGACTCTGATGTGCACATTCATGCGTTTTGGAGGAGGCATGGCTTTGGAGAGTGCTCTGAAGGGAGGGTGGGATTTCATGCTTTCAAAACTAGCTTGTTTTACCTCTCCGAAATTGCCTACCCTACCTTTAACCTGTTAGTGGTGGGGTTCACACCATAATTTCAAAGCATTGTTAAATACAACACATATTGATACTCAGAGAGAAATAAGTTTGCATTTGATATAGATGTTTGGAGGAGGGAAAAAACCGAACAGTTAGAGACACATTTCAACTTACCTTCTCTTTATCCTGCAGACATAGCAAAAAAAGCACAATAAGTTAATACAATTAGTAAACCATCAATGTAAATCAATGTAGTTTGTTAGAAATGGTTATTGGTTATATACATGTGCCAGCTGTGACATCACAGGAATGTGTGAGTTAATATGACTGACAGTTGATCAGTGGAGGCATTCACGTACAGTGATGCGCTCTGGGTAGACTCCAGCTCGTAAGAACGATGCCTTCCAGCTGTCCACCTCCTCCTGAGTGTCGCAAGCTAATTCCAGTTGCCTGTAGTCTTTATACACGTTCCTAAGACAACAGTCCAACAACAACAAGCATGATATATATATATATTACAAAATATAAAAATATACTATGCATATATATATATATATATATATATATAATTACAGTAATACTTTTAATGCTAAGTTATGTGACTTTAATGCTAAGTTTTATGTTTGAAAATTTGGTATCCACAAAAATATTAAGCAGCATAATTAATAAATTAATTTTATTAATAATAATAAAAATAAAATGTTTCTTGAGCAGCAAATCAGCATATTGGAATGATTTCTGAAGGATCATGTGACACTGAAATAATAGCTTTGCCACCACACGATTTAAAATATTTTAAAACAGAAAAACAATCATTTTAAATTATAATACTGTAAATAACATTATTAAAATTATACAATTGTAATAATATTTAACAACATTATTGTTCAAATAAATGCAGCCTTGTGAGCATAAGTGAGTTCTTTTAAAAACATTAAAAAGTCCCCAAACTTTTGAATAGAAGTGCAAATTAATATATTTGTTTTTGTTTTTCTCTAACCTTTGTTCAGTGTTAAAGAGAGCAAACACGTGCTTGCTGGACATGAAGCTTTTTCTCTATATCTCTCAGCTTCAGGTTGTCCAATGGCAGCATGTACTTCTTTCTCTTTCTCCTGGAGGGGGCAATAAGCACAATTAAAACGGAATAAGAACAGAGCAAAAAAGAACACTACCAGATCAGGGACTGTACTGAAGAGTTATTATAGACCAATTGCTGTATTTGCTGTAACTATAAGACAAAAGCAGTGAAACAAAACAAACAGCTTCAAAGAATTGAGCTATATTTAGAATACTACTAACATACAAACCGTATACTGTGCTTCATTATTTCTGAAAAAGCAGAAAGTCACAACATAAATCACAGGATACTAAAGTTTACTGCTAAAACATACGGAAATTATCCCATGATTTACTCACCCTCAAGGCATCCTAGGTATATATGACTTTCTTCTTTCTGATTAACACAATCAGAGTTATATTAAGAAATATCCTGACTGTTCCAAGCTGTATAATGGCAGTGAGCGGGGCTCGTGAGTTAGTAACCCCCCGGAGCCGTGTGGAGTACGTTTATGATGGATGGATGCACTTTTTTGAGCTTCAAATTTCTCGCTCACTGCCATTATAATGCTTGGAAGCGTCAGGATATTTATTAATATAACTCTGATTGTGTTCATCAGAAAGAAGAAAGTCATACACCTAGGATGGCTTGAGGGTGAGTAAATCTTGGGGTAATTTTAATTTTAATTTTATTTTAATTTTAAGTGAACTAATCCTTTAATCTCACTGACAGGTAACTCACTACCTTTTGATACACCCACACTGTAAAAAAAAAAAAAAAAAAAATATATATATATATATATATTTTAAAAGTAAGTTACCTGGTTGCCTTAAAATTTTGAATTAATTGAAATAAAAATTTGAGTTAATACAATGAACATTTTTGAGAATTGACATCACCCTTTATTCAAATAGTATTAAAAGATTTTAAGCATCTTTGCGTTGTGTTAAACATCATTGTGTTTTCTTTGTTATAATGTAGTGAAACATGCCAAATTGTGCTATTTTCATGATTTATCACAGCATTATTTATTTATGTGGTTCAGATGCAATCATATTTTGAGTTTCTATTTATTAAACCCATTTCCTTCATTGTATAAACTCACATTTTTAATTTCAATGAACTCAACATTTTAAGGCAACCAGGTTACTTACTTTTTTAAGTTAAACCAACATTATTTGTTTTTTTACAGTGCACAAATGTGCAATAGAGTCAAAAATCATCTCAGAAATGAAATGGCTATTTGGCATTTTAATGAAATTTTATGTAAAATGTCTCTAATCTTTGTAGCTAAATCACATCAAGTGTCACAAAATAGATGGGTACAATGGGACCTGGGTGTAAAATTTGTGAAACATAATTATTAAAGATGCATTTTTGTAAACATTTTAAATCCACTTGGCTCAAATATCTGAGGGGACATGCTTCTGCATTCCGCTCCACACAAAGCCTAGAACTCTTTTATGATTGCATGTGTATGAACACATGGTATAAATTCAGGGGAATTAAATGACACTGTTAGTGCTTATGTTTCGAAGCAGCTACTGTATCACACTAAAGGGTTAACAAGTACTTGATGTGATGCGAGTATTGATTCCACACTGGAAGCCTGCAATGGCACACTGAGTCTCACGCTTTATGACTCATACTTAATCAGGAACACACAAGCTGTATGGATTGGATTAAATAAACTCTATTAAAGTATGTTTTTGTTGTTGTTTCTTTTTGTATACCTAAAGGGGACAGAAAATTTTGATTGATGCTTATTCCTTTTGAATATAAAAGCTAGAGATGAGAGACGACATGAAGTGTGTAGGAGGAGAAGGGGGTGTGAAGATGAAAACACTTGCATGTTAACAGTGTGAAGCACATAACAGAGGAGTAACCTACTTAACCACCAGAGGAATTCATTTAAGCATCAACACAAAAATGATCTGAATAGCAACTAACCTTAACAATTCTTGAAGCCAGTACTCCAATATACTTAAATAATATAAAATTAGTAATTAAATGATTGATTGTCCTTTTAAACTTTCTGAGATTAAGAATCTCTTTTTAAGTGTCCTGGCCAAGATGAGCAGTAGAGATTCTCACAATATTCCAATAACAAAACAATTCAATACCAATACAAAAACATTTGCAATTTTATTCTTCCTTTAACAGCTAGCTCACATCAAAGATTTAAAAGTACACACTGATACCAAATTTAGCATCTTCAAATCATTTGGTAAAGTATTCCAATCACTAGGATTGGCATACCCAAAAGCTTGTTTCCTAATTCAGTTCATAGATATAAAAGATGAAGATTAATAAAATATAAAACCAAGGTATTTGTATTCTGTCACTACCTCTATTTCAGTACCCTATAAAGTGCTAACCGATTATAGATCTGCTGCTTGTTTCTTTGAATTTTTTCATAACTTTTTGTTAGCATTCAAGGTCAATTTCAAGCAGCAAAGCTTTTGTTGCACAACACTGAAATCAGACTGTAATAAACACAGCTTGACGTAATTTGGGTGTACTACAATTAATCACTGTATCATCAACATAGAAATTAAATCTAGCATTCATGATGTTAAAATCAATATGATTAATATAGATCATAAAAAGTAGAGGCCCCAGAACAGAGCCCTGAGGAACACCCCTAGTAATCTGTAAAGGTGCAGATAAGTGACCATACATTCGCACACATTGTGTTCTGAGCATTACTTTCAAACCACGATATAGGTGTTTTTGGACAATCCTATTAATTTGAGTCTAGATAAATTAATAAAATAAAAAGTGATGCACAATGATATCTTTTGTAAAGTGCCTCTAAAATGTGTGTGTTTAGTCCTTAAGGGATGTGTTATGGTATAGCCCCTTAATTTTTTGTGTTTTCTGCATTGTAACTTTTTTGACAAATTATGTAACAAAAAGCAATTTTTTTATAGTCTCCGATTGATGTCTATGGGTAATTTTTGCTGTCTGTGGGGGGTGAAGCGGTGCATGCGTGTGTGTGTGAGCACGAGTGTTCCACATTGTGGATGTGCTATAGGGTTGCCACTTCACTTCTGTGTATTTGTGTTCTATGTGTTGTGGCTGATTTTGTTTTACTTTTATTTATTTTTAAGTATTTTTCATTTCCCCATTCATTTCAAAGTGGGATCTCGGGAGACCCTGAACATCCTGAGAGGGACTTTTTTCCCCAATTTATCTTGGGAAATTTATCTTATTTATATTTTTTGTTTGTAGAGCTAGAGAGTGTCAACCACGACATTAAGTCTCATGCCATTTACATGAAGGGAACATTTTCTTAATTTCAGCAAATGTCATTTCTGCAGCTAATTTTAGGAATAATGTTTATTAATATAGTTTTAGGTGCCTGAAATAAAGATCCAGCATCAACAAAGTGCTTAATGATAAATATTAATATGCTTAGTGATAAATACTATTAATCAAGTTTAATTAAGTTAATTAAAATAACACAAAGTTAAACCTTTCAGCTGTGAAAATATGTATATTTCAATTGGAACCTCTGGATTCCTTGATCACAAATACTATAAATATATACAAATATAAAATACTTACAAATACGTTATTCTAAAAGAAACATTCACAGTTCAAAACAGTCTTAATTATAGTTATCGCTCTATTATCACAGGGAATAATTTTTACTCTGCACTTAGTTTGTAAAAACAAACAAAAATCTAGGTAGCTAAACATTACATAGTGCTTTTATATTCATTTATTATATATTTTTTCAGCTAGTTTCTAAGCCATTTTTGAGAAATGTTTAAGTTGAAGTAATAAAATAACTAAAACTGACACTAAAAACTAAAACTTGATAAAAAAATGTACTTTAAAATTAAAAATTAAAACAGAACTATAAAAATAAAATTATATTTGGATGGAAAAATAATGGATTATTTGGAGTAACTCTATAATGGATGGATGGATGGATGGATGGATGGATGGATGGATGGATGGATGGATGGATGGATGGATGGATGGATGGATGGATGGATGGATGGATGGATGGATGGATGGATGGATGGATGGGGTGAGATCTGTCGCCATGTAAACTGGTAACCGTGCACACCATGTGAAAAAAACTAGGTTTATCAACACTAAATAGTCAAGGACTCAAAAGACTGAAAATAAATTGGAATAGAAGGTCAGTAAATGATTTTATAACACTACTCTCATGTGAACATATAATGTTCAAGTCATAGCTACTTCCACGAAAAGTCTTCCATTGTAACTGCATTACTGTAAACACGTTTTGACTGTTTTTGCAAACTGATTAAATTATTTTCTGTGGTAATCGACAGCATATTTGGCATAGAGATGACCTTCAGTTGAACCCAGAGCATTCTTTTAAGGACCTCAGAAATCCAGACTGATTTTCAAACACAAGTTCAGAACGCTGACCGAGCAGACGGTGTCATATAATGACAATAAACTTTCCATCCAAACTGCCAGTTTCAGAGATTAATATCCACAAAAACCAATGAAAGGGGAGCCCCCAACCCCAAGGACGGATCAAATAGTGTGAGAATGATTTATGTCTCTTGTTTATTGGCCACATCCATGTTAGCGTCTCCAATTTTAATAAGAACCCTCCTGCATTTCAGAGAAACATTCTGTGATGAGTATGAACTTCAGCCTTAATGTGAACTAACTGAAGCACCTTAATTCTCGTCTGTAGGCATGTTTTAAAACACAAGACCAGTATAAAGAGCCCTTTATCCAGTACGAGTAGAGGAAGTGAGCTTCAGAATAAATAGCAGCATGAAGAGAGGTACAGACCACATGACTACACATCTGGAGATATTACAATTCCGTCTCCATGCCAAGAAACTCAGTCAGCACAGCCACCCACACCTTCTCACACACACACACACACACGAACACACACACACACACACACACACACATGCACAGAAATACATCTCAAAGAAAATGTTGAGTCTGACAGGTCTTCATCAGTACCAGCTTTCCTAGTCTTACTTTTTTGTGGCCTCTGACCTCTCACTTCCTGTTTAACAAGAAAAGAAACATAAACTTAAGGTGGGGGGGGTGCTCCAAAAAAAGCTCCACCTCTTTCTCTCCCTCTGCCTCTTTTCAACTCTTCCAGTGGAAAGTCAAAAATCTGCCACGTCAATTCTGAAAAATCTACATTTGAAAGTACGAAAAGACGCTGTGTGTTACAAATTAGTTTTGTGATGCAAATACTGCATATCTTCATTTTGTATATCTGTTATCTAAGACTTTGGTGCTGATCTGAGGGGGATTTAGAAGTCGACGGGGGTGAAAGGGCCAGGAAACCTAACTCTTCTTGCCACCCACATTCTTTGCCTTCTCGTACCACCATCAAACACTCAAAGGTTTTAAAGGACCCTCCTCTCCTCCTCCTCCCCCACTCACCCACCACTCTTTGGCATCTCACACACTTGGACGTCCAGCCTAACGGAGCCAGAGCAAAAGAGAGACAGAGACGGAGAAAAGGATGGATGGAGGTTTTCGGAGGACAATCGGAACATCTAATGCCAAACCTGATTGGCACAGATACATGAACTTTGAGGTATTTATTGTCCCTTTGAAGTATTTATTGTTTGCATATGGTAGAAACAGATCTGAAAGTTTCAAGTTAAAGAGGGACAATGGGCTGGATGGACACTGTCCAACAGCTAGGCAAATTGATGAAATTTTAAATGGATATATGAAATAAAACATATAAATAGATAAATAATAGAGATATATAAATACTGGCTTTATGTTTATATAGCAAAAAAAAAATAATAATTCTAAAAGGTCTGAAATGCATCTCGGCAAGCTTCTCTGAGTAATAATCAATAGTCTGCTTCATGAAATAATTAAACAAGTAAAACTGATGTGATATTACGGTGGCAAACGACCTGCTGTAATACAGCATTTTCAAGCAAGTCAAAAGTCACTAATAAACATTTCCTTTTTCTATGCTTACTACCAAAAAAGATTTGAAAAACAGAACATTTGCATGTTTGTAAGGGTTTTCACAAATATTTATATTAATTAACACAATTTAATATGTGCACGTACATGCTGTACATTATGATTGTTAATGTTTTGTACACATTCGTTCCTCAGTGCTGTTGGACTCATCTCATCTCCCTGTGAAGCGTCATGCCCGCCCCGCTTTCCCAGTGTTCAGACTACCTGTTCAGGGAGTAGAGATTGTACAGTAGTCTGCACATTGGTTAGGCTGTGTGGGGGGTGCACACAAATCATCTTGTTCTGTCCATCAACAGTCTCGTCATCATGTTTCTGTACGTCTACCCATGGAAATGTGCATGCCTTGTGCTAAGCAATGTCTGTATATTTAAGGAAGGGGTTACATATAGCTAAATCTGACAAAAACTTTCCCTGAAGCATACAGTGAGTGTGTGTGTGTGTGTGTGTGTGTGTGTGTGTGTGTGTGTGTGTGTGTGTGTGTGTGTGTGTGTGTGTGTGTGTGTGTGTGTGTGTGTGTGTGTGTGTGTGTGTGTGTGTGTGTGTGTGTGTGTGTGTGTGTGTGTGTGTGTGTGTGTGTGTGTGTGTGTGTGTGTGTGTGTGTGTGTGTGTGTGTGTGTGTGTGTGTGTGTGTGTGTGTGTGTGTGTGTTAGTGTGTGTGTTAGTGTGTGTGTTAGTGTGTGTGTTAGTGTGTGTGATTCGTTACAATGTTGACTTGATGGAAAATAAAAGTATTTTCACTGTGTATAATTGTCATTGTTTGGACTCCTATTTCATCCACTTGAACCACAAAGAAATAGTTTTGGCACAAGTAGGACATAACTGTGGTTTTTAAAAATGAGGAGATTAAATAAAAAACAATTATATGCAAAATGGATATTTTTTATCCCAATGTAATTTAAGACATTTTGGACTAGGAACTCCTTTGTTTTAAAAGGATTTTCTCTTCATGCTTAAACTAAATACAGCGAGGGCTTTTGGGAAGTGTTGGACCAAAATCTGGTATGTATGGTAATGAAAACCATATGCCACCTTCCCAACCCCCAGAGCAGCCCTCCCACCAGCCCCTGGTCTGCTTCTCCTCATGCCTCCAGTCTGGACTGACAGTGGGGGTGGGGCGGGTGGGGGTCACAAAAGTACCATAACACCTGTGCTTGATCAGACCGTCAAGATGGCAAAATGCCTGGCCATTACTGAAGTAACAGAACACAACTAATGCACTCATTTATTCAGTATGACCTCATTCATCTGATTCTCTTTTCCTGGATCCAATGAATCGGTGCATTTACAGCATGGTTTACGGGTAGGATAAGATGCATTCATTGTGAATTTAGACTAAATATAGCCTTTCTGATGGTGGAAATAATACTAAACAATAGAGCACAGAGCATATGAAAAGAAAACAAGGCCGCTTCGGGGAAACCATCCCTGTAGTGCATATACTGCAAGATAAAAAGCATTGCTAAATGAAAAGCAACCAAGAAAAGACATCAGAGGAACAGAGGGGACTCACCTCATCATCTTTGTACCAGGACAGATTCTCAGCGGTCAGGACAAACCAATATTCCTTCGCTCCTCCTTTCATGATGCCAATGTTATTGATGGTCAGCCAACCCTTTCTGATCACCTACACACAGGCAAACATGTGGGATGTTACGTAAGGGATAATGTACAGTCAGATGATCATTGTCATACTTATAAAGTAATATTGATTAATAATTAGTGTGAAGTTGTGTAAAGTTATGTAGGAAAGCAGTTGGGACAATGATCAATTATGCAGTTTTGCAGGTATGCTGTGATTAACCAATCAGAATCAAGTATTCCAGAACTCCATGTAATACATTTCAAAATGATGTGTATGTGAGTATGGGATTTCTCAGAAGAACATTGCAAATAGTGGGGTCTTGAAAATGAATCTACACTACCTTTCAAAAGTTTGGGTTTTTAAGAAATTAATACTTTTATTCAGCAAAGACACCTTTTTCACTTTTTTTCTTTTGAACGTTTTATTTATCATGGAATCATGAAAAAATATTTAATAAAAACTGATAATATTGCACCCTCGATGAGCATGAGACTTATTTAAAAAAAAAAAAAAAATCTTACTGACCCCAAATTTTTGACCAGTAGTGTTTTTAGCAAATTTGTATCTCATCTAAATTAAAATCTCATTTAAAAGTTTTATACTATTACAAATAAGTATATATTTATTAATAATTATTTAAAAATAAAAAAATACTAATAATATTATCAGCATTACAATTGAAATAAAACATTTACATAAAAATCCACATGAATTTCAGAATTTCATAGTATTTGGTATGCTTTTTTTAAAATTCAGTTGTAATATAAAAACAATTAGAGCTGCAAGCAGCATTTATCGGGGTTCAAGTGGTTTAAGGCCTTTAAGCACATGTGTAAAAAGATATGTTTTATTTAGCAAGCATGTAAGCACTTAGAAAACTTAGGAAAGCAAAAGTAATTTATAAAAGAGAATATAAGAGATTCAGTCAAGAATCGTTTTGTACAGACGTAAATAATGCATGTTGGATTGATGTTTATAAGGAAGATCATCCTGATAATGCATTTGAAAGATTAGTTGGTGAACAAATATGCACCTATGAAAAAAAAAAATGTACAGTGAAGAGTGTTAGGGCACCATGGATTGATAATGAGTTGAAAAACATGGTTGAGAGAGATGTGGCAAAGGGTACAGCAAACAGAACTGGGAACGAGGAGGATTGGGAAGTGTATTGCAAATTAAGAAAACAAGTAGCTAAAATTAATAGGAAAAAGAAAAGTTTTACAGTTAAAATAAGTGAATGTAAATATGATGGTTAAAAAAATGTACTGTTTTTAAAAAAATGTAGTGTAAAAATGTAGTGTTTTTAACTAAACCATATGAAATTGTAAATTATTTTAATGATTTTTTCATAAATAAAGTTGATTAATTAAGAGAAGAAATGTTGTTCGGCAGAACCAGTTTGCCACATCTTTAGTATTGAAAATGGGATTTTTTTCTTAGCTTGGAAAGATGCAAAGGTTATTCCTCTACAGAAAAATGCAGCACTGGGTTTTAATGTCATAATAGTCGACAAATAAGTTTGCTACCCATTCTTATACTGTAAAATCCAAGAGTGATTCTAACTAACACTTTTTAGTTAACTTTACTTAATGTCTTAACTTAATTGTAAAAATCTAGTAAACTGTACTATTCACAAAACCCAAGTTAAGATGAATTGATTGGTTTGAGTGCCATTTTGTCAAGCAAAAAAAAAAAAAAAAAAAAAACACCTCACCATTATGGTGATCAGTGTTCCCTTTGGTTGGGCTTTGGAACATTCATATTATTATAACTCTCTTCTTCCTATTGATGCAGTGATGCAACAAGAAATCACAGTTATTTGGCTTCAAAGGAAGAGAAGCAATAAATAGGTTAAAAGTTGACCTAGCTTAATTAACTATAGTTAATGATTTAGTCTGAAATTAGGTCACCTTTTAAAATTAACCTATGTAATATTTCCTTTATGTAGTATAATGATTGTTTACAATTTTTCTAACACTTACGTCATAAACACCTGTGAAACATTTAATTGGCTTGATATAATCCCTCTATATTTGTAACAATATCTTGCAGTTGACCATGCTTGAGTCACACACAGACTTCAACATTCAGCATGCAAAACACAGCAATGGTAACAACAATGATATCTATACTAAGTCAAATCTAAAGTAAAAGTTCAAGTACTCTCTACAGTTCTTTTTAGTTACTAGAACTCTTGTACTATACTAACTAAGCATTTGTTAGCACAACATACTATTCCTATTTCACTTTACTTGCTTTTTTTAAGGCAATCGGTTTTGCATGCTTTTTTAAGTAAGTCTAGCTAATTAGATTTTACAGTGTAGCAAAGTTTAGATTTAAATTTAAACCACAGTTAAATCTGTCTGTAAAGAGTGTGCCTTTGAACAGGTAGAGGAAATAAGACTTCTTGTTATATTAGACAGTAGGCTGGTCAAAACAGATAGAAAATATGGTAACAGTTATGGGAAGAGGTTTGTCAGTTATTAAGAGATGTGCAAACCTTTTACCACAACACTGTATTTTTTAAATTGTGCAAACAATGGTTCTTACTTAGATTATTGCCCAGTGGTGTGGTTGAGTACATCAAGGCATGCATCAAAGGGATGTTTTTGACAAAACAAAATACCCGAAGATTTTCCCAGGGTGACGAGAAAATCCGAGGAATGCACTTTGTCCATCTTGAGCCAAGAATTCCAACAATATAAGACAATTGAGCCTACGCCTAACGGTTTAGGAGTTATGAGCTATTTCGTACTTTTGACCACTGTAGCGCCCGTTAGGTCGATCGGGGCATGCCTCGGTGACATTGTAGGTCGTGTGAGCACTAGAAGCCCTCAAAGTTTCAAGTCTCTTCAACTTGCGGTTTGGTCAGTTTTAGATGGAGAATGCTGCATCATGGGAAAATTAACAATAACAATAGGGTTTCAGTGCTACGCGCTTAAACCCCTAAAAATTACTGTAATTATTACTGATTAGGATTAATTAATAATAATAACTAGCTATTTGTCAATGAGCAAAACAATGAGGACCATAATAATCCAAATGTAATGTTTTTTTTCCAAATACATTTTATATTAAAAGACCAGAGTGCCCTAGTAAACACACATACACACACACCAAAGATGCTGCAGTCAATGCACACTTACCATTATCTCATCCTGAGGTGCGTTGGCATAGCAACAGTAGCAAAGCAAAGACAGGGTTTAAGATAGGTAATTATAAACTGGAAAGAGGCAGCAGAGAGAACAGACACGATGAACAGAATACAAAAGTAGCAGAAAGATGTTAGAATAGTTCAGTCACCAGTTCACACCACTAACACAAGACATACAAAAAGAATTGTTAAACGTGCCAAAATGGAACATGCTATATTATAATTCGGCTCAATATATGTGAATCATTTCTAACTAGAAATGGCAAAAAAACAACAAAAAACAATACTCTTAAAGGGGTCATGAATTGACATTTAAGAAAGTCATTGTACTATAAAAAATATCCTGCAAGTTTCAGAACTCAAATTTACTTAGTCCAAAGTCCAAAAACAGCTTTCATTGAAACCAAGCTCAGAAAACAACTTTTCGGATTATTATGTCAGACGAATACAATCGGAGTTACATTAATAAATATCCTGATGTTTCCAAGCTTTATAATGGCAGTGAACGGGGCTCACGAGTTTGAAGCTTAAAAAAGTGCATCCATCCACACAAACGTGTGGCTCTGCTTCAGAAGGCCTTTATTAACCCCCCGGAGCTGCGTGGATTACTTTTATAATGGATGGAATCACTTTTTTAAGCTTCAAACTTGTGAGCCCCGTTCACTGCCATTATAATGCTTGGAAACATCAGGACATTTATTTATATAACTCTGATTGTGTTAATCAGAACAAAGAAAGTCATATACACCTAGGATGGCTTGAGGGTGAGTATATCATCGAGTAATTTGCATTTTAAAGTGAACTAATCCTTTAAGAAAGCAGGGATGAAGACATTTATTTTTAAGTTCCAGTCAGATTGTGTCAATAAGACACTGTTGGTTTGTTTGCTTCATTTAACTGCGGATTGGTTTTTAAACAAGACACAATTCGACGCAGGCTTTACAGAAAGACTGAAAATAAAAGTTGACAGTGCGGAATACATACACAATTGTGAGTAGTAACAATGTTTTTACCATGTGTCACTACTGCTTTTTCTGATACAGATGGTTTGATTTGTACTGAGTATTTATACTGTAGTCAAACTGAATAGTTGTGATAGTTGTGATTTGCTATCCTTTCCTTTGCTTTGGCATTATGGGGTTAATGCAGGGGATTCCCGAAATATGGAAGAAAGAACGTAGAGAACACTGCTCTTGTTACTGTTCTGATCTAAGCCATTCGCTGTAATCCTGAATAAAAGCTTCAGTGAGTGACATCTGTTTTGTCATTGTCTAAAAAAAAGATGAACAATGAATATGGTACATTCATTCATAATTCAGTTTACACGAAACACAAGTTATCATTTGTCAACTATAACTGTGGTACCTCCAGTACTTAAACTTAATTTGCCACAACAAAAGCATATTTAATACGCATACAGATATTTTTCAATGTTGGATGTTTTCAAAACAATTAAACATATGTAATGGCGGGGCAGTTGAAAATGATCTTAATATGCAAAGCTGTTACCCAATAATAACAGTGGGCATTTACTTCCAAGTCTTGAATGTGTCACGCCCATAGTGTTTGAAAGAGGTTTTAAATGCAGTTCATGACCCCTTTAAAAATTTTGTTAAATGACAACAGATACCATATTTTTTGAACAGTCATGTACATTGCAATTAAACAAAAGTATATATGTAATATCAAATTAAAATATATTATTTAAATATAACATTTATGATTCTATAAGTTAATATATAATATAATTAAGTGTTATAATTTCATTTAAATCTTTTCTTAAATAATACTTTTCTATATTTGCATTATTTAATTTACAATTAGTTTTAGCTCTTCCTCATTATTTCTTACCTTTCAAGAACATTTTAAAAACACCCACCCCTGTTCTCAATAATTAAAATCTCATAATATGACAGACACCGTGAGTGATGCCGTGTCCAATTATAGACCTGCTTCTGGTGCTCCAACATATAAATAATGTTTGAGTGAGGCAGCAAACATCTGCCAGGCTTTGTGATGCATGCAGGACGCAGCATCTGTTCATTCCATCTTGTGCTTACCTGATTGCCAGCAGCCTTCTTCTTATTCATCTGACTGCTTCTCTGCTGGGCGCTGAAGAGATAAAAAGAAAAAAGAAATATACATAAAGAACACAAATAGACGGCACAAGTTTGAATGTTGAGGGTCATTGCCGAAAAGCACATATTGATGTCCTGTTGCCCCCATCAGACTTCTTAACAATCTTAACTAGCAATACTTTATTAGATGACTAACTTTACCAGCTATGTTACCAGTGAATGGCTAATGCTGATGCACATACTAGACCATCATCAAACTAAACAATAAATAGGATAAACCAGCCTGGAAATGCTGGTTATTTCAGTAGGGGTGATCAGGTTTGATTCTAAATTCAATGGATTTGATACTGCCAAAGGATTTATGAAGGTTAGAACTGATAGAAGATAAGAGCATTAACTGAAAATATATCCTGCAGAAATTATTTGGAATAGTTTGTTTGAAAATTATTGTACAATCACATGTTTCTCTATGCTTGGCTTTATAAATCAGCCCGCTGTCTACTGTGAATATCTAGGGATCACAGCTTACACAATCATAGTCTATCATCACGGTGCCTTTTGGCTCTCATTCTCAGCTGATTTAATGCTCCCAGCATGAATTTCATGTTGGTCCAGGCTAGTTTATGCTGGTTAGCATAGTCATGCTGTTCTCCCGTTTCCCATGCTGGATTTAGTAAAAGGGTTAGTAATGTTCTTACTTTGCAAAACCGATGAAATCCTCATGATTGGTGTTCATGTATGCTAACTCAATGTCAATTAGCAACATGACCTGATGACAGAAAAAGAAAACAAAACATTTCACTATTTATTTTTCAATTGAAGCTGTAGCTTGGTTTTACCACATGGGTTTGTATATGTAAAGGGTTGGTAGGTGCATGGTAGATGGGCTGTACCTGATCTTTGGTGCGACTCTCCCGATCACGGATGTGCTGGGTGACAATCCTCTCCATTTCCTCTCTAAGCATGGGGTACTGAGCCAGCTGTCTCACAAAACACATATTGGATCAACTACTACCACTGAAAGCTTATTACACAAATCTTAACACAAATGGACATAAGATTTGTTGTCAGTGATTAAGTACAGAAATAATTTTGCATTATTTAAATGACAATCAAATTCCCCACCCCATTCCTATTATTATAATGTGTCTAGAGGTTTTGATTTTGAGTTAGCACGCTAGCTTTGAAAGCATTAGATCCTACCCTCCTGTCAGAGCGCTCTACAAAGCCACACGGACACATGAACGTGAAGGTTGCGCACAGCCAAAGCAGAATCAGCGTCATGAGAGACTGTGTTAATTACCTCATGTCTCGAATGCGCTAATGACATGTGTCATAGGACATCGTATCATTGCATTTATAAAATTTGTAAAGATTTTTGGTCCTGAGACTTCCACATATGACATATGTACATTTTTAATATTAAGACCACTTCTATTATTTATTGTTATCAGGCTGTGAAGAGAGTTTCAACCAGAGTAACAAAAATTGCCTAACCTACCTTTAATTTTATTTCATTTTGGGGTTAAATATGACCTATACATGTTCTTGAAAGGCTTTATGAGAGTCACTCTAAATGGACATCAGATATGGTTTTATACATCAGATATATATATATATATATATATATATATATATATGTGTGTTACGGATTTGGTGTGGAACAAACTCACAAAGGCGAAGGAGAACTCGGAACTTTACTCATAAACTCGGGAAACAGACAGGGAAAACACCAACAAACGTGAACCGACAAACACTGAGGGCACACAGAGGGCTTATATAGACAGGGGAAACAAGGTGATGAACTAATTAACAGGACACAGCTGGGACAAATTAACTCATAATGAGGGTGATACAGGAGTGGCGGGAAAACTAAACAAAGGAACATGTGACCGGGCAACACAACACGTGACATTACTGGGCGGAACTGCTGGACAGAAGACCCGAGGCGAGACGACACTGCCTGTGGGAGGAGCAGAGGGGATGAAGGACAGCAGTGAAGGCAGGGCTGAGGAACTGGCTGACTGAGGAGGTGGGAGAGGGAGGCTGGGTGGGAGTCTTGAAGACTCAGGAGAAACATGGGACGCTGGAGAGACAGGGAGCACTGGAGACACAGGGGGACTGGGGATAGCCTCTCCAAAAAAAGTCAATAAGATCCTCCTTGACAATGCCTTGTAGTTCCTCGCGGTAACCGCCAGAGGTCCCCGTTACTTCCACCGCAGCTGGGTGGTGGACGGGGCACCCTTCCCAGCCCTCAAGCGCCACGAGTAATCCCTCCACGACGCACAATGTTGCCGGCTCACGCACCTGGTCAGACCCTCGCTGTGGTCCGGGCTCCGGGGCGATGACTCCTCTCAACCTCTGCCTGGGTTTGAGCTCGTCGATCGCGGCAGGCCGGTCTCCACGGTCTGCGGTGGGCACAGGCAACTCCCTCATGCCGGTCGTGGTGGGTGGTGGATTGCTGGTCTCTGGCGGTGGTGGAGCGGTACTGGTCATGCTGTCCTCAGTGTGGCCGATGGTAAAGGGCGAGTTGTTATTGACCAGTACCCACTCCACGAAGGCGACGAAATCCTCCTTTGAACTGACCGCTGGAACGCATGCCTTCGACCGCTCACTCAGGTCCGCATAGAAAAACCCCCCGAGTGAGCAGTCAGGGAAGTGCGTCTGCCACGCTAGGTCCAGGAAGTCCCGTGTGTGCAATTCCAGCGGGCAGTCTCCCTGCTCCAGGCAGAGAAGACGAACAGCGGGAAGGGCCATCAGGAACACAGGGAAAACTCAAAACAAAGGAGAAAAAACGTCGCGCAAAAAAACTGTTTCAGTCGGTTCTTCTGTTACGGATTTGGTGTGGAACAAACTCACAAAGGCGAAGGAGAACTCGGAACTTGGAACTTTACTCATAAACTCGGAAAACACCAACAAACGTGAACGAGAACTGACAAACACTGAGGGCACACAGAGGGCTTATATAGACAGGGGAAACAAGGTGATGAACTAATTAACAGGACACAGCTGGGACAAATGAACTCATAATGAGGGTGATACAGGAGTGGCGGGAAAACTAAACAAAGGAACATGTGACCGGGCAACACAACGTGTGTGTGTGTGTGTGTGTGTGTGTGTGTGTGTGTGTGTGTGTGTGTGTGTGTGTGTGTGTGTGTGTGTGTGTGTGTGTGTGTGTGTGTGTGTGTGTGTGTGTGTGTGTGTGTGTGTGTGTGTGTGTGTGTGTGTGTGTGTGTGTGTGTGTGTGTGTGTGTGTGTGTGTGTGTGTGTGTGTGTGTGTGTGTGTGTGTGTGTGTGTGTGTGTGTGTGAGTGTGTGTGTGTGTGTGTGTGTGTGTGTGTGTGTGTGTGAGTGTGTGTGAGTGAGATGTGGGAATCTAAATTTGGGGTCAGTGAGGATTTTTAATATCCATGTAAGAGGTTTCTTACCAAGGCTGCATTTTTTTGATTGTGAAATATTACAATTTAAAAAAACTTTCTATTTGAATACATTTTCAAATGTAAATTATTTCTGTGATGGCAAAGTTAAATTTTCAGCAGCCTTTACTCCAGTCTTCAGTTTCACATGATTCCTCAGAAATCAAAATATGCTGATTCAGTGCTCAAGAAAAATTTCATCAAGTTGAAAACAGTTGTGCTGCTAAATATTTTTGTGGAAGCCCTGATACATTTTAGTATTCTTTGATGAATAGGAAGTTTAGATATAGAAAGACATCTTTTGTAACAATTTAATCTAGTCTAGTTTAAGTCTTTAGTGTCAGTTTTAGTGTCAGTGTCAGAATAAAAGAAAATAATTATTATTACTTTTTTTTTTTTTATTGACTCCAAATTTTTGAACAGTAGTGTATATGAGGATCAAATGGGTATACTGTAGAGACAGACATGGAGTTAGGTTTACCTTCTTGGTGCATTGTCTGACCGTATTGACCAGCTCGGTGATGACCAGGTCCACGCATTTCTGACATGGCTCTTTGATCTTGGCAATCTGCCGTTTTACAATAGTCTCGAAGGCCATGTCTGGAGTAAACAGACCGGTCCTGACAAGTACAAGGAATGAACAGAGCAGTCAGAGATCTAAATGATGTGCTTTACAGTTACTGATCAGTTTGTCGTTGCAGTTCATATTTCATGACATGGTTCTCGTAGTGCAGTACTTCATATCTAGCGAGCAGTTTTTCAAAATGTCACAGTGACATTAAAGAGAGTTTGATCTCAGAGCAGGTGAGTTGGCGAATGTTTGTGACTCTGTCTGTTTGAGGTAGAGGCTTCACACCTGATACCGTGGATGTTCTTGATGGCGTAACTTATCTCCTTACGCAGCTCTTTCTCATCAAACTCCATCTAGTTATCATTAACAGACAGAGAGACACTTCCTTTATTTAATATGAGAGGATATAATTTAAATGATCCTACAGAAAGTATGACCACTGCATTGTTTTGCTCTTAAAGAACATTAGTTGTCAGTACAATAAAATTACCTTAACCAACTCAAAGGGGAAGCGCTCATGGAAGATGCGATTGATCCTTGCACCTCCGGACAGCTCCACTGTGTCAACCTGATCTCCTGAACCCTCAATGCACTTCTCAAAATCCACTGCAAACTGCTGCACCATCCTTTAAACCAGAGAACAGTGAGTTTTATGTGTGAAAACATACAAACCATCACACAGAAACACACACACATAAAGATACACTACTGTTTAATGTTTTGAAAGATGTCTATTCTTAGAAACATTTCTTATTAGTATCAAATTTGAAAACTTGCTGCTTAATAGTTCCCTTTACAATGGGAACTCTACACTGTGTTTTGGATGGACACTATGGGGATGGCATCAGCACATCTGGTGTCTGAAGCATGTGTGAAGAAACATTTCAATCTGATTGGTTGGCGACTTTCCGTGACGTTATTAGCGGAACACCCGGAAGTATAAGTGGCCACCTGTAGTACACATCATCAGCTTTTTTGTCTTCAGGAGCAGTTTGTATTGTTAGCGGAAAATCCTAGCAAGCTTTCTAGAAAGTGTGTGCCTCCGTGTCCCAGGTTTTTGACACCTGAGGACACACACAACCTATGCATTATTTTTTTTGCAATGTTCTGAATGTGCCCATTGTGAGAAATTCACAATGAGGAAGCTCCATTCACATTTGTCCCTATTCTCAAGGGATATGGGGCAAGCGTCTATGACCCGTGACTCAGGCCCCACTGATGCCAAGGCAAAGCAGAGGTTTCAGTCGTGAGGTTTGCAGGTCGAGCTTGCAGAGGAGTTCAAGAAAGGGCTGTCTCTTTTTCACGTCTCGATCGCAGACTTGAGAGATATTATATTATAGCCAGAACTTCAGACTGATGGCAGAAGGTCTGGACTCTATCGCAGCATTCATTGGTCAAGGACCGCCCAAGAGGACGTTCAACTGACACGTAACGCAACCAATCACAGTTTGTTTTGTTCTGCGTCATGTTTAGGGGTGTGAAAATGTAAAGTCACTGTCTCTGCAATAACAGACCAGCGTGCATCTATAAATTATTCATTCTAGAATGTTCTGCAAATTTATTGCAACAATGGAGCTGTGAACTTCACATACTTTAGAAAATCCAGCATTTAGTTGATCCTGGTAAGCGCTCATTGTCACAGTTGTAAACACAATGGTGTTCTTCTTCCACAAGGGAGTTTGGCGTCACAGCATTTGTTTCCAGGCAGACCTTTAAAGAAAGCAACCACACACGTCTTGCGAACATCCTGTACAATTCAACTAATCAGACGATGACTTCGAAACTCCTGAAGTGTTTCCAGATAAGTGTGCCACATGCATCAGATGTTCAGCCAACGGTCTGTGGCCGTGATGTCTGAAGCTAAGACTAGTATATTGCTGGCACCATCCAGCCAAGAGGAAACGGATGTGGTTGAAGAAGGCAGGAAAGTGTGTGTACAGAGTCTTCTCAACTTGCCAGCCCTGCACATGAGGAATTGCTGGACGTCATGGATCTGGCTTGTGTGCATGAAAAATGGGTCGATCATGGTAGGCTGGACTTGCACTTCCTGTTAGGCCATGTTCGCCCTTCCCTTATGAGCCTTCCATTCCTTTCTGACCTCCACACTAAAGTGGAGAAGTTGTGGAAGAAGCCCGGATTTATCCATTTCATCATTCGAACTACGTGAATGTGGAAGGTTTAGCCAAAGAGGGATTTGTGAGGATGCAACCAGTGAAGGAAACATTTGCGAGCTATCTCTCCCATGGTGAGCCATCCTCTTTTAAGGATCCTGCTCTGCCATCTAGGCTGCTTCAGACCACCTCGACCTTGAATGGCAGGGCGTATGCGGCAGCAGGTTAGGCCAGGAGGGCCTTGCATGCTACAGGCCTAAAAAAAATATTTTCTCCTTGATGCCCCAGTCTCGGCCTCTAAATCCTCTGGTACATCTACTGAGACAGTGGTCAGAAACTTTAGAGAGAAGAGGGCACAGTCCGCAGTGTTCAGGAAATACATTCCACGCCGATCCAGATCCCCGCCTAAAGCCTCTGGGCGTTTTGGCCAGCCACAGTCCGTGGACCAGAGGCATGACCAGAGGGAGAATGTGGCCACTCGTGCTCCTCCTCCCTTGAGGAGTCGAGCACAGAGGAGGCGAGACGTGAGGAAGAAGAGACAGGATTACAGGGAAGTGATTAATAGGAAGAATGCTGATCTTTCCTCTTCTTCTTTTTCTTTTGTATTTGTATGCAAACAATTATATCAAAGTGCATTTCTAGCATACAAATATTACATTGAGAGACCATGTAAAATTATAAACATTATAAATGTCTTATATATATATATATATATATCTTGACTCCAAACTTTTGAAAGGTTCTGTATGTGCATGGGCTGTCAATGTTCAAGTGAGTAATAAATATAGACTCACTGTAGCAGAGCTTTGGTTTTGCGAGAAGGATCATCGGGGCGGAAGTGCTTGTACTCCTCCACCTCTTTCTCAATGGACAGTAACTGGCTCTGAAGTTTATTCCTCAGTCCTGGCAGGGTGTCTCGGATGTGATTAGTTAATTGCTAGATGAGAATGAAAACCCTTGGTTACTTGCCAACATTTTTCAAATCTATATTACATGATTTGTATTTGTTTACAAAACTGCTATATTCTATAGCTATATTGTTCTGTATCAAACTGGCAGTGAGGAGTATAAAGTGCTGAAAAACTTGCAGAAAAACATTTGCATAAGTGGCACTCTGTGTCATTCTACCTGATTAAGTACTTTCTGGAGGTAGGGAGTCCCCATGCGATCGGCCAGATGTCGATAGGCTGGGTGGGTGAGGAAGAACTTCCTCTCTGCTCCCATGGCAGCAGTAATGTCCTTCTTGCCATCAATGTCCTTTTGACTGCGGTTTACAACCCCAATGTAGCCTAGAGGGAACATCCGATTTTTCTTTCTTTTTATTACAGATTAGAAACTATATTCTGAAAGATACCTTATATTTCACTACTTGTTATACAAGGTTCTCAATGCTACATCTGAGGGAAATGTATTTCTGAATCCTGAATCCTTGCTTGGGAGAGATAACTTTTGTCTCTATAAGTGAAGAATAATGGGGAAGTATTTTGAAATATTAAAAATCTATTTCTGTATGTAATCTATCCAAGGCTATACAGTTCAAAATTGTACATATAGGATGCATATTTCACCAAACCGTAGATATGCATTTAACAATACCCTTTAACTTCTTTGACTTGTGTGCAAAACACAAATTGGTACACTCACTCACTCACTCACTCACTCACTCACTCACTCACTGTCTTTGATCATGCAATCAGTTACAAATATATTGGGCCAAGATTGTTTCTGAAATGAGTAATATCTTAAGAAGCTGGTATTGGATGCTTTATTTTTGATCATTGGTCTGCCTTATAAAGACTGTATAATCTTCTTACATTTGCAGCTAGGAAAAACATATTACTGAGGTGGATAAGTGACTCCAACTATATCAGGTTGGCACAAGATTTTAATGGAACTAATTCTGCTGGAATATTTAACTTATCTAGTTAATGGTCAGCCAGACCAGTTTTATCGTGTCTGGAAGCCCTATATCTGTATATGTGCCTCAAGTCAGTAAATAATGCCTTTGAAATTGTAATGTACTGCAGTTATATATTTACTGTTTTTATTTCATTATTTTAACTTGATTACCTTATATTTACATGTATTTATTTACCTTGATTACCATTTTTATTTGTTTTACCCTTTACGTGGCCTAGGATAAATGTGCTCATTATTACTACAGCCAATTGTTTTGTTTTTTTCTTAACTGTGGTTGAAATTTTTGTTGTGATTCTGCTAAAATTAGATAAATAAACTTCAATAAATATATTTTTAAAATCGGATCAACAGCTAGTGGGGGAGTGGTTGGTTTGTATGTATTTACAACCTGATGTTCTGTGGGCTATATTTTAGATTTTTATTTTTATTTTAGATTAAGATTTCTAGGCCCCTGGTTGAGATCCACTGCTTTAAAAAGATATATATAAACAAGCAATTAAACTTGCATCTTCTGACCAATGAATTTCCATGACCCTTTCCGGTCATTTGTATTTATTGGTGTTTACAAAAGTACTTTTAATAGTACTGTCAATCGATTAAATAAAAACTAATTAATCACACATTTTTTTCTGTAATTAATCGCAATTAATCACGATTAAAAACATCTGAGTTTATCATCTCATTTTCTCACAAGTTCATTGAAGACGTTATTTAACTCATTTAAGACTGCTCTTATGAGAATATGAGACAAAACGGGCATTTTGGCATAATTCTCTGTTATTGTTCGTTCAAGCCAAGTGTGAAACACAAGTTCTGAAAAGTGAATCCAAACCGCCTCGATCACCTCCAGGTGGCTGGATGCAGTATAGGTTATAAACCCCACCCTCTCCATGAAATGTAATGGGACATAGACAAACTAAACAATCAAATTAGTCAAGCCAAGTCACCTTTATTTATATAGTGCTTTTTACAATGCCGATTGTTTCAAAGCAGCTTCACAGTGTTAACAGGAAAATAATGCAGCAGAATTTGATTCGGCTGTACAGCCGCTCTGGTGAAAACAGTGACGTCATCCAGTTAATTTCAATTATCATATAGTGTCAATGCGCGCAGATCAGTAATATAGTTTTACATCGTTTTTTATAGTTTTAATTTAGTTACACTTGAAATTACACTTCAAATATATTTTTTCCAAAGATAGTTTCTGCCATTTAGTTTTTTTATCACGTTGATGTTAGTTCAATTGTTTGTTCTTTAAATAAGTTTGGCTTTAGTTAGTTAATTTATGCTATATAACGGGGGTGTGACGTCATGATTGACAGCTTCTCTGAGCGAAGAAGTCACTGAGGCACCAACAAACTTTTTCGAATCTTCAGGAGGAGATTTGAGCTTTAACTTTAATTTCTACATTTCCATCATCACAAAAAGTTGTTGATTAGGCGGGAGTATGGATGGGACCTTGATATCGCGGCTCCACTTCACTACTGCACAGACTCGAGACCCAAGATGTCAGCACCATATTTGGACGCTGGGGGCTTCACTTACTTCAATGGAAGAGAGTGAAGGCGTGTCGTCCATCTTTTTTTAGTCTATGGTTCAAGTGTGAAAGAGAACTCGATTCTAGCATAGTGCGCACAATTTGATTGTTTAATTTGTCTATATCCCATTACATTTCATGGAGAGGGTGGGGTTTATGACCTATACTGCAGCCTATAATCCAGCCACCTGGGGCGATCGAGATGATTTGGCTTCACTTTTCAGTGCATTTGCATTAGCTTTAATTTGCATGAATAAGAGCGTGATCATATAATGTAACGGGATGACAGTAAAACGGATGCTGTGTTAATTGTGTTAAATATTATATATAAAAACGAATGCTGTGTTTAATATTTTTAACACGTTAAACTAAAAAAAATGTATTGCATGCGTGATAATTTTGACAGCAATCTTAATCTAAGATGAATCTAAAATAAAAATCTCTTTAATCTATCTTTTTAAATGGATGGGTTTAGTTTGTGTGTCAGTTATACTATTATTGTGTAAGTCTCTCCAATGAGACAACATTTATTACAACTTTCATGAGTCTTTATTTATGTGGAAAGAGTCTGAACTCTTTCTCTTTGTACACTGACTTTACCTCTACGTAAAGGAAGAAGCTTGTTCTCCAGGATGTCACGTGCATCAGTTCCTTCATCCATTAGATCCAATTTAGTGATCACACCTATAGTTCTCATACCTGTTCAGAAACACACACACACACACACACACTAATGCATGATCAGTTTTAAAAGAAAAGATTTTTTAGAACAAGTTTCAGTCACTACTGGATGATAACCCACCCTGAGGGTCCACCTCCTTGGCAATCTTGAGGGCATCTGAGTTGGCCAGGTCAGAGTTGGCAGGAGACACAGCCAGCAACAAGCAGTTATCCTTTGTCACAAACTGCATTAGCATATCCCTGATCTGGAACTCAATGTCAGCCGGCTGGTCACCAACAGGCACTTTGGTCATACCAGGCAAGTCCACAAGGGTGAGATTCAGGACTGGTGATGAAGACAAGGGGTGACATGATTGCATGTGACATTTAACAATGCATGCTTATACAGAATATGTAGATCTGATCATGTTTAAATAACTCCTCTGTATGTGCATGAATGAAAGTACCATGAGGTGAACAGACTCGCAGATTAATAGGGACCGGTGAAATGCCTTTGTTTTGGCCGGTGATGCGATCTGTCTCTGCCTCAATCTCCTGACGAACCTCATCAAAATCAGTAAACTTCTTCCCCTTGCAATGCAAAAACTCAGCATATTCTGGAAATAAGCAATTAGGAAAGGCATTTTAGCCAAAATAATGACTTCGAAACTCCTGAAGTGTTTCCAGATAAGTGTAAAATAATATTAGCTTTACCTTTAAAACATGCATTTAAAACTATAGCGCTATATATTCTCAACTGTGGCACTCAAGGTCCACTTTCCTGCATGGTTTAGCTCCATCAAGCTAATCAAGGTCTTCAGGATTACTAGAAAGTTGAGTTTGATCAAGATTGAAGCTAAACTCTGTAGGAAAGGGGACAGAGTTTTTCAGCTTCCTTTTACCTGTAGGGCTGTTGATCAGCTGCAGCACTAGGGGGCGCCGAGTGACAATACCAGAGCCACGAGGCAGAAAGTCCCTAAAAAGAAGAGGTAACATTCACTGAGTCACATTTTGTTTTGTATTTGTATGCAAACGACTATATCAAAGTGCATTTCTAGCATACAAATATTCTTTATAAATAAGCAATTCAAGTGATAAAATAATAAAATGTCATGCTGCTAAATTTAAAACTGCTCTCATGAGTCAAAAAGGTAATATTAATTAAACACTGTGAATAAAAACTCTGTATTTAATCTAACAATGACTCTAAGTGTATGTTCACACTAAAAACAGCTCATCATGAAAACCAGATGTACTGACTTAATTAAAAACATGTCAGTGCTAGTGCTGCTCAAGCAGTTGAGTGCGTAACACATTTTTGTACTAGATTTTAGTGGCATTAGTGCAATTTTTCATACATGGATGTTTCCGGTATATTTTCAACTATAAGCCTCCCTTAGCAATGAGACATTTGGAGAGAGGGTTGGAGAAAGGTGTGTGAGAAAGTGCTGTATGAGTTATGGCCATTAGGCTGAAGTGCTTTCAGCATTAAGGGTTATGCTTAGAAAGAAAAAAACATGTAATTACATTTCACTACTGACCACAACTTTTGTGGATTTCCAAGACTGGATGTTTAAAATAGCCTCTACACAATCTAATCTCACAATCGAACTTTTAGGTAGCTAATTTAATTTATGTTCTTTTTACAGTCCAATTATGTAATTCATATTGACCGTGTTAACATAATAAAGCAATCATGATGGTTATATACAGATATCCTATCATAATAGCCTCTCATATTATCTCTGATCAGCTTTTTTGATTCTCTTATAAACTGCAAAATAGCAGATACAAAAAAATCTGTTTGCAAAAAATAGCAGAATGCAGAATGATGAGGATATTTGTATGATTAGCAAACAGGGCCATAGACTGTTTATTTTAGGACTGCTATGAATTAATTAAGTGCTCTAGTTGTTGTCCATATCCACACAGCCCATATTTTGAAAGATAAGGAAAGACAAGCATACGCTCATATACATATGCATATACACATTAATGGCCAAAAATTATGTCAAAGATTTGTTAAAGATTTGTGCTTGGAATAAATGGTATTACTTGTAATACTTACAGGCTGGCTGTTAAACAAAGAAATTATGAATACATGCAAAAACTAGATAAATAAAACCTGTAGCAGTAGTTTTTTTTTTTTTTTTTTTTTGCCAAATCATTTAGTCAGATAAACATCTTAACCAAGTTTAGGGTTTCGTTCTTCCCTTGTCTTTAAAATATTGAAAAAAATATTAAATATTTTCCCTCATATTTTGATGGTTTAATATAACTTGTAGAGTCATTAAAATACAATCATCACTTTTGTCCACTATATACACTGCAGTTCAAATTATTTGGGCTCTGTGAGATTTTTTTTATTCATTTTTTAAATAAAAACAGTAATACTGTGAAATATTGTTTAAAATGACTGCTTTCCATTTCAATATACACTCACCTAAAGGATTATTAGGAACACCTGTTCAATTTCTCATTAATGCAATTATCTAATCAACCAATCACATGGCAGTTGCTTCAATGCATTTAGGGGTGTGGTCCTGGTCAAGACAATCTCCTGAACTCCAAACTGAATGTCAGAATGGGAAAGAAAGGTGATTTAAGCAATTTTGAGCGTCGCATGGTTGTTGGTGCCAGACGGCCGGTCTGAGTATTTCACAATCTGCTCAGTTACTGGGATTTTCACGCACAACCATTTCTAGGGATTACAAAGAATGGTGTGAAAAGGGAAAAACATCCAGTATGCGGCAGTCCTGTGGGCAAAAATGCCTTGTTGATGCTAGAGGTCATAGGAGAATGGGCCGACTGATTCAAGCTGATAGAAGAGCAACTTTGACTGAAATAACCACTCGTTACAACCGAGGTATGCAGCAAAGCATTTGTGAAGCCACAACACGCACAATCTTGAGGTGGATGGGCTACAACAGCAGAAGACCCCACCGGGTACCACTCATCTCCACTACAAATAGGAAAAAGAGGCTACAATTTGCACGAGCTCACCAAAATTGGACAGTTGAAGACCGGAAAAATGTTGCCTGGTCTGACGAGTCTCGATTTCTGTTGAGACATTCAGATGGTAGAGTCAGAATTTGGCGTAAACAGAATGAGAACATGGATCCATCATGCCTTGTTACCACTGTGCAGGCTGGTGGTGGTGGTGTAATGGTGTGGGGGATGTTTTCTTGGCACACTTTAGGCCCCTTAGTGCCAATTGGGCATTGTTTAAATGCCACGGCCTACCTGAGCATTGCGTCTGACCATGTCCATCCCTTTATGACCACCATATACCCATTCTCTGATGGCTACTTCCAGCAGGATAATGCACCATGTCACAAAGCTTGAATCATTTCAAATTGGTTTCTTGAACATGACAATGAGTTCACTGTACTAAAATGGCCCCCACAGTCACCAGATCTCAACCCAATAGAGCATCTTTGGGATGTGGTGGAACAGGAGCTTTTTGCCCTGGATGTGCATCCCACAAATCTCCATCAACTGCGAGATGCTATCCTATCAATATGGGCCAACATTTCTAAAGAATGCTTTCAGCACCATGTTGAATCAATGCCACGTAGAATTAAGGCAGTTCTGAAGGCAAAAGGGGGTCAAACTCAGTATTAGTATGGTGTTCCTAATAATCCTTTAGGTGAGTGTATTTTACAATGTAATTTAGTGACAAAGCTGAATTCTTAGCATTACTCCAGTCTTTAGTGTCACATGGTCTTTGAGAAGTCATTCTAATATGCTGATTTTGTTCTCAAGAAACATTTCCTATTATCAATGCTGAAAACAGTCGTCATGAATCTACATAGACAGTTAATTGTACTGCTTAATATTTTAGGGTTTTTTTGTTTTGTTTCGTTTTTTTTTTTTTTTGCTTCAAAGTTCAAACTAAAGTTTGTAATGTTGATGTCTGATTGGTTTGATTCAAGGTTTAGAACCATGATCTCGTAAAAAAGCAGGTGGCCACTTTTGCACTATATTAAATAAAAAGCAGTCTAGAACCAAACGTTTACTAGGACACAGAGAGAGAGAGTGTGTGTCTTATCTGCACTTGGAGGCTGTTTAATGACATTCATACAGCAGCTGTGATAACCAGCTGCTTTCCGCCGGACTGCACCATCATGTAATTAATTGTCACGTCATCATGGTGATAGGCATCAGCATGTCATGTGCCTCCATTTAAAAGGCCTTGTCTCATTCATAATATAGACATCTGTCTAATAAATTGCACCATAAGTGTCAGCGTGGATGAGCTCATGTTCGTTCAACTGTATGATGCGCTGCAACTGATTCATAAGTCCAAAGAACAGTTTGTCTATGAGTGTGAGGAAATTAGTCAAGAAAGAAACATATGCAAAGCTTTTTTGAAGAACTGTTTTCCATACAATGAAAGTCAAAACAAAATTGCACCCAATTCACATTCATTCTATAAATAAATAAATGATAAATAAATACATTTCAAAAGTTTAAAATAACAAAAGGATGCGTAAATGATTTTAGGTGACCTGTCCCTTTAAAGGCACAATATGTAATTTTCGCTGCTAGAGGTTGCTCATTCAAAACAAAGGAGTAGCTTCATGACACCTTGATTTCATGGAATCATGGGGGATGTTGTCTTCACATCTACAGCCAGTGGAAAATAATCCAACGGGGCTCAGGCAGAAATCATATTCATGGATGCACTTATGTATTAATTATTTATTAACGTTACTGTAGTATGAAGTAGGGCGGGGCTGAAAGCTGTTGGAGCGGAACGAGTCCACTGGGGCAGTGGAGCTTTTATTATGCCATAGACGACCGCTTCCGCTTCTTCCGGTCATGCATATGTGGGGTAATAATAATGCTACTCTGTGCGTTTGCTCGATGGCTACTTGTTACACTTGTTACACACTGCAGTAAGCTAGATCAATATTTGGCATGGCAAAACATGGTACTCGCAGTAAATTAAGAAAACAGGATTTAAACAATAAGACTAACTGTGTAGAGCTATATACACATAATGTATTGAAGCGTCTTTGTTGTTTCCATGGTTTCTACAAAATAAAACCGGAAATCGAGGGTAGAGCGGGTATGATGTCATTGATCATATCACAGACACCACAGATCCGTGTCCTAAATTGCTTATTTCTCTGGATTTAAACATTCTTGGAAACATTTGGGATAAGGCAAGTACACAAGTCAACAAAATATAATGCAAAAATCTTAATCAAAATATAATCCAAATATTTTACATATTGTTCCTTCAAGGGTCACATATGGTATTGCAGTGCTGAAAACTGTAAATCTAGGCAGGCAACGCCACACAACTGTCCTTGTACAGCATTGTTAAGTTCCTCCTTGTAGCGGCTGTGAGCATTATACTGCCGTTCAATGGATCTGTTTGTGACTGACAAGCTTGACAGACACTTTAGTGTCCACAGAGCTCACAGTGCAGCATGAACAATAACACTGGACCTGCTGAATAACAATGAAGATCTACGAGACAGCAACAAACGACACAACATTAATAGTTAGACTTAATAGCATTTAAGTCTACTGTCTACTGTTTTAGCGTGTGTACAAGCAAATCTACAGCATACAAAGCTCACAGTGTTCAGACTCAGAGCCAGTGAGATTTCTGGTTCCCATATGAGTCATCCCTCTGTGTTACAAATACAAACACTGAGATGAGACATTTAGTGACTTTTGACCCTAAAACAAACACCTCTGATAGGAAAAAAGCTTAAACTAGTCTAAGCTGGTGTCCTTTTGAGTGGAACTCGATGCTGCGCCTTTGTGCTGACGTTATAGGAATGCTTCTGCATCAGATTGGCTGAATGTTAGATGTTGTGACGTAGCGTAAAGCATCACCATTCCATAAATAGATGCCAGAAACAGCTTCTTTGTCTTCAGAAGCCATATGTTTGTTGAGCATGTGTCTGAAATCTTCCATTGTGTTGTGTCTGTGAAATCAATCAGGAGCTATTCTGTACAGTGGCAGGATTGAGTTATAGAAAGTGTGCCATGCCATTGCATGGAAAGTACAATTAGAACATTTAAAGAGACCAATATGCTCAACGAAGACCACAAGTCAAAGTTGAGGTTCAATCAGTTGACTTCAGTAGAGAAGAGCAGAAGGTGAGCGTGGCCTCTCGAGCCCCTTCCTTGTAAGGACAGGGAGATCTGTGCAGTCTAGGCTGTTTAAGAGGAGATCCAATTTAAGAGAAGTGATCTCCACGATGGCAGCGAAGAAAAAGTCCTGGCACTTCAGGGCCAGTCCACCTCGTTTGCAAGGCATGGTGGTAATGAAAGTGTGCCAGGAAGGAGACAAAGCATTCCTCAAACAGGAACTGTGCACTCTTCAAGCAAAAGAAAACCCCTGCCAGAAAGACCCTGTTGAAAAAAACAACATATGCATATTAGGTATGTTTTGAAGCATGGCAGATGGTGAAAAAGACGTACTATTAAATGTATTAAAAATGCATTATATTTTATTTGTATTGTACTAAAAACATACCCAACTACATTTTAATGCATTTAATAGTACGTCTTTTTCACTTGGGAAGCTGGTCCTTAGTTGGTCATGAGCTGGTTTAAGCTGGTCAAGTGCTGGTCCTAAGAAACTCCTTAGTTTCCTAGTCCTGGTCCTAGTAGCTTCTGCTCAGTACCAGCTTAAACCAGCTCATGAACAACTCAGGACCAGCATAAACCAGCTCAAACCAGCTGCCATGCTTCAAAACATACCTAACCAGCTGTTTTTTTTTCAACAGGGTTTTACAGCTGATATTTTAAAGTACCCATAAAAGACAGGGGTTTGAATCTAATTTTTGATATACGTGGCCTGAACTAACATATAGGTTCAAGAAGCTAACCGTGAAACTAATAGTGCCACAAATTCAATTCAAGGATTGTTTGGTGACTATGCATCTAAAGGACGCATTCTTTCAGGAAAATTCTCAGGTTTGCTTTCGGGGGGGCGAAGCTTACTAATGTAGAGTACTTCCTTTTGGCCTAGCTCTGTCCCCATGCACAGTCACCAAGTGCATGAATGCTGCGCTGGCTCCTCTGTGACTTCAGGGCATGTACTCAACTCTATTGATGACTGGTTGATATTAGCCAACTTGGAAGAGCTAGCGGCATGACATTGTGAATGTTCATATGAACCATTTGGGGCTCAGGTTGAACCTCTTGAAGAGTGTGATTTTTCCAAAACAGAGAACCACTTTTCTAGGGGTAGTGTGGGATTCAACCACAATACAGGCACACCTGTCTCCTGCACATGTAGATTCAATCCTAACCACTGTTAGAGACATCAAGCCAGGCCAACATCTTTCAGTTCTGCTAATTCAAAGGCTGCTAGGTCTCAGGGCAACAGCAACCAACGTTATTCCTTTGGGTCTACTGCACATAAGACCAGAGCAGAGGTTACCATCCTTCCGACCAGCCTGTGGAATGAGGTCATCAAGCAGCGCATCTTGCTCGGTCTCCCTCTCCTACGAGGCACATGGAATGCCTTCACCTCTAGGGGTCAGGGATCACTCCACTAGGGGTATGGTATACATACTAGGAGTACATCAATTCAAGTCCGTGTGGTGTGGCAGGTTGGTCCTCTCCGCACATCAGGTTTTATCAGGTTTTATAGTTTAGAAACAGATTCAACCCCAGGTTCTCGAGTCCTTCAGGTTTGATCCAAGTCTGAGTCTGCACTCAACAAAGGTCTGTGCTTATTCTCAGCCTTGTGGGCAGGCTCTTCCCAGGGAGTGGCGGAGTTCATATTCAAGTTCCCATAGCATCAACTAGGGCTGTCACGATATTCGATTTTTCTAATTCACGGTTATTGTGGCCAAAAGAATTCACAATAATGATATATCGCGATATCTACAGAATTTTTTCTTTTTTTAATTAAAGAAATAATGCAGTCAAATAAAAAATAATTATATTATTTTATAGTATTATATACTGTGATAAAGGCTATGTCGCTTAGCATTGCAATATAAACATACATTATCCTTATGAAAATACCCAAGATGGCTTAAAGAACACAAATAAACCATAATGCTGTCACAATGATGTGTTAATTCTCTTCATGTTTAATCAGTCAAAATGTATCTATTAATGTTTTGCAAAAAGACATAATAAATATGTTTGATATCTAATTGTTTGACTTTTTTTCTTTCTTTTTTTACCATATTGCAATCGAAACTAGGAATCGATAAGAATCAGAATCGATAATCAGAACTGCAATTGGAATTGGAATTGGAATCGCAAAAATTCTAGGCTGTATACCCAACCCTACTGCCGTCCATACACTTTTAGTCCAAAAAAAATAATAAATAAGGAGGAAGAAGAAGAAGAAGGAGAAGATCAGTATAAACACAATTGGGTACTAGCAATTGTGTGGCCTCTTGGTTCATAACATAATAGTAACTAAATCAAGACAGTGCCACCTCCACAATTTTTTAAGAACTGTCCTTGGTCCTGAAAACAAGCAGCGCTCATCTGGCTACGCGCCAAACAGTCAAAATAATTATGCTGTTACAAGATAAAGGATGTCAATTAAAAATCCTGAGGCAGATATAGGCTAATAATGAATAAGACGTGCAATAAGACAATAAGAATCCAATGTTTTGTTTTGTTGCGTTTTGTTTTCGGACACTTGTTTTCATCGCTCTAAAAAATGCTGGGTTAAAAACAACCCAAGTTGGGTTGAAAATGGACTAATCCAGCAATTGGGTTGTTTTAACCCAGTAAATGGGTTGTTTTAACCCAGCTGTTGGGTTAAATGTTTGCTTAAAACAACTCAATCGCTGGGTTAAAACAACCCAATTGCTGCCATTTTCAACCCAACTTGGGTTGTTTTTAACCCAGCATTTTTTAGAGTGATGTTATGTTTTGTGTGGACACATGGTTTATGAGTGTTCTCATTAGCTGCATGCTTGTATCTTGTTTTGTTTCAGCACATGGCTTGTGATTGTGTTCACTGGCCATGTGCTGGTGTTTATTTCTTTGTGCCATGTGCTCTCCTGTCTATTGTCTTAACCCCGCCCTCTTGTTATCTGATTATTGCATCATTTGCCCCATCTGTCCTTTCTCGTTACCTGCTTTATTTGCCCTCCCTATTTATTCTCTATTCAGTCCTGTATGGGTTTGTCCTCTATTCTAAGGTACCCTCGGCCTCATGTGTCCTTTATTCTGCCTTTAAGTCTTGTTTTCTGTCTTGTTGTCCCCCACGGTAGTTTAATATATATATATATATATATATATATATATATATATATATATATATATATATATATATATATATATATATATTATTATTTTTTTTTTTTTTTTAATTATTAATAAAAAGCCCATTGCTCTGCATCTGAGTACTCGCCTCATCCCTCATCAAACCATATTGTCAAACTCAACCTGATGTTGTTCTGTATGACTTTCTTTCATGGAACACAAAAGGCAGAATGACAGCTTCAGTCACCATTCACTTTCATTGTATAACTTAATGAAAAAATAAATAAAAAAATACGAAATCATCACGAGTTTGGAAGAACATGGTGGTTCCAATAACATCGGTTCCAAACTATGCAAGAAATTCCATTAGCATTCCTCAAGGATTTTGACTAGGGTGAACAGAAAATTAAAAGCAGGGCAGATAGGACTGTGGTTCACATATGACCTTCTGACACCTGATATGAGCGTCCGGTGAACATTAAACCGTGGATTTGGGTATCTCAGCAGCCTCTGAATGCCTTTATATCGTGCGTTTAGTTTCAACCAGACCATGACAATCTACATAATAACATTATCTGAGGTATACGTGATTAGCTGTTACTCTAGCCGGTAAATTAAAAATTATATATAACACAATATTTCACACAAAGATCCTTTCTCTTCGAAATACATCAGGCTCTTTCGCGCATATGATGCCCAAAAGTGCTGGTGTTGATAGGCAGCTCGCTAGTGTGATGGCCTCGCGAGGAGGACACACACGTCAGCCATGAGCATCATTCTGTCACTCTCCTTCACGAGGCTGCTGCCAAAAGCGGGTATACATGTCGAGAGACTGAGTTAAGTTTGCATGTCCCGCATTAAGTAAATCATGGTAAAAGAGATTGATTTAGTCAGTGTATAACAAATTCACCTGATTTAATCTGCCCTGCCTAAAACAGATGAGCTCCTCACTTCCATTGATATTATAACTCTATATTATTATAAATAAACATTAATTTTGGTGCACATGAATTATAGCCTAAGTGATTACGGAATATTGCGTGCAAGAGCAATTAATGATACAGATCGGGTGACATGATGTATGTAGTGATGCTGCCCATCAATTTAACACTTACTTCCCAACGAAGTTCTCCAATACCGAGCTTTTCCCAGCACTCTGGCCACCGACCACCGCGATCTGAGGAAGGTCCAGGTTGGCATTTTGTCCGATGGCAGAGAAAGCGTCCTGCATTCTGTTTACCAGAGGAATCAAGTCCTCCATTCCCCGATTGCCCATCTTGTGGGATAAATAATGCTCTTTTTCACAGTGAATAAAAAGACCCTGAACGGAGACCTAATTGGCAGGCCTCGCAATGTCTAAAAGCAATATCTTAAATTTGCTTAAATTTTCCAGGCACCTTGGCGAATCGACATACGTCCTCCCTAAGCGTTGCTCCCTGTCTGTTCAACGCAGCTCTGCGGGAGCGATGCGGTGATGAAACGCGCTGGATACTGCAATACCGTTTCCAGCTACTAGGGGCGCATTGCATAATGAAATTATCGTTTGTCATTCCAATGTTTGTGATAATAAATAATTGTTATTGTATAAAACAAATCAAATCTGAGATAGGCATAGAGCTGTTTAGTTCCTAATCCTAAAACCAGGAAGAAAAGTAGCATTTAAGCCATGGGTTCTCTCGAGAGGTGTTTTTACAAAAGTAGTTTTGGTTTTAAAATCACCATGAAATCAAAATGGACAATTCTTGATTTTTGTGCCTTTGAATATTACAGTATATCGATTATTTATAATAAAATGGATGCAGGGATTACATTTTTATAGGCCAACCCTGAAGTTAGCGTTCCCTCGACAAAAAAAAAAAAAAAAATCCATTGGCTTTTGGATGATTGCAGAAAATATAAGGTCCGTGACTAACAAAAGCTTATGATTCTTGCACGTTTTATTCATCAAGATAATCTTCACGAACGAACACAACTTTTTATGAGTTTTGAAGCGTAAATACAAATGGCAGAAGCCGAATCAAGTCCCGCCCCACAGTTTTTCTAGTTGGAGAAGCCATTTCACTTGAATAGACTATGGCTGAATCGGAAATCGCCCCTCAAATAAATAGCGCATTATTTGAGGGTACAGCCATTTGTAGAGATGTCCGAAACGTTATTAACCATTTAGTCCTTATATGTAGCCTAGTAGTAACTTGGTACAAAACCTCTTTAGGTTAAGATCCTCCACTTTGTGTCTATCCAATGAAGTAGGCTTGTACATAAATAAAGTAGGCTACTTAATGAAAAAATAAATAATAATAATAATACTAGTAGCCAACCTAACAAAATAAATACTATTAGCTAAAAAGTAGGCCTACTAGTGACATGAAAATAGATACTAATAATGACCTTATATGTCAAAGTTTATTGAGATAGCAACCTGTTGAATGTGTATTATCAGTCAGATTAATTTTCTCTGATGAATTTTATTGCACACACAATTATTTGTAACTATTTTTAAACAAAAAGCAATTTTCTTGAGAATTAAATTTTTCTTCCGAGCCGGGTGAGGGCGCACTAGAGTTAAATGTCTCCAAACTCCAAACCACAGCACAGAGGAAGAGTCATCTACCATAAACAGTAAACATTGATGGAGTGAGGATTTCATATCAAAAGGTGAGCTATTTCGTAAATTTCTGTTACGCTGTTTTAATCACAAATCAGGTGTGAAATGTGTGCTGTGCATTGCAAGTTTTTACAGCGATCACAGGCTTGAATTAGACCTCCCTTTTGCTCTTCATAAAGGTTTGTCTTTATATGCAGTGCTCTCTGTCTCTGCTGTCAGGACTCATATTACACTCATATTAAGTGCCACACCTTTGAGCCCTATCATTTAAAATGAATATACATGTGTTTAAATTAAATTTATTTCTGTAAAAAAAAAACATAGAAGACTGTTGTTCTGGGCACACTTAACCACTTAAACTTTATTATTGCTTATTTATATATATTACATATAGCTCAGGTTATAGGAATGTGATGCATATAGAAAAACAAGTCTAAATATGGTACTCTCCTGGTCCAACATCCAGGCTTTCCTTGAGCTCCTGAAGACCGTTCAATATCAACAGAGACCCTTAGCAGAAACCTATTCCTTATAGGGACTGGTCCCATATGTTAAACATAGGAACATAAAGAATACAGCTTCCACACAGGACAAAAACCCTCTGTCCCATTTCCTTCAGTGCTGAGACCAACATAAAATCTATCACTAATAAAATGTAAAAATGTGTACCTTGAATGCAGTGTAAGTGGCTTTAAGCGTCGTCTGCCAAATGCATAAATGTAAATGTATTATTTTTTTTTTTTTAATTTTACATTTATATATATATATTTATTTTACCATGAATACTATTGTTTTAGACATGTGGATGATGCATGATGCATTATTAAATTGCTTTGCATAAATATAATTGAATGGTTTTCATGCCCTGTTTTATAGGCACCTGGGATCATTGCACTGTACATCTTAGCATTGAAAATGAAGCAGAAGCAGCAGCTTAAGCAATTTAAGCAGCAGCACATGCAAAAGATGGCTGGAACAGGCCTGCTAGAGCCTCACGGACGAGGAGCACCAGTTGCTTCACTCCCGTATTCACCTGATTGTCGTTCTCCTCAGCAGTCTCCTCAACAGAGGCATGTGCATCCTGGAAGAAGGTAAGGGCTCATATTTGGTGGAATATTTAACTATACTATACCTGTTGAAAGCTTTAAATGATTGATTTGTGCTTTTTAGTGAATCTGCATCAGCTGTCAAACAAATAATCAAATACAAATAATTGCATTGTCGTATGATTGTCTTTCTCCAAATACCTGTGTAACAGACCACCAGCACCAAATGCCCCTCCCCTTCTTCCTTCAATCAGACCATGCCATAATCCCATGCTGCAACAGTCTGGGCTCATGCAAACAATGCCAGGTAAAAGATCCAACTCATCCTGTGTGCTGCTGTTATACTATTACTAGTATATGTGTTAGATTTTACTATTTCACAACAGTATCCATTTGTTAGTTAATAAACTCCTGTGCATAACCTCAGATTATATATCTTATTATTTGTCTTTTCCCTTTTCTGAATCATTATAGATGTGTCAATCAGTCACACCAAGCTGGTGTCAAGAGCATTTCTGGAGGGAGGGGTCAGGCAGTCTATTCTTGGGCCTCCTCCTATAGGCATGTCAGTAAGAGACCTCGGCATGAACTTTGAAGCTGATCATTATCCCTATCCATGTGGATCACACATCAGTAGGGTAACTGTCTTTCCTCATTAACATACATTTACACTAATAGTGACATATTAACATTTTTAACCCTTTAAACTCTGGAACAATTTTTGGGGATTTCCGCCTGGATTTGGCCTCCCCAAATTGAAAAGCTTCCCATACCCACATGTGGTCTAAATACACAATTTTGGTGTCATTTTACAGGAAACTCTTTGAAGTTACATAAAACACTGCTAAAAGTGATAAACATTTAATTATATGTTGTCTGAGCTGTAATAACCCCCCAAAAATGAGGCACTTTTTAATATTTTTGGTTATAAATCCAGTTTTGAAAGTGTATAACTCAGGCCCTGTGTGCTCTAGCACCCTGCAGACAGTTTTGGCTGTTTTATCTCGTATGCAAGATTTATTCAGCCTATCCAAATCTCTCCAATATACAAGTCTCCCCATATACAGTGTTATAAATGCAATATCCCAGTGTCACAAAAATGTTTTTCCAGTGTTTGCTGACATATCCTGGAAACAGCCAAAACTGGGTACTGGGGGCGGGTGTATTATAGCTCAGACAACATATACTTAAATGTTTATCACTTTTAGCAGTGTTTTATGTAACTTCAAAGGGTTTCCTGTAAAATTAAACCAAAATTGTGTATTTAGACCACGGTATGTGGTTATGGGAAGCTTTTCAATTTGGGTAGGCCAATTCCAGGTGGAAATGGTCCCAGAGTAATGTAGTGTAAATAAGTTACTTTGTGTAAAACAAATGCCAAAGTGATGCATATCTCCAGAAAGTAGACATTCTAAGCTTTTAAATGGTACCATGTATGAGGTCAGAGCTCCTCCACAGACATTTAAAATTAAAGTATATACTTGATGATGTCATTCCTTATGTGCATGCCTTATTAGGGTCCTTGGAGTTTAAATGAAAATTCTGTGATCATTTACCCATCCCCATGTTTTTCCAAATGTGCATGACTTTCTTTCTTCCTGAAAACAAAAGAAGATATTATGAAAAATGTTGGTAACCAAACAGTTTTTGATTGAAAAAACAAACAAAACACATTTCTCAAAATGTATTTTGTGTTCCACATAAGAAAGAAAGTCATACAGTTTTGGAACCATATGAAGGTATGTAAATTATGATTTTTGGGTGAACTATCACTTTAAGACCTATTCAGACCAAGAATCAGGATTTGCTCAATTGAAACAGTGTATTCATATGGACTTATTCACACTATGGGTGAAAATGTGTCCAACAACTTATATGAGTGAAATTTTTGTCAGATGGCAGTAGTTAAAATTTCAGATGGGTTTTCACTGAAGAAGATGAAATCTTTGTTACTGTATTAAATATTTACATTACAGAAGGAGAATGTGCTAAACATAGCTGGGAAAAGTCATGGACAGACAATAAAAATGAACACTGAGACAGTGGGAAAAGTGGGTGAGTAGTAGTACACACTAAACGTTTGAGGAGATATCTCTACTTACAGTAGACTATTAACCAGTTGTGCATTTATTATAACATGCGTTTTCATCAAATTTTATGTAAAGATCCACAAAACATAAATTGTATGTTCCTTCTCATGCCCTAAAAAGGTACAGTTGGACAAATTCATTCTTCAGTCCCAGAACAAGCAGAGCCCCCTTTGAAAAAGCACAGAGGTCAGAGGTAATCTTGGTTTGGTTTGACATCTTGATATCATGTTGTTAATCAAGGTAATATCACTGCAGATGTTTTTGTGTTTCATGTGACATACTCATAAAACTTCAGTGCCTATTTTGAACAGGCCAGATGAACCAGGGGAAGAGTCTGCAAAACGAGATAAGATACAGCAGCCACCAAAATCAAACTCTGCAAAAGTTTCAGACCATGACGGTATTTAGTGACTGTGTGCAGCACACTATATTTGTCTCTTTAGCCTCAGGCAAACTACAAATCCCCTGAAAAAAAAATTTCACTCTCTTTGTTTACAATTATACTGTTATTAACTCTTCATCTGCAACTTTAACATATTATATACCACTGGGTCTTGTTGAAATGTTGAACATACTTTTATTTCCCCTGATGCAGAGGATGATAACAGTTCTGCACAACTTGAAGAAGACAGTGTTGATCAGAACAGAGCAGCAGAGGTGCAGTATCACAGCATCATATTAACATCTTTACCTCTGGATATTCCCAATAACATCAGTACATCTCAATCAATGCAACTAAATACTAAATGCTAGTGTTGTAGTGCTCCAGACTGGTCTTGGTCTTGAGACCAAACTTAAGACCATTTTTTGAAGGTATTGGTCTTGTCTAGGTCTCAACCACATATCACAGACTTGGAGGACTCAGGATTTTGTTTCAAGACCGGTCAAGACCACAACTGCAAGGATATCACTAAATTGCTGGTGCATTGTCTGATTAATTTGATAACATCATTAATGTGACTGGATGTAAAACTTACTGCTTTAGATGCAATCAATAACTTATTTCTAATTTGATTTATTGTGCCGGTTTCGAAATTAATGAGGGATTGTGTCAAAAATGTCACCAAAATTAATTCATATGCTCACAAAATTCAAGATATTGTTGCAAAAAAGTAATGTACGGATTTTTATATTATAACGTGATATAATTAAGCAATATCACAAGAGCAAGAGAGCTGTTTTCACAAATTTGAGCATGACTGCAAAACATGATACTGCTTTTATACAAACATAATTCTCAACATTATTTATGCATTTGTATTTTACCAATTCATATGCATCTTCTGTACCACCTCTGCAGTGCAAAGATGAATTTTGTTGTTAATGATTTCATTTTATTGGTAATGGCTCTATATAGTGTCTTATTCTAATTAGATTTTTGATTAAAAATAAATAATTTATCAGGCGGTAATGTGCACCTTTATGAATTTAACAAGTGCTGGTCTGGTCTTGACTCGGTCTCGCTCTGCTTTGGTCTTGGTCTTGTCTTGAACTCAACCCCTCAAAGTCTTGGTCTTGTCTTGAACTCAACACACATTGGTTTTAGTCTCAAATTAGGTGGTCTTGACTACAACACTGCTAAATTAGCAGTAATTTACTTTAAATTAGCTGAATTTAATTTGACACTTAATGCTTTCAGGTGGATGTCAGTTTGTATAAACAAAAGACACATGTATAGTAATGCATGTCCAATTGTGCTGCACAAGGGACATTATACACTGCCATTCAAATGTTTGGGGTTGGTAAAACTGGGGTTTTTAATGTTTTTGAAATAAGTCTCTTATGCTCACCAAGGCTTCACATATTTGAACAAAAATGCAGTAAAAACAATAACATTATGAAATATTATTAAAGTTCAAAAGAACTATGTTCTATCTTATAAAATGTGATTATTCCTGTGTCTTCAGTGTCCCATGATCCTTCAGAAATCATTCTAATATGCTGATTAGGTGTTCAAGAAACGTTTTGTATCATCAGTTGAAAATAGATGTGCTGCTTAATATGGAAACTGATCTTTTTTTTCTTTTATGAATAAAAATTTCAAAATAATAGTTAAATAGTTTTAATAAATGTTATCCATTTAATGTGTCTTTGCTAAATAAAACTTTTTTTTTTTGTCTACGGTTCTGCAAACTTTTGAATGGTAGTGTATGTGTTAGCATAAGACTGATGTTATAGAATCACTGTGTCTGTGCAAAGTTGAATGCAGTCTTTCAGTTTCTCTCATGATCTTGTAAACCTGGTAATCCAGGATATCAGAAAGGTGCATGATGCACCAAATTTCCAAATTATAAATTATGAAGCTCCACCCATAGAAGTTATATCATAACAATTAAATCTGCCTTGAAAAGAACTCAAGATAACAATTCTGACACACTTAATCAGCAAGTGCTTATATTGTATTGAACCTGCAATACTTGTTTAATAAGAGCTGTGTCGTTCAGGTGCAGGGTGTTGGTACGTCTCTGAAGGTTACTATCCAGCGTAGCAGTGAGTGTCGAGCCTTCAGCACTTCACCTGAGGAGATGGCAGCAGGTGCAGGCCATGATGGGGAGAAAGAGAGAAGCAAACACACGGTCAAATTCACCTGCTACATTTGCAACATCACCTGTCCTGACCAGCAAGTAAGACTTGACTGTACGTAAATTAGGAGAGGAGTCAGTTGATCATGGTGTTGATCATGGTGTTGATCATGGTGTTGATCATGGTGTTGACCTTTGCAGGGCTTCCAGACTCACATGATCAGTTTAGATCATCAGCAACGTATGATGGAAATCCAGCATGTGAGTAACACCTGTCTGGCCACACTGTTACCCCAAACCCAGGAGTCCCTGCACAAAACAAACAGGTATGTGATGCTCTCCACGCTTTAAAGCTTTAGTGTGTATTTTTAATAGGTTGACTTACTCATAAGCATAAACGAACACGGTAACTCTGTGGTAATTGTTGAACCAATGACAGTTTGAAAGATCCAAGATCATGTGCCAAGTTCATTGAATTGTAATCTTTATTTTCATACACTGATCAGGCATAAAATAATGACCTAATATTGTGTCGGTCCCCCTTTTGCTGCCAAAACACCCTTGACCTGTTGAGGCATGGACTCTTCTAGACCACTGAAGCAAGTGATGTTCACTTGCTGCCTAATATATCCTAGCCACTAACAGGTGCCGTGATGAAGAGATAATCAGTGTTATTCACTTCACCTAATGTATTTGGGTCATAATGTTATGCCTGATCAGTGTATATTTCACCAATCAAAAACTTTTTAAAAGAATATACATTTTTTGCAACAATCTTTGTCACCATTGATTGGTTTTATGTATCTTTGCTGAATAAAAGTTAATTCCTTTTTCTTTTCTTTTCTTTTTTAAATCTAACTGACCCTCACATTTTTTTAATGGTAGTGAATGTTACATTTAAAATTTCAAATATGAAGTATGGTTTCATTCAGGTATTGTTTAAAGGAAATGAGAGCATAACACTGTATATACAAATATATACAAGGAATATACAAATTCTTTGTGTGTTTGCGAACACTTGACAAATAAAGCTCATTCTGATTATGATTCCTATTTTAGAAGACTATTTTTTTGTTCTGTAACAGAGAGAGGAGGATGAGTAATCAACGCTGGTGTCCTACCTGTCAGTGTCGTTTTTCTGGTGACCTCATCGAGCACAGACGAACAAAGAAACATAAGGTGACCTTAACATTAACAAAACAAACATCACCATAATCACTTAAAAAAATATCCACATATACTTGAAGAGTACAGTTTAAACCACTGACTGTATAAAAATGCTGTCTTGTCTTCTCATTAGATGGCAAAAGTGTCTTCGAGACCATTCTGTACCCTGTGTGAGCGCCACTTTAGGACTCCTCGCAAGTTTGTTGAGCATATGAAGTCTCCTGAGCACAAACAGAGGGTTGAGGAGGTTGTTGTGTGTATTTTGTAGATATTTGAATGTAAAATGTATTAAATGACATCAATAAGACATTTCTCTTAACACATTTGTTACAGTTAAGAAACGAGGGCGACCCAGAGGTTATGGAGGAGCTCATAACAGTGGATGCTATTGGCTGCTTTGAAGGGGAAGATGATTATGAGGAGGATGGAAATGAAGAAGAGGTTGCAGTGGTTGAGAAGGTTAATTGCATGACTTCATGTGCTCTTCTAAATTTGAGTTTCTTTTTATACTGTAGAGTTTTTACTTGAATTTTGTTCATAGCCTCCTGCTCATAGGGAGATTGCTTCTGATGAGATGACTGATTATAAGACATATGATCCAGACACACAATATGGTGAGTCCTCGTCTTCAGCCACATCCTTAGATTGTCAAAGAACAGTTTCTGAGTAACTAAACACTTCTGACTGCTTTCTGACCCTCAGGCACTAGTTTTGTGGTGCCTGTCGCTGGTTTCCTCTGTAAGCTGTGTCATAAATTCTACCACTTTGAGTCTTCTGCACGGGAAACTCACTGCAGGTCTCTTATGCACTTCCAGAACTTACAAGTAAGGAAAATTATGGATTTAGTCATTTGACAGTATGCGTTTTTTCCTTAATGTGCGTGGCATTTAAGAGATGGGCAAATCTGAAATCAATAATACTACAATCATTCATTATCTGTCGTATCAGACTCTTGGCCATACGCAAGAGACTGTCCATTAATTTTCTTGGCAATGTTTTTCCAGGGTAGTTCGTCAGGTCTTTCCCCAACCATCCCCATTACATGGCTTGGGACTCACACACACACTCACACCTACGGACAATTTAGCATCTCCAATTCACTTATTGGGTGAATTCAGGTTGATTGGACACTTTTTTTTTTCTAAGTCATCTCATTGGCAAAAAGTGCCAATCACCCTACTGTTTTTGGATTGTTGTGGAAACCCAGAGGAAACCCATTCAGACACAGGGAGAACATGCAAACTCCACACAGAAAGGCCTCCTGGCTCAGCAAGGACTCAGACTGGGGACCTCCTTGCTCCTGTGATGCGACAGTGCTACCACTACCACATTGAGCCACTGTGTATTATAATAATAGTCTAGTTTAAAAGTGACACATTCAAAAAATGTAATGGCCAGTCTGATCTGCCATTAATTTCACACAGTCATACCTCAAACATGAAGCTGTTGTAGGTTTTTAAATGTTTACACTGCTGTTGAAAAGTTTGGGGTCAGTAAAATGTTTTAATGTTTTTTGAAATAAGTCTCCAATGCTCGCTAAGGGGCCATTCACATGGAACGCATTATTCCATTCCAATACTTTTCCATTGTTTTTCTATGTAAAAACACATGTATAACTGTTGCGCTCTTTTGCAGCGTCTCGTGCATGACACAGCATTCTAAAAACATGGCGCTCAAGGTAAAATCAATTCAACTTTTAAAAAGCGCGTCTCGAGACGCTTTTTTTTTCCCCCATTCCACTGCTCTGTGTGAACGGCCTAAGGCCTCATTTTTTTAATTTTTTTTTATCAAAATACAACAAAAAAAAAAACTAGAAATATTTTTACAATTTAAAATAACTTTTTTCTATTTTTATATAACTTTTCTATTTTAATCATTTTTCAAAATGTAACATATTGCTGAATTTTCAGCAGCCATTACTCGGTCTTTAGTGTCACATGATCATTCAGAAATCAATATGCTATATCTAATATGCTGATTTGGTGCTAAAGAAACATTTCTTATTATTATCAATGTTGAAAACAGTTGTGCTGCTTAATATTTTTGTGTAAACCGTAATGGGTTTTTTGAGGAATGTAAAAACAGCATTTATTTGAAATAGAAATATTTTGGAACTTTATAAATCTGTTTAATTTGACTTTTGTTGAATGTAATGCATCCTTGTATTAATTTCTTAAAAAAAAATTCTTACTGACCTCAAACTATTGAAATGGAAGACTGAGGTACAAATTTCTACTTAAGGACTACAAATATACATGTGACTTAGGTGCATGATGAATCAGAACCAGACCATTTGAAAACTGCTTTCTAAAAACCTATAGGAGGTTCCTAAAGGAAGGGTGAATTAGCCATTGCGGGCTGGCCTACATTCACTACTGACAAACATGTCTGTGCAAATAATGTAGGAGGAACTTTTTTTCTTTTCAAAAAACAAAACGTTTTCGAGCTTAAAAGTATATAAACTGTTAATAGAGCTAATCCAATGCAAAATGCTTAGCGCTGTATTTGATTTTCAGAAGCATAACACCTTGAAGATGCAGAAGAACTGTGAGATTGATGCCTCATGTAGCAGCCCAATGGGGGACCCTCGTGGCCTGGAGCTCATTACTTCCTGCGCCAATGAGAACATGATTTCTGACAGCAGCCAGGCAGATCTCATCAGATCACACATCAATTCATCAAGAGAGCCCTTACACTCGAGAAAGCTTAAGCCATCTAAAAGAACTCACAAATCCAAGACTTCACGCTCAAAACGCACTGTAGCTCCACAGAACCCTTCCGTGGTCATGAAGCACCTAATATGTACTCCACATTGTGGCTCAAGGTCAAGCCAAGAGTCACACTGCCAAGAAAGCAATAGGCCTGACTCAAGTGTTCAACTACAGCAAACAGAGTCCGGTGAAAAAGAAAAGGCATCCTGTGACCCTGTGCATTACTCAGAAAAGCAAGAAAATGAGAGCGCAACACCCACATTCAGTACGTGTCATGTATCGCAGTTGAACTCCGAGGAAAATGTTTCAAAACCAATTGAGGTTAAAGAGATGGTCAGCAAAGACCAATCCAAAAATACCTTTCATGTTCATAAGAGTCCATTAAGTGTTTCTGTGAAGAAAGCCTGAGAAAAAATAAAGCAGTTGTAATTATTTATGAAATAAATATTTAAATAAAATATTGTAAATATCATTTGCTTTCATTACATTTTATTTTATATATAATTATCAATAATATAATAATTGTTGAACAACAGTGTTTTACAACATTTATTAATCTAGGTTAATGTTGTTAATTGAATTGTAATTAATTGTCATACATTTATACATAAATACATTGTTTATTTGTACAACTTATTAAAATGTGTGTGTGTGTATATATATATATTAAAAAAAAATTTACCCAAAAATAAATAAATGCTGAAAAAGTATGGATAATTGTTAATGTTCACTATTGTATTAACTAATGTCAATGTCTAAATATTATTGTAACAAAGATGGATTTTAATCTTTGTCCATTGGTTAAACTGCAGAGGAGGTAAGGTCACCATTTGTCAATGGTTAAAGAGTGTTTATCCCAAATGTATTTTTGAAAGCCTTGGTCACCTCCACTTTGGTGGAGAAATGAATCAAAACTGAAATTTCCAGAACTGCATAGGCTAGGTCTAAAGTAGAACGGATTTATTGTTTAAAAAATCCATAGATATTGTGTTCATATTTAGTTAAATAAATTTTGACAATAATTTGTTAAAAATCAACAGAATTTTCTAATATCTTCGGAAGTATTAGTAATAAACTGTGTGTGTGTGTGTGTGTGTGTGTGTGTGTGTGTGTGTGTGTGTGTGTGTGTGTGTGTGTATACACCTATATAAATAGGTCTATATATATATATATATATATACATAGATACATACATACATACATATATATATATACATATATATATATACATATATATATACATACATATATATACATATATATATATATATATATATATATATATATATATATACATACATATATATATATATATATATATATATACATACATACATACATATATACATATATATATATATATATATATATATATATATATATATATATATATATATATATATATATATATATATATATATACATATATATATATATATATATATATATATATACATATATATACATACATATATATACATATACATATATATACATATATATATATACATATATATACATATACATATATATACATACATATATATACATACATATATATACATACATATATATATATATATATATATATATATATATATATATATATATATATATATATATATATATATATATATATATATATATATATACATAGATAGATACATACATACATATATATATACACACACACCTCTATTTTATTCATATAGTAGACTGTTTAGACGTCACTGCTTGAGCTCTATATTCTGGCTGCATCAGTACACGTGGCATGCAGGTATATGTGTGTCCTACAGGGGGCGACAGAACGAACTGCAGGGCATTATGGGGCGGAGATGGCATTCTAGTACACACACAGACGACGGCGAAGCGAGTCTAGTACGAGACCTGTAACACAACTGGGAGCGGACATAGATATCGATAAACGGCTCGCAAACAATTAAAGGGTGACCTGCAGACGGAAATCGTCTCTTGGGTTTCGGTGTCATGGCTCAAAATGATTTAATGAGCAACGCGGAGGACGTGGCGGATCAGGTGAGAGAACAGAAGGCCCAGTCGGACAACTTGCACACTAAATCATGGAGACTCCACTGCCTCACTAAACAAACTGTTCCTAAGTTCGGGAAAGTCCATGTGTGCGTGCATAGTTCGGGTCATGTTTGCTTAACCGCAAATAAGATTTGTTTATTAACTAACTAACTTCTAGTCTTGTGACTGATGGAAGAACTGAACTATTACTAGTGATACTGTTCTAGATGAACTGTGCCAAACCTAAATTTTCCAGGGCTGCTTTCGATTACTGATAAGGACTGCATGACATATATGCGCGGTATATAAATACATGTACTGTATTTTTGTGAAACCAAAATGTTAGAACGTAATACGAAATCATTTGCATCAGGGCAGTCAAACATCTGTCCATTTGATGAAGCAAGAGATGCACTGTTACTATACTCTTTTTATAGTCACCAAGTGATGACTGATTAGGTCCAGATTTAAAAGGGAATTTAATAGCTAGACCTTAATCGAATACGCTTATGTTGTTTACTTTGCAAAATGTGCATAATTCGCATGATTATTGAATTTGTTTGGGGTTCTTTTTCATGCAAGTAGTTTATGCTTATTTTGGAATTAATAACAGGAAGCAACTTTAGAAGTATGTCATTGTTGTATAAGCATAAATGGAGTTGTGATTGGTGTATCAGTTTTGGGGTTTTCAAGGCCGAGACAAGGCCATTAGTGCCGTCATCATCTCAGTTTATTCATGTATAGCCTAATTTACAGTGTAATGTAGCCCAATGTACAGAGCAAATCTGTGATATTCGTGGAAACAAGTCAAATACCTTCCAGGCACGCAGACTCATGTTGACACACAGGCAGACATTGGCCCTGAGATCTGTTCCCATTCATTTAGTATTGCTTCTTGGTACTTGTTGAATGCTGATTGGCTCGTTTTCTACTTAGTGCTGATGTGGATCGTCTGGGGGCGGGGCTTAGCAGAGGCCAGTGTCAAAGCTCACGATAAGCTTCGAGTTAATCACAAGCAGGTTTAAAGTGTTGCCCATGTTAAAACAAAGAAAATAAATGTTATAATGTGTATATATAGTGTGTGTGTTTAGTAGTCTACAATCTGCACATTTTTAAAAAAATAAATGTTTTTTTTGTTTGTTTTTTAAAGCATATTTTTACTTTTACTTTCATTATGAATTCTGTTGATATTTTAATTTACCAATATAATAGGCTATATTCTAACAATCTTGTTACAGGTTAGGGATGAGGATATCATATCATGTAATAATCCTGTTAGAGTAAATGTGCTGCATCTTTATTCTTCCCTGTACATCTTTATTTTAACACCTGTTGCATGAGCAAGTGGATCAGATTTATTGCTAGTAAACCACGTGATATTTAAATGCTGGAGTTGTAACCCTTGTGCTCATGAGTCATCAGTTGCAAATGGATGTGCTTTTGGCCACCTGTGCTCTGATATTGACTGAAATGTAGGGAAAAGTGAAAAGGGTAATTGTAGCTCAGGGGTTGAACATCATTAAACAACATGCATTTGAAGAGCTGCTTCAGCGTGCTTACTTGACACCTAATCTAAAGTTTATGTAAATCTAAAATATTCACACTAGGGAAATAAATGGATTTATTCAGTTATATCCAGAAATAAAAAGGATATTTGCTATTTATTCCTGTTTAGGTTTTGGAAATCAGCTTACTAAATCCATAAATCTGTGTTAGACTATAATAAATGTCCTTCCCTTTTGTTGACCTAAACTACCGCTCAATGTTCAAGGTTGCTAAAAATATTTTTGAAAGTTTCTCACCAAGGCTGCTTTTATTAGATCAAGAATACAGTAAAGCAGAAATATTGTATAACATATTACTACATTATTAAATTTCTAAATCTTACACCTTTATAACAGAATTAAAAATACATACTAAGTGACCTAAACAGTCTTTATTTATTTTTTTATGTCACAATAGTTTGTTTATCTTGAGTTGACAGTTGTAACATTGTTTCCTTTTATTTATTTTCAAGATCTCAGGTGAATTAGCATATTCATTGTTGCTTTCAGTAGGCTGTCTATAAAGGTCACACAAAATTATATTCACGCTTGCATTAAATTATTTTTTACATTGAATAAAGCGCATAATCAGCACCTGAGAGGATCATTGTCATATTTTGTATGTTCCAGCCGCAAAGCCGAAGTAATAGAACTCATAGAACTCTAATAGAATTTGTGTTCTATTAGAACTTTTTGTTAAGACAAAAACTCTGATTAACATGGAAAAGATACATTTTCTCGGCTTGCTTTTTTTTCACAAGTTATAATTATTGCCATTAGATGGAGCTGCACGATTCTGGATAAATTGAGAATCTTGTTTTTTTGTTTTCTTTCAAACAGAGATCACGATTCTTAAACAAGCACGTCCTGAAAAGTGAAGCCAAAGCATCTCGATCTCCCCCAGGTGGTTGGTCCCTGTATAGCTCATAAGCCCCACCCCCTCCATGTATTCTAATGGGACGCGAGACAAACTAAACAATCAAATTACACTTCAAATAAATTTTTTCCAAAGATGGTTTGTCATTTTAGGTAGTTTTTATCATGCTGATACAAGTTCAAGAGTTTGTTTAAAAAAAAAAAAAAAAAAAAACTTAGTTTATTTGATGCTATAAAAACGAGGGGTGTGACATCATGATTGACAACTTCTTTGAGTGAAGTAGTCACTGAGACACCAACAGACTTTTTTTGTGATTTTCGGGAGGAGATTTGAGCTTTAGCTTTAATTTCTACATTTCCATAACTGTTTATTTCACACCGACATGAGTTGTTCTGCAGTAAACTAACAGATTCAGTGTGCGCAGGGTTTTGATATCGCGGCTCTACTTCCTGCTCTCTACTGCGCAGACTCTGGTCCCAAGGTCACTACTGCGCAGACGCAGATCCCAAATTAGTTAATTGTGCCGCTCTACCATAAGATGTAGATGTGGTCAGAATGATATTACATCTTTATTAGTTGTGTTTGCTAAGTCAAGCTATACTATTGCTGCCACTCATACCTAGATTTGGGGATTTTGTTTGTCTTTTCGTTCATCTCTAGTTCCTTCGAGTGACGAAGCAGTACCTGCCCCACATAGCGCGTCTCTGTCTGATCAGCACGTTCCTGGAGGATGGCATTCGGATGTGGTTCCAGTGGAGTGAGCAGAAAGAATATATTGAGACGACGTGGGGGTGTGGGTTCTTCCTGGCCACACTGTTTGTCTTAATCAATTTACTCGGACAACTAGGTAAGAAGTTCAGCAGAAAAATATTATTATATTCGGCTTGGAACATCTTCAGCTTTTTATATGTGACGTTTTATTAATCATATCTGTTAAACAGGTGGTTGTATACTGATTCTGAGCAGGAATTTTGTGCAATATGCCTGCTTTGGATTATTTGGGATCATCGCCTTACAGGTGTGAGCATTCTGTTTGAGTTCTTTAATATGAGATTAGATGTTATCTGTGAATAGGGCTATAATTGAGGTAAACTGTTTAATTATGGTCCTGATCTTTATCTGTTCCAGACTGTTGCCTATAGCATTCTTTGGGATCCAAAGTTTTTGATGAGGTAAGTTGTTTTTTGTTTTTTTGTAGGATATGGCAGGTCATAAAACACAGATCATCCTATGTTTTATGCTCTGATCTAGTCATTCTTGACTTCTCTCCTCTGTGTTCAGGAATTTGGCTCTGGGTGGAGGTCTGCTGCTGCTCCTTGCTGAGTCACGCTCTGAGGGCAGGAGTATGTTTGCTGGTGTTCCCACTATGAGAGAGAGCTCTCCCAAACAGTACATGCAGCTCGGTGGCAGAGTCCTACTAGTGCTTATGTTCATGACGCTGCTGCACTTTGATACCAGCTTCCTCTCGGTGAGCAAACATCCTCAACCTGGTAAATGGGTGAATCACAAAGAAGTTTGATTCACCCATTTAAATTATATTTGACATCACACACAAATTATCTTTGCTGTAATGAACACAAATTAAGATATTCAATACAATAGAGATTTCTGTCCCTCCATTATCAGTCTACATAACTACCACTTTGATGCTTCATAAAGAGATTATAAAACTAATCCATATGAATTGAGTGGATTAGTCCAAATTTTCTGATGAGACGATCACTTTAGGCAATTTAGGCTTTTATTCACACATAAACATTCATCAACCTACACCAGTTATAATAAATGGAAGTTCAAACATGTTCGCTTGACATGTAAAACCAATGAAGTTCATTCTTGTGTAGATATGCACTGATTGCAATTTTCTTGGACTATTCCGAATTTCGTGTTTTTTTTGTTGTTTTTTTGTAAGTGTGACCTGCAGAAATCGATTAGGCAATTCTGATTTTCTTTCAAATAACTATTAATTGACCGCATATACAAACAAAAAAATTCTGTTTTTCTGCAGTGCAAAATTGTATTTTCATTCATAAAACAATTAAAAGACCAAATATAAAATAAGAACAAATAAACAAATTTCAAACAACAGCACAAGTAAATGCAATAGAATAACGAGAGATATGAAATAAACACAAATTATTAATTTGTTTACAATAATAGGCCCTGTGAAATGTTTTTTTTTTACACAAATTCTGTGTTATGTATTTTGGTTTTTCTGGTAATCTAATGAAGGCATAAAACACTTTTTTTTTTTTTTTTTTTATTTTTTTATCAAATTAAATTAAAATAAACCCTTCCTTTTTGGCAAACAAAGTGGTGCACAACAGAGGTTTACTGTTAAAATTAAAACATGGAAGAGAAATTCTGTGATTTCTTCCTTTTAAAAATAAAGTTTTAATTGTGTTTTTGGTGGTGGTAGTAGTACATTAAGACATGCATCATACTGTATAATAGCAATACAATAGTACATAGTACTATTCAATAGTACTATATTTCTGTCACAAGTTAAACCAAACTGTTATTTTGATGGTTTGCCGTGAAGATTTCTGTGTGTATGTGATATATGACAATAGTTTTTCTCAACTTAAATGGTAAAATGCTCGTGAAGTGACTCTCAGAGTGGCCGGTCGATCGGTGCGTCTCTATTCTTGTGTGTTACACAGCACATTTGAGCTTCCACAAGAACCAATGAGGTTTGTTCAAGCAGGTTCGGTTGAGCTTCTGTTTATGTTCGTTGATCAATGTTTATATGAACTTTTTGAACCGTCAAAGTGCTAGTTGTGTAGACTGTCACTAGAGAGTACAGACCTGTCTGATTTTATTAAAAAATATCTTTGTGTTCTGAAGATGCACGAAAATCTTGCGGGTTAGGAGTGAAATGAGGGTGAGAAAATGATGACAATTTTCATTCGGACTAATGCTTTAATGTAAATATTAGCAGCTCTATTTGTTTGTAAAAAAAAATCTACTTAATTTGCAGCTGAAAATTAGAATATTACAACAATTTCTATAATATTACAACACTATTTTAAATTAATATGTATTGTTTATCTTAAAATGCTTTTTAGAAACGAGCTTAGGTTCACATATGACTTGAATGGAGGAGACTCCTTTTTGTTTATAGTTGGCCTTTTCTGGCTTTATAAATGTGCTCATAAACCCAGCATCTTATGGCTTGGAAGAACATCTAAAACGTGTGTTCAGCTGTTTGTGCGGGTCAAGTGCTTCAGGCTCGCAATCATACAGACGAGGTTGTGATTGTTGCTCAGGATGTGGGTTTGTGGTTGAGTATTTGTGCCAATAGCATCATGATGCAACCTGAAACGCAAGCTTATCTATACAAATGTTACATTATAATAGAAACTGCTCATGGCTTGTTTGATTTGCAAACATAAAAAGCTATAAAGGCAAGACAGTTATCAGCACTGATGTCATTCATCTCCATGGAACAATTCTGAGACAAAGTCTGTTTTGATACAGCAAAGGCAAAATGTGGGCATTACACTCAGATATAATAGGTTATAGGCACAGACTACTGTAATTAAAGGTACAGTTTCAAGAGATTTCCGAATGGTTTGTGCCAACCACAATATACACTACCGTTGAAAGGTTTTTTTATTTTTTTTTAAACGTTTCTTATGCTAACCAAGGCTGCATTTATTTGATGAAAAAAATACAGTAAAAATGGTAATATTGTGAGGAGCTAAGACAGTTTAAAATAACTGTTTTGTATTGTAACATTTTTAAAATGTGTTTTGATTCCTGAATATTCAGCAGCCATCATTCTAGTCTTCAGTGTCATATGATCCTTCAAAACTCATTCTATAATGCTTTTTTGATGCTTTTTCAGGGTTCTTTGATGAATAGATATTTCAAAAGAACAGCATTTGTTTGAAATGGAAATATTTTGTAACAATGTTAATGTATTACCTGTCACTTTAGATTAATTGAATGCATTATTTTGCTGAATAAGTGTTAATTTAAAATATTTATTTTTTAATATAGTATTTGGAAACCACACATTGATAACTTGCCATTTTTGAGACAATGCAGTTCACAGCAATTAATAACTAATCATTTCAATGTTTAATTTAAGGGATGTTTTGTTTACTTTTGTATCTTCAAGGCAATATTTTTTTTTTTTTTTTTTTTTTCTTTTCTCTCAAGTGTTGGGTCACCACTTGATTTGTAATGGAAAATCCCAAAATTGTGTCCCAAAACCTTCTCCATTGTAATAGTCTTTTCACCACTAGAGGTCAGATGTGGACAGGTTTTGCGTTACATAGATGATGATTTCTGCAGTGTTTAATCCTGCTTCCTGTGTTACAGTTTTACATCAGTCACATGTCTCACTGACTTCCTTTTTCTAAAGTATCTGTGTTTGCTTCAGATTTTGCAGAACCTGGTGGGTACAGCTCTCATTGTCCTGGTGGCTGTTGGTTTCAAGACTAAATTGGCGGCCCTCACCCTGGTCATCTGGCTGCTGGCCATCAATGTGTACTTCAACGCTTTCTGGACCATACCGACCTACAAGCCCATGCACGACTTCCTCAAGTACGACTTCTTCCAGACCACATCAGTGATCGGTGGCCTTTTGCTGATAGTAGCATTAGGTCCAGGTGGAGTGTCCATGGATGAGAAGAAGAAGGATTGGTGAGACAGGACTGAACTCAAACGGCTCACTCTGTAGTTTGCCCTTTGGCAATTTTTTTTTTCTGTGCAGTTATCACACAAAGCAGGTACACTACTTGGAGAGGAAGGAGCCAATTGAGACGTGGCCTCACAAACACCCCAGGACCAACAGAATGACCTGGTCTCCACATCTCATGCACTGTCTATGTTTTCATCTTGCGTGCTTACTGAATTATTTCTACCAGCACTTTTAGACATATTAGTTTATCATATTTATTTTCTGAGGTTCAGGTCAGATTCTGTTATTTGAGAACCCCCTTGAAAATCTGAAACATCCATGTTATAAAAGCTGCGACCACGTTGAACGAATAACAAATTAATTTTTCTTTGCCATTTTTCTCTGCCTTTTTATTTCGGTGTCAATTGCAAGTCAGTGTACCAAAGACGCATCCTCCGAGATGTACGTCACTTTGCCTTTGAGTTCATTTAAGCCATCTTAGTTAATCACAAAATGAATTTGAAGTAAAAATGGAAAGTCGATGTCATTGAGTTTATTCATGGGTCAGTTGGACTTCGACTGATATCGTTGCTGTGTTGAAAATGACTGCACAACTGGGTGTTTTATGTGTCAATCTCTTCCTGTCAGCAGTCAAAACAAAGAGAATTCCTGTTCATGAATATTTTTACAATTTCATAGTAGTTAAACGTAAAGATGAAAAAGTTTATTGGCCATTTTGAAGAATGCTGCATTCCATTCTAAAGATTAGTTGGTTTTTCATGTAGAAAGCTGTAAGTTTGTTAACGTGTTTGCTGTCTGTTGTCAGGTCACTTTAAAGTTTACAACAGGTGAATTAGTGTTTCTCAAAACAAGCAGAAAGTGAGATGAGAATATTGAAACCCTGTGGTTTGTCAGACTCAGTGTTTATCCTCTTTGTACAAAAAAAAAGAGAAATAACTGAAAAATATTGGTTTTCTAAGTGTTTTAAATATTTGTTTTGACATATAAAGGGAAAAAGAAAAAATTATGTTGGTTGTTTAGTTTTTTTATTATTACAGTTAACCATTTTTATGAATAACCAACAATAAAACTAGTGATATTCAAAAACAAAACCTTTTTTTTCTACATGACGGTGGGGAAAAAGAATGGTCACTGAAGGTGGTAATCTGGACATATTAGTTATGTTTGAGCTGTTATGTTCAAAACTAGTCATTACATCCATATGTCCATGTCTCCTAAACCTTCACAACCAGCAGAAATTATGATCTCAAGACGGAATTCAAAGGAAACCATTTCCTCAAACATTCAGCACTAAAAATGTGAAGTGAAGTGGTACGATTTTGTTTAGGCCTAACCTTTATATATCTTGCTTCCTCTAAAGAATCCTCTATTTGTTTATTATAGTAATTTTTATCTTTTTAGACGCTTGCTTACCGAGATGAAAAGTTTTGGTTGGCCTACCTAGACAAAGGTATTTACGTTTCTTTGGAAGTTTCAAGTTTGAGGAAAAAGCCAAGCAGCCCACCAAGAAAACCTCACAGGCCCACAAGAGAAATTTCGTTCTGTCAGATCTATTGGTCTTACGATCGCCTACAGAGCGTCAAGGGGATTTTATTCAAATACACACAATAATGTTGATTTGACGTGATATCACTACCACTTCTATGTCCTTTTTAGTTTTATAAAGTTAAATTCTTGAAATAAAAGCAGACATAGGCTAATTGTTGCGCAATCTCTGCCACATTAGCCAAAATGTTCACCAAAATATCATTTTTACTAAAGGCTGCGATAACGTATTAACACCTGTTAACACTCAAAGAAAAAAGCTTACAGAGCATTTTGGTTTTCTTAATCTCATATTTAATATTGTATTACAGCATTAATAATTTAAGTAACTTTTGTATTGCCGATGTAAATTTCGTGAGGACTTTTAATATTTTCGAAAATGTTGCTTCTAAAGCAGGGGTGGGGAACGTTGATCCTGGAGGGCCACTCTCTAGCAGAGTTTAGCTCCAACCCTGAGAAAAAAAGAAAAAAAAACCCACTCGCCTGTCTGTAACTTTAGTAATCCTGAAGACCTTGATTAGCTTCAGGTGTGTTTGATGAGGGTTGGAGCTGAACTCTGCAGGACACTGGCCCTCCAGGATCAACGTTCCCCACCCCTGTTCTAAAGCAAGCAACCCATGACGCGGCCATGCATTCCTGAGAATCAGCAGTAGAGGGCGCTAAAGCTGTTTCTAACGACTAGTTGCGTCAGAACAATTCAATGTGATAAGTCTCATGTAACGTTAGGCGTAATCATAGATCCATTACTCACCCTCTCAAGTCTTCAAATAAGCGGGTTTCTAATTGTTGAAGGTAATTGTTGTTCTTTCCATACTGTTGTTGTTAACTAATTAAATATTGTATAAAACGCAAAGTGCAAAAATACATTTATCGTTATTCATATTGAACAGAATATTTTAAGTAATCCAGTAAGCCAGTACTTTTTTAGTTTACTGGTATTGATAACCTACTGAAAGTGCCACGAACTGTTGTGTTCGAATGTTATGCCCTGGTAATACAATGGTGCTGTGCAAGTACCGTGGTATTCGTGATGAAACCATGGCACATAACTAAGAAACTAGTTGTCTTGTCACACTTTACTCTAGTAAATAATTCTTGAGTTAGGCTTATTTTTAATGTCACTTTCTGTGTAGACACAGTTTAAACTCTTGACCACAAAGAGAATCTATTTGAATGGGGCTTGTTGTCAATAAAAAGCCATTAACAATCTATCAATAGAAAGTTATAGCCTATTAATGGCCAATTCTAAGCTTTTCAGCTCAACATTTATGAAACAGCAAAAAAATGCTAAAGGTTAGTTAGAAGAAATGCCTAACAATTGTTCTTTCCAACCGATTTTGCATCATTGCATTGTATAAAAGCACACAATTTAAAGGGATATTTCAACCAAAAATGAAAATTAGCCCATGATTTACTCACCCTCAAGTCATCCTAGGTGTATATGACATTCTTCTTTCAGACTAATACAATCAGGGTTATATTGAAAAATGACTCTTCCAAGCATTATAATGGCAGTGAATGAGTCCATAAAAGTGGACTAAAAGTCTCTGCTATTATAATGCTTGGAAGAGCCAGGACATTTTTTAATATAACTCCAATTGTATTCATCAAAAAGATGAATGTCATATACACCTAGGATGAGGGTGAGTAAATCATGGGCTAATTTTCATTTTTGGGTGAACTATCCTTGTGGCAACTTGCCCCAATGTGAAATTTATGAAAATACTCTTGTACTGCACACAGTTCAACCTTTCAGCTTAAGTCCACCTTCGTTATATGCAGTAGTTGACTAGTTATTCTTTGGACTTCCTTTTCATGTATGTAAATTTGCTTTTATTGCAAACATATTATGATAGTCACTGGAACTTTTGTTTGCAGGAATCCAAACGAAACTTAAATTATTCAAATTTCAAAGAATTTGAAGCAACTACTGCTATAGAGAAATGTGTCTTTATTTGTATAGTTACTGAAATAAACCCCTTTGTACTGATTCATTCAGTAGTACTGCACTAGCCCCTAATTGCAAGAGGGGTTTGATATTGAGACCAGGCCCTCTGGCAACATAACTGGCAGTTGCTGTTTTCCCTTCATCTTTTTGTTTTCCTCCTTCTTGAGCTCAACTCACTTCCTCGGCCTTTAGCCAAGCTGATTGCTCTGTAAAGGAAACATTATTTATAAACAAATACTGCCTCCTTCCTTGGCCACACTAGCATGAGTTTGAAAAGATGCTGTGGGTACAGCAGAGTTCAGCTGCAGGTCAGTGGAGATACCTCAGGTTTACCATAACACACCCCATTCACACGCCTCTCCTCGTCTCTCCAGGGATTAACCTGGGGTAGCACCATATGTAATTTTGGACAGGAGTGAAAATAATTATGTGAGTTACAGAAGTACAGGGTGTATTGAAAAAGTGAAAAACTTTCAGTAAACAAAAATTCTATAAAACAATTTTGAAATGTATAAGTTGTGTAAATTTCCTGTAGCTTACGCAATAAGAGCGTAGCGCTAGCAACGCCAAGGTCATGGGTTCGATTGCCAGGGAAAGCAAGAACTGACAAAATGTAAAAATGTGTACCTTGAATGCAATGTAAGTCGCTTTGGATAAAAGCGTCTGCCAAGTGCGTAAATATAAATATATAATATAAATGTAATCTATGACTTTATGTATTGCCTGCCATTGCAACGACTGTAAATGCCCTGATATACTCACAGTTCTCAACTCAAGTTTTTGTTCTTTGCTTAGGGAACTTTGAAATATCTTTGCAGCATACTGTTATTAAACATTCATCTCAATGCCACTCTCAGGAAAGTGGGATATGTAAATATTTGATGCATGCTTTCCTCTCAATAACAAAATGAACACAAACACAAATGGCAGTGGTGAGAAAACAGATAAGAAAGCATCTGATTCTGCATAATTCTGCACTCCAAACAAGTCATGCAACATTTATTTTAAAGCTAGCAGCTTTACAGCATTAAATATTAAGAATGGTGTCAATTCACTTTGGTAAGCTTTTTTTTTAAACAGTTTTGCCTGATTTTGTTCAAAATAATGTTATACCAGCTTGTTCTTACAGGGGCTTAAGTCTATCCCTCACAGCCTGTTTTTTCATCTGTTTGAAATTCAATATGGTATCTAACCTGACTATGGTCTATATCTCTAATTAATGGTGTGGACGGGTAGATGGAGGAAGCCAGCATTCCCTTTCGTATATTAAAGGTCTCAATGCTTCTGCAGGAAATGTGGGAACGGTTAAAGATCAATGTAGCACTTTAAGAGAGTCAACCTCAGGCCACACTTTGAGTCCATCTCTGTGGGGTCAGAGTTTTGAAGGAAGAGGGTGATGAGGTCAGCCTTCAAGTCCCATCAAAAAGAGTTTATTCCCTCCTTCGGTCTGTTCTGTTCCTCGGAAAGTGGCAGGAACACACAGACAATGATTTGTCACCAGAAACGGCCCTGATAATTTCCAATTTCATGGGAGCCGGAGAAGAGGCCAGGATGGTCAGCCACAGCTGGAAGTGTGTGTGTCCACTGTGGGCCCCGACCATTGTTAGAGCCCCAGCCGCAGGCCACTGTGTGTGCGGGACGCTTTTACTCGGAGCGCCCCGACAGCCAAATGTCACCATTAACCATGCGCTGCAAAATCGGAGGCATTCATGATCGACGCTCCTCATAAGCCATAAAAGGGGTCATCGGTGAGGGTGACTCAAGTTCAGCAAGTCAGATTCAATGGTGTCATGCTTGTTCTGCTCTTTGATGTGACGTGTGTGGAAATGTGGCTTCTTTCTCACACTTGTTAGCGCTGTCAATCTTCCGATAGATTCTCTGGTTAAACAGTTGTCTATTCTCAGTGCTGGCACTGTGAAAGCAATGATATTGTTGACAGATCATCAGATAATTTAATCATGATTGTGATCTGGTCTGATGTCAGTGTGTTCTTTGTTTTCTCTCATAGACTTTTTATCAGCTGTCTCTCACCAAGACACAAAGCTGGTCTCGTCCTGAAAGTTAATTGGTAAAAACAGCGTCACTGCTACAATGACCTCTTCACCTATACTTACTGTGTTCTTAGACCAACTGTTCACCTTAACACTAGGTAGGTTGACACGTCAGGGACTGTAGTGGAAGGATGACATGAAATGATTGGAAAATATATGAAAAATTTGGAAAAGTTGGAATTTTATGGCTTTTTGTCCATGTTAGTGAGCTTTGAGGTCACCTTTTGCTAGTGTACTCTTAATTTTCATGACTCGTCTTCTACTACGACAGCAGTAGCAAATCATAATTCATGGATGTGGTCTAAATTAAATATGAAATTTAAACGGGAAATAACAGTTAGTCTCATAAGAATTCATAGCTGTTTGTATGTTACTAAAAATGTAAAGGTATTTATTAAAGGTGCAATTGTTCAAACATTAAGAATGTTGTGTACACATAAATTCATATTAAATTTTCAAATTAAGTGATTTTACTGTTTTTTCATCTAGATGAATTGGCGTGGCCTTAAAAATGTCATGCAAAAGCGACCGTGATTTATCTTAAAATTCATTTATTTCCTTAACATGCTTAACTTTTTTTTTTTTACAAGTTCTTTGTAATTAAAGTGTTTATAAACAAAGTATTAGCATTTCTTTTGAGTTTTTGAAAAGATGATCTCACATTTTTGTTTTTTTAATTTAAAAAACCTTCTTAAATGTAGTTAACAGACTTATTTTTCTTGTAAATTGCATAAAACTGATAACAATGTTTTAAAAATACCATTCACTTAAGCATTCTGTATCAGTGATTCCTATTTCAGCCACAAAATTAAATATTTTATTTTTTAATTTAATACAGTTATTGTTATTATTGGTGGCACCACATGATGAGTGGTCGCTCCAAATGACATGAAGATCTCGAATACTATTAAAAATCTATTTAAAGAGATCTATAAACAATACATTTCATACAAAAAAACTGATTTAAACCATATTTGTTTTAATGAACAAATCAAATTGCAAAAAAGTGCAACATTTCATTTAACTTGTCAACGGAGACGATGGAAAAATAATAATTTGATTTACTTTTAATCAGAACCATGTATAATCATGTAATATTCCTTGTCATGAACAGTTTTAAGTAAATGCACATTTGAGACCCTGGAGCACAAAACCAGTCACAAGTCTCACGGGTATATTTGTGGCAATAGCCAACAATGGGTCAAAATTATCGATTTTTCTTTTATGCCAAAAATCATTAGGATATTAAGTAAAGATCAAGTTCCATGAAGATATTTTGTAAATGTCCTATATATAAGTATATAAAAATGTATTAGTAGTAGTAATATGCATTGCTAAGGACTTCATTTGGACAACTTTAAAGGCAGGGGTCCAGGGTCACACTTGTGGCCTTCTTGTGAACAAAACATTTAATTAAACTGGACAATCATCATGCTGCTGATTTTTTTTAACACACCTTCCTATTCTCCTGGTAAGATACTCTGCTCTTGCTGCAGGGTCAGAGTTAACACACTGCGTCGTTGCCTATGGCGAGCGTTTTTTTTTCTTTGCTTGGCAGTGCCATCTGTTAAAATAGACGTAAATAGTTATAAATAAATAAATTACTAATAAATGCATAATTACTAAAATTAAATTAATACTCTAAATAATTTTATTTATTTCTCATAGTGTACCAAGATTAAAAATAAAACTTTGAAATGTTTGTAAATGACCCAAATTGGATAAAAATCTATTCCAAATAATACTAAAATAAAGTACTTTACATATATAAACCATCAATTGAATACAAAAGCACAAAACCTGCCAATCTAGTACATATATCTATCATGGAAAACACTCTGCAGTGGTCGCACCACATGATATTTGGTCGCACCACAATATTTTTAAATTCACTCAAAATTTACAAGCATAGAATTGGCCACCTAAACAAAACAAGCTAGATTCCCACAAAAGGTCACTATTAAACTTTATAATAAAAATACATAGTTTTTTTTTTTTTGAGGTCGCACCACATGATATCCAAATGTGGGAACTGCATACCAGCCCTTAAAAAGGTAATTTTTTTTCCAAATTTGAGAGAAAGTTTCAAACATGCTTTCTGCTTCAGTGGGTCCTTGGCAAATTGGTATATGATGCAATTTCCTGTCTTTAATTGGATTTCAACATAAAGTCCAAAAATTGGTGGTTTCTTGATGGTCGCACCACATGAGATTTCATAAAATGGACATCATCGGACAATGTTTGTTTGTATATTATGAAATAAATAAAAAAACAAATGCTTTGCAATTTTGTGCAGGATTACAAAACACTTTGGAAATCATGCCAAATAGTGAAGAAAATAAATTTGAATATATTTAGAGTAATTTCAAAGATGTTTCCAAAACAGAAGTTATGGCCGGACGGTCACACCACATGATATTTTGACACTTTAAATAACAGAAAAATTACAAATAACTAATGTTTTTTGAAAAATGAAAGTGAGTACATACATGGGAGAGGTACTACATATATATAGTATCGTTTTATGCATTTAAACCAGTCTTTAACTGAAAACAATGCAATCGGACAGAAAATGTAGGCGTCACGTCATTGACGCATAAATTGAGTAATATTTGTAATATTAATGTAATATTAATTACATGTAGTTAATTAATATTACTCAGTACTTAATTATATAATTACCCTGTAACAATGACACCATAAAATAAAGTGTAACCCATATTTTTGAAGACTTCAATTTCAGGATGGCTTAAATGTATTTAAATTAATAAATTATTACTAATATTAAAAAAACTCTAAATTATAATGCTAACACATAAAATCAAGATGTAAACTAAAATCATATCACTTTTTTCCCCTCAGTAACTATTGTTTTTATTGAAGAACATCTAGTTCTGGAATACAGAACAAATTTTGGACTCAAAATAATTGATTTGTGGTTAATTAATTGATCATATTAAATTAATCAACCATGTTAATTGAGTATATTAATACAATTTTTAAAAAAGCAGCTTTGTCATAAACACAGCAGAAATACCCGGAATATCATAGTGTTTATGGAGGTAGGCCTTCAAATGTTGTTTTGGACAATGGGGAGCATTCGAGTCAAAAAGGTCCTAATAATATGATGAGTTTCAGGAATTGAATTCAACAAAAGGAGTGTGTTTTGGACGGCATCTTTTTGACTAACCAAAAACAGTTGGAGGGAGAAACATGTTTCATAAAAGCAATAGTGTACTCAAGGATGCGTCATATTGTGACTAATAGTTACAGCTACAGGAGTTGCAACCCTTTCATGCTTAATTCACACCTACTAACAGTAGCAGTCCTCTTGCCTAGTTGTCTGAAATGTCCAACTTTGCCAACCGCATAGATCCACCTGTTGCTTAGAACCTTACACAGCTCTCAGGTGATCAGGTGCTCTTTCAGTCCCGAGGGATCTGTCAGCATTAGCCCCTCCCAGCTCTCGACACACTTCCCACAGCCCTTTATCCTTGACACGAAATCTAACATTTGCTCTTATTGTCAATGTTGGATAAACACAAGAGCCTCTTTGATCATGGCAAGAGCGACCTGTTGATGTTGTGATGGAGGAGAGGAAAGAGAAGGAGGAGTAGATTATGCCTCACAGTGCTACAGGAAGTGTGACCGATCTGCCGGTGATTTCTATTGTCTTCTGTTGTTTGATTGACATAACGGCAAGAGCCTGAGGGTCAGTCATTGGCTTCGTCCTCAAATTTCTCTGGAGGTCACAGGTTAAATCAAGGCATATTTTGGTGTAGATTGGAAAGCGAGCGTTTCATGATAACCGTCGTAAGTATTGACAGAGTACGAGAGTCATTTGAAAGTGCATACGTTTGAAGAAGGAAACGGTCGCTCAATTTATTCCGGCCCTTTTCTTTTCCGACTTTTCTCTTTCCCATCCTCTCTGCCTATGTAGCTAACTTTTCGCTTCATTCTTTCGATCTTTCCCCTGCCACCAGTTTCTTTTCTCTGGGCTCTTAGGGACTCAATTGAAGGGCAATGAGGCAGCTAATGCGCAGAAAGATAGAAATTTACTTGCTTTAAGTTCATGCTGCAGACCTCTCTGAAAGAGAGCATTCAGCTGCCCGCCGCTCCACAATAAGAAGCGATTGAATAAAGCCTGCAAGCAGGTTCTTAGCGGCTACATGATGGTTCAGTTCACGGCCCATTTGCCTCCAATGCTCTCCTCTTTCTCCCCCGCATATTTTTTATCTTTTCCTCTCTCGCTGAATGACATCTTTTGGCCAGAGCCCCCTGCTGAGGAGGTTTAAATGAAATGCATTGATACGGGCACAAGAAGCAATTTGTCTCTTGAACTGTTCCAAGGATTTAAAGAGAGTCAGGGAGAGAGAAAGTGAGAGAACGATTGAGAAGGTTGTCCGATAGAACGGTGTTGTGCTGCCATGTCCGACAACTGGACACCAGCATGCAGTTTTTCCATAACAGACGTATATTCTGTTTATTAATTTTTTTGTTAGATTTTTTCTTCTTTTTTTGTCTCCTGAATTTATTGAATAACTAACAGATTAGCATTTTGTTGTTGTTGGGTTTTTTGTCTTTTTTTAATAAGTGGCAGGTGCATGTGCTTGTGAACATCTCTCTTCAAATTCAAATAGATTCATCTCTTGTGTAGCCTATCAAGCAGAAACACTCTATAATAGCTCCAGGGACGAGTATCTCCAAGCAGAAAAGACTTTTTATTTTCCTTTTAACGCTCACTGTCACACTAAATACAGTTGGGAATACCACTGATCGTTCAATGAAATTCCAACAATGCCTTGAATTAGACAGAAATGCACTTTTCTTCCCGTGACTGTTACATGTTCTTATCGGTTCAAGTATATGTGACCTCACAAACTAAGCGGTATTTAACCTCTATAGACCGTCTCTGTCTACATGTCATGCACTCTTTCGCTCTCATTTACCCTTTCTCACCCCAAGTTTCTCGCTCTCTCTTTTCTCTCAAGCCTCCAGCTGTGAATGTTTGTTCAAGTGGAGTGAAACCATCAAGATGAGAAAATATCATTGCGCTCTTTCTATTCTCGTTGGATTTGCTGCCCCCATTCCATTTTTTTTGTGACTCTATTTCTTTCTTTCTGATCTGCTTCTCACAGCCTAACACTAGATTCTGGAGACCTAAAGTCTGAGACTGCAAAGAATATCTGAGATTCAAAGTCTAAGTGACATTCAGTGACACTGATCATATGTCTAGTTTTTGCTTCTAACGGTTAGATCAGTTTTTGTTACTGAAGCTCAAGATGCTTTTCGAATCATTTTAAATCAAGCTGGAGAACACGATCATCAGGTTTGACACAGACTTGTAGCTCGAGTGCTGTTGTCACTAAATGAAAAGATAAACAAACCAAATACTAAAACATTCTGAAATTCATGCAAATGTCCAATTTCCAACTTGAACTCTACTATTATAACTATTTTGCAAGATGGCAATTTTGTATGAATTCGCTTTTGTTTTATTTGTTTTATTGAATACGATTTGTAAGTAAATGTACATTAAAAAATAAACCAAAACAAAAATTGACAGTCCACCCCCTAAAACGAACTGTCAGTAAGCAGATATATAAAAACACAAATAGCCACCAATTCACGGAACTGTAAAACAGTAATGAATTGCCATGACAGTGTGATGACTTTTCACTCAAATTGCTGATAATTTAATTTGTAATTAGATTTTTTCATTAAATTAAAAAGCAGCATTTTCAATAGTCATCTCAGACTTTTGGACCCAACAAATCACTTTATTTCTTCTAAAGGTTTCTTTTGGTAACATTATACGAATACTCAGTAAACACTTCACAATAAGTAGAAACACACATAAATACATGCATAAATAGGACTATAGTGCAGCAAAATATAAAAGCATGGTTTGGTTTTAAATGTAAATATAAAATATCTTTTAACCTTTTGGAAGAGATGTATTTATATACTTTGAAAAGCTTTTTCTTTTCTCTTATCACTTGCATTTTTGCTATTCATTCTTTGCTGTTTGCTCTCAATGTCGATCACAACCGTAATTAGCAAATAAAACCTATACAGATCGCTATTAGAACCAGCGTTTAACAACAAACACATTTAAATGGCTACGTCTTTCCGTCTGCCGCCTCCTCTCTCGCAAAGGCCATGAATTCCTCGTGCTGCAAAGAAAGGACACATGGCTGTAATATTTTCTTTACGGCTGCATCTGCGGCTGTATTGTGCGCGAGCTCTGAAAGAGAGAGATCCTGGCAATCCATATTGATAGACTGCGAGACAGATTGCATGTAGAGAGACTACGCCTGGCTCATTCACAGTACCACTTCATTTATTTGAAGTTTTAATCTAATTATTAACTATTTTGGGGGATAATAAGCTTTGCGGCTGTAATAGGCGAATTGTATGCCTGCGCTCTTGTGCTGTTGAGAGCACCGGTACAGAGGCCAATCCTTGGGAGGGGTGAGGTCGCTGACAAAAGCACTTGTCCAAAAATATTTTGTCAAGTCTTTTACGCGCCATTCTAACAGGGCTTACATTGGAGGCCTGAAAGAGGATGAGAAAGGCGCCTTTAAGGCTTGATTGGCAACTGCAAACACACTAAATGCTAATGAACCCCAGATGGATTGAAGATTAGCACCATAGTGTTTTCTGCTCTCTTTCTCCCCGTCCACAAAAGTTTCTCTCTGTCTCCGCAAATCCCCCCTCTTGTCCCCCCCTCCGGATCACCTCTGCAGTCTGCCACCCCTGTTCCCACTCCTAAGCCCTTTTATTGCTCATTTCATACTATTAATAACCCGGAGGCGGAGAGGCGGACAGTAATTAATTCATGGGATCCAGCCCCTTGATCTGGCCAGAGGAGGGGCTTTTGTGGTGGGACAGAGACAGGGACCGGAGTGTGTGCAGGTGGGGGAACGTTCTTGCTTCTGTATCCCTTACAGAAGTTCTCTGCATGATCCTTCCGTCCTCGTTATCGCGTTTTGAATGTCGGATCTAGTTTTTTTATAAGACTGTGCACACTTTTTGGGCGAGCCGAATGCCACGCACACCCTGCGTTAATCTCTCACTCTCATGCACACAGTCTCTCCCTCCTTTTCGGACCCTGCTGCTGTATAGAGCTGGTGGGACAGAAGCTGCAGTGGCACATGACAAAAGCAAGGCATGAAATTCAATTAGGAAAGGGTCTGCTCAAGATTTCACAGCCTTCACTGAAGAGAATAGCTTTTGATATATTGGTACTCCTATTTACTGCCCATCTAAGCATTGCTCTCATTAGTAAGCACCCCACCTCCAGCCCTCCCTTTCCCTTTCTCTCTCCTTCTCTCTTTATATCTCTCTCCATTTTTTTCTCTTTCTACCTCTCTCAGAGATCTGGCTCAGTTAGTTGCGATATAAATCAAATTCTTTCTTATTGTTTTGTTGCACCACTAAGTTTTTGCTAATAGTATTTGCTCTAATAGTCACTTCACATTAAAATGCTCACTTAAACATTTGCCACTCAAGCGATTCATTTGTACCTTTACTTGTCATTCTTTTTTTTTAAACAACATTTTATTGATGATATACTGTTTAAAAAGTCCTGCAGCTCAGATTTTATAGTCAACAAATACATAAGTTGTTGTCCAGTATAAATTATACTTGTTTAATGAAATTTATGAACACTCTTGTGAACAACCCTTCATTATAGAGTTGACTGTTAACAGAATGCATGTCAGTGTGTTTGTGTTCACTTGTTACACAACAGCTAGGACAAAAATATGATATTGTAATTTTAGTTTGTAGGAGAGAATTTAAAAATAAATAATTAAAAGAATAATTTAAGAAACTAGGTGTGAAACCAACATACAAAACCAAGGCTAGTTAAAATACATTTTGTGTAATTTGATTTCAAACCTTAGCACCTTTGAACCAGCTAGTCTCACTTGCACTACATTTTCTTGATTTCATTGGATATATTGAAGCTAGACTCCTTTTCCTATGTCCATATCTGTCCTACAATCCCATCATGAACCTTTCCCCAGCTGCCTTGGCCATATTTTAAAGTCTTATTCAGTCTCCACCATAATTGAGCCCTCCTAATCAAACTCCATCCAACTTTTTATTTCTTTCATGCATTTGCTTTGCATTTGTTTACAAAGTCGTCATATCTTACCTTGACCAGTCAAAATGAGCAGATCAATGTACAGCTTTTGGCATCTATGTTTCATAGAGAATTTGTAATTTCCAAGATTGTGCTGTCATTGGTGCTTGATGAAACTTTTGTGAAGACATAGAGACCATCTACATCATCATTGTGTAGCTTGGCTTGTTAGTCCTGACAAATGATCCATTCTCATGAAGCTCTGTGAAGTTATGATCCCCCACCCCTCTCCTTTTGTTGTCCAGGGCCTATTGGGTAACTGATGACTGGGAAGTAATTAGTCCAGTCTTGAATGTTGGCAGGTACGGGCAGCTGTCCTTTGTATGGACGTCAATGCGTGGTGTGTGTGTGGACGGTAAAGGGTGAGAGTTTGTATACATGCGTGTGTGGGAGGGACCCATGAAGGGCGGAGGGCCGTCTGAGCCCATCTGTTTGACTGAACCCCCCACAGCTGCGCCACTGCAGGACAGACCAGAAGGGCTTCATGGGGACCCACATCACGCTTGTTGCCCTCACATGAATATATGCTGACATGTAATTGTATCAAATAGTAATCAAATTGTTCAGAGGCTGAAGTCCCTATTCATCATACAGTGTAAAAACCCAAATATTAGGATTATGGCTTAATCATCTTTCCTGTTATATACTTGTTTCTCTCACCTAAGGGTCAAATATGAATAAGGAGATCCAAAATGATAAAAACATTTGCCAACACCTTAGAAACGTAATTGTTTTATTCATGCTGGTGAGACAGATCAAATATTAATAATATTTTAGAACAAAAACTGCTCACTACTAAGAAATAATAATAAAAAAGATTATACCATATAACATTTTTTTTTATCTTAACCTTTTAATGAGACATTTGATCAATTAAAAAAATGAAATCCATTAATGAAATTATTCAAATCGGTATGAACTGTTTTTTTTTAATGTATTTTTGAATAAATTAATAGGGCTGAGCAAAACAACATTATCATCATCTCACTTACCTGTAAATGTTTGATATGAGAAATGCATTTCTGCTGGACAGTCAGAAGGAAATTAAACCTTTAGAGAGAACCTTTAGGCAGAGAGACTTAATTAAACCTTTAGTACATGTAAAGGTCTTTTCACATGCTTTGCAACATGGCAAGTGATTGAAGTATGGCAAATATCTCATTCCAGACACTCTTACTGTCTTTATTCCACGAAAGCTGTTTGACCTGCAGTAAATGGGTTTGTGCAGGTAATCGGGCCTTTAGAGATCAACTCATTTAAAAAGCCTCTTTTGCCTGATGACTTGAAGGCAGAGTATTTTGCATCCCTTATTAGCTCCATTTAACCACCATCACATGTCAATAAATATTTTATCCAATCTCTGCATTATTCACTTAATTAGATTTAAATTTATGGTATACATTTTGTTCCTTAATAACACTTTGTAGAAAACATGGCGTTATATGTACAGTATGTCATATTAAATGGCAATACAATCCATCCATTAGTTTGAGAATATAAAATTAATCTTCTCTCTGAGGCTGACAAATGAATTCTTTTCATCCCATTGTGTGTGTGTGTGTGTGTGTGTGTGTGTGTGTGTGTGTGTGTGTGTGTGTGTGTGTGTGTGTGTGTGTGTGTGTGTGTGTGTGTGTGTGTCTGGGATGGATGGTGTGTGTTCATGTGTGGATGGGGGCTGTTCACTGGAGGACCACTCTGAGATAAAAGGGGTATGTCTAACTGCCAATTAAACATTTGCCCATTAATAGCAATTAAACCCAATTAGATTATGTTTTTTCAATATCGTTTAGATTTGGACATTAGATTAGCCATAATCGATATAAATGCAACACTTAGCACACAGCTGTCAGGTTCTGGCTGCCCCTGTTATATGCCGTGTTGCATATTTTACTGGATGTCATACACACTAGCCTCAGTCTTGTGTGTGTGTGTGTGTGTGTGTGTGTGTGTGTGTGTGTGTGTGTGTGTGTGTGTGTGTGTGTGTGTGTGTGTGTATATCTAATTTCATTCAATGATTTATCAATAAACAAAGCAAAATTATAAATATGCATCAACTCATTTTATTTAATTCTATTATATTAGCACAGTGCTCCACTTTATTCTCATTGATCAATCGCTGCATTCTGAGGTCAAATAATTTTGTACAGTATAATGAACACAGTAAACTTTGCAGTTGCTACAGCTTTACAAATTCAGAGCAAAGTGGATGTGTGGAATCTGATATAACCCATGTTGCACTTCTATTTACTGCTAGCGAATACAGTTTATCAAGCATTTGTTGGCGTCCCATCATTCTTTCTGCTGTTTTTACTATCCTGTGCAACTTATTTCTCACTACGCTGTAAAATAAAAAAATGAAATACTCTCAACAATTGCTTTTATATAATTTCCAAAACTGTTTGACTAATATCGAACCTCTTTAATTTAATATCTCTCATATAACTCTGTGGTCTCTTTTCCTCTCAGATCATTTAAGATCAAATTCATATAAATTAAATTTTTCAATTTAACTTTTTTTTTGGTAAGTAGTCGTGTAATAAGAGAGATAATGTACAGTCAACTGGTCATTATTGTAAAATAAGCACCTTCTAGGAGATAATGAGCTGTTCTTTGGGTGCTCTTTGGTTAACACAGTGAAGAAATTGGGTCCTTTCCTCTAACCAGATGAGCTGAGCCTAATTACTGGTTTAAGTTTCCCTCTCAAGTTCCTCTGTCCCTCCTTTTCTGACAGGGTCTCTCTGTCAGATGACTGAGCATGTGACGGACGAGGTGCTATTAGGGGAGATGCAACTTGCTGATAATCAGCTCAGATTAGGAGCACCTTTTTTAAGACATACACACCTGTGGAGGAACTCGGAACCCCCACCCCTCTTCCTCTCTCCCTGGCAGCGTCCTCAACCTGGAAAATGCTGCCTTCACACACAAGCACTTTATATGGAGGTACATTTAAATTAAGTGTTTGCATTACATCCTGTTTATTGAGATACTTTCATCTGGTTTGGTTTTGAAGGCAGCATCGCGTATGAATGGAGCAGTAAATTTATTCTTAAATGTAAATTTTTCAAAGTATGATTCCAGTTCTAGTAGAAATAATCATAGTAGTCATTAAATAGTGGTTAGGACATGTCTAAATCTCACTTGAATTTGTTAAAGAACATTATAGTGCTTTGGAAGCCAGTTTGAAATCAGTTTTTATGAAGATACATTATATTCACCAAGGATGCGTTTATTTGATCAAAAATAAAGCAAAAACTATAATATTGCAAAATATTATTACAATTTAAAATAACTTTTCTATTTGAATAATTCTTTTTAATATCATCTATTCCTGTAATGGCAAAGCTGAATTTTCAGCAGCCGTTACTTCTGCCTTCAGTGTCACATGATCCTCCAGAAATGTATAGGCCTATATTTTTTCAGGATACTTTGATGAATAGAAAGTTTAGACATTTATTTGAAATGGAAATCTTTTTGTAACATTATAAACATCTTTGCTGTCACTTGCTGATTAATTGAATGCATCCTTGTTGAATAGAAGTATCTGGTCAAGCATTAAAAACAAGATTTATTCAAATTCTGAATTTATTATATATCGCCAAAGTGTGGTTCCTTTATAATCACTAAAACTATGTCATTCATCTTATTTCATCGCGATGAAGCGATCTCACAAAGTTACATTATCATGTTCCGAAACTGTCTACACTACATGATGAATCCCTTATTTATATAAAAAAATAATCTATGGATTTTTTATTTTATTTTTTTTTGCTGTACAGCACTTTGCTTGTTTTAAAGTGCTTTATAAATAAAGTTTGATTGACTGATTGATTGATAATGGCTAATGAGAAGATTTGCGAGCATGCATAACACAGCACTGACCAAAAAAAAAAACTCTGGCTTTGAACGGTCAGTGGATTCTAACTTAAACACCTCTGATTGGCCATTGCTTTAAAAAAAAATCAACATTGACTACATTGCTCAATACTGCAACACATTGTAAATAGTAACCTTTGACGCTTTCCAAAGTGTAAACACAGATATATACTGGATCATTTGCCAATATGCCTTATTACAGAGAAAACTGATCCTAGAAGAACAATTTTTCCCTCTAAAAGCAATCAGGAGCAGCAGCTGACAGTGGTTTGATTGAGAAAATCCCACACTAGTCTCAAGTCTGTGGCTCGGGAAAGGCTAAGCCTTGCCTACGCTCTGCCTGTGATTATTTATCTTCGTTTATTGTTCTTATTCTGTTAATTTATATTTGATTTATAAATGGATTTAGTTGTTTTTATGAAACTTTTGGCTGACAATACATCACATTTAACTAATCTTAAATTGTCATATTATTTTTATCATGTGTATTGTAAAATGATGTAATTTGAGAGTAGGCGTTGAGGTCCACCGTTGAGTCACATGATCCATCTCCTATGAGATACCAAATTCACATGTGTATGCTAGATAGACAGTTTAATGAGCAATATCCTAATTATGACAAGGAATCTTGAATTATGACAATGACTTTGCACTCTCAGATCAGAAATATGGATGCAATGGCAAAGAGCACATGCACATGCAATGGCATTATGCACTAGTTCAGGTAATATATGATCTTTAAAATCTTGAATGTTCAGTTTTAGTGACTGCCAAGTAGTGACATTCATAGGCCTATCAGAACTAGGAACACGTACTGGCGGCAAACAGTATGGGACAATTTCAGACCCTCTCTCCTTGTCCAGCCCTTTGCCCCTTTCCCTTCATGTCTGGACATCCACAAAGCCCTTGTGTGACCTGATGCTTCTTCCATCTCTGTATAGAAGGACTGGCTCTGGGGTAGGGGTCAAGGGTCCTGTGCCTCAAGGTTTAGATGTGCTGTTCTATCTTAAAGCTTTAGCTTTATGGCCCTGAGGTTATTAAGGCTCTTCTAAAAGGCCATAAGGCTGCACTGTGCATGAGAGGAGACATGTAATGAAGTGGATAATGGACGTGAAGTGTGCTGGACAAAGCTACACATTATGACCCTGAGAGCTGATCCTCGCCGCTATGCCACATGAATGAAGAGCATGTTAGTGCACTTAGCTCAGTAAGTGCAGATAAAATGTTAGATCAGAGGTCCAAATATGGCATATTGCTCATTGGTGGATGGAAACAGATTTTAAGGGACTTCAAAGGTGCAGTCATTTTTCTGCAATATTTTTTTTTTACCCCAACTACTGATTTTTATTAACATTTTTAAAATCATGTACACTGACTTAAAATTAAGACTCCAATCTTGCCCCAAAAAGGCGTTTTTATTTTAAGTGTGGGTCTCTCATGGAGGTCGACATATTGAGATCACATGACCAGCTCTTTTTTTTTTCTCAATAACACCTCATTTTTGGAAACATTGGCTGTTTCTCAGTTCTAAGAGTGCAAAGAACAGTCTCACGAAGACAGGTAGCCAGGCTACCTTGAAAGCACAAACTCGGACAAAGAACTCATCTTTGTGAGAATTGAGATGTGCTATGAATCTTGTTGCTCAACTGACCGTCCAGCAGATATTAGGCAGTGGGACAGCACTATCTAATACACAGTAAATAAAACATAACCTCACAGATGTCGTAACCTATTAAAACATTTAATTACATTATTGTTATTATTTGATATCCTTTTTTTATTTGAGTATTTATGTAAATTAGTATGCCTATTTAAAGTTAAGCTTTGCCAATGTTATGATTATTTTAAATGTTCCAATTAAGATGTACTGCAGGCTTTCTCCAGGTATTTGAACTTTATTAAAATGATGCCAAACAAAATGACAAATGTGTACGTTCATGAACCGTCATGTATTTGTGAGCGAATCTCTTGAATCTCTTGAGTGAGAACAAGATAAGTTTAAAGCTACAAGCTTCCGTATGTTGTGGCCCCACTATGACTTCTGGTTTGATTTTCTCAAGTCTGCACTTGATGCCTCCTCGATATCGAACACATCCGGGTACTTTTATGCGATCTCTGTACTTGCGTTCTTGAGTATTGGAACCGGACTGATGACATAGTACGAAAAGACAAGGACGCAAGATTGCTTAAAGAGGGGGTATCACACAGTTTATGTCAATCTCATGTCAATATTGATTACCTATAGAGTAGTACTGCATCCTTCATATCTCTGAAAAGTCTTTAGTTTTATCATACACTCACCTAAAGGATTATTAGGAACACCATACTTATACTGTGTTTGACCCCCTTTTGCCTTCAGAACTGCCTTAATTCTACATGATCACATATAGGTAATTTATCAATGGAGCATGCGATGTGCACTTCCCACATGTACATCTTTTAAAACGGAAACAAAAAAATTACGACGACATAATGAAAGTAGAAATTAGTTATTTACACAAGCAGCTAGCAAATATATACAGTTAAAGTACATAACGTTACCACATAGAGATGTCCTACTGTAGTCGTTGTATCTTTCTTTTATAAATACACTCACCTAAAGGATTATTAGGAACACCTGTTCAATTTCTCATGAATGCAATTATCTAATCAACCAATCACATGGCAGTTGCTTCAATGCATTTAGGGGTGTGGTCCTGGTCAAGACAATCTTTAACAGTATAAAAAGCTCAGAATGCATGAAATAGCATTCCCCCCCAGTAAAAGAAATACAGTAAAAGTCCCAAGATGTGTGCTCCTGGTGAAAACGAAAATCATCATTCCTGTTTGCCGCTCTTTTTCCATTCATAAACAAACACATCAAGGCTCTTCACTGATTGTTCTGGTATTGATAACTGTATAACAATCACATTAACGAGAGCATACACTTTCAACGGTCAGTACATTAACATCTTAATATGACGGCCATTATTTTGGCAATCAGCTGTGGATCGTTACATGGATGTACGTTGTTTTGTCCACCTTGAAACAAATGCAAAGAATCTTCCTCTTTATTTTTTGTCTCCCTCTATTTGTCTACAAAATAATCATCCCTGTGTCTCTCTAATAAAGGAAAGTAAAATGTGCCTCTGCGGTTTGCATATTGCATGTGGTGTAATCAAAACAAAACAAGAGGTACAATGTGCCATCAGTAAAACAGAATTTAGATACGCACAAAGACATTAACGCATCAAGGTAACAGAAAGCAGAGGATTGTTCTGTGCTCAAACAAAAACATTAATTACGTTTTTTTTTTTTTTTTTTTTTTTTTCACCACTCCTCCTTGCAAAGCCTGTTCAATGAATTGGCCTTAGAAACGTCCTTTCAGGCCCGTATGTGTGCCTAACAAATGAAGCGACGGCAATTTGAAAGAATTGTCATTTTAATGAGAGCGATTAATTATGGTGGCAAAGGGAGCATTTGCTTTACAAACATCTACTCTGTGGGAAAGGGTGAGTAGGCTTTGCTCTTTGCTAGACTCCATACAATATAAAATATATTCATATTCTTTATTCGCTGGCACAATATGCCTTATACAGTCCGACACCATACCTAGTCTGGTGGAGTGCTCTGAATGGTGGAGTTGGTGGCCTTGGGTAGATTGATAAAAAAAAGTCTTTTTTACTTTATATATGGCTTTTTCATCACCTTAGAATTTGCAGGTCTAACAGCATTATATGGTAATGTGGCAGGAGAAAAAATAGAATGGTCAAAATGATTTACATGAAAATAACAATGCAGCAAAAGAAAACTTAAATAAAGCAATATAAATGGGTGTGGAAGCAAACTGGCAATGTGTCATATAAGGTGCCTTCATGGCCCGGCTGCTTTATGAATACCTGAAGGAAATCAAGGAATACCTGAAGGAAATCAAGATAATATCAGTCTGTCAAATCTTTAATCCTTTATTGGAAGTTCACCCAAAAATAAAAATGTTGTTATCATTTACTCACCCTCATAATGATCCAAACCTGTATGACTTTCTTTCTTCTGTGGAACACAAAAGATGATATTCTGAAGAAAATATTTGTCCGCACAGTGAAAACTGCATTGGAACCCCTTGAAAAATAAGTACACTTTAACATACCTTTAAATAGAGTACTTATTATGGAAATAATATACTTTAAAAGCATATACTTATAGGTTCAGTTGCCGATTTCTGAGAAACACTTAATTAAATTTAAATCAACACCTTGGTTTTGCTATGTTTTATAGAACCAAGTATGCTGTTGTATGCTGTTGTTGAATCGCACCTGATGCATCCATACTTGTGGAAGCTGATGTGCCAGTTGTTAGTTGTTGCCATAGCGTGTTTGTTTTTTTTTTTTTGGGTGGAGCAATAAAAGGAGGGGTGTGTTTGGGAGTGTTTGTCATTTTCAAATATCAGCAGTGTATCTCAGAAATTTTTGTTTTAAAATGTATTATTGTTTAAATTTATATTAAATGTAATTAGCTGAACTTAAAAGTCCTTTTCACTCACTTAAGTAGGATCTTTATATGTAATTTCATAATTACTTTTGTTGGCTTTTGTTGGTTAAAGTGTACTGCCAAATTTACATTTACTAAAACACTTGTTTCTAATGTCATTTTTAGTGAAACTTGTGTCATGTATTTAAATATATTTGTAATTTAAATATACACTCACCTAAAGGATTATTAGGAACACCTGTTCAATTTCTCATTAATGCAATTATCTAATCAACCAATCACATGGCAGTTGCTTCAATGCATTTAGGGGTGTGGTCCTGGTCAAGACAATCTCCTGAACTCCAAACTGAATGTCAGAATGGGAAAGAAAGGTGATTTAAGCAATTTTGAGCGTGGTATGGTTGTTGGTGCCAGACGGGCTGGTCTGAGTATTTCACAATCTGCTCAGTTACTGGGATTTTCACGCACAACCATTTCTAGGGTTTAGAAAGACTGGTGTGAAAAGGGAAAAACATCCAGTATGCGGCAGTCCTGGGGGCGAAAATGCTAGAGGTCAGAGGAGAATGGGCTGACTGATTCAAGCTGATAGAAGAGCAACTTTGACTGAAATAACCACTCATTACAACTGAGGTATGCAGCAAAGCATTTGTGAAGCCACAACACGCACAACCTTGAGGCGGATGGGCTACAACAGCAGAAGACCCCACCGGGTACCACTCATCTCCACTACAAATAGGAAAAAGAGGCTACAATTTGCACAAGCTCACCAAAATTGGACAATTGAAGACTGGAAAAATGTTGCCTGGTCTGATGAGTCTCGATTTCTGTTGAGACATTCAGATGGTAGAGTCAGAATTTGGCATAAACAGAATGAGAACATGGATCCATCATGCCTTGTTACCACTGTGCAGGCTGGTGGTGGTGGTGTAATGGTGTGGGGGATGTTTTCTTGGCACACTTTAGGCCCCTTAGTGCCAATTGGGCATCGTTTAAATACCTGAGCATTGTTTCTGACCATGTCCATCTCTTTATGACCACCATGTACCCATTCTCTGATGGCTACTTCCAGCAGGATAATGCACCATGTCACAAAGCTCGAATCATTTCAAATTGGTTTCTTGAACATGACAATGAGTTCACTGTACTAAAATGGCCCCCACAGTCACCAGATCTCAACCCAGTAGAGCATATTTGGGATGTGGTGGAGCGGGAGCCCTGGATGTGCATCCCACAAATCTCCATCAACTGCAAGATGTTATCCTATCAATATGGGCCAACATTTCTAAAGAATGCTTTCAGCACCTTGTTGAATCAATGCCACGTAGAATTAAGGCAGTTCAGAAGGCGAAAGGGGGTCAAACACAGTATTAGTATGGTGTTCCTAATAATCCTTTAGGTGAGTGTACATTTGTAATGATGATTTTGCAATTTAGTACATTTAAAATATATTAACTTTAACTTTTAATTTGACATCATTACGAAGTGCACTTTTAAATATGTCACTGTCATTGATTTGCCTGAAGATGCACACCAGTAATTTTTTGTTGTTGTTGTTGTTGTTGTTGTTTTCCTAAGGAACATTTGTAAAAGCTACTTAAATGCCCTAATTGAACTAAGTCCTAATCCTGGCTCAATCCAGGCCCTCTTTGTGAAACCAGGCCAAAGTGTACTCTCTTTAAGTTTCATTAATATTTTGCATTTTTTTTAAATATATGTTTCTGAAGATCTGAAGTACACTACACGTGCACACTCAATACAATTAAGTGCACTTTTCTTTTTTTTTTTTTTTTTTTTTTTTACAAAAGAAAAACATTTTTCCAAAACATCTTCCTCAAGTAATAAAGTAGGCCTACAGGTTTGAAACGACAGGAGCTGTTGAACATAGAAATGTCTAAGCTTCATCAGTATACTATATCTTATCCAGCACTTCTCTCTAGCAGAGCCCCCCTCTTCCTTATTAAATGATCCTGTAACTCTCAGGAGGAGGGCCAATTAGGTGGCTGAATCTCAGACACATGCACTTCTGTGAATAAACATGATCGCAAGCAAGTGTATCTGCACTCCTGCAGATGCATGTCTGTCCCCCTCTTTAATTAGCTCCAGAAAATCACCTTCGCCTGATTGACATCTCCGTTATGTCAAAACTGTAGAATATTCCGCCATGTAAACTTAAATCAAGATGTATCATTCCTGTTTACTAGACATATCTGTTTTATCTACTAGCTGGTGGTACATAACTCCTAATAAAGATGATGTGTGTGCGCCATCAGATGTGGTTCTTTGGAGGTGTGTGCGAGACTCAGAGAAGCATGACAGACTCCCCCTGTGCAACACAACATACTGATTGGCAAATTGCCAAGCATATCCGCTGCAGCCTGAGTTGCGAGTGGCAGGTAGAAATTGAAAAATGTGAAGCGCACTTTTCCGCTGATTGCTCAAAAGATTACCGATGCTCTCCTTCTCTTTCTCTGCATCAGGTTTTTTTCTGCTTCTTCCTTTTCATATAAATGCGGTAAATACATAACTAGCTGTAACTAGCAAGCGTGGTGACAAGCAGTCTATTGAGTGTGAAGGTGGGAGCTCTGACTGGAGAGAGGCTCAGGGGGAGAGTGTGTCATATTTGTCACCTTGTTTTCATGTGTATGATGGCTCGAGAGAATAGAGCCATGGCAGCTGTTGTCATCTGCTGTGTCACTCTCTGAATCCGGCCGTCCATGTCAACCTGGCAGACAATCCTTCCTTCCATTGATTGTGTCACTCAAGTGTTGGTTTATTTGCCTTGCTGTAGCATTTAAGCACCTAACGGATTGAAAATCACTCTGGCGATGTCGAGATGTCTTCATCCAACTCTGGATCTTCACTATTGTGCCGATGACTGTCAGCTGCTAAGCCCACAGAGCCCTCGGTGGACATTGGCAGCCTCTAATTTACCAAGATAGGCCTGTGAGAGTGGCGGCTTTCTCCCCAGCAGGTCTACCTTTTCTCAGTCTATTAAAATTCTCCTCCTAATAAAAGCAAATTTGATAAACGCCTTTTCTACCTGTTCCATTACGGAGGCCCTGCTGTGCAGTCACACAAGAGGCTGAAAAGAGCCCTTTCCCAGTGAGTCGAGACACCAAGAGAGCAATTAAATGAGGTACACTTACCTTACTCGCCCCTCTCTCTTTATAACTGCCTTTAAACGTTCATTTCAAAGCCCATGCTGCTCTTTCTTAGTTGCAGGGTGGGGGGGGGGATGTCTGAATACATATGCAACTTTATATGTTATGTGTCCAATGTACAGTATGCTCGTTAAAAGCCTTCTGTAATCGCATATAACACAAATGCTGTCATATTGGAATGACTGAATTTATGAGCTGAGCATGACTGAGTGGTGCCATAAAGATGTAATTACCAAGAGGAACCTTACGCCCCAACTTTGAATTCCGAGTTTAGTGGCGGAAACCAGTTTGTGTTGATAATAATAAGTAATTGGGTAAATAATAAAATAAGTTTGACTGTTTATTATGCATGCTCATTTTGTGAACTGCGGGGTTATAGTTTTTACTTCTGATTTATTTTAAATTTAGTTTTTTATTTTAGGGTTGCCAAAGTTAATTCACTAAACAATAAATAATGTCAGCATCAAACGGAAATTGCGATCAACATTTATAATTTATTCCCTGTTGCGAGTATATAATATTATGATTTAATTTTGCACAGCTTTAATGATAAGTGCTAAGGTTCTCATTCTACATACCTTTGTGTCCTATGCAAACAAGGAATTATGTTTATTATTTATTAATTGCAGTAATCAACTTTGCATGTATATATAAGCTACCAAAAAAAAAAAAAACAAGTAACCAATTGGATCATTGTTGTTTGCTAATTGCTGTGATCATTGGCAATTTGCTGCAGGGAAAGGATTGAAAATCGTGTGCCCATTAGGCAACTAACTATTTTATAGGCCAAGGTGTTGAGGTGATTGACATGATCTGCATTGGTTTGATTTATCTCATGACCATCAAGACCTTACTAATTGATTGACTGATTGACAATCTTGCTGATTAATTCTGACATGTGGGTCCAGCCCCTGATTTATTGGTTTATCACTCCGGCCGCATAGTCTTGTCTTGGACTTTTAAACACACACCTCAAGGTGGACCCTTAGGCATCTCTTTCCATGCCTTTTGGCATCTCTTTATCTCTCTTATCTAATGATGGTCTCGGTTCTCATTCATAGTCCCCAGGGCCTTGAGAGTGGAACAGTTCCCAGACCCTGCAACGATCTTGTGCAGAACTTGTTTGTGTCCTGCTTGGTTTCAGTTGTACGTATGACACAATAGAGGATATCATTTTTGGGGAGGTGTGGAGCAGTGAATTGCTCCCTACTCCACTGAGCCATCGTACACAGACCTTTTACACTCAACACAATACACCCAGTAGCACACACACACACACAGCACTTACACCACGACCCCACCTCCTTTAAAACCAAACAGCACTTAGCAGTATTTTAGCCTCAAATACACTGCCCACACACACACACACACACACACCTTGACCCTGTCTGGAGCACCAACTGTCGACATCATTCAGGGTGGATGTTGTTTGTGAATTTCCTAAACAGTTACTTGTAAAATTCAGGTTTGGATGATTAAAAAGATGATTAAATTAAGAGAAAAACACAATCAATGTGGTATTATTTCTCTTGCCCGTATTCACATCTGCATCCTCTTTTTGGACTCTTTGCCACTATCTTCATTTTCACACTTAAATGTTCATTTGATTTACTTTCTCTTTGTGTTGTCCCCCTCCTTTAACAATGCCCCCTCCCTGTTCTGCAGGAGAGGTTTAATTGCAGGGTTACGGGAGTGCAGTGCCCCTGGATGCTGCACGGCCGAACCGGGCCCTACCCTGTCATTTACTCGCGTCAAGCTCGGCTCAGCCATGGGGAAGCTGGAGATTTTCACGGCGGGCCCCGAGAGTATAGTGGACTTGTCTGCCCCTCAGCGGGGCTATAATGACAGATGCCTTTTAACGGCTGCATGGGTAGAAAAGAAAGGGAGGGAAACTGCGGGGGCACTTGTCAATGTGAAGGGGGATCATTTTTGTCACCAAGATGTGACGTTTCTAATCTTTTTCCTCTGATTTGCTCCTTTTTGATGCCTTTGTAAGTGCAATGAGAGAGTTAATTTGTTTCTCATTGCACGTCTCATTGCAACTTCTCAATGTAATGGAGGAATAGCAAGATAAACATAATTCTTTCTCCTGCACTGAAGCCAAATTATTATTAACTATCTACACTCAAAAAAAAAAAAAAAAAAAAAGATGGTTCTTTAAAGGTTCTTTACATGTAGTAACAGTTCTATTTGGAACTATATATATTATATGCTGAAATGGTTCTTTGTGTTTGAGTTTATTGACTTTATTCCCGCCTTTTTGTTTTTCAAATCTGTAACTGTCAAAGCCACCTCATTACTGATTTTCTGGAGCTCAGCTATACAACTACAACACTGTCAACACACTCTCAACAGGTAAATTAATTCTTTCTTACAATGTCTATACATTTTAACTATAAAAATTGTAAATTTTGGCCTTCATAAACATAACTGTTTTAACAAAATGAAATGGAAGAGACTCTAAACTCAGTTGTGTATTTCAGATGCTGTCACGTACCACAACCTCATCATCTACAAAGAGAAACTGCCAGTCAGAATACACATAATGAAGGACCTAAAGATCATAGAGGATTGTGAAGATATTTTACTGGAACTTGGTCTTCATTGCATCTATCATTTTCAATATCAATTGTTATTTATTAATGTGTTTAGCTAACAACTTTTGTTAGAGGACTGTCATTTTTGCTACAATTTGCCATGTCAATAAAAAAAATTAAAGTAACTAATTAACACAAGCTGTTTCATTGATTTATTTTTTATTATTTTATTTATTTTTTATTTAATTTGACCAGACAGAGGACAAAAAAATGTTATACATAATATATAAATATAATATTTATAATACTAATAATGAAAATAAACTATTATTAAAAATGTTATTTATAACACCATTAATGTGCTGTTTACATAAAGTTTCATGTGGTCCAGATGATGTGTGTGCTGAAGGTGAAGAGCTGTGCTCTGTTATCCTCAGGCAGTGTGTTTGAGAGGTACAGAACAGAAGGGGACAGATGGGCCCAGTGAAAGTCTCCATTGAGAGAGCCTGTCCTCAGGCTCCAGCCCAGCTGTCAGAGAGCACTGAGACAGAGGGAAAGGTGAGATTCACCTATTTTAAAGGCAGACAAGTAACATATGTGTCAGAATTACTAATCTTACACAGAGGTGGACCTGCCCCTGTGTAAATGATAGGCAGATTAAAGAAATCAATGGCCATTTGAAGGGCATGGGATTATCTGATTATCATCTCTTGAACAGGGAGTTGATTCCCAACCAGGGGTATGTGCACTTGAAAGGCTTTCATTTATGAAAATATTAGGGTGTCAATATATTACATTGTAATGTGATTAATGTTATTAAAGTAGTAGAATATGTGTGCATTTAAAGCATCCAGACTGACTCTTTACTTGTTTCTCTCATATTTCTCTTTCTCAATACTAAACCTTTCTGTCCTGTTTTTGTCCAAGAACATCTCAATGCATAACAACTGGTATCAAATTATAAAAGAACCAACACAGATTCTATATTTGTCGAATTGGATTAAAGCACACTGCAAAGTTTGCTATTTAGGGTCATTGGAAAAACATGCTTCTATCTACATTTTTATCTGCATACAGTGCACTGCCAAAACAAACTTCACAGAAATTATGAATATGAGGCAGATTATCAATTAATAAAGACTTTTTCATGTGATTCCTTGCACAATACTGTGACGTCACAACACTTTTACCATAGTGCATGGTTTGTAAGCGAATACAATTTGACGTTTGCATCACATAATCAGCTCCATAAGTATTTGTTTTCTGACATAGTAAACTTGCTTGGTAGCTCACCTGACACAGCACTGCACTTGTGATGCAGAGCACTTTGGTACGGGTCCCGTGAAAGCTCAAAGATTGTAGAAGCAAGCTAAAATGGCATGGTCGTTTCAGCAAATGCTATATCGTTACTGTTTATGGTCGTTCAGCTTTTGGTACTGCTGCCCCAAATGAGTGGAATGTTCTACAAAAGTCATTGAATTTAGAGTCATATATTTCAATTTCTGCATTTAAAAAACTACTAGGGAGTATTTTTATTACAGCATGTAAATGTTTTAAATGAATGTATATGTGTGTGTATTGTAATGTATGATGGTATGTCTTTCAGGAGATGTAACTCTCCTGCCAGGCTGTTGTTGAAAATAAGAACTTGTTCTTAAGTGACTTGCTGGTTAAAAAATAAGGCTAGATTTAGGTTAGGTTTAAGGTAGGAGGTACATTATTTTCAAACACAATATAGCATTAATCTTTTTAGCACCACTCACCAGACTTTTAATTTCTGAACTGCCACGATATGTACAACAACCAATGTAATAAAACTTTGCTGGAAAACACTTACTGGACACTTAACTTTAAAAGTGTTGCAAAATGTGAAAGAAGCAACATAATATCATTTTCCAGAAATGTTGCTATTGAGCTTGCAAATCAGCCGTTTTTAAATATAACAACTTTCTTAATCTTTGTATGTAACCGAGATTTTCCTGCCCACAGGAAGTCCTCTGATGGTCTTCTCAAAAAATGACAGGTATCACTCTGAACATATCTGGTCTGATGTCGATGAAGGAGTAGTAAGACAAAAAAGGTAACACTGCACTAGCTAAATTTCAAAGACTTCATTCAGCATGCACGAGTAAACAAAAATTACTAACTTTATCAAAGTGTGTGTGTTTTTTGTTTTTTTTTCCTCTAACTTCAGTCTTTTACTTGATGACACAAAATAACAGGTTGGACTTTGGCAGAAGTCACACGGATTGCTTTCATTCACTTCATTTAGTGAAATCACTCTCGAATGAATACAGAGATGCAAACACTCCCTACACCTTCAAAAGCAGCAGGAGCCAGGTTCGGAGCACAGAAGGCCCTTGTCAGGTAAACGTGCAGGTTCTCTATGTGTTTATCACATCCACTGTCTTCTTTGTCCCTCACACTTCATCCCTGTCTTTTGATTTCTGCTCGGCTGCTCTCCAAAGGCTTTGACTGACGGTGTCACATTAAGCATGGGGAGACACGGCCGCTTAGGGAGGGGAGGAAGAGGGGTGGGAGCTCTTTGGCGCAGTAGGTAGAAACTACCGTAATTATAGAGCACAGACACACTGAGGAGGAGAAAAAGAGGCCGAACACGCAGCTCACATTAAAAAAGAAAAGCGCAAAAATAAAAGCAAGTGTGTTTTCATGCTGAAAGAAACGAAAAAGGAGAAATAAGTGGAGGGAGAGGAAAGTAGGGGTTTGTAATGGGTGGAAAGAGCTTAAACTGAATGAGAATTGTCTGTTTTTAGTGGATGTATGCAACTCTTTGTAGGGGCTGTGTTGTCTAGGATGCGTGTGTCTGTGTTGATGTGTTTGATATCAAATTTGAATACCTCACTTTTTGTAAGTGAATATTTCACTCATGTTTTTATCTAAGTCCCCTAAGATAAAATAAAAACAGCAGCAGTGACAGTAGCGTTAATCAAATATTTGTTTATTTTATTAATTTAATATCACCCTGCACTTGTGCTTAAAATTGTACTTGAGTATTTTACAAGAGTCCAGGAAGATCAGCCTCTGAGCTTAGGGTTAGACCTGGAGTAAGTTTTGTCAAAAATCAAAACTTTGTGGTGTTTTGTTGTGTATAGTGCACATATTCGTGACACATATGAGCTCATGTTATTTCCATTTTTTTCATCTTCCTCCAATTTCCTTAAAGGGGTACTTCACCGCTGGGAAGATGAATGTGTATTTAAATTGGGTAATTTAAGTAGTAGAAATGTGAAATTGTTTTAGAAGTTGGTGCCTTCTAGACTGAGAAACGCCAGAAAATGTATTTTTGGCTCATGTGGATGAAAGACAACAACTCCCAGAATGCACTTGCTTCACTGCCCTACGAGGCCACTCCCAAGCCACGACTACCGGTTATCACTTGCATGATCATTCGAATATACTACCGGGTTTCTACTGATACAAAGATACAAAGGGCAGTGTATGTACACTATATTGCCAAAAGTATTGGGACACCCCTCCAAATCATTGAATTCAGGTGTTCCAATAATTTCCATGGCCACAGAGGTATAATATCAAGCACCTTTGTGTGGTCTACACCTAGGCATGTAGACTGCTTTTACTAACATTTGTGAATGGGTCGCTCTCAGGAGCTCAGTGAATTCAAGCGTGGTACTGTGATAGGTTGTCACCTGTGAAATTAGTCCATTCGTGAGATTTCCTCACTATTAAATATTCCACGGTCAACTGTTAATGGAATTATAACAAAGTGGAAGCAATTGTGAACAACAGCAACTCAGCCACGAAGCCACGTAAAATCACAGAGCGGGGTCAGCACATACTAAGGCGCACAGTGGGCAGAAGTCACTAACTTTCTGCAGAGTCAATAGCTACAGACCTCCAAACTTTGTGTGGCCTTCAGATTAGCTCAAGAACAGTGCGTAGAGAGTGGTATATTATTGACAAGGAACGGACATTCAAGATTCAAGAGTTTTATTTGTCACATACACGGTTATATACAGAATATACAACCGGCAGTGAAATGTAAACAGGTCCGCTCCATGGACAGTGCAAATTCACAGTTAAAAACACAAGGAGGAAGTTATAATAGAAAATAGAATATATATAAAAAAAATATATATATATATATATATATATATATATATATATATATATATATATATATATATATATATATATATATATATATATATATATATAAATATAAATAAATCAGTAAAAAAATAAATAAAGAAGTGGAATAAAATAAGTGAAATAAACTGTGCAGTGAGTAAACTGTAGACTTATAAATATGCAGTTAACAGAAATGTACAAAGAAGTATAATGTGCAAACAGGTTTATAACAAGTAACAACGAGAACAGAAAGTGCAGTGCAATGTCAGTATATCGATGGTCACGTGGTGTTAAGTGACTGAGTTCAGGAGTCTGATGGCCTGGGGGAAGAAGCTCCTCCTGAGTCTCTCAGTTTTGGCCATCAGGCTTGGGAAGCTTACCAGATGGCAGCAGCGTGAAATGAGGGTTTGCAGGGTGATTAGAGTCCTTGATGATCTTAGTAGCTCTACCTTTGCAGCGTTTGGTGTAGACGTCCTGCAGAGATGGGAGAGTATGCCGTCTCATTGTTGTTGGAAATGAGGCCCAGGACAACAGTATCATCAGCAAATTTGATGATAGAGGTGGAGCTGTGTGTGGACAAACAGTCATGCGTGTAGAGCGAGTAGAGCAGGGGACTCAGGACACAGCCCTGTGGAGCTCCCACACTCAGGGAGATGGAGGTGGAGGTGGACTGGCCTATTCTCACCACCTGAGGCCTGCCAGTGAGGAAGTCCTCAATCCAGTGGCAGAGAGAAGAATTCAGGCCGAGATCCAGGAGTTTGGAGGTTAGCTTGATGGGAACTATGGTGTTAAAGGCTGAGCTATAGTCAATAAATAGCAGCCTTACGTAGTTCCCACTTTTGCTGTCGATGTGAGTGAGGGAGGAGTGGAGGACATGAGAGATGGCATCTTCAGTCAATCTATTGGGACGATAGGCAAACTGAAGAGGGTCCAAAGTGTCAGGAATGAAGGAGCAAATGGTGTCTCTCAAAGACCTTCATGACTATAGACATGAGAGCCACTGGACGATAGTCATTTAGGCAAGAGGGTTTACTGTTCTTAGGGACAGGGATGATGGTGGATTTTTTGAAGGAGGTGGGGACCACAGATGTAGCGAGGACTCATTAAAGATAGATGTAAACAACCCGGCGAGCTGATCAGCACAGGACCGTAGAACACGACCTGAAATATCATCCGGCCCGGCAGCTTTCCTGACGTCCACACGCTTGAGTGCTCTCCGAACTTCATCCTCTGAGACAGAGATCACGTGGTTGTTGCTGCTCTGAGTAATTTCCTCTAACGCGCCACTTGGCGGAGTCGTGTTGCCGCGGTTACAGTCAAAGCGAGCGTAGAAAGAGTTTAACTCGTTCACGAGCAACGGGTCAGCATTCACCTCTGCAGAGGATTTAGATCCAAACGAGCAGATGGACCTCAGACCTTGCCACATGCGCCGCGAGTCATTGAGTTGGAAATGAGACTCCACTCTGTCTTTATAACGGAGTTTTGCAGCTTTAACTGCTCGTCTGAGAGCATAGCAGGACGATCTGTATTCATTCATATTCCCTGAAAGGAGACCGGCGTTGTAAGCGGCAGTGCGTGTGTTCACTGCAGCGCGGATTGAATTGTCGACCCATGGTTTCTGATTTGAGAAGGACGTTATTGTTTGTGTGGCTTGCTCTGTAAGCGTGTTGATGAAGCAAAGCGCCACATCCGTGAACTCACTGACGTCAGCTGAACTCGCTCGGAACATGTCCCAGTCTACATCATCCAGAGCTGCCTGAAGCGCGATCTCTGAGTGGGGCGACCAACGCTTAACTTCCCGCCTCACCGCTCGTTCCTGAACGAGCTTTTGTTTGTATTCGGGAGTGAGGAAAATGGCGGCATGATCCGATTTGCCAAACGCTGGAAGTGACCGCGCTTTATAGGCGTTCTTGAACGGAGAGTAGCAATGATCCAGCGTGTTTGCTCCTCGTGTAGAACAGGAGACGTGCTGGTGAAAGTTTGGCAGGACTTTCTTTAGATTTTCTTTGTTAAAATCGCCCGTGACGATGAAAGCAGCATCGGGGTGTTTGTTTATGAAGCCGCTGGTAACATCATGAAGGCCAGATAAAGCCAGCCCTGTGTCTGCCTGTGACATGCGTACACTTTACTAAAACTCTCACTTCTGGCGCATACCCTACACATGCGCACATTACACATCCATAACATCAGTACATCTCCCCCTTTTAGCTAAAGAACTCCCTGAACCTAATGCATAGCACACCACATAGCATTGCCTATTAAATTCACATTCAGTCCATTCTTCTCCTTTCTTTTTTTTTCCTCAACAAAAAAAAATTCAGTCAAACACAAAAACAAATATTATTTTCTATTTACTATTTTCAACAGAAGCAGGGGAGATAAAATGAGATTGGAGAGCAACAAGTCACTTCTCTAAAGGTTCAATCTTATGGTGGTCTGATCACCCTGCCCACTCTGCTTCTAACACAGTCCTAAATCTCTCTTGGCTGTGAAGGAACTGCTCCCAGGTGGGAACGATGTCTTCTCAGACTACCAGTCTGCCCTTCTACAATGTAGGAATGAGGTGTATCAGCAGGATTTGTGACTCTGCCTGGATTTGCTACATTCTTAATCCAGACTGACTGTCCTGCCTGTAAAACAGGTTTTGTTTGTACTCGGTGGCGTTTATTGTACCACATGCTCTGTTTTACCTTCAACTCTTTTTCTTTTCTTTTGAAAGTGTTGAGGTTTGGCCACGCTGGTTTCAGTGTGGATGGACTCACTGGGAGAGTAGTTCTGATGTTCCTTCCCATCAAGAGTTGAGCAGGTGAGGCTCCTGACGACCAATGGCTTGTGATCAGTCCTGACCACAAAATCCAGCCCAAGAAGGTAGGTTTGAAATCTTTCACAGGCACAAGTAATTGCCAGTGCCTCCTTCTCAATTTGTGCGTATCTTTTCTCCGTAGGTGTCATGCTTCTTGAAATTATTTCAACAGGTCTCCATTCCCCTGCAGGCTGCAGCTGGGATAGTACTCCACCTAATCCAAAGAAAGAAGCATCTGTTGAAACTCTTGTCTGTTGATTTGGACAATACTGTGCTAAAACTGCCAGAGAACTGAGTTCTTGTTTTACTTTTTCAAAAGCTTGCTGTTGTTGTATCCCCCATGTCCAGTCATTTAAGCAGGTCTCTGATAGGTCCCGTCAGCTCTGCAATGTTGGGAGAGAATTTTCCGACGTAATTCGCCATGCCAAGGAATCTTTTAACATCGGCAACACTTTTAGGCTCTGGCATCTGTTTTATGGCTTTTATTTTGTCTAGGTCAGCTCGTATGCCCTCTGCACTGATGATGTGTCCCAAGAACACTTGAGGCACTGCAAATTCACATTTCTCATTCAGTGTCAGACCATTCTGTTCCAGCCGGTTCAATACCTTGAGAAGTCTTGCATCATGTTCTTTGTGTGTAGCACCGAACACCAGGATGTCATCTGCGTGGCACAGTGTGCCCTCCAGGCCCTTGAGCATCTGTGGTGCCAAGGAAATGCCAAATGAAAGGCGGTGAAAGCAGTATCTTCCATAAGGCACAATGAAGGTAGTGAGAGGGACCGAGTCTTTATGCAGAGGAATCTGCCAGAATCCAGCAGTAGCAACCAACTTGGAGAATACTGTAGCACCTGACAATTTCGCCAGTTTCTCATCAACTGCAGGAAAAATGCGTCTCTCTCTGCAGACATCGTCATTCGGGCATGTTAAATCCACACAGATTCGGATCTTGCCATTTGGTTTCGGCACTATCACGATACCCGAACACCACTCTGTTGCTTCTTCGATGGGAGCTATTACACCAAGATCTTCCATCCTTTTCAGCTCCTCTTTCATCATCGGCAATGGCACACGACGAGGGACCGACAAAGCAAATGGAGTGGAAGACTCTTTGAGCTTAATTTTTTAGGCTCCTTGAAGTTTTCCTAGCCCTGTGAAGACTTTTGGGAACAGCTTTTTGTAGTCAGTGACAGATGTCTGAATAGCATCTACCGTGTGAATTAAGTTCAGCTCTTTTATGGCAGGTATCACAAACACTGGGTGTTTTATCACTTTTTCTTTGTATTTAAGTAGTGCTTCGAACTGCCCTCTCACCTGTATTGACATGTTGCTTGGACCACACAGCTTTTTTCTCACCAGGCTGAGAGAACCATGCTTCATCTCTGAGTACATGTTATCTGGTATGGCTGTCACTGCTGCTCCTGAGTCAAGTTTAAAAAGAATCTGTTCGCCGTTCACTGCAATGGACTTTTGCCAAACATCAGTTGAATTTTCAGACGTAACAACTCCCAGGAACACAGTCTCTGTGCTATCTGTCTCTTCAGGATGATATATTTCATCCAGCCTTTTCTTTGTTTTGCAGACTGCTGCAAAGTGCCCTTTTTTCTTGCACTTCCTACACTTTGCATCCCTTGCTGGACAGCTGTTCAGTGAGTGTGCTTGTGGCTTACCACATCTGCCGCATGCCTTTCTGGCTTCATTATATTTTTCCCCGTCTGGTCACCTTTATGGTCCTTTTTGTACATATCCTGGTTTTGCTTTCCATTTTAGCATGTCCATGTTGAGTCACCGCTTGTTTGTCTTAAAATTGTCTGCTTTTTTTTTATTTCCTCATTTTGTTTAATCTTTGGAACTGCTTTGTTGAGTGTGAGTTCGGGATCTAACTGTACTCTCTCTGACAGTGAGTGATCTCTTTTTCCAACTACCAGCCTATCTCTTATCATTTCCTCTTGCAGGACTCCATACTGGCAGTTTTCTGCTAGTTTATGAACTGCAGTAATGAACATTTCAGCTAACTCTCCTGGTTCTTGGCACCTCTTGTTGAATTTAGCTCTTTCATAAATAACGTGCTGACATACGAAGTGTTTCTCAAACGCTTCTTTAACTCTGTCATATTCCTTCCTGTCTTCTTCAGACAGAGCTAGTGTACACATGATATCATCAGCTTTATCTCCCATTGTGTAGATAAGCGAATTTACTTGATATTCTTGGCTTCTTTCGCCGATCCCCGCCACCAAACGGAATCTCTCGTACCGTCTAATCCAGTTTGGCCAAGGTCGAAGTGTTCAGGTGGGCTTATTGAAAAGAGTGTATCCATTTTAAATGTTCACCTTGGTGCCGTTCTCTGTTGGATACTCTTGTATCGTCTCTTTTTCCATTGCTTTTTCTTTGCCGTCTCAGCGCTCACTCACACTCACTTCTGGCACATACCCCGTGCATGCACACATTACACATCCATAACATCCTATCAATACAGAGAGCTTCATGGAAGGGTTTCCATGGCCGAGCAGCTGCATCCAAGCCTTACATCAAGTGCAATGTGCAAGTTGTGGTGCAAAGTGCAAAGTGGTGTACAGCACACCGCCACTAGACTCAAGAAACTCAGCAGTGGAGACGTGTTCTCCTGGAGTGACGAATCACGCTTCTCTCTCTGGCAACCCAATGGACGAGTCTGGGTTTGGTGGTTGCAAGGAGATTGGTACTTGCCTGACTGCATTGTGCAAAAGTGTAAAGTTTGGTGGAGGGGGGATTATGGTGTTGGGTTATTTTTCAGGGGTTGGGCTTGGTCCCTTAGTTCCAGTGAAAGGAACTCTTAATGCTTCATGCTCTCAACTTTGTGGTAACAGTTTGTGGATGGCCCCTTCCTGTTCCAACATGACTGTGCACCAGTGCACAAAGCAAGGTCCATAAAGACATGGATGAGTGAGTTTGGTGTGGAGGAATTTAACTGGCCTGCACCCTGAATCCTGACCTCAACCCGATAAAACACCTGTGGGATGAATTAGAGCGGAGACTGTGATCTAGGCCTTCTTGTCCAACATCAGTGCCTGGCCTCACAAATGTGCTAGAAGAACACACTCCTAAACCTTGTGGAAAGCCTTCCCAGAAGAGTTGAAGCTGTTATAGTTGCAAAGGGTGGGCCAACTCCATATTAATCCCTATGGATTAAGAATGGGATGTAAGTAAAATTCATGTGCATGTAAAAGGCAGACGTCCCAAAATTTTTGGCAATATAGTGTATCTACTGTACAACGATAAGGCATAACATTATGACCACTGACAGGTGAAGTGAATAACACTGATCTCGCTTCATCACGGCACCTGTTAGTGGGTGGGATATATTAGGCAGCAAGTGAACATTTTGTCCTCAAAGTTGATGCATTAGAAAAAGGGGCAAGCATAAGGATTTGGGTCAGAGCATCTCCAAAACTGCAGCTTTTGTGGGGTGTTCCCGGTCTGCAGTGGTCAGTATCTATCAAAAGTGTTTAAAAGGAAGTAACAGAGGTGAACCAGCATCAGGGTCATGGGCGATCAAGGCTCATTGGTGCACGTGGGGAGCGAAAGTTGGACCATGTGGTCTGATCAAACAGACAAGCTACTGTAGATCAGATTGCTCAAGAAATTAATGCTGGTTTTGATAGAAAGGTGTCAGAATACACAGTGCATCGCTGTTTGTTGCGTATGGGGCTGCATAGCCGCAGACCAGGGGTGCCCATGCTGACCCCCGTCCACTGCCAAAAGTGCCAACAGTGGGCACGTGAGCATCAGAACTGGACCACGCAGCAATGGAAGAAAGTGGCCTGGACTGATGAATCACATTTTCTTTTACATCACGTGGGTGGCCAGGTGCATGTGCGTGGCTTACCTGGGGAACACATGGTACCAGGATGCGCTATTCCCCAGATCTCAATCCAATCAAGCATCTGTGGGATGTGCTGAACAAAAAAGTCCAATCCATGGAGGCCCCACCTTGCAACTTACAGGACTTAAAGGATCTGTTGTTAACATCTTGGTGCCAGACACCACAGCACACCTTTATGGGTCTAGTGGAGTCCATGCCTCGACGGGTCAGGGTTGTTTTGGCAGCAAAAGGGGGACCAACACAATATTAGAAAGGTGGTCATAATGTTACATCATGGCCATATTACAGAATGACAATGTCAAGATTCATAGTGTGTGTTCATGTTTTTCTATCCCAGTGGGGATTTCAACCTGAATGCGTACTGACTCATGGGGACTCGTGTCACCGTGAGGACCTAAATTGTGGTACCCATGAGGAAACAAGTTTATAAATCATACAGAATGAGTTGTTGTTTTTTGTTTGTTTGTTTAAAAATGTAAAAATGCGTGTGTGTGTGCACGCGTATATATATATATATATATATATATATATATATATATATATATATATATATATATATATATATAATTAATTAAATTAAATAATTTATATTTTTTATAATTATTATCTTATACAATATAAAATATTAGTGTGGTGAAAATAAGCAGAGATACTTGCAACTGTGTATTAATGTCTATTAAAGTGGCTGATCAGTAATGTAACTGGATGTGATGTACTCTCAGGCAGAATAAATGAAACCTCCTTATGTAACCTCTCAGCACTGAATTACCGAACCTGGATGAGCAGTCGTAAAGTCACTGTCTATTATCTATCTTAATATTGGATGTCCACCCCCTTACTGTATATCAACATCACATTACCAAACCAAAGGATGCATAAATGTTCAAACACGCTAAAATCTTCACTATATTGATTTAGAAAACTGAGTGGATTACTGCTTCAAAAGAAAGATTTCCTTTAAGTGGACATAAAAACACTCATAAATCTGGATGGCGGTTGTTGTCGTTGCTAGTTTTAAAAGACCCTCTTTCCACTGAAGGCTTGAGAACTTGAAGTGAATGTGAAGGACGCTGCTGTATTTATAAGTTTCATCATCTGCTTCTGTGGCTTTATAGCTTCTGTCTTATAGAGTACTGGTTGTTCTGACCTTTTAAGATGTTTATAATTAAGAGTTTTCAGGCTACATACATTTAACAGGTAATAACATATAAAAAAGCTTTCCTCAATCTGAATTTTACACCTTTTGTTAGTGCTGTGCTTTTGTTAAAGCCTGTGAATCCAACAGCATCTTGGGTCAAATGGATGAAATGATGACATTTCATCGAGGCTGCGCTTTTGTCACGGCATTCTGTGCTGTATTGTGATCTCTGGGTGGTATTTTATCTTTCCATTTCACACAGGTCCAGGTCATGTTTAAAATATCATCAATTACCACTTCAGTCAAGACTAAGGTCCACCTCACATAAAAATTAAGTGCTTTGAAACCTGCTACTTTTTCCTCGCACAATTATTGAAATTTTGCTTTCAGCCGTAAATAATAACCGTCTCACTTTAGCCATTCACAGCAGAGAGACCGTCTCTCTTCTCTCGAGGGCAGGCAGGTGCAATAGTGGGCAGGAAAAAGAATCGTGTTGCATATATCTTTATGTATAAAGATGTAGGGTCAAGTCTGGTCGATAGGCAATCTCTCAGCTCTAGCGGAAGTGATGGGACTATTTGAGGCTGGAATGGCTCTGTTGTAGTGGAAGGAAAGGCTAATCTGTTGCAGATGGGTTTGGACCCAGCAGGTGTGCTGGTCAGCTGGTCGTGAGACCTGTGTGGACATGAGCGTGCAGAGAGGTGCTACAGGGGCAGGACATGGTCTAGATGGTGTGTCACTTATTGTGTCACCCTCTGACATGGTGTTTAAGACTGGGAACTCTTTTGTGTGACATGGACTATTGCTGAATTGTATTAAGACTTTTCTGCTCAGATGGAAGGTTTTTTTTAACGAACCTTTATTGTCTGTTCAAATGTTCAGGATTATACCCAATATTTTGTTATAAATACAGTAAAAACAGTAATAATATGAAATATTATTACATTTCAAAATAACTGTTTTCTGTTTTAATATATTTTACAGTCTAATTTTTTTCTGTGATGGCAAAGCTGACGTTTTAGCAGCCATTATTCCAGACTTCAGTGTCATGTGATCCTTCAGAAATTAATAATTATTACTAATTACTTATTACTAATATGCTAGTGCTCTTATTATTATAAATGTTGAAAAAAGGTAATATTTTATATTTTTTATTTATAATATATACTATTTATTGTATATTAATATTTTTGTGAAAACTGTGATGCATTTGTTTCTGGATTCTTTGATAAACTGAAAGTTCAAAATAACAGCATTTATTTGAAATAGAAATCTATTGTAACATTATGTAACTTTTGATCAGTTTAATGCATCCTTGCTGAACAAAAGTATTATTTTCTTTCCAAAAAACACACACAAAAAAACCCATAGTGTACCTTTATTTCATATTTTTAAATAGCTGTTGATAAATAATAAAACAGCACCAACTGAATAAACCATGTGATCAAAATCATTAATGATCCGTCAGTCGCAAATTTGTCCTATGGCCAGTTATTTGATAAAACCATCTCAGTACTTCAACACATCCCCTGAGGTCCTCCATCTGGCTAATTAGTCTATAATTAGCTGTCTTCTTCAATCACTTTTAAAGCGTATCTCTTCATTTAACCAATCTCTCAGTTACATTAGTAGTATGTTGTCATGAAAATCAGTTAAGCCACAGCCCTCTCAATTACTTATGATAACTAATTAAAGAAAATAATCTTAAAATGAAGTCATTTCATTAATCAGCATAGCTGTTAGGCTATATGAACATTTAAAATGCAGGTTTGTGTCAAAATGCCCATTGTTTGGTTTTGCATTTACTTGTGCTAAAGTTAATAAATGTAATATTCTGTTAAAAAGATGGACTCTGGCACCAAATTCTGGCCCTGAGTTTCAGCAACAGCTTCAGTTCACTTCCACTCACAGGTTTCATGTTCCTGAAATGCCAGGGGCTGTAAGAGGTACCTGTCAGTGGTGGGAGGTCAAATTAATGATGCTTGACTTGCGTCCATTATATCCCATTAATAACAGTACACGACCCTCTCGGCCTCCTGCGGGAGCCCTTAGACACTCATTAAGATATTAGCCATTGTTTCAGGGGGGAAGTACATTTAAGGTGATATACCTACCCCATCTAATTTATAAATAAAATCTCGCTCTCGCTGCACACTAAACCAAAGATTTACTTTCTTTGGCATATCATATTTTTCACCCATATATGATATGAGTCATATATGTCTTCTGTATCATCAAAGTCTGAAAGGTCTAAGTTAAGTGTTTTAAATTACCAAAAGTTAGGGTCAGCAAGATTTTTTTATTTTAATGTTTTTGAAATAAGTCTCATGAAAAAAATACAATAATGTAAAATATTATTATGAGCTGTTTTCTATTTCAATGTATTTTAAAATGTAATTTATTTCTGGGATGGCAAAGCTGAATTTTCAGCAGCCATTACTCCAGTCTTCAGTGTCACATGATCCATCAGAAATCATTCTAATAGGCTGAAATTATGCTGAAAACAGTTGTGCTGCTGAATATTTTTTGTGTGCAACCGTAATACATTTTTCCAGGATTCTTTGATGAATAGAAAGTAAAAAAAAATAAATAAACATTAAAAAAACATTTATTTGAAATAAAAAAAAATTCTGTCTTTTCTGTCACTTTTGATTAATTAAATGCAGGTTTGCTGCATTTATTAGTTTTAAAAAGTATTTGAAAAAAAAAGTATGCATAGTAAACTTTTGAACGGTAGTGCATTTAAGCTTGAATCAGTCCTTTAACAAACTGCTGACTGCTTGTATTGTTCTCAAATTGTACTCTCATTAATGTCATTCTCCTATTATTTTTTAATCTCTCGCTCTCTCTGTCTCCCACTATTTGCCTCCATCCTCTAGATCTGTATACCTGAGGGTCATTCAATCTCTGACACTCAGGTATCCAGGTCCTGTCTGATGACCTGCCCACTGTGAAGCAGATTCCACGAAACCTGCGGAACAATACATGCAGGCGCTCAATTACTAAATGAGGGCAGTAAAATGTTTGGCTGGTGTAACCTAAGACCTGAACCTGTGTTGTTCCTCCTGTTAAAGAGCAGGAGATGACTGTGACACATAGTTCAGACATTAGTCACACTCTCTGCTCTTGTGGAACCAAAGCTGGGGTTACAAAACAGGGGAAATACTACAACAACGCTAATTATAGATTTTAGTCTTAGTTACAAAGTAAACCCAGTAAGGTTTTCCAGAGAGACTACTGCAGTCTTTACTGATCAAATAGCCCAAAACAAGTGTTCAACAAAGTGTTTTAGGTAAGATTTATTTATATATTTATTTATTCATTCATGCATTCTATCTTTCTTCAGCGCTGTCTTATTTTCTGAGCATATAACTATAAGTATGATATGATGAGGTGGGTCAAGGGGTTGTTTTGGAAATGTTTGCCTTATAATCTTGCCTCCAAACTGTTTTTTTTTTTATTGTGTAATCTCGCCATACTGCATATCTTAGTGTGTGGCTGCTTTTAAACCGAGTGGGGAATTGTGTGTTATGTAAGAGAATCAGTGTCAATGCTCTAGTTTGAGGACCATCACACCCCTGGTGGTCTGAGGTCTTCACTGATGGAAACTGATCGAAGATCAGCTCTGCTCTTGCTCTTGTTCTATTGGAATTGGTGAAGCTAATGAAAAGTAGTCTGTCCCTGTCATAGAGATATTATGAAAACCGTTGCCTCTGGCTTTTGGCTTGCTCAGTTGGGGACACCTAAATTTCAACTATATTACTGATCTGCCCGCATTGACACTATATGATAATTGAATGGATCACCATTTTCACCAGAGCGGTACAACCGCTCAATCGGCAATTCTGTACAGCCGAATCAAATTCTGTTGCATTATTTTCCTGTTAACAATGTGAAGCTGCTTTGAAACAATTGGACTTGTAAAAAGCGCTATATAAATAAAGGTGATTTGATTTGATTTGATTTGATGCCCCATAAGTTCAGATATCAATTCTGTTGATATTTAAAGGTGACGTAATTTTGTAAGTTAGAATACTTTCACCCACCCCAGTTTTTTCACCTAAATCAATATCTGTTTGAATCCAGAAAAAAAGGTAATTTTCACCTCACTTGCAATAAAAGCAGAATGTTTAGTTATAGTTTTGAGGTCATATCTTTTTATGAAATGAAGTGCATAACTGTGCATCAATATGATAAATGCAATAGCACTTTCAGAGTTCCTAAAATATTGACAATTACATTACATTGTCTTCAAAAAGGTAGGAATAGAAAAATTATAAAAAAATGCACTTGTTTCATTTTCCTTTTTTATGTGTAGAATGGTGAATCAGTGCCCAACCTCCAAAGCAAATTCTTTAACAGTTGACTAATGTCACACTTGATCTCACTCTATCCATTCATTGCTGCAGCAGTCTGCCTCTCTCAGATTCCACGGTAATGATATTCTTATCAATCATGTGGGAGATGTTAGAGCTTTAGTCTTCACTCTCCCTCCTGCTGAGACTTAATCTCAGCCGAGACACAGTTCCAGAGTCCTCTTATGAACACCAGAGTGTAAGTCTAGTGTCAAGTATTGACTAGACTGTGAATAGAGGTGAGTGCATGAGGGGTGTCTAACCTCTCACCAGCTGCTTGGCTGTTCAATTGGTTTGGTCTCTGTAACACCCTGGGGTAGCAATAATGCAACAGCAGCTTATCTCAATCAATACCTTCATCTCACTTTTGGGGGCTTTACTGCCAAGTCCCCAGAGTGCAGTCATCTGTTTGCAAGCACAATTATGAGTATGTTTGATCTGTTTTTGATTATTTTTGCCCCCATTTGGGGGGTTGCTGGGAAAACATTTGCAAAACAAAACTGTGTGCTCATACGGTTATGTATTGAACTATTTGACTTCTGTGGAGAACATTGTAAAATAAAATTCTTAGATCTAGTAAATAAATCTGAAAACATTTTTATTTCATTAGGTTTTTTTGTTTTTTTTTGCTTGCTTGCTTATAAACCTACTATACTGTGACACTGTACAATAAGGTTATATGTGTTAAAGGGCTAGTTCAACCAAAAATGTTAATTCTGTCATTAATTACTCACCCTCATGTCGTAGGACTTTCATTCATCTTCAGAACACTAATGAAGATATTTTAATGAAATGTGAGAGATTTCTGTCCCTCTATTGACAGTCCACACAACTACCACTTCAACACTTCAAAAAAAAGTTCTTAAAGAGATTGGAAAACTAATCCATATGAATTGAACAGTTTAGTTCAGGAGACATGGTCACTTTGTATGCTGAACAGATTTAATTCACTTAAACATTCATCAATTCACACATCAGTTGTGGTAAATGGAAGCTCAAGCATGTTTGTTTGATATAGGTTTGATATCTTGTGTCAGGCAGCACATTTGAGCTTCCACAAGAACCAATGAGGTTCATTCTCGTGTTACGCAACACGTTTGAGCTTCCACAAGAACCAATGAGGTTAATTCTCGTGTTGCGCAGCACGTTTGAGCTTCTGCAATAACCAATGAGGTTCATTGTTGTGTTACGCAGCACTTTTGAGCTTCCACAAGAACCAAGGTTCATTCTTGTTTTACACAACACGTTTGAGCTTCCGCAAGAACCAGTGAGGTTCATTATCATGTTGCACAGCACTTTGAGCTTTTACAAGAACCAATGAGGTTCATTCTCATGTTACGCAGCATGTTTGAACTTCAGCAAGAACTAATGAGGTTCATTCTTGTGTGTTACGCAGCACGTTTGAGCTTCTGCAAGAACCAATGAGGTTCATTCTCGAGTTACGCAGTGCGTTTGAGCTTCAGCAAGAACCAGTGAGGTTCATTCTTGTGTGTTACACAGCATATTTGAGGTTCCACAAGAACCAATGAGGTTTATTCTCGTGTTGTACAGCACTTTTGAGCTTCCACAAGAATCAGTAAGGTTCATTCATGTGTTACGCAGCACGTTTGAGCTTCCGCAAGAACCAGTTAGGTTCATTCTCGTGTTACGCAGCATGTTTTTGCTACCACAAGAACCAATGATGTTCATTCTCATGTTACACAGCACTTTTGAGCTTCTGCAAGAACCAATGAGGTTCATTCTTATGTTACGCAGCATGTTTGAACTTCAGCAAGAACTACTGAGGTTCATTCTTGTGTGTTACGCAGCACGTTTGAGCTTCAGCAAGAACCAATGAGGTTCATTCTCGTGTTACGCAGCATGTTTGAGCTTAAGCAAGAACCAATGAGGTTCATTCTCGTGTTGTGCAGGATGTTTGAGTTTCAGCTAGAGGTTCATTCTCGTGTTAAGCAGCATATTTGAGCTTCCACAAGAACCAATGAGGTTCATTCTTGTGTTATGCAGGAAATTTGAGCTTCAGCTAGAACCAATGAGGTTCATTCTTGTGTGTTACGCAGCATGTTTGAGGTTCCACAAGAACCAATGAGGTTTATTCTCTTGTTAGGCAGCATGTTTGAGCTTCCACAAGAACCAGTGAGGTTAATTCTCATGTCTCATGGAGCACATTTGAGCTTCCACAAGAACCAATAAGGTTCATTCTTGTGTTACGCAGCATGTTTGAGCTTCAGCAAGAACCAATGACGTACATTCTCTTGTCATGCAGCACGTTTGAGCTTCCACAAGAACCAATGAGGTTCATTCTCGTGTTATGCAGGACATTTGAGCTTCAGCTAGAACCGTTGAGGTTCATTCTCCTATTACACAATGCGTTTGAGCTTCAACAAGAACCAGTGAGGTTCATTCTTGTGTAGTACGCAGCACGTTTGACGTTCCACAAGAACCGTTGAGGTTCATTCTCATATTACACAGCACGTTTGTGCTTCCTCAAGAACCAATGAGGTTCATTTTCATGTGTTACACAGCACATTTGAGCTTCCACAAGAACCAATGAGGTTCATTCTCATGTTACGCACCATGTTTGAGCTTCAGCAAGAACCAATGATGTTCATTCTTGAGTTACGCAGAATGTTTGAGCTTCAGCTAGAACCAGTGAGGTTCATTCTTGTGTGTTACGCAGCATGTTTGAGGTTCCACAAGAACCAATGAGGTTTATTCTCTTGTTAGGCAGCATGTTTGAGCTTCCACAAGGACCAGTGAGGTTAATTCTCATGTCTCATGAAGCACATTTGAGCTTCCACAAGAACCAATAAGGTTCATTCTTGTGTTACGCAGCATGTTTGAGCTTCAGCAAGAACCAATGACGTACATTCTCTTGTCATGCAGCACGTTTGAGCTTCCACAAGAACCAATGAGGTTCATTCTCGTGTTATGCAGGACATTTGAGCTTCAGCTAGAACCGTTGAGGTTCATTCTCCTATTACACAATGCGTTTGAGCTTCAACAAGAACCAGTGAGGTTCATTCTTGTGTAGTACGCAGCACGTTTGACGTTCCACAAGAACCGTTGAGGTTCATTCTCATATTACACAGCACGTTTGTGCTTCCTCAAGAACCAATGAGGTTCATTTTCATGTGTTACACAGCACATTTGAGCTTCCACAAGAACCAATGAGGTTCATTCTCATGTTACGCACCATGTTTGAGCTTCAGCAAGAACCAATGATGTTCATTCTTGAGTTACGCAGAATGTTTGAGCTTCAGCTAGAACCAGTGAGGTTCATTCTTGTGTGTTACGCAGCATGTTTGAGGTTCCACAAGAACCAATGAGGTTTATTCTCTTGTTAGGCAGCATGTTTGAGCTTCCACAAGGACCAGTGAGGTTAATTCTCATGTCTCATGAAGCACATTTGAGCTTCCACAAGAACCAATAAGGTTCATTCTTGTGTTACGCAGCATGTTTGAGCTTCAGCAAGAACCAATGACGTACATTCTTTTATTACGCAGCGCGTTTGAGCTTCCACAAGAACCAATGAGGTTCATTCTCATGTTATGCAGGACATTTGAGCTTCAGCTAGAACCGTTGAGGTTCATTCTCATATTACACAATACGTTTGAGCTTCAGCAAGAACCAGTGAGGTTCATTCTTGTGTAGTGCGCAGCACATTTGAAGTTCCACAAGAACCAGTGAGGTTCATTCTCGTGTTACGCAGCACTTTTGAGCTTCCACAAGAACCAGTGAGGTGCATTCTTGTGTTACGCAGTACGTTTGTGCTTCCTCAAGAACCAATGAGGTTCATTTTCATGTGTTACACAGCACGTTTGAGTTTCCACAAGAACCAATGTGGTTCATTCTCATGTTACGCAGCACATTTGAGCTTCCACAAGAACCAATGAGTTTCATTCTCGTGTTACGCAGCATGTTTGAGCTTCAGCAAGAACCAGTGAGGTTCATTCTCGAGTTACGCAGAATGTTTGAGGTTCCACAAGAACCGTTGACGTTCATTTGTGATACGCACCAATGTTTGAGCTTCAGCAAGAACCAGTCAGGTTCATTCTTGTATGTTACGTAGCTTGTTTGAGGTTCCACAAGAACCAATGAGGTTTATTCTTGTGTTACGCAGCATGTTTGAGGTTCCACAAGAACCAGTGAGGTTCATTCTTGTGTTACACAGCACATTTGAGGTTTAGCTAGAACCAATGAGGTTCATTCTCGTGTGTTACGCAGCACATTTGAGTTTCCGCAAGAACCAATGAGGTTCATTCTCGTGTTACGCAGCACGTTTGAGCTTCCGCAAGAACTAATGAGGTTCATTCTTGTGTGTTACGCAGCCCATTTGAGTTTCCGCAAGAACCAATGAGGTTCATTCTCGTGTGTTATGCAGCACGTTTGTGCTTCTGCAAGAACCAATGAGATTCATTCTCATGTTACACAGCACGTTTGTGCTTCCACAAGAACCAATGAGGTTCATTCTCGTGTGTTACACAGCACATTTGAGCTTCCACAAGAACCAATGAGGTTCATTCTCGTGTTACACAGCATGTTTGAGCTTCCGCAAGAACCAATGAGATTCATTCTCTTGTTACGCAGCACATTTGAGTTTCCGCAAGAACCAATGAGGTTCATTCTCGTGTGTTATGCAGCACGTTTGTGCTTCCGCAAGAACCAATGAGGTTCATTCTCGTGTGTTATGCAGCACGCGTTTGTGCTTCATAAGAACCAATGAGGTTCATTCTCATGTTACACAGCACGTTTGTGCTTCCACAAGAACCAATGAGGTTCATTCTCATGTTACACAGCACGTTTGTGCTTCCACAAGAACCAATGAGGTTCATTCTCATGTTACACAGCACGTGTGTGCTTCCACAAGAACCAATGATGTTCATTCTCGTGTTACACAGCATGTTTGAGCTTCCGCAAGAACCAATGAGATTCATTCTCTTGTTACGCAGCACATTTGAGTTTCCGCAAGAACCAATGAGGTTCATTCTCGTGTGTTATGCAGCACGTTTGTGCTTCCGCAAGAACCAATGAGGTTCATTCTCGTGTGTTATGCAGCACGTTTGTGCTTCCGCAAGAACCAATGAGGTTCATTCTCTTGTGTTATGCAGCACATTTGTGCTTCCGCAAGAACCAATGAGGTTCATTCTCATGTTACACAGCACGTTTGTGCTTCCACAAGAACCAATGAGGTTCATTCTCATGTTACACAGCACGTGTGTGCTTCCACAAGAACCAATGATGTTCATTCTCTTGTTACGCAGCACATTTGAGCTTCCACAAGAACCAATGAGGTTCATTCTCGTGTGTTGCGCAGCACGTTTGAGCTTCCACAAGAACCAATGAGGTTCATTCTCGGTTTGTTCTCCCACATCAAGCAAGTACAGTTGAGCTTCTGTTTATGTTCGTTGATCAATTTTTATATGTAAATAAAAGCCTACATTCAATCTGTTCATATAAAGTGACCGAGTCTCTTTGTACTAAACCACTCGATTCTTATGGATTACTTTTATGATCTCTTTATAAACTTTTTGAAAGTGGTAGTTTCATGGACTGTCATTTTTGTTTTGAAGATGAAGGAAAGTCGTACGGGTTTAGAATGGCATGAGGGCATGAGATTTTTTATTTTAATTTTATTTATTTTTTGGGGGTGAAATAATCTTTAATGTTAAAATTTTTAATGTTAAAATTTTTAAATAAACATGAATCCAGATTAATGAATTATGTAGAAAAAGAGGGACCACCACCCCGGTCTGCCGGTCCAGAGGCACTGTCCCCAACCGCCACGCGATGTTGCAGAGGCGTGTCAGCCAAGACAGCCCCACAACATCCAGAGACTTGAGGTACTCAGGGCGGATCTCATCGACCCCCGGTGCCTTGCCACCGAGGAGCTTTTTAACTACCTTGATGACTTCAGCCCGGGTGATGGATGAATCCACCTCTGAGCCCTCAGTCACTGCTTCCTCAATGGAAGACGTGTTGGTGGGATTGAGGAGATCCTCAAAGTATTCCTTCCACCGTCCGACGATATCCCCAGTTGAGGTCAACAGCTGCCCATCTCCACTGTAAACAGTGTTGGTAGGGCACTGCTTCCCCCTCCTGAGGCGGCGAACGGTTTGCCAGAATCTCTTCGAGGCCAACCGATAGTCTTTCTCCATGGCCTCCACAACTATCCGGGCTGCAGTCCGCTTGGTCTGCCTGTACCCGTCAGCTGCCTCAGGAGTCCCACAAGCCAACCAGGCCCGATAGGGCTCCTTCTTCAGCTTGACGGCATCCCTTACTTCCGGTGTCCACCACCGGGTTCGGGGATTTCTGCCTCGACAGGCACCGGAGACCTTACGGCCACAGCTCCGAGCAGCCGCGTCGACAAGGGAGGTGGAGAACATGGTCCACTCGGATTCAATATCTCCAGACTCCCTCGGGATCCGGTCGAAGCTCTGTCGGAGGTGGGAGTTGAAGATCTCTCTGACAGGGGGCTCAGCCAAACGTTCCCAACAGACCCTCACAGTATGTTTGGGTCTCCCGAGTCTGTCTAGCTTCCTCCCCCACCATCGGATCCAACTCACTACCAGGTGGTGATCAGTTGACAGCTCCGCCCCTCTCTTCACCCGAGTGTCCAAGACATACGGCCGGAAGTCAGATGAGACGACCACAAAGTCGATCATCGACCTCCGGTCTAGGGTGTCCTGGTGCCACGTGCACTGATGGACACCCTTATGCTTGAACATGGTGTTCGTTATGGATAAGCCGTGACTAGCACAGAAATCCAATAACAGAACACCACTCGGGTTCAGATCGGGGGGCCGTTCCTCCCAATCACGCCCCTCCAGGTATCACTGTCACTGCCCACGTGTGCGTTGAAGTCCCCAGTAGAATGATGGAGTCTCCAGTTGGAGCACTTTCCAGCACCCCTCCCAGAGACCTCATTAGGGCCGGGTACTCCGCACTGCCGTTTGGCCCGTAGGCACATACGACAGTGAGAGACCTATCCCCTACCCGAAGGCGCAGGGAAGCGACCCTCTCATTCACCGGGTTGAACTCCAACACATGGCAGCTGAGCTGGGGGGCTATAAGAAAACCCACTCCAGCCCGCCGCCTCTCACCATGGGCAACTCCAGAGTGGTAGAGAGTCCAGCCTCTCTCAAGAAGTGTGGTTCCAGAGCCCAAGCTGTGCATGGAAGTGAGCCCGACTATCTCTAGCCGGTACCTCTAAACCTCCCGCACAAGCTCAGGCTCCTTCCCCGCCAGCGAGGTGACATTCCATGTCCCTAAAGCCAGTTTCCGTGTCCAGAGATCGGGTCGTCGGGGGCTTAGCCTTCGACTGCTGCCCGATCCACTATGCACCGGCCCCATATGATCCCTCCTGCAGGTGGTGAGCCCACGGGAGGGTGGCCCCACGTTGCTCATTCGGGCTGAGCCCGGCCGGGCCCCATGGGGGTAGGCCCGGCCACCAGGCGCTCGCATACGAGCCCCAACCCCGGGCCTGGCTCCATAACGATACAGATATAGTTTTAAAATCATTCTGAATGTAAAAGAATAGTCCACACCTAAAACAGCACAGAAAAACAATATCATTGGAATCACTTTCACATTTTTGTTCCTGTTGCACGATAAAAACATTGACAGCCAGTCAGAATCCATCCTGCTTTAAAGAGCTTGAATGTGCTTGTAAACAAAATTATATTGTACATTAATATGGATGCTAATATAGTTATATTTATCTTTATAGTTATTGTTCTTGATGTGAACAGACCTTTACAGTGATGCAGAATGTAGCTTGACATTTAAAGTTCAGTCAAGATTTTTACTTACAAAAAAAAAGTGAATGAATTCAATTAAAAAACTATGCAAACTGTTTTTAAGTTCTACAAAAATCTCATGTTTTGCAGTGTAATAAATAGTCAGTTCATTACACACGATCTGTTGTGAGATGTGCAAGTGTTCAGGGTGTATGTGCACATGCTGTTGTTCACGCAATTGTTTATCTAAGCGTGTGAATGCTCCAGTGTGACATATTTGTGTGCGGGACCGGGTGTTGACTCAATCAACACAGCTTCTGATTGTGTTGGGCTGTGTAAAGAGGCCTCACCAAGTGGAAAATCATGGACGCTCAAGAGCTCTCCACACAAAAGCAGACAAAACACAACCCTAAGAGTGCCTTAGAGCGCCGTGCAGGTCACATGTGACATCAGCCCACTAACAGGGCTTCCGCCATAACCTCTTTTCCCTCCTCGCTGTGGGATAAAACAATCATAACCAATAAGGAATGCAAGTGTGTCCTTAATGGCTAAAGGCTCTTAAGGATTCAGGCATTTCCAGATGGGACTCAGCAGAGGACGGTCTGATGGTGTTTGACAAAGTCAAATGTGTTGCTGCATGTGTGTAAATATCGGCGATTTCATCGAGACAATGGTAAGCCAATTACTGCAAACAAACTCCTGAGGCTGAGATGTAACATAGGAACGCATAATGAGTCCACTAAAAAGCCATTTCTCTTCAAAATGGACTGACTCTTGTGAAACTGCTTCAGTTCAAGGATGAAAAGCCTTCCATTAATAGAGACAGATGGGAAATCTAAGGATGCTAGTCTGAGAAGTACTGGTGGAGTGTTCAAAATAAGACATACAGATCTAAAAAATTAAGAAAGTAAATGGATTTCCATCCATTTTGATTTGATTGGCAAATGTAAAAGCAAACAAAGCCAATCGCAAGCACGTTGCATGCACTGGTTCACAGAAAGTTCATGTGAGGTTTGATGATAGGAATCATTATTATGACAGTGATGATTAATATTAATAAATGCTGCACTGTAAGAAAAAAAACAAAAACACTTGAAATATAAAATATAAAAACAGCTGTGGTTGCCAGAACTTTACCATAAAAATTCAATAGTAACATTTTAGGTTTTACGGATTTAACCTAAATTTACAGTTTACAATTTTTTTTTCTTTTTTTTTTAAATGTACAGTTTTTGGAAGTGAAAAAGAACAAGCAATCTTAAAATTTACATTGAAAAAACATAACCATTCCCAGAATTCCCTGACAGGTCACATTTGGTGTTTTTTCATTGAAATGTTTCTTTGTTTTTGTTTTTCTTATCAGTTATATACATGCTTTATCATCAGGCTTTATGACAAATTTTAGTACTTCATTGGGTCGGTATTTTAACAGTTATTGATCAGTTAAATAAAATATAAACTGATCAATAACTGTTCAAATACCAACCCAATGAAATACTAAATTAATTGCTTGTTTGGTACAAACTGTATATTTTACAGTATTTTGCTGTAAAATTACATGACATTTTAGGGATAATATGAGTTTGTGTTATGATTGGATGGGTTTTAATATTATATTTCAGGGTATGTTTACATGACAACAATGTACTAAAAACAAACGACAACGTTGTCAAAGCAATCCCCGTTCACATGGATCTGTGAAAATGACTACAAAGGCTGTATTATGCATGCCAGGTCAGTAGTTGGTCACTTTGTCAAGAAACACCCGCAAACACGTAATGATGTTTTATTAACAAAGTTCAGGAGGAACACGTTCAAATGATCTATCCAATCATGTCATTCCAACCAGCTGTCAGCAATCAGTAATCAACATGTCTAGCCAATCAGCACAAGTGGAGGATTATATAAATGCAAGTTGCTCAAGTTTAGGAATAGGAATGTTGTCCCATTCTTGTCTAATACAGGCTTCTAGTTGCTCAACTGTCTTAGGTCTTCTTTGTCGCATCTTCCTCTTTATGATGCGCCAAATGTTTTCTATGGGTGAAAGATCTGGACTGCAAGATCCAAACTTTTTTGGAATGTCCAAAAATCCAATAAAATATTTGGCATGACATTTCAAAATGTCTCACTTTCAACATTTGATATGTTATCTATATTCTATTGTGAATAAAATATAAGTTTATGAGATTTGTAAATTATTGCATTCCTTTTTTATTCACAAATTGTACAGTGTCCCAACTTTTTTGAAATTGGGTTTGTAAGTGTGAAATACGCATGCGTGAGCATGTAATACTCGTGCATTACATCACCGTTTTCACGAATTCACGTTTTTGTTGTTTACATGGTAAATGTATCATTTTCAAAACCTTGCACTTTGAAACCATTTTCAAAAGCTTATAAAACGGTATTGTTGTGTATATGAACTGCCAAAATGCATTAAAAAAAATTATGTTTTCCATTGAAAACGGTTTTGTGTAAATATAACCTCAGGTCTGTGCCTCAGTTTTCTCTCGTTTCTCTGATTTAGTTAGTCTCTAGGTTACAAGTGGTTTGATTAAGTTGCTACAGATGTTTCACGTTTCTTTAATTGGTTTGTTCTGTCTATTTAAGCCCTGTGTTTCTTTCAGTGCATTGTCAGTCTTTATCAGTTCTGTCTATATTCTTCTGCTCTCGCAGGGGAACCAATCCCTAGAGGAACACGCACAGGCTTTTCTGGACCTTCAGTATCTAGACCACTATGGCACCAGCCTGTGTGTGTTTTTCCTGAACAATAGGACCAGTTCTTGCCTGAATACGGGCCTCTGGGGATCTTTAAGGAGTATGTGGGTACTCCTCCACAACGGTTCCCCATTCACCATCTACGAGAGCAGGGAGGAGAGCAGAGCGTCAACCATTACCACCAGCCCAGCAACAGCAACACCGGAGCCCACCACAGACAGTGAGCCAGAGCCTACCATGATTAAAGATGTGACGACCCTGAGTCTCCTCCTCCTGATTTCCATTGGTGCTGATCATGGGAGTTCCTGATTGGCTAATCTTCTATTAATTGATAATTAGTTAGAGTACAAGAGAGTGCTGTGTCTCATTCTAATTGGGCACCTCAGGGAGAAAGGATTCTTCCTGAGGGTCTCTTTTGTATGCTTTATCTTACACCTGTAGCGTCATTTTTGTTATCTTTGTTTGTTTGTTTGTTTACTTTTACTCCTAGACTTTATTATTGTTATTATTTGGGTATATGTTTAATTGTAATAAAATTCTTATTTGATTGAACATCTTGCCTGATCCCTCTTTCATGTTGCGATCTGAAACGAGCTGGTCGTAACAAAGAGCCTGAGCCAAATCCAGATATCTCCCCAGAGCCTGAGCCAATCACGTCTGATCAGGTGTGTGAGCCAGCAAACATCGCCTGTGCCCCTGGGAGCACTGGTGGAGTATGAGGGGATGTCTTGAAACCCAACCCTGTCGACAACAACTGATGAACTGCTCATAAACTGGGAGAGTGAGTCCTTAATGCCAATTTCTATTCCCTGCACTGAGCCTTACAATGTTGGTAGTACTGAGCTCTTAGTTTTGATTTTCCCATCCTGCCTCCCGCTGGCATGTTTTGTACCAGCCTAGAAATCTGTTCCTGGATTTTAAGCCTGTTCTGGGTTACCCTGTTGTGCTTCTCTGTTTTCCCTCATCTGTACTGCCAAGGACTGCAGCCTGCACTGCCTCTCCTCAGTCCTTTACTGCCTCTACTCAGCTCATGCCCACTACTCCTCCTAGGTCTGTTGAGCAGTTGGCTTCACTGTTGGTCCTCCCTCCCTCTGCTCCACCAGGCTTTCTTGTCCCTCCAGCTGTGCCTTGGTCGGTTGTCATTATGTCTACGCCATGGACTTCCAGGGCTTCTTTCTTCGTCCCTCCACCCCTTTGGCTCTGTCGAGCTCTGCCTTCTCTCCGGCTCCACCTTTGCCTTAGTCCTCCAGTGCCACGACTCCACCTCAGTTGCTCATCGCCTGGTCCTTGTAGTTCCACCTGTGTCTCCACAACCAGCTTCATCTCAGTCACTCATCCCCCTGGTTCCAGGTACCAAGCCTCCACCATGGCTCCTCCCTGCCTTGACTCTGCTGTGGGCTTGCATCATGGACATTCTGCTGGCGGTACCACGCTGGCTTCTCTTGCAATCATCTCCGCCCTGACCCTGCCTGTACTGTCATGGTTCCATACCCCCCACCTAAGCCCACTCCACTATTGAACTCTTGTGTTTTTGTTGATGTTATTTGTAAGGCATGAAAATGCACCTTTTTGATGGGAGTGGGGAGTGTTAGGGATAATCTGAGTGTGTGATATGTTTGGATGGGTTTTGCATTATGTTTCAGTTCTGTGTCTCAGTTTTCTCTTGTTTCTCTGTGTTTCAGTTAGTCTCCTAGATTACAAATAGTTTGATTAAGTTCTCACAGGTGTTTCACATTTCTTTGATTGGTTAGTTCTGTCTGTTTAAGCCCTGTGTTTCTTTCAGTTCATTGTCAGTTCTACTTAAGTCGGTAAAGTCTTAAGTTTAGTTAAGTTGGTTGTTCTGTTCCTTTTGATAATAAAACGAAGACTGCTGCATTTAGATCCTTTGTTCTTAATTATTGCAACCATTTTGTGACAGAAATGTCCATTAGATTTATTACAGTTACCATTAACCAATTAACAGGTTTTTATCGAAGCATTTATACAGTCTTTTACCATTAAAACTATGCAAATATTTTACAGTGTGCCAAAACATCTTTCCATTTGATTTTTCACAGTGGGCTTGAGCTTCTACAATATTTGTGCATTTTGCAACAGATTGGGGAAGAGAATAGAGCAATGAAGAAAGGCAAGCCAGAGAAAGTGGGCGGGGGAGGGATTCAGGCACACCGAGGTCTCCTATGCCCCAGCCCCAAAAAGGAAACATGGGAGAAACATATGTAATTTTCACCACAGGGTCCTGGGTAATTGAGTCATTTAAAATACAGATACGTAGATGAATAAAAGCTAAGGGGGAAGGTAATAAGACAGAAGAGTACCCTCCGGAGATCCAATTGACGATTTCTTACAAGAACAGAAACTGTTTTCTTTCTTTTCTTCCACAGAGCTTTTATGTGTTGTCATTTCAGCCAGATACCTACCTCAAGTAATTTTGTTTTCATTTGGCTCCTTTTGTAATGCTTTCCTTTAGTGAGAATGAAGGCAATTTGTCTCCGATGGCCTCTTGCCTTTTGAAGACAGATTTCACTTAGTGAATGCAAGTGAGATATGGGTTTTTGTTCTGAAAGGAAATATTGCTTTTGGGACGTTTCTCTCCTCAGGAAGATTTGATAATTTACCAAATGACTGTAGCCCAGCATTGCCATTGTTGAGTTTATCTTTGAATGGTACTTCTTGATTCTAATGTCTTGCAGTTATTTGTCTCTTTTCTGAATCTGAGGTTTACAAAACTCACTTCTAATTCTCATGTAAAGCAATACAAGTTATCTCAGGATCCTGTTGTTAAAGGGGTTCATTTTCACTTTAAAGAGGTCACTCTCACAGACCGGTGACACTTTAGGCTGACAATATGAAGATGTTGCTGAAGTTACTTGCTTCTTTCATTTAACATTTTGTATTTAAGTTTACCTGTTCAGTGTGATGGCTAAATGGGACTACAGGGTGTCAGGGACATTAAGCGTCACTTTTAAGCAAATGCTTATTTCAGTCAAGTCAAGTAAAAGCTTTAAAAAATACTGATACAGTATTTTATGTTGAAGAATAAAACATGAATATATCTCGAGGTTGTATTGCACAGACCTTATTTCAGGCATTTAACCCAAAATCTATTTAAAACCCCCACTGACTTCTGGTCTATGTAACCTAGTATAGTGCTAAACTAATTTCCAGGTTTTGGCCTTAAAAAAGTCATCCCTGTAACACTATTATACACCGTGTTCCAAATTATTTGAACGTCATTTTTGTTTGTTTTTTTCTAAACAGTATGATTAAGGATTTTTTATCCTCAACAATATGGATTGTGTTGAATGTGAAAGAAATGATAATGACAACAGCTTCAACAGAAATCTGTCATGTGTGTTGCAGATCATTTTTCAAAAAACTGAACATATTTACAGTTCAAGTGACAAATATTTATATATTTAAAAAATATATAAATTTCCTTAAAAATATATAAAGCCCTTCTTTGAGATGGCTTTAACTCTGATCTATTGAACTTGTAAGTCTATGTATAGTTTCTGCCTGGATGTCAGTATCGCCTCCCAGAGCTGCTGTTTTGAGGTATACTGCCGCCCACCCTCATAGATCTTCGTTTTAAGGATGCTCCGCAGGTTCTCAATAGGATTGAGGTCAGGGGATGATGGTGGCCACACCATGAATTTTTCTTCTTTTATTCACAGCGTAACCAAGGAGTCAGTGATGTATTTTGCAGAATGGGATGATGCGTTGTCCTGCATGAAAATAATTTTAAAAGAATTTTTTTTATAGGCATGGTTTTTCTATTTATGCCATGGCAGAAAATTGTCCCTCAGGGACCCTCTTTGCGAGCGTAGGGGTGGCTAAAATGCAGCTTAATGCACAACTGCCAGCCTCTGAAGCAATGTAAAGGCAACATAAGGGCCAGGGTGGCACTGGCCCATTCAGACTGATGGCTGGTCAACCCAATCAATTGAGACAGACATAAAAAATAAAAAAAAATGTGGGAAAGGAGGAAAAGCATAAAAATAATCCCTCAAATACGTTAATTTAGCAGATGTCCCTCCCGAAACTTTGCAGCATGTACGTGGCCACTGGTCAAGCATGAAAAACAACATTTTTATTCAAATTCAGGATTCACCAGCATGCAGAACAAAAATTCTGGCTTTGAGCGGTGATTGAATTCTACCTTAAACACATTTGATTGGCCATTGCGTTCAAGAAATCAACAGATTGGCTATTGCTCAAAGCTGCAAAAATATGTTGTAAATAGAAACCTTTAATGCTCTAGATATGCAATATGCACAGGATTGTTTTATTACGATATTATTACGGAGCTCCGCCTATGATTATTTATCTTTGTTAATTCCTTAAACATTATGATATAATTTCAACAATATAATATTCAGGGCCATTATAAGGAAGGAAAACAAATGTTTGTTGAGATGTGTCCTAGTGGTGGGGAGCCACAGCCTGTAAAAGTGTGTTAATAGTGTTAGTAATTAAGTCTGGTAGCATACTATAGCTTGCTTTGTAGACCACTGTTTGCTCAAAGAAAATTAGTCATCAACATTCTCTGACTAGGTTTGGGAACTGAGAACTTTAAAAAAGAAATACCAAAATCGAACATTATCGATGCACAATTACATTGATAAACAGCAAAATTACATTTATAAAGTTTCCTACATCACTTAATGGACCGATTTCCAGGGTTCTCAGAAGTAGAAGTCGTCATAGTTGCTTGGGTAAACTTCTAGTGGTGAACAGAAACTTTGTTAGCATTTAACAATATATATATATATATATATATATATATATTGAGAGATTAAGTTTTTCTTTCATAAGAAATTTGTTGTCACTTCCTGCTGTATTAGAAACTTGCAGCAGCGTTAACCAGTTTTCTGTGATTTAATGTCAAGTTAATAAAACAATGTATATGAGCATATAGTGTTATAAATGTATATACATGAAAATATAAAATAAAAAAAAACTCATCTTACAGTATGATGTTAATCACTGAGGAAATGTGTCATCAGTCTATGAAAATGGTCCATCAGTGGTGCAGCAACACCCTTACATTGCTAAACATGCGATCGCACTTCCAAACATTTTTTACCTTTTATGAGACATATGACTCAAGCACTGTACTCTGACTCCTGAATGAATTACTCTTAAGAGTTGGTTCTTTTTAGTTATTCCAAAACAAACAGTGCAACCCGTGTTGTCCGATTCCCAAAATAATTACTCTAATGAAGTAAATACATACATACAAATACAGCAAACTATCGGTGAGAAAAATTTGCACTAACAATATGCACTTTGTCAGTAGTCAAAAATTCTAAATTGAGTGAATTATGTTGACAATTATTGCATTACATTTCTGCCACCTCTAAAGAGAATTTGAAAGTCATTAAAATACACAAAAGAAATAGTATTATCTATTATTTGGCAAATGGAATAATTTTTTTATTATTATTATTATTATTATTATCATTATTATTCCTTTAGACCATTAAGGAACTGTAACTGATCAATTCTTATCCAATTACTACCTCTGACCACTGGTGCACCCTAACAGTCACATTCTGTTAACTACTACATCTCACTCTCACTATGTAGATAAGTCATCACCATGCAAGAGAAGGTAATGCGATATTCCCTTCACCCTAACATTCGCACACACACACATGCCACTACAGTAAGAATGCATCTCTTATCTGTCTTATCGCTCCAATCAGTGCCATCTGGACCTACAGGCCAGGTGTGTGACCAGGGCAGGTCTTGGGTCACCTCTGTCACTCGGAGGGGTCAGAGGAGGAGATGCATTGAGCTCATTCACTTCAGTTCTGGGGGTTGGATTTCGGGCCGTTAAGGTGCAAGTCAGGCTTCCTCCATGAGGATCACCTATCAGACACGCTGAGAAGGGTATTGTATTGTGTAGGTGAAAGTGAATTCCCTCCTCCAGAAATAGAAATTATAACGTAATGATTTACTTGTTGCTGTGCGTTCTTAATTGGGTATTCAAACCAGAGTAAATGTCAGGCTTTTTTCAACACGGAAGTGTCCATAGATATTTAATCTGTAATATTTGTATCTTATCATACAGTTATACTGTATTTCTGTATACTGTACTGTATGTTGATACATCCAACCTTTGAATGATTCCAAAAATGTATATTCATTATAAAGATGGTCATGGAGATATAAGATTTTAATAATTTACTTTTTTCTTTTCGAAGTTTAGAAATTACATTTAAAATTAGGCTTCATCAATATGCAAGACTGTGAACTCAGGTTCTTCAAAAAGATAAAAGATCTTGTTGAGAAGGAAAATAATATTAGCTGTTTAACCACATTTTTAATGGATATTTTCTTATGTAAGTTTTGAGAAAATGCATTATGACTTTCAGCAATCTTTTATCCATATTGATATTTTAGCTGACAGTAATACTTTTAAAAGGGGGAACCTATAAGGCGTCTTTTGCAGGTCATATATGTTGAGATAAAAGCCTTACTTGTAGATGCAGTGCATTTTAAAAGGAAAGGGCTGCCATGTTAGCTAGAGTAATGACTCACCTGGAGGGTTTGAATGCTGGCATTCTCTGGCTAATTAAACCTTTAAGACATTGATACAGACAGGTGGAAAGCAGTGTTTTCAGCTTCTCGGGGATGTCAGGGAATTATGCTTTCTTTGAATATGACTCATTAAGCATGACAATATACAGCTTCTCAACAATAAATGCAGGTATTTGCAGGTTTTGAAGTTTGAATGATTTAAAATAATCCACGTATTTATTCAATTCATTCACTACATTTATGAAATTCCTGCAAATTCACACATCATGTGCCTTGCCTCAATTGATCTGCACACGAAAATATAATGAGTAAAGCATGAAATGGAAGTATGCCTTGCATTAAAAAAGCCCTCCACTGGAGTACTCATAAATCCCTGGTATTTTTGACTTACCAGTGTTTTAAATTTATTTAAATCCTCTCATAAAAACATTTTATGCAATGTGTGCTCGGTGTTCAAAGACAAAAAAAAGTGACAGTTGGTATGCAGAGATTTTTATTTGTCGAGCCATCCATTAAGTCTCAGCCATGCTGGAGTCTTTTCAGCAAAAATGCAAAAAGGACCTTGAAATGGCAAACAGTTGGAGAATGGAGCGTCTGGCTAACATGGGAATTTGCCAACTCTCTGACCCTCTCACCGCTTGTCCTGTTGAGAGAAACAGAGAAAGAGATCTTAACCATCCTAAAAGAAATGGAAAGAGGCTTTAAGTTATCCCGTGAGTGACGTACACTATTGTGCGATATGATGGCACTGTCCATTGGCACTGATCTTTTCATCTATGATCTATGATCCCCTGAATTATTTCCTATTGTAGGTAAATAGGAGAGAGGGGAAAACAAGGAACCATGCCATAATGTCTGTGAAGGTTCAGTGAAGTATCCACTGGATTAAGTTCAGACTGAGCTCAGTTTGAGGACAAAAATGTTCAAGACGTGATGAGGGAAGCACGGCAGGCTTCAAAGGCGAGATTATACACACAGACGAAATCCTGCGATTTGCAGGGTCTACTGTAGACATTCCTGAACAGCAAGTGTCTTTGCTCAAAGCTCTTATTTACATATTTTTGCAAGCTTTGTGCAAATGTATTCTCTTGCATACACTAAAAATAATTTTGAAGTTATAAATACAGTATAACAAAGATTATTGGAGTACCTTTTGCAATATCATTTAAGTCTGTTTAATTCAATGTGTTACTTGTGATTCTTTGTAATTTGTGAAATTCAGTCAAAATTGTTCCTACAGCAGTTTGTTTTGTAGTGTAATGAGCATACTGCCATTTATACCAAGAAAAAAACTGTGTACAATTCACTAACAATGAACATACACTATATAGCCAAAAGTTTTAGGACACCTGCCTTTACATGCACATGAATTTTAATGACATCTCATTCTTAATCCGTAGGGTTCAATATGGAACCCTTTGGGTTGGCCCACCCTTTGCAGCTATAATTCATCCCAAAGGTATTCTATTGGGTTGAGGTGCAGGCCAGTCAAGTTCCTCCACACCAAACTCACTCATCCATTCACACGGCCATCCTCAAACTGTTCCCACAAAGTTGGGAGAATGAAATTGTCCAAAATGTCTTGGTATACTGAAGCATTAAGAGTTCCTTTTACTGGAACTAAGGGGCCAAGCCCAACCCCTGAAAAACAACCCCACACCATAATCCCCCCTCCACTATACTTTACACTTGGAACAATGCAGTCAAGCAAGTACTGTTCTCCTGGCAACCGCCAAACCCAGACTCGTCCATCGGATTGCCAGACAGAGAAGCGTGATTGGTCACTCCAGAGAACACATCTCCACTGCTCTAGAGTCCAGTGGCGGCGTGCTTTACACCATTGCATCTGACACTTTGCATTGCACTTGGTGCTGTAAGGCTTGGATACAGCTGCTCGGCCATGGAAACCCATTCCATGAATCTCTCTACACACTGCTCTTGAACAAAGTGTGGAGGTCTGTAGCTATTGACTCTGCAGAAAGTTAGTGACTTTTGCTCACTGTGCACCTCAGCATGGACTGATCCCACTCTGTGATTTTACATGGCCTACCACTTCATGGCTGAGTTGCTGTTGTTCCCAATTGCTTCCACTTTGTTATAATACCACTAACAGTTGGCGGTGGAATATTAAGTGAGGAAATTTCACAAATGGACTTATTGCACAGGTGGCAACCTATCACAGTACCACGTTTGAATTCACTGAGCTCCTGAGAGCGACCTATTATTTCACAAATGTTTGTAGAAGCAGTCTGCATTCCTAGGTGCTTCATTTTATGCACCTGTGGCCATGGAAGTGATTGGAACACCTGAATTCAATGATTTGGAGGGGTGTCCCAATATTTTTGGCAATATAGTGTATATGGGCCAGCATACTCCGTATGGCCCCATAGATGTTGCCAACCTTTTTTTTTTTTTTTTTTTTTTTTTACAAAATGAGATGAATTTCAAAGGTAATCATCCAAACATTTTTCTGACACATTCTTTTAGTATTTTTATAATTTGATACATTTCAATTAACCAATTCAATTAATCCACGTTGAGGCTTAATAACAAGTCTGTTCTTTTTTTTTATTTTATTTTTTAATTTTTTAAACACTAATCAGAGGTGCTGTGCCAATTCCTTCATGGGATAACTGATTGTTTTGCTGACACCTGGAAGCATCTGAATCCATTTTTAGGCTAAAGAATTCTGTCAATGCTTTCATCCTCAATTTGGCACATTGCATCTTTGGCGTGTTTAGTCATTTATTGTTCAGTCAGTAATTTTAATATGCACAAAGATTCATTATCCACTGCTGAATATAAAATGTTAGGAGGGCTAAGATATTATCAGCTAGCTCCTTAGTCTATTAGTATTAAGGTGTTGGAGGGTCTATCCTTTATTCTGTACCCACTGCTGCACCAAACTCCCAACTGAGAGTCTGTTATAGAAAATACTGACATAGCCATTTCATTCAATTTTCATCAGATCTGTCCTGGATCATTACACTTTCAATTTGGTGTTTTGGCCTGACAGCTACGGAATTTGTTTTTGTATTAAGTTTTTTAAGAGAGATGAAAAGTAGATTAACTTACAATATTGTCCAATCATTTTCTCAATCTGTCTATCTATTATCTTTTTTTCTCACTCTTCCCTCACAGTGGGTAACCAGCTTGACTAGACAGTACGAGAGAAACCTATTAATTTACCCAATGTATTGACAAGCTGATATCGATAAGAGTCGTCTTGTGAATTCCTATCACACAAATCAGAGAATATCACTGTTCAACCTTCTGTGCACGATGCCTAAATGATTCTGACCTGACTTGATGTTTCACCATTGCGTATAACTACTCTCTAAATTGTTTTCATGATAATATGTGTTGTACTGTGTATTGCTCTTTACTATGAAGTCAGGGTCTTCCTTTTACAATATAAGTAACATTTTAAATCATTGAGTTTTCTAGCATAAAGCTTGAGATGACTGCATTTTTTTTATGTTTTATGATGTTAATTCTTCCTGTAGAGCTTCAATATTTTCCCAGTTCATCTCTTGGAAAGGAAGTCATTTTAGGTTTCATAATGAGGACTATACACCTGGGTGGCCAGTGTGTGTGTGTGTGTGTGTGTGTGTGTGTGTGTGTGTGTGTGTGTGTGTGTGTGTGTGTGTGTGTGTGTGTGTGTGTGTGTGTGTGTGTGTGTGTGTGTGTGTGTGTGTGTGTGTATCTTTGTCTCTTTCTCTCTCTCTCTCTCTGACTTTCATTCTCTTCTCTCCGCTCATGTATATATGGCTTTTAAAAGTACCATTTGCTCCCTACGTAAAGTGCTTAATGAAGGGGATAATGCATGTAAAGTAATGTGACATTAATTGTTTGAGGTTGATAATAACAGCCCTCAATCATCTGGAAGATTGCTTCAGGCTTTAAATGAAAGCCGTTTTCAAGGCGATGGACTCGAATGAGTGAATGACAGAGTCAAATTAGCTGATTTGCCATTCACGTACACTCTATTGCCTGCTATTTAAAAGTCATTGACCATTTAGGGACGGGCCGTTGGTCGCAGTGAGTGTGCAATGAGCGGTGGTGGTCGTGTTTGTGTTGGAGGGCAGGGATGGATGGATGGGCAGCAGCTCTAACTATGATAGTTAAGAAAAAAAAAGCGGGCAATAGAAATGTCAAGTGCCTTCTGTGTGAAAGTGAATGGGACAAATAGACCTGGTTTTAGAGGGCCCCATCCTTGCATTAACATAAGAAATAGGCCAATATGGCTGGAAGTCAGCCGGTCTGGGTGCTGTCAGTGGATCTTTTTTGCGGAGGTGATTAATGTCTTTACGATACCGCACGCAGCCAGCGCCATGCTGGACCCGCCCTCGTCAGACTGCCATGCCACTTGGGTGCTCTAGTTTCGCATGGGAGATCCTGCAAAGTCCTCAACGTGGAGTCAAGAGTATTTATTTTGTACAGCACTTTCAAAACATTCAGTTCCTGTAGATCATTTTCATTGTTGCCATGAGAAATGCATAATGAAAACTTTGATTACTCTTTCTTTTGTTCCTGTAGCTCAACTGGTAGCGTATTGTGCTAACAACGCCATGGTCGTGGGTTCGATTCCCAGGAAAGTCATGAACTGCTAAAATGCAAGTTTGCATAAAAGCCTCTGCCAGATCCTACAAACTGATCGCTTTTGCACATAGTTGAATCCTCGTGAACGGACCGATTTGGCGACTTAGCCATTTGACATTCCTTTACGCAGCTGTCCGCCCAGCCTTGCTTCTCTTGTGGCACCCCTAACCTGGTTCATTGAGAGTCTCTTATTATGTCCTCTTGCCAAGGCCCACTCTATGAATTGAATAGTCGGTGTCTTTATTTCTCTCATTCTCTGACTGTAGACCTCATAATGGCTTCATTAATGCAGAAGTTGCATTTGGTTGACAATGGGTTAATGGCCCGAGGGTAGTCTATTGGCACTGGGAGAAGGCCAACAGGAGGAGGAGGCTTTTTTTACAGCCTTTTCAGAGTAAGTTCACCCCGGGTCAACTGTGTGTCACCCAAAAGTGAACAAACATGTAATTGATGTTCGGACATCTCTGGCTGACTCTTTTTGAGGCTGGCCCGTTGAAGAGGGTGCTGTCTGGTCTTTGAGGGACTTTTTGCAGAAAGGGGAAACCGATTCATGAATACACACAATCTGCCATGCTAAAAAAGGGGTGTGTGTCCAGGGGGAGGGGGCGGGGGGCGCTCCTGGATTTTTCCATTTATAACCCCTGCTGAATCGGTTCTGTTTTGCTTGTTGTTGAAATGCAACCCCCGCACATAGGTCGTGATGGGGGTGGTATACGCTGCTGGTGTTCCTGAAATGCTCTTTCTCCTCCAGGCTGGGACCACTGTCTGTTTTTGTCTCTGATTTTCATGGATGTTAGTGGAAAATGTCGAGAGGAGTCACAGGCCTTTTATCAGGCCGTGTTGGAACAGGAGCACTCAACACTCTTTTTATATTCACCTTTGCATAACAACCGGCAGCAATTTGTAGAATGAAGCAAAACATGCCAATGAATGCCAAAAGGATGCCCTGGTGACACTTTTTAGAATGAACATGGAATGAACAGCAATATTTTTGCTGTTAAGGTTCAAAGTTATGTTCCAAATTAATTTGCATTTGGAAATGATTTTCAAATGTTATAAAGTTTTTCTTTAAACATTATAAAAAAGACAAAGCTGAAGTGTGTCATTTTTCAATCGGAATTGTGAAAAACTATGATTATTTCAAACAGGTTTCCAAAACACTCCTTTGTGCATTTACAATACAGTTATATAGCTCACTGGTTAAACACCACTGTACGATGTTCTGAGAAACTAACTCGCTAGTAATGACTTATCCAAGCATTAACATTAGTTGTCAGTTGTTGTGGCATGATTGCATTGTGCATGTGCCTATGAATTATTTTATGAAGGCACTTATTTTGCATGAAGGCACTGAGTTAATGTCTGTTGCATAATAAAATATTGAAATACTTGCCGAAACAAAAATGAAATCTGTACAAAATATACAATATAAATACAATACAATGTTTATTTATATAGCACAATTTAAAATCAACTGAAGTTGACCAAAGTGCTGTACAAATGATACAGAAGAAAACCAATAGTAAAAACACAAAACAACAAGATCGCAACAAATAAAAACACAAGCTGTAAAATGGGTACATAAAAGTAAAAATCATAAAGCAGCAAGTCAAGAGATATTAAACACTAAAGAAAATAAATAAGTCTTAAGAGTAGACTTAAAAATAGATAAAGTTCAGGCCTGCTGATTTTTTTTTTTTTGTCTTGTCTTGTCCTGGGAACTTGCAATAATCCAGAGTCGGCAGATCTCAGTGACCTTGACTGGATGTAATGGATCATAAGTACTGTGGTGCCTGATTACAGAGATTTAAAAACAAACAGTAGAATATTAAAATCAATTCTATATTTGACCAGCAGCCAATGTAGTGAAATCAAAACTGGTGTGACAGACTCATATTTACTCTTACCATAAGAAGCAGCTTTGTCACAAAGGTTTATCCTTTGCACGTGTTTTTTAGCCTTGTCAATTTAAATATTCAAGAGCAAGAAGATGCGAAAGAGAACTCTATTTGGTACTCGCTGAGTGAGAGTTTTGTGTGTGCACCCAGAAAGCCACGTTATACAGCGCTTATACTGAATTAAATTCTCTTTCGCTTCTTGCACTTGAACAGACATTCACACAAGATTATATCAAAATGGCCATCTTGGCGAGTATCCTATTAAACACAGTCAGTTATGGCTTAGGTGAATGTAAACAATTGAGAAATAAAGGTGTCATGCACGTGTGTATCACTATATTGGATCTGTGCAGCTCTTAAAGTGACAGCAGCGTAACATTCCTGATGTGCTGATGTCTGTGTTTTAGTGTTAATCAAACAGACAGAAAAACTAATACTTTTGTAACTTTAAGAAGGATTAATATATTTAATTTATACAGCAGTGTTATCTTACATTTGATTACTTTGTTCAATTTCTGTACCTGAAAACGTCTCAGTTACGTATGTAACCCTTATGTCAACGTCACAGATGTCGAACATGACCGACTGAAAGGGAACTATTGTTAAGCCCCGGGTATACTTCAATTTCCGCATCCGGACGCGTCTCGCACGCAGTCGTGTCCGCACAGCTTTCAAAGTATACTCAACCGTGGATAAGTGCAGATGGCCAAGTTCGACACATACACAGTACCCTTGTTGTGACTATTCTGACTTTCTGGCACATGCGCTGTTGTACATGCCCCGACCAAGCAGTCTCAAAAATTGGGCTGCCTTTCTTGCGCATGCGCTGTTGTATGCAAACCATCGGCACTGTCTCAAAAATTCGTCACGTGGCTGGGGTGACGAAAAATTACGTGGACGGTGCATGGACACAGACGGCCAAAGTATACTTTGGGCTTTAGACCTACCTGAAAAGCTCTGTTTATTTCATATGCATCTTTGTTCTATTGTAGGCTATTTATGTATTCATGTTGGTCTGTTGAATGTTAAGTAGATCCAATCCATGTTCAATGAAGATTATTTCATGATCCAGCAATAAACTAGCTAGTATACCTTAATGCATGCTTCTTCTTTGTTTACTTTACTAATAAAACATGATCAAAACAGCAATCTATTTTAATGACAAAAGTTATATTGGTATATACACTTACCTAAAGGATTATTAGGAATACCTGTTCAATTTCTCATTAATGCAATTATCTGATCAACCAATCACATAGCAGTTGCTTCAATGCATTTAGGGGTGTGGTCCTGGTCAAGACAATCTCCTGAACTCCAAACTGAATGTCAGAATGGGAAAGAAAGGTGATTTAAGCAATTTTGAGCGTGGCATGGTTGTTGGCGCCAGACAGGCCAGTCTAAGTATTTCACAATCTGCTCAGTTACTGGGATTTTCACGCACAACCATTTCTAGGGTTTACAAAGAATGGTGTGAAAAGGGAAAAACATCCAGTATGCGGTAGTCCTGTGGGCCTTGTTGATGCTAGAGATCAGAGAAGAATGGGCCGACTGATTCAAGCTGATAGAAGAGCAACTTTGACTGAAATAACCACTCATTACAACCAAAGTATGCAGCAAAGCATTTGTGAAGCCACAACATGCACAACCTTGAGGCAGATGGGCTACAACAGCAGAAGACCCCACCGGGTACCACTCATCTCCACTACAAATAGGAAAAAGAGGCTACAATTTGCACAAGCTCACCAAAATTGGACAGTTGAAGACTGGAAAAATGTTGCCTGGTCTGATGAGTCTCGATTTCTGTTGAGACATTCAGATGGTAGAGTCAGAATTTGGCGTAAACAGAATGAGAACATGGATCCATCATGCCTTGTTACCACTGTGCAGGCTGGTGGTGGTGGTGTAATGGTGTGGGGGATGTTTCTTGGCACACTTTAGGCCCCTTAGTGCCAATTGGGCATCGTTTAAATGCCACAGCCTACCTGAGCATTTTTTCTGACCATGTCCATCCCTTTATGACCACCATGTACCCATTCTCTGATGGCTACTTCCAGCAGAATAATGCACCATGTCACAAAGCTCAAATTATTTCAAATTGGTTTCTTGAACATGACAATGAGTTCGCTGTACTAAAATGGCCCCCACAGTCACCAGATCTCAACCCAAAAGAGCATCTTTGGGATGTGGTGGAACGGGAGCTTCGTGCCTTGGATGTGCATCCCACAAATCTCCATCAACTGCAAGATGTTATCCTATCAATATGGGCCAACATTTCTAAAGAATGCTTTTAGCACCTTGTTGAATCAATGCCACGTAGAATTAAAGCAGTTCTGAAGGTGAAAGGGGGTCAAACACAGTATTAGTATGGTGTTCCTAATAATCCTTTAGGTGAGTGTACTGCTACTCCTTCAACTGTCCAATTTTGGTGAGCTTGTGCAAATTGTAGCCTCTTTTTCGTATTTGTAGTGGAGATGAGTGGTACCCACTGGGGTCTTCTGCTGTTGTAGCCCATCCGCCTTAAGGTTGTGCGTGTTGTGGCTTCACAAATGCTTTGCTGCATACCTCGGTTGTAACGAGTGGTTATTTCAGTCAAAGTTGCTCTTCTATCAGCTTGAATCAGTCGGCCCATTCTCCTCTGACCTCTAGCATCAACAAGGCATTTTCGCCCACAGGACTGCCGCATACTGGATGTTTTTCCCTTTTCACACCTCTCTTTGTAAACCCTAGAAATGGTTGTGCGTGAAAATCCCAGTAACTGAGCAGATTGTGAAATACTCAGACCAGCCCGTCTGGCACCAACAACCATGCCACGCTCAAAATTGCTTAAATCACCTTTCTTTCCCATTCTGACATTCAGTTTGGAGTTCAGGAGATTGTCTTGACCAGGACCACACCCCTAAATGCATTGAAACAACTGTCATGTGATTGGTTGATTAGATAATTGCATTAATGAGAAATTGAACAAGTGTTCCTAATAATCCTTTAGGCGAGTGTATACAATATAGTTATATCAATAGTTGCTTGTTAAAATCAGTATTGTATTGGCCAAATAATAATAATAATTCTATCAGTATTAATCCTAATTATATTATTTTAGTACTTTTTACAAGTACTTCTATTTCTTTTTTATTATTTATCTATATTTTTCTGCATGTATAGTGGACAGGACTCCAGAAAGAAAATATGCTTCTGTAACATGTCTGTTTCAACGACACAACTTTGCGATACTGTTTGCAAATTATCATTGGATCTACAGTTTCAAGACACACCAAATCATAAAACTATAAAATAATGCTTTTGGAAAATGCACCCCAGGTCGGGATGTCCAAACAACAGAGCAATGGTTTGATTGTGCAATAGTGCTCTCACCACAGTTCTTAGGGGATTCAACTTTGAATGGCTTATAGATGTATTTACATATTAAATCTGAACAGAAGAAGTATTTTAACATTATGATCAAAGACATTTATTGGTGAAAATAAAGTGAAATCAAAACCAAAAAAGTAAATGGTTTTAGAAACCATTGACTAATCATAAAGTGTTTTTAATTGGCATCTATGGTTCCATGAAGAACCTTTAACATCAATGGAACTTTTCCATTCCACAAAAGGCTCTTTATAATAGAAAAAGGTTCTTTGGATTATTAAAATGTTCACACTGAAGAAAAAAATAATAATAATAATAATAATAATAATAATAATAATAATAATAATTAATTAATTAATTAATTAATAAAGAAATTCTCACTGAAAAGTTATTTGGGGAACCTAAAATAATTATTCTATGGTATCACTGTGAAAACCCCCTTTCCGAGTCTCTTTTTTTTTTAATATACTGTAGATATTAGCAAGCATGTATCAAACCTAGCCCATTGTGTGCAATGCATCTCCTTCTACCACATCTGTGGTCAGACTGACGATGATGTCAGCCATCAAGTCTTTACCAGTAATTACACATCAGATGACAACAACTTAAAATTGATGTCCTATGCATGAGCGCTAAGTAGCCATTTTAAAAGTTTGAGACAGGAAGCTGAGAGAAAGGCCGTGTTATGAGGGTGTCAGCATGGGAATTGCCGGGGCAGCTGTACTGTACACACTCTGCAGTAATAGACACACAGAGCCCATTGCCAAAAGCACATTTGGCATCAGTAGCAAATGAGTAATTATTGGGTAATGACCCAGAAGGTGTCCCTTAATTGAATTGTGAAAGTAGGGAGAGTGGTGCCACACTGTAATAAAAGCAGATGGATTATTTCAGGAAATATCTTCTTAAGTGGAAGGGTAAATACTGATGAGACTGCATTTATTTCTCTGACCTTTAGATAGATAACCACTGATTAAAAATTTAGGCTCTAGTGGGAGAAGAGGTTTTTGCTTTTACTTTTTTTTCTCCCCTTAACCATAATAGACCTCTATCCACCACATTCAGTCTTAATTCTAAAATGCATTAGTCACAAAATTGACGTGTGCTGGGAGAGAAAAAAACTTTAGGAAAAGCTGTAAGTGGACTATTGTGTGGACTAAGAGGTCTTTTGTTTTGAGATCATTTGATGCAGTGACATTTTTCCCAGTGAAATGTCAAGATCACTCTAATGACTACAATGCCCAAGAGGGGTATGCCTTTTTCTACCTTTTTGCAAAATGATAGGTGAATTATGTAAATGCAGGCATCAGTTAAAGCCATATTTACTTTTTACAAGCATTTACCTTTTCTTTTAATGCACTTATCTCTCAAAGGAAATTGCCTGCTGTTGCCATCACTTATCTGCATGAATGATGTGGGTCGTGTTTTATTGCCATCACATCTACATGTTTCGGATGTGTTCGGTCTATACTGCTGCTTATCCTTGTACTCTCACCTTGAGTTTTGAAACTGTAACAGGTTGCTGTACAGTGGATCAAATGGGTCCCTCTGAATTGAGAAGTACGGGGGCTCTATGTTTATTATTAATGTTTGGGACCCCTATTCTTTCCCACTATTCAGCTGTTAAGTGGATATTTTTTAAAAGGATAGTTCACTCAAAAATGTTAATTCTGTCATAATTTTGTCATCCCGTACCTGAATGAATGACTTTCTTCTGTGTAACATAAGGGAGTCAATATATTTCAAAATATCTTATTTTGTGTTCAGCAGGAAAGTGGGTCATACAAGTTTGGAACGACATGATGGTGAGTAAATGATAACAGAATTTTTATTTTTGGTTGGATTATCCCCCTTTAAATCTGTTCAAATGAGCATCAAAAACATCACCAGCAATTAATTAATCAGAAATTAATTGAATAATTGACGAACAGAAAGGGAAATATTTGTCTTAAGTGGCACATCTAAAATTGAAGCTTTTTAAAAAAAGAAAACAAAGTCTCATAATTCAGTTTTAAATACTTTATTATTTAGACCTTAGAGCTACAGGAATAATTAATGATATGACTGATAATCAAATTAATCAAATTAATCACCCAACTTTATGGTATAAAACGAGTGGGCTGTTTCACAATATAGCTTTTACTGCTTTTTCAACAGGTTTGTTGCTCTTATAACAATGGTTTTATGGTTGCTATTTGAATCCTTCTCACTAGTATATGAACTGTGTCACACTGATTTGCCAAATCCGCCGTTGGTGCATATTGTGGTCTCCACCCACCGGGAGACCTGTCTCTATCTCCCACTGTCTCTGTCAGCAGCTGTTTTCAAATTCTGGTCCTTTTTAGATCATTCCATGCTTTATTCCCATTATCAATGAGCTTTTAAAATGTACTCAGAAGAATCCTCACTTTATTGATTGTTTATATTTTGTAATCTACTTTAGAGAAAAGATAATACCAGGGCAAATGCCCCTATACAGCACTTCATTCCGCAGTTCATAGATACATTATAGAATAATCAATCTGTGTTGAACACAGAGATCAGTCAACAAATAATGCAATTACTAAAGCTGAAAGAAACTGCCATCATTAACAGCACATAACTGTCTGTGAGCATTCAGAGCATGATGATTGGCTGATCAATGGAGCTATACAGGTACACAGTATTATGAATAAAAATACCATGGAAAGTTTTGTTAATTGTTTTGTCTGTGTTCATTTGAAGAAAAGACATTAAATCAGGTTTTCATTTGCAATGTGCTGGCTCTGTAATAAAATATAAGATTTATTTAATTTCATGTTTATTTCATATGGATCTGTCTTAAATGTATTCTCTGTAAAATATATACTATACTGTAGGTAATCTTTAGGTCAAGAAATCCTAAGACGCAAAGCAGAGCTTAGGTTTTCTGCTCACCAGTAATACCAGTAATAATAATAATAATAATCCTCTATATAATAAAAATACATTAGTATTTCTGCCATCTGTCTGTCACCTGTGGAACTCTGTTAACCAGCAAATCTGCTCCTCTCTCCCAGGGTGTTACATTTACTAACTATCTGAAAAATATTTCAGCTATTTTGATGTATAGCCAAATGTATTAATGTTAATTTTATGATAATTTATTTCAAAATTGGATATTACACATTCAAATTGTGTCGAATACGATTACATTACCGTCTGAGAATAATGGTGTTCGGAATTAATTCCAAATTATTTTAACACCAAACGACTAATTGAGTCATTATAAAACCTGAAGTGAGTTTCAAACTAGTCTACAACATAATGTCAACTTCAACTAAAAGGTAAGGATAATTTCCGCAGCGCACTCTCTCAATTCATAAATGCAATTTGGAGAGAAACGCATTACAATACTTTTTTTTCCCTTGTCAATTTTTATGGGACCGTGTAACAGATAATGCATATTTTACTTTCTACATTAATTCGTTTTAGTAACAAATTTCGGTGACCAAAAGACCAGGAGCATTAGCAGTAGGCTACTACAGCACGGTTATGGACACAAAACAGGCGTTTAATAATGTCTTTGATAAAACACAAACATTTTACTCTTCATCCAAGTGGCAATCCACTTTAGCGGCAGCGAGCCAGATGATTTGGTCCCTTAAAACTCTCCATGGAAATTGCGCACGTGCTCCTGCAATATCCATTGCTCAATAAGAGCTTTGATTTGCACTGTACGAACACAGACGATGAATATGCATAATACTCGCGTGATATTGCTGTCTGCTCTTGGCCACGGTTTTTTCCACCATTTGGGTACATTCCCATAAGCACTTGTGTGATGTGACTCGTCTTTTCGCGTTTTCTGTTTGCTTTCCAGTCCCCCTCTGGTCTCTGTGCTCTATTCACTCCTTCGTCTCAGCTGGTCTAAGTGGGCCAAACCTGAAGAAACCTCTATTTTTGTTTTGTCCTCTCTCTCTTTCAAATAATCAGCCGTGTGCCAAAAGTGTCCCTCTTGTTTTTACGCGTGCCAGTCACCTGCCGTCTGCCTCGCTCCTTCCCTTTCTCAAAGCTTGCTTTTCTCTCTCCCAATTCTTTTGACTTTCTGCGGTCTGGATCCCCAATGAGATTCAGATTGGGTACATATTGAGTCCTCTATTGTCCTTCAAGGGCTGTACTACGCTAATTAAATTTTATCCAGCCATATAAAAACCATTTCTCTCCTCCACGCTCCCAATTCAGCTTTCTAGCCCAAGTCCTCTCTTTTTCCTAGCTCTAAAAATCCAGTGTTCATTGAGTCAAATCAATAGAAAAACATTTGCAAATCTCCATTATTGTGGGATTTTTGTCTCCTTTCTGTTGTGATAAAAGCACCGCGGAACAGCTTGCAGCTTTGTGCAACCGAGACGCGCGGGACAGACGAAGGCCATGAATGCAAAAGGCATTACGCGCTGCAGCAAGTTTCTTTATCACCCTGTTATTGAAATCACAATTATGTCCACGCCATCTTTTGCATGTGATTATTTCATAGAATACTGGTTTGCCGTCTGTTAATTATCATTGCATGCTCTACAAGGTCTGTCGGCACTTGATACGCAGGGTTTTTTTTTTGTTTTTTTGTTTTTTTTTACATTAGTCAGTTACATAAGTTTATTTTTTTATTTTTTTATTTTTTATTTAAGAAATAATTGCTTTTTTCTTTATAAATGAGGCTTAACATCACTAAGAGGAGACTGTTCCGAATCTAGGCCTATTTCTACAAATATCTACAGCCCCCAAATCAATAATCGATACATGCAAAAGAAAGTTCAAATCGCCTTGCAATGTCATTGCGCGTTATATCTGCCATGTTCCTATTCTTGTTGAATTTTATAAGTCGACTCCATCACATTTAGTTATTTTAATTTGCTTAAATTTAAAATGCTTATCTCTATACTTATGTTAACTTTCTTCTCCGATATTAATTGTAACATCCCAGTTTCTATAATGAGAAAAAATGACTGCATCTCTCACCCCATGCAGGTTAAAGTTTGCCCTTATTTATGAAACCAATAATAGTGTAATAAAAACAAATCAATCTGTACTTGTGAAAATCCAATTCAGCAGGGAGGGTGAAACCCCTGAAGAAAAAGAAAAGCCAGGAGGGGGGGTTATCCCCCAAAAGCAGCTGTTGAGTCCTAATCTTTTTTCTTGCCCTATCACTCACCTATATTCTCCTCAGCGCTCTCCTCGCATCTCTCTTTGGAAGTTCCCCACTCGCCAGACCCCATCCTTGTCCAGATTTTTCCCCTTGTACTTATCTCAAAGAAAAGAAGAGTGCATGGATGTCAAATTGCCCTCAAAAACACCATGAAAGATTGATTTGCAGCACTTTTCATTCAGCCGGCATTATTTTGAAGAGAGCTGAATAGGAAACCCGCAAGCCGGGGAAGGAATAAAGATGTCCTCCCTGTTGGAAAGGGGGGAAACTGCCCATTTTGTCTCAGTCCATCAACCCTGGAGAAAGAGGGGGAAAGGCAAGAGGCTATTCAAAAAAAAAAGAAGCTCATATACACCTCACACAATACTAAAAGACTTTAAATTAACATCCATGAATATTAAATTACTTCGGCCTGAAAAAGATTGAATAAAAGATATACTTGACCCAGACGGCTTTGCATATTTTCGTACTCCAAAGCACATCATTAAAAACTATTCAGTTGGTTTATGCGAATGTAATTTCGATATGATTACAGAGTTCTGTACATTTAACATTAATAGAGAAGAACAGAAACACGATGTTTGTGCTTGTGTTGTTCGGCTAAATGTGCCATTAGTTGGGAATTACACATTAATTTCACATAGGTCTAATGGTAATTTTAATAAATTAATAATGAATTACTATTTATGACTATGATAATATTTCTGCATATTTCATATAATTATTGGTCTAATGATGAATGATGTGGCACAAAATGAAGAAAACACTTGGACATTTTTAATTCAGTTCCACTCAAGAAGAAAATATACCGGGCAAAATATAAGAGACAAAAGCCACTAGTTATGTTATGCCTTTGTTCTCGTCGTCTAGTTTTAGCCAAGTTAAGTCGCACTTAAATAGACTGACAACTTGATATTGTCAGTTTCTCTTAGACAAACGAGATAAATCAGCTAACAGATTTTAACCTGGGTCCCTTACTGGTTGTCATGTTGAGAGTCAAGTTTGCTTTTAGGTGTTCCATGCCAGAAGTGCTCATGTTCATATCTCAGAAGCAAACAGCTGGAGCGGAGCTCATGGTGCTGAGACTGGGCTTGTTATTTTAGCCAAAAACGCGGTTGTTGGATCCTGAACATCAACACACACACATCGCTCCCCCTTCTTCCCCCCACCCCCTCAGGAGTAGCCACTCAATAAAGAGTGTGGTGTTTTTTTTTTTTTTCCTCTGGTTGAACAAGTCTAAAGAACACAAGGGGAGGGTCATTAATAACTAATTACCGTGGGTCAGACCTGACGCATATAAAGCCCACCGGGACCTTGGAAAGACGAAACATATTCTCTCGACACTTAGCAAGAAGAGAACAGATTCACATTTCATTGGCATCAGACTGATTCATCGATTACATTCGCCTTTTACAACATAGACATCCAGTCTAAATTGAACTGCAAGGGGGATATTTCGGGGGGTTTAATCGCAGGGATCATTAGTTAAGGGTTTCGCATTTGGCTCATCATGGGTTCAGTGTTGCCTGCAGATGCTCTGGTTCTGAAGGCTGGATTTAAGCAGCAGTCTTTGGCCCTGTCCGACATCATCACTTCAGACATCCTGCACAGTTTCCTGTACGGCCGCTGGAGGAACGTGCTGGGGGAACACCTGTTCGAGGAGAAGACCAGCACTGTCAGCCCCAAAACAGCCTTCACCGCCGAGGTCCTGGCGCAGTCATTCTCCGGAGGTGAGTCCGCAATATTCACTTCATTCGTTGATTATGGATTCGTCATACTATAGCCTAATAGTATTTAGTTCTAAAGCAGTTTTTACATTTGATTTGTATTGCAAACTTGATCTTATGTGAAACTGCTCACTGAAGAGTCAAGGCGAGTTTAATTTATATGACATATTTCAAACACAATTAATGATACTTTAACGTGCTTGAAATAGCCTAAAGGTAAATGTCTATTTTATACCGTAAAAGACACATGCTTACTTTAGTGGCTTATGACTATATACTTATGCAATCAGTAAAGTGCATCACAGTGCACAGGTAAAAATAGGCTACATGATTTCAGTCTGGCGCATTCCAGGATGGGAAATGGAGGGTCTTAAAAGTATTTATTCTTTTTGCACTAGGCTATAGCCTATACATTTCAAATTTATTTCAAACATTCTAATAACAATAAAAGTTAAGTCAGATAAAAATAGACGATTGAGAAGAGTTCACCTGCTATCCTTAGCAACAGTAGTTGCTCATGTTCTGGGGCTACATCGACAAAACATAAGTAGTAGCCTACTGTCATTTGTATTACTTTACTATAAATTATTTACATATTGCAAGGTAATAATGATGTAATAATGATAATTTACTGTTTGTTTTAAAGCGTCTTTGTGAGAATCAACGGTTCGATGAATGTAGGTGCAAGACAGTTTAGGTTGCGCGAGACGGAATTTAAAGTTTACTGGCAGAAAATTCCTTCGAAAAAAGTCAACCCCTTGAAAGTCATTAAACAATTCGCACGTGGTTAGAAGCTGTATATATAGGGGAAATCAATATTTCTTTTCTAAATGCATTTAGCTATAACATTTTTTAGCGTTGCAAAGTCACTTAGCCTATACTGGCAAATTGAAACTTATTTAAATAAGGCTATTAAAATCATGAGGGTAACGTTGTGCTTGACCTGAGAAAGTTGCCAGTGAAGCCAGGACGTTAGACAGAGAAAAGCCCGTCATTCATCAGCTCGGGACAGTCTCCACACCCCCGCTTTGACACTTTTCTCTCCTCTCAGGCGCATTTAAAGTTTTCCGTCCCGCTGTTAATATGCCGTGAAAGCTGATTCTACCGCTATTCACACCATGTCAAGCAGCTAATCTCCTTTTCTACGTTTTGTCAGAAATTCCTGGGCCGTTTAAAGAAGGTTCTCGTTCCTTTCAGAGCACATTTAGTGCTACAAAGTTTCTGAAAGGATAATGAATACGGAATAAGTTGTTTCTTCCCTATGAATATATAGCCTAGTCACATTTAAAGCGTAGAAAATTGCTGAATTCTTAGACGTAAATACTTGTTTGACATTTATTTGAGTCTCGCCTTAGAGCCGCATTTGAATGATTGCGCATTCCTTTATATTGGCCTAGCCTACTATGATAGTTTTACAATACAAACGATTAAAAAAATTATAATAATAATCATTTTGTACAAAATTTACACTATAACTCGTATTATTTTTTCTTGTCCCTTACGAAAATGAACCATGGTTTTACTACAAATAAAACAAAAAAAAACATGGTTATTGTACTCTAACCACAAATTAACCATGGTTTTGCTACTCTAACCATAGTTTAACCATGGTATTTGTGGTAAAACTGTGGTTATATAAATGGTAATCAATTAGCCAAAAAAACATGGTTTCTACACTTTTACTACAATAAAACCATGGTTATTTTTCGTAAGGGGTGTTATGAACTTGCAAACAGGTTCTTCTCTCTCTCTCTCTCTCTCTCTCTCTCTCTCTCTCTCTCTCTCTCTCTCTCTCTCTCTCTCTCTCTCTCTCTCTCTCTCTCTCTCTCTCTCTCTCTCTCTCTCTCTCTCTCTCTCTTTTCTTTGCTGGCCTATTTGTTTCCTGGTTTTTATTTATCTAATCTAAATGTTCCAAATTAACTTCCTATTTTATTTGCCGCTGTCTATCTACAGAGGTCCAGAAACTCTCCAGCTTAGTGCTGCCAAGTGAAGTCATCATTGCGCAGAGCTCGATCCCTGGGGAAGGACTTGGCATCTTCTCCAAGACCTGGATAAAAGCTGGCACCGAGATGGGACCGTTCACAGGCAGGGTCATTTCACCCGAGCATGTGGATCTCTTCAAGAACAACAATCTCATGTGGGAGGTAGGCAGCGTTCAACAGGTGTCGCATGCATGGGCTCGTTTTTTGGAGCTTATCCTAGTTAAATATCATCTCAAATCAGAGACTGATGGCAAGCGTTTTTGTTGTTCTCAGGTTTTCAATGAGGATGGCACGGTGCGCTATTTCATCGATGCCAGTCAAGAGGATCATCGCAGCTGGATGACTTACATCAAATGCGCGCGCAATGAGCAAGAACAGAACCTGGAGGTTGTGCAGATCGGAAGCAGCATATTTTACAAAGCAGTAGAGGTCCGTTTTATACACGTTTTTAGTTTTCATAATTTTACTTTGATAATATTTTTATATTCATATTCATTTAATTTCGATGTACTTGCACTGTGCAATATTTTCCCATCTTAGATTCCACCCATTTAGCTAAAATTAAGTTTTCTACATAATAATAATACATAATAACACATAATAATTTCTACATGAATTTGAGTTTTTAGAATTTGAACTATATTTTCTTAAGTAATTAAACTTTGATTTTAATTCAAAATTGAAGTCAAACTGTATTGAAATATTGAAATATCAGAATATAGTTTTATATAAGTGTGTGTGTAGGTCCTTAATTGTTTTTAAATAAATATATTTATTATTTATTTTATAAATATATTTATTATTTATTATATTTATTATACTTATTATTTTTTTTTTTCATTAACAGACAATACCTCCAGACCAAGAGCTGCTTGTGTGGTATGGGAATTCCCACAACACCTTCCTGGGTATCCCGGGAGTTCCTGGCACAGAGGATGAACAGCAGAAAAAGACTAAAACTGGTGAGTAATTCAGTGGCTTTAGGGCTGTGGGTGAGTTTCAGGCTAAGAAAAGACTGAGCTTTATCACAGCCTTACAATAGCTTTAGTTAAAACTCTGTTAGCATCTCTTTTAAGTACCTGACCTTTTAGCTTCTGTCCTCTGACCGAGCTCTATCCTCTCCCCACAGATGATTTCCACCTGTGCGACACCTCCTCTACTGCCGCTCTCTCCACTGCCAGCCGCATGCGCTGCGTCATCTGCCACCGAGGCTTTAACTCCCGCAGTAACCTGCGCTCCCACATGCGCATACACACGCTAGACAAGCCCTTCGTCTGCCGTTTCTGCAACCGCCGCTTCAGCCAGTCATCCACTCTCCGTAACCATGTGCGCCTTCACACGGGAGAACGCCCCTACAAGTGCCACGTCTGCCAGAGCGCATACTCCCAGTTGGCAGGGCTGAGGGCGCACCAGAAGAGCGCCAGGCACCGGCCGGCCAACACAGGGCCTGTAGTGGGCCTACAGGCCCACTCGCCTCCACCTCCTCAGCTGGCACAAGTTCCTCATCCAGCCTCCCTGGTGCATCACATACCTACCATGGTGCTATGAGATAGCATGAAGCATCTCAGATGTTAGCAATCTCACAGGCTGTTCTTCAGTGCAGAAGTATGTCTATGCCAAGCCGGCCCTGAGTACTCTCACCTTTAGTGGATGCTTTGTAGTTTCTTAAAGGTGAAGAAGTGGTCAGATATGATGAACGACGCCTGCAGAACTCAGTAATGACAGCACTGAAGTGAAAACTATAGCCATAGAAGGGCTGTTTCGTATGTTCATGTTGAATTCTTATCATTGCCAGAACTACAAGCACTGACAACTCTAGTGCGTTTGTTCCGGCAGATATCTGCCACATTATATCTGATCAAACATCGTCATTTAAGTTGATCAGTAGTCAGTGTATATTTTATTCATATTTGCATGCAATAGTATTGTTTTGTCCCATTCCAAAGGATAAAGCCCCATCACCCCATTTGCTTTAGCCACTATGAAGTTAACGGATCCACTGGGATCAAGCACCACTTAGTGAACGATTTGTGTCACTGCAGTCCAATCTGAGCATGTTTATTGTGAATGAACAATATGAAGTATGTAAAGGAATGTACATATGATTTGAAGATTTACTTCAAAAACAAGGAATAGTCACTTTATCAGTGTATGTATGTAAAGCTTAAAGTATTATTACAAAACTTGGTTCTATTATATTATGTATACTATGTTTGCTTATATAAAATTATTTGGGTATTCACTTGTATGCTCAATAAATAATTAACAAATAATCCCATATTTTTGTCACTTTTAATTATTTGTTTTACTTTATGATAATACATCTCCAGGAAGGCTGTGACATGTAAAGTGTCAAATCTATTATTTAAGGTTACAAATATCCATGATGTCTCTCATTTCAGTGTTTTTCTCTAAGGACCCACAGTGAGCATTCTTTAACGTCATAGGTTTTCTATTGTGTAGAGGATGTTTTGCTCAGATTCAGTAAATCAATGACACGTCCAGAAGTTACCAGAATTGCACAATAACAAAACAACCCATGTAAAGCAAACATCTCCATGCAATCCCTTTTTAGTAGTGAATAGATTGTTTACCTCTGCTTGTAATTTGCACAATGTCTGAGCAAACTGTACAGTGATATGAGCATTGCACAATCAACCGTTAAACGTTTCAACCAGCACAGTGAAACAGATAGAATCATTATGACTGCGTATTTTCTAGTCATCATATTTGGACTGTAGCTATTCTTTTTAAACTAGAGCTCAAGAAATATCTTTTGGGATCTCTTTCAAGACAGTTGAGCTAATAAGTAACTTAAAACAAGCACACCAGATATCGATTTGGCTGACAAAAACTGAGCAAGTGCTTGACAGCAAGGAGCAAACTGTCTATAATGGCACATTTATTTTTGTTTTGTATATTCCATCTCTTCGTCTGCATTACTGTTCAGGAAAATGTGTAAGTTGCAATTTACATCTTTCAAAATCTTTGGTTACACTTTATTTTACAGTGCGTGTAATATAAGGCAACTACATGGGTTAATGTTGGGTTTAGGGGTAGGTTCAGGGTTAGTTTCTAGTTATTGTAATTGCTATAATAAGTATGTAGAATACATAGCCTACTGGACTGTGTTGTCAAAAGGCAGCACTGGAGAACAAAACAAAAAAATAATAACAACAAAATGTAAACCTCTCTAGCCTCAAGAAAAGTATAGTGTGATTGAGACCCCTTATGTATGGCTGCAATTAGGCATGTTTTTTATAAACTTTTGTTTTTTGCATTTGCCCTCCGAAACAGTAGGTTAAAGCACTTTAAGTAAAATGTTGCCTTGTTTTACAGATACTTAATCACTGCACCTAAAACCCTGCGTCTCGATGCTTCAGAAAATGTTGTGGTGCAGTTGTTTGGTTATGACCGGGAAACTACAGTAAATCTTTACCTGAAGAACAAACTGTCATCAGATCATAAAGAATATGCATCTCAGTCTCTGACGCTCAATGCCGCGAATAACTATCAAGCTTCGGCTACTTTACGGGTAGGACTGCAATGTTATTGTTCTTTAGAAAGATATATATATATATATATATATATATATATATATATATATATATATATATATATATATATATATATATATATATATATATATATATATTTGTTTTTGTTTGAAATGTTGGTGTAAAGGTGTTTTTATTCACAACTCCAAAAATATGGAAAGTTTTAATAAGCATTGAATGTTTTGGTGAATGATATTCTGCCCTGAAAATAGCCTACATATTTCTTTTTTCCCAGATCATGCCTATAGATTTCCCAAAGGAGGACAAATATGTCTACCTTCAGGCGACTTCCTCTGCTTTCACTGCATATGAAAAAATCCCAGTCACTACTGTCAACGGTTTTCTCTTTATTCAGACTGACAAACCGCTATACACACCCGAACAAGAGGGTCAGTAACAAGAATCTCGAGAGTTTGTGTATGAAGAGAAAGATGGCGTGAGTAAATGAAAGAGAAAATCACCTTAAAACCATCTTTTGAACCTGTTTGTTTTCTTAGTACAAGTGCGTGTTTACTCCCTCAACGAGGAGCTGAGGAAATCGAGACGGAACGTCATCCTTACATTCGTGGTGAGTTTCTCTCTTCACAGCATCATCCGGATGTGGGGACGGTTGCAACACGGCTTATTTCTCCGACCAGGGCCGCTAGAGAGATAATATTCATATTACACATGCTCATTCCTTCTGCAAAAAAATAAATACATTTCAAGTTTAAAAAGTTATTTTTTATGATCAGATTTTATGTCATAGCCTACTGTACTCTACACTGCTTGCGTGAAGCATTATAAAGTCATATCTTAATAAGCGTTTGCTTCTAAAAGGCATAGCTAGCATGTGTCAAAGCTACTGTGTCAAGCTAACAGCAAGTTTTATCGTAGCTGTCAGCCATAGTAGGTAGAGTTGCAACATATTGCAACTGTCCCTTTTCACAACATTGATGGAAAAACTTGTCATAACAAAACAAAATTATAATTTTATGTATTAATATAGAACCTCAGTTAATAGTCAGGTATCTCCCTTTTATTTAAGTAAACAGTTTTTTTGTAAAAAAAAAAAAAAAAAAAACACTGACTAGGCATACATTTGATCTCTTCTGTGTTCTGTAAGCACTCACAGAATTATTACATTTCAATGTGTTGATTTTTATTTATTTATTTTTATAATTTTTTTATTGTAGTTCAAATGTATTGTAATAATTTACCAAAACCGTTACTTGTTACTTGAAAATGTTTTTTTTTTTTTTTTTTTTTTTCTTTTACTTGTCTTTGTCTTTATACAGACCCTGCTGTGCACAAGTAAAATACATACATTTGAAAATGATATTAAAGAATGATTATTACATTTTAAGGAATGTTGCAACTGCGGACTGTTGCAACCGTCCCGTTATGGGTCAGTTGTGACATATGACTTTGTCAATTCAAGAATAGATTGTACATAAATTATCATATGCACACATGTTGCAACAGTGTGGGTAGGTAGCTGACAGACATGGGTATACTGTATTAAAAATTTGGCTTTCCAATACAAACAGTCTCTGAGAATCTCAAGAAAATGCAAAAAGTGTTGCAAACGTCCCCACTCTCCCCTACTTCACATGAAATATGATTTTTCTGTGTGAACCTTGTTAATGTTTTAAATTCATTTTAGGACCCTAATGGTATCAAGGTAGAGATGATTGAAATGGCAGACATCATTGGAGCAAAACCACTTCTTCCACCGTTCAAAATACCTTCACATCCGACGTAAAACAAATTCATTATATAATCTCTGCTAGATTAACTGAGACTAGTTACACCACTTGCATGCTGTTGCCCCTTGTTTCTTTAGTCGCTTCTATTGCTGTCCTCAATTGTAAGTCGCTTTGGATAAAAGTGTCTGCTAAATGATTAAATGTAATGTCATCACAGTCTATTATAATTGTATGTTTAAATGCTCTAATGTTTACATTATTATTTGGAATAGTAGTGATACTCTTACTGAACTGTACTGCACTGTTCTGAACTTAAAAAAAAAAATCCTCATCAACCAGGCAACCAGGTGAAGTTTGTATAGAAAGGAAGTCTTGCTGGTTAGTAGATAGATATATAAGAGGTTATAAGAAGCCAGGTGTATGCAGTCTTTTCAACAGGATAGTGTTTTCATTAGTCATTTTGGTAACACTTTACAATATGGTTCATTAGTTAACATTAGGTAACTACATTAGTTAACATGAACTAATAATGAACTGCGCATATAAAGCATTTATCTATTTTAATGTTAATTTCAACATTTACTAATACAGTATTAATAATATTGTTAACATTAGTTAACATGAACAAACCATGAACAGCTGTATTTTTATTACCTACCGTTAACAAAGATTAACAAATACAGTAACATATGTACTGCTCATGGTTAGTTCATGTTAGTTAATACATTAACTAATGTTAACTAATGAAACCTTATTGTAAATTGTTACCGTTATTTTTTGTCTCTGCATTATTTTTTACTCACAACGCAAATCTCATCAGTTATGGAATATGGAAAATTAAGGCCACCTATGCCGACACTTTTGAAACAACTGCCACTGCTGAGTTCGAGGTCAAAGAATACGGTAAGCCACCATTTCAAGTGTTATGTAAACATTTAGAGTTCATAAAATCTGAAATCAAGGTATGTTTCTCAGTGCTGCCCAGTATTTCAATCCAGATTGAGCCTGAATCCAACTACATCAGTGAAGAGTACTTTGAGTCTTTCAAGCTGAAGATTTTAGCCAAGTATGTTTTTCCTTTTTTATTTCACATATATACATGCCGTTTAAAAGTTTGTGATAACAGTGATAAGTGATAACAATGTTTCCAATTGGTGGCACCAAATCTCAGCATATTAAAATGATTTCTGAAGGATCATGTGACACTGAAGATTCGGCTTTGACGTCACAGGAATAAGTTACATTTTAAAACATTAAAATGTAAAAAGGTTTGCAGTAATATTTCACAATATTAATGTTTTTACTGTATTTTTGATCATATAAATACAGCCTTGGTCTTTACCGACCCCAAACTTTTTAAATAGTACTATATTCAGTTAATTCCTGACAATTTATATATTTGTACATAAATTGTTTAAATATGTGCTGACAGGTATGCCCATGGAACTCCAGTTAGTTCGGCGTATATTTTCTTGATGTTTGGATACAGTTCTCCAGAAGAAACTGTCATGATACCAGTAACATATTCAAGATATATGGTAAAGTCAGTGTTCCACTCAACTAAACATTTAATGATTAATTGCAGATGATACTTGATATTTGTTTTTGGCTGTTGTTATAGCTGACAAACGGAATGGAGGAAGTCGACTTAAACATCAGGTCAGCTCTGTCATCCATGCCCGATGGGCCACAACATCTGAGTGACATGAAAGAAAACAGCTTTCTTCGTGTGACAGTTCTTCTGCAAGAGACAACTGGTAGGTCTTAGTTTCACAGACACAGGAGTGCATTATCCTGAATCAAAATATCAAGCAAATAACAACTTTGGAAACATCTCTTCATTGTCAGGTGGTATTTCCCAGGAGGCAGAGCTTTCAAATGTGAAATTTGTAGAAACTCCATTTACCCTGAGTCTGACTGCAACCCCTCCTTTCATCAAACCGGGGCTACCATACACTATAAGAGTAAGAAACCTGTCTGCTCAAGTGGATGTATGGTATTTGAACAAACATATATATGTTTCATCCTTACGAATATTTTGGGGACCCATAGGTCTTGGTGAAGGATCCTTTGGGTAAACCAGTGAAAGGTGTGTCAGTCAAGACAAGGGCAACAATAACTACAACTAACAATGAACAGAAGGAACTCAAATTTTTGGGGTACCTGGATACAACAACAGTAATGAGTCAGGGAGATGGAATTGCTTACTTCACCTGTAATATACCTGATCATGTGAAAGAAGCTGAATTCACTGTGAGTAAAACTGTGGCCAAGAGTATAGGTAAAAAATTTAGAGACAACTGATTAATCATTTCATTATTTATTTAGCATTATAATATGTATATGCTAAATGTATATTCATATTGTGCTCATTTCAGTTTGACACAGAAGATCCCCGTTGGAGTCAGGCTCCACTTAAACTAAAGGCTGAATCATATGTGTCTGTCAACCATCGTTACCTGTACATCGATTTACATTCTCAATCCTCAGTATTTGAAGTCGGACGGTACATTAACGCCAATGTTTTCTTTCATTATCGTGACTACCTTTCTCTGCAGACCTTCAGCTACCAGGTAAAATAATAAAAAAATTATCTGTTGGATCTTCTGAATGATGCACTGTTGTATTTAATTTTTCTCTTATGTAACAACATATTTTAGATATAATTTTGAGGCTCATGTTATATTTCTCTAAAACATTTTGCAAAACATTTAGATTTTTTTTCATTGTTTTTCAAAGTTATGTAAAGACACTATCGTTCAAAAGTTTGAGGTCGGTAAGATTTATTGATGAAGAATTTTTTTTTTTTTAAGTCTCTAATGCTCACCAACACTACATATATTAGATTAAAAAGAAACAGCAATATTGTAAAATATGATTATTACAACTGTTTTCTATTTTAATGTTTTAAAATTTTATTTATTCCTGTGATGGCAAAGCTGTATTTTCAGTCTTCAGTGTCACACGATCCTTCAGAAATCATTCTAATATGCTGATTTGTGATTCCAGAAACATTTCTTATTATTGAAGACAGTTGTGCTGATTCATATTTATTTTTATTTCAGGATACAATGAATAGAAAGATTTAGCATTTATTTCATATAGAAATCTTTTGTAACACTATAAATATCTACACTGTCACTTTTAATCAATTTAATGTGTCCGCAACACTTTTAAAGGCACAATATGTACAATTTTTGGATTAGAATATCCTAAAACAATGTTATATATTTTGTTGAGTACTTACATTATCCCAAATGTTTCCAACCATGTTTAAATCCAGAGAAATCAGCTATATTAACCAGTGCAACGGCCAATGTCATTGCATCGGCTGCTTATGATGTCATATCCATATTATCCTTGATTTCCGTAGAAACCATGGAAACACTAAAGATGCTTTAATATTTAATGCGTTTTATTAGACAGGTGAGCAACTGTTTGGACTTTATCAACAAACAACTAATCATTGTTATATAGCTCAACACGGTCAGTCTTATTGTTTGAATCTCTTCTTGATTTACCATAACATTTTTGGACCATGCCTCAGAGACAATATATTTTTTTAAATAATCGCATGCCATTTAGCAACACAAGTCATCTAGCTTTTATTAATACGTGACCCTGGACCACAAAACCAGTCATAAGGCTTTTTTTTTCAAATTGAGATTTATACATCATCCAAAAGCTGAATAAATAAAAGCCTTCCATTGATGTATGGTTTGTTAGGATAGGACAATATTTGGCTGAGATACAACTATTTGAAAATCTGGAATCTGAGGGTTCAAAAAAGTTTTTTTTTTTATTGAGAAAATCGCATTTAAAATTGTCCAAATGAAGTCCTTAGCAACGCATATTACTACTAATAATATTTTTATTATCAAAAATATTTGATAATTTACTAAATATCTTCATGGAACATGATCGTTACTTAATATCCTAATGATTTTTGGTGATAATTTTGACCCATACAATATATTGTTGGCTATTGCCACAAATATACCTGTGTGACTTATGACGGTTTTTGTGGTCCAGGGTCACATATGATATTCTAATATCGATCTAGCTTACTGCAATGTGCAACGTGTCTCATACCAGCCACCATGCGAACGCACAGAGTAATGTTATATTGTGACCTGTATAGTTGGCTGTTTATTTAGAATGAAATAAAATAATGTGAATTTAAGTCATCAAACGTAAATGTAACAAACTTCAGGGATGATGGAGAAAGGATGTTAAACATAACTTTTATCATAAAATAAACAACAAAATGAAAGGAGCGGCAGCGGCCGACTGTGGCATATAAGCATAATAAAAACAGCAAAGTAAAATGTCACAGGCTCTCGGCCCCGCCCTGTTTCATACCACAGTAACATTAATACAACTTTAATACATTAGCTCACCCATGAACATGATTACTGCCTGAGTCCCGTCAAATTGCTTTCCATGGGCTGTGGAGGTGAAGATTACAACTTCCATGATTCCATGCTCATTCACAGCGTCGGCACGCTTCACCTTTGTTATTGTTTTGAATAAGCCACCTCTAGCGGTGAAACTTACATACTGTGCCATTAATATAAGCAATAATTTATTAGGTAACACTTTTTCTTATTATTATCAGTTGATACTCAGGATTCTTTGATGAATAGAAACTTAATTGAAAATAATTTATCTGCATTTATTTATTAACTTTATAAAAAAAATAGAAATCTTTTGTATCACTATAAATGTCTTCATTGTCACTTTTATCAATTTAGCTTCAGCTTTGCATCATAGGAATTATTATTATTATTTTTATTTATTCAAAAAAATATATATATATTTTAAATTGTAATAATATTTCCCAATATTACTGGTTTTTGGTGAGCATAGAAGACTAAAAAATGTAAGGTTTTCCAAGCTTTTGGCAGGCACTGGTAATTATACATTACATTATAATGTGTTTTAAATGGTATCAAGCATTACTGTTTTTTTTTTAAAGATCATTTCCAGAGGAAAAGTTGTGCAGTTTGCCACAGTTAAGCGTGTCAGTGTAAAGAATCAGAGCCTTAACATTAAGATCACCCCTGACATGGTGCCGTCTGCTCGGCTACTGGTGTACTACGTCCTGTATGGGGAGGAAAAGCCGGAGCTGGTGGCAGACTCTGCGTGGATTGATGTGGAGGCTAAATGTGTTAAAAATTTGCATGTAATGTATTTTTCTCTGTCATCAATAGTTGTGATGTGTTTTATGTTATTTATGAATAGTGAAATCATGACCATTGGAATACATTTCAGGTGGACATATCAACTCTCAACTCACAGTATAAACCCAAAGATAAACTCGAATTACAAGTGTCAACTATACCTAGAGAGGAGTCACTGGTGGCTTTTTCTGCTGTAGATACGGCCTTGTACAACCTAAAATCTAACGACAAAGACCCTCTGAGAAAGGTAAAATAGCAGATTTGTTCAAAAAGAAGTTGTATATGGTTAACTTTTGTATTTTTTGGTTTGTTTTGTTTTGTTTTTTTGAGGATATGACAATGACAACATGTGGATGGTGCTTTTAAAGAAATTAAGGTCATTATAAAAAAATGAGTGATGATATGTGTTTTCTCTTTATCTCAGGTGCTACAACATGTTGAGCAAAGTGACTTTGGTTGTGGAAGAGGAGGAGGCAAAAATAATGCAGATGTGTTTGACCGCGCCGGTCTTATTTTCATCACCAATGCAAATGCCAAGGCCTCTAGTGCAGGTACATCTCACTTGTAAAGTTAATGAGGGAGTGTGACTCGTTACATTAAAACATCTCAGTATAAAGGACATGATCATTTGCTGAAATATTGGCAAATGTATTTTCTTTTCTTCTTTTTTAGGGGCGGCCTGCTCAGACACAGTTAGGCTGAAGCGTTCACTTTCCCTAGGGCAAAAGTTTGAAGAAAAGGGTCTGTTTGCAAGTATTATGTGTTTGAAAAAAGTAACAGTATGCGCTAATAACCTTTTTTTTTTATCACTGCAACATCATCTAAATACATTTATGCCCACATATTTGTTGTACAGCCAAAACATATGGGGCATCCAAGAGCTGCTGCTTATCTGGGACACGCAGTAGCCCAACGCTTGAAACCTGTGAAGATCGTTCTAGTAGATTGTCTTTTCCTGCGTAAGGAATTATTAAGTTCTTTTAATGTGACACTTAAATGAAATCATATTTTAGGGATCTTTTTGAGTTTCATATTATGCATTTCTCTGATTCTGATTCTCTGCTAGCATTTGGGTTGTAGTGCCAGCGTTACATAAATACATAAATACAAATGAAATTATAGTATAAAGTAATAAACAACATTATTACATTAAAAAAATAGTAATAGCACTAGTAATAGAAATAGTACTTAATATGATTGTTTGTTCTGGAGCTATAATTAGATGTGTGTGTGTGTGTGTGTATATATATATATATATATATATATATATATATATATATATATATATATATATATATATATATACACACACACACACACACACACACACACACACACCTTAATTTAAATGGAAGCCACATGCTTTAACATAGTCCATCTGAATGAAACTGCAAATATACAGTGGTGGCCAAAATTATTAGAACACCTGACAGCTGAAAATATTGACCTTTTTTTTGCCTCCAAAACATGATTTTATATCATAATGTTCATGAAACATGCAGATTGTTGCTCTGACCATCAAATATCAGATGAAGTGAGTTGTACTGTTTTTATCCACTTATAACTTCAATATTCTGGTTTCAATATTTTCACCTTTTGCAGCAATTACAGCAGCACATCTCTCTAGCATAGTGTCAATATATTTCCTCTGAGAACTTCAACACTAATGTTATCCCATGCCTTCTGCAACTGAAGCCAAAGGCTTTCTTTTGAACGTAGCCTACAATAGATCTAACTCGCCCCAAATGTGTTTTGATGGGGTTGAGGTCCGGACTTTGAGGGGGCCAGTCCATCATTTTCAGTGTTCCAGCAGATTCCTTCTGTTGCAGGTATAGTTCCAGCAATAGTTAGAAGAATGTTTCGGGTCATTGTCCTCTTGGAAAATAAATCCAGGCCCAATAAGATGACTCCCAGATGCCAAGTGTTCAGATAATTCTGGCCACTACTGTATATTATACTTTAACATTAGCTTGTCTCTTCATACTGTGTAAAGTATTCTAGTGAATCATTTCATATGACACAGTATTTCTGACAAACATGTAGAAGTTGGGCTGAGCACTGGAAGAAAAGGTGCCAGCGTGCCTTCTTGGAATGCTGTGAATTTTCTCTGAAGCTCCGTAAAGAGAACGTTGAGGGTCAAATCATTCTAAGCCGTGGAGGTATGGTTGTTGCTTATGTGACATGATCAACATAATGTATTTCTACAGTAACTTAGATGACTAAACATGGAAAAAGGCAGTATCTAATATTCTCCATTATGTAATGCAGCAATAGACTTTCTACTAGATGTGATGCCATCTCAGATTAGGAGCTACTTCCCTGAGAGCTGGTTATGGGAGGAACACACCAGCAAGTAAGAAAACTCTCTGAACCACAATAACTTCTGTCTAATTGATAACTTGTATTATAGAGTTTTGAAAAATATTCGTATTAATAGGCTATATCCATTAGGATTGCATTGCTAATAGACTGATTTGAAATACATCAAAATCTACATATTTCTTTTTGTTAAATGATCCAGTTTTACCTTTCATTTTAATCTGTTTAAGGTCGGGGTCAGTACGCATTACCAAAAATCTTCCAGATTCACTGACTACGTGGGAGCTGAAAGCAGTTGGGGTATTCAGTGAGGGTGAGGAAACAAGCTTGTTCGAAATGATTAGTTTTAGCATCACCTGGTGGCTGAAAAAGGAAATACTGTATGTGTATCCCAAGCCTGCCGCACTCGTGTTAAAACACTGAGCTCGGGGGTTACGTCATGATTGACAGCTAAGATTGACGGCTTCTCTGAGTGAAGTTGTCACTGAGGCACTAACAGACTTTTTTCGGGAGGAGATTGGCTTTTATTTCTGCTCTCTACTGCGCAGACTCCGGGTCCAGAGGTCACTTTTCTTCGGTGGAAGGTAGTGAAGACGGGTCGTCCATATTTTTTAATGGTATATGGTGTATCGTGACAGCCCTAGATGGGAATTACCCCGAAGATACTGTCGTTTTTTTATCGGTACTGTAGCATTGTATTAGTTTATATTAACAAAAATGCAACATGTCCTCCAACCAGTACCTATAGGTCGTTTGTTACTTCCTGAAATACGACCCATAGGAGCGTTTACTAAAGTTGCGCCCCTATCGACAACAGGACACTTTCATCTTAATGCTTTGTTTCCTTTTATTTGCGGTATATTTCGGGTTTTGTGTAGCTCAATTGATAGAGCATTGAAAAATACAACATCATGTGATTATGCAATCGTTAGTTCATGCGCTCACTTTATACACTCACCTAAAGGATTATTAGGAACACCTGTTCAATTTCTCATTAATGCAATTATCTAATCAACCAATCACATGGCAGTTGCTTCAATGCATTTAGGGGTGTGGTCCTGGTCAAGACAATCTCCTGAACTCCAAACTGAATGTCAGAATGGGAAAGAAAGGTGATTTAAGCATTTTGAGCGTGGCATGGTTGTTGGTGCCAGACGGGCCGGTCTGAGTATTTCACAATCTGCTCAGTTACTGGGATTTTCACGCACAACCATTTCTAGGGTTTACAAAGAATGGTGTGAAAAGGGAAAAACATCCAGTATGCGGCAGTCCTGTTGGCGAAAATGCCTTGTTGATGCTAGAGGTCAGAGGAGAATGGGCCGACTGATTCAAGCTGATAGAAGTGCAACTTTGACTGAAATAACCACTCGTTACAACCGAGGTATGCAGCAAAGCATTTGTGAAGCCACAACACGCACAACCTTGAGGCGGATGGGCTACAACAGCAGAAGACCCCACCGATTACCACTCATCTCCACTACAAATAGGAAAAAGAGGCTACAATTTGCACAAGCTCACCAAAATTGGACAGTTGAAGACTGGAAAAATGTTGCCTGATCAGTCTGATGAGTCTCGATTTCTGTTGAGACATTCCGATGGTAGAGTCAGAATTTGGCGCAAACAGAATGAGAACATGGATCCATCATGCCTTGTTACCACTGTGCAGGCTGGTGGTGGTGGTGTAATGGTGTGGGGGATGTTTTCTTGGCACACTTTAGGCCCCTTAGTGCCAATTGGGCATCGTTAAAATGCCACGGCCTACCTGAGCATTGTTTCTGCCCATGTCCATCCCTTTATGACCACCATGTACCCATTCTCTGATGGCTACTTCCAGCAGGATAATGCACCATGTCACAAAGCTCGAATCATTTCAAATTGGTTTCTTGAACAAGACAATGAGTTCACTGTACTAAAATGGCCCCCACAGTCACCAGATCTCAACCCAATAGAGCATCTTTGGGATGTGGTGGAACGGGAGCTTCGTGCCCTGGATGTGCATCTCACAAATCTCCATCAACTGCAAGATGCTATCCTATCAATATGGGCCAACATTTCTAAAGAATGCTTTTAGCACCTTGTTGAATCAATGCCACGTAGAATTAAGGCAGTTCTGAAGGCGAAAGGGGGTCAAACACAGTATTAGTATGGTGTTCCTAATAATCCTTTAGGTGAGTGTATATAGTGCATATATAAAGTATATGCACTATAAATAACTGGGTAGGTTTAGGGGTGGGGTGGGTGTAGTTGTTAATAGGAAATGATTTTTGATAAATGGAAATATGACAAATGGTGGTAAAAAATCCACACATTGCATTTAAATGAACACATATTTTGATTGGTAAAACAGTCATACTACTACACTGTCATTATTTTTACACCAGCTAGAGGGGGCATGACTTTAAAACGTAAATAACGGTGTAATATGGTGCTTGAAAAACTACCTATAGAGAGTTTTTTTTTACTGTGGTGGTGATAGTAAACATTTAAACTAACATTGTGATATGCTTTAAGTGACTTTAAGTGACGCTTGGTCGTTACTTTAAAAAACAAAAACTTTAACAAACAAAAATTGCTCCAAACTAACTAAATAAACTAAACAAAATATAACTAACTTGACATTAAAAACAAAGCTGAACTATTTTTATGGCGCAACAGTAATAGGGAGGTTGGAAAAGAAAGAAAGAAAAACACAGGCTCCAGTTGGACTCGGACACTGGAGTATTTATGTGTCATGTTATCATAAGAGTCCTATTCATTTTAAATAGTGTGGTTATCGCCAATACCGGTATATTGCCACACCCTAAATTAACACAATGTCGATATTTTGTGCTTTGAATATCACAGTTATCACCAATACCGGTATATTCCTGTACCAAATATAATACAATATAAAAGTATCTTGAGGTAATTCCCTTCTTGAATACTTCTAATACAATTCAATACTTCGAGGTAATTCCCCTCCCGAAGTAAGGTGACGTGTCCTGTCAAGAAGCTACTATCACTATACCAATCACACATAAGCACACAGGTCTTTAGCATCTATACACTCTCACCGTCCTTCTCAGTTGTACGCTGGTCCAACACAGGATCATTAATACTAACTCTGAGTATTACAGCCTCACCCCGAGGACGGCTCTATAGTCTTCCAACAATATCACTGTCTCTGCTGTGGTCTTTTGAGCGTAGAATCTTTAGTAGGCTACTTCTATTCCTCAGCTGCACAGCATATACCAGACACGATTTCCAAGTTGCTCTTTGCAGAAATGCAGTTTTATTCACGGCCGGGAGATCACTGGTCACAACAACCAAACGAGTCTCTCTGAGTAGAAAGATGTGTACAAACCCGATTCCAAAAAAGTTGGGACACTGTACAAATTGTGAATAAAAACAGAATGCAATGATGTGGAAGTTGCCCCATTCTTGTCTAATACAGGCTTCTAGTTGCTCAACTGTCTTAGGTCTTCTTTGTCGCGTCTTCCTCTTTATGATGCACCAAATGTTTTCTATGGGTGAAAGATCTGGACTGCAGGATGGCCATTTCAGTACCCGGATCCTTCTTCTACGCAGCCATGATGTTGTAATTGATGCAGTGTGTGGTCTGGCATTGTCATGTTGGAAAATGCAAGGTCTTCCCTGAAAGAGATGACATCTGGATGGGAGCATATGTTGTTCTCGAACTTGGATATACCTTTCAGCATTGATGGTGCCTTTCCAGATGTGTAAGCTGCCCATGCCACACGCACTCATGCAACCCCATACCAGCAGAGATGCAGGCTTCTGAACTGAGCGCTGATAACAACTTGGGTTGTCCTTGTCCTCTTTAGTCTGGATGACATGGCATCCCAGTTTTCCAAAAAGTACTTCAAATTTTGATTTGTCTGACCACAGAGCAGTTTTCCACTTTTCCACAGTCCATTTTAAATGAGCCTTGGCCCAAAGAAAACGCCTGCACTTCTGAATCATGTTTAGACATGGCTTCTTTTTTGAACTATAGAGTTTTAGCCGGTAACGGCGAATGGCACGGTGGATTGTGTTCATCGACAATGTTTTCTGGAAGTATTCCTGAGCCCATGTTGTGATTTCCATTACAGTAGCATTCCTGTATGTGATGCAGTGCTGTCTAAGGGCCTGAAGATCACGGGCATCCAGTATGGTTTTCCGGCCTTGACCCTTACACACAGAGATTGTTCCAGATTCTCTGAATCTTTGGATGATATTATGCACTGTAGATGATGATAACTTCAAACTCTGCCATTTTTCTCTGAGAAACTCCTTTCTGATATTGCTCCAGTATTTTTGGCCGCAGCATTGGGGGAATTGGTGATCCTCTGCCCATCTTGACTTCTGAGAGACACTGCCACTCTGAGAGGCTCTTTTTATACCCAATCATGTTGCCAATTGACCTAATAAGTTGCAAATTGTCCAGCTGTTCCTTATATGTACATTTAACTTTTCCAGCTTCTTATTGCTACCTGTCCCAACTTTTTTGGAATGTGTAGCTCTCATGAAATCCAAAATGAGCCAATATTTGGCATGACATTTCAAAATGTCTCACTTTCAACATTTGATATGTTATCTATATTCTATTGTGAATAAAATATAAGTTTATGAGATTTGTAAATTATTGCATTACTTTTTTATTCACAATTTGTACAGTGTCCCAACCTTTTTGGAATCGGGTTTGTACATTTAAACCTTACAGTTGAGTGAAAATCAGTGTCACTCAAGTTTCCTTCACTGTGATTTGTTCTGGCGATTGGTTTGTAATGATCTAAGCTAATCATATGACAATTGTCTTGTTTTAAGCATTTTTTTGGGAAGTCTACATGATCTTTGACCTGAACATCCTTAGTCTGGGTTTTTCTGTAGTTTCATGTTAAATAACCCTTTGACCACTTCTGAGGCCATTATATAAAATATTTCAATCAAATTATGTTACCTTGGTTCCCTGAATAGGGAACGAGTTGCTGTGAAGCCGTCGCTATGGGAACACCTTCTGTATGAGGAATGTCTGAAGCCCTTGTAGGCCTACCGTTATGCCATTTTATTGGTCAGTAGCACTTAGCACCACCCCGAAAAATATGTAGACTCACGCCTGATTCATATCAGCGTGCTACACACTATTTCATCAGATTTCTATGACGAAGGAAGCACTTATCGAAAGGTATGGGAAAGGCTGACATTGCAGCGACCGTTCCCTATTCAGGGAACAAAGGTTACATATGTAACCGAGACGTTTCCTTTCATAGGTTCTATGCTATGAAGCAGTCACTATGGGAACGATATACCATAACGCCTTCATGTACCTAAGGAGAGCTGGAAGAACGAGGAAAGAGTCTGCCCAAGCAGATAGAACCTGGGAGCCAAGAGCCATCCTCACTTCCAGACCATAGAACTTGATAAAGGTGTTCGGAGATGACCATCCTGCCGCAACTCATAGTATATCTTCCAAAGACTTTTCTGACACGACTCCAATGGCTCAAATGGATGGCCTGCTAGACCCTCCAGGACGATATTCCATGAAGGAATTCGTGCAGGGGCAGAAAGGCTTAAGCCGTCTTGTCCCTTGCATAAAATGGGAAACCAGGGGGTGACGTCCAACAGGAACACCTCTGCCTCATGCACACATTCTCTCAGCAGACCTGCCACATAAACTTTAAGAGTGGCAGCAGTCATGCTGCCTGCACTAAGAGCAAAAAAGCTTCCACTTAAAAACCATACATGTGCCTCGTAGAGGAGGCCCTAGAGTTAAGAATAGTGTTTGATAATCTCAGCTGAGAGATCAGAACATATCAACATGCCCCGCTCAGTGCCCACACCCACAGTTCCGATATATCTGGAAGGGGGTGCCAAATCATACCCCGACAGACAGAGGGGAACCTCCAAAGGAGGGCCGACTAGCAGACTGACCAGGTCTGAGAAGTTTGTGTCATGTAAGTGGCCCCTAAGTTAATAACTAATAATTTTTACAATGGAAATGGATCAAAAACTTACTTAAGCTGGACAATGACTTTCTTCTAGAGCTGCTGTACAGCCAAAATAATCTTTGTTGCGTTCATTTCCTATTATCACTGTAAAGCTGCTTTGAAACAATCTGTACTGTAAAAAGTGCTATACAAATGAAGGTGACTTGACTTGAAAACTTTTCTGAAAATTAGCAATGAACACGAGAAAAATGCTTTCCTACGGGCAACAGAAAATTCACTTCAAGGAAATGAAATCTGATTAAATAGAGTGTAGAACGCTGATATGAAGCATACATGATGTATTTCTCTTGGTGGTGCTATGCGCTACTGACCAATAAAATTACGTGATGGTATGAAAGCTTCAGACATTCATCACACTGAAGGTGTTCCCATAACGACAGCTTCATAGTGCTGCAGTGAACCTATGAAAGGGAACCAAAATGGCTACTTTTCAGGAAATGAAAAAAAAAAAAACCTCTGTATATTTTAAGTAATTAAACACTGTGTTGCTAAAGTTGATATTGCAGCATTATACATTCACCTAAGGATTATTAGGAACACCTGTTAAATTTCTCATTAATGCAATTATCTAATCAACCAATCACATGGCAGTTGCTTCAATGCATTTAGGGGTGGTGTGGTCCTGGTCAAGACAATCTCCTGAACTCCAAACTGAATGTCAGAATGGGAAAGAAAGGTGATTTAAGCAATTTTGAGCATGACATAGTTGTTGGTGCCAGACGGGCTGGTCTGAGTATTTCACAATCTGCTCAGTTACTGGGATTTTCACGCACAACCATTTCTAGGGTTTACAAAGAATGGTGTGAAAAGGGAAAAACATCCAGTACAACATCCTTGTTGATGCTAGAGGTCAGAGGAGAATGGGCCGACTGATTCAAGCTGATAGAAGAGCAACTTTGACTGAAATAACCACTCGTTACAACCGAGGTATGCAGCAAAGCATTTGTGAAGCCACAACACGCACAACCTTGAGGCGGATGGGCTACAACAGCAGAAGACCCCACCGGGTACCACTCATCTCCAATACCAATAGGAAAAAGAGGCTACAATTTGCACGAGCTCACCAAAATTGGACAGTTGAAGACTGGAAAGAGTCAAAATTTGGCGTAAACAGAATGAGAACATGGATCCATCATGCCTTGTTACCACTGTGCAGGCTGGTGGTGGTGGTGGTGTAATTGTGTGGGGGATGTTTTCTTGGCACACTTTAGGCCCCTTAGCCAATTGGTGCCAATTGGGCATCGTTTAAATGCCACGGCCTACCTGAGCATTGTTTCTGACCATGTCCATCCCTTTATGACCACCATGTACCCATTCTCTGATGGCTACTTCCAGCAGGATAATGCATCATGTCACAAAGCTCGAATCATTTCAAATTGGTTTCTTGAACATGACAATGAGTTCACTGTACTAAAATGGCCCCCACAGTCATCAGATCTCAACCCAATAGAGCATCTTTAGGATGTGGTGGAACGGGAGCTTCGTGCCCTGGATGTGCATCCCACAAATCATCATCAACTGCAAGATGCTATCCTATCAATATGGGCCAACATTTCTAAAGAATGCTTTCAGCACCTTGTTGAATCAATGCCATGAAGAATTAAGGCATTTCTGAATGCGAAAGGGGGTCAAACACAGTATTAGTATGGTGTTCCTAATAATCCTTTAGGTGAGTGTATATGATCATATACTTGCTTGCATGTGTCATTTTATTATTAACAGTTTACCAAAATCAAGCTCAAATTAAGTCAAGCTCAAATTAAGCCTACAAAGTTTTTTTACCAGCGTTATGTTTTTTCTGTCAATCGAACGACCACATCTGAAGCAGTAAGTGCATCACATTATGTTTTCATCAACTTCCAGGTTATGAAGTTTATTGTAGTTATATGTGGGTGCTTAGTTTTTTTCTGTCATGTGGTCAAAATCTTATGTTATAAAAGATGAAGTGCTTTGCACAGGCTAAGACAGTATTAGCTATGACTCGACGACAAATGCTAAACTAAGACACTCTTCTCTCCCCCTTAAATACATAAAACATTAGCCTTTATATAGTGTTTCTTGAGTAAAGAAAGCACCGTCAGTAACAGTTGTTTGAAGAGTGTTTTGTAACTAAACAGTTTTCCAGATTTCCGTTGTATGGAACAATGGTCAATGGGAACTGAAACGGTTTGGTTGTCAACATTCTTAAAAATAAATCATTTTGTGTCTCACATAAGAAAGAAAGTCCCTTTAAGGCTATAGATCTCTGACTAAACTGAATACTGTATCACAGCCTCAGCTTGACCTTACATTTCTCCTGTGAATGAATACCAGCTCAGTTTTGCTTGAGAACAGCATGATGCTGGTGCACCAGCTAGACCAGCATAAACCAGCCTGGACCATCATGGTTTTTAGGCTGGTTTATACTGGAATTTTCAGCAGGGAAAAACAGAAATAATTACAGCTACACTTTTTAACATTTGTACTTTTACTCATTATTCAGTTGGACTGACAGAAGTTAGAAGTTTTTTTACACAAAATTTAATTAACATGCAAATTGAGTTTTTTTAAGATGATAACAGGATGCCACGCTCATGCCACATAATGAGGTCACGTGAAAAGAAAAGAAAAAATACTGTTTAAAAAGCAGTATTCTGACCATAGGCTTAAGCTTCACAAAAACAGCCATCAGCCAGACAGTGCATTCAGGAAAGTATCCAGTATGCATGCAGAACTTTTGGGGTGTTTAATTAGACTCTCCTGTCCTTTGGTCAGGAATCTGTGTGTCAGATGAAAAGGTTCAGGTGTCCCAGGACATTAGTGTGGATGTACCCTTGCCTTATTCCATGGTTCGTGGAGAACAGATTGGGCTCAGGGGTTCAGTCTACAATCAGCGTTCTTCAAAAACTCATGTAAGCGGTTCACTTCTTATTCAGAGTTTAAATCGAAATGATACTTTATAACGTAAACTACCGTTCAAAAGTTCGGGTCAGATTCTGTTTGAAATAAATACTCGAATCAAAGATCCTGAAAAATGTATAATGGTTTTCACAGAAAGTATTAAACAGTACACTGTTTTCAAAATTGAATAATATAATGCTTCCTGAGCACCAAATCAGAAAATTTGAATGATTTCTGAAGGATTGGGACACTAAAGACTGGAGTAATGGCTGCTGAAAATTCCGCTTTGCCATCACAAGAATAAATTACACTTTAAAATATATTAAAATTGAAACCATTTTAAATTGCAATAATATTTTACAATATTACTGTTTTACTGCATTTGATCAAATAAATGTAGTCTTGGTGAGCATAAGAGACAGCATTAAAAATCTTATTGACCCTAATCTTTTGAACAATGGTGTATATATTTATGTAACATTATGTTGATAAACTCATTACAGTTTTCTTTCTCTTCCTATATCTCACTCATAAATGAGTAGTTCAGTGTGACCCTGACGGCAACAGAGGGAGTGTGTGTGTTTCGTGGAACTCAACAGGAGAAAAATGGAAAGCCAAAAGAAAACAAGGGGCATATCGAAGGTCGTTCAGTGGCTTTGGTCACGTTCTACATTATGGCCTTGGAAGCAGGCACTCATACGCTCACTTTCACTTTAACAACTAAGTGGGGAGCTGAGAGTGTGGTCAAGAAATTGAAAGTGGTGGTAAGAGGCGATAGCTTTGTAATACTGTGTTCCTTGCTCTCTAAAGATGTGCAAACTAAATTTGTCATTCTGATTCTTTTGAGTTAATATAGAAGGAAGTTATGAAAGTTACAGTGTGTTTTCATTGTACACTGAACACTTATTTCAAAAGAGTACAGTATATTTGATTCCGCATTATATTTTTTGCTTTTAAATTGTATTTATTGAGAACTAAACCAGTTTCAGTTTAGTATGCCTGAGATTATGATCTTACAGACTAATGTTCTGGTACTTCACAGCCAGAAGGAATTAAAAAGGAAATACAATGTGGTGGAAGAATAGATCCAAAAGGAGTCTTTGGTAAGGACATTTGAAGAGTAAAAGCATTCTCTCTGCTCATGTCCTGATAGAGTTTCACACCATTTCTTTTTCCTTTCCTAGGCACTACCATGCGAAAACTTGAGCTTAAAAATGTCATTCCACCAAACATTGCGCCCAAGTCAACTGTGGATCGTATTCTAACAATTAATGGTATGATACCTATGAAGCTTGAACACATTTGTGCAGATGCTAAATGACACTTTCTACACAGTCAAATTTTTTAACTAAGTCAGATTTGCTCGATTATGTTTCTTTTATAAACTGCATAGATTAAAAATTATTATATTGGCGGTTCCAGAGGCCCTATGTGTTTTATAGTGTGGAAATGTTGTCAAGTCACACTGTAACTCTTTCTTCATGTTCAGGTGAAGTACTGGGAGAGCTTCTGTCAATAATAAATAACCCAGAAGGTTTAAAACAGTTGACTAACCTGCCACATGGAAATGCAGAGATGGAGCTCATGAGTATCCTGCCAGTCTACTATGTCTACCACTACCTAGAAAAGACAGAGAAATGGGACATTCTGGGGAAGGAGCTTCCAAGTGAAAATGAATTAAAGAGGAAGATGCAAGCTGGTGGGATGTTTGTTTCAATTAGAGTAGAATAAAAATAGAATGATTGTAGTTTTTTTTTCTTACATTTCTTGTATATCATGTTTTGTATTATTTATTTTATATTTGCATTGTCTGTATACTCGATTCCATATAATAGTACCATTTTTTTTTAAATAATTAGGCCTACATTTAGTTTTTACTTGCTTGTGTTATACGAAAGTAACTATAACAGTTCTTATCAGTATAATTAACTGTAATTAACTATTAAGTGATTCAAAGACTCACTGTTCCTTTCCAGGCATCACCAGCATCATGTCATATAAGCTGAATTATGAATATGCTTTCAGCATGTCACCGAACAAGGACAAACCAGCCAGTACCTGGTAAACAACTGCTCAATTTCTTGTTTGCCATATTTTTTCCTCATTGGCATCTGAAACGAAGCTTTGTCTAATTGTTATTTTATAAACGTTTTACACACTCAGATAGCAATTTACATGCTACTAACATTCTACTGGATGTGTAATGTTGTAAAAACTTCTTTAGGGTGACGGCTCTTATAGTCAAGGTTTTTGCTGACATGCAAGAATATGTCTCTTTGAAGTCTGAAGTGCTGCCTAACACCATCAATTGGCTGATTAAAAATCGTCAAAATAGTGATGGCTCGTTCTCAGAGCAATCAAAAAGCAATCCACTTAAACTCATGGTATGTGAAGAAAATAAGTGTTCATGATATTATACTGTATATTTCAGTGTTTTGATCCAGATTGTCTTGTTTTTTTTTTTAAGGGTGCTGGAGCAGATGTCACTGAAAAGACAGTCTTCCTCACATCTTTTGTCATGATTGGAATTAAAAATGCTCTGAAGGTCCAAAACCTTAACATACAGGTATGGCTGACAGTAAAATTTGAACAATCAGAAACCTAAACATGGGATTCTTCCTCATTCAGATAGTGACTAACAGCACAATTGTCTCTCTAGGCCTTTAAAAATGCTTTAGATCATGCCACGCAGTACCTCTCCTCTAAGTTACAGAAGATTGAAAGTTTATATGTTAAAGCCATTGCATCCTATGCTCTAACACTGGTAGACATCAATAATATGCCGGCAGTCATTCTTTATGAAAAAATCAAAAAGCAGGCTCAAGTTAAAGGTAAAATCTTATTTGTGATATTCCACATACTTTTCACCAAAAAATTCAGCACAGATTAGACCCTCTAATATTTGACCAATAGCTTAATTCGACCAATTTGTCTGTACATCTTACATTTTCAGGAAACCCAGCCACAATTCGTTACTGGCAAGACTCTAAACCTAACAAGGATTCATTAAAACCCAGTAGTGCGACAGCAAAGACCGTGGAAACAACAGTTTATGTCCTGCTTAACACTTTAGTCAGAGGTGATTCCACCTATGCAAAGCCCATCCTGAACTGGTTAACACAAGACCAGAGATACGGAGGGGGCATTCATTCAACACAGGTACTCCAATGCTATATATATATATATATATATATATATATATATATATATATATATATATATATATATATATATATATATATTTATTTATTTATTTTTAAGTTTTTAAAGTTGTATTTATTAAATGCGATCTGACTTTCCTCAAATTTTCAGGACAGCATTCTCACTTTGGAGGCTCTTACCAAGTACAGCATCTTAGCCAGTCATGCCACCTTAGACATGGTGGTTGACATTGAATACAAAACTAAAGGTGACATCAGCAGAATCAAACTAACTCAGCAAAAGCCTGTGGCTAAACCAATAGATGTAAGATGACCATTTTTTATGATGTTAACTTTATTAAGGGTACAATTTTCTTTTTAAATGATTTATTAATTATTTATAAATTGAATGCCACTCTTCTGATTTCTTTGAAAAGGTGACCAAAAATGATGATCTAATAATCAAAACAGCAATGAGCTCTGGTGTTTCATTTGTCAACGTAAGTGAGCTTGTATTTAACAAAAGAATATCAGTATCAGTTCCCATTCAGTCAGTCACTCTCGACATCACATCGTAGACCGACGAATAGGAATCTTGCCAGAGAGCAAATCTTCTTCGAGTGTAACTAAATGAGCCAATGCACATTGGCATGCAATGATTCTTCAGGAACTTAGGACCGCAATGGACCTCATGCTTTGTGCGACGAAGGTCATGGCACAGTCAGTGGGTCATGCAATGTCCACTTTGGTGGTCCAGGAACGCCATCTCTGGCTGTGTCTGGCCGACATGAGGAAAGCCGTTCACCCCCAGAGGAGGGCAGGGTGGAGAATCTTTTGTTTCATTTTATTTCTGTACCACTGCTGGGCCCAGCTCCAGCGGTACCCAAATTATCAACAAAAGAGCAGTGTCCTTTATCTCTGAGCCCTCAAACACCGGACCACACTCATCTCCTCCTTCACCAGCAGGCAGCATTGGACGGTTCGATGATACAACCAAGCCTTGTCACGTACCTTCTGCCCACCTGTGGAACCAGGTAAGTGTTGCACAGCACACTCAGACCCTGCTTTGGGTCACCTACAAGAGAGAGCCGCCCCAGCACGGTCCCTGCGGTCCACCCCGCTGCCCGAGTGTGGGTACGCCTGTGGTCCCTTTAGTCAAGCCCTTACTTCATTGTACCCAAGAAAACCAGTGGGTTATGGCCAATCTTGAACCTGCGAGTTTTGAATTGGAGCCTTCACAAGTTACCGTTCAAAATGCTCACACAGAAGTGCATTTTCAAATGCATCCATGCCCAGATTGGTTTGCAGCGATCGACCTGAAGGATGCGTAGTTTCATGTCTTGATTCTCCCTCAACATAGGCCGTTTCTGTGCTTTGCGTTCAAGGGACAAGCATATCAGTACAAAGTCCTACCCTTCTTCCTGTGTCTTTACGAAGGTCACGGCGGGGGGCCTTGTTACCATGAGAGAACAGGGAGTTTGCATCCTCAACTATCTCGACGACGGGCTTATTTTAACACAGGGACCTGGTGCTCAGACACCTTAGCCAGTTGAGGCTTTGTGTCAACTGGGACCTGTCAACTGCCCCCTTGCAGAGGATCTGTTTTCTCGGTATGGAGTTGGATTCAGTCGAACAGACAGCACGCCTCGCAGAGGAACGTGTTCAGTCAAATACGTTTCAAGGCAGGACAGTGGTCCCACAGCTGCAGCGGCAGTAACAACGCTCAGTTTGCTTCATATAAAACCGCTTCAGCATTGGCTTCACGGCCGAGTCCCGAGATGGGCGTGGCAGCACGGCTCTCACCGGGTGAGCATCACACCGGCCTGCCTTCAGCCCGTGGTCAGACCCTTTGTTTCTTCAGGCAGGAGTGCTCTTTTGAGTCATTGAGTCTAGCACTGTTGTCACAGCACCCAGGATAAGCACACACACTTTGAGAAATCAGGCTCAATAGAAACAAACGGGACCCTCGTCTTCTCTATAAGGTATATGATAAGAAATAATACAATAATACTAATAATAAGGTAAACCACCTGAAGTGAATGTTTGTGTACCGGTTGTCATGACAAAATTGTGAACGGCTGCTGACAGCTCGCACACACTCACAGGAACGCGCACAGAGTAATGGCCGAGCTCAGTATTTTGACTGAATAATAAAGTTTCTTTCTCGCAAGAAATTATAATATTCCTGAACACTTTACATAGAAGATAGAAGGACATAGTGCATTGGAACAACAGCAGGGTGAGTAAAAGATTTTCATTTCTTTATTTTCATTTCAGGGTGAACTATCCCTTTAATGAATAATGCAACAAGGACGAAGGATGTAAGTTGTTTGTTTATTCAGAATAGAATGGATCTCAAATGGATCCGAATGAAGAAACTTCTATTATGGCATTATAGAACTTATAGAACTATAGAAACTTCTATAACAAAAGATGGATTATGGCATAGCTTTCTCCCCACCTAATTAGGCTAATAAAGTAATGATAAAACACAAATGCTTGATCAAGGGCCCGGCCCGAGGATAGGAGCAGGAAATATTGACCCGACCTGGCCCGTTTGGGCTCAGGCAGAGAATCTAAACTCTACCCCACATAACTCCTTTGGGGTACGATGTGGGTTCCGCAGTGTTCCTTCCTATTAGAAGGCACGCTTTCCCATTGGTATCCAATGGTCACTGATTGGGTCATACGGAACAGCGGTGATGGACTTCTCTGTGTGAGCCCTGTCTCATTAGGTAAGAGAGTTCAGGAGGCTCACACAGGGCACTGGAAGAGGGCAGCGGCCATCGGCTCGTTTAGTTACACTCAAAGTAGATGATTTCTATTCATCGGTCTTCGACGTGGCATCATTGACGAGACGTTATTGGTTGATATACTGGTGGATATTTATCTAGTTTTACATTTAGACTACCTCTGCTATATTCTAGTGATCACTTAAAATGTATTTCATATGTATTTCAAAGTGAAAATCTGTTTTTTTATAATTTTTGCATAACAGTATAGTAGAATTTTAATATATGGCAATGATCAGTATCTACCAGATTATAAAAACAAAAACATCCTTTTTAAACAATCACAACGGATGGTCAGTTTTATTTATTTATTTATTTATTTATTTATTTTTATTTTATTTTTATATTCTATGCATGGAACCAAATTTATTTATTGATCAACCTAATTTTTGACAGCTGAGAACAGTCTACTATGGGATGACAGAGAGCAATGAAAATTGCCAATTTGATATGTCAATTGACATTCATGACCGTGTTCCGTATTCAGATGGTACGTTCTGTAATTTTTTCTACTTTTATACACTTGGTTGTCTTTTAAAATGAACTTGGTGCACCTAATTTGATTTCTTTATGAGCAGATCCTATGCTTTTGTCACAGCGAATTGTGGCCTGTGCAAAGTAAGTCTGTAGAAACATCTGATAAGAAGTTACAGGTTTTAAGTTGTCTGTGTAAAATTCTGATTTGCATGAAAAACACATTTAAAAATGCCATTATGTGTAAAGATACAAGCCACATGAAAATTCATTTGAAACTGAATCAAGCCACACTGTGATGGAAATTCATATGCCGACCGGTGTAATCCCAGTCCAGGAGGACCTAGATATGGTGAGACACTAAATGCAAATGCATTTCCATAGAAAACATTCATAGTGTCATAGTGACATTTTATGTTTCTGTATTTTGCAGTATCAAAACGGACTTGAGTCTCAGATTTCCAGTTATAAAATGGTGGGTGACAGAGTCATCCTTCAAATAGATTCGGTGAGCATTGCTGGACAAAACAAACTTTTGGCCTTCTCATTTGCATTCAGATATGGTGTGTAGGCTATTTCATATTGTAGTATAATATTTCTACCATACAATTCTTTTCATGCAGATACCATCAGAAGATTTCTTTTGTGTGGGTTTCCGTATTCAAGAGGAATTTGAAACTGGCATGACCAGAGCCTCGGAATTTAGAGTTTATGAATTTTATAATCAAGGTATAGCACAAATGTTTCCACAAATGTTTGATTTATGTCTGGTTGAACTGATCTCATCTCATTTTTAATAGGAAATATGTGTGTGAAGTTTTACCACAAACAAAGCCGCAAACTGTTGCGACTCTGTGAGGGAGACCAGTGTCAGTGCATGGCAGGTAAGCTACATAAAAGCAGAACAAAACAGAAACTAAACAGTTATTACCAAAAATAATTCATCGTTTTTAGCTGTATTTACCTAGCTAATGTAATGTTCTAAAAGCATTTTGCTAACGTTCCCATTAAGCTGTTTCTAAATGTTCTCTGAACGTTCAAGATGGAAACATTTTGTAAACATTACGGGAATACTTTTTTGAAAATGCTCAATGAACGATGCATAAATAATGTTTTTGTGCTAAAGTTTTGAGAACATTTTACAGACCAGATAACTTTGAACGAACGTAAGGAAGAATGTTTGTCCATAACTTTAGAGATCCTTGCCAGAATGCAAGTAAAAGTTGTGAGAATGTTTCCTGTTATCTTGGTACACTGCTGTGAAGTTATCATTTACATATATGTGTACTGAGTTTAATGCATCTGTGTTAGTATAACAATTTGTCAGTATTTACATGTCTTTTTCAAAATTAGCGGAATGCTGCAACTTTAAATCCACCATTGATCCCACAATCACTGCTGAACAGCGCCAAAATGATATGTGCAAAGAAAGCATGAAATATGGTAAATAATGATCCTCAAGTTCTTCAGGTCACATAAAAATCACGTCATGATCAGTGGTAAATGTTTGCACAATGGTACATGTCCCACCCCACCCTTCTTCTTCTAGGATTTAAAGTGTTCATTGAATCCTCTGAGGAAGAAGGAGATTTTGTGACCTACAAAGCAAAAGTCAAATCAGTGCTCAAAAAAGGCAAGAGTATATTGAATATGATTTGTGTTAATATATTATAAAGTTTATGTTGCAAATGATTTACATGATTTAAATGAATAAACTATTTAAATTAACAAGTTGCATCACAGATTCAATCCAGAATTTCTCTTTTGCAGAACAAACGGATGACTTAAAAATAGATTCAGAGATAGATTTTGTGAAGAAGGCAACTTGCAGTGAAACAAATTTCAAAGTTGGCAAGCAGTATCTGATCATGACTTCTGAGAGTATAAAGATACAAGTGGATCGTGCTTATAAGTGAGTTATTTTTTGCATTCTTGCTGATGTTTTTAAAAACACATCATACAGTACCTAAGGATCAAGATTTTGGCCAAGACTATCTGTTTGTCCAAACAAAAATTAATCATATATATGCAGTTTTTGCAAATTCATCATACATTTCTTAAATCTGTAACGCCTTGCATTAGAACAACACATTATAAAGTGAGAGTGTTTCACATGAATTAATTAACTATTATGTGGGCTACAGAACTGATTTTCTTTTATACCATATTTCAGGTATAAGTTTCCTCTGGACTCACATGCTTGGGTGGACTGGTGGCCACTTAAATCTGACTGCAGGGATGATGCATGCAAACAATACGCCAGTGTTTTGGATGATTTTGAATTATATTTCTTAATATCTGGCTGTGAAGTTAAATGATAAATTGCAATGTCAACAGAAGATATAATTGTTATGCATGTTTTTATTCTATAAAATCCTCTGAATAAGAACAAACACAAATGTTCAAATAAAAACAAATATTTTTTAGATATTGTAAATGTAAAAAAAAAAAAATTTGATTATTATTATTTTATCATCTTAGTCATTATTTTGCATTACCCCCAAACATATGCAACATTAAACAAAAAAGTATTAAAAAGTATTACATGTGTAATTTGTCATATCACACAACTTTGCGAATCATAAAAATGTTGCGTTGCTTAATGACAAACGTGTTTAGGAAATTGTATGTGCATGCAGTTATTATAATATTTTGCTAAACATTGTGAAAAATAGTCTGGTTGTTTGGAAATGGAGTCTGCTTTGAACGCACAGTACTCTTATTTTGAAATAACTACAGCAGCTGAATCACATGATCTAAACATCACCGCGAATCATTTGAGTTCGTGCTGGAGAAACGGACAAGAGAATGATAGCTCAGTTTAAACCTTTAGAACCGCATGAACTGTATATGTAACCTGGGACAAGAGATAAAGGTAACAGGCTTGTATCCGCTTTGACAGTATTTAAGAGAGAATTATAATACTCTGGCGGTTGTTGGATGATCGCTAGGAATCCTAATGGGTCGCTATGGAAACTGGGCTAACAAAACCCCACGAGTCTTAATAAAAAAGCAAGTGGCCATGCAGTGAAATGTAGAACTTTTTAATATATATTTAAACATTTTTGTTATTTGCATTTTGTCAGATTTGTAATTGTTATCATAAAGCAGAACAATCTACTAGCAGTTACGTTGTAGCAGTCGATTTGATTTAGGATGATCATCTTAATCGTTGGCCGTCTCGGATAAAAATAATAAGTTAACGTTAACGTTACCCCCATGATAATAAAATGAAAAGAGGCAGTCAGGTGCGCAAACAATCACCGACAACAGGATCCAAATGTTCCAAGAACCCCCAGAACAAATCTGTGACCCTCAACGCCATCTCATGGTCGGAGACTGAGGATGGAGGTCCTAGAGAAGATCCAAATGATGATGGTAAGTCTCAGACTCTTACTGTTTAGATAATGTAACGTTATGTCCTACTACGGTACAGGAGTCACTCATCTGATATGTCCCTTTGAAGTTTTTTTTCCAAATTCATTCAAAAAGTGTATTTTTCTTTAACTTTGGTCCTTGGGTTGATTTTATTAAAACTAACTTTCACCATGCCTTCATCTATTTTCCTTTTTTACTCTTGTTTTACTCCTGTCTCAGATGCAGAATTATAATCTAAAACTAAAAATCCATTAAAAGTGTGAATTATTTTGTGTTTATTTGTGTGAAAATGATTTATATAGTCCAGTTTTTTTTTTTCACCATACCAAACAGTTTTGTGTTGATAAAACAGTTTAATCGACAGTTAGTGTGCTTGTTTGCTAAAGAGACAATGTCAGTAAAGAGCCATTTTAAGAGAGAAAACACTATTTGAATAGATTACTTTATTAATGGCTCTTCAACACGATCCCGTCCGCGCCGCTTTGTGCATGTCAAATAAAATAATCATTGATCTATATAAATTACATTATATCGTCATTATATAGATCAGTGGTCATAATCAACAAATGTAATTTCTTATGGCTTTTTTATATCAGTATTTATTTACTGATCCTTATCAATTTTGTTTCAAAATGTTATTTACATATAAAACATTATTATGTTATTGATTAAGTATCGTATTTAATGGAGACCTACTTTTACCGTTAGCTATTAAGGCAAAAGTAGTTAGAATGAAGGATAAACTTAAATTCACTCAACACAACTTCTGCTCACGTATTTGATGGCTTTTATTGGATCATTGAGGTAAAGCATTACTTTATGGAGAGCTTACGACCTACTAGCTACGTTCTGCCTTAAGAACAAATGGTGCAACCAAATAAAGTACAGAATTAGTTATAAACTAGCAAGTAGTTACTAAGCCTCTAGTGTGGACTTTACCTTCCAATTTAAGAAAAACTTACAAACGACTGGTGCAACCCTAAGTTACCCTGTTGAGTAATAAAATGGAATCTCCCACAGACGTTGCCTTTACATGAGTCTAATGAGGTGATGATACACGAGGCAACTTTTTGAACAATGTTCAATGTTGCTGTCAACGGGCAACCAGGTGAGACGCAGGGCCCATGACCGATCTAAAGTGTCCAGATAGAAATGTATTGCCCATTCTCAATGGGAAAAGTGCCCAAGCAACATCTTCTGGCTACCTTGCTCAAAAAGTTGCCCCGTGTATCATCACCTTAAGTAGCCGGAGCAACTTTTCATTATTTACAGATATGACGGCACACAGGCGAGTGACGTACAATATTTACGGCGAAAACCATCCTGCCTATCTAAAATAGGCTTACCATAGTGAATCAGGGTAAGAAAAAAACATGCTTTTGAAGAAGGATTTATAATGTATAAACTCACTTATAACTCATAATATAACATAACATAACTTATAATATAACTCATTATTTACATTTTGTTAACTTTGTACAAACATTATTTGAGATGTGATGGAAATGATACGGTGGTGAAAATAATCATGGGCACTATTTTAACGATCTGAGTGCATGGTCTGAAGCGCATGGCGCAGGTGCACTTAGGGCATGTCCCAATCCACTTTTGCTAGTTTAATGACAGAAAAAACGGTCAGCGTGCCAGGCGCATGGTCCAAAAGGGTTGTACCTAGTCACTTAATGAGAATTCCCTTTAAAAGCCAGTTGCGCTTGCACCATGGCATATTTACTATTTACATGGCGGAATTTATGAGTGGAAAGACTGAACGCTTCTCCAGAGAAGAATCCTTTTATTTTTAATATTTAAAAATGTTTGTATGCTGCTGCACATCCCTGTGTGTTTAAACAACATGGGCCCTATCATACACTCTGCACAATGCGACGCCAGGCGTGGCACAAGTGTTTTTGCTAGTTTCAGCCCGACGCAGTTATCATTTTCAAGTCCAGCACCACGTCGTTTAAATAGCAAATGCACTTGCGCCCATCTGTACACCCATGGGTGTGCTGGTTTGAAAACAAGGTGTGTTCAGGCGCATTGTTGGCCCGTTGCTATTTTGAGGCAAATGAAAACGATTGCGTCAAATTTTTTGTGTTACTTAAAGGGTGTGTTAGTAATATGCGTCTATAGGCTGGTGCACAACGCGTGTACACTCTGCTTATTACACACACAGGGATGCGCAGCAGCACACAAAAAGGATTTTCTTTCCGCTCGCAAATTCTGCCATGTAAATAGCACAACTGACATTTAAAGGGAATGGGAGATGAAACTCTGATTGGTTTATTGCACGTTACACCCAAAAATCACCCATGAATCATTAAGAGACTAGGTACAACTCTTTTGGACTCATGTGCCTGCCACGCTGACGTTTTTTTGTCGTTAAACTAGCAAAAGTGGATTTGGACGCGCCCTAAGTGCATCTGCGTTAAAATAGGACCTGTGACGCTGGATGTGAAAATGATAACTGCGTCGAGCTGAAACTAGCAAAAAACACTTGTATCGCCCTGGTGTCGCATTGCACCCTGGTGTCGCATTGTATGATAGGGCCCCATGACTTTTAGAAATTGCCAGAATAATCGTGTGATGCATCATGTATGCCACCTATTGGACTTTGTTAGTAGACAAAAGAAACAGATTGTGAACAGTGTTTTTTTTTTTTTAAGTCCACTGTGCGAAAAGTAACACATTTTCATCCAATGCATTTAAGCATTTTATCACAGCACAATGATGAATAATTTCATTATTTTTTAAGAGGTCCACCCTTACTTGAACTTAACTTGCAACAAAATGTCAGCTTCTCAGATCATTAATTACTTGGCTGCCAGCAGTTTTTGTAAATATCTGCACTCCATAGTGTGTTATCCATTTACACAAATATCTACCCATAGACAAAAGTAAACCTAAGGGGAAGGGGACAAGATACATCACAGAAGACCTGATCAGGAGATTGACTAAATGTGAAAATTTAGTCCTTGTGCATACTCTGGATCTGTCAACATCTACGGGAAGTGACAAACAATTTAGGGTAAGATTTGGACATTATTTGGTTAATGATCAGTGTGAGTTGTAAATTTTATATAGTTGCATTTTGGATTCATTTGTATTGACTTCTGTGTGTTCATGTTTTTTAGTATATTGAAAATTTGGACAAGTGCGAGCGCCTGCAGGTTCTCAACCTCAGTAACAACAGGATTGAGAGAATTGAGAAATTAGAGAAATTATGTCACTTACGGGAACTCCACCTTTCCAGTAACAGGATACAGTAAGAATGTAGCATTTGTCTGCTTAACAACAAACATTCCCTTACAAAAACAAAAAAAAAACTGTGGTGGCACCACATATCCAAATAGTTTTTATTGTTTTCATAGTTTTGTAACAGAATAAAAGATATAATGTTCTAAAAGATCGTAAAAGTTGGAAAATATACATTATATTTCAATTATCTACAGAAAAATTGAAGGTCTAGAGCATATGACAAACCTTCAGGTTCTAAATTTGGCCTTCAACAACATTGAACATCTTCCAGCCTGGATGGCAAAGAAGCTCAGATCTCTTCAGACCATAAACCTACACAGCAACAAGATATTCTCTGTGGGTACAATTTATCTGGGTTTTCTCAGTATTTACTTATATTTGTTTAACATGTGTTTAAAACAACCAATCAACAGAAAAAACCTTAAAGGGGTAGTTTACCCAAAAAATGTATATCCGTTTATTGGTTTTCTCACCCTCATGTTGTTCCAAACCTGTATAACCTTTAATATTTTGTGTAACATAAGAGAAGATACAAACCCGATTCCAAAAAAGTTGGGACACTGTACAAATTGTGAATAAAAATAGAATGCAATAATTTACAAATCTCATAAACTTATTTTTTATTCACAATAGAATACAGATAACATATCAAATGTTGAAAGTGAGACATTTTGAAATGTCATGCCAAATATTGGCTCATTTTGGATTTCATGAGAGCTACACATTCCAAAAAGTTGGGACAGGTAGCAATAAGAGGCCGGAAAAGTTAAATGTACATATAAGGAACAGCTGGAGGACCAATTTGCAACTTATTAGGTCAATTGGCAACATGATTGGGTATAAAAAGAGCCTCTCAGAGTGGCAGTGTCTCTCAGAAGTCCAGATGGGCAGAGGATCACCAATTCCCCCAATGCTGCGGCCAAAAATAGTGGAGCGATATCAGAAAGGAGTTTCTCAGAGAAAAAATTGCAAAGAGTTTGAAGTTATCATCATCTACAGTGCATAATATCATCCAAAGATTCAGAGAATCAGGAACAATCTCTGTGCATAAGGGTCAATGCTGGAAAACCATACTGGATGCCCGTGATCTTCGGGCCCTTAGACGGCACTGCATCACATACAGGAATGCTACTGTAATGGAAATCACAACATGGGCTCAGGAATACTTCCAGAAAACATTGTCAGTGAACACAATCCACCGTGCCATTCGCCGTTACCGGCTAAAACTCTATAGGTCAAAAAAGAAGCTATATCTAAACATGATCCAGAAGCGCAGGCGTTTTCTCTGGGCCAAGGCTCATTTAAAATGGAAAACTGTTCTGTGGTCAGACGAATCAAAATTTGAAGTTCTTTTTGGAAAACTGGGACACCATGTCATCCGGACTAAAGAGGACAAGGACAACCCAAGTTGTTATCGGCGCTCAGTTCAGAAGCCTGCATCTCTGATGGTATGGGGTTGCATGAGTGCGTGTGGCATGGGCAGCTTACACATCTGGAAAGCCACCATCAATGCTGAAAGGTATATCCAAGTTCTAGAACAACATATGCTCCCATCCAGACGTCGTCTCTTTCAGGGAAGATCTTGCATTTTCCAACATGACAATGCCAGACCACATACTGCATCAATTACAACATCATGGCTGCGTAGAAGAAGGATCCGGGTTCTGAAATGGCCAGCCTGCAGTCCAGATCTTTCACCCATAGAAAACATTTGGTGCATCATAAAGAGGAAGATGCGACAAAGAAGACCTAAGACAGTTGAGTAACTAGAAGCCTGTATTAGACAAGAATGGGACAACATTCATATTCCTAAACTTGAGCAACTTGTCTCCTCAGTCCCCAGACATTTGCAGACATTTGTTATAAAAAGAAGAGGGGATGCCACACAGTGGTAAACATGGCCTTGTCCCAACTTATTTGAGATGTGTTGATGCCATGAAATTTAAAATCAACTTATTTTTCCCTTAAAATGATACATTTTCTCAGTTTAAGCATTTGATATGTCATCTGTGTTGTATTCTGAATAAAATGTTTTTAAGATGTTTTTGAGTGAACTATCTCTTTAATGTCATATATTTCACTGTTAAAAGTAAATGTATTCATATCTATTAGTATTTATTTCATTTTTTAATTTTTTTGTAATGCACAATTGTGTTACTTACAACATTGTCCATCTTTGACCTAGCTTCATGAGATGGCTAAACTAAAGCCTCTGAAGAACCTGACGAGTCTGACATTAGCAGAAAACCCTATCTCCAGCCTGCCCCATTATCACCTCTTCCTAATCTTTCATCTGAGGTCACTGGAAATACTGGATGGACAACCAATCAGTCCACAGGAAAGAGAGAAAGCACATCAACGCTTTCACATGGGTACACCATCTCATCTTCTACATTTATCTTATTTTCATATGTGCTATTACAAACTGAGCCCCTTTGTGCTGTTCTTACAGATGAAGTGGAGCGTTTGGAGCAGGAGCTGGAGTTGAGAGCTGAGGAGACTGCACAGCTTCAGAAAGAGCGGACCACTGCACTGGAAGAGCTGGAGCGGCAGGAAACAGTTAACCAAAACCTGAGGCACCAGAATCAGGAACAACAGCGGGGACACAAGGAACTCAGTAGAGAACTGGCCACCAAATCTGAACTGGTGGGTGATGGAGTCTTCACTGTCATTAAGACCATTTTGTTCTCACAAACTGTAATATCTTGTGTAAACAATATTTTTATTTCAGATAATTTCCTTAAGAAGCACCACCTAACAAAAACTCTTTAAAGTCAAAATTAATTCCAAGTGTACTTTTTTAGTTTTTTAAAGGATTAGTTCACCCAAAAATGTAAGTAAAAGCAGGAATAACACTACACCACTTTTGTTCAGATGTTTGCCCCGATTTGCAGATTTACAAGTTGACAGTAGTCTCCACCAGTCTGAAGATTTTGGGCAAAAAGTGTATGATGTGCACAGACTCCTTATTTTTTAACTTCAGATTATGATTACATCCATAGGATATCCAGGGGATATCAAATTTTTTTTAATATTTTGAGCCGATTTTAGAAAATGTATGCGTCACTACTAAAACTGAAGCTGTCCTCTATCTATCAGTGTTGCAATAAAATACAAATATAACAACAATACAAAAGTAAATTAAAAGAACGCACGTAACAAATTAGCCTCAATATTTGACTCCTCAGCATATATTAAACAACTGTCTATGCCTGTCACCTCTAACTAGTCCATACTACCCACCAAAGATTGCATCCAAATGCGCTTAACTTTTTTCACTGCGACAACTACTGCGGTCATCTCCTACATATCCATGTTTGTTCATCTGTCATGCGTCTTCTAGCAATCACGTGTTTCTGTATGACTTTGTTGTGTTTGTAACAATTTGAAAGTCTGGTAGTGTATGATACCCAGTTTTTAGTGTATGATGCCCAAGTATCAAACAATGATCACATTCAACATGTATATTCCAAGTGTTCTGGGGGTATATGACAGGGTTTGGTAAAAAAAAAAACAACCCTGAAATTTAATCTACTATTTAATGAAAATTCTGACCTTGGCAGTTTGTCTTCTAAGTCTATTAGCAGTTCACTCCGACTTGCCCAGAAAAAAGTTGTGAGATATCAAGATGAAAAAAAACATGACACAAAATACGCTAAAGCATTCTTCTCTGAGATTAATATATCTATTTTGTTCATCACAACATCACGTCATTTTGACTGTCATCTGACAACAGGAGTTTGAGTCTGGAGATGTTCATCTCTGGCCCTGTTTACACCTGGTATTAAAGGGATAGTTCACCCAAAAAATTAAAATTCTGTTATCATTTACTCACCCTCAAGTTTATTCAAACTTGTATGAATTTCTTTGTTCTGCTGAACACAAAAGAAGATATTTTGAAGAATATGGAGAAGTAAACAGTTGATGGACCCCATTGACTTCCATAGTAGGGGGAAAAAATTGTCTGGAAGTCAATGGGGTCCATCAACAGGGGGGGAAAGTAGGGGAAAAAAATAGTATGGAAGTCAATGGGGTCCATCAAGGATTGGATCACAAGTGGATCACAGGTGTAATGTAAACAAGATCTAAAATGGTTTAGGCTAGTCCACTTTTGACCACTCCCAGAGGTAGTCGTGCAGTGGGTGGAGCTAAAGAGTCACGAGCACACACACACACACACAATACATCAAGGCATTATCCCTGGATAACTTTCGATTCACTATACGTTCATGTGGTTTACATTATATGCACTTACATGCCATTTGATGCAACACAGACATTTGATGCAGTTTCACTCACCACCTGCGGTTTCAATTCATGACCAGGAACAAACAAACACACTTGCAAAACTCTGTTTGTTGCCTTAATGCTGGGTTATTTGGGAAGCTGAACAAGGTTATCTTTCCCTCACAACCAAAAACACACTTCTTTAATGACATTATTGATTTTGTGGTCTAAAAACAGAATGACAGCACTGCCGACGGCTTCCGTAACCCTAACAAAGCTCGTTGATGGGAGCGCTTTTGATGTCGCTCTGGTTGATGTGCCCATAGAAGGATTTCTGCCCTTTATGACATAATACAGGGTCATACTTGAAAAAAACCTAACGAAACTTATTCGAATCCTGAAAGAGTATATTTGGCACAGAAAGACTCTCTCATACGTCCAACTCGGCTTTTTTACATTTTGGCCATGTTTAGCATGAGAAATAGATGTCAGGCGCTGTCGTCTCGGGTTACTTGATTGTAACCCTGTTCCCTGAAAAAGCAGGAACAAGATTTTGATTTTAAGCGCTATGGGGAAAATGTCTTTGTTTGACTGGTTGTGAACACGTGTGGCAAATAATTTGGCTTAAATAACCTCTGATGATGACGTCATTGGAATGCGCATGTCAGAGGCTATAAATAGAAGTGTGACAGGTGTGCTTATCAGGTCTTTTTGTCTGAAGAACGTCCCAGACACCCTCAGTGCGGCAATGAAGATTTTTCAGGGTTACAATCAAGTAACCAGAAACGTTCCCTTTCAAAAGCTACACTTAATGCTGCGCTTGGTTTTAAGCACTATGGGGAATGAGAATACCAAAGCTGCCGCACTGGAAGTGTCTGGACCCCCCCAAGGTTGTGAAGTGTGTGCGCACAACACAAAAAGGGTCTCAAACATGATGCTTGGGATGTGAGAGCCCAGAGTAGCATGAACATCCAAACTATAAAACCTAATAAATGTGTGTGGAGAGGACCAGCCTGCCGCATCACATACATCAATGGGGCTCCTCTTGCTAAAGCCCTGGAGGATGCAACCCCCTTGGTAGAATGAGCCCTCCAACTTAGAGGCGAAGCTTCACCGCACGCCTCATAGGCTAGAGCAATAGCTTCCCTCACCCAGTGAGACAAAAACACTGTCTGTTTTGTGGTGGCCGCCCCCCGGTTATGGCCCCCGTGACAAATGAACAGTTGCTCTGAATTACGCCACTGGCTAGTGTGGTGGACGTAAACCTGAAGAGCGCGAACTGGACACAGTAAGTGGAGTTTCTCCTGCTCTGGCGAAGTGAACTGTGGAAGACAGAAGGCTTAAAGGACGACCAGATGTAAGGTCGAAAATGGGACTTTTGGAAGATAGTGGGGCGAAGTCTAAGCAGGATGGCGCGACTAAAAGAGCCTGCAAATCACAGATTCTCTTTATTGGCAAGATGGCCATAAGAAAAAATAATCTTTAGAGTCAGAAACTTGACTGGCGCTGACTCCAGTGGTTCAAATGGTTTGTCGACTCAAGGACCACGGCTAAATCTCATGAGGGAACTTTAATTCTGACAGGATGTCTCAGTCGCCTAGCTCCACGAATGAAGTTGGCAATTAAAGGGTGTTTCCCCACTGAAACCCTGTCAATTAGAGCGTGGCAAGCTGAAATGGTGGCCACAAAAACTCTTGAGAGTAGCAGGACATTGTGCCTGCTGACAGCTTTTCTTGCAAAAACTCTAGTACTGAAACAATCTGGCAGTGGACTGGGTCTGCATGGTGTGTAGCCACCACCTTTCAAAGACCGCACCACTTAAGGCCGTACATTCTTCTGGTGGAAGGAGCTCTAGCACTCAGTGGTCTCAATTACATCCACTGGAAGTCCAGCATCCCTTAGCTGGTCCCCTTCAGGGGCCAAACATGAAGGTTCCATAACTCGGGCCGGGGATGTAATATCGTCCCCTGCGCCTGAGACAAAAGATCTCTCCTGTTCGGTATCACCCAGGGCGAGCCGTTGAGGAGAGATATTGTTTCTGAGAACCATGTCCATGAGAACCACCCTTCTGACCTAGCCTGACGCTGGTCAGTGTTTAAAATGGACTCGACACGTGCAGGAGACAACCGTGCCCACATGGTGACCGAGTCCCAAACAACTCCTAGATACATCATTCTCTGTGCTGGAGAAAGAACACTTTTCTTGGCGTTGAGTCTCAGCCCCAGAGTTTGAAGATGAGCGAGGACGATATCTCGATGTCTTAGCGCAAGCTCTTGAGACTGTGTCGTCTATGTAGTTTAAAATGCGGATGCCCTGGAGTCGTAAGGGAGCCAGTGCTGCATCCATGCATTTTGTGTATGTGCGGGGTGACAAGGCTAGGCCGAATGGAAGAACCTGATATTGTTAAGCTCCGCCCCCAAAAGCAAACCTCAGGAACCTTCTGTGTTATGGCAGAATTTCTATGTGAAAGTATACATCCTTAAGGTCGATCGTGACGAACCAGTCTCTGCGTTGAATTTGCGCCCTGTGAAACTGCAGGAATCTAGTCGAGCATTTAACATTTCGCTGGAAACCGTTGCCCCCTTAAGTACCAAAGGTGGCTGGGATGTAACAGCGGTGTGAGGGTGTCGGGAAGGAACTCATAATGGATGGATTTTTACGCGCCCCATCCCGGGGGGGCACACCCCCTTCGTCCTGGGCGCAAAAGCTTCAGGATCTCTTTTTCTTTTCTAAGATCAGAGATCTCAGGTCCAGCCTCTTCTTAGGTGGCGGAGCGTGGCATGCTGGATCCCAGTCCTTACGAGGGGGCGCGCGACTCGCCACGCTCTGTTTCTGAGCTACACCTTTTTGGGAAGCTGGACCTGGCTGGGGCTGGGTGGCCAACAACCCACCCTTTTGGGCACGGCGAGGGAGGAATTTATCAAAGGTTTTTTAGCCTCCCTGAATCTACTGACTACAGCGTTGACTGAATCGCCAAATAGACCAGACAGTGCCACGGGCAAAAACTTTGTCTCTCTCCTTGATGCCAGTGAGGTTAAGCCACAGATCTCTCTCCGTAGCGACCATTGCACCCGTAGAACGGTCTGTGGCACTGCACAGCTTGGAAAAAAACCTCCTTGCTGACATTTGTGTAAATCTGGAAAGAAGGGGAGGAATTGCCTTTCTCTGATGCCTCCCCTTGGCTACCCGACACAAATCTGTCGTCTAATTTTGATCATCTGGGGATCTCTTGTTCCTGTGGCCAGTCTGACTGAAGACTGTCCACAGCGCAAGTGACCACCTTGAGTAACTCCTCATATTTTTTATCGTTACCCATGAGCGCTCGGAGGCAGTACATACAGTATCCATGTCAGCAAGAGAACCAGCCCGGTCTGAAGAAGCGCCGGAACTCCAGAAAGACCTCTCAATCTGGTGAGCGACATGCGAGCACCATGACATAGAGGCTCGTTCTTTCCGCAGAAATGCAAGCCTGGTGCAGAGCTCTTTAACAGGAAAAAAAGCTCACAGTGCTCACACTCTGCATTCTCAAGGGCTGCCACGGTGAGCGCCTGACATCTATTTATAGCCTCTGACGTCCGCATTCCAATGACGTCATCTTCAGAGGTTATTAAAGACAAAATCTTTGGCGTGTTTGCCACACGTGTTCACAATTAAATTGCGTGAGCATTTTGCCCACCGATAGACCCTCCCCTCGAAGAAATCCGAACAGAAGTGGTCGAAAGTGGACAAAAGAGACAGATGTCCCTCGTCTACATGTGATCCAATGCAAAATGCTTTTTAATACCAGGTGTAAACAGGGCCTCAGTGATGAAAGTACACAGATTCTTTTTTGGGGGATTCCTGGTAATTGTATTTTATATCACCTTTTCTAGGTGAGTCAAAGGGAACTAATAGAGTCTTGAACTTGTAGTCGTGCAGAGTAGACCAACTGCCAAGATCAGGATATTAATTAAATAATGCATTAAATTTTGGGGCCTAAATATTCATTTTTGGTTGAACTATCCCTTTAAGGCAAGACACTACTACAACCTACTTTGCTCCATTTCTAAAACATCATCACTTATTAATTTTTTTTTTTTCTTGTTGAATACTGTTTCAATCTGAAATGTATCACATAATGGAAGGAAAAATGGATTGCAAATTTTTCATGTTGACATTTATTTATAAATTACTTTTATCTGCTTTCATATTAATTTCCAAATCTTTGCGCTCAAACTCAAAATGCACTCAAAGTGAGCACTCAAGTACACATTATTTTCCAAAATTTACATACATTTTCCTGTCTATTTCTAGCCAATTTCCTGTTCAGCTCACTCTTCTTACTCCACGCTTTTGTCACCTACTCCAAAGGTACTTTGTGAATGGTATTGAAAAGTGTTTTTTGTGTGTGTTGCCTCATTTATTGTCGCTTTAATTGAAAAGAAGTTCTTGGAGAGCCTGCATTTGGAAAAGGAGAAGAAAAGGGGAACAAAATCTGTTTAAACCATTAGAACAGCAAATGTATGCTCATTGCTTTAATGCACTTGGTCAGTATTTTTTTTATAGGATACAAAATTTCAAACCAAGTGGCATTTATTTATATTGCACAAGCATATATTTCAAGCAAAACATTTAGCAGAAATAGTTTTGTTAGGTTTTAAATGAAAAACAATAGATATATACTGTACTGTACTATATATACTACACTTTTCTGTGAAACGGTAGTAGGTGTGCATGGTTAATGTTATGATCTACACCTGTGGTTAATCTACTTGGACACAGGTAAATTTGAGTAGAACTGACTTCATACATTCGCTAGAAGTCTACTTAAGACCACTTAACTATGGGTCACTGCAAAACTGGCTCTAATGCCATGCCTCAAACTTTCCCTTCCCTATTCATTTTAATTATCTTTTAATTATCTCTCCTGTGCTCTTGCGTAAACTGTCTCTGTGTCTTCTACTGTCTCTTCTCTTCATTCCTGCTTCAGTCTCAGCTTCCATATCATGCTCCTCTGCTGGATTCCTTCTGTCAGGTATTTAAATGTCCTTTGTGCCCCACCAATTACTGAATGATGTCAACATTATGTTCTCCTGTCCTCTCAGGTGCTCGCTTAAAAGAGAGTGATGTTGATGGTATGGCATTGCTATGTTCTTTAGCATGTTTCTGAAGTTTCTGCATGTGTGCATTCTATATTAATGGAAATCTTCGATTATCATTCATTACTCTAGTGTAACAGTTTTTTAGTACACATATCTTTAAGATGCAGTTTCATTCTGAGCTGAGAGTAGTGATGTGTGGCTGATATGTTTTATGGTCGTATGTAAAGTGTTTTGTTTTGTTGTTCCTCATTACACAGCTGAAGCAGAAAACAGTGGAGTTGACCCAGGCCTGTCAAAAACACTATGAGCTCGAGCAGGAGTTGGCTTTTCACAAAATAGATGTCAAGTTTGAACCTCTTCCATTTTATCCAGACCCTGTAAGTTTTGGTTTTGTTTAAGTTTAATAATAACAAAAGGATAAAAGTAGATTTTTTATTTTTATTTTTTAATTTTTTTAAATTGGTAAATTTACACTACCGTTCAAAGGTTTGGGATTTAGGGTTTTTGAAAGAAGTCTCTTGCTCCCCAAGTCTACACTTATCCATCCATCCATCCATTGATATCCATCCATCCATCCCACTTACGGGACTGAGTTGTGGTGGCAGCAGGCTAAGGCTGCACATACAGCCTTTTCCCCAGAAACTTCCTCTAGCTCATCCTGGGGGATCCCTGGGGTCCCTTCTCAGTTGGAAATGCTCTGAACACCTCCACCACAAGGTGTCCAGGAGGCATCCTTCCAGATTCCCGAACCTTCTCAACTGGTAGAGGAGCAGCGGGTCTACAGCACCCTGTCTCTCAAGGTCAGCCCACACACCCTGCAGAGAAAACTCATTTCGGCCATATCTGTGAGCTCATTCTTTAGGTCACTACCCAAAGCTCATGATCATAGGTGAGGGTTGGAACATAGACTGGATAAGCAAACTCTCATGCCTCCTCCAGGATCCTTGCCAGGGTAAAAAGCTGGTCCACTGTTCTACATCCACGACTGAAATTGCATGGTTCCTCAAGCCGAGGTTTGATGATCGGTCGGATTCTTCTTTTCCAACACTCTGGCAGAAGTTTTGCCTTGCAGGCTGAAGAGTGTGATTCCTCTTTAATTGGAACACACCCAAGATAACCACCACACCCATCTTCCAATCACCAGGCACTGTCCCGGATTCCCATGTGATATTGAAGTGTCAGCCAAGACAGCCCGACTTCATCCAGGGCCTTCAGTATCATGTCCACCCCTGGTGCCTTGCCACTTCTGAGCTACCTTCTGCCAGGGAAATGGACCATGGTTCCCTCGAGTCCTCTAACTCTGCCTCTTCTTGTATGGGTATGTCCTCCGGGTTAAGAAGATCCTCAAAGTGTTCCTTCCACCTCCAGGATACATTGCCAGGCAAGATCAGCAAGTCCCTGGACCAGTCCATGCTTTCCGCGCCTAAGCCTCCTGATAGTTTGCCAGAAACACTTTGAGGTCAACCAAAAGTCTTTCTCCATGGGCTTGTCCTTGATTTTCCCATATCCAGGTTTTTGCTTCTATGACAACTGCAGCTGTGGTCCTTCTAGCCTGTTGATACCTGTTGGCAAAATCGGGAGACACACGGATTAACCGAACCCGAAAGGCCCCCTTTTCCCACCTGACGGCCTCCCTCACCGCTGATGTCCACCAATGTGTTCTTGGGTTGCCAACATGATAGGGACCAACAACCTTCCAGCCACAGCTAGCAGCAGCCACTTTCACAATCCATTCTGTCTCCATGTCTCCAGCCTTCTTTCGGGATGAAGGAATTACTCCTCCAGAGGTGGGAGATAAAGACATTCTGGACAGGAAAAAAACCTAAAACAGTGGTGTCAAGTCGGGGACTTGTGAGTATTCCCACACCTGCGTAACGCCTTACACCCTGGGCGACTCCAGAAAAGGAGAGAGCTCAACCTCTATATAGGAGTTTGGTTCCAGAGGCTAAGCTGTGCTGAAAGTGACCATATCTAGCTGTTAACGCTCAACCTCCGGCAACCTCTTTGTCTGATCACTCACCTGGGACCAATTTGTCTAGGGAGACCCTACCAGGAGCTCCCGACAACACAACTCTCAGGGTAAAAGTAATACTGTGAAATATTATTACAACTTAAAATAACTCAATTTAAAACGGCATTTTTTTTCCTGTGATGGCAAAGCTTAATTTTCAACAGTCATTATTCCAGTCTTCATTGTCACATGGTCCTTCAGAAACCATTGTAATATGCTGATTAGGTGCTCAAGAAACAATTCTTATTATTATCAATGTTGAAAACAGTTATACAGCTAAATATTTTTGTGTAAACCATGATAATCTTTTTTTTCTGTATTCTTTAATGAATATAAAGTTCAAAAGAACAGCATTTATTTTAAATAAAAATATATATTTAAAAAAAAACTTTATATATGTCTTTGCTCAGTTTTGATCAATTTGATGCATCCTTGCTGAATAAATGTATTAATAATAAAATTTTAAAAATCTTACTGACCCCAACCTTTTGAATGGTAGTGCGACTTTTTCCATCCAATATGTAGTGCATGAATTTTGACTTCATTCAGTTCCACTTTTAATAAAAATAAATAAATAAATAATGCAATACAAATGCTCCAAATGACTTTGCTTTAGTCATTTTTGAATGGTAGGATTATATTAATCTTTAGAGACGTTCTCTATGTTGTTCAGGAGGTGGAGGTAGAGAACCTTTCTATCGAGAGTCCCTACATAGGGAAGTCTTGTCAGAAAAGGAACATCAAATTCCCATTGGAGGTGGAGAGCATGGGAATACGAGACCAGCAGCAGCCAGCCTCAGCAGACATGACAGAGACAGACTGCCCCAGAGAACATGACATGTCCAGACATGCACAGCTCAGAGGTACAAAGGTTCAAGGGCACTGTGTATTGACATTATACTAAAGGGTCTAAATAGTTATATAAACAAATTTGTATATTACACTTGCCATTCATTTTTTTATTTTTTTAACTAGCTTTATTGGTAACACTTTAGTATGGGGAACACATATTCACTATTAACTACGACTTTTGCCTCAATAAACTCCTAATTTTATTAATAGTTGGTAAGGTAGTTTTTGTAGTGTTTGGTATTGGGTAGGATTAAGGGATGAAGAATGCAGAATAAGGCATTAATATGTGCTTTATAAGTAGTAATAAACAGCCAATATCCTATATTAGGCATGCTAATAAGCAACTAAAATAACCCTAAAATAAAGTGTTGCCACTTTACTTGTAACAATCTGTAGTTTTTTATTCTTGATACCAGCAATGCTGCTCTGGTTTAAGACTAAGTTGCATACAATTGTCTTGGTTGCACATATATGTATATATAATAACACCCTCCAATAAAACCGAAACAACTGTTTGATGACCTAGTAATTTGGTAGGTTTGGAACAGTGGCCCTACAAAAATAATCAAACCAAGTGTCATCTGCAAACAAATGATGCAGGACATTTTCCCGTTTTTATGGGACTGATCCACATCTTTGCAGTTTTCCTAATGCATCTGTGTTTTGTTTTTAGCTGAGGTGCGATTACAGCAATTACTTACAGAAATTGAGGTGAGAGAGCAGCAGATCCTTAGAGCCAGTGAGGAGCTCCGGCAGCTAGAGGAGACGGTTTCTCAGAGACGGGTGAGCTGTTACCCTTTAAACATCTGTGAATGGCTCTATGTCACCACTTGCAGTTTTCCTTGAGAAGATTTCCTCGGTTTTAAGTAAAACTTAATGGCAGAGTTTTTTTTTATTATTATTTAATTTATCTATGTTGATTTGGACATAGATCTGTGAGGCTGAGAAGGAGCAGTTCAGGCAAGAGCTTCAGAGGAGGATACAGAGGCTGGGAGAGCTGAGAGGAGAGATGGAGGCTGTGGAGAGGCAGCTGGACACACTGAATACTGAGAGAAATATAGCCCAGAATGAAATGGATCAGCTGCAGAATCTACTGCACACCCTGGATCCCAGTGACCCCAGACATGTCAGTAACACGTATGCTTAAACACTTATGCTTTGCAAAAAAAATGTGTTATATTTATATATAAAATATTTATATATAATATAAATTATATAAATATATATACAGTGTATATTTCTTAAATATATACATGTATGTTTGTGTATTCAAATATACATAAGAATTATACACAGTACACACATATATTATGTAAACATAACTTTTTTTTTTTTGGATGCAATTTAATCACGATTAATTGTTTGACAGCCCTAAAATAACTATATTAATAAAAAGAATTACAAAAACAATTCTTCTAGAAGTTAATGCAATTCATTAACCTTACTGAATACTATAAAACGTCCTGTTTAATTTACAGTATAAAAACTGGCAGCTATGTTTGCCAGAAATTCACTTAAAAAGTATATATTAAAAAAAAAGTGCATTTTGCAGTTCATAAGAGTATGTATCATGAACTGATATAATGTTAAAGTCTGCATGAAATGAAAATTCACCCAATCTATTTTCATTTCATGCATGTTATAATATTATATATTTTGAACAATTCATACCTGCATGTTTCTATTTTTATTTTATTTTTTTATCTCTTAATGTTTAATCAAAATGTCATGATGTGACCATCCAATAAAAGTCAAGTCAAGTCACCTTTATTTATATAGCGCTTTTAACAAGTCCAATTGTTTCAAAGCAGCTTCACATTGTTAACAGGAAAATAATGCAACAGAATTTGTACAGCCGTTCTGGTGAAATGGTGATGTTATCCAGCTAATTTCAAGCATCATATAGTGTCAATGCGGACAGATCGGCAACGGTGGCAAGGAACCAAAACTCCTTCAGGGTCAGAATGGAGAAAAAAAACCTTGGGAGAAACCAGGCTCAGTCGGGGTGCCAGTTCTCCACTGGCCGACGAACAAACAGTGTATAATTATAATTCTGGCAACATTGCAGGTCTTAAGTCATATTAGGTAAATAGATATTCGTAAGATTATTTGAAAGATTGGAGTTGTCACGCCAGAGACAGGTTTAATGAGGATGTCGTGTCGATGCGGCATTTACGGGGGGGGAGTTTATTTGACACGCTCTCTGCAGACATTTCAGGGATGCGTTGGTCATGTCCAGGCGCAGGTCCACCATCTGATCTGGATACGGCCCGGATACGGCTGACTGCAGTAAACCTCGGGATAAACAGAGAGACTGACATTAGCATAGATGCCATTTTTCTTATGATGTAACGAGTACATCAGGTGTTATGGGAAGTGTTCTCGGTTCCGGCTGACCTAGTTAAGGCAGCCTAACAATCATTTACTGATTTGAATAATGATATGATAATGTTTTATGTGTAAGCCATAGTAAAGAGATGCGTTTTTAGTCTAGATTTAAACCAGCAGAGTGTGTCTGCTTCCCGAACAATGCTAGGAAGACTGTTCCAGAGTTTAGGCGCTAAATAGGAAAAGGATCGACCGCCTGCAGTTGATTTTGATATTCTAGGTATTATCAACTGGCCAGAGTTTTGAGACCGCAATAGACGTGATGGAGTATAATGCGTTAAGAGTTCGCTCAAGTACTGGGGAGCTAAACCATTTAGTGCTTTGTAAGTAATAAGCAAGATTTGAAAATGTATACAATGTTTAATAGGGAGCCAGTGCAGTGTTGACAGAACCGGGCTAATATGGTCATACTTCCTGGTTCTAGTAAGAACTCGAGCTGCTGCGTTTTGGACCAGCTGGAGTTTGTTTATTAAGCGAGCAGGGCAACCAACCAGTAAAGCATTACAATAATCTAGCCTTGAGGTCATGAACGCATGAATTAACTGTTCAGCATTTTGCATTGAAAGTATGTGCTGTAATTTAGATATATTTTTAAGATGGTAGAATGCAGTTTTACAGATGTTAGAAACGTGGCTTTCAAATGAAAGATTGGTATCAAAGAGCACACCCAGGCTCCTAACTGACGACGAGGGCCTGACAGAGCAGCCATCGAGTGTTAGACAGTATTCTAGGTTACTACTTGCAGAGTTTTTTTTGTCCAATAATTAAAAATTCATTTTTTTCTGAATTAAGTTGCAGGAAATTACTAGACATCCAATGTTTTATATCAGCTATGCATTCCGTTAATCTTCCGCTAATCCAGTAGGCAGGGCTAATCTTGTGAAATGGTAAGTTTCGTCAGGGCATGAAGAAATATAGTGCTGAGTATTGTCAGCATAACAATGAAAACTAACGCCATGCTTCCTAATGATATCTACCAGTGGTAGCATGTACAGGGTGAAGAGCAACGGTCCTAGCACTGAGCCCTGCGGTATGCCATACTGAACTTGTGATCGGTGTGACATCTCTTCATTTACTGCTACAAACTGATAACGGTCAGATAAGTATGATTTAAACCATGCCAATGCAGTTCCACTAATGCCAACATAATTTTCGAGTCTATTCAAAAGAATGTTGTGGTCGATAGTATCGAATGTGGCACTAAGATCGAGTAACACTAATAGAGAGATACAACCACAATCAGATGATAAGACTAAATCATTTGTAACTCTGATGAGAGCAGTCTCAGTACTATGATACGGTCTAAATCCTGACTGGAAATCCTCACAGATACCATTTCTTTCTAAAAAGGAGCACAATTGTGAAGACACTGCCTTTTCCAGTATTTTCTGACAGAAAGGGTAGATTTGAGATCGGCCTGTAATTGACTAATTCTGTAGGATCAAGTTGAGGTTTTTTAATAAGTGGTTTGATAATAGCCAACTTAAAAGTTTTCGGTACATATCCTAATAACAAAGATGAGTTAATGATATTAAGAAGAGGATCTATGACCTCTGGTTGCATCTCTTTTAGTAGCGTAGTCGGTATAGGGTCCGAGCATACATGGTGTTGATTTAGATGATTTAACGAGTTTAGCCAATTCTTCCTCTCCTATAGCAGTGAATGAATGTAATTTTTTCGCAGTGACACTACAATGCTCTGTCTGATGTGATACTGTAGTAGACGGCTGCATGGTTATAATTTTCTTCCTAATATTGTCAATCTTACATGTAAAGAAGTTCATAAAGTCATTACTGCTGTGCTGTTTACAAACATCAAAAGCTTTATTTTTGGTTCATTTGTATCGAATAAATACCTAGGGTTGTGTTTTTCTTCTAAAAGAGTCGAGAAATAAGCAGATCTAGCAGTTTTTACGGCCTTTCTGTATGCGATCATGCTCTCTTTCCACGAATTACGAAAAACCTCTAGTTTTGTTTTCTTCCAGCTGCGCTCCATTTTTCTGGCTGCTGTTTTAAGGGCCCGGGTGTGCTCGTTGTACCACGGTGTTGGACTATTTTCTTTAATCTTCTTTAAGCGCCAGGGAGCAACTGTGTCTAAAGTGCTGGAAAAAAGAGAGTCAATAGTTTCTGTTGCAAAATCCAGAGGAAAATGCGAGTTCCTCTAGGCTATCTGGGATGCTGAGGAGATGAAGCTGATGAGGAAGATTATTTACAAAGCAATCTGGCGGCAGTGATAGTTCTGTCATATTTGAAGCGAGGGGATGGCTTTGCAGCCTTAGCTAAATTAAGTATACATGATACTAGGTAATGATCTGAGATGTCGTTGGCTCTGCTACAGAATTTCAACGGTATCAACATTTATTCCATGTGACAATATTAGGTCTAGAGTATGATTAAGGCAATGAGTAGGTCCTGACACGTGTTGCCTTACTCCAATAGAGTATAGAATGTCTCTAAATGCTAATCCCAATGCGTCTTTTTCATTATCTACATGGACATTAAAATCACCAACAATTAGTACTTTATCTGCAGCCAGTACTAACTCTGATAGAAAATCAGCAAATTCTTTGATAAAGTCTGTATTGTGGCCTGTATACAGTAGCCAGCACAAATGTCAAACAGGATTTATCAATTACACTACATAACGCTACATAAAGCACCAAAACTTCAAAAGAATTATATTTGAAACTAGACTTCTGAGTAATGCTGAAGATATTATTATAAATTACAGCAACCCCTCCCCCTTTACCTTTCAGACGCGGCTCATGTTTATAACAATAATCTTGTGGGGTGGACTCAGGTTTTAGCCAGGTTTCTGTCAAACACAGCACATCTAGATTATTATCTGTAATCATATCATTAACAATAAGCGCTTTTGGGGAAAGGGATCGAATATTCAGCAACCTGAGCTTTATCATTTGAGCATCTGTATTATATCTGTTGTTTATTTGTTGGACATCAATTAAGTTTTTACTGTTGAATGGTCTTGATGGTTTTTTGTATTTACTAATTCGGGGAACAGACACAGTCTCTATGTGATAATATCTAGGTGAAAGAGTCTCTATGTGTTGGGATTTATCTGACTTCTGTAAGGGGAGACAGCTAGCAGGTGGTCGGGTAAGCTAGTCCGTCTGCTTCCTGACCTGGGCCCCAGTTAGTCAAAGTTTAGCTCTAAGACTATATGCCAAATTAGTAGAGAGAAGAGCGGCACCACTCCAAGAAGGATGGATGCCATCCCTCTTCAACAGGTCAGGTCTGCCCCAAAAGCTTTTCCAATTGTCTATGAACCCTATGTTATTTTACGGACACCACTTAGACAACCAGCCTTTGAGTGATGATAGTCTGCTAAGTATCTCATCACTCCTTTTAACAGGGAGCAGACCAGAAAAAAAAAAAAAACAGCATCTGCCATCGTACTTACGAGTTCACACACCTCTTTAATGTTAATTTTGGTGATCTCCGACTGACGAAGTCGAACACCGTTAGTGCCGACGTGAATAATAATCTTAGAGAATTCATGATTAGCTTTAGCCAGCACTTTTAAATTTGCTTTGATGTCAGGCGCTCTGGCTCCCGGTAAACATGTGACTATGGTGGCTGGTGTCTCTATTTTCATGTTCTGTGTAATAGAATCACCAATAACTAGGGCAATAACAGGATTCTCAGTGGGTGCGTCACTGAGTGGGGAGAACCTGTTTGATGTTCTAATCGGAATGGAAGAGTGTTTTTTTTATCCGCAACTATGCCGCCTCACCGTTACCCAACTGCCCTGCTGCATGGGCTCAACAGCCGGAACCGAACAATGTACAACATTCACTAAGCTAGTTGCATCCAAAGCAGTGTCTAAAGCTGTTACATTCTCACTACTCTCAAATAAAGTCTGGATGCATGTCTCTAATTCTAAAATCTTCTCCGTCAGCCTGACTATCTCCTTACATTTATCACATGTGAAGCCCTGCCTGCCAACGAAGACAGATACACTAAACATGAAACATGCGGTGCAAGTGACAATGACTGGAGAAGAAGACATGGCTTACCGTATTTGTTGATTAATCCAATTTACCAAAGTTGTTTGATGGAGTCTATTTACTAATCCAACTCACCACAGTTGTTTAATGAACTCAGAAAACAGGAGACCTGGGTGCAGAGATGGCAAGCTAACAGGCTAGCGAAAAGCTAACGTGTGATAGTGATTTAGATTAAAAGCTAGTGATGTCAGATTTAATGTGGTAGGCAATGTTAGACAATATATGAAGATGAGTAGGTTATAATTAGCAGTTTAAACAACAGAGAATTATATCGAATAAAAATTCCAAACGCAACTAAAAGCAACATACTTCTCTCAGACTTATCCCACATCTCAAAATCCAATCAGCAACCAATACAATGAACAAGTCCCTAAAGTACTTTTTTTATTTTTTGATAATCCATTACACTCAAATATATGTTACAATACAGAAGAAAAGATCTGTCGCTGCTTCCGTTGCATGAACACAACTTTAATAATACAATCTATTTAAACTCTATATATCTACTTAAGATAAACCCTCATAATAATACAGACGTTCAAAATAAAAGGCCACATTAAAAACTACAGTTAATCAAAACTGGGCATTCTATAAACAATGGCTAATAACTAAACATACTAACACAAAGACAAACCATCGGGGAAATACTGGACACTAAAATAATGCAACACACATTAATTAATTAAACAAAATAAAATGTAACATAAAACAATATTGTACTTTAAAAATACTCTGATCCAAACTTTTAAACGTTAGTATTTTTTAAAGAAATATTTTAAGTTAAATTGATCAAAAGTGAGAGTAAAGACTTTTACATTGTTACAAAACATTACATTTTTATTTCTGTAACAATTATTAGCATGTTTTAAAGTATAGGCTGTTAATGTTTGCCAGACAACTTAAAGCATTAAAATATAATTCAACTGAAATGCAGTTACAGCTTTATCTATATTTGCTATTTTTCCTGGTTAAGAATAAGCTTAGAACATATATTGTATCATACAGTTAGTATAGTTTATACGTAAAAATGTTAAAGGATATATGCAAGAAAATCTTTCTTCCAAGAACAATGGTTACACATTTCTACAACATGTGTTACTGTTTACACCCATGTGTGATCACTCTTAAAGGTTCACGCTATGCTGTCAGCAACATCTGCAAATGCCACTAAATAATTTACATGGGTGTGTATTATATTGTCTATGTATTTGGTGTTTTCGCCACAAGCATCTGAACTCTTCAAATGTTTTATTCAGATGTGAAATCCTCAGTCTATTTATGTAATATAACAACAAACTGCATGTATTCCTGTTTTCTGTTAAAGAAACTGTTTGGCACACAAACAGTGTAGTCGAAAATGTGTCTCAATCACTGATGTGTTGTGGTACCTCCTTAACAACAAAGGTGACAATAATAAGATGAAGTTCTCTATGGAATTAATCATCACTAACCCATGATGCTCAGCAACAAGTAGCAGTCATATAAAATGAGGTGCCTGTCTCTTTAAGAAAGAAGAGAGAACTTCTGTCCTAGGGGAAATCTGTTGATGCTGTGGGTGGAGCCAAAGAGGTTCCTTACTCCCACCCGGCCCCAGACAAGGGCACTGATTGGCTGAGGCAGAAGGTTTCCTGTGTTGATTCAAAGAGAGTTGAGAGGAGGGTGGAGGAGGAGGGGGAGAATGAAATCTAGAGGAGAGGGCTACTTTTAATGATAGTTGGACTCTGGACAATAGCTCTAAAGTTTAGAGTAGTGGAGCTAAAAGTGACAGGAAATGTTCTCTTTCTTTCCCCTCCTGTGGCAGCAACAGGAGAAAATGGATATATAGAGACAGAAAGTGAAGAGATGGCAGCCACACCGCTGTAGTAAGTAAGTACCCCACTGGGGTCAAGGAGGGGCTCATGGGAGGCTGCTGTCATACTGTTGCAATTTGAGACTTTTGATTTTTGTTTGTAGAAATGATTATTAGTACCTTACAATAAGAACATTTAATTTTTTTAATTTGATCAAAACATGCTACATTAATGTGTAGATTTGAATATATATTGAATATATTTTCCGTGTTTGTAAACAGGAAATTGCAAAAGCATTATGTCATCAGGCTTTGCTGGCTTGCATATTTTACATGGCTTACATTAAGTTTGAGAGCAGTTAGCATAATAACAATGTACATTGTTAAATGACTATGACCAAACCATTAGATAAAAATAAGAACCTCTGGTATCTTTATTTATAAAAAGGTTGGTTTAAAGTTTTTAAACCGAACTTTCCTGATTGTGTAAATGAATGCTTAATAGAATTGTTATATTTATCACTTTGAGATAGTGTTGGAAGGGAAGAGGAAGTGGATAAGTGGAGAAGTAACGAATGCAGAAGTCCAAGACTGTCCCTTCTCCCCAATTCGCATACTGTCCACCCTAAGTAGTATTCAAGATTGCTTATCTCTAATAATATTTAGGGTGGATAGTACACTGTAGAAAATTATTTCTGGACCTACTTTATATTAGGTGGCCTTAACTACCATGTACTAACATTTAAATTAATAATGATACAATGCACGTATTGTGTACATACATGTTTTTACATTGTATTTACATATTAAAAATGACCTTCATGTAATTACATCTCTAATTAATTTCTGTAGTTTCATTTATAATTACACTGTTGACCTTTCCTTACACCTAACCCTACCCTTAAACTTATCCATACCACCACAACTTTACCGTATCCCACCTCAATATCAGCAAAAGTGCATTGTACTTATTTTTGATGTAAGTACATAGTAGTTAAGGCCACCTAATATAAATTGGACCTGATTTCTTTCTGCTTTCCTACTTTTACAATCTTAATTTCACGTTTAATTCAAGCAAGCTATCTTACTTTATGTAACACTTTATACATATTGTTTCAAAGTAGCTTCCCAGTGATAACAAGAAGGTGATTTAATGATGCGAACAGAGCTAATTTTAGCTATAAAGTATCTATAAAATAGCTATAAAATAGTGTAGTTCAAAAATAGTTCAGTTCAGTGTTGATTCAGTTCCGTTGTAAAGATCATCAATTATTAAATTAGTTTTAATTTAATTTCATCTAGTGATGTCATTGTCCAGCTCAGTTCAGTTCTCATCCAATAATGTCAGTGCAGTCAAATAAATAATATTGTTGAATATTAAGTGTCCCCAATCAGAATATTAAAGGTCTCCTATGAGAAAAGTGAAGTCCATACCAGAATTATAACAATAACGACAATGTGTTACTTGCCATTTTTTTGGAAAATTTACTAGCGATCTGAGAGTGAAAATTGTTTACACCAATTTTTTCAGTGTATGTGAATTGGGATGTAGGGTCTTGGTCTTTTGTTCTGAGATTTGTATCAGATTGATTTGAAAAGACTGCAAATCATTTATCAGTCTAAATCAGTTTTAAATGCATTAATGACAAATAAAACCTAGAAGTTTTATATTTTAAATGAGAGGATTGCTAATGAAAGTCCCCTCCAGGATGATAGGTGTTTTGGGTTGTTGCCAGGGTGTTGCTAGGAGTGACGTTATGATTGACAGCTTCTCTGAGCGAAACACCAACGGACATTTTTTCAGGAACTTCAGGAGGAGATTGGAGCTTTACTTTAATTTCTACATTTCCATAACTGTGTATTTCACAAAAGTTATTGATTAGGTGGGAGTGTGGACGGGACCTTGATATGCCCAAGTCTAAATGATTTAAATTTAGTTATATTAACATAATCTTTAACAAAAATAAATAAACACTAAAAATAAAGATGTACAACTTTAAACTGACATCATATATATATATATATATATATATATATATATATATATATATATATATATATATATATATATATATATATATATATATATATATATATATATTACTTGAGTCTACTGATTTTGGACTGACTCTCTGCCATCACTTTTCAGGCCCATGTGAAGGCTCAGTTGTCCAAAAAGGCGCAGCTGCTGGCCATCATGAGCAGAAAACACAAGGAACTGGAGAGCAGACTGGATGATATGATCACACGCATTTACAAGGAAACACAGGAGATCAAAGAACTAGAGCAACAGCTTACAGATGGTGAGGAACTTTTTATAATTTTTCTTTTTACTTCTATTGTATATTGATGCCGTTGAGTTTATTATGAATTTATTTGCGAATACAATATATTTAAATTAAAATAAGTAAGACAAATCAATCTCTACTCATTTAGGTCAGATAGCTGCTAATGAGGCACTCAAGCATGACCTGGAGGGCATCATCTCAGGTCTCCAGGAGTATCTGCAGGGGATGAAGGAACAAGCACGAAGAGCCCAGTCAGATTGCAGGTGTCTGCAGAGGGAGAAAGATGCTCTGCAGCACCTCCTACGTGAGAAGGAGCTTCAATGCACACAGATGGAAAAAGATGCTCTGAGTGTTGAAAGCGCACAGGAGGTTGGAGTCTGTTTCTGACACAATGTTCAACTGCTATTTTAATACACCACTCTGTAATAATACGTAAAATCACCATTATTGTATTGTTTGTTGTTGTTATAGGAGCTGCAGCATCAGAAGCAGGAGTTGGAGGATCTGAGGAAAAAGAATGAAGAACTGAAACAGACTCAGCGTCAGGTCCGTGAATATGAGGCAGAGCTGGAGACCCAACTGCAGGAGAGAGATACTGAGGCCACGCAACTGAAGGAGGAGCTGGGCAGATTGCGTCGACTCAGTCAAGTAGGAATTCTCTTCATAGATTTTTCATATTCATCCATAATATAATAAAATTTTTAAAGTAATAGTTCACCTGAAATTAAAAATGTTGTTGCTCCAAATCTTTTTTTTTTTCATATCACAAAATGTTAGGTTGAAAATTCACATTGCCCTTTTCCATAAAAAGAAAGTGGATTGTGATTAGTACCAGTCAAGCTACAAAAAGGAACAGCTCTCACAATAGAACAACACTCAGGGCTTGACATTAACACCCTTGGCGGGTGTCATTAGCACCCTCCAAATATGGGTGGATTTCAGCAGTGGCATGTAACGCTGTCACTCCTACTAGCTCCTTTGGTGTGTTGAATTTTATATATAATATATGCATTTTTCAATTGTAGTATTTTAAAAAAGCGGTTGAAATAATAAACGTAATATAAAATGTAGTGTTGTCAAAAATATTGATTTTTCGATACATAATATATACTGAAATATCTGAAACTATATTCTGCAGAATAGATACACGATACCAGCTGCTTTCTCGCTCTCTCATCTCACCACTTGTTTAATTTGCTCTGGATGAATATTGTTGATGTTACTGGGCTTGAATTTCAGCGTGGGATTGTGTGTATTGCTCATAATTTTACCCAAAGTGTGCGCACATAAAGCCGCCTCTCAGTACTAAATGTAATTATTTTTCACTGCTTAATGTGCTTAAACAGTCAAATACACACAAAATAATGTCAAAATGCCCGTCTTGGCGAGTATTCATGTAAATGAACACTAGTTCTTACTAGAACCAGGAAGTATGACCATATTAGCCGGTTCTGTCAACACTGCACTGGCTCCCTATTAAACATTGTATACATTTTAAAATCTTGCTAATTACTTACAAAGCACTAAATGGTTTCGCTCCCCAGTACTTGAGCGAGCTCTTAACACATTATACTCCATCACGTCTATTGCGGTCTCAAAATTCTGGCCAGTTGATAATACCTAGAATATCAAAATCAACTGTAGGCGGTCGATCCTTTTCCTATTTAGCTCCTAAACTCTGGAACCGTCTTCCTAGCATTGTTCGGGAAGCAGACACACTCTGTCAGTTTAAATCTAGACTAAAGACACATCTCTTTACTATGGCATTCACATAGAACATTATCAATTTCTATTATTCAAATTAGTTAAAGGTGCCCTAGAATGGAAAACTGTATTTACCTTGGCATAGTTGAATAATAAGAGTTCTGTACATGGAACTAACATACCATTAGCCTCAAACACCACTGTTTTCTCCTTCATATGTAAATCTTGTGCTTGAGAAAGACCACTGAAAACAGGCAAATCCCAACATAACACCAACTGTGACGTAACAGTCGGGATCATTAATATTTACGCCTCCCCAAATTTGCATATAACCAGCCCATGTTCAAGGCCAGGCAGTATTGACGTGGACCTGCACCGAATCAACAGAAGTTCTGCAGGTATTATGAAGATGGGGACAACAGTGAAAACAGCAGATTATGGATATAAATGTTATGTTCCAGCTGTGCAGGGGATGTGAGCACTTTTCATAGCCTTCCCACAGAACAGAACTGTCAACAGGCATGGGTGATGTTTATCTATAATAGGATACAGCAGCAACTGAATTCAAAGTTGTTCGTTTTGCTCTGAGTAGCGTCAATTTCGTTCATGAAAATATGACGAAAAATTTTCATGACAACCTTTTTTTCCATGACTAAGACAAAATGAGATGACACAAACGTCCTTAAATGATTATTGTGACTGTATAAACATCCCCTAATCAGGGATTTTCTGTTAAAAGAACACGTATTCTATCCGGTGTTTTACTTAAACCTGCAATCTGGCAACCGTGTGCACGCAAGCTCTCTCTCGTGCGCGGATGATCTGAAAACACCAATAAACAAATAAGCTGCATTTCAGCAATCTCCATTTGAGATTTTCTGCTTAAAGTGTCATTCAGTCGGCCTGTGTTCTGTCAGGACTCACCGAGCCACTTGTGCTGTTTGCGATTGTGTTAGCTGAATAACTGCACTTGTGTGAGCTACTGAAATGAGCCAATCAGAGCGGAGCTCATCATTATTATTCATGACCCTTCCAAATAAGGCAAAAACAGACCATTTCATTCTAGGGACAATTTCTTTGTAAATGGACCTGTAAAACTGTATCTGGACAATTTTTGCCCTTAAATAAGCCACATATCCTCTATGTAGATATCAGAGAACAATTTAAAATATTGTTTCAACTCATTCTATGGCACCTAAATGATTGATTTAGGCTGCATTAACTAGGTCAGCTGGAACCTGGAACACCTCCCATAACACCTGATGTACTCGTTACATCATAAAAAGAATGGCATCTACGCTAATGTTAGTCTCTCTGTTTATCCTGAGGTTTACTGTAGTCTGCCCGACCTGCTCCTAGACATGACCAACGCATCCCTGAAGTGTCGGCAGAGATCGTGTCAATTAGACTCTCCCCTGTGAAGGCCACCTTCCCTTCTCCTCTATACAGATAAAAACACATGCACACATATGTATTCAAACACGCTTGCCTATAGGCTGAACACGTAATGCTTGCATACATGCCGTCGCTGTTTTCACGGATTCGCCTTTTTAGGGGTTGCGCAGGGATGATGATGGTATTGTTTCAAAACTATTTCAAACCTGTTTCATGGTTTGTGTTCTCAGGCCACCAGGTGCTGTTGCCGTGGGGATAGGGTCCGCATTGGGGGTTTTGATTGAAGATGGTATTGTTTAAATAACACCAAATTAAATAACTAAACAGTTTTTACAACAGAAATTAATCCGTCCGTCGAATGAGACGTTAAACCGAGGTCCTGACTCTCTGTGGTCATTTAAATCCCATGGCATTTCTCGTAAAAGAGTAGGGGTGTAACCCCGATGTCCTGGCCAAATTCCCTCCATTGGCCCTTAACAATTATGGCCTCCTAATAATCCCCATCCATTGAATTGGCTCTATCCCTCTCTCCTCTCCACCTATCGCTGGTGTGTGGTGAGTGCACTGACGCCGTTGTACTGTGGCTGCCGTCGCATCATCCAAGTGGATGCTGCACACTGGTGGTGATTGAAGAGAGACCCCTGGCATGAGTGTAAAGTGCTTTGGGTATACATGTACATGAAAAGTGTTATATAAATGCTTCATCCATTCATTCATTCATTCATTCATTCATAATCAAAAACTTTTCATCAAAAACTAAATTAATTTCCTATTATCACTGTAAAACTGCTTTGAAGCAATCTGTGTTGTAAAAAGGGCTATATAAATGAAGGTGACTAAACAGTCAGTTATGTTTTAAGTGAATGTAAACAGTTGAGAAAGAAAAAACCTGTGTAACAGTATAATGGATCTGTGTGTCTTAAAGTGACATAATATACCTGTTGCCAAATTATGAGATAATATTGAAAATATCTATATGGCAGTTTTTCTCAATGGTATCGATGTCAAAATTGTGGCCAGTGAAAATGCTGAGTGGTTAGTAACTTTAGAAAACCACTAGCCACACAGTGGCTGGTGAGCAAAAAGGTTAATGTCAAGCCCTGTGTGCACTGAATTTCAAATATTCTTGACATGTCCTCATCTTCTTGAAATATACGTCATCAACAAGCTGGATCTCACTTGTTCACATTCTTTCATGTGTATTATCAGCAAACGTCAGCATTTGCATTAATTGTGAAAGCACAGCTTGCTCCTTAAACACCATTCATAACTTTTTTTTGCTCACTAGCCACTGTGGCGAGTGGTTTTCTAAAGTTATTAGCCACTCAGCCTTTTCACTGACCACAATTTTGACAGTGATACCATGGGGAAAAACTTACACTTAAAACATAACTGACTGTGTTTATGTGAATACTCACCAAGAATGGCATTTTTACATTATTTTGTGTCTTTGACTGTTTAAGCTCAGTAAGCAGCGAAAAATAGCTCCATTTAGTGCTGAGAGGCGGCTTTATTTTTTTAGCACAAAATCTGAGGGAATGAGTAAATTTATGCACAATACATGGAACCCACATCGAAACCCAAGACCTGTAACATCAACAATATTCATATTGTATCCCTAGCCATTTAAAGCCATATGTGTGAGGCACAAATTTTAGTTATTCACTCTTCCACATATTCAAGTACAATACTGTTCAAAAGTTTTGTGGTCTTTGGATTAATATTTTTTTAATGAAAATTCATATTTGTATAGTAATAAAATGTTATATTTTAAATGCTCTTCTTTTGAACTTTTTAGTCATCAAAGAATCCTGAAAACAATCACGGTTCCCACCAAAATATTAAGCAGCACAACATTTTTAAACATTGATAATAATAATAAATGTTTCTTGAGCATCAAATCAGCATATTAGAATGATTTCCTATCCAAAACTATCCTTTTCAATTTTAACATTTAAGTTTTCTTGCCTTACACATTTACAGATGGAGCACTCTGCACTGCAAGCGGAGCTGCAGAAAGAAAGACAGGCCAAAGAGAATGCTTTGGCACAGATGCACATGGCTGCCGACAGAGAGCTCGAGAACACAGAGCTTCTGCAACAGGTCAACACTCTCCAGGTGTGTTACTGCACATCTGCCCTTATACCAGAATAATAAAGCTCAGTCAGATTTATTCCTCTATTAGTATGGCAAAATTCTTGGACCAAAGGATGGACAACCGCTCACCTATTTAGGATGCAGACACCGCTCACCTATTTTCACTGCATGTAAAAATAAAAAAATAAAAAAGTGTACTTTACTTTCTGCTGCTTGATGATGTATGAAAATCATGCAGCCTCCAGTAAGACTGACATCTTTGGATCCCTGCCTGAAAATGTTTTTCACAGGAGGAGAGAGACAGTCTTAAGGAGAAGGTAGATGCTCTTCAAGGTGATTTAGAGCAGGTTAGGGAGGAGCTGCTTTGCCCTGAGAATGTGGCTAAACATTTAGGAGAACTGTCAAGAGCCATAGCTACAGGACAAGAGGAACTAAGGTATGATGGATTCTTATAATATACTGTATTTTAGCAGATTAAAATAATTGAACTGTGTGTGTGTCCATCAGTGAAATGTCTTTGTTTTCCTATCCAGTTGCAGCTTTGAAGACCTCGGGGAACCAGTGAACAAGAAATTCATAGAGCTACAACAGGAGGTGCATCGTGTAGTATCTGCTGCTCAGAGTGATAGAGACGAGGCACAGCGTTGCCAGGACAGACTCGCTGGAGAAATGGGTTCACTCAGAGAGAGACTTAGGAAGTACCAAGAGAGATACCAGACTCAGGTGAGCTGACATTGCATTTAATTCATCATTATTTGAAGTATCATCAGTCAGATGCTCACATATTCCAGTATAATGTCTTCGTATGAAGTGATGCTGATCTTCTGTTTGATTCTAGCAGGCAGCAGAGAGGTGTGGTGAGGAGGAGGAGCTCCAGAGGTTGAGGGAGGAGCTGGAAGATACTCATGAGCAGCAGTACTTGATGCTGAAGCGTTTAGAGGAGACCGAAATTGACAGGGACCGTCTACTTGCTGAATTAGAAGAACAAGATAAACAGGTACCAGAATGAGAATGATTAACTTTTGTTAAGTTTGTTTGCCACCTTCTTGATTTCATTCTCTTTTGCTCTGTTTTGAGATTAAATGCACAGTTCAGTCATGAAACTTTTGAAGTAGCAGCAGCATAGCAGATCCATTTGCCCTTGGTGTTTCCCATAGTGAGATACCAAGCAAATGTTTTAAAGAGAAAAATTCCTAACAATAAAATGCTGTTAAATCTATTTCCAGTGTTGTCATGATTGAGATTCTTTCAGAGCTTCAGAGAAAATATTATGTTAGGTGCAATGAAACCTAAGCAAGAAAAAAAAAATGTTGTAACCTTTTGACCCTATGGACAACTAAAAACTAAATGAGAGTTTATAGTTACCAGTGCCATTACAGAAATGCTTTATTTGCAGTCAGCCATGATTCATTTATACATCCACAATAGATCTTAACTTGTATTTTACTTTGGATATTGCTTTAAGCAGCTATGTATGTAATAGTTTGTTGTTTTTCTAGATGAAAGCCGAGGAGAGACAGAATCAGGAGCAGCTGGATTCTCTCAGCCTTGAGTTGCAGGCACTCAGGAGATCATTTTCCTCTGCTGACAGAATGGCTGCCCAACAGCTGTTTGCAGCAAAGGACAAACTTCACTCTCTTCATAGCACTATAGAAAAAATACATCTGGAGAGAGCTGCGGTAAGACAAAGTGCAGACTACTTGAATATCTTTTCGGAGCAGCATCATTGTGAAAGAAGTTCACTGATGATGATGTGTTTATGCATGTAGAATGCAGAGGAGTTACAGAGCACCAAGATTCACGCTGCCCAAGCCATTCAGGACTTGGCTTGTGCTGAAGCAGAGATCCAGGTTCTCCAGAAGCTTTTGACAGATAGGGTAATGTATCTGCTCAGAATCTTCAGACTTCAGTCTTCAGTTTTATCTTCCTTTCAACTAATCGCTGACATTTTGGGTATGATTGGTGCATTTCGCCCCCTAGTGTCAGTCACACTTGAACTTTGCTTGTGAATAACCCTCTGCTTATTCAATATGGTAAAATGAATGAATAATGAATGTATGAATTGTATAGAATGTATAGATTTGAAAGAAAAGCATAAGCAATTATATAATTATAATAATTATTTATAACTGCCCATTTTACAGAAATAGTGTTTAAAGAATAACATTTTAGTTAAATATTTGTAATTCTCACATCTTGCTCATAGTTTTAATTATAATACATCACATCTTGTCAGGCAGTCGCATATGGTCTAGCTGCAAAAGTTCAAATGCGGTATTTCAGATATTTCAATATCAGAAAATTCTGCATACGAATATAATCTGAACTTCACGCAGCTCCTATACAACTCTCAATTGGAAATGAATGATTCCAGTATCTCATTTGTCAGAGATTTTAGTTTGTTAATGCCCTGTCCTCATCGATGTATGTTAATGCATTCCCTGGTTTTTGTTGAATGAAGGTTCATGAGACAGATGGGAATCTCCACAGTGTCCCAAACTCTAGTATTCAACAGCAAGAATTGGACAGATTAAACCAAAACTTGAAAAGGCAACAGGCTCAAACCAAACGTCTCAAAGATCAACTAGTCAAAGAAGGTTTGTTTGCCATCTTTCCATGGTAACCCCTCACAAACACCCTAGCATCATGGTGGCATGTTTTGTGGCCTTGTAGCCATGCACATTTCCTTCAATGCAAAAATAGACTTATTTGTTGTGTTTTGTTTAGCTAACAACGTAAATCTAGAAGAACTGCTGGAAGAGATTGGAGCCCTGAGGGAGACTCTTCTACAGCAGAATAACTTCCTGTCCAGTTTAGGAGATCCCCTGCCAAACACAGGATATTGGTACTATGTACCATCAAATCAAAATGTAAGAAATCATATTTTGAAATATTTTAGCATCGGAAAACAATACTCTTGTAAGTGACTATTATAATCAGCATATTATTTGTCCTCAGGCCCCTAGCTTGGGATCTCAGGGAACACAAGACTCAGGATTGGGCTCTGTGCACCCTCAGTCACCTGAGAGAGGCCGATGGTCCGGACACAGAGCACACAGGCAGAGAAGACCTCCTATTAATGGAGGATACTGGGTCTACTCCCCCCATCCTCACACTCATGAAAAGAGAGGCAAGTGCCACAGTCTTTCTCGTCAACATCATTATGGTGATGAATATCAAGACAAAGCAGTAATAACTGTTACTGTTTCCTCAGATGCTCAGATGTTCAGAGACAGTGGAAGAGAGAGCGATATGGAGGGGACACGCTTCACGCCTTTATCTGGCTCTGCTGGATTTACACTACCTGATGGTACTGCTTTTCCTCCCGGTTCATTTGTCTACAGTCACCCTGTACCTGGCCTCCCAACTGGCTCAAGTACAGTCTTCTATGGGCCGCCTCCTGATGGAGCCAGGCTGGTGTACGGACCTCCTCCAAGCAACCTTACTATTCCTCTGGTACCCACTGGGACGCTACACTGTAATGTGCCTGGACATCAGGACTTGGTGAGAGATACTGTATGTAGATTTCAAGTTAAACTGTTGAATTATGCATTCATATGCATTTTACTGCAATTTATAAATGTATTAGACCATTTTATATTTAACGTTACATTTTTACATTGACAGCGTTACATACACAAGATTATATTAAAGATTATTCTAATTATATGATATTAATCAGAATTTGGTCAGATTCCGATTATGTGTGCAATCTGTGCATAATGTAAGCACGATAATGTGACAACCCAATTAAGGGAGGGAGGGGGGGCGGGCACCCTGGAGTCCTTGGGGACCATGGCAGGTGATCTGGGTGCTCCTGACTGGCATGGATGCCTCCAGGGTGGTACCAGTGCTCAGGAGGCCACGGAGGCACCGGAAGCTCAGGAGGCCACGGAGGCTCCGGAAGCTCAGGAGACCACGGAGGCTCAGGGAGTTCAGGGAGCCACAGCAGCACAGGGAGTTCAGGGGGCCAATATCTTCTTGGGAGGCCCTACAGAGCGAAGACAGGAGGGACAGGAGATAGGGGGCGGAGTCCACTCTGGACTGGAGACGGGGCAGAGTCACTGTGACCATTTGGCAAGGTGGCGCTGTGACCATTTGAATTGGTAGCGCTGAAACCTCTGGACCTGGCTGTACTGTTACCATTTGACGAGATAGCACTGTGACCATTTGGAGTCAGTAAGATGTTTTTTTTTTTAAAGAAATTAAGACTTTTATTCAGCAAGGATGCATTCAATTGATCAAAAGTGACAGTTAAGACATAAAAACCACTCTCGGCCCAGAATTCTCAGCATGGTTCGCTGGTAGAATGCGTGTAATGATGTTGCAACTCAGGATTGGTCACATCTGTTGTCTGACTGCCATTTTCTATGTAGATCATCCTCCATGTCATCATAATCCATAACATCCTCTATATTTACATCTCATATCATCTGTAAACTCTTGCATTACCAATGCAACAACTGATGCATTTGTATTACAACAGAGCTCCGTTGTCAGCCCAACAGTGGAAAATAAAACCTAAGATAAGTAGTTTTTGTTTGTTTCAGGAGCGAGATCTGAAGAAGGCAGAGCATAGGCTGAGAGAGGAGTGTGCTGATAGAGCTCACAGAGAGGAAGAAAAGCACACACTGCAGGAAAAAACAACAGAGCTGCAGCAGGAAATCAAACGTCTGCGCAGGACTATCCACACACTGCAGCGCCACACGTCAGTGAGCATGCCAACACCAATGTATTTTACTCAATTTGAACTCAGTATAACACACAGCATCTCTGAATTGTAAACTACATGTAATAGATAAAATATCTAGTGCCTTGAATTTTTTGGGTTCATCAGGAATGGGCTGGAAAGAACTGTATTGCATGCAGAGGAGGAACAGTGTTTGCTGGGAGAGGTGGAGTGTGTGGAGAAGACCCTGCTGAAGCGCAGAGCAGAGCTCAGAGAAGCTGACAGACTGCTTCTAGAGGCTGAGACAGAGCTCAAAGACACCCGAGCCAAGGTCTGACACTAGTGTTTCTCACTTTTGGGGAGCCACGCTATTATTTATTAAATTTTTCAGTAGTGTTAGGGGGCATTCACACAGAACACGTGCCTAGACAGACAGTGTTTAACCATTGTGCTCACGCCTCACGTCTTTTGCAGCATCTCGTGCATGATGTGGCATTCTAAAAACGGCCACTCAAGTTAAAATGAGTTCAACTTTTAAAAAGCACTTCTCCAGACCTTGCTTTTTTTTCCCGCTCCACAGACCTGTGTCTCGTATTTTTAACAGCAAAAACATGTTCTGTGTGAATGGCCTCTTACAGTACTCAAGTGTAGCTCATGTCCCCTCTGTCCCTCCACTTTCCTGTCAGTTCTCCTGTTATTATATTTATAATGATGACAAAAAATATATATTTTAAAAATTCACTGATTCAATCATTGCTCTCATTTTTTTTTTAATTCATTTATTTATTTTGTGTTTAAGATTTTTTTTTTTTTGGAGAAAGGGGTTAAGAAAAGCCTTCTAAAGTAAATCAATGTGTTTGTGTAAGAAAAATATCAATTTAAAACTTTATAAAGTAAAATATCTAGCTTCTAAATATCTAGGACCGCCTTCTGTATTCAAATTACAAAGAAAGTGTAACACCTCTCGCAGTTCCGCTATGTCCGACGTCATTGTCGCGCCAGTTACGCTTTTTATGCTACGTCCGACATCATTGTTGTGCCAGTTAAATTTTTTTCGTAAGTTGAATATGGAAGGCAGTCTGCTGGAAGCTAGATATTTTACTTTATAACGTGTTACATATGGATATTTTTCTTACAAAAAACCCTTGATTTGCTTCAGAAGGCCTTTATTAACCCCCGGAGCCAAGTGGATTACTTTTATAATGGATGGATGCACTTTTTTGGTCTTCAAATTTTGGGCTGCCATTATAAAGCTTGGAAGAGCCAAAAAATTTTTTAACATAACACCGATTGTGTTCGTCTGAAAGAAGAATGTCATATACACCTAGGGTGGCTTGAGAGTGAGTAAATCATGGCGTAATTTAAATTTTTGGGTGAACTATCCCTTTAACTAACATTTAATTAACAATGAGCAATACATTCGATACAGTATTTATAAATTGTTTTAATGTTAGTTAATAAAAATACAGCTGTTTATTGTTTGTTCATGTTAGTTTACAGTGCGTTAACTAATGTTAACTTTTGATTTTAATAATGTATTAGTAAACATTGAAATTAACATTATTGTTAGTTCATGTTAACTAAAGTAGTTAACCAATGTTAACTAATGAAACCTTATTGTAAAGATTTCTATGTGTTCTATAATTTCTTTTGCACTTTTTATTCATCAAAAAATCCAGCAGCACAACTGTTTTCAACATTGATAATAATAAATGTTTCCTGAGCAGCAAATCAGCATATTAGAATTATTTCTGAAGGATCATACAACACTGAAAAACTGCAGTAATGGCTGCTGGAAATTCAGCTTTGCATCACAGGAATAAACTACATTTTAAAAATGCTAAATATTAAATAAATTGAAATATTAAAACAGACATATTTTATTTCATTATTATTTAAAAGAGTAACTTGACTGTGGTTAAACTACATTAAATAAAAAAATTGCTTCCTTAACACTGGTCTTCTTCCTATATATTACCTGTATACATCAACTCCAAGTTGCTAATGATCTAATGCATGTGGGTTTGCAGACTAAAGAGAGTGTACAGCGCTACAATGAGGCCAGAAGACGAGTGGAAGAGACAGAGCGAGAGTTGGTGGAGATGGAACAGAGAGCTCAAGACAGCGCCACAAAGCTTGTCCGAACCAAACAACAGCTCAGGTGAACACAAATACCACACAAATGACTTATTTCAGTTCTGAATCCTTAAAGCTGATGTGTGTAATAACCAAACAGAATTGCAAAAATAATATTTTGAAAAGGTTTACCAAACACTTTACCCATCTGCCATTGTTCAGACAAAAGGTAGAAAGTGTTTAAAATTTTTGGGGAAATCAACCTACAAATGATCTACTTATAATTAAAGTATTTTAACTTAAAAAATGACTGCAGCTTTTAAGGCTGTTCTGTGATTCTGCATCAAGTTTAGTTTGAGCTGGAGAACTTTTAATGCAAAAATTGAGACATGTAAACGTGCTACTAAAGGAATCTTCAAGAGGAGGTTAAGGAGCTGCAGAAGAGGAAACAGGACCAAGAACACACTCTACAAGAAGTAGAGGAGGTCATTGCATGTCAAGATGCAAAGTTTCAAGAAGTCAACAGAAAGCTGGATAGAGCTACTGACAGGTGCAAATATAATTTCAGTTAATCACTGAATGCACAAAATTTCTCTCCACTGAACTGTCTATCTCTTGTATATAGACTGGAAACTGTTGAGAAAGAGCTCAGAGAGACAGAAGACAGCCTAACACAACACAAAACAGAATTGGACAAACTGAACACTCAGGTAACGTGTAAAGAAGCAGCACATTACTGAGTACATCTCTGAAAATCACCACTCAGTATCACATACACACTACCGTTCAAAAGTTTGATGTCACCAAGATTTTTTTTTAAGAAATTCCCTGTGGAATATACTGCATATACTGGTTAGGTATGTTTTGAAGCATGGCAGCTGGTTTGAGCTGGTTTATGCTGGTCCTTAGTTGGTCATGAGCTGGTTTAAGCTGGTCCTGAGCTGGAGCTAGTTTCTTAGGACCAGCACTTGACCATCTTAAACCCGCTCAAACCAGCTGCCATGCTTCAAAACATTTTCAACATGGTTGATACTTTTATTAAGCAAATACTCATTATATAATAATTTAAAAAAATAATAATCATTTATAATGCAATAAAAAAAAAATATTTTAGAATGATTTCCGAAGGAGGACTGAAGTAATGGCTGCTGAAAATTCAGCTTTGCCATTACAGGAATAAATTGTGTTTAACTGTAAATCGACCCAAAACTTTTTTGAACAGTATTATGTAGCTGTAAAGTATCAGTGTGACTTTGTGTGTCTCTTGTGTGGGGTACAGGTGGTGTTGCAGCAGGAGGAGCTGTCTTTGCTGGACAGGAAGCTGGAGCAGTGGAAACAGGAAGAGGAGGTGTTAAGAGTTAGTGTGGAGCAGCACAGGCAGGGCCTGTTGGATGTGCTCACACAGGGAGATAAGGACGCCCAACTCTTACACCAGCGCATTCAGGTTTTTCACATGCATGAAATATTAGTGCAGTGTTTAAATATTAAGGAAATACTTTTTATAAATATTCATGAACAGTCTGGATATGTGTAGGAACTCCGAGTGGATGTGCAGTCTCTGGCCGTGCAGAAGGGAGAGCTGGACTCTCAGCTGTCTGAGAGAAAAGCCAGACTGGCACAGTATAAGAAAGATCAGCAGCAGGAGGAGGAAACCCTGTTGAACCTCCGTTCAGCCATCAAAAAACACACAGCAGGTCTGTAATGATAGAGTGGCAAGTTTGACTGACATGTCATGACATCAATTTAAACATTTGTTTTAACATCAGATGTCTGTCTCAAACAATGATGTAAGTTGCAGATGAGAGGTGCAAAGGGAGTGTTTTGGAAACTTGTTTCTGGCCAGTTGACGGAACAGTCACTTTCCATTGAGAGCCAATCCTGTCCTGACATTAAATTTGAAATAGATAAAAACTCACCGCACCTTCAAAAAGTCCAAACGAGGTGCATAGACTGAAAAGATCCAAAAAGACAAAGATGCAAAAGGAAGCCTGCACACTCTAATAATGAAAAGAGCCTCTATAAATGTCAAATGGCAAACATTTTCAGTCACATGTGACCATTAAAATTTGGTATTTTGATCATTTTGGTCTGGTTTTCTGTGATGTATTCTACATTATTGTTCAGTCAGTAAGTAATGTAACAGAGATGAGGTCATCCTGATACATCCAGAGAGAGAGAGAGAAATTAAAAATTAAAAACTACTGCTTGTGGTGCAGCAATTGACAAACTACAAAAATAAGTCTGAATGAGTGGGAAAAAAACTGAACGGTATCCGTTTGGAAATATTATGGTTCACCCAATTAATGTTGAGAACTTGTGTGTTTAGAGCTAAGGCATGTGTTGGAAATGGTCCAGTTGGAGACTGGGGAATTAGAGGGAGTGAAGCTGCAGCATAACCAGAAACTGGACCAGTTGGAGAAGAGCCAGGAAACTCTTCTAGAGGTCAGTCCTAAACATTTTTTTTTGTCTTCGCCTGCACTGTCTGTGCTGATGTTTGATGTGAAGTTAATATGTGAATTTCCGCTGCACAGGTACAAATGGAACTGCAGCATGTGCAGCAAGAGCTGCAGGAGCAGCGTGGGGAGGCTGAGAGACAGATGAACCTGCTGGAGAAAGAGAGAGCAGAGCTGCACACCCTCCAACAGAAGAGCCTTGACCTGCAACAGCAAACAGACAAAGAGATGAGCAGCCTGCAGGAACAGTGCAGAAACCTGGAAGCCAGGCGCACACATGCTCAGAGGTAGCATATGGAAAATTCAACAAAAAAAAATCTCACATTTCTTTGGAATTGTCTGAAAAATCTTCATAAACTTTCGAGATATATTGGAAAGACTGCAGCATCTGATGAAGCTACCACTTTGTTGTTAGTTGGTATTATCATCATGAATATGAATATGATTTCAGATTTATCCACCTTTAAATGCCTCGCAAGTTAAAGTTTAATAATGGTTGGTCAATGTATGTTTTATTATATGTTTGTCGATCAATCATTTACAAGGGGGTTCTTCTTGTCGAAGTGGGCAGTTCTTGTCCCGAATAATCAACAATACCTATATTTTCATCCAAGTCCTAGGGCATAGACAAGCAAAAAAATCATAAAGCATAACTTGATGAGTTTCATCTTTATGGTAAAGCTGAATGGATTATTTTGCTGTGGTTATTGGAGAACAAAACCTGAACTGAATTGAGCTAGATCAGGGCCACTGTGGATCCTGAACAAGCTAATCAAGGTGTTCAGGATTACTAGGGTGTTTCTCAAACGGAAGGCTGCATCCTAGTGAGGCTGTGTCCTTCCTAGTTCAGTCCTTTGGTGGCTTGTAGGTTATAGTTCTCCTCAGCATTAAACGCTAGAATGAGACGGTCTAGTAAGTGTGCATGGCTACTACGTCACACATGTTCCCACCCCTACGGCCAGGGCACAAAAATACAAATACAACTTAATTTTGAAAAAATACTTTAAAGTTTATAAATCTTTATATTAACTGCCTTTCTTTTAATGCAGTACAGTAAATGACAACCATCTGTGGTCACCCAGTGCTTACATTATTGGCGGTTTAGTGCTAAATGATTAATTTACACCAAAACAAAAGCTATCATATATGCCTTCGTCTCCAAAAACATAATTTTTGTCTACATTTTATAATGAACTGTGAAGAAGTGCCGCCTTGTTTTCCGTCAGTTCTTTTTCATGAATTTGAATGTGTGCAAAGGATTATGGGTGATTGAAAGATGCAAAGGATACACTTGATGACTTGACTTCAAAATGAGCGAGTGAAGGACGTGAAACGAAAACTGCCTTTCAAGGATCCTTCAAATTAAGATGACCTTCGGCACCACTTGATGACGTGGCAACCGTGATATGCAGCCTTACTAGGGCTGCGTTCCACTCCAAATTTGTATGCCCTTTAGTTGCTAACTTCCCTTCGTCTTGTGGACCTGGATGTGCATCATTGCTTCCATTGCACGGGTGCCCACTACTGGCGGAACTTGTGCATAAGGTTTAAATGAAACGCACTTATGCCCTTGATCACTTGGAATTCACTATGGCACTGTATTATTTAAACCCCTTACTTATGATTTTGTTTTAAGCACCATTCTATATGCTTATAAGTTGTTAGAGAAAATATTTAACATCCTATAGGTATATGAGCTGTTGGAGAAAAATAAAATTACACAAACAAACAAACAAAAAAATATATAAATAGTATAAACCTTGACTGTGAACATAAGGTAGCTACAAGTTTTATGCGATTTCTCAAAATAATATATCCTACACTACAGTTAAGCGTGATCTGCTGTGACGTCACAATCAAGTTCATTTTTATATATATATATATAGATAGATAGATAGATAGATAGATAGATAGATAGATAGATAGATAGATAGATAGATAGATAGATAGATAGATAGATAGATAGATAGATAGATATAGAGCTGCTTGAAGTGTATATCGGAGTAGACCTGCTCCCTCTGTCAAAATCAAGGGGACGAGGGCCTATCCCAATAAACTTCCCTTGCCCACTTGACAAAGTGGAACTCACTTCAAAATGGTGGCAAGGGGAAGTGCTTATGGAAGTTTGCGAGTGTATGCCTAAAAGCAAAGTGGAACGCACCCTAGGACGTAGCTATCCGTTTGAGAAGCACTCCTAGAAACTTTCAGCCAAGTATGTTTGGGGCAGGTTGACCCTAAACTCTATAGGCCACTGGCCCTCCAGGAGCAGGATTGGACATCCCTGAGCTAGATGATGGCACTGTTTTCTCCAGAGCTGCTTTATAGCTTATTTGGCATGAATTGAATCAACATTGAACTGCCTTAGAAAGTTAATAATGGCACTTGTCTTCTGTAGATCTGCTTATAGCTGAATTTAATTCATTTCTTAATAGATTAACTTTACAGCTATTGAACTGAACTGAATCAGCTCTGAACAGCTTGAATTCTGTTTGCTTTATTGATCATGATATTAATTATTTTCCTGTTTATCACTGTAAAGCTGCTTTGTATATCTGTATTGTATAAAGCATTATATAACTAAAGATGACTTTACTTGGTTTCAGGTGTTTGGAAGCAGCAGAGACGAGGTCAAGGGCAGCAGAAACAGAGCTGCTCAGACTACAGACTGAGCTGGACAAACTACAACAGGACCAGAAACATGCACATGAACTGCATCAGGAGATCAGCAGAGACATGAGAGCTGCACAGCAGCAGCACGAGGGTATCCACTCAACAGCCTTATTTTAACATCAGCTCTTATGTGCTTATTTTAATGCACTGTGAAAATAAACACTCAAAACTGCTTGTTTTTACCCACAGAGGAGTTGAGTAGACTGAAGAAACAGCTGGTTGAATCTCAAACTCAGTTAGATGAGATCAGGGAGGTGAGTTTAAAGCAGAACACTGCATATCTGTTTGTTTTTATTGAGCCAAAAAACTGAAACTGAAAATAAAATTTATTTAATAATAAAATAAACATTGAAACATTGATTGAGCCTTTACATGAAACATGATTTTTTCATGAAAGTTTCTTGCAACATACCTTCTGATGTTCAATCATGTTTCTTTTGTGCTATAACTAGTAGTAAAGGGGAAGAGATCTGATCTCTTGACAGAATTTGAAAACTGAGACTTTTTCATATCAAAAATAACAAAGCACAAAGTCTATTACTATTAAAATGAGAAATCAGCATTGTCAACCCAACCCTAGCATCCACACAGCTGACATGTTTACCTGTTGTAGCTTATGCACATTAAATAAATACTGACACAGTCAAAACCTGCCATTAGAAAAGCGCTAATTAAACCACCATTTCCAAACTAAAATTTCTGTGCATCACTACATAGCATGAAAATTGTTTCTCTTGATCGTGTTTAGGAGATGAAGGCTGCAAGAAGGCAGCGGGAAGAGCTTGTGAAGCAACAAAAGGAGCACAAGACTGAACTGCAAGAGAAAGAGGAGAAGATCAGGAGACGACAACAGAAGCTAGACCGACTGGGGCAGAAGCTGGAGGAGCTCAAGGTTGAAGTAGCCATGAAACAGACACAGCTTGAAGAACATGAAAAGGTAAAGTGACACAATTTTTTCATACACTTGAAATAAACACAAACTAGATGTTGAACGTTAGACGTGTTAAGGCCTGCTCACATCAAAGATATCTCTAAAGATATAGTTCTAAAAATCATTCTGAATATTGAAGAATAGCAACGTTCACACCACAGCTATAACGATAATGGCACAGAGAAACAATATCGTTGGAATCACTCTCAGAACTATTTTATCCAGCTGATGAGCGATAAAAACATTGACAGACAATGAGAATCCTTCCTGCTGTAACGGGCTCAGGCATTTATAGTGACAGACAAGCACATGCTTAGAATAAACAGAATGATATTGTCCGCTGGTGTGGATGCTAATATAGTTATCTTTATGGTTATTGTTCTTGGTGTGAACGGGCCTTTAGAAGGGACGCTTCACCCAAAAATGAAAATTCTGTCATCAATTACGTATCCTCCAAAAATTCCATTATGGATTATAATTGAAAACAGAGATTGTAAAAGTAAAGTACTTGTATTGACATGTTTGTGTTTACATACAATATTGCCAACCCATTATATGCAAAACAAGTAATGACAAGAACAAGAAATATATCTAAGTAATGAATAAAAATAAGATTTAAAAAATTATTATAATGTACATATATTGTAATATATGTACAATGATGGTCTGATTATATTGATGAAGGCAGTAATTGGTTTCTGAGTGTGTGCAGCTGAAAATTTTTTTTTGCTGCAATTGACGGCTTAACATCTGGATTTTATCCGTTTCTAAATAACTGAAAAACTGTTGCAAAGAGGTTAGAGAGTTTGTCAAAGTTTTTCTCTTTGAACTTTTTGAAGCGTCATAGTTTTGGCCTTTCAATGGAGGTACAAAAATCTTTCAGGTTTCTTTGAAACTGTCTTTGTTTTTGTTCTGAAGTCGAACAAAAGTCTTAAGTTGCAGTAACGTTGGCAAAATTTTGCAGGAGAAAGGTCATGTGTGGTCATTAGTGAAGATGTATGATGCACTGCTTACACAGAAGTCACTTTCAACCCAAACAGCTTCTGTTGGTTAAAGCTGCGAATTTACACGACCAACTGAACCTATTGTGCAACTTGTGTTAGAAATTATTTTGCCCTCACACTTAATTCCCAGTCGTGTGGATTCCTATTAAAATGACTGCATTTCGCCAACAAAAATTAATTGAGCAATGGTAACTGTGTCCACATAGGGTTTGAAATGAGGGTGAGTAAATGATGACTGAATTTTCATTTTTGAGTGAACTAACCTTTAAAATTCTTTTAAAACCAATATGTCTATGATATGATGTAGGTGACCATTTTCTGGGAGTAATAAGGTTATCATATTTGTGTCCTGTGGGTAGATGATGATGGCACAGCAGCAACAGAGCATTGATCTGGAGCAGCAGCACAGGCTGAAGCAGCAGAAGCTGCAGGCAGTAGACAGAGCTCTGGCCCTGAGGCTGGACCGGATGGAGCAGGTCACAGCTGCAGCAGCTGAAATGGACCTGCAGAGGGAGCACAAACAGTGTACTGCACTACAAGAGCAGGTGGATAAACTGGGTGAGCTGCATTACCACGTGTTGCCTTACATTTAGCCTGGTGAGCGTAGAGCGACTTGCCTTTAAGTACTGAAGTGTGAGTGTGTGTTCAGAGCAGAAGGTGTGTGAGCGGGACATCAGACTCCAGCATGCTGTTGAGGAGACTCGTCGCCTGCAGGATGCTCTTCTGACTGACAGGACCAGCACTGAAGGACGTCAGGAGGCCCAGAGGAACCACAACCGCACAAACAAGCAAAAACTGTTGGGAGTGGAAAAGGTGATTGGCAGTTTAATGGGCACTGGAACTGTTGCCTAGGTGCTATAGAACACTATCCAGTGTACTACTACTACCATTAAAAAAAAAACCCCAAAATTCAGAATTCTGGCTTACTTCTGTGCAACATGAAAGAAGATTCATAAAGAATGTCTCAGTTTTCTTTTATTATATCACCAAAAATATCTTCTGATATATTTTCATGCAGTTTATTCCAGTGTTGTTTTAGCATTATTTATATAGTTTTATACTATTTATGCATTTTTTGGAACAAGCTATTTTTATATTTTTATTTTAGTTTTGTTATGTAATAATTTTATGTGCTTTTGTCATTTGTATTCATTTTTTATATTTCCATTTAACTTTAAAATTAAGTTAAAACTAAAACAGAAATAAAATAATTACATTTTTATTACTTCCACGTGAACTTATTTAATTTTATTTCTGCTTTATTAACAAAATTTTTTTTTTTTTTTTTATAGTTTTAGTTTAAGTTATTTATAACAACATTATCAACTTCATTCAGCTGATATTTGGGATTATCAAGTGGGCCAATGAATTAACCAAGTGGTAGTAAAATATTTGAAAGACTTGGAGAAATGAGACTGCCATATTTCAGAAAGTAGTAATCCAGTAGTATTAGACTGCAAGTATGATACCGTTGTGAATGAGTATATTGTGCTGGCTTTATTGTTTTAACATTCCTTTATTTTACAAAGTCTTAAGACAGCTCTGGCTGTAAGTTTTACTATAGTTTATAGCCGACAAATCTAATTTGAGCTTGTTCCAGGAGCGTGTACGGCTCCAAAGGGACCTGCTGACTGTGGAAAAAGCTGCTCAAGAAAACCATAAACAAGTCAGGACGTTGCAGGAACAGCTCAGCACCATTTCCCAAGAGCTGCTCTGCCTCAAAGACTCGGTACAAACAGAAAATAGTATTGTAACGCCACATCTGTTTGCTGTTATAGATCTGTTGCAGATATATTAGTTGTTCTACTAGTTTGGGCTGTAATTATTTCTGAAGCACATGTGATGTTACTGTACATGGTTATCAGTGAGAAAGATGAATGACTGTCATGTGCCTTTCTCAGCTGCAGAGCCAAGAGGAAGGAAATACATGGCTATGTGAGATTGAGGACAGCGTGCACTCCATGAGGTCACAGATGAAAGCGGAGCTTGACAGTGGGGTGAGGGAGCTGGAGTCGCCCTCTAGTGCCTCCTCAGACACAGACAGCCTGAAAGAGAACCATCCTGGTGTTAAGATCTCCTTGGGGAATCCAGCATACAACACTAAGGTGAGCCTTTTCATATGCACCTCTTAAACCTCTAAATTGCTGTGGATATTAGGGGGCCTTGGAGTCAAAAAGGTTGACAGCCACTACTCTAAAGTAACATTTACTCAGCATTGTATCACTGAACATCCTGATTATTCTATCCATGGAACACAGAGAGAACTCCAAAATGGATAAAGCACCAAAAGGTAGCTTATATGACTTGTGCCCCCTCTTCAGCTCTTAAATTTATTTTCTGATTCTGCAATTTCAAACATGGCACATTTGCAAACTGTGTTTTGTTAATCGGTAGTTGAGATAAAATCAACAGGGCTAATGTTGATCATTTGCTACAAACAGGATGAGCAGTGGCGAGGGGACGCACTGAGAGAAAGACTAAGGCAGCAGGAGGACCACCTAAAGGTACAGCGAAGTTAATCAGGATCTCAATTTCTTGATCATTTGATAAAGCATTCTTGGAGAGCCACTATCCTGCAGAATTTAGTTCCAACCCTAATTAAGCACACCTGAACCAGCTAAGCAAAGTCTCCAGGATTAGCTACTAGAAATGTCTAGTGTGATGGGATAAGTTGGAGTTAAATGCTACAGGACGTTGGCCCTCCAGGAGCAGAATTAGACACCTCTGTGAGAAAGTAACATATTTTGTATAATTAGATATCGATTTAGGTTTTGTCTGAGAGGATTTGAAATCTTTGGGTTTATTTGAGTGTCTGTCCATGTTTTCCAGGTTCAACTGCGCAGTCGAATGTTTTCCCAGCAAGAAGCTCTGAGTCAGCGCAGACTGCAGACTGAAGGCAGCATTCAGGGTCTGCGCAGACATGTTGACAAGCTGGACCAGCTCCTCGGCAACTCTTCCAAAGACCCCTCTAATTTGATTGACCTGGAATCCCTGTAAGGGATCAGAAATAGTCGTCAACTGGTAGTTCTGTATTGACATAAGCAAATTTTTGTATATACAGAATAGTAACTATGCAGCATTTATAAAGAAGGAACTATCTTCTATTATCGGATTCTAAAAGCAGGTGGTTACAGGAGTACAGTCCAGAGGACCTGTTTGATTAAACCCCACAATTCCACAAGACAGTCTCAATGACTTCCTGCTTTGGTTAGGGCAGAGGCTAGATGAAGTTTCTTTACAACAACAAAAAAAATTGGTTGGAATCCACACTTTACTACTAAGGAAACTGAAACTCGAGGTAAAAATAAGATGGTGAAAGTTAATTCTCTACCTCTGATTTGTTGCTTTATGAAATTATTTTTAACAAGACTGTTACGTGCCTTTGCTCATGTTTAAGTAGACAATGTCTTGTGTTTTGTTAGTGTTTACAGTGGAAACCAAAGGAAGGTTTCATGTTTCATCATGTGATGCACAAAAAGAGGTTGTGCTTGGAATGCAATTTGTTCATTTTTACATGACTTTTTTCCAAAATGATCTTGTATTCAAAACCAAGATATGCAGAGTATTTATTACAGCACTTCTCTTTATATACAGTTTGTCTCAAATCAAATACAACTTAAAGCGAGTGTGCAATACAGAACCTCGTTTCTTGTTCAGTTTCTCATGTTCCAAGACGCATCTCATTATTGCTCATATACAGTACGATCAATCGTGTATGTGGACAAAAACTCAAGTCTACAGTATTGTCTTTATTAACATAATTACAAATAAAAGTCACTTACAGTCAGAAGACATACTTGAGTTCAAGAGCAGAAGATTAATTTTTGCAGATGTCATTAAGATGTGAATAAAGCAATACAGTAAAAACAAATTAAAAGTGGATTTTCAGTTTACAAAACAACATCTAAAATCTACCGTAATACACAAATTTTATAGAAAAATCATATTTGGAGTGCTTGTTTTTGCCTTTTTATCAGTCCACTGCAAATGTGCATCTATGGAAAAAGAAAACTGCTGGTTGTCACATCAGCCCATTTTAAGTTTTTTTTAAGCTGCTGTACTAATCAAATCTGGGCCGAAATTTTCCCACAATATTTATCATGCTGTGGTGGCCTGTTTTTACATATTCATAACTCCCATTGGATCGGGGGAAAACCATGATGCCTGTAAAAGCAGTTGTATCGTGCATCATGCTTAAGAAACCTTCAAGAAACTCAGCTCAGCGCAAAAGATGGTCAGTGTTTGGAAATCAATTTAATGGAATGTTTTGAAAAGGCAAAATCTCTATTACAAGTGAATTGCTGGAATTCTTTTGATAAAAGCTACATAAGGGATTATGAATAAAACGGGCAGCACATCAGAGTGAACAAAAGCAAATCATAAGGCAACTGAAATTATCAATGTAAAAATATGAATATCTTGATATGATGACGATTTGCAGGGCCTGAAGATTCGGTACGTTTCTCCTGCTGGTCTGTTTCTTAAGCTACTGTGATGTTGAAATATTTACAGACGCTCAAAAACAGCCCGAAAGGGGATCTGAAACCTCACCGACTTAAGATCTTAACACAAAACCAGCTCCAGGCCCTCGGAAAAACCAAATCAAAACTGCAAAGTGCGGAAAACATTCCTCAGGACCTAAAATGTGTCCCATCCTCTTCAATATATTACTATAACAGTTACTAAGTTAAAATAACTGTCTGAAACGACCAAAGCCATAGCTGTTTTTTTGTTTTTGTTTTTTTACAATGGACCTTCCATTGAGATTCTTCTCAAAACAATACTAATCTTGTATAGTACATGTATATTATTTCCTGAATAGGTACAAACAGGGATAAATATTTGGTGATTGGATGTGAACTGCAAAAACTAATTTAAAACAGAATACAATATTTCAGTTTTAGATTTTTAACAAAATGTTACATACAATGTTGATGCATGTCCTCCTGATCACTTCAACACCAATAACATTTGCCAATATTTCCGTTTCATTTACATTACTCTAGTATTCAGACAGCTCCTGTACATGAGATGTTTAGTTTATAGTTATGCACATCACGTCTGTAAAGGATAAACTCAGCATTTCTTCAGTTTATCGACAATCATCATCTCTCTTCAGGATTAGTGTTCAGCGGAGGAGCCGTCCTCCCTTGAGTGCTTAATGAGAGCACTAGGATGTGTGCTTATGAGAAACAAGCAAAACAACTGAGGGAAGACAGAGGAGAAGGGGAGGTGGGAAAGAAGAGAGCATGAATTATGTTACACCTCCATCACGCAGAGCCATCTAGCCCCAGTCTCCATGAGCAATCATACTGGAAGGGGAAAGACTTTTACATACAGAGGGAGGCAGAGGTGGGATCTGGGGTTGGGGGAGGAATAGAGAAAGAGAGAGAGTGAAGTCTCCATGGTCATTAACAGCTGCAACCCTCCTTCTGGGGCTGTGCTTCACTGCTGAGCCGCCCACCCTGGGGGGCGGTAGGCTTATGCTGGACCCCTGACTCGGCCGCGTTCAGGTCCAGGCTGCCGTCTTGAATGTTCTGGTAGATCTTCTTTGCGGCTTCAAGGAAAGCATCCTCCACATTCTCACCTCTGTTGGACAGACATATGTAGAGATGCTAAAGAGAAATGAAATCTCACTGGGAATTTTACAAATTACATACGCTCTGATGGCAGATGTTCTGAAGACCACTTACGTTTTTGCACTAGCCTCAAGGAATAACAAACCTGTTTGAAAAGATTGCAGTGAGTGAGTGTGGGATGTCTGGCAATGTATTATCCTTGCAGTCAATTTAACAGAACCAATTTATCATTTTGATCTGAGCAATTCAGTTAACAACAACAATAAATGGACTAAATCAGTGGTTTTTACCACAAGTCCTTTTGTTATTCCAGAAGTTTTGTTCTATATTCCAGAACTGCATGTTCTTCGATAAAAACAATAGTTATCAAGGGAGAAATTTAAAGAAATATGATCGGGGGGGTGTTTTTTTTTTTAGCATTTTATTTTAAAATTAGATGACTTAAAACCACTGTACCGTTTTCTTCAGCAAACTGCTTGGCCTCTTCATATGTGACATCACGCTGGGCTTCCAAGTCTGCTTTGTTACCAATTAGAATGATCACCTGAGGAAAGATTCAGATTGTCTTACACAGGCTCAAGTTTGGTCTTCGTGTAAACCACATCTGCAGTTAAAATATGTAGCCCCAACACCATTTAGAAATTTAAAAGCATATTCCCCCGGTTTCACAGACAAGGCTTAGGACTAGTCCCAGACTAAAATGCATGTTTGATCTGTTTTAACTGAAAGCAACTGGCTCTGACATATCGTAAAATATCTGTGCCATTATTTTAGCTGTGTCCCAAATGACGCACTATACACTATGCACTCAACCGTGTAGTGTATGAACTTTACATGGTTATTTTGTCATTCAACATTGGAATCTGGTAGCCCCTCCCCCTCCACTACGTAATTAAAGCTGCGACAGTCAAGTGTCCAACATTCCACACTTTCCGTTAATTCAGTGCATCATCCGGGTATTTAAAGTGCACTTTTCTTTTTGGAATTTACAGCGTGAACACACTACTCGCACTATTTATACTTAAAAACATCATAGAATAGTGCATAAGTATGCAAATTGGAACCCACCTTTTGTCTAAGATGCACAACAGTAATGTTTTTTCTAAGGCACGTTTATAAAAGCTACTTTAATGCGCTAACTGAACTACGGCCTAATCCTGGCTTAGTCTAAGCCCTGTCTGTGAAACCGGGCCCATGTGTACTAAGTTATTGTTAAAACTGAATGATCTTACAGTATTGGGGTTGGTGAGATTCCTGGCATCAGTCAGCCAGCTGCTGAGGTGGTTGTACGTGCTTCGCCTGGCAAAAAAACAACACAAATATTCTCCTTGCTGCTTATATAATAACAATTGCAGTTCAAAAGATAGCATTGAACATATAACCTCAATGCGATCAGAGCAGAATAATGGTCTACCTGGTGATGTCATACACCATGAGGGCCCCCGCGGCTCCTCTGTAGTAGCTGCGTGTAACAGCACGGAATCTCTCCTGCCCTGCCGTGTCCCAAATCTGAAGCTTCACCTTCTGCCCGCTCACTTCAATTATCCGTGTACCAAACTCAACACCAATTGTATGAGGACAGTCAGCCATAACTAAAAACAAAGTAGAAGTTATTCAAGTAAATTAACTTTTTTGAAGCATCCTTGGTTAAAATAACGACAAAAGCTATGTAATAAATAAATCAACATAAAAAGGATAACATTGTGGTATGTGGTCAAAAATGTCTTTTTTTTTAATACACAGATACTGAAATACTCTTTCAATACTCTTTTTCTGCAATATCTACACACTGATACCAGCTGTGCTGTTCACGGTCTCCTCTCTGTTGCGCTGCATGTTTCAGAGCGTGGCACTTTGTTTTTACACACGGAGTAGCTCATGATCTGGTGTTTTCAGCATCTCAGAACAGCTTGGTTCACAGTAAATTGCAACTGCAAACTCCATCTTTGCATGTGCTCTTTAATGATGCAGTTTAACATGCATCTGGGAATGCAGTATACACTTTTTCACAATTGCATAATTTCCATTTTTGTGGACCGATGATTGCAGCATTTCAACAAGATTTGTTATTGGAAGTGTTAGTAAACCTGTTGTTAAAAACGTAAAGGGCTTCCGGGCCCACTTTATATTAGGTGGCCTTAACTACTATGTACTAACATTTAAATTAATAATTTGATACAATGCACTTATTTTTTTACATTGTACTTGCATTTAAAAAAAATTACCTGCATGTAATTTCATCTGTAATTAATTTATGTAGTTACATTTATAATTACACTGTTGACACTTCCCTTACACCTAACCCTACCACCACACCAACCCTCTTAGGGTTTAATTCTTGCAAGTGAAGATATTAAGGGTATGTTTACACAACAATGATGTACTAAAAAAAGAAAAGTTGTTCCTTTGTTTACAGATGACAATGTTATGAAAACGATCGCCGTTCACATGGATCCGTATAAACGACTAAAAATCCTGTATTATGTATGCCAGGCCAGTAGTTGGCGATGTCACTTTGTAAAGTAATACGCATACACATTAAAAATTCCAGTACCATGACAAAAATGTATGCAGTATTAACCTGTGAATAAGCACTGTTAAAGTTGCAGTAAGCGATTTTTGAAAAACGCTGTTGAAAAGTGGATTGGAAAGAGCACCAAAACACACTTGTGGCCAATCAGCAGTAAGGGAGGAGAGAGCTCAGTGCACAAAACAGACATTAGCAGAATGACTATAGAGAGAGGTGGCAGAGAAAATACTAAAGAGGAAAAGGCCAGGGGAATATAGCTTTAAATAGAAGGGTTATGATCTGGGCCAAAGAGGCATTAATACTGGAGAAGCGGGAAGGCCTGAAAACTGACACAGAGGTTGCTTTATTTCTTCTCGATACATGACTAACTCTGGTTTTGCTATGTTTCACAGAACTAAGATATGCCATCTTTTGCTTGAATATATACTTGTGCATCATCTTCGCATGTTTTTTTCATTTGTATTATTCTTATTATAAGCCTGGAATGTCTAAACCTCCTCCACCGCCCATTGTGAGCATCAGCTCCCAAAGTATGTCCAAAAAGTGAGATAGCACACTCTTTATATGTTTATTTCTTTTGGTTCCTCTTTTAGTGATCCCTTAATCATGTCACATTTGTAATATATTAGTTTACAGTTGACTTGTGGTATGTAGTAAGCTGTTCATGAAAACAGTGTTTGTTTTTTGGGAACTTTTTGGATGACATTGCCATCGAAGGAGTAGAGCAGCTAAATAAGAATTAGACATTCAACCTGTATTACCATAGTAACATAAATTGCTTTCTTATTGATGATGACATCACACCCTCGGGCAGTACGCACAGTAGATGCCACCATAGTCGTTGCATGTGTTGCATAGCATGTACGTGAATGTGGGGGTGGAGGAATCAAGATAGGCGTGTGATCTTTTTGAGTAGGGGCATGTTTGATTTGGTGATTTCAAATATCAACAGCGTTTACCAGAAATCGCTTACTGATTCCTTGTTTATTCATACCACCTTTGGCACTTACATTTCTTTTCTGTGAACTGGTGGAGTAAACATGACTTTCCAACCCCCATGTCACCTATAAAGACATCAAATAATCACACACATATTTGAGCCAAACAAAAAGTACAAAATGAATTAAACATTATGCAATATTATCTATATAACACACACACACACAAACATACATACATATATACATATATATATATAAATAAAAGTGCACATATTGAGGAAAACAGACTGCTCACTTACCAATAATGATATATTTGAAAATATAGGAATAGTTATATGGTGCAGTCGTCATGTTTGCTTCTGGAAAGCAGAAAGAAAAAATATTGAAAGCTTAGAATGACGCATTAACTCATAAACAGTTAAAATAAATCAAACATACAGCATTCACAGCAACAAAATGAAACCACATTGACGCCAAACAAGCAGCACTCAGCTGACCGGCTGTCCTACTATTGTCTAAAGACACATTTCCCTTTTTCTCCACATGATCACCTAACCTCGGCAACTAGAGATCAGGAAAAGGCAAATTCAGGATAATAATTATGTATAGATGAAAAATAAACACGATAGTTATGTAAATCGAAATGTATACAGGCACAGCGTAACGTGATACTGAGCTAAAGCAGCATAAACACTGCTGCAACACTACAATCAGCCAGCGCCATGACTGACTAATCAGCTAATCACACACTCCTGTCAAAGGTTTCACAGCTATAAGCTAGACCACACCTAATATAATTCACTTCAAAGCAATGTTTTAACGCATAGACCAGTGGCCCTTGCGTTTCCGTGTCGTATTTTACACGATAAATGCGTTAATGTTGAGCATTAAAGGGCTAGCTAGCGTTAGCTGACCTCGCGCTGAACCAACCAAACCCAAAGATGCTAACGCTATCAGCTATTTCCAAAAATGAGGCACGTAAAGCGTTAAAAACAGTGTCAGTCGTTAGTATCAAGCAATTCTGAAACGCAGTATGGTAAAAAAATTATCTTGTGATGTGTGTATCCTTTACCTAAAATATAAATTCAAGTGGTTTTTGGAGGTTTGGGTTGGTTATCGGCGTGTGTGAGCCGTCCGGTTGCTTTCTTCCTCTAAAAGTGCTGCTGCGATGAAAACAGTGAAAGCAGCGACCTCTACTGGAGCAATCGCACTCTGCACTACACTCACCTCTATTGGAGATACGATACAACACACACACACACACACGCGCGACCAAAGGTGCTTCCTCAAAAATGGATGAGAAAAAGAATCGTCAGTTCAGGGAAAAAAAGCAAACCAAATACAAAATATGAGATTAAATAGTATTTCATCAACTACTTTTTCTAAAATGACACTATCCAACAGCGAAACTAGCATGAAGAGAAGACACTTTTTGTCAAAAAGCCAAAAAGTGTCTTTTTCCAAAATGTCAGATCGAGGCAAGTTGCCACACGTATTTTAAATGTAATATAAATGTTTATAAACTTTTAATTGCACAATTTGTTGGCCTGGGTAATGTTTTTATATTTTTGTATACTACCTTGTGCATTTTAGCTCATTTTAGATTTCATGAAATGTAACTTGCTCCGTGCATGAATGCCAGACTACACGTTGTATTCAGCACGCCATTTTAAACCTCATGGTTTAAATCATTGGAAAAATGTAATGCGCATTTGAATCTAAATTATATAACTGTCATTTAATATTAAACCGAAAAACTCTATATATATATATATATATATATATATATATATATATATATATATATATATATATATATATATATATATATATATATATATATATATATATATATATAGAAGATCATCGGTGCTCACTGCAGTCAAAAGACGTCTAGCTCCACCTCTCTGGACGACAGAGTTATGGTAGGGTCAGGAAGGGTTACATATGCAAATGAAACACACCTGTGGAAGATGTTACTGGGTTGCGGAAGCTCACTCCTCAAACATACAGCTGTCCTATCAGACTCATCTGCTGATAATACCTTAAAAGAAAGATTTACCCAACAGGTAGGCCTAATATATATTAATTTATGGTATGAAGCGAAATCATTCTTACCGATGATGTTTTTGTTATTAGAGAGGCATTAATTCCTGATCGTTTCCTGATACCGTCACATTTCAGTGTATCTGATGTTGCTATTAATTATTTACTTTTCTAAAGCATCACTGTAAGCAGCCGTATTTGATATATTATTATTAGTTAGTTAGTTATTTTGTGCATTTATTAATGCATTGTTCTAAACGATTCTCATTGTTCTAAAGACCAGTGGTGTTTTTAAAGCCTCTCTATAAACGTTGCATAATATCATAATTGCTTTGCAATTATGATATTATCGCTGTAGTAACTAATTAAATGCATTTTATGTCAGATTACGTCAGCAGAGCAACTTTTACCTTTAACCTTGTACCATTGTATGTCATTCTGGAGTAGACAATGGGATGTCTTAGAGAACGGGTAAGTGTTCTAGAGTAGTGTTGTGCTATTGCAATTCTTCAGGAAGTGAGAGAGACCCACCCTTTCTGATTCCTATTTTTCCAGTGGGGTAGAAATATCTGCCTGGGGTACCATCACCAGGAGAACAGTTTGATTGCAGAAGTATTAGAACAATTTTGAGATGTTTAAAAAAAACAAAAAAAAACACCGCATTTGTTTCTTTCTTATGATTGTGTATTTCATGGAAAATAAAGAACAAAATACATCATCCTTCCTCTATTTATTTTAAACATTAGACTATGTGGAACTCAAGTATGTAAAATATGGCTATTGTGTATATAATTATTATAATAGTTGTTGTTTTTCATAACAGCACTATGGTCCACCCTGAATTTGAGAAAGCAGGAAAGCAGACAGGCCTGCAGGTATGGAGGATTGAAAACATGGATTTGGTGCCTGTCCCTCCAAATCTTCATGGTGGCTTCTACACCGGTGATACCTATCTCATCCTCAATACCATAAAGCACAAGTCTGGAAGTCTACAATATGACGTTCACTTCTGGATAGGTAAAACTGTGGATAACGTACATCCACTGTGAGCACTTTTATTGAAAACTTGTTTATGAACATTGTTAAATGGTGCCTCCAGGTGATGCATGCACAGTGGATGAGAGTGGGGCAGCTGCTATCTTCACCATCCAAATGGATGATTTCCTTGGAGGAAAACCCATCCAGTACAGAGAAGTCCAGGGATACGAGTCAAAAACCTTTGTAGGCTACTTCAAATCAGGCCTTAAATACATGGTAGGTAGTTATATTTACAATGCTTTGATGCTCAAAAGGTATTTTGGATACCTGATTCATAATAAAACCACAGATGTCATTTTTCTTATCAAACTGCTTTTTATTTCTTCAGCAAGGTGGAGTTGCCTCTGGATTCAAACACATAGCTTCTGGTGCGGATGTGAAGCGTGTTCTCCATGTGAGTGGCAGACGTGTAATCCGGGCCATTGAAGTACCTGTGAATTGGGCCAGCTTCAACCAGGGTGATTGCTTCATCCTAGACTTTGGACAGGTGAAAGATATGAATTAATGTTCTGCTTCTCTCTTTTGCATTTTATCATATTGTATCCTATGTATTCATGCCATTTCTTATACTTGTATCAGGAGATATACCAGTGGTGTGGGTCCAAGTGTAACCAGTTTGAAAGACTGAAGGCCACCAACGTTTCCAAAGATATTCGTGATAATGAGCGTTGTGGGAGAGCAAAACTTTTTGTATGTGAAGAAGGATCAGAGAATGAGAAGATATTAGCGGTTAGTATAACACAAGGAGTATGTTTCCTTCACTTATTTTTTATATAGGTTAGTGTCTTAAGGCTGGAATACACTACACAACTTGTAAAATCTGAACAGATCTTAAGGGTAGGGACACACCAAACCGATGCTAAAGAACTAGCGCTGATGAAAGGTGACTGTGTTGTCGCCTCACGTCAGCTGCATCGGGGGCAAAAAGCTGCAATTGAACACACAGAGAGAACTACTATATTTAAAAATTCACCCAGGAACACTCAGGTAAGATGACATAAAATTAGAACAGTAACGTATCTGTACCGTCTTGACTTCTTTGCTTGCTGTTTTGCTCTCGTGCACTGATTCATTCATTAAACCGAACAGCCAATCAGAGTTCTCTCTCTCACCAACGGCAACACCGATTCTACATAACCTGATGGCAACTGACTAGAGCCAACGGTGCAGAACACACCGAAAAAACTAATTAGGCAAACAATTAAACATGGCCTAATGGCCGATCACTTGGTGTATATTGTGCTTATAACCCTAGACCTCGTACAAATCGGGGCAAAAGTCGTGTAGTGTATTCCAGCCTTTAGTAAGTATTCAGTATTTTGTTCTGAATTTGAGTGCTCTACTTTTATTTTATCAGATTCTTGGACCAAAGCCTGATCTTCCTGATGCACAGTCTGAAGACACCAAGACTGACTCGTCCAACAGGAAGTTGGCCAAATTGTACAAGGTATAGTAAGCTATACTCTAGCTTTTTCATTAAGAAATTATCTTGAAAAATCTACAAAATGGGTTATTCTTGTGGTCATTATTACACAGGTGTCAAATGCCAGTGGGACTATGTCTGTCATTTTGGTGTCTGAAGAAAACCCTTTTTCCCAGAGTGAACTGCAGTCCACTGACTGCTTTATCTTGGACCATGGTTCCAATGGCAAAATATTTGTTTGGAAAGGTTTGCTTAGCATATAATTCAAATTTATTCAAAATTTGCATCTTGGGACATGCCTAAATGTAAATAACCTTAACTTAACCTTTATTTCTTTAATTAAACAGGTAAAGAGGCTAATAAAGAAGAGCGGAGTGCAGGTATGAAAGCTGCTGAGGACTTCATAAGTAAGGTGGGCTATCCTAAACACACTGAGGTCCAGATCATCCCTGAGAATGGAGAGACTCCTCTTTTCAAACAGTTCTTCAAGTTCTGGCATGATACGGAGCAGACAAAGGGTATGGGACAAGCCTATGTACCCAACAGGATTGCCAAGATCAAGAAAGTGCCCTTTGATGCATCATCTTTGCACAAATCAGAGGCAATGGCTGCTCAGCATGGAATGGTAGATGATGGGAAGGGGGAGACAAAGGTAAATGTGTTCTGTACTATCGTGCAACAGGTTACAACTATCAAGTGATTAAGTAGAAAAATGAATGAACAATTTGTCTTGTTGCTTTGGAAAGATCTGGCGCATTGAGGGATCAGACAAAGTTACAGTCGACCCATCCATTCATGGGCAGTTCTTTGGAGGAGATAGTTACATCATCCTGTACACCTACAGGCATGGGGGACGTCAGGGGCAGATTATATATATATGGTAAGAGCTACAGACCTACTTCTGTATTCCTTTCAGTCCTTTATGTATCCTGAACTTGGAAAATAAACACTGAATGCCTGAGGAGTTGGTCCTAAGCCAAGGGCTTTGTCTACTCATGTTACATGAGACCACTCGGGTAACAGAACACAATGGTCTTTGAGTAGCCCAGGCTAGGCTGGGCCTCTGTTTCATCAATAGAATGAGTCATCATTGCAGAGGTTCTTTATATTTTGTTTATGTCCACAGGCAGGGCGAAGAGTCCAGTCAAGATGAAAGAGGAACTTCTGCCATTCTAGCTGTCCAGCTTGATGCAGAGCTTGGTGGAAGTGCTGTGCAGGTGACACTTGCTTGGTGCATTTAATGATTACAATATTTACCTTCTATATGTAGTCTACTAAATAATAGACCACAGTTGTCCAAAGTGCTCCTGGCGGGCTAATGTCCTGCAGTGTTTACCTCCAACCTGCCCCAATACACTTGCCTGAAGGTTTCTAGCAATCTAGCCTGAAGGTTTCTAACATCAAAGGTTGGAGTGTATAATTATGATTGGAGCCCTGCAAGACAGTGGCCCTCCAGGTCCACAAATGTTTGACAGACCATCAAATCAGTAACACCAGCTTGAATGTGCATGTTTATGAAGGTGCGAGTAATTCAAGGTAAAGAACCCAGTCACCTCATGAGTATCTTTGGTGGGCAACCAATGGTGGTGCACAAGGGAGGGACTTCACGAGAGGGTGGTCAATCACAGGCTTCTGTAGTCCGCCTTTTCCAAGTGCGTGCCAACACTGCTGGGCACACACGAGCTGTTGAGGTGAGTCATGAGTAAAAATCTGTTTTAGCTGCGCCATTGTATTTGTTTTTGACAAATGGGGTTCACTTGAAAATGTATTCAAAATTGGTTCTCCTTGGACATAAGTTGTTCACTTTGCCTGAAACAGGTCGATGCTGTGGCCTCCAGCCTCAACTCCAACGATGCCTTCGTTTTGGTGACTCCCTCAGGCTCTACATTGTGGCTGGGGCAAGGTACAAGTGATGCAGAAAAGAATGGAGCCAAAAAGCTTAGCAACATTTTAGGAGTGGCCCTTTCAGAAATATCAGAAGGAGCAGAGGGAGGTGGGTGTACTTCAGTCATTGGTAGAGGAGTGCTTTTGTGTATTTATTTGACATTCAAAATGGCAAAGAACCCTTATAGAACAAATCTTTTTCAAATTTCTACATAGATGACTTCTGGAGTACTCTTGCAGGAAAAGCAGAGTATCGCACCTCTGAAAGGCTTAAGGACAAAATGGACACCCATCCCCCTAAACTCTTTGCATGCTCTAACAAGACTGGACTATTCCTTGTGAGTTTCCATATTGCCAAGAAGAATGTAAACATAGTTGTAGTTATCAAGACTGAGTTTCAGAAAAGTCACTGTTCTTAAATTGTTCCAAATAAATGTGGTTTAACTTTTCAGCTTAATTGTAGTCCACTGAACAATCACTAAAATCCATCCATCCATGCATTCTCCAAACTGCTTTATCCTCTGCAGGGTCATGGATGTTGAAGCTTCAATCACTGAAAGGCCTGCTTTCAAAGTTCACAATTTTTGTTTGTTCTGCACCAATCTAGATTGAAGAGGTGCCAGGAGAGATGACACAGGAGGACTTGGCTCCAGATGATATCATGATCCTGGACACCTGGGATCAGGTAAACCTGTACAAGATATTTGCAATAAATGCACTCTATAGAAAATGAAATCTAATGCCTTCCATGCCTGAAATCATTGTCTCATAGGTCTTTGTTTGGATCGGAAATGAAGCTAATGAAGATGAAAAAAACGAAACCTTGACTTCAGGTGAGAAAACCCCCCATTTTCAGCAACATTGCTGCTGTTTTCATTAGCTAATGATTTATCTTCATCTTTGTCTTTTCTTACTTTAGCGGTCAAATACATTGAATCAGATCCTGCTAGTAGGGACAAGAGAACTCCCATTGTTACAGTGAAGCAGGGCTTTGAACCTCCCACATTCACAGGCTGGTTCCTGGGTTGGGACCATGACTTCTGGAGTTCTGACCCACTGCAACGGGCCATGACTGGTTTGAAAATGTAATCTAGTGTCTTTTTGGGGCAAAAAACAGGGTTGTTTGTGGTCTTTTGAGCTAATATACAAGGCAAAATGCATCAAGCTGACTAAACACTTCATACTACCCAACATTTCTCACCTGAGATGCACCAACCATTGCTTACCTTACTCATACTTGTTTTACCTCCTTGTGGGAAAAATAAAGATGTCTTAGTTCAGAAGACCTTTTAAAAGGCATTAAACAGAATTTGTATTTTCAATGCTTGATCAAATGTATGAACAGAAGAATAAAAAAGAACTATCAAACATCTTAAAACATGCTTTTTCTTTACAGTGGTGGAATGTTAAGCTTGGTTTAAACCAGGGGTCTCCAAACTCAGTCCTGGCAGGCCACTGTCCTGCACAGTTTAGCTTCAACTCAAATTAAACACACCTGAACCAGCTAATCAGCTTCTTACTAGGGACACTGATTAGCTGTTCAGGTGTGTTTATTTGAGGTTGGAGCTAAACTCTGCAGGACAGTGTTTGGAGACCCCGGGTTTAAAGGAATTAATTTTTAAGGTCTAATTATCCAGTACAAGTGATCATAGATCAAGTGTTGTCCTCTTCCTGGCCACTCTCTTCAGCACTGTCACAGCAATAATCCTCATTAATGTCCTGAAAAATGTCAGCTATGAGAAAGCTCTGCTTCTGGTCAACCTTCAGCTCACTGTCATCAAGGTCTTCACAATCCTTCTCCAGGACTGGCACAATTTTCTCATAGAGGAAGTCAACAATGTCTGGAAGAAACATAGACATGCAAAACATTAAACAAAAGAAATTCATACTCCAGTCACTACATAAGCTAACACCTTTTTATTTATTTTTTTACAATGCACACCAGACATGTTCTAGAGTCTTTTAAAACTTCAGATTAAACCATGTAAACTGTTGACAAGGCTATATTGAGTCTCAAAATTAAATTAGGAATTTAAATTTAGGATGCCATCTTTGGAGTACACTATGAAAAACAGTACATGTAGCTTCAGCAGTTCTTCTATCTAAATCAAAAAGCTAAATTCAGCAATAATGTGGAACATATGAAAGCACTTACCTCCAAAACACTTGGCCTTCCAATCTGGCACATAGCAAACTTTAAGCTGATGCCACTTTGCTTGCACATGTGCTGGAGCAACATCCCTATGAGACAAAGGGGACAAAGACGTGACACCAAGCTTGTTTACACCTGCATCATCATCATCATGCTTGAACGAGCAGGTGTATTATTCCACTTGCTGGGAACCTGAATGTAACCTGTATAAATGGGCTCCGATGCCATTTACCCCAACTTAATTAACTCCTTAGAGGATATTCTTTCTTTATTCTGGATCTAGCCTCAACAGGTAATTATGTGCTTTGTGTAGTCCCAGAAAATTTACCTCACTGCATTTAATTTTATCATTTAAAAGAAAAATGTCAGTGTCAAAACACTTTTTATGGGGCACACTTTATATATAATAGATTAATTGGGTATTTGAGCAACCAAAAGTGTACATAAATGTTATTCATTTAGTCACATTGGGGTGTGCAAAACGATATTAGATAGTGAATGAATAAGTTTCCTCGATCTGCCTTTTCAGAGAGATTGTTACTATAATGCTGCAGTGCACATTCTATCAGTTGCAGGTCCATGGCAGCTTTTTGATTATTATTATTTTTGATTGTCATCTTTATTGGGTCATTCCATGTCAAATCAAATTGTGATTTTGTTAAAGGGTTAGTTCACCAAAAAAAATGAAGATTCTGTCATAATATACTTATCCTTATGTCATTCCAAACCCTGAGATTTCTGTCCCTCCATTGACAGCTTTGATGCTTCAAAAAGTTCACAGAGATCGTAAAACTAATCCATATGAACTGAGCGGTTTAGTCTAAATTTTCCTGACGAGAGACGATCGCTTTATATGATGAACATTTAATTTTAGGCTTTTATTCACACATAAACAAAGATCAGCGAACATAAACAGAAGCTCAAGCAAGCATACTTGCTTGACACACAAGAAAAAAAAACCTCATTGGTTCTTGCAAAAGCTCAAACATGCCGTGACACGCGAGAATGAACTTCATTGGTTCTCACACGGAAAGCCAGCATGCTTGAGCTTTTGTTTACCATAAGTAATGTGTGTTAATGAATGTTTATATTGTGAATAACAGCACAATAAATTAAATCTGCTATAAAGCGATCGTCTCTTCAGAAAAAATGTTAATAATCCACTCATATGGATTAGTTTGAAGTGTCAAAGAGGTAGTTGTGTAGACTGTCAATGGAGGGACAGAAATCTCTCAGATTTCATTAAAGTCCCAGTGAACCGGAAGTAGCAAGTGAGTTTTCTTCAGTGCTGTGACGTATTTCCAAGTGAAACGGAATATTGAATAGAGGGCAGTTTCACTTCAGCGCTCCTCCTCTCCATCTCTCGGCTCATAGCAGACTAACGGTTGGAGGGGAGTGGTTAAGCATTTTCAAACCTAAGCCGTGAAACTGACATCATCTGAGAAGGAACGCCATTTCCAGAACGGAAGTTACTTTTCAGATTTTGATTAAAGATTACCGTGACAAACAAATTTTTTCTGCGTATTAACTTGCACGGATTAATTGTTCACCCTAAGACCTTTAATATGTGCTAAAGTAAATAGGGTCACTTTTGATTTCATGAGGACTTTAAAAATATCTTCATTTGTGTTCGAAGATGAGTGTAAATCTTACGGGTTTAGAACGGCATGAGGGTAATGACAGTAATTAATGACAATTAAAATTTTTGGGTGAACTAACCCTTTAATATTCTGAATAAAGACAAACATTAAAGGGATAATTCACCCAAAAATGAAAATTGTCCCATAATTTACCCAGTGAATCAATGTATTTTTTTTTAACCCTCCTGGAGCTGTGTGGATTACTTTTATAATGGATGGACGCACATTTTTAAGCTTCAATTTTTGGGCTGCCATTCACTGCCATTATAATACTTAGAATAGCCAGGACATTTTTTTTATACAACTCTGACTGTATTTGTCTGAAGAAGAAAGTCATATACACACCTAGGATGGCTTGAGAGTGAGTAAATCATGGGGTAATTTTCATTTTTGGGTGAACTATCCCTTTAATAGCAATGAAAGCCAAAATATTAAATGTCATTTTCTATGTCTATTTACTGAGTAATCGAATATTTGTGGAGGGGGGTCAGAATGACAATTTTCACCTGAGATTTGGAGCAGAATTACAGGTGTCACCCACATTTGGTTTGACCACTGAAATTGGTCAAATTCAACATGACACAAAGACACAGTAACTTAACAAATAGTCTTGCAAAACAATATGTAAAACAATTGTGAAAAGATTGTGATCTTGCCTAATTTTTCCATTTTGCCTACCCCAACTGCAAATAATCCTTACCCGAATACAGCTGTGAGATCATCCCAGTCAACATCCGCAACATCCTCCACTTGCATTTGATACATTCTGTGTAAATATAATTTTATTAGTAAAAGAAAAACATTTCAGGATAACACAAAGCAAGCATGTAAAAAACAAGATCACTTACGCTTTAATGAGTCTGATTTTGGCCTCCTGAGCTTTCCTTCCCCTACATAAAGTCCCTGAGGACATCCGTACAGCAAGGATGGAAAACCTTAGGGGGGAAAATGAACATTTAACAATGTTGAATATAAAAATAGAGAATGCCACCATTTAATATTAAAGTGTTTTAAATTTTAAACTCTCTCACCACTTCATTCTGCATTTGCTCCAACTTCGAGATTTAACCTTCAGTGCAATATTGAACCAGGGCAATTTTTTGTAGAGCATTTCTCTACTGACTCGTTTTGGTGTTGCGTTATTAGGAGATTTAGATTTCAGCACTGTTACAATATGGCCTCGCACAGCCCGCAAAAGTCTCTGCTCCTCCTTCACGGACCACGGCCCCGTGTTTTTAACTGTGTGATGAGATGATATACAAAATTAACATCTGCCACTAAACCTGGAATTTATATATTTGGAAATTTTGAAAAGAGGCAAAAATATGCTACAAAAATTAGACTTACCAGAACTAATGTGGGAAAAACGTTTCTCAAGAGAGTAAGAACTTCGACCAGTCAGCTCAGAAATCTTTTGCCAGTTATTGCCATGTAATGTATGATACTTGAGCAATGCTTTGATTTCTTCTTTTGAAAACCTTTAGAGAAAAGGAAAAAACATGGAGGTTTATAACAAAAATAAAAGCATAGTAGATCAATTTTCTTAAACCAAATATTTGACTTTTTAAAATTATACTTTAATTTACCTTCCCTTATAGTTTGTACCATCAAAAACTTTCCTTCCACGGGTAAAAACATCATGACATGGCCTGGGAATTCCTTCCGCTGTTCAAATTTGATTTGAAAAAAAAAAAAAAAAAAAAAAAAAAAAAGATAAACAGAATCATTAAGCAACAAAAATTGTACATTTTCAGTATGGTTTCTTATGTTCAATAATCAAATATGACAAGCTAATGGGGAACTCAACCAAGCACAAAATCTCTCATCCCCATGTCTCTCAATTTACTCATCCCCATGCTGTGCCAGATGTATAGGGGTAGGTGATATACTGGCAGATATGATTAACTGGTAGAAATTAAGTCAACCGGTAGAAATTTTGGACTATCGTCTCTATCGTGGTTATGCTCACGTGATGTTACCTTGCTATGCCACCATGAAAGCTTTTAATTTAAAATGAAACATTGAATGCAAGCACTATAAGCAGCAAAGTAGGACTAATTTTAGTAAATGCACACGCTGTCTGAGAGATTGTAACTGAGTGCACACGCCCATAAAGCATCTCGGTTCCCTGAGAGGAAGGAACATGAAATTGCGCGAGTAGCTAACGCTATGGGGAAACATTTTCTCAGAGAATACTGAAGCCCTAGAATTCGCCTGTACAAGTAAACAAAATAGAGGCAGGCTCCTCCGCTCTATAACGAACCGCTGAACCTCATTCCCTCAGAACCTTTAGACTGAAGCAGATGCAACATGGCAGCTTGCGTAATGTCTCATTCCCTACCCTCCGGGAACCAAGGCTACGTTTGGTAACCAGAGGCACTCCCTTTTCAAGTTTGGTTCTCAACATTACGTCAGTAGCTGAGGCTATGGGGGATCTTATAAAATCCCACGTGTTAAAAGTGAGGGTCCAGCTCAGCTCACATTAGGTAAAAGTGCTTCATGCAAGGGAAGACTTCAGAAACTCAGCGACATTGTGGCTATAAGAACAAGCTCTAATCCATTCGCTGCATCAAAGCGGCTGCTTTGAGGATACTGACAGACAAACTGTTTTTTTGACTGTTAGCATTTGTAAGTCTTTTTGGGCTCACCATCTTCTAACATTACACTGACACACCGTATTTCCTGGCTGCTCTCAGAGTTGTTTGAGGACTCCACTGCATTTATCAGTCCGTTTACATATGTTTGGCGCTCTCTATTGTTGTGGGTATATTATTGACATGTAAAAAAGTTTAGATCCCGAATATAATACAACCACATTTTTGTTTAGATGCATTTCCAAGAAAAAAATGTGTATATTGTCTTACATTTGTAAAAATATGGTATATGGTGTATATATATATATGTGGGACTGCACAGCAGGACAGTCAGAACATAAAGGCAACTGTGAAAAACGTACAGTTTTTCTATCATCATCATCATCATGAGTGAGTGAGACAAAAGCTGCAGCAGAAGCTTGTCGATATCAATATAAAATGGCCAAAAAGCAATAGGGCAGCGGTCATAACGGGATCGCTGACTACTTCACAACTCTACTACAAACTAGTACTCCATCCATGGCTCTGCATGCACCGCAGTTCAACGCATCTATAATATGGTTTGTTAAAAATAAACTGTAAAACAGACAGAGTTTAGGTAATGTATGTTTTCGGTGATGGACACACATTCTGGTTAAAAACCATGGACAAAACAATCACTCTTTGTAAACTTGGTTCAATGCGAGTGGCGTATGCTCTAATATCACCATTCATTTACCAGCACCATCACCATGTGCGACATGGTCACAAAAGACATGTTAACTGCAAAAGAATTAAGGTGAAGAATTAAGTGTGAAACCATCAGGAACCCTTTAGTCTCCACCGCCATCATTTTCCAGAACTGCAACCTACCTGGAGTCTCTAGAAGTGCAAGGTGTCAGGATAACAGAGACTTAAGTTAGGTAAAAAATCCTAAAAAAAATGACCCCCACTTCATAAGAATCACAAGCTGAAGAGTTATAAAATACATAAGTGTTGTGAATAAAGAAGACTATTATTTTATAAGCTTTATAGACAGATTAGAGTGACTCTTGAAGGACCAGCACCACATCCTCTTGTACCACTCTTTGAAGAATTCATCTTCCAGAATATGGCAGTAAGTTTTGGGAGTTAATTTTTATTGAAAAATGAACTCCCAAAACTTACTGCCAGATTCTGAAAGATGAATTCTTCAAACAATGGTATGAGAGGGTGTGGTGCTGATCCTTCAAGATTCACTCTCAACCTATCTGTCTATGAAGCCTATAAAAAACAGTCTTCATGTATTTTATAACACTTCAGCATGCGTGTAGGTTGCAGTTCTGGAAAATGGTGGTGCTGGAGACTAAAGGGTTCCTGATGGTTTCACACTTAACTTCACCTTAATTCTTTTGCAGTTAACATCTTTTTTCTTCGCCAACTGTTTTTGCCTGACTCTGCTGACCCAATGAGCATTTCACAGTCTAATGGTCATACCTTAACTGCAATTTATAGTATTGCATCATCCTCATGGGCATTTAATAATTTTTGACTTTTGAGTTAAATCTTTTTTGGCTTTTTATCTGTAAAAGAAAACGTGCCTAATAACTCTGCACACCTTTTTTTTTTTTATTAAACGTTTCTACCCTGAAATTTCAAGAGACGCAGCGATGGGGACAAAAGAAACTTACTGAAAGAGATCCAGCTGTCCACAAGAGAGAAGCAAAGAAAAACTTCTACTCTTAATTTGTTGATAATTGTTTTAATAGTACACAACAACGCTGCAATTTCTTTAGCAATACGAATTTAAAATGTCGCAAAAATTAAAATAAGATTCAGAATTTCTCATTTTGCATTGCACAGGGAATGCTAAACTCTATGCAAACCTGTTTTAAATAAATAAAACTGTCCCAATACTTTATTTAAACCTTGAAATGTGTGATTTCAAATTCCTTTTAAAGCTATAATAAACATATTCAGCAAACACTGACTTGTTCAATGTATAGATCTGTTTTAAAATGTGCTGTCTTTCTTACATTGCTATAGCTATCACTGCCAAGTTATCTCAATTTTGTGAGTGATTCACAAAACAATAATTTAGCAGATTAAACACAAACTTCTACAATTTCACTAAAGAAGTGTGTTTCTGGTTGTGAGGGAAAGATAACCTTGTTCAGCTTCCCAAATAACCCAGCATTAAGGAAACAGTGGATGTAGTTTGTTTTTTTCGGAGCAGCAAAGGAGTTCTGCAAGTGTGTTTGTTTGTTCCCGGTCATGAGTCGAAACCGCAGGTGGTGAGTGAAACTGCATGAAATGTCTGTGTTTTGTTGGCAATCAGCGCGTAAGTGCACATAATATGAACATATGGTGGATCGAAAGTTATCCAGGGATAATAATGCCATGCTGTACTGTGCGTGTATGCTTGTGACTCTTTAGCTCCGCCCACTGCACTACTCCACGAGTTTGGCTGTTTTCGGGAAAGAATTGGTACAGCGTATCCATCTTTTATAAATCTGATACAACTAAAGACTCTTTGGAGATCTGAAGGCTATAGGTACTCAAGATTAACATGAAACTGGCAGAAACTGTGTGTTATGTACCCTTTAACAACATATATGTAAAAAATTATAATCTTAATAAACGCCTACTACTAATAAAAATGACAGATGACTGACAATGTTCCGAAAAGGGTTTTGAATAAAAAAAAATTATTAAAAAAATAACATTTCACCCAAATAATTCTGTCACTAATTTCTCACCCTCCCGTAAGACCTTCGTTCATTTTTGGAACACAAATTAAGATATTTTTGATGAAATCCGAGAGCTTTCTGACCTCCGATAGGCAACGTTATTACTTTCAAGGGCCAGGGGGGTATTCCAGAAAGCAGGTTGTGTGACATACCTGGGTATGTTTTACATTTACGCATTTGGCAGACGCTTTTATCCAAAGTGACTTACATTGCATTCAAGGTACACATTTTTACATTTTGTCAGTTCTTGCTTTCCCTGGGAATCAAACCCATGACCTTGGCATTGCTAGCACTACGCTCTTATTGTTTGAGCTACAGGAATGTTTTAGAGTAAGCAAGTGGATAACCTCAACTTTCAGTTCCAAAAACGGAGGTAACTTTCAGGGTATGCAAGTAGCCATAGCAACTCACTCTCTGAACAGCAGCTTATGTTCCAGGGTTAGTTTGCTTAAGAGGTATTCAGATGCATGTTATATAATTAATATAGTTATATAAGAAAATTTGTTATATAGTTACAGCAGTTATATAATATACAATATTAAAAATGAATTCTAAATCACTATTATAACAAGGTAAAGTTTAAGTGTTAATTAAATTCAAATATATTTATAATTTTTTTTTATTGTCATCTCACACATGGATCTGCATTCAATTAATTAGCATCAAAACAAACAACACTCTGTTTAGAACGTCGTGTGTGTTAACCGGGAACATACTCTGAGTTGTCTGAACATACTCCTGGACTCGTTTTTGGAACCAGCATACCTCAAGTAAGCAAGGTTTGGGTTAATCAACCGAGAGTTAAAGGTATATGTGACGGTAAGTTAACCTTACTTTCTGGAATACCCCCCTGAAAGGTATTAAAGACCATGCGAATACAGTGGTTCAACCATAATGTTATGAAGTGACAAGAATTGTTTGTTTTTGTGCACACAAAAACTAAAATACCAACTTTATTCAACAATCTCTTTTCTTCTGTGTCAGACTAATTTGTGTCGAAGATGAACAGGTCTAACATTTTTTTTTTTTTTTTTTTGCTTTCACACTTGCTAAATATGATCAGATTCCAAATGGATATGCGTAAAAATTGGATTTTGACTGACAGTCTGAAAAGGCTTTGATTGAGCGTCTACAAATAAATTACAGAAAAAATGAATAAAACAAATGTGATCATTGAGACTCACCAATCCTTTCAAAAAAACTGTAGTTCTTTTTCAACTTTGCCAATTCCCGTCTCTCTTCTGGAAACCTTTTTGGATGAAAGAGCTTAGTAGCATCTTTCACTCCTGTGAGAGCCATAAAATCTCTAACGTTCTTTCTTAACCTCTCATTTTCTGAATGAGTGAATCTTCCATTTTTGAACATGATGCCTGCAGACATAAAAGTGAAAGGCAAAAAAAAAAAATAAAAATAACTTTAACATGGACAGTACACACACATATATATATATATATATATATATATATATATATATATATATATTATCATTCCAAGCATGCTTAAGATTGACAAATCAAAAATATTACTCCAGTATTTTATATAATCAGCCCACCTTGCTTTCTGAATTCCTTTAACCTTGGCAGGTCATGCAAGATCATTTGATTGATGCTATACAGGTCTCTGGACTCTATATTAGGACAAAATTCTTTCAGTTCATCCAGGAGATTTGGATCAAATAGTGGTGCATCCAAAAACGTTTTCTTTTTTTTCCACTTTCTAGTACCAGCTAGTATGGCAGTATGGTCACTTTCCTGATGGCTTATGTATGGGACTTCCTCAGGTTCTGTCATCATGACAGCCTGTTCTTCTTGTGCCATGTCATCACAGTTTGTCTCGGTTACATTTGCTCTCTTTTTCTTGCTCTCTTTTTCTTTTGCTTTAGCAGGCTTCTCTTCAGTTGAATCCTGCAGTTCTTGAGATTCTGCTGTGGGTGCTTTCAAGTCCTTTACTTGATGCAGGCTTGTGACACCACCATCCATCGTTGAAGCCTCCCCAAAGATGACAACCTTGCCTCCTTTATTCAGTTTTCTTTTTTTATTGTTACCTGTAGGTGTCTGCAGACTTATATAATCCAATTCTCTTTTCTTATGCTTCTTTTCATTGTGCTTTTCAGTCTGCACCTTTGAACTTTCAGTGAGTTCATGCAGGCTCGTGTTTTTCTTTCTCTTTTTCTTCAACTTTTCCTCATTACCGCGGCCCATTATGTTATTGGGTAAAACTGACGGCATTTCATCCATTCTTTAAAAAACTAAAATCATGACGACACAGAAAACTTAGAATAACGTGCTTTTCACAAACTGACAGTTTTGCACGTGTATTGCGCGTCATCCGCACATACTGCGATTTTTTTAAATCACATTAAACGCATTATTACAGGAAGTGCGTGAGAATATGTTTAGCAATATCTAAGTATATAGCGAATTCTTCGTTACCTATAAAACTTTAGGCGCAATGTTTTCCACGCGGACTCTTCCTCCTCTACTTCTTTATCCCCGATTACAAGGTGGATTCTGTGACACAACGGGTATAGTGCCACCTTTCAGACAGGAAAGTCATTACAAAATTAGCTTCCCAAATATTAGCATTTTTTTACAGTCTATGTTAGCACGCATAAGCTGAAATCGGAATAGCACCCTATAACAATATTTTTTACTATATATGCAATTTAAAGATATGACAAATGTAAGCATTAAAAACATGCAATCTGTGCTGATAAAACTAGCAATTCGTTCTCAAATCATATTGTTCCCATTCACTACAGAATAACAGTAAAAATGTAAAGGCAAACAATACCACTTTTTCAGGCGCTTTGTTTTTGTATTCTTGAAATATTAAAGGCAAAAGAAACAGAAAAGAGACTAAGAAACAGATATACAAACTGTAAATCTGTAAAACAAAAAAATAAATCTCAATAAAACACAAATTTACACACAAAACTAATTATAAAATTAAAATAAACTGAATAGATATTCAGGGAAGATTTTCTTGTTTTGTTTTGTATACAGTTTTGATGTTAACAGTTGCTCTTTTGTGATGATCAGATTAAAACAACAGAACATCTTTTTTATTATTATTGTAAATTTGCCTGTGCCTTCTGGGAGGGTTTGCATTACTTGTTATTTCCTAAATTTGAAGATGTACCTGAATTAACAAAGGAAAATGTAATGTTTGGCGTATTTATGAAAGATGAAACACATGACTTGGCAATTAACACATTTATAAATTTCTTTATTTATTCAGTTTATTTATTTATGTATTGTTTCTTTATCTTATTGTGCTTGTCTGTTGTCTGATTAAGACATTTTATATTTTGAACGTTTGTACTTTTTACAATTTTGTTTGTCAATATATTGTTCAATAAAGTTATTGCATTAAAAACAAAAACGTATTTATAAGACTTCCTTTTGACCACCAACATTTGTGAATGTAATATTTATTTCATATTTATTTAGAATAAATAACGTTTTCGTAACAAGGGCTCGTAATAAAAGAGTAAAACATGTTTTTGTAAACACTTGTCAATTTTCAATATGTGATAGTGTCTGTGGTGTAATGCTGCCACCGTCTGTACTGGAGTAACGTTAGCAGGCTGCAAAACAACCTAGTTCGGAAGTAACTACGGTAGAGCTTCGTGTTCAAAACACTGTCAACGGATCAACAACAAAAACAAGCAGAGCGATTTGCTGAACCTTTGTCATTGGTAAGCGTATCAAACAACTCACGTAAAATGTCACACACATGTATTTCGCCTTTTATTTATTGTGCCTGTAGATGCCGAGAGGGGCGATGCGTTATAAATTAAGTCATTGCATTTGTATACTTTTATTTTTCCAAACACCCAGCATCGTAAATATTATCTCCTTTGATCAGCGCACACATTTGCCTTTTAATTTTGTTGGACGCATTTATAAACATTTCAGTTAAAACGGCTTCGGTGGAGCCTAATGTTGTTTTTGTGATAGATGAATAAATAAATTCCACGCTTATTGTTTTGCTGTTGTCACCTCTGTGGATGCCTATGCTTTAATGTCCATTGTCGTGAAGTCATATAGTGAGTTCAAAAGGACATGTATTATGCGTTATTTAAAATACTAGAGATATACTATAAAATTCTAAAACCTATGACATTCTAAAAGAAAAGCGAGTAAATTCTAGAGAAGTGTCTATTGCAGAGCTGCAGAATCTGGTCGGACGGCGCTAATCCAAAACAAACGCGTTGTCATGGCAGCCGTGCATTTGAAATTCAACAACTTGTCAATGCGCAGTGCGCAGCTGTTTGCAATGCATTCAAATGAACGGTTGACTCCTGACCCGAGGCTTATTTTAGAACAAGTCGAGTCAAGTTAACAGCTTTCTAGAATTTTATCTTGAAACTTATTTTTTTGTGTGTGTGAAACAACTGTTGTTTTGGGAGATATAGAATTATTACCGATACCACATATCGGTTTAATATAAGGTTTTTAATAATAACACTTTTCTATCTGTGATTGTTTCTTCAATATTAGGTCTAGTGATAATGTTAAACTTTAAAGTAACGTATTTTCTTACATAAATCAACACTGACCCTATTTACTTTATCAGCGCACATTACTTATCTTGTGGTGAACAACATTAATCAGTGAAAGTTAATCTACAGAAAAAATAGTTTGAGGAGGTGTGTTAAAGGCACAATATGTAAGATTTTTGTATTAAAATATCCAAAACCATTAGAACAGTATTATATATTTGGTTGCCTTACATTATCCAAAATGTTTACAAATAATGTTTAATTCCAGAGAAATCAGCCATTTTAACAAGTGAAACATCATTGCTTCGCTTGTCAATGATGCAGAAAAAACATAGAAACCATGGAAACACCAAATACACTTTAATATATTGTGTGCTTTATTAGACAGGTGAGCAACTGTTTGGATACCTTTATCGACAGAAAACTTATCAGTGTTAGTCTTATTGTTTAAATCCCTTGTTTTCTTGATTTACCACGAGTAACATGTTTGTGCAGTGCCTAAGAGACAACACTATTTTGGCAAGTGGCTAGAATAGCATAATCAGAAAAGGCTTTATTTGTAGTAACAGTAATATAGCTTTTTCTCCACCATACAATACATTTTAAATGTTAATTGCTTGCCATTTAGCAACGTAAGTCATCAAGCTACTATGAAGTGAAGGCCAATTATGGCAATCCATACTTGGAATTTGTCCTCTGCATTTAACCAAGTTAGTGCACACACATTAGGAGCAATGAGTAGTGAACACACACACACACACACACACACACACACACACACACACACACACACACACACACTTGGAGCAGTGGGCAGCCATTTACTGCAGCACCCAGGGAGCAATTGAAATTCTAATATGATATTCTAATATCGATCTTACTGCAATATGCAATAAGTGTCTCATACCAGCTGCCGGGCTAACGCACATAGTAACGATAAATAACTTTCAACACACATTTTTAGTATGATTGTTTTGACCAAGTAAAACAGCACTGCATTACTTTAATTTGTCAGATAAAGTGACCTGTATGAGTAGTAATTCAGAACTTGCGGCAGTTTCATTAGAATGAAAAAAATGAATGTAAATTTAAGTGATCAAACATAACTAACACATTTCAAGTTTGCTTCACTTCCTACCATTGCTGTACCCCTTCTAGCCACAACTCTTCTTCTCTGTTTTTAGTTTATTTCTGTGGCAGAATTACATCGCCACATACTGGCCTGGCATGTATACTACATCATTTTGAGTCATTTTCATTGCTCTCATGTGTACACAGATATTTCTTGAAACAAGGAAAAAAAAGATCGGATAGGGAAAGCTCTGGCTTCGTGTGGATGGGGCCTTAGATGGTAAGCAAAAAGCAAACAATCAGTTCTCGTACTCAACGTGTTGGATGCAGGAGAAATGGGCAGTTATAAAGATCTGAACAAATTTGACATGGGCCAGATTGTTATGACAAAGCAACTAGGTCAGAGTATCTCTGCTATCTAGGCTTGTGGGTTGCTCCTGGTCAGCAGTGGTGAAAATTTACCAACAGTAGTCAAACGAGGGACAAACCACAAATTGGTGACAGGGCGTTGGGTGCCCAAGGCTCATCGATGCACAAGGGCAACGAAGACTACTTCATCTGGTCTGAGCTAATAGAATGTCTGCTGTTGCACAAGTCACCACATTTGTTTTTAGTGATGGCTATAGGAGATCACCACATGCAGTGCATCGCAGTCTGCTGTGTATGGGGCAGCATAGCCGCAGAACAATCAGAGTGCCTATGATGACCCCTGTCCACCGCCGAAAATGCCTACAATGGACACGTGAGCGCTGGAACAGGATCCGTGTACGTGTGCCACCTGGGGAAGTGATATCACCAGGATGCACTGTGGGACGACAACAAGCCAGTGGAGGGAGTCTGATGCTATGGGCAATGTTCTGGCGGGAAATTCTGGGTTTGGGCATTCATGTGGACATAAATCTGACATGTGCCACCTACCTAAATATTGTTGCAGACCAGGTACTTCCCTTCATGACAATGATGTTCCCTGGTGGAAGTGGCCTCTTTCAGCAGGATAATGCAACCTGCTTTGAGCCAAATTGAGCATCTGTTGGATGTGCTGGACCAACAAGTTTGGACTCCACTTCGCAACCTACAGGACTGGAAGGATATGCTGCTATAACGTATTGGTGCCTGATACCACAGGACACCTTCAGGGGTCTTGTAGAGTCCATGCCTCGGTGGGTCAACGCTGTTTTGGCAGCATGCAGAGGCCCAATATCATACTGATTCATAGGATTATAGCCCTTTTCCTGACCAAATCTGTTAAGTCTTGAACCTTTGTCTTTTACTTTTTTGCTTCAAATAAAAGCTTGTAATGTTGTGATTCACCTCATAGCTGGTTGGCTTGGTTCATGGCATATAACACTTTAACAAAGACTTTGTTTAAAATCTTTGTGGGAAATTTTAAATAATAGAAAAATACTTCTGGGACCAACACTGCTGCTGAAAATGTGTACAGGCACCAAAGGACTGTAGAGCTGCACTTGCATGGCTGGAATAGCTGCTAGGCATTACAAATATAGCTGCTTATTGAAATGACTTGCCTAAAGGATTTTAAGGCCATGCTATATTGTTATTTGTGAATATAGTCATGGCTAAGAGGCATGGGTGCTTTTCAACAAAATATTGATCAGCTTTTGGAGATGCTCATTGATATGGTCATCAGGTATTTCACATCATATCTGTTAAAGGTGCGGTAAGCGATATTTGCCTTGATTACATTGTTGATATTTGAAATCAACCCAAACAAACACACCCCTCTCTTCTTTCCTCTGCCTCCAAAGCTCACCCTCCAATCCTAACCGCCCTGCTCCGAGTCCGTCTCAAACCCTGATCGCTGCCATGCAAGGCGGGTGCACTTACAAAGATGCTAAACAGTAAACATTGCATTCTCTAGCAGTCATCAGCCTGAACAACTCTTACTAGCTGGCCTCTGTTACACACACAATGCAAGAGTGGATCTCTATTTATCGTAGCAGAATTGCAACAAAAATGCTTCACGAAAAATAAAGCGAAGATGATGAATGGATGACAAGGAAGCACAAATAGGGAACATACAGTACACAAGAGTAAAAATACAAACAAGGGTTTGTTGTTAGTTGCCATCAGCACAGCTGCTCCAGACAAACAATGACACAAAACCAGTGTTACTCACGTATAGAGTGGAATCAAAGCAACCTCCTCGTCTGTTTTCAAGCCTTCCTACTTAGCTCGCTCCAGCACTGGAAAACTTTTCTAATATTAACGCAGGTCCTAAAGCTTTTTCCTGATCATAACCCTTCCATTTTCCAGTGCTCTTCTTATGAGCTTTTCTCTTTTGTAATGTCTCTCAGGCATCTCTCTTTCAACAGTTTTTTTTTTTCAAATCTCCCTCTTGCTCATTCTCTCCCCTCCACTGTCATACGCCCCCTAATGCTGATTGGCTACACGTTTGTTGTTGTGTTGGTCCCAACTTCCAAACATCGTTTTTCAAATATCGCTTACCCTTTAAAGTCACCATAATAATCAAAAGTGCGCTGCGCAGACCGGTCGATTTATGACATCAAAGTTCCAGTGAGATTAGAGAGCAGACGGTTCTGTATGCTTTCGAAGAGCTCTCGTTGTACTTTGATGTCATACTCCAATCAGTCTGCTTTAAGTCGAACACACCTACAATTAGCAAATCAGTTAACTGTATATTATTTATTCAAGCACATCACTTTTTAAAAAAAAATGAATGTGCCCTCATAATCTTTAATCAAAAATATTAAATGCCCCTTCCCCTCGTAACATCTCTTCCCTCAGGGTAAGGGCTGGATAGTATCGCTTCTCTCCAAACACCTGTCACTCACATGAGATTGCAGCAATTTAGCAAACAACGTTCCAGTCAATTCCAGATGGACAAAATCAAGTCCTGGCTTACATTTTTTACCTTTGTTCAAGAAACCGCTCACTCGCATATACGTCACAATAGAAAAACAAAGGTCCTCGCTATTTCCATTTCATGCCTACTTTAATATTTTGTGGATTTTTTTTTTTTTTTGTCAGAAGCCAGGACCAGAACTGTCCATTTTATAAATTTTATTAGTAACACTTTACAATAAGGTTCAATCTACCATGGACTAATAATGAAAAATACTTATAAAGCATTTGTTAACCTAATTATATGTTTTTTTAATTTTTTTATTTACTATAATACATTATTAAAAATCAAAAGTTGTATCTCTTAATATTATTTAATGAACCTGAGCTAACATGAACTAACAATGGATGAACTAAACCTGGTTGAAATGAACAGTTTTTTTTTGTTATTAATTAGCGTTAACAAAGATGAATAAATACTGTAACAAAAGTAGGCCTATTGCTTATTGTTAATGTTAGTTTTGTTATTGTCAAAAAACTGAAGTTAAAAAGAAATTACAATCTGATTATGTTCATTGCTTATCAGGTACATAAAAATATTTTTACTGTTAGACTATTAAAAAAAAACCAAAAAACATTTACAATTAAAAAAAAAAAACCCTTGTCTGGTCTGGACAAGGTTTTGGAGCTAGATGAATCTTGCTTTGAAGTGAAGTTTGTGAGATGTACTTTGAATGGACTTCACAGGATGTTGTGACAGATATCTGTCTGTGCCGGTTTCATTTCTGAGGATTAGATTCAGATCACTCTGCTCATGGAAAGAAACCTACAGACAGAGTAACTCAGCAAGCCAATATTTCAGCAATTAAGATCTCTTTACTCCTATAGTGTCATCTGTCAATACAAAAGAAGCTTGCACGTACATCCACTCATCCAGAGCGCTACATCCGTTTGCACCACTGGAGTTTTCCCATTGTGTTTTGTATAAAACAGCAGCATATGCGAGTCGGACAAAGCGTTATTGGATCTGATTCCAAGGGCAGACCTTTGCTAGTGCTAGTGTTACCTGTTTTAGACATCATAAAGGGATAGAGGAGTGATTGTTCTGTGACCACAAGCCATGTGACACATGTGCATCATCTCATTTGTCCATTTCTTTCTATTCTTTTTGCTATTTTTGAGTCAGGGGCTGTGGGACACCCCCAGCCCTGACCCACAAAGCTGCAGGTTAAGAGGTCCATTCCTGGATGCTGTATGTCCATAGCCATCGGGGGACTAGTATCAAAACCAGACAGGAGGCCCACCATCAATGTGCTCCTATTTGACCTCAAGACCAAATGTGAGTCAACAGATTTCACTCTTTTGGCTTTAACCTTGTAACATTGTTTCTTAATATAGAAATCAATTGCTTTTTAGTGTGGTGTATTAGTGTTTTGATCATTTGAACATTGATTAAAGTGACAAAAGAATCAATGATGTGGCGCAAATTTTTGTCCTATTTTTTTAAAAATGTAAATACATTAAAATATATTAAAATGCAAGTAGTTTTGCATATTTTATTATTATTTTTTAGAAAAAAAAAATTAACAAAACATTTTCACTGCTTTGTGGTATTTAAAAACCCCATAAAATTAGTCATCTGGTCATGTGGTCCAACCAACATGAAATGCTATCTTAGAATCTCATGCAGATCCTGATGACTGTCAGACTCCCCAAAAACGTTATGATATTTGAAGTAATTAGATGAAGTAATTCATATTTATAAAAAAAATATATATATACCTTAAAATGTATATATTGAAAAAATTATAAACACTAGGTATAAAGGACATTTCCATAAGTTATTAAATGTAAAGTTTTCTTGTAAAAGTTTTTCAAAACCCATATAAATACAAAGAGAACAAATGGAACTTGGCACATGTGTTTTATTCTAGATTTTGTCCCTTTTTTATTGTGGACAGACACTATGTCATTGACCCAAATGTCAGCTCTTTGAAACTTGTACTAACCTTTGCCCTGGTTGAAAATTCCAAACAACCCTATTCTAATGTTAGCAAATCATTTCTTTCAAGCACATGCTTGTCCACTCGTCCACATAACTGATAAAAAAACATATTTGTTTCACTGGATCTGATGCTTCATTCAAATTAATGATGCACATGCTACTCTCTATGTTTGTTCAGCTGAAGGTGTGAGAGTGGGAGGAGAGGTGAAATGGAGACAGAGGAGACGGAAGGACGCACTTTAGTGCAGGTGATCAGTGAGAAGTACAGCCCAGAAAACTTCCCATACTGCCGTGGGCCAGGAGTTGGAGTGGTGATCCGGTCGAGTCCCCAGGGTTCACCTGTCAAAGGTCAGCTTTATTTTTGGTTTTAGGTGAAATGCTGAGCCTGCTAGTTAAAGAGGGTGTGTTAGATATAATCTGGATCTTGACACACTAGTTGTTGCCATTTAACACAGTTTTTCTTGGTTTGTAGAACTGTTGAAGGGCACATGTGTTATCATTATAGTAATGTATTTTAGGGCCAAAAACTAAAGGTTATTCCAGAAATGTTCATATCATCATATCTGTAAATACATAAATAATGTTTAAAAAAATCCTGTACTGGTAAATATGTTAGTATATTCAGCTTTTAATAAATTTTCATAATTTAATTACATTAAATTGTTTTTTAAAAAGCTCTGTGTGTGTGTGTGTGTGTGTGTGTGTGTGTGTGTGTGTGTGTGTGTGTGTGTGTGTGTGTTAGATCGTCTGAATCTGCCCAGCATCTTGGTTCTGGATGGTTGTGGAATTACGGAGGCCGGAGATGAAGAGGAGGTGGCCACTTTCTGTGCTCACGTGGTTGAGCTAGACCTCTCTCACAACCAGATAAAAGACTGGGGAGAGGTGAGAAAAATGTGTTTGTGTAAGTTTTGTCTCTGGTGTATTTACATTTATGTATATAGCACAGAGAATGTCCCTATTCGATGTCTTAATAAGATATAGGTAACGATTCAATAATATTCAATTCATTAACTTTACCTAATGCATTACGTATCGTGAACTAACAATGAACAACAATTGCTAATGTTAATTTACTTAAAATTTAAAAAAGCATTATTTTATGTAGAAATTAACAGACTAAGTAAAAGTATAAAATGACCAAGTAAAAAAAACAAAACAAGTATAAATGCAGTAAAGTTGTAACAATAAGGTCCACTGGAGGCAAGTTGAGGTGATGAACCCAAGTGCAGTTTTATTACAGCATGAACAAATCCAAAATGAAACTAATGGACTAATGACTAGACAAGGGACACCTGTGAACAATAATCAAACAATGACAACATGACACAAGAACACAGGGGAATCACATGACAAACCAGGAAACAAGACAGTGAACATGGCAAAATAAGAACATGATGAACTGAGAACATGAAACATGAACAAACCCCAAACACACTGTGACAGATTCCCTCCTCTAAGGGCAGCTCCTGATGCCCAACAAAACCCAAACTATATTAATAAGACATCTAGGAGGGCAGGATGGTGGGCCAGGCCCATGCAGGGGGACAGGACATGGACCCTGGCATAGCATGGGTAGACCTGGGCCGTGGAGCATGAGCGGACCTGGGCGTGGACCTTGGAGCGTGGGCGGACCTGGGAGTGGACTATGGAACATGGGCAGATCTGAACCATGGAGCGTGGGCGAACCTGGGCGTGGACCTTGGAGCGTGGGCGGACCTGGGTGTGGACCTTGGAGTGGTTCAAGTAGCCATGGAGGCTCAGGCAGTTCATGGGACCATGGCTGTGCAGACAGTTAATGGGAGCATAGCAGTACAAACAGTTCATGGGACCGTGGCAGTGCAGACAGTTCATGGGACCGTGGCAGTGCAGACAGTTCATGGGACCGTGGCAGTGCAGACAGTTCATGGGAGCATGGTAGTGCAGACAGTTCAGGAGGCCACAGAGGCGCAGCCTTAGTAGCCTTCTCAAGGTACCCTCTGCCCCCTAACCCTCCCCTTTCTTAGGCGGAGATATGGGGTCATGGCCTGGAGCCCTCTCTGGACTCTGGTCAAGGGCTGGAGCCCTCTCTGGAATCTGGTCACGGGCTGGAGCCCTCTCTGGACTCTGGTCAAGGGCTGGAGCCCTCTCTGGACTCTGGTCATGGGATGGAGCCCTCTCTGGACTCTGGTCAAGGGCTGGAGCCCTCTCTGGAATCTGGTCACGGGCTGGAGCCCTCTCTGGACTCTGGTCACAGGCTGAAGCTGTCGCTTGGCTCTGGACACGGACAGGCTGTGTCAGGGCAAGCATGACGTGAACAAATTCAGGCTTGGCAGACATGACGTGAACGAAATCAGGCTTGGCAGGCACGACGTGAGCAAAATCAGACGTGGCAGGCATGACGTGAATGAAATCAGGCGTGGCAGGCATGACGTGAACAACCCCAGACATGACAGTGGGGGCATGGAGTCTCTCTGGTGTGGTGGGTACTGTGGAATGGCAGGGCTCCTCCTCCACCATTCCCACAGTAAATGATGAGCCGCTCAGCAAAAGGGCATTATCAATATACTCCTCTAGGGACCAGTGGATTTTCCCCCCAGGAAGCATTGAGCACAAGGGCTCATTTAGCCCAAATCTAAAAATGTCTTTGAGTGCAATATCATTAAAATCCACCTCATGACATAGTCCACAAAATTCAGCCACATAGTCCTCCTATAGTCTATTCTCCTTGACGGAGACGAAGCAATAAGGCAACTGCTGGGTTCATTTTGGAAGGTCGAGTATTCTGTAACAAAGAGCCAAGCTGGAGCCAAGCTGAAGTGATGAACCCAAGTCAGGGCTCGACAATAAGGACTGCCCGATGGCCCGGTGCCAGCGTGAGAGACACTTGGGCCAGTTGACAGAACTGCCACTTGCCCGCTCGGCCAGGGCTGCATCTTCAATGAAGTTGGTAATTTGTGCCTATTTAAATATTGAAGCGCACATAGACGAGAAAGTGTCTCTCAGTTTGGTTCTCACGCGGCGCACCAAAACTAGCTTAAGCGCACTCACGCATCTCACAGCACGCAAATATTCACACAAAATTGTCAAAATGCCTCTTGTCGAGTAGCATCGTAAACATAGTCGGTTATGTCTTTTAAATGAACATAAACATGAAACATACCAGTCACCAGCGTTGCGCCAGCGTTTTTGTCATTTTTACAAGTTTCATGGCCCACAGAATATCAAAACATGCAAATATATCAAAAGAAAGAACAGACCCTCTGCATTATTCTTGCGTCATGCATTCTTTTTTAATCAAAACGTTTTTGTAAAAGACTAATGTTACATCCAGATCGGATTCAGAACGATGATCAAAACACAGATGGGGTAACTGTTAGATCGAGTCCATCAACACCTCAAAGCTTCAGTCCTATAGCTCGCCCTGGTGCGACATTTCATTCAATAACACCGCCGTTTTGATTTAGTTGCTGTTTATTGCTAATGATCGCATTTTTTTCATATGCATCTGCTTATATGAGAGAGCTCGTTTCTGTTTCTTCTTCTCCTCTGTTTTGATCAAGAGATACTGTATTCGTTCAGGGGATGCGTAATAGCGTAATAACAGTGAAAACAGGGAAATCCGGAAAATATTTGTCTATGGCAGGGAAGCATTTTCTCTTTTTGTACAGTCTGTGGTTCTCATAAAAGACGAGATGACAAAAGACAGAAAAAAATCACTCACTGCTCTTGATTGAATAACTTTAATAAGGGTTCATCTATATTTATACAGCGAAGACTATACAGTGATATTTTACATTTGATTACTATTTCTGTACCTGAAAATCTAATTTAGACCTATGAAAAACCTGAAAATTACTTTTTCATTTATATGTTTGTTCTGTTGTATTTGTGCTGTTGCTCGTAATTCTATTATTTGTTCTTATTTCTTATGTCTTTAACAATATTTAAAAAAAAAAAAATATAAAAAAATATATATATATATATATATATATATATATATATATATATATATATATATATATGAGTTAGGCTTTTTGGAGTCAACCTTTTTTTTATTAAGTTTACATGGATCACAAACAACAAAAACAATAACTAGGCCTATTTTTTGTGGTGGGGCCAGTAAAAATTTTGGCAGGGCAAATAAAGATTTGAACCACTGGACCAGTAGAAAAAAAAGCCTTAGCATTGAGCCCTGCAAGTGCAGTTTTATTCCAAAGTGTGAACAGATACAAAATAAACAAAAGACTTGACTTGACTTGACTTGACACTCACCAACAGTGGGTTATACATAACAATACTCAACAAAGACACATGTGAACAATGATTCAACAATGAACCAATGATAAAACACATGAGGGCATGGGGATCACATGACAAACCAGGAAACAAGGCAGTGAACATGGCAAGTGAGATCAGAACATGAAACATGAACAGAACCCAAAAACATTGACAAAAGTATTACCACTAGCCTGATGTTGGTGGATAGGAAAATTTTAGGAAACGTTAAGGTGCGGGCACATTGAATACCATTAAAAAAACAACATTAAGGCATTCAAATCCAATCATTTCTTTAGGAATCTTCATGTTCAGAAATTTTGAATTAGAATTTTGAAACATTTACCCATGCAGGTTTAGCATCATGTTAAAAAAGATTTTTTAGACAAATTTACAATGTTGAGCAGCAAAATACTGCTTGTTTTGAAAGTGACTTCTGTTCTGTATCACTACACTATTGACAGATCTTTTTTGTTGGCCATATTTGACTAATGTAACTGCACCTTTACTTTGACAAGTGTATTTTATGCACAAGTGAGACATTCAACAGTACAATGAAATAGAGGTCTGCTACCTGACACAAGTTCAACAAGACAAACTGGTTGGGTTTGGTCAGTTATTCATTCTCTTCTCTCTTTTCCTTTCCTCTCTGTAGATAAGCAAGATCCTGTCTAACATCCCTAATCTAGACTTTCTCAATCTGAGTATGAATCCACTGAGAGGGTCGAGTCTGGAGCCTGGAACTGCTGAAGCATTCTCAGGCCTCCGCCGCCTTGTGCTCAATAACACGCATGTCACCTGGGACATGGTGCACACACTTACACGAGAGACCCCAGAGTAAGTCTGTGTGTGTTTTGTAACATTTCAATAGCCTCTGAACTTGCATGTGTTGCTGCCCTCTGCACATTAAGATTATATCTGTGTTATGTTATTTAAGTGTGCATTTAAGTTAGTTATGATTTAAGTATGCATTTAATCTCTGCTTTGCAAAAGGTTTACTTTTTTCCCAAGCGTTTGTTGTTAGGACAAACGTGTTGTATAGGGTTGCCAACTGTCCCGTATTAGATGGGATGTCCCTTATATTGAGCCTAATTGATTTGTTCCATACATGATCTCCCTTGTCCTGTTTATTGACTGCTATGCTGATCTAACCTCTGACTGATACAACAGCAACAGCAGCAACAAAATATGTATGAAATGTTGTTGTTGATTTTTTTCAGGATTCTTTGACTAATAGAAAGTTCAAAAGAACAGATTTATCTAAAATAGAAAGCTTTTGTAACATTATAAATGTCTTAACTGTCACTTTTGATATATTTCATGCATCCTTGCTGAATAAAAGTCTGACCTTCTTTCTGACCCCAAACTATTGAACGGTAGTGTATATATGTTACAAAAGCTTTGTATTTCAGATAAATGCTATTATTTTGAACGATGGATTGGATTTTTTTGTATGACATAACTCTTTTTAGAATTAAATTCTAATTGAAATATTCTAAATAAATGGGTTAAGCCCTGAACACTGAAATGACATTCACTGTATGGTACAGTACAAATATTTCGGGTGTCCCTTATTTGTCCTTTAAAAAATTAAAAAACATGATCTTCCCTTATTTTCTTTTTCTGAAGTTGGCAACCATAATGTTGTACCACCCTAAACTCACACCAGTGGTGGTTTAGCTGGTTAGCAAGGCCTTGTTAAGCCCAATTTATACTTCTGCGTCAAGTGTGTCGTAAATGTCGTAGGCTGTGTGTAACACGCGTAGCCTGCGGCATACACTTAGTACACGATGTAACATCACAACATGTAAATAGGAAAATGTTGGCGTTATTTTGTCACTTATTGAGCAGTAGGCTAGATAGTAGCCATTTATAATGATATTTTTGCTAGCAACATAGAGTAGATGTTTGTGCCAGTGCCTGATTTGTTTTGGAGGGCTCTTAAAAGCTTGGGGAAAAAAGCCGGATTTTTAATTAAAAAAAAAATGTAAATATTATACCAAGCAGTGAAGCAGTTTTGTTAAAATAATTTAAAATAAAAGATGATCCCAAACTCAGAATCTGTGTGTATTTTAATGCACTTAGTAACAAAAATAAGCAATAACTGCACAGAAATTATTTTTAGCATTACGCAGCGGCTGTATCGCTCTCGTTGCAAGAAGAATACATTGATAATTTGTCATACACTAAATCTTGTGTGTTTTTTTATGGTTGTATGTTTGTAGGCTGGAGGAGTTGTTTCTGTGTCTGAACGAGTATGAGAGTGTGAGTTTGTCATCTATATCGTACCCATCCTTGCGCCTGCTGCATATCACAGATAACCAGCTGCAGGAATGGGTGGAGGTGCGTAAGCTGGGCCTCATATATCCGGGCCTGGTGTCTCTTATCCTGGCAAACAACTCTCTCGCGTCTATCCACGAGCCTGAGGACTCCCTACATAGACTCTTTCCCAATCTGCGCAGCATAAACCTGCACAACTCAGGTGCTGGACTGCATAAACACCGTCTCTGTAGACAGAAAATCAGAAAGGCAGTAGCTATGCTTTGAAATATGGGGACATGAGAGATTTCTGTCCCTTTCTGTCAATTGAAAGTCCATTCTACTAAAACGATGATGCTTCAAAAACTTCATAAAAACAATGTACACATAATCCATATAGATCAAACACAATCACTCTATATGATGAACAGATTACATTTATTAGATTAATTACAGCATGATTTATTTCAGCAGATCTAATGTGATAAAGGAAAGCTCAAATGTGTTTGATGCGATTTGAACAAAGTTGTCAAAGTTGTGGAGTGTCAATGGAGGGACAGAAATCTTTCAGGTTTCATTAAAATTTCTTCATTTGTTTTTCAAAGATGAACAAAAGTCTAATCTGTTATTGAATTAAACATTTTTTTTTTATAAATTATTAGCTAATATGTAGTTTTTGTGTTATTTTAGGTCTATGTCGCTGGGAGGACATCGAGAAACTAAATTTCTTCCCAAAGCTTCAAGAGGTCAGAGTAATGGGTATTCCTTTACTGCAGCCCTACACCGATCAGGAGAGACGTTGTCTTATGGTAGCACAGTGAGTAAACTTACACAAAAGTAGCCACTTTTGAATTGTCCAATTGTTAATAATTGTTAGATATAATTAAATAAATCAGTGTGGCCTCCAATATGAAATTACATGTCCATGCATTCCCACACACACACACACACACACACACTTGTCCTTCTGCTGTGTTTTGTAAGGTTACCTAGCGTGACTGTATTGAACGGCAGTGTCGTCACTGATGGAGAAAGAGAGGATGCAGAACGCTTTTTCATCCGCTACTACCTGGACTGCCCTGAGGATGAGCTACCACAGAGGTAACCCCACCCACAACCTTTTTGACTACCACTCTCAATATACACAACTCTTTCAATTTCTCTCTTTAAAGAACCATATACAGTGCATCCTAAAAAATGACTGGAGTCTGTGTCATGGAAATATATATAATTTAACCAGTCTATAAAACAAACCTAAATAAATTGCTTATTTTTATATTTCGTAGTAACTGCAAATCCAATTCTTATCTGTGACTCATGTTACCCATTTTCCCACAGTTTAATATGTTGATAGGGAAATGTATTTTTTGTTCCCCATCACATCTGACTAGCCCTATGGTTTCTTTATTCATTTGTAGTCATTCCCAAATCATTACTTCTTTACTTGCTAAAAAAAGGCTGTCTGTCAAATATTTACAGTAAATGTGCGTTATGAAGGTGCTTTTATTATGTAAAGGTAAAGTATATCCTTTACAAGTATAATCAGCAGGATTTGTATTTCTTTCCAACACCTTTTAATTTTTTAATATCCACAAAATAGGTCAAGAAATATACAGGGGGTGCTACAGAAATGGACCATTTTGGACCAGGTGTAAATGTACATCTTTACTTAGCCAATCAGCTCTGTTCCGATTACAGTTAGTCCAAAATGCAGCAGCGACTCCTGACTGGTGCTAAAAAACGAGACCATACCATGTCTTGCATTCCCTGCGCTGGCTGAGTAGATTTTAAAATATTACTTAATATTAAAATATTGCTTATATTAAAATATTGCTTATAAATCATTAAATGGTACGGCTCCAGCATACCTCTTTGACCTACTGACCATCTAGATCACTCCAGTCATCCAACCAAAGACCGCTGTCCAACTATTAGTCGAGGCTGGAGTGCAGGGGTGACGCACTTTCTCTGTATCTGCCCCCAGACTCTGGAATGGCTTGCCCATTTCTATTAAATTAGCTCCCTGCATATCTGTTTTTAAATCCAAGTTTAAATTTATTTGATAAAGCATACAATCTATGCTGAAGTACTCTTGCATCATATTTTATTTCTGTTCCACTTATATTATTTAAAATGTGTTTAGTAATGTGTTTGTCTTTATCTATCTTGTTGTAAAGCACATGGGTCAACTTGGGTTGTATTTAATGGTGCTATATAAATAAAATTGACATTGACATCTGAGTGAACGGATTATGGAAAAAAAAATGTAGGACAGTGGACTTGGTTCTATGCTTTGGTTGTTGGATGGAGGCAGATCAGCTGAATGCGAGCTTGCAGTCAATTGTAAGAAAGAGACAGCATTTTATCAGCCGAAAATCCTGCATGTCATCAGAGATGCCGTCACCAGTATTCAATTCTAAATAATGGGCTGAAATGTTTTTTCGTGATTTTGGTTCTCTTACAGTCGTTCCTCAAACACGAAAGGTTAGTTTAGTCCTTGCAGTTTTTCATTTGTCAGTATTGCTCGTTTCTGAGTGGCTTTCTATTGAAAGTGGTAAAACGTTTTCTTTTCTTTTTTTGTTGCAATGTAATAAAATCTTAACAATAAGAGAGCCCAGCCACCTCTTTCCGGCTTAGCAAAAGTACTCTCTCTCTCTCTCTCTCTCTCTCTCTCTCTCTCTCTCTCTCTCTCTCTCTCTCTCTCTCTCTCTCTCTCTCTCTCTCTCTCTCTCTCTCTCTCTCTCTCTCTCTCTCTCTCTCTCTCTCTCTCTCTCTCTCTCTCTCTCTCTCTCTTTGGCCATGTCTTAAGTATCATGATGGCCATCCACTACATTCAAACCTATTTTCCTGTCACTTCTTTTTCTTTAGTTTGGTGCCTCCAGTTATCCAGGTGACGTTTAACGCTCCCATCCGTCACGTCTTACAGCCTCCCCCCTTCCCACATTGCTTCTGTTTTTTGGGGGACTTTCAGGGAATATTTTGGTGGGCCTTTCAAGGGATATTTTGGAGGGTCTTTGCAGGTCAAAGAAATGGAAAACGGATCACCCACATTCTTCGTACACCCCATTCCACTTAACCTGAGAGAGTGTACGTAGGACTTTTTCAGTGACTACGGCAAGCCCCAGCTTCCAACAGGGGATTCTAACCTTTGGGAGACAATGTGTCCACTCTCTCCCTCCTCAAAGACGCCTTTGTACTGGAATACTCCAATCAGAAAATCGATACACAAGGTGGCAGCTTTATTCGTTCTTCCCCTCCTTACATCCCCCTCTTTTTCTCCCCCTGTTCTTCTCTTCTGCCCCTTTTCATTTGCTTTAGAGGAGATTGAGTTAGCTGGAGAATTTTTTGGAAAGGGGATGGATGACGTCCCTGACTCTCCTATTTTTTCCGTTGAGCGATGGAGACGCTGTTGCCTTTGTTCTGGAATGGCTCTCAGACCTAGTGTCTAAACAGTTAAGACACAGAAGTTCCCGCTCTAGCTTTAGACTATACGATTATTGTCTGATAATATACCATGATTTGTACAGTTATTGTAAATTTACCTTATATGCAGCAATAAAAACACCCACAAACGTATCACAATTTTATTGCAGCATTCATTAGGACATGTAGTTAAGATATACATTGCATTACATTACAAGTTGAAAACAAATAATTATATTAAAATAGGTGTAATTTTCTGTATCTGCCCTCACACTAAAACATTCCAGAATGAACCTTTGAGAAAAAAAGTTTGTACCCTTATAATAATATATATATATATATATATATATATATATATATATATATATATATATAAATATATAAATTTAAGTATAAATACTATAATATTATGTTACAATGAACAACAGAGCCCAAACTATAAGATCTAATTGCTATTACTTCCATATATAATAATCAGCACTGAATTGTATACAAACATTTAAATTTCACATAAGGCCATTTTCATCTACTTTCTAATAATATACATGTGTTTCTACTCCAATTCATTGTTGAAATAGACTATAATCATTTAAACAGTGGCTGTCAAAAATGTTTTCATGAAAGATTTATTCAAACATATATTAAAACACTAACAGGTTAAGTAAAAATATAATAAATATATAATATAATACGTGATTACATATAAATTGCCAAAAGTTTTGGGACACCTGCCTTTACATGAACATGAACTTTAATGACATCCCATTCTTAATCAGTAGGGTTTAATCTGGAGTTGGCCCACCCTTTGCAGCTATGACAATATAGCTGTTTATATTCTTATTATTCTTCTGGGAAGGCTTTGCACAAGGTTTAGGAGTGTGTTTATGGGAGTTTTTGACCATTCTTATAGAAGCGCATTTGTAAGGTCATGCACTGATGTTGGACGAGAAGGCCGGACTCGCAGTCTCCGCTCTAATTTATACCAAAGGTGTTCTATCAGGTTGAGGTCATGTCTTTATGGACCTTGCTTTGTGCACTGGTGCGCAGTCATGTTGGAACAGGAAGTTCCCACAAAGTTGGGAGCATGAAATTGTTCAAAATGTCTTGGTATGCTGAAGCATTAGGAGTTCCTTTCACTGGAACTAAGGGGCAAAGGCCAACCCCTGAAAAACTACCCCACATCATAATCCCCCTCCACCAAACTTTACACTTGGCAAAATGCAGTCAGGCAAGTACCGTTCTCCTGGCAACCGCCAAAGCCAGACTTGTCCATCGGATTGCCAGACAGAGAAGCGTGATTGGTTACTCCATCTCCACTCCAGTGGCAGTGTGCTTTACACCACTGCATCTGCCGCTTTACATTGCACTTGGTGATGTAAGGCTTGGATGCAGCTGCTCGGCCATGGAAACCCATTCCATGAAGCTCTCTACGCACTGTTCTTTAGCTAATCTGAAGGCCACACAAAGTTTAAAGGTGTGTAGCTATTGACTCTGCAGAAAGTTGGCGACTTCTGCACACTGTGCGCCTCAGCACGGTCTCTATGATTTTACATGACCTACCACTTCATGGCTGATTTGCTGTTGTTCCCAATTGCTTCCACTTTGTTATAATACCACTAACAGTTGACCGTGGAATATTTAGTAGTGAGGAAATTTCACAAATGGACTTATTGCACAGGTGGAAACCTATCACGGTACCACACTTGAATTCACTGAGCTCCTGAGAGTGACCCATTCTTTCACAAATGATTGTAGAAGCCATTGTAGTCTGCATGCCTAGGTGCTTGATTTTATACACCTGTGGCAATGGAAGTGATTGGAACACCTGAATTCAATGATTTGGAGGGGTGTCCCAATACTTTTGGCAAAATAGTGTATTTATAAAAAGGCTCCTCTCTAGAGATAATTTCTCTAGGGAAGTAACAAGTTTACAGACACTGAGTGACTTGAGTGTTAGAGCGTTACATGAAATGTTGTTCACAAGCTGTTTTATTGACGTCTTCTTGCAGTATGATTACATTAGAAATTATACATTTCAGTATGTGACTTCTTTCAAATAACTTCTGATGTTCATTCATGTTTATTTAGTGCTATAACTAGTAGTAAAGCAGAGAGCTGAACGGTTCACGTGCGCTGTTTTGCCGCTTGGCTACAGCGATCTGTCACACCACATTAAGGAGCATCAAAATGGTGTTTATTATTTGAATTCTGTAATGAAATGTATATATTTTGAAAGCTGAGATCTTGTTCTAATGAAAATAAAGCAATTAGTGAACAGGAGGCGTTAAGTCCTAAGTTAAGGTAAGTGGAGCCGTTTAAGTAAATATTTATGAAAAGGTACTTGAAAAGTGCTTGGAATTATTGAACGATAATACATATTATTTTTTTTTTTTTTCTTGAAAAAACAAATACAATCTTTTCACGCAAAAATAACACTACAGCTATCTGATATAGATGTAGATCCATTTCCCCATGGAAATGAACATGATATATCTCATATATTTGATTCAGCTTTTATTCTTCTGGTCAATCATATAGTCAAGAAAAAAAAAAAGGTTAAATGATGATCTTTGCCATAGTATTCATTCCAGTTAAGAGGATTTCCCATGACTGGGACATCATGGGTAAATAGATTGATCTCCTTTAAGTAAGGCATCAGATTCAGCTTCACCCATGAGTCGCTTTGCTTGTCGGTTGCCCCTTATAAGGTGTTGTTCAAAGTTAAAATAATTTCTAATTTACAACCTTGCTTCATTCCAGAATGAATCAGCGTTTTTTAATAAATGGTCTGCTAACTCACTTTTAAAGTCAGTCCCTTGCCGCCACCTACTGGTGTAGCTATGTAACTTGCACTGAAGTCCTTGACAAATCCCTATCATTAAAATACAGATTCTTTTTCAAGTACGCCAACAACATTATAATATAAAATATTCTTTATTGAACAATATTAGCCATTATAAACTTTGTATTTAATATATTATTAAATAAGTTGTAAGTTGGAATCAAATTTTGGAGACCTTATAACTGTAATTTGAGTAAAAAAATAAACAATATTTTTTGTGCAAACAAGTCATTAGATTGCAATATAATAACTTTGTAATTAGTTACAATGAAATGCTTTACATTTTACAAATGAAATCCTTTGTTTTCTTCTGTTATAGTAGCATCATTAATAAGAATCGTATAAGAAGTTTATGCCCTCTTTCTGTTTGCGCTTCTGTGCACTGAAAATTTTAGGGCTTTGGGTTCCCATACTTAAAGTTGCCATGGTCATTGCATACTTTGCATGTGCTGCACTTTATTTGTACCATTTTAGTTTTATTAGTATATTTTTATTTATCTAATTACCTTTTCTTTTTTTTTTTTTTTTGAAAGATAATAAAGATATTATTTTATAAAGTTAGATATTTGATTGTAATCCTTGAAAACCAAAAAAAGTAGTGCTTGAAAAGTCTGAATTTTATTTTAAAGTATTTGTACAAACCTTGATTTTTTTAATAATTTTTTTAACGTTTTTTCCAAGTTTTAACTGTAGCTTCTAAATTCTTACGGTTTAATAATAGTGACCATTTTAATCACGGTTATTTGTGAAATCAGGTAATCGCAGCATCCCTACTCTAGCTATAAGTTGGGAATCTGGAGATGTGGAAGCAGGCCTTTCTCAGAAATAATGTCCTTTTATAATATGTCTACAGTTTCAGATAGTAAAATAAGGTTTTTTACAGTCTTTTAAAATAACACTCTCTTAAACGTGTGTAATTTGCTCATAACATTAAAAAGAAAAAAAGAGATAAAGTCGGCACACCACGACTCCAACAAAACAGAAATTGAGACTCAGAAAAAAGACTCTCACAAAGGTCTCCCCAAGAGTGACCTTGGTTTAGTTATAGTGGCGATGATTGAACTAAATTAAAACAAGGGAATGAATTTGTACAATGTGGCCATGAATTAATAAGTTGTAGGATCAATGTGGGATCAATTCATGTTTTTCCACCATGAATTCACCATTAGATAACACAATTAAGATTAAACGCAACAATTGAACAAAAGTAAAATACATAGAATAAAGACATAGAACAAAAAATAGAATACATTAATATAAGCATAAGGCTACAAATACATCATACAAAATCCAGCCCATGAATAGCAATTAGACTCTTCACTTACATAATTTTTTATCAGTGTTTTAAATTACCCCATGGTAACAAAATGATTAAGCTGTAGTGCGTTCTGAATGTTATTCCATGACCAGCGCGGTAAACAAGCAAAAGCCTTTATACCAATTACTGTAATAAAATGCCAACCTAACCTTCAGCTTCTTCGGTAAGTGCAATATGTACTCTAAAAAGAAATTGAGCCCCCTTTTTCAATTGAGTAACCTCCTAAGGTGTGAATGCCAAAAATATCTGAGTTCTGGAAGTGAGCTATCATAAATTTAATTATCATAAATTTAGTTTCCGTAGCATCAAATACCAACTTAAACTCATATATGAAATTGCAGCTTTTGAAAAGAAGTCTGAAGCTCATCAACAGCCTCACTTAGTGAAGAGGCAACTGAGTAAATTACAGTTTCATCTACATAAAGATTTTAGCTGTATGGAAGCCCTTCCTATTTTTTAAACCACCCAGCCCAATATCACTGAGTCTGTCTAACAGCAAATCATGATCAACAACACAAACATCAACAAAAACATCACACAAGTCATAAAAGTTATAAACATCATCAAAGTTGCCCATACGACTAGTGCACTATAGTCCACGTCTAGCGGTTATTTACTAAAAATCATAAGACGTAATTATTGACAACTGTGTGCACATGGGAGACGTGGTTTTGGAACATTTCCCATCTGAAATCTAAGTGATTGCATTCATTATGTAGATTACGCAGTGGTGACGTTGTCCACATGTGAAATTCATGTGTTTTTTCTTTAAGGGTGTAATTATTGTTTGACAGAAGAAAGAAAATCATAAGCGTTTCAAAAAACATGAGAAACCTTTAATGAATGAGTGAACTATTCCTTTACAAGTCACTTTTTAATTTGTTTCTTCTTGTGCCCACTGGGACCACTTCTTCAGAGACTTTCTTTTCAACTCCTATGTAAACTAAAACCAAGGTACACTGACCCTCATTTCTGACCTCACACCATCCACATCCTCTCTATTTCTTTCTCTCTGTCTCTTTCTGTCTGTTTCTCTGGAGGGAAAGCCATTTTCCCAGAAGGATGAGATTGAGATGAGAGTTGGCACTAGAGGGTGAAAGGGCAGGTGCAGAATTAGATGGTAAACTCTAGATATGGGTTAAGGTTGCCCCCTTTTTGAACCCAGTCTGCTCTTGCCCCCACCCCTTGGGTGCAGATCAGAGCTTAGGCTATGTTACCGTCTCTGTGATAAAACTCTGAAAGAGGGCAAAGATCTGAGAAACACAGAAAGAAATTATGCCTTTCTGACCTCAAACACACCTTTAGACTGGGCCCTCTTTGAATGCATGAGACGTAACCCATGCAGAGACCCATTCAGCCTAATTTATGAGACTCAAACTGTGGTAGCATAAAGTAATGGATAGAACCATTTGAGAGACTTTCAAAGTGATTTCACAGTAACCTTAGTCGCATTTACGGTTGCTTAGACATAAACTTTAGGTATAAGTAGGCATGGGACTGTTATCTTTATAATGCTGAAAAGATGTAGAGATTTGAGCGCTGGCTAGTGTAATTCAAACCCTTCACTGCTTGATTGCTCACATCAATTTCCTAGATGAGGCTTATATGCGTTATTTAGTGTATACTTAAGAATATCTTTCCGAAACTACTTTATAGGCACTAGAATAGCTACTGTTACTGTTAAAGTGTTAAATACTTTAGCTTTAGTTTATTTGTACCAAAGCTGCCAAACAAATTGGTCCTAGTCTCCCTCCATTAGGCAGCTGTGAGGTACACTATTTACATAGTGCAGCCTATATAGGTAAGAGGGTGAAATAGGTGAAGGAGTCCTATACATTCAACAGCTTTTGAGTAACTAAAACCTGAGCCATGGCCATGGGCATGGGCATGCTGATCCTCCCTAGGAGTAATTGGAAACACAGGAATGATAGCAGGGTGGAGGAAGCAAAGACAGGGATGAGAGGAATAGCGTGTGAAGGAAATGAAAGGGGCTATTGGTCTTACTGTCTTGGAGTAACTATAGCCAGGGACCTTGTTGACATTTTGATGGTGAAGGACAACATAGGGGCCTAGAGGAGAACAAGGATCTAAGAAGGCAAATGTATAGGGAACATCTAAGTGTGTCACTCTTTACAGACAATAAGAAATTTAAGAAGATAAGTGGAAACGAGGCTCTTTAGCATCCGTCATGGTGGATGTCGATGCTAAACATGTCATGATAGAAGGATTCATAGACAACATAGACCAGTCTTGTTCCCATTTAGGTTTTAACTAATTTAAGGGTATTGAGGCGTCTACATTGAGACCGGATAGCTCGAGATGAAGGACCTGGGCTAATAGTGCAATGGCATATACAAACTCAAAACATTTATTTTTTTGTAGTATGAGCAGGAATGAAAAATGAACAAAATTAGACCTAAATGCATTTCTGTGTGGTCAGATCGAATTTCAAGTTCTTTTTATTGTCACTCAGGACACAATGTGTATGCAACATCATACACGATGTGCAGTAGTGTCTACTGCTATGTTCGAATTCATTTAAATTCACTCTTTTCCGTAATAAATCATGGCTGTTGTCAGGAGGGACAACTGGCAAAATTGGCCCAGGCCAACTGAGGCCAAATTATTGGGTCTCACTCATAAAAATCTTATCATGGACCCTGTAGTGAACTATGTGAAATACACTGTATAGTGAATAGGTGAACAATTTTGGACACTAGTGTATGCAAAAAAATACAGGATGACTCTTGTTTTGTTGCCTCTTATTTTGTCTTATGTAACTAGTTGTCTTAGTTGTTGGAAAAGATATTCTTGGTCTTATGCAACCACTTACATCATTACTATAGCAACCCATGTAGATATTCTAGTTATTGCCTACACTCTCTAAAAAAAAAAAAACAGATCAGAGAAAATAAATGATTTCAACCGATGCAAAATGACAGTTAGTCCTAAAGACTGGAAAGCACAGATTCCAGTTGATTGAGGATGTGAACAAAGCCTAAGATTCTGTATCTCTGCTGTGCCTTTCAAAGAGGCACTTACCCCAGGTTCATCCAGGGTGACTGCCACATGTACTGAAGTTGCTTTAGATAAAAAGCCAAATTGGTGACAAGTAAATAACGAAAGAATTTCCTTGGGTCCCAGGAGATATTTGTCATGTTAAGTTGTAGATATCTAAATATTAAGCTAATGGTGATTGTGCACTTTATCTACCTGAAAACAGATCATGTTGTTTTTGAGGCCATCACAAATGCAGCATCTACAGTAGATTCACTGTATGGCTCTACTATGAACACTGCACGGTGGCGACTGTCCGATCCCATCTTCGAGACTGATCTAAGCACTGTTTGAGGAATCCAAGGCAGCTATGTTATCACAGCGAACACCCATTCGTCCTTCATTTAAGGAGCTTAGCCACACTAAATGAGACCCTTGAGTGAGACTGTTCTTTCTCTCAGACAGAGTGGCACTTTGTATAGAGGGGGCAGTATTCCCATGGTGAAGGCAGGGAGCCACAGGCACCTACCCAGGCTCAGGCTCTGCTTTGTGGGGAGACTTTTCTGGACAGGCTGGGGAAATTACTTTGATTGGCTGTGTCGGTTACTGTAGCCCTCTAAAGCTAAAAGACTTTTTTTGTGGAGATTTTATTTAATTGTCCCTGCCGATCTCCTCTTATCTTTCCCACAATCCTTCAGCAAGACGGGAAAGAAGGGAGGGTAAAAGGGGTGGTGGTAAGAACTTTCTCACAGTTTAAAAACTCAGTGTGCTTTACAAACACACAAACAGGTACACAAATACACAACCATGTCATCTCACAAACACACAACTCTATGGTCAATTTTTTTGGTGCATTGATATTAATTACTCACCCTCAAGTTGTTCCAAACCTGTATGAATTTCTTTCTTCTGCTGAACACAAAGGAAGATATTTGGAAGAATGTTTGTAACCAAACAGATCTCAGCAGCCATTGACTACCATAGTATTGTTTCCCCTACTATGGTAGTCAATGGCTGCTGTGATCTTCTTTTTATTTTTTATTTTTTTAAACATCCCTTTAAGTCATGCCGGGTTTTGCAAGCATATATCAAGTTAAAGTGTGCTTTACCTGGGCTTTCCAGCCCATTAGATCTGTCCCTACTTGCAAGTCCAGTGCCTTGCAGCTGCCTTCTAAGGCAAGAAACCTTGCTTTGTTTGAACTGAATTAGAACAATTGGAATGATCTAAATAGGCAGCATCTCAAGCACATTGCGGTCTAATGTAAAAGTGTGATAAACTTGACCCCACAGTTGATTCCAAGAGTGTTAGCGTTTTTGTAAGTGAACTCATTCCGGCAGCACTCTATAGCAGTCGTTCTTAACTCTGGTTCTGAGGACCCAACACTCTGCACATTTTGTATTAAATCATTTTTAATCAATATTATTATTATTATTATTATTATTATTATTATTATTATTTACAGTTTACAATGTTGCTGCCTACTGTCTGGAATAATAGTCTAAGTATGCCTATGATGATTCAAAATACTTTCTATGTAGGCAATTCACTAGGTTTTAGAACAGAGCTATTGTATATTCTCTCTATGCTTGTTTTCTTCACAGTCTTTCTAACTAAAATCTGCTCAACATTTTGTTTTAACATAAATGGGTCACTGGATGTAGCAGCGAAAATAGCATTGGCTAATCTCACATGGTTCTCCTTTCCTGCTGTCCACTCTTTTCAGGTACCACACTTTGGTAGCACGCTATGGCCGTCTAGCCCGACTTGCGGAAGTGGATTTGCGCCCTCTCTGCCATGTTCAAGTTGAGGTGCACTTCGGGGACCAGACAGAGCCCCTAGCTCTGAGATTGGATCAGACAGTGGGAGACCTAAAGAAGCAGTTGAGAGCTGTGGTCCAGCTACCGCCAAACAAGATACGTGTGTACTATATCGACCGGCAGCTTGGCTACGCGTTAGAGCCTCAGGAGATGAAATATGGAGCTCGAGCACTTCATTCCTACAGTATTCGAGATGGAGATGAGATCTTGGTGGTGCCTAAAACACAATGACAGAAAAGAGATCAACAGCTGGGCACTGTTTGGGGAAAAAAGTACTGGTTGAGATGTTTCCAGATTTATTGGAATACCATCTTCCAATAAAGGCAATGTGAATGGCAGTGCACAAATCAGAATGCCTTATATTTACAACAGATAAAAACTGATTTCCCAGCATCTTCAGTCTTATTTAAACATTTTGGAATCAGGATCAAAACCCCATTTTAACTTCCACTGCTCTGTAGATTTACAGTATGTGTGCTAAGAAAAAAGTGTGGACGTAATAATTTTCATTGATGTGTGTTTATGAAACAGCTTCTCAGGAATTACCCACAACCCCATACATGCCTCTACTCTAAAGTGTATTTTACCATTTATTAAAGGTGCAGTACAGATTATTTGGCCCTCTTACAGTTAAAATGTAATTAAGAGGGGTGGGAGGACATAGATGAATATGATGATTTGAGGCACAGGCAATAATTTTATAAGAGTGAATGTCATTAAGAATGTCAAAACTCGCCCCCTTCTTAATGTCTTAAAGACATAATGTAAAAAGTGAATAAAGACCAAAAAAAGGACAAATATCTACAAATAACATCTTTTGTCAGAGGTAACTGTCTTCCACAGTTGTTTTGACTCATTGAAAACACTCTTTTTCAAATAAATGATATTACAAAAGTTAGGCAACACTGATATTGGACATATTGATTGCTAGATATCTATTACCACACCTTCCACTGCATCATACATATGCTGTAATAGTCATACTTAATTCTCTTTATTTACAGATGTGATGTAACCTCACAAACACGAATTATGTAAAAGTGGAATTTCCTAAAAAATTTAGACCCAACAGCTCATAATACTAAAATATTTTTGTTCATTTTTAAACAAAACATCTTCCATACTAAATACCAAGATACTTATATGACCATACAGTAGCGTTGTACAGAAATAACATGGTCACTGCACCTAATTTACTTGTGTTCCTACAGTGAGGTAGGTGTTCCCAGGCATTTAAACTATACATGCTTTTTCAATCAAGACACTGCTGCCTACATTTCCTAAAAAAACGTGGGGTGGGGTGAACTCTATCCTCCAGATGTGACACCAGCCACTTCTTTTCTGCTTGAATTACAGCAGGGTCACCTACAAGCCTGAAGCCCTCTAAGGTTTACACACTTTACATTCACAAAAACCCCATTTCCACCGAAATTACCCCGAACAATTTGTCCCAGAAACATTTTTCCCCCAACCCTGTTGCTGTCTGCGTTTCCATCACTGTCTAAAGTACCGTGAAGATTAGTACGATGACGGAGGAATGCGCACGGATCTCGTCCTCCGCATATAAGATTAATTAAGCCTGAACCTCGTTGTTGCTTCATCTGTCGTATTTTTTAAACTTCATTGTTGATTCGAAAAGCAAACAACTCTTACTTCACGGACCACAACAGACTTTTAAAAATGGTGGTTGGAATAAAATGCTGCATGGAGTCAGCCAATCGAAATGCTGTGTGAAGTCAACCAATCAGCATGTTCAGCACCCAAGTCCCACCCCCGAAAATTCATGAACTTTGAAAAAGTACTACCTTGCGAGCAGGGCCGTTTTGAGGGGGAAATATTTACCTGGAATTTAATTTAGACCCTTGTTCCTGCGGTTGAAACAGAGTACCACCCCAAAGTCCCTAGTTCCTGGGGAAATTTCCTGCGGTGGAAATGTGGCTAAACTTGGCTCCCCATATTATGACCACAGACTGACAATCCCCTAGTCATCTGATAATCAGGCATGTTTTCAGCAAGACTCTCTGTGATGAAAAGATTCTTTGGAGTGTGTAGATGCCATACTCTTATTTATGTGCAAAGCCAAGCATGTGCTGTTGGGTTATAAACCTGCATTCGATTTGATTGATAGTTTTAACATTTTAACGTTCAGTCTTTATGGTCTTGTTTTTTAACCACAGTCAGCACATACCAGTCTATACATTTCAGGAATTGTATTACCATGGCTTTTCCTGTTCACTCACATACCATTTCCTAGCAGAATGGCTCTAATGTTAGAGTGACTGATATACTATAGACTCCCTCTCTAGTTACCAAGCTGTCTCTAGGTAACCCTATCCCAGAGGAGGGTGTTAACCGGGAGCTCAGAATCCATTAGGGGCTTGGATTAGCTATATTATTACTATTGATAGGAGAAGAGCCTTCATGAATATTGTTGGCAGATATTGAGACAGCTTTGTTTCAGTGTAACCGCATATGTCACACTGATGATCTGTTATGCTTAAAAGTCCCATCACTGTTTCAGTTGTGTTCTATCACTGGAAATTGAGTTTAATTGTCATATTTTTTGCCCAAATCCCATGATTATACCATATTGTTGCTACATTTTATTTAGCTCCTCCTGTGTAATTTTATTCTTCACTGATAATTGGAAATCCCTTATAATGCTTACTAATGTCCTCATTTTGATAATAATTATGCACTATGCCAATGTCTCACTAGATAGAACTGCACGTTTGCTTTCTTTCTCATATACAAACCACAGTCTGTGTGCTTGGGCACCCCTTTTCTCCTGTCTTTCAGCAGTACCTGTGTCTCTACAAGTTTCTCATTGCTCATATTTTGTTCTCATTGTGTTCTGGTTGTGGTGATGACACTTGATCCTCTCTGTTCTACTCCCAAAGGACATCTGGCCTTTAATGGCAGAATGTTGTTAACAGAGCAGGTGCTGACATATTTACTTATTACTGGCTTGTATAATGGTGTTTTACGGAGTGTAAAGAGGGCCATTGGCTTGTGCCATGGATAATATTTCAGTATTAATGATTATGTGAACATTGACATGGAATATTCCTCTAAAAGGTGTGTGATTTGTGTTACTATGAATAATGGTATTTTACCATTATGTGAAGTTCTGTAGAATGCCATACTGAACAAGTTGTAAGAATAAACAGAAGCCAAGACTTTGCATGGAATTAATTGAGTCTTAATGTACCCCAAGCTACTAAGGTAATGAAGTTTCCCTTTTTAATGACATTTGTTTTTATTTTTAGTAGACTTAACATTACATGTTTCATCTTACATGAGCATGGATGTGTTCATGTTAATTAAGTTAACAACAGTATTCAGAGATCCATGTTATGTGCTGGCTCAGCTGGTCCAGCTGTTAAACCTACAAAGCTTGATAACCAGTATACTCTGGTGAATCTAAGGTGATGGTAGTTTTTCTGAATAAGGTGGTGTGTTGAGTACAAATTGTGTGACCTACTATCATGTTTATTTCTCCAGGGTTACCTATGCCTGTTGCCTTTTAAGGGTGTACTCACACTAGGCCTGCACTCACATTGCACTTAACCTACCGGGCCGGAGCACGCTTACGTCATTCACAACGCATCTTTTTGTTTTGAAGAAAACCGGAAGAAAAGCACTTTCGCTAATAGACTGCCTAATAGATTTATAATTTATGCCGCACAGCGATTTTCACTTGATTGCACTGCACGTATCAGAAGATTATTATGCTTTGATGGAGGAATTTGCAGCTTTACTCACAAACTACAATTCATGTTCATCAATAAGGTGAGAACCAGGACCGTTATAAACCTAAATATACTTGATTTAATCAAAAAGTGTATCCAAGTAGTAATAGTTCGGTGTTTGCTGTCATAATGATGACAGTAACGCTCAGCTGTTCCATGCTCTGGCACGGTTAGCACTCACACTGCATGCGAACCAAGCTCGAGCCCATCCGAACCCCGCTCTGGCCCACCTCTTCCAAGCGGGCCAGGGCCAGCCAAACGAACCGAGCCAGGGCATGGAACAGAGTGCTCACACTTGTCAAACGAACCGGGTTTTGGGGGTCAAACACGCTCGGGCACGGTTCAGAGCGCCTAGTGTGAGTACACCCTAAGTTGTTTGCTATGCTTTCTTGTATATTCTCCTCTTTTGTTGTCTTAGTTGTGTATTTACTCAACTCACACTAGGGACAAGCCGCTGCGGAGACCTCACCAAGAGCCTAGGCAAATGCTAGCATCCAACTGGAGTCTATCCAGCTAGACAGCCACAAGCTAGCCTGCCACCTGAATCACCACAGTGGTTTGGCTGATAAAAAGCATTATGCCTAATTGGTTTCACCACGTTTGGAAGTGCTGGCCTATTCCTGTCACGCCTACAGGTGAAAGCTACACGTGCCAAATCTGGCATCGCTGTCACACTCTCAGACTCACCCACAGTTCTGTCCAACCAAGGCTTAAAACTTCCATCTCCTTAGTGGCCTTACTGTTGGGCAGCATAGCCTCCCAGAGTGCAGCCGTAGCCAGAGTTCACTGGTGGATCGGCAACACAGAGAGTTGTGCCAATCTGAGGGAAGAGGTACAAGGGGTTACCAGGGCATGAAAGCAGGGGTGGGCTACAAAGGCAAGGTCACACTGGGAGCTGCTGAGGGATTTGGTGTGTTTTGGATAGGTGGGGGTTTTAAGAAAGTTTTTCTAATCGCCTCACTCTGTGGTAGAGCAAAAAGAACTGGCTGAGCAACTGGTAGCCTGATCTACCCTGTGCACCATAAAGCAAGGAAGGCTGAAGGAAGCTCATTGTGTGGCCAGGAGGGGGAGATGTTTTCTGAGAAGGTTTGAGTTACCTTAAGGGGGCTTGACATTGTTGAGGAAAGGAAAGAAAATGAGGGCAAATCAACTGCTTGGCGTTGGATGCATCAAGGGGGTTTGGATGAAAATTAAGATATTGGATGACCCAGCCAGGTTGTTGTCCAGGACCTTTTCCAGCATACAGGGTCAGGCCTGGTGGACCTACCAGCAAGCAACTGCAGCATTAGTGCTCTCATCTATGCTTGAGTCCTTTCCCACGGAAGCTGTTTGATGACTCCAAAGGTCCTCGTTGTACCCGCTGACATTATGGTAATTCAGTCAGCCTGATTCCAATCTGCCAGGTTTGGTTGGCAGGTGGTTGATGGGGCTGACAGTTTGCGATTACATTTTATCAGACACTTGACTCCAATGCCCAGACAGTGGAGTTAATGCTTATCACCAAGCTCATAGCCATCTCTTGTTCTTGGTGGGACTGAAACTTTGTAAAGGTTTGGTTGTAAAGATGAAGGATTATCTCAGCTGAGTTGACCTATTCCACAACCACAGTGTTTCTGTTTGTAGGTCAACATGAAGTAGAATAAGGGACAACAAAAAAAAAAAAGCAAGACAGCGTGATAAACCCTATTAGTAAGCTAATTACAACGGTGGGAGGTGATGGTGAGAAGATAAGGATTACTGTCTCCTTCTTGTCCTTACTCACTCTTTCTTCTGTATCTGGACATTCCAGCACAAGATGATTCAACTGTCCAAAAGTCAGTCTGGGACCACATTGCGCTCTTTGTCAAATTCTCTGTGTCCTTGTTATGCACTGGTTTGGTTAAGAGTATGGTCTGCATTTACACAATAAAGCAACAAGGTGTAAAAGAACCCTCCGCTGGGACCCCCACATTGGTCACAGGGAATCTGGGGTCTGCATCCGTCCAGTCGGCTTTCACACATCCTGCCCCCCTTTGGTATCTAGTTACGTCCACTGTCCTCCTAGAAACAATGCTGAGTCTGACTCAGATCTTGCTCCCATCTCCTTCCCAGACCCTATCATCGTGGATGCACCAATGATTTCCCCCCTTTTTGTCGTTATCTCACCACTGCATCTATGGAAATGAGCCCCATTTGGAGACCAACTCAGGGCCGAGTGAGCTGTTGCAAATGAGGTTGTCTTTAATTGGTGCAGGGAGGCAAGTAAGACAGGAGGGGGAGCACTGATTCGCTCACTCACGCACACACATAGAGTGTCCAAGCTGATTCATGTTAATGTGGTAACCCAAGCTCTTCTCCCTTTTTTCAATCAAATAAAGCAATGTTTTTCTGCCGTGTTTTCTTTTGTAAATAAATGCCCCTAGGGTGGGCTAAAGAGCCCCAGAAGAGATGCAGTGGACTGTGCACAAGCTATGGAGAGGGCTGCTATCTAGGGAATTGGAGTTAGATCCAAAGGCCTGACATTTTCTTCAGAAATCCTCTTTGTTTACGGCTCTAGTTTCAATATTTCCCTTTAGTTACTTACCAAACGCCACCTTTCACCGGTCCTCAGTTGTACCCCCTTCTCTCATCCACTCTCTCTTCACCATTCTGCTCGATTTTTTTTATTCTTTCCCTCTTTTGAAAGACTCAACCCCACTCTCCATCCCCACCCCTCTCTTTCCCTTTTACTCTCCTATCCTCCCCCTTCCCCAAAATACTGATCTCAGATTAACTTTAACACTATCCCTGGTGCAAAAGGTAGCGCCTGCCTCTGATGCGTCTCCCTTCAGTAGATCCGTACAGGGAACCCACTCTCTCACTCCTCCTCTGTCCTCTCATTCTGGGATCACTTTCTCCAGACTTTTGCTCTTTGAAATCAAGCATACCCTGAAGCACGGATTGGGCCGTGTTTGCCATTCTTGTCTTTGGCGGTTGTCCTGTGGAATTGGACCAGCACAGTGCTCTGTTTGAGTGGAGGATTTAGGAGGGTTTTTCTGGGCTGTCTCCCCCTCCCTTTTCTGCATCCAAGAGCAGAGCCCCTCCGCTCTTGAGACTGTGTTGATGGTACCCACTTGGATGTGACTTAGAGGCTGATGCACAGGTGACGTGCTGAACTTCTGTCCTATGAAGGCAGGTGAGTGCTGATTTCTGAGTTGTGGTCTTTGAACTGGAACTTTTGTGTTTTGTTCTTGTTTTGTTTTCTTATAACAAGTTTGCTGTCTTTCACTCCTTGTCAGTTTCTCACAAGTGATGTTCAGGTGCTCTCTGCCTCTTTTACACCTCTCTTCTCTTTCTTTGTTTTGGAAACACACTTTGTGTGTGAAAATGTAAATGATAGGTTTTACCTGCCAATCGGTAACTAAGAAATTTTGATAACATCTATCATTGCTATTAATGCCAGTCGTCAGACAAGGCAGCTGGTTTGAGATCAGTTTCTGATAGGTTAGCCAAATGAACTCTGCCAGTCTATGTAATGTGATGTGGAGAGCAACGGATTTGCCTTTTGGCATCTCACACAGTATCTCATGGTTCACTTGGGAATCCCATCAAATGCCAGTTTTGTCTGTGCTTTGGTTTCATGACGGAAGATGTTTACAGGACATTGTCTAAATACATAGGCTCTCTTCAGAAGACTGGATTTCAGTTATGTTGGAAGGTGGATATTTTTTCTCATATGGCAGTAGGAAGAAATGGTACACTTCCAGCTTGAGTTAAAATCTTAGGTTTCCATGGAAGTTTTGAAATGCTTTATTTAATAAATTATTCCTGATTTTGTAAATGAAAAAGTAATTTTGAAATAGTTTTTTCCCTTCATTATTAGTTATTTTTCTTGCATTTTTAGATTTATTTCATGCATTTTATGACAGATTTTTAAAATAAATTATAAAATAAAAAGGAATTAAACTGCCATTACTAGTATTCATGTGACAGCTCAATGGTAAATTACATTTTCTATTTCTGGATAATTTTCTTACTTAGGCAAAGGCATATCCCAGGTAATCATCTGATTCATGTTTTAAAATTTCAACATTGTGTGAAATATGACTTACATTAGATGCCATGTCTTGATTAATGGAGCTATAATGACATTGTAAGCTTTAATTTATTCTTATTTAATGAATTAATTCACTTATAAATCTGACAGCATCATTCTGGATTTGTTAAACTGAAGAACTTGAACATACACAATTAACAGAAAAACAATTAACATTAATAGGAAAAAAAAGAAAAAAACAATTGCATAGCTATACCTAATACAAACAATGTATATAACATTATTTTATGTCATACACCTGACATATGTTATATACTAATTATTTAATCAGACACTAGACCTTTAGCAGTATTTTGCTTTTGTGTTTACATTAGTATTAGCTTTTATTTTGAGGCAAGCGACAAGTTTTCTGAAACACCCTTAAGACTGATATTGATATGATATAAGACTGAGTGTTACTGTCCTATTCAAAATATACCTAAAAGTAAGAAGTCTGTGGTGACAAAGTAGTTCCAGTTGACAGTTTTACCATCAGAATCATTTTAAGTTGTTATAATTTCTTTTCACCTGATACTAGGATTTGAGAAGATGTCTATTTATTTTGGCACATTAAGGCTGGGTGAATCTAAAGGGAGTGAAACCCAAACTTCAGCCCCTCAGGATTGCCGTAAAGACCCTGGCAACTCAAGCCTGCTAAATTAAACCCATTAGCCTCACTGTTCACAGTCTTTCTCTGATGCCAACAAGTCATAGCACATAAACACTTTGTAATGGACCCTTCAGACGATGGATAGGAGCAAGGCAAGTTCTCCCAGCCGCGGGCTTACTGGCACTGTGGAGGCCTGGAACTGCATCACCATAGCCCACTCACACGATAGTGCTGGAGAATGTGATCCCAACACATTGTTCCCCATCACATAATAGAACCTTTTCAACTCAGGACGAACAGGCCCACCATGGAGAGGGAGAAAGGGGGAGAATGCCCCCATGGGAGACCTGGGAGACTGCTCTTTAAACCAGGGCAGATTGGAGACAAATGTGTCTTGGCCTAGTTGTTAATTTCTTTAAATAGACTTATTTTCATACTAATATTTTTTATTTATTTTACTGATATGTTCAAATATTTTCATCTTAAAATAACTGATGTTTGGAAGGCTGATGCCAATAAAGTATTGCTGATATTTTGTGATGAATAATGAAATTATTTTTATTATTATGTATCTTGTTGCATTTATAAGTGTGCCCTAGAAACTTTATTTAACAAGAAAAAATACACTTGGCAGTAAAGCTCTTTCTGATTCTATATGTTTCTCAGGTGTTTAGGATGGTCAAAACAGGCACTTTAGTCTCTCTGCTCCAGCTTTTCAGCACCCTTGCTCCCAGAGGAGGTAAGTAATGTCCTCTCACAACTGCGTATAAATCCTCTCCTGCCTGCCTCCACAGCTCCTCATGAGCATTAAAGGTAACTGATTGATAGACAAAAAGAGCCAAGGCGCTAAATAAAGAGCTAATCAATTAAGTAAGGATGTGATTAAAAAAAAAAGAACCCAAACCTTTTCCAAGTCTTTGTAAATTACTTCTTTACATCTTATTACCTACTGTACATACATATGCAAAGAGACACATCACTGAATTTATATAGTTTAAATTCTTTCTTCACAATATATCCAGACACCCAGACAGGGCCAGTTTTTTTTTTTTTCTTCTTTTTTTTTTTACATTTCCTCTTTTCTCTGCTTAGCATTTTCTCAGGATACCCTCTACCCCTTTGGAACAGCTCACAGGGATTTAGAAACCCCTAAGATGGATGATGGCAGCTCTCCGGAGATTCCACTACTAATTCCATTCATATTCTTCAATGTGCCCTATAGGTCCCTTTATGTAAGTTATGTAACTTTATGTAAGAACTGTGAGATAAATCACCAAAAATCTCATTGCATTGGTGTATATATTATTGGTGTTCTTGGTGATCTATTCATCCATCTACCATCTACGATCAGTGTTTAACAGAACACTATCTTCTTTTCCTTAACAGGTTAACAACAATGGAGTGATCTCCTTCAACATTCAGGTGAGTCAATTCACTCCAGAGGCTTTTCCCCTCAGTGACAGCCGTTCCTTCATTGCCCCTTTATGGGCTGACGTGCACAATGGAATCCGTGGAGATGTGTACTACCGTGAGAGCACAGACCCAGAGATCCTGGAGAGGGCCACTCAGGATGTCAGAAAGTATTTCAAGATTATGGTATCCTTCACTGCCACCTGGGTCTTTATTGCTACTTGGAATCAGGTCACCTTTTACGGAGGAAGCCAGACAACACCGGTGAGGCAAAAAGAGATGTATTAATTTTGTCACTGTTTTAATTGCATGAACAATATCAAAACTGCACAACTGAGCAGTATGTACTGTTTGATCACCACATGAACAATAAAAGAGAGTAATCATTCTTTTTTCTTTTCAGGTAAATACATTTCAGGCAGTTTTGATCTCAGATGGCCAAGCTTGTTTTGCTATGTTTAACTATGGAGAGATCAGCTGGAGCACAGGCACGGCTAGTGGAGGAGACCCTCTTACAGGCTTGGGAGGAACCACAGCACAGGTAATCTTGAAAATCGCTTCTGTGATATAACAGCTGTTACAGAGTTTGCTGTATAGTATGGACTGCTTCATCACATTCTTCTGGTTCTTGCATCAAGGTAGTTCCCTGGGAAATGTTTTTACCCTTTGCAAACTCACAACATAATCTCTTCGATCTCATGATTTTTCTCATTCTCTGCTATGTTTGCTCTCTCTAGGCAGGTTTCAATGGTGGAGATGTCAGCCATTTCTTCAACCTTCCCGGATCGCGCTCGAACGAAGTGGTCAACATTGAACTGACCACTAATGTCAATGTGCCTGGACGGTGGTTCTTCCGCATTGATGCCGACCAGATAGACCCAGCAAATGGCTGCAGTTACATTGGTATAACAAAATGTGTACACTCTCCGAAAAAAAGGTACATTGCTGTCACTGGGGCAGTACCCTTAGGTACAAAACCAAAAAGGTACTAATATGTACCTTTATGATACTAATATGTACCTTTTAAGGTACTAATACGCTCTCTTAAAGTACTAATATGTACCATTAAGGGGTGAGTAAGGTACAAAGATGTATATTTTCACTTTTGCATCTTAGAGTATCGCCCCAGTGACAGCACTGTACCTTCTTTTCTGAGAGTGTAGTTATAGTTAGAGAGAGTTAGATTATATGTTTGTGGTATTTGCTAAATTAAATTAATATTTTACTCATAAGATAGCCTATCTTTTATCAAATGTGTGCTCTTTGTTTATTTTGTATGTACACTTTTAACTCAACATATTATCACACCATACCCTATCTCTCTCTTCCTGTCTCTGCATTTCCATAATCTTTTTTTTTGTTCAGGGCGTTTTTTCCGGCGTGGGGAGATTTTCTGGCTATCAGACCAGTGCACTCAACGATGTAGGTGTCTTGATCTGGATAATGAAGTCATCTGCCAGGAAACTCCATGTGGTCAGTTAGAGACCTGTGAACAAGTGGAGGGGGCCTACTACTGCCAGCCTACCCGCACCAGCACCTGTGTGGTGTTTGGAGACCCCCACTACCACACTTTCGATGGATTTCTGTATCACTTCCAGGTGCAGTATAGGGTTAAAATGATCCCATTTCTATAAAAATGGTCAGTAATAGTTATGAACCTTTTTTAAAGGGATAGTTCACCCAAAAATGAAAATTCAGGCATCATTTATACCCACCCGCTGAACACAAACAAAGATATTTTGAAGAATGTCGGTAACCAAACAGTTGATGGGCCCCATTAACTTCCATAGTATTTTTTTCCCATGCTATGGAAGTCAATGTGGCCCATCAACTCTTTGGTTACTGACGTTCTTCAAAATATCTTCTTTTGTTTTCAGCAGGATAAAGAAATTGATACAGGTTTGAAACAATTGATGGTGAGTAAATGATGACAGAATTAAACTTTTTTGGGTGAACCACCCCTTTAAGCGAGGACTATTGGCAGTCCTGTTGAGTTGTTTGTGATGGGGTAAATTGAACGCGATATGCGGTGATGTCACAATCATGTTGCATTGTGGTATATGAAGCTGTCTGAAGTGTACATATGAAGTAGATTCTGTCAAAATCAATGGAGCGAGGGTCTGTCCATATAAACTTCCCTTGTCCACTCCACGAAGTGCAACGCACTTCAAAATGGCGGGATTCCCCCGAAGGGAAGTGCTTAGGGAAGTTTGCAAGTGCGTGTCTAAAAGTGGAGTGGAACGCAGCCCTAGAGCAGGGGTTTTCAAACCTGTCCTGGAGGCACCCCAGCCCTGCACATTTTGTATGTCTCCCTTATCAGACACACCCGATTTAGTTCTTGCAGTCTCTACTAACAAGCTGATGAGTTGAATCAGGTATGATAAATGAGGGAGACACACAAAATGTGCAGGGCTGGGGTGCCTCCAGGACAAAAAATGACCTAAGGGGGGAAAAACTCCTTTTTATTGGACCTTTTTTTTCCCTTGTCTCAAGAAATATCTGCGTACACATGAAACCACTGAAACCGACTCAAAATGATGTAGTATACATACCAGGCCAGTGTGTGGCGCTGTAATTCTGCCACAGAAATACACTAAAAATGGAGAAGAAGAGTTGTGGCTAGAAGGGTAAAGCAATGGTAGGAAATGAGGCAAAATCTCACGATAAAATAATAAATAAATGTGCTACTTACCAGATTGTGTTTTATTAACGCCTACATCTACCCCAACCCTAAGCCTAACCTTACAATAATGCAAATACAGTAATTAAATGATGCAACATTGATGTGCGCATGCCCAGTACCTGTAGCTGTATTCCTTCTAGTCTTTACCACGCGGGACATAGTGTAATGACATCACCGTTTCACAAAATATACGGATTGGCTGTACACGAAAACACAAAGGTGTCTGTTTCAAATTTATCCACTCTGGGACCCAGTTTAAAAAAATATCGGTTTCAGGCTTCTAAAACGCCAGATCTGTGTGGACGAAACGCTGATACGATACAAATTTTTTGCATATACAGCTAAATGAGTCTCCATGTGGATGGGGCCTTAGCCATTCACAAAAAAAAAAAAAAAAAAAAAAAAAAAAAAAGATGTGATAGTCTAATAGGATATACTCACTTTTTTAGCACATAAAGGGACCCAAGTTCCCGACCTAATATTTAATAAACAAAATGGCAATTGAGCTTGACAAAACACCATGCATTTTCAATTAAAATTGCAACAATGCCCCTATCGCAACAATGCTGGACTGACCACAACTAGACACAATAGCAGCTTATTTATAAAGTATTTGCCTCTGGGAATAGTATGACATTTTCCGAACCAAGAAACTGGAAGATATCTATTATCAGAGGGTTATGCTGGAAGCAAATGCTGAATATCATGCTGATTTACTGGGTTTTTTCTGGGGTTTTTTTGCTTTGTAAAGAAGTGTAGGATGAAACTATGTCATCTCCTTGGTCTCTCATCCAGGGTACTTGCTCATACCTATTGGCTCGTCCATGCTGGGAAATGCCTGGTTTGCCCTTCTTCAGTGTGGAGGCCAAGAATGAAAACCGTGGTGTGACCACTGTGTCCTGGCTACGTGACGTGACAGTTGAGGTGTACAACCACCGTGTCACACTACCCAAAGGGACTCTGGGAACTGTTCAGGTTGGCTCTCTTCATGTTTCAGTCCTTTAAATCTGAAGCGACTCCTCCTACTAAATTGACCAACTGTACAATCAGTATGAATAGCAGCTTAGTAGATTAAATTGTTCTTGCAGGACACAGGCAATATAACCTTTCTCAATGTCTTTCACTTTGTGTTTCAGGTGGATGGCCTGATAAAGACTCTCCCTGTTCAACTTCAACTAGGCGCAGTCAAGGTATACCAATCTGGTGTCGCTGTCGCTTTGGAAACAGACTTTGGTCTCTTGGTGACCTATGACGGATTGCACTACGCCTCCATCTCCCTCCCCAGCTCTTATTTCAACAACACTTGTGGTCTATGTGGTAACTACAACGATGACCCCGCCGATGACCCTGTGTTGCCAGATGGCTCTCTGGCAGAGAGCGTAGTGGAACTGGGTGGTAGCTGGCGAGCTGAGGACACAGATTTTCGTTGTACAGATGGCTGTGCCCAGAACTGTAGCTTGTGTGAACCGGCAGCCGAAGCATTCTATTTTCGCTCAGACTACTGCGGGCTGATCAATAAAACTGACGGGCCATTCAGAGACTGTAGGGCTGTGGTAGACCCTACAGCATTTGTGTACAGCTGTGTTTATGATATGTGCAGCAATCGTGATAACATCACCACCCTGTGCCAGGCTATACAGGCATATGCACTTGCATGCCAGGCCCTAGGAGTCACTATACGACCCTGGAGATCACGTTCGTTCTGTGGTGAGTGAGATCAGGTGTCATCTTAAGGTCTATTTAATGTCTTTTAGAGCGATTAAATCAAGTATACATTATTTAATCATTTTCTCACTTTCTATTATGAATATGTCCTTTCTATGCTCTCTTTTCCACTGACCTTCCATTTTTCCATTTGCTATTGGCTCTTAGTGTTGACATGCCCTGAGAACAGCCACTACCAAGTCTGCACGAGTGCATGTCCTGCCTCCTGCTCTGACCTGACGTCTCACCTCTACTGTACCCATCCATGCACTGAGGGCTGTCAGTGTGACCAGGGCTATGTGCTGAGTGGAAGCCGCTGTGTCCGCCGGTCTGAGTGTGGATGTGAACGTGACGGCCTGTACTATGCCCTAAATGAGACCTTCTGGGCGGGGGAAGGGGGGGTGGTCGGTGAAGAATGCACCCAGCGTTGTGTGTGTGGCCCGGCAGGTGAAGTAACATGCTTCAATGACTCTTGTGGTGAAGGCGAGGTCTGTGCAGCAGAAGTTGGGTTGTTGGGGTGTTACCCTCGTCGCGAAGCAGTCTGTTCGCTGTCCCAGTCTCAAATACTGGCCACGTTTGATGGGTCTACAATGCTGTTCCCTGATGAGAGCTCATTCTACCTGGTGAAGACTTTGGGACGCTTGCCTGCAAATGTTACATCAGTGGAGGTGAAGATTGGCAGGAAGCTGGTGAATAAGGGCCCAACATGGCTGCGGCCAGTGGTCGTTAGGGTGGGACATTTGGAAGCACAGATAGGTGGCTCGGATTTCGACTTGATCAAGGTTTGTGGTATCTTGCATAGCTTCTAATTTGCAAAAAAATATGTTAGTTCTCAGGTCTGTGCAACTGAAACTGATGCTGTTAAAAAGAGACTGACTTCAAAATGGAGACAACAAGCTATAGCAATAGCATTATTTAAAGTAGCTTTGATTACTCCTCAATATATTCTCACATATTGCTGAAACCAAGTTATCTGATTGTATGACGTGCTGATGATGTCTGTCCTCTCTGTGCCCAGGTAAATGGTGAACCAGCGAATCTTCCTTATGTCCATCCAGTGGAGCCTCTCATGATATACCGGTCCTTTGGTAATACCACAGTGATTGAGTGGAGTGGTTTAGTCCGCACTCGATATTCACGTCAAGGCCTGCTAAACATCACTCTTTCTACTCTCTTTTACAACACCACCTGTGGTCTCTGTGGTTTCTTCAATGGAGATCCAATTGATGACCTTCGCCTTCCTAACGGAAGGCAGGCAGATACAGCTGACCAGTTTATTGAAGGCTGGAGAGCCATTGCCGATGATCTGACATGCAATGGCGATTGTGAGGACTTGTATCGTATGTGTACAGATTTAAGGCTGTACCAGAGCCCATGGCTGTGTGGAAACATCAATGACCTGGTAAACAGCTCATTCCTGGCTTGCCACACAGCTGTTAGTCCCTCTCCTTTCTTCAGGAACTGCCTCTACAACATGTGTGTACGGGAGGGAAACCGTTCTGCCCTGTGTAACTCCCTCCAGGCATATGCTTCAGCTTGCCAGGATGCTCAGATCAACCTGGGAGCCTGGAGGAGCGCTACCAACTGCCGTAAGAGTGTTGGTTGTTTCTCTCTTTTATAATTTGCAACACCTTGTATGGTAGTTACATGATTTACTTTCCTTTCTTTTTTTCATTAGCATTACCCTGCCCAGAAAACAGTCATTTCGATGAGTGTACATCTGCATGCCCTCTCACTTGCTCTAACCTGGATGATCCAGAGGAGCCGTGCCCTCTACCCTGCTCTGAGGGGTGCCAGTGTGAGGAGGGCTTTGCCCTCCGCGATGGCATCTGTGTGGCACGTAGTGACTGCGGCTGCTTCTACCTGGGTCGCCAGCTGGCCACCAATGAGACATTCTGGACTGACTGGGAGTGCCAGGAGCGCTGCTACTGTAATGGCACAGACAACAGTGTCTACTGCACCTTCTCACCCTGTCACCCAGAGGAGTACTGCCAGGAGAATGAAGCCTTATTTTTCTGCCAGCCAAGGACTGAGGCCATGTGTATTGTTGCTGGATATGGCCACTTTTTGCCATTCGGAGGTGTACCATTTGACCTCCAGAGCAGCTGTACTCTTCGTCTGGCCACTACTGAGTGTGGAGAAGGGGATGAGGATGGTTTTGGTGGACTAGACAGTGCAGAGACAGTTCTAGGAGGACTGCCCATGTTCCAGTTTTCAGTTCGTAATGAAGAGAGAGACACAAGCCAGACTATATGGGTGCGGGGATTTGTTTTGGAGGTCTATGGTTATGAAATTGAGGTGTCACGAAGCTTTAAACACACAGTCATGGTAAGATTGTCCTGGAAAATGTGTCAAAATTATGAATAATGTGTATCTTATGATTTTGTTCTCTTTGTTTTAAACAGGGCCATGTTCAAGAATAGTAATTTGCATAAAACTTGAATGAATTTGAGTGACGCACATAGCATGTTCGTATTTGTTTAGCAGTGTGTATAGATGTGATCTAAAGCTGATTTGGATTAGTACAGAATTCACCTGCACTAGAACAGACAGCTGCTGATACCCTTTTTGGCCATTTGCTTGAGTGGCAGGACATTTCATAATCACAAGAATTCATCTGTAATTCTAGAACACACCCTTTTGAAGGTCAAACTCCTCGTTTTTATGACACAAAGTTATTTTAATCAGCCAGACAGAAGAGCTAAACCGGGAGTAATTTTTTTCAGGTGAGGGGTATAATATTTCAGTCAGCATCTGTTAGCATATTGGAGCAGATACAGAGGGAAACTGATAACTGAGTGACGTCTGGAATGAGTTCACAACACGTCTGGAATGAGTTTCCAACACCACTGGAAGATCTGAGGAACTTTAGATCAAATAAAGATTGAAGGGAGAAGAAAACCAAGTTAGAGAATGAGAGACACAGTGAATCAACGAGAAACTGGCTTTTGAACTCTGTTAAGTATAGATAGAAGATGAAAAAGAGATGGATAAAAGCTAGGAGATGAGACAAAGGGATAGGCCTACATCATGTACCAAAAGGATTTGATGACTGTTAATGAAACAAATGTGAAAATGTTTTATTTTTATTTTTTTTAATCTCTTTTAGGTGAATAAAGAGCGCCTGTATCTGCCTATAAAACTCGGTCCAGGGAAAGTTAACATCTACACCCTTGGTCTGCAGTTACTTGTGGAGACAGACTTTGGACTGAAGGTGGAGTACAAGCCAAAATAAACATTGCAAAGCACTTTTTGCTTTTAAAACACAGACAGAAAAATGCAAAACATCTCCATTTACATTATCCACTGTGTAAGCTGGTTAATAATATCTCTACAGGTGGCTTTTGACTGGAATACTCTACTGCTCCTCACTCTTCCTCGCAGTCTCTTTAACGCCACCTGTGGGCTCTGCCAAGGAATGCCCATTTCTGGTCCCACTCTAAGTGTCAGCGAATGGGGCATGGCATGGGCAGACCGTGACACCTTCTGCCAAGTGGGTTGCGGGGACTCTTGCCCCCGCTGTGGATTGGTTGAGAGGGGCCTGGCTGCTGAGGTCCCCGCCCAAGTAACAGATGCTGTTGGTAACATTGACATGGATAGCAGTAACCCAGGAAACCGTTTTCACCTTGCTGAAGGGTTGTATGTTTATGTCGAACCTGAGGCGGTGAGATTATGTGGACTTATTATAGACCGTGGAGGTGTGTTTGCACGCTGTCACAGCAAAGTGGCACCAGCCTACTTCTATCAGAGCTGTCTGCAGGATACATGTGTGGATCAAGGTGCGAGGGAGACAATCTGTAATTGGCTACAAATTTATGCCAGTACCTGTCAGACACAAGGAGTGTCTGTCACTGACTGGAGAAGTTCCACACCCTGCGGTAAGAAATATGTCTTATAATTCTTATGTTACAATCTTGTTGCATAAAAATACATCAAAATTAGTGGTGGGACTAGAGAATAGAATACCATAGAGACATGGGGGTTGGATCTTTCACTTGGATCAGTAAGCATCCTCTTAACCAGCCAAAATGCCCTAGCAACTGCATAGAAACATTCTGAATGCCTTAGCAACCACATACCACATTCTGGGCAAGCACCATGCATATTTTCTTCAGGAAATTTTAGTAACATTTATGAGGCTGCTATTAAACTATGAAGTATTTTTTATGCATTTAGATGCAAATATTATTTGCACTTCTAGGGCTAACATGAAAATGCTATTCCGAAACCCCTTAATGCCTGGTGTTACACTGTCTAACCACAAACCATGGCTTACTTTACATATGTTCTGTTTTGCCAACATAGAAACTAGAGGATATTTTATCACAATCAAAGCCCTGTGAATGCCACACATTCATATAAGCCTTTTAAAGTGAAATACAATACATCCTCCCCTTAACTTTGCAAGAAACTCACCCGTCCAATGAACTCTTCTTGTTTTGCCCCCTCTGTGTGTGTGCCCAGTGCTGTCGTGCCCTGTGAACAGCCACTATTCCAGCTGTGTGATGGTGTGCCAGCCGCAATGTGCCCCTGCACGTGGCCAGAGAGACTGTAACCAGTACTGTGTTGAAGGGTGCCAGTGTGACCAGGGCTTTGTGCTTAATGGCAAGAGCTGTATCCTCAATCAAAACTGTGGATGCTACACGGATGGTAAATACTATGAGGTGAGACAGTGTGTCACAAAATTAGACAAAGCCAATACACAGCATGAAGCTGAATGATGACTGTGCAGAGCAAATTGTCAGACATGAAGAACAAACATCTCTTAAAAGTATTGCCACACTGCAAGACTTGTTTAACATGTTAATTTTGTCGTAATTTGCTATGTCCAGCAAAGTAAACCATTAGATTGAAGGGTGATTCTCACAAAACTGTATTTTCTACAAGCTTTTTTCAAGTTAAATGTAGGTGTCTTTCCAAAAAAGCACACTTGGAGACTCCAAAAGGACACCAAATAACCAAATGATATAAGGGATCCATAAAATGTATACATTTATGCACACCAACATTACAGAAAAACAGAAAATTTATTGTATAGTATGTGTGCAGAGCAACAGCAAAGAGCTTGTTTCAATTTTAGACAAGTCAGATTGCGATACCGAACGTGAACACATGGAAATGCCACCAAAAAAAAAAAAAAAAAAACTAACCCAAACGTCTTGACCTGACTGCATATACGTACAGTACACGGATCCATTCAGAATGACTAAACACTACTACATACTACTAAACACAGCAATATACACATGACAAATCAAAACATTTTCCTGAATTTGTGTGGAAACAACACATTTTAGGTGTCTATGCATAAATACAAATGTGTGATATAGTTTTTTTGTGCATCAATATAACGGACTCACGCATGCTTAAATGTACGACTCCTGTGGCAGGTTGCATAAACTGTGTAGACTATTCTTAATCAGTTATTGTATCCAATCGTTTTATCTGAGAAGCAAATTTATATAAGACATCAGAATCTGTTTTTGTTAAAATATTTTGTCTAGTTATACTGGCATTTTTACATTGGTGTTCAAGCTAAAAATAATTGTTTAATTGTTTTTTTGTTATTTTATCTTTCCTCATATTAAGAAATAAATAATAATTTAGAATTTTAATATTGAATTATTGAATTAATCATACTGCATATAACAGTGGATTTAAGACACTGAATTTAGTAACTTAGCAACCACACACTCCAAGCACTCTGGTGTCAACTTTTGTATGGGCAGCCCCATCTCACATATTTTATGTTAAAAAAAATAGCATTGCTCTTTTGTTTTAGGTTGGATACAAAACCCAACAAATGTATTACTTGTTTTTGATCTATTTACTCTGTCTCTCAGCCTAAGCAGTTGTTCTGGAACAGTGACTGCACTAAACGCTGTCAGTGTATTGGACGGAATCTGATTCAATGTGACCCACGGCGATGTAAATCAGAGGAGGAATGCGTTCTACGTCATGGTGTGCGAGGATGCTTTGCCCGGCGTAATCAGCACTGTGTGGCATCAGGGGGCGGTGTCTTCCGTACTTTCGATGGTGCTTCTCTTCGTTTACCTGCCTCATGCTCCTTTGTTCTTTCAACGATCTGTCACAAGCTGCCAGAGTTATCTTTTCAGCTCATTGCCAATTTTGACAAGTGGAGTACACCCAATCTAACCACCATCTCCCATGCTTACCTCTACATCAACGAGGAGAACATTCTCATCTCTGGAAACACGGTCAAGGTAGGAACACAGAAAATGTACTGCAAATTATGTATGGACAGGAAATTGCTTAGGGCGAAGTGGCCTGCAATTTCCTCGGAAAATTTAAGGGGAAAAAAAACTAGTATTTTAAAATGAAATTTTAGTTTCTTTTCTTAACGGGCCCTCAAGGTCCACTTTCCTGCAGAGTTGAGCTCCAACCCTAATAAAACACGCTGAACAAGCTAATCAAGGTCTTTAGGATTACTAAAACATCATCCACCTTATTTTTAACATAAGAGCAGGCACAGCCATTTTAAATTTGATGTGTCTGGCTTCTGGTGTCATCCACTTCCAGTTATTTTTAACAGAAATGGGTTAACTTCCATGTTACAAAATTTGTTGGAAAGGCAATTTAGTTTGAACAGTGTTGTAACTACACTAAAGGGTAAAAAACCTTGCTTTATAGGATGAGTTGTGAGACGCAACGAAATTATTATATAATGGTTAAGATATTAGATGTTTCCAAGCTAAATGCTGAGTGTTTTTCTCTTTTATCTCAGGTAAATGGTACGCCCGTGTCCGTACCTTTTGTCACAGGTCTAATGACAAGAGTATCCACATCAGAAGGATTCTTAGTGATTGACACTCCTCAGGACATCCAGGTGCGTTATAACCGATTCAACACCCTCAGCATTACGATGGGTCCACGGCTGCAGAACAAGGTGTGTGGTCTGTGCGGGAATTTCAACGGGGACCCCACTGATGATTATATCACCTCTCGTGGAAAACCTGCCGTCAGTGCACTGGAGCTCGCTCAGAGCTGGAAAACAAATGGCATGCAGAACAGGTTAGCAAGAAAAAGTTGTGCTGTTATTATTTATTTACCATTAATGAATACATTACATCCAGTCCTCCTTTCGTTGCCTCTCATTTGCTATCCTTTATTGCTTTACTCTTGCCTATAGTTGTGATGAGACACAGTATGTGGCCCTGGCTCAGTCCTGTGATAACACAGCAGTATCAGAGCTCCAGGGGGAGGACAACTGTCTGAAACTCACAGATTTAAAAGGATTCTTCCAGCCCTGCCACGGCTTGCTGGACCCTCACCCCTTCTACCAGTCCTGCTACATGGATGGCTGCTACAACCACCGTAAGGCCCAGGTGTGCGGCTCCATGGCAGCCTACGCTGAGGCCTGCCGCTCTTTCGGCACACTTACCACCAAGTGGATCGCCCAGGAAAACTGCTGTAAGGGGACGCTGCCACCTACAGGATAAGAGGGAGAAGTGTAGGAAATGAAAGGCAGCAAGGCTGAATTGTCATTTTTAGAAATATATTTTATATGTATCTGAAAAGGAAATGTATATTTTTCATTGAACATTTGTAAAAAATACTGCAGATAATTTGTTTTTTTATTTTTGCACTTATAGCTGAATATAGCACTATAGCTTTACAACTATAGTGTAACGTAATTGACGCGTTGTATTTATTTGTTTAATGCTTACAAGACTATCACAAGTCATTCTCACAATTTTGACGATACATAAATGTTGTATTAGAAACTTTACGAATTAGCAGGTGGATATATGGATACCTTTACTTGTGTTAATGTACATGACTGGTGTGTGTGTGTGTGTGTGTGTGTGTGTGTGTGTGTGTGTGTGTGTGTGTGTGTGTGTGTGTGTGTGTGTGTGTGTGTGTGTGTGTGTTTCTGTGTGCTAACTTTGTAACTGGACCTGTCTTTAGCAGAATGGATCTATGACCCCTGTGCAGGAGAGATCTGCTCTAACAACACATGTGAGCAGGATAATGGAGGAGATCTGTGTGGCTGCCCTGAACTACCTAGCACTGACATTAGTGAGTAAAACAAATCCTATTGTAGTAGAAATAAATATCAAGCCTCTTTGAAATTATTATTGCTCAAACTTAAACCCTACATATTACCAGGCACATTAACCATCCTGCACTAGTTACCTTTTATATTATAGTAGTGAGCTGCTAAATTAAAAAGGTTGAGGAGGCTTTTGAGTTGGTATGAAATATTGAGGAAAACATTTAAAAGACAATACAGAACATCTTGTTCTTGTGATGTAGGTGAAGACGACATCATCCAGGCAGAGGTGACCTGTAAACATGCTCAGATGGAGGTGTCTATCTCTAAGTGCCGTCTGTTCCAGTTGGGCTTTGAGAGGGAGGATGTACGAATTAATGACCAGCACTGCGCTGGTATCGAGGGAGAGGATTTCATCTCCTTCCGTATCAACAATACCAAGGGACATTGTGGCTCTATTGTACAGGTGAACAAATCTCTCATTAACAACTGTTAAAGAGCAGACTGACTCAGTTTAGACAGTCTCAGTGGTTCCTCTTGCAAGAGAATGGAAAGTACTGGTCCTGGTAAATAAAATGTACTGTTCCATTCACATCCGTTTCCGTACACATGAATACAAGCAAAGAAGTTAAAAGAACAATAGCTTAGACCAGCAAACCAGCATTGGTTTATTATTTATGTATTTCAGTAAGGTAGTTATAGGCTGTGCATCAAATCCTAGTCAGCTGCCTATCTAAATGGTTTTTGCCATCACAATAATGCAACATAATGCAATGGCAATTGTACTTAGTGGAATAATTTTACTTTCTGGGAAAGTTTTTTCAGCTAACAACTGAGGTCATTTTATGCAGATTCTATATGCTCTCTTGCGATGAGTTCAATGAGTAGTTTCAGTCCAATATGGTGAATATTATTATTTAATTTTTTTTTATTGCTGAAAAGTATAATTGGAAAGTTCCATGTGATTGCAGTGCATTATTTAACTATGTGCTGCATGCTTTTATGCTTATTTGATAATTAAAGCAGAGCCTAAGACCACCTACAGTATGAAGTGTGTCTCAAAAACAATTTAAGTCTGAGTACTGTTGAATAAATGTGCTATACATAGGTTAGCTTTTGGTTTTGATACAGGTACAAGCTATAAAAGAGAACCCTATTTGGAGTTAAAAAAGAAAATTCTTGTGCTACTATAAATTTTTTTTGTGTTCAGATCTACAGCAGATAAACTCGTATTCTTGTTATTATGGTTTTTCTTTTCATAAACCAATTTTTTTATTGTGTGCCGGCCTAATATGCTCTCTGCTTGGCTTAATATGTTATGTTTTCTGTGGAATGGTAATTAAATTCACTGTAACTTTGTGTGTTTGTGTGTGTTCGTGCTTGTGTTTGTTTATGTGTATTTGTGAGTACAGTCAAATGGAACACACATTATGTACAAGAACACGGTGTGGATCGAGAGTGTGAACAACACAGGGAATATAGTGACACGTGATAAGACGATCAATGTGGAGTTTTCTTGTGCTTATGAACTGGACATCAAGATCTCTTTGGAGACAGTACTGAAGCCAATGCTCAGGTCAGCTGTCAGACAACATGCACCCCTTACAAAAAAATTCCACTGTATTACCTTGTATAATACCACTGTGTAATACCAATGTATTCTTTGAAGTACCTCAGAGTAACAAGTTCTGTAAATACCAGAAAACATGCATATAGTAATCATAATGCACCATGGTTTATATAACATTATCATGGTAGGCTATTTTTCATCTCTTTAGCAAGGTACATCCACCTTTATTATAATTATAACAAACACATCTAACAAATGCAGTAAATAACATGCACTTTTACACTGTACAGTTGGATGCTCCAGAGATGGGACAAATGATAAAGATCATAACTCTTCACCTTTCTTTCTGCTGTCTACAGTGTAATAAACCTCACACTGCCGACCCAAGAGGGCAACTTCATCACAAAAATGGCCCTGTATAAGAACGCCTCATACCGAAATCCGTATCGCGAGGGAGAGGTGGTGCTGAGCACCAGGGATGTTCTGTTTGTGGGGGTGTTTGTGGAAGGAGCAGATGATAAACAGCTTATTCTCATTGTTAACATGTGCTGGGCTACACCATCTCGTTACAGCAGCGATCGCCTTCGTTACATTATCATAGAGAGAGGGTAAGGAAATAGCTTATGAAAATAATCATACACAAACTGTGCTAAGCACTGAACATAGTTCAATATATAACATAATAGCATTTAAATACTGCACAAATTTCAGCATAGGACTGCACCAAATACATACCAATGAGTTTACAGCTTTTCACATTACATTACTGTAATTCCAGGTGCCCTAACATCAAGGATAACACTATAGGCATGGCTGAGAATGGCGTGTCCCTCACCTGTCGCTTCCACGTCACCGTCTTTAAGTTTATCGGTGATTATGATGAGGTGCATTTGCACTGTGACGTCTCTCTGTGTGACTCAGAGACCAACACCTGCAAAGTGGTGAGAGATTGTACACACACACACACACACACACACACACACACACACACACACACACACACACACACACATACATACACATACATACATACATGCATATGTTTACCTTTTTATTTGATTTTTAGTTGTCTTGCCATTTATAATAATAGAGACAATGGTAAAGGGGGTTGGTACATGATGTGCCATTAAACAACGGCTTGAACTGACAAATGCAAACATGAGTTAGGGTAGATTTAGTGATGGTTTACATGTTGTTTATCTCTCCATCAGCCATCTTGGAGAACTACTTCTTTTGAATTCATAATAACTTTATTGCTTTTACAGAATTGTCCTCATAACAAACGAAGTTATACAGATTACAGTCAGCATAAAGAACAGATCCTGTCAGTGGGACCAATCAGAAGAAGAGGTACGGAGTATATTTCAGATCTGTGCATGAATGCATGTCCTAAGTATGTGTGAGGAATATGTGTGTAGTTTAGTGAAAGCAAAACAAGATGTGGGTGTATAATTAGTTATTAGCAAGGTGATTAGTGATTACAGCTATAAAAGTGTGTGTGTGTGTGTCTGTGGTTCAGGTATACCCTACGTTATGGGGCAAAAATATATACATATATAATGTATATGTATGTATATGTACACCTTTTATCTCGTTAATTGAGTTGATTACCTGAATGCGCTCCTCTCATGTTAATTAGGTTAATTATCTGAACGTGCTCCTCTCAAACTTTGTAAATAAAACATCATTAAATCATACTAAGTGATGTTTTATGAAAATGTAAAAAAGCAGAAAGTTTTCTGTGATAGGTAGATTTAAGGTTTGGGGATAGAAGTTTGTACAGTATAAAAATCATTATGTCTATGGAATGTCCCCATAAAACATGAAAACCCAATGTGTGTTTCTGTGTGTTTTAGATTCGGACTGGTGTGAAGATAATAATGGTGGCTGTGAGCAGATCTGCACTAGTCAAGTAAAAGGTGCTGTGTGCAGCTGTGTGACAGGAATGCTGCAAAGAGATGGGAAGAGCTGCCGAGGTGAAATGCGAACACACACACACACACACACACACACACACACACACACACACACACACACACACACACACATTTACATCTACTGTTTTTAAACTTTTTATTTTATCTTTATGTTGTCCAGTGGCTTTTGGATTATTGCAGAAAAGCAGATCTAGGACCAACAAAAGTTCTGATTCTTACATATTCTATTTATCATGATAATCTTTTAAAATTAACATAACATTTTGGAATTTTAATGCCTAAACATTAACTAGAAGTAAAAAGCTAAACAGAGACTATAAACAAACTCATTGCCATTTTGTCTCATAATGTCAATGTCCTCACCATTAAGCTTAAGAGTCGTCCAGTCTTTATTTACCTGTAAAAACTTTCCCTGAAAGTTTGAGTTAGAATAGTTTGCAAGACAATGTGAACACAAGGCTATAAAAGGGGCCTAGTGAGTAGATGGGTTTTCCTGTTAGGTGTGATTAAGTTTAATGTCCCAAACAACCTCTGTAGTCCCAATTATTTTGCCTATATGCAAAAAAAAAAAAAAAAAGTAACGGGCCCCAAACAACAAGTGCAATGAAGAGGCATTTATAGACATTCACTGTAGCATATCTGGACCATAGTAAACACATTGCTTTGCAATGGACATTTTTATCCGAGTAGCCTGATAAATACATAATCTTTGTAAAGTAACAGGCAATCCAGATCCTCTATTCAAAAACTTTTCACAACCACAATGAACCTAACATAAATCTAAAATAACCAAGGCTTAGCCACACTTTGCAACAGTGGCTTGGACAGGGGGCTAATAGTAATAAGTGCTAATAGTACCTTTTGGTGATATTGCGGTGCTCCCCCAGAATATGATTTCGACAGAGGGGCTACACCCAGAATGCAATTTCGGTTGACCTCCCAGGAATGCGATTTCATACAGGCAATGAAGTGAATGACGTACCTCTTGAGCCCATATGAACATGCATACCTTGCATACCCACATACTATGCCACAGATCCCTGCTGCTCTCTATCAACCAAGTGTAAAAGTTACGCCTACTAGAACACGGCCTACTACAAAGCTATGGCCAACTAGGGAATGATCAGAGCCCCTCCCCCAGAAATCACTGGCTGTATCCAAAATCACCCCCTACACCCTTATTCACCATTCCCTACATTACTCCACTAATATACTGTAGTTCACTGAATCAGTGAATGAAAACAAGTGCGCAAATACGGACTTCTGGCAAGCACGTGGGAATTAATTTGGCACAGCGATTACAGTGCATGGGTTTTCCCTAGTAGCTAGTCATTCAGTGTACATCGGTTATACACTCCTTATTGAGGTGCACTGTAGGATAGAATGAATGCACTTTAAGTGTATAGACCTTAGTCAGATTACTTAATCAGGTTAGACCCTATATTGAATTTAACGCAGATGAAAATGAGGCTATGGGGAATAGACGTGCAGTTTTTACAATGACACGCACTGTATAAAGGTCCTAGATCACGTAATTTTCACAACTCGCGTCTTTTAAAACTGTTTTTGAGTTTTTGTCTACTGAAAGTCTTTTTTTTTTTTTTTCTCTGAAAAACATTTTGACAGCTAAACAACTGAGTTGTTGACAGAACCCATTAAACACAGTGTATTCTATCTCTCACAGTCTTGTTTTCATTCCTGTCAAAAATTAAATATGGCGTTATCTTGACTAAGGTCTATAAGGGTTGGTTTTAACTTGTAATTGTAGACGACAGAACTTTTAAGGATGTGCTTTGTAGTTCTGCCGGATACAGACCTTTTTTGTATTAAAGGTCTCTGAACAACATACAGTAGTGGATTTTCCTAAATCAGAATCATTTGATGAATGATTCAGTGACTCACTCATAATCAGTGTGTTTGAACAAATCAGTTGATTGAATGAGTCACTGACCTGTATAAAGTCACTGAAAAAGCCCCACCACTAAGCTTAGCCAATCAAATTCAAGAACCATAACTAACTTTTGTATTAACTTGTTTAACTGAGGGACATTTTCCTTCACGATGTTCATCATTATACTGCTGTATGTCCACACTTTTGTACACTACACTCACACAAATAGATCCTTTGCATATTAAATGTCAGCAGCATCAACCTTGGACATCACTATTTTAAGTGTTCAGCTTCTCTTTACTGTAACTCTAAACCAAAGTAAGTCTTGTGCATTCTTCATGACTTGACTATGACGTTCCTTTACATACAACTCTCATTGTAAACTCATTGATCCTCCGTTCTCATGAATCTCTTGTCTCTCTTTCTCTGTCTTAACAGTCACCAGTATGAGTACTGACCTTCAACCCCTGCTTCTTCTGGCAGCTGCTGTCGTAAGCATTAACATCTTACTGCAAACACACACCTCAATTTTCTTCTCTTAACACTCACCAAGCAAGGCCAAGGGAGAGAAGAGGCGTATACAGACAAAAGGGAGAACCAAAACAGCCAGTGAGCGGATATGCATGTGATGCATCAGCAGCCCTGTGGTGAAGACCACCTCTGAGCAGTTCCCTTCATCGACGTGAAAACTGTGATCAAATACATCCAAGTGATCCTTCACCAGCTGGATATCTCAGACATAAAACAACATGCCTCGGTCCAACATACGGCACCCTTCAGACCTTCCAAAAATCCAACTCTTTTCTTTGGCACAACATCTAAATGCCAGAAACCAAAAAAAGGAAACTGTCACTTTGAAATGTAGTGATAGAGAGACAGCTACTGAATTTTTCACAGCCTCTAATGACAGATTAGCAAGTATTACTTATTAGATGAGTTTTCCTGAGAATCACTGAAGAGTGAGAGCACATGTTGCAAGAATGGATGATAATTCTCAACACGTTATGTTGTTTGTTTGTTTTTTATTTAGTTGATTTGATGAAATGCATATCCTCTCCTTCTCTAATTCTCAATATGCCATTTTGTTTGTTATTTAAACCCCTTTTTTGCCATACTAAAGTAATGCTGAGATCAAAATGCCAATCAAACTTTGCGTTGCTTTGTATTCTTGTGGATACAAATGAGTGAATAGCGTTTGATACCAACACACAAATGTTCTTGAGTAGCCAACTTTTAAAGCATCACTTATTTAAGCTGTATATAGTAGGCCATGTTTGATGGATGTGAACACCCTTGCCCTGTACAATAAATACTCAATGTACTGTATGAATCACTGACATAAAGTCACCAACTCCATTTGCAATTTAGTCTGGCAACCCATACTTGACTTGATGATGATGGCATTAAAGAACGATTCAAGGATTGTTTCTAATCACTTCACACATGACACCACACAGCTAAACTACACTGCATTTCCTGTAGGTTTTGGACAGCCATGACACCATGGTAAATGATGTAGTCAGCTGTAGTCACTTGTGTAGTCAAGTGACTGAACCCTTGATGTCCATACTGACTGTAACAATGTTTTCTTATTCTAGGGGTTGTTTTGTTTTTAATCCGATATGATTTATTTGAGAATAAAGTGAGCAATTCACATTGATTCTGCTTCTATTCATAGTGCATTAGTCATGGCTTCTGCAGCAAGCCAAAGATAGAGAGCGCGCGAGAGAGAGCGACCCGCGTTGCTATGGCGACCGCTTGGGAGGCGGTTCCTTAAATCCCTACTTGAGAAAAGCACATATTGGATCAGGACCCTGTGCTGGTATGTTGTCACTCCAACCAACTGGTCGAGTGCGTAACCCCGAGTCCGTCTCTTATGATTTTCTACTGGATCTTGAAGTAGCGTGTGGTTTTTAGGGAAATACAGGAATATTTTGCTGGTCACTCGGGAGGATGAACTGGAATTCCGCTGGTAAGGATCTTAATGGTTGTGCGGGGAGGCTCTAGCGCAGGATTAAACATGACATAACTTGCCCACAGCAGCTAAGCTTATTAGCAACCCTGTCTATTGATGATTATATCTTTCATGCAATTGTATTAGACCACCGGCCGTTTTCCATAGTCAGCGTTAATGAGTGGGCAGTAAATGCAGTGTTTATAGTAACTGCTGTATCCTACAGTAACAGTCTCTGTTTGACTCACGCTCAGATTGCGTCCACTGCTTTAATAGGTAGCAGTGCATTACTTAATTACTCTGACTTTAACCAGTGCGCATTCCTCCATTCCCCGTGATTCAGTTTTACATCACTACAAACACTCTTCGTCGTCATCATCATCGTCATCATCGTATTCTACTTCATCTTTACAGTCATCTTCACTGCCATTATTGTCATCTTCATTTTCTTTCTTATCAGCATCATGTCCTTTATCAACATATCTTCATTATCTTTTTCCACTTCCAAGTAAAAAAATACTATAGCAATACTAGGATGTACAACATGGTATACAGTATTCATCCAGTGCCACGGTATTAATATTAATCATTATTACCATCTGATATATTCTTTTATACATAAATCATAAATGTCGGAACACATCCTATTTGTTTTCCTCAGTTTGTAAATTATTGTAATTATGATGGGGTACGGTTAGGTTAGGTTTAGGGTTGAGGGAAGATTTTGTAGCTATAATTGTCATACAATTGGTCTGCTTTTGGTTGTATAATGTATTGTATGCTGCAGCTGCACTGTAAAAAAAAATGTTGCTGCCTTAAATTTTTAAGTATAATCAACTTGGATGTTTAAGTAATTTCAACTTAAATTACATTAAACAGACTTTTAATATAACTGATAAAAAGTTATATGAAGCATGTTAAAGAAATGTAAAAACATATGTTGTCATAACTTATTGATCATATAATTTTTTATAATGTGCTATTTCATAGTTTGTAAGATTTGAAAGCAATATAATTTTGCCGTACACAATTTTCATACATAAAACATAAAATAAATTACTTGAAAAGATTGTTCTGTGACATCTACTCCACAGCGGGAGACGTAACTTGTGGTGTGTCTTTAGCCATTTCCTAAAGGTTGTGGAAGTCTTAGAAAGGGTCATCTCTGCATTTCTCTTTTTTATCCAACCAAAATCCAAAATTATAATGTTTTTGAATTACAACATTCACCATCTACCTTTTGAGCCTCAGTGTACATTACCTGCTAGTAACTCTAGTTGACTGTTTTCCTACTTGCACACAACTGATACTGAAAGACGAGACAAGTCACGTTTAGCATGTTTTCTTTGTGTTTGCATGAGTAAGACACAAAAAGAAGTTCCCCTAAGTGTTCCACATTATAGCATAATATAGATTATTTGCTGAGACTGAAATTTTTCACACAATCTCTGATGTAAAAATCATTAGTCTGATTAGGCTTAGTCTTCTTTAGCTTTGTTTCTAGCAGACTGTGTTTGTCTTTGTGACAGTTTGGCTCTCTCCACCTTGGGGCTGATTTCTCTTCACATCTTGATCATGTCGCCAGTCTACTCACCCCCCAAATTCACCACTGGCTCCACCCTCTTAAGCCCGTATAGTTCCTATGACCCCTGCGATCCCACCCTGGGATATATTGTCCGAGGTCAACCCCAGCTTTCGAGGTATGCTCCTTCCACCTCCCGCTACCTGAACCCCAGCCCTTGCCTCGCCCGAGGCGTCCCGTTCTTTCCTCAGGAGCCTGAACGTGGGCAAGCTGCACCCCATTCTGAATCCCACATTGGCCGCCGGAGTGAAAGCTACAGTAGGATGCAGGTTAAAGGTCAGATTCCCAGAATTAATTGGCAAAGGGGCCGTTCGCCTTCAAGGACTGGACATATCTGCACATCTCCGCTATCAAGACAACGCAGGTCGGTCAGTCAGTCAGACCTGATGCGGGAGCTTGCCACACTGGAGATCTGTGACCAAGGAGCAGTGTACACAGTCAAAGAGAGCATGATCAGGGGCCGGACAGATTACTCAGGGCCTCTCTACTGGAGCTCAGAGGTGAGTTCTGTACACTGACATTAAGCATTCAAATACTGGGTTCAACACAAGTTAAGCTCAATCGACAGCATTTGTGGCATAATGTTAATTACAACATACAATTCTTTTGACTTGCTTGGCAGCCAGTCCTGACTTGCATGGGAAAAAGGACGCATTAAAGTTAATAATGTCTTGATAAACTTTTATTATTACCAGTGCTCGAAGTTGGCCGCACCGGCACTTCTATATTTTAATCTCTAGCGTACCATTTCTCACATGTTGCCGGTACTTTGCCACTTAGAGTCAAAGCGTCAGTGCAAGCAGGCAGGGACATTGCTAGCGGGGCAATGGTAGCAATGCCCCCTCCTCCTCCCCGCAACCAAGGTACGCAATTTCAACCGAGGAGGAAACCCCTGGAACACGATTTCAACTGAGGGGGCCCAGCTACAACCTGCACCGGGAGTAGTAAAAAATTATATTGATTGATTGATTGATTGATTAATTCATTGATGTCTGTGTATTGTATGTCAATATACAGTAAGCCACTTTTTTCTGGTTCTGTGAGCATGGGATTGTTCACTTGGAAATACAGTATTGCAAAAATTATAATAAAAAGACTTTGAAGAAAAAAAGAAGCAGAAATCAATGTTACGGAGAAGCAATGGAGTGAATGCAGCCTTTTTTAATTTTTATTTAAAAGCAGATAATGAAGCTCATTTTATAAAAACTCTTACATTAGCTCATTTGGTAACTAACTGAACTATAAAGCTGTTTAAATCATAATTCAGGGTTTCCGTGGGTCTTAAAGGATTAGTTCACTTCAAAATGAAAATTTCCTGATATTTTACTCACCCCTATCTCATCCAAGATGTTCATGTCTTTCTTTCTTCAGTTGAAAAGAAATTAAGTTTTTTGAGGAAAACGTTCCAGGATTTTTCTTCACATAATGGTTTTCAATTTCAACCAACTGGTTGAAGGTCCAAATCAATGCAGTTTCAAAGGGCTCCAGAGGCTCTGGGCAATCCCAGATGAGGAATAGGGTCTTATCTAGTGAAACGATCGGCCATTTAAATACATTTTTAAAAAATGAATATACTTTTTAACCTAAATTACTCATCTTGCGCTGCTGTGCGACATACCAGTGATTGCACAATCACGTCGAAAACGTCACACTAGATGTAGGCGGAAGTACTGCCCCAAGTGAATGTGCGGGGACCTATACAAATGCCCTTTACCAAAAAACACTCTGCATCTTCAACTTCAAAATCGTCCAACATCGTTGTTTTTGTTTTTTTTTTTTTTTTTTGCTAAAGGGCTTTTGTATTAGTCATGTGCGCTTTGTAAACACGGGGGTGGTACTTCTGCCTACATCTAGTGTGACGTTTTTGACGTGATTGCACAATCACTGCCACGTCACAGAGCAGCGCAAGATGAGCAATTTAGGTTAAAAGGTATATTCAAATTACTCACCCTTCAGTTGTTCCAAACCCGCAAGGCTTTCTTCATATAAAGTGATCAAGTCTCTTCAGAAAATCTGGAATAAACTGCTTGATTTGTATGGATTAGTTTTAGGATCTCTCTATGAACTTTTTGAAGCGTCAAAGTGGAAGTTGCTTAGACTGTCAATGGAGGGACAGAAATCTTTCCGATTTCATTAAAAACATTTAAAAACATCTTCATTTTGTTGTTGCGAAGATGATTGAAAGTCAGTAAAATACCATTACCATTAAAAAAATTACAATTAAAGCAAAAATTAAAACAGAATGAACTATAAAACACTGCAAAAATTATGTTCTTCTTCAGGATTTTTGTTTTCCAGTAAAATATTCTAAACATCCTTAAATCAAGATTTAGCTTTTAGAACTTATTTGACATGCAAAATGAAGAAATTAAGTCTTGTTTTCTGAGAAACTGAATAAAATGAAGTGAATTGTTTTGCTTAAAACAAGAGCAAATATCTGTCAATGGGTATGAAAATTACTTACATTTGAATTAAGTTGATTTTTATTGGCAGATTTTAATCATAAAATCACAAGATTTCTCAAGATTTCTTATCTAAAACTTTTAGCTATTTTTTTTTTTTTTTTTTTTTGTAAAATTAATTAATTAAAAGGTTATGGAGATCTGTTGGAAATTGTATTTTCAAACTTTGAAGTGTCACTAATATAACATTATGTGCTTAGACATTTACATTTAGAGAACATATTGATGTATTATGTTCCTTCAATTTATTCCTTACATTTTCTTTAATTGGTCTTAAAAGGTCTTAAATTTACCTTCATAAAACCTGCAGAAACCCTGATAATTTTATGGCAGGGATGGGCAATTCCAGTCTTGGAGGGTCACTGTCAGAGTTTAGCACCATCTCAAATCAAACATATCTATAGTACATGTAATATTACATAATTTTGAAGACTGTGGTTATAGATTTTTTCAAGTGTTTTGATTAGGGATGGAGCTAAACTCTACAGGACAGTAGCCCTCCAGGACTGGACTTGCCAATGCCAACCCGCAGTTCTAGCCTAACAGCTATAATTAACAGCTCCTTGATGAGTTTAGTACTAAACAGTTTTAAACATGCAATGCAATGCATCCTTTTGTTTAAAAAAAAAAAAAAAAAACTAATTTGGATCATAGTTTACTAATAAATATAGACCTATTTCTAAACTGCCTGTTAACTCCAAGATTTTAGAGAAAGTGGTCTACTCACTGCTCTACTCATATTTGAATACTTTTAATATCTTAGACACATTCCAGTCTGCCTTTAGGACTTTTACAGCACCAAATCTGCTTTGCTTAGGTTACTAATGAAATATTATTATCTTTGGATCTCATATTGTTTTCGTTTTATTAGATCTAATCGTTGCTTTTGATACAATTGTCCATGAGATTCTTCAGTTTGCCTCATATTTAAAGGACAGGACAGTTGCTGTGAATCTAGAAGACTTTTCCTCCACACTAGTTCCTTTAGTATGTGGCGTTCCCTCAGGGATCGATTTTGGGACCGCTGCTGTTCCCTCAGACCTCGATTTTTCGGAAGTATAGTATTTCATACCATTGTTGCGCTGATTATCTTGCGCTGAATAATTACTGATTATTCTCCAATTAAATGAGAGTAAAAATTAGGTTTTGATTGTGGGTTCTCCCATGTCACCTACCTTTGGTGGTCAGCTAGGTTTCCTGTCCTTAATGCTTGAAGATCATGTAAAGAGTTTAGGGATAATTATGGACTCATCACTGGGGCTGTTGTTAAAGGTAGCTTTTTTTTCAAACTTGAGATCAATTGCCAAAGTCAAGCACTTTCTTTCTAGAAAGGATTTGGAAATTGTGGTCTCCCCCAGACTGCGTTAAGCCGCCTGCAGTTGGTGCAAAATGCAGCAGCAAGGGTTTTAATGGTGTACCTCGCTGTTATTTTGAATTGAAAGGAGATTGTGCTTTTAACGTGGTAGGTCCCAAAATTTTGAATAGTCTCCCATTCCACGTGAGGTCATCGTCATCAATTGCCACTTTCAGTCTTATTTAAAAACTCATTTATTTTCTTTAGCTTTTGAATAAGATGGGTTTACCATGTTGCATGTAATATTAAATCTCGTTTTTTTAATGACATTGTTGTAAAGCAGTTTTGTGCAACGTCTGTTGTTTGTAAATGTGCTATATAAATAAAGTTACTTGCTTCCTTGCTAGACCGAAAAGGTTAATAAGCAATTTTTCACAGTAAAATCATGTCAGCAAACATATTGTTTATGTCTTGTGATTACACTTTTGAAACAAAGAGTATTTTAATGTTAATGGTTTGTAGCTGCCTTACTTTAACCCAGATTTTTTTACTTTTCTATAAAGAAAATAAGGGAGGACTGGAAATAAGTTTTTTGTTGTAAACATTATGCCTTAAATACTTTCGATTGAGCTTAAATTGTATTTATATTCCTTTGATCTTCTTAACTGCCAGTATATTACTATCATCTCGGTTTAGAAGTACTTTGTGTTATGATACTGATTAAATTCTACCACATCTAGCATATAAAGTACACTCTAACACCTTCACTTCATACACTTGTGTAAGCACACTTGAGAATCAATTAGATCAATCAACACCATACTGCCCTAAATCTATTCCATGTGGTCTGTGTAATCTAGTAAACACATTAGATTAGATGTAAACACTAAGCACACGCATAGTACAAACTTTGTTCCTAATGAGTATACATTTAAGCCATGTTTTATCACAGTCGGTAGTTGTGATAAAATTGATATTGCATTTTAATAAAATATTCTATTTATTTCTTATGTTACAATAGGTATTATCTCAGTGATGCATCATGACTAGAATAAAGACGTTTGGACTACGGACACCTATATTAGCCCTGTAATACTCATATGTACTCACTAGAGTGCGCTGTTTTTCTCTTTTAATTAAATGTGCTGTGTTTAGCGCTGTGGGGCACAACAATAAGTATATTTGGTAATATCCTAGGTAAGATATGGAAATGCATAAATATGACAAGAGCAGCAAAACAAAAAAATCTACACATGCATTGTAGTACATAAATGTAAAAGAACCAATGGAAAGTACATGAACGATTGGTTTAAGTATATTTATGGATTTTTAAATCCAAAACTTTTAGTAGTATGTTTTTGTTTAATTTTGGTAGTATGTTTTTGTAGTGTAAGTTTTGCTAAAACATTTCCTTTTGTTGAAACTGCACTATTTGCAGTTATGCTTTTGACTGATTGATTTACACTGCAACTGAAAGTGTTCTATAAATGTATTAGTATTCAGCTGGTCACATGATCTCGACATGGCAGGGTAGCGTTAAATCATGGTCATGTAGAATACACAAGTTACACAACATTTTCTTGGCTACTGATGATTTCATTCATTTCATTTCATTTCACATGATTGGAGTCTTCAGTTCATGTGAGTTTATCATTTTCCAAAAGCACTATTTCCTTACGTGTGAAATTATTTTAAAGATCTTACAAATATTATTTGTTTTATACATAAGCATTGGCAACTACGCAGATCAGGCACAATATTATGACCACCTTCCTAATAATGTGTTGGTCCCCCTTTTGCTGCCAAACAGCCCTGACCCATCGAGGCATGGACTCGACTTGACCCCTGAAGGTGTGCTATGGTATCTGGCACCAAGATTTTAGCAGCAAATCCTTTAAGTCCTGTAAGTTGTGAGGTGTGGCCTCCATGGGTCAGACTTGTTTGTTCAGCACATCCCACAGATGACCAGCACATCCCACTCTGACCCAGTCGTTTGGTTACAGGTGATATACCTTTGTCTGTACCACTACCTTTCATAAAAAATGGGCCCCCATCTATAAGTTTTCCTAGCTTCCTTGGGGGACCCATTCACTCTACCCAATTGATTCTGTACCCCCAACTGTATTATTGGAATGTTTTAAGTGGTATTGTGAATAAACTCAAACTCAAAAAAAGATGCTTGGTTGGATTGAGGAATCTGAGATCTGGGGAATTTGGAGGCCAAGTCAGCACCTCATATTATATGTTGTTGAGCTCCTCAAACCATTCCTGAACCATTTTTGCTTTGTGGCAGGGTGCATTATCCTACTGAAAGCCACAGCCACCAGGGAATACCGTTTCCGTGAAAGGGTGTACATGGTCTGCAAAGTGGTACGTGTCAAAGTAACATCCACATCCACATCGATGGCAGGACCAAAGGACAGTGGTCAGCATTGGCAGCCCATGCGCAACAAACTGCGATGCACTGTGTATTGTGACACCTTTCTATCAGAACCAGCATTAACTTCTTGAGCTACAGTAGCTCGTCTGTTTGATCGGACCATACGGGCCAGCCTTCGCTCCCCACGTGCATCACTGAGCCTTGACTGCTCATGACCCTGTCACCAGTTCACCTCTGTTCCTTCCTTGGATCACTTTTGATAGATACTGACCACTGCAGACCGGGAACACCCCACAAGAGCTGCAGTTTTGAAGATGCTCTGACCCAGTCATTTAGCCATCATAATTTTGAGCTTGCCCATTTTTCCTGCTTCTAACACATCAACTTTCAGGACAAAATGTTCACTTGCTGCCTAATATATCCCACCCACTAACAGGTGCCGTGATGGAGATAATCAGTGTTAGTCACTTCACCTCTCAGTGGTCATAATGTTATGCCTGATCGTTGTATATTAGACTGGACATACAACAAACCATACAATAACTGATCCTTGATCAGGTCTCATAGACTCTGGCCTACCATAAATATCTTCCGATTACAACTAGTTTTGAGGTTACAACTTGTTCTGAGATTATTCATTTATCAGTTGACATTGTGCCACAATGATTGCTCTCATAGTGGGCCAGAGGTCTGTACAGTGCTGAATATAATTACTTGTTCACAGTAGCAAACCTGTATATCAGCACAATTTCATGTTGTTAGCTTGGACTTTGTCATTGTCAGGCCTATAGCGTATTGTCAGCCAAATCGGGGTGTTATAAAAATGTGCAATACCAGGTGCAGTTCTGCTGATCTCTGACTTAAGCTTATTTTCGTTCCCATTCTCCTCCGGTCATAACATAACCAAATGCTTTGAAAGTTAATCTTACCCTTTTTTACACATTTTTCAAACATCAATAGATTTCACTGTGCTAGAATGCATGTTTTTGTTTTTGTTTCTCCTCTTCTTCATTCCATTCCCATGGTCTTGTGGTCTTGGGAGAGGCTGTGAAAGAGATTGAGTGGTGTCTTTATGACCTGTCTCAATCCTCATGTTGACATTAAAGCTTTGTTGCCTGCCGTGTGTGTTAGGTTACATAAGTCTCTACAATCAGGTTCAGTGTTATTGTAAGGGTAAGCAGAGCGCTGCAGTACATGTACAGAGAGATAAGGCTCAGCATAATCTTAAATTAGTCTATTATTATCTAGCTTTATTATTTTGCAGTATCTTTTAATGGAGTCTTTATTTCATAATTTTATACAAGTTTTCTCAACTTTGTCAATTAGTTCTGAATTATTTGAATATAACAACTGCAGTTCTGAATGTTCTGTTTCCTACTCAGTATATTACAGATTTCACTAAGAGAATGAAACCACAATGTAAAAATTGGAAATTACCTTAGCCATTTTTTACCACGTAACGTTCATGTGAAGCACACACACACACACACACACACACACACACACACACACACACACACAAACAAAGAGATCGGAGATCACACTTGCAATTTCTTTATTATCAGAAATATACTGTACAGATGCAGATAATACACATGCACAGTCTCTCTACCTCTCTATGTAAATTATATTCACTAATATATATATATATATTAGTGAATATAATAGGCAAAAAGTAGTCCCAACTAAGTATTGAGTGCTGTACATGCTCATACTTTTCATGTTCATACTTTTCAGTTGGCCAAGATTTCTAAAAAACCTTTCTTTGCATCTTAAGTAATATTCAAATTATAATATTTGGGATTTTCCTTAGCTGTTAGTTATAATCATCAAAATTAAAAGAAACAAACATTTGAAATATATCAGTCTGTGTGTAATGAATGAATATAATATACAAGTTTCACTTTTTGAATTTTATTACAAAAAGTGTGATACACTTTTTCAACTTTTTGATGATATTCTAATTATATGACCAGATCACTAATAAATGTAAGCCTTATGCAGTGGACTAAAACTGTGTGACTCACTAACTACTTTCCAATTTTTTATGGATAAATTTTGTATTTCTCTGAATTTTCTTCTTTTTTTTTTTTTAAATGACGGCTTTGTTCCATTTTGTACAAAATAAAAGCATTTCAAAACAAACTTCCTGGTTAAATATTAAAGCACTAGTCTTATAAACCATATTTTGAATATTGACAAAATTATTCACAAATAATGCTTTTTCACTCAAAAACTGAGGTGCATGAGCTCAATCAATTAATGAGGCCTACAATCAATCAGTTCCAAAAATAAGTACAAAACCTGTCCTAACTGAAAGAAAACAAGTTGACAAAAATATTGAATCCAATATTTGGTGAAACAACAGCACAACAAGCAATTTTTAAAAGGCCAGTCAATTTTGACTGAAGGTGTTGCAGGGTTTTAATGTGTAATTAAACTCAAAATCAAAATCTTTTGTTTACCTGCACAAAATCACTCTCCAGAACATTTTCATTCACTGTTCCTTGCTGGTGGAACGATCTCCCCACCTCCATCCCGAAATGCTTAATCGCTGACAACATTCAAGACAGCTGAAAACTTATCTCTTCCGTGAGCACTTAACCTCATCTTTAAAAAAAATTCCTTAATTTTCCTCTATTCCCTTCCTATTATAGCTTATGCTACTCTAAGCAATGTCCGAAACATAGTATTTTGAGCACTATTTGACTGATCATTTCCTGTATTCCTCAGTTCTAAGTCACTTTGGATGAAAGCGTCTGCAAACTTAATAAGTGTAAATGTATCTTAAAATGCTGATAACCACCATGATAATACAGGGTAAAATAGAAAGCAACATGATGAATCAGAGAAGATGGTGCAACACACAGACACACTTGGTAACACACATGACTAAAATAATGCAATAAATATAAAATAAAAACAACCAAATAACATAAAATGTAACAAAAACACCCTAATGTAGATTTCTGATAGCAAAAATAAGAAATAAGAACTAAAGTATTTAAATAAAATGTAATAATTTGCCATGTGACAGAGACTTTAGGGATTGTCCTTTTAGTGTTTTTACTTTTAAAGTTTTACAAGTTTAAAGATGTTACCACATAAACAAAAAAACAACAATAGTTGAAACATTTTCATATTTCGTAAACTATCCCTTTTAAGAAAGAAAAAATAAAAGAAAAAATATCACAGTGCAATTTAGTCTACTACTGATGTTCTAAAAATCCCAGATCAAGAACCACAAGACAACCAAAGACCTTCATCACAGACTTTAAGCATTCACAGTAACAAAAACTATTAAAATACCACTATTGGGAGAAAGTCATGCCACTGAGTGAGGTGATCCATTTCTAATTTTGTCTTTGTTTCTGAAGAAAATGTTATCAGACTGCAACTCAAGTTCTATGACATTAGGTTCTCTCTTTGTGTGTGTGTGTGCGTGCGTGCGTGCGTGTGTATTTTTGTGAAATATCAGGACACAAATGTGTATAATAACATGGGAATGACATAGGTATTACAAGGAGAGGGTGACATTACCCATGTCCCCATTTTTCAAAAGGCTTATAAATCAGTTTTTTTTTTTTTTTTGGAGAAAGTAAAAATGTGCAGTTTCCTGTGATGGGTAGGTTTAGGGGTAGGGTTAGTGTAAGGGGATAGAAAATACGGTTTGTATGGTATAAAAACCATTATGCCTATGGAATATCCCCACAATTCACAAAAACAATGTGTGTGTGTGCTTAACCATATTTTGGGCATGAATTTGTATCCAGAAGGATACAAATAAAAATGGCATAAAAATAAAGTAAATACTGCTTTGTTTATTTTTTTATTTTCTTTTTAAATGCAGAAAGTGTTCTGTTAGGGTAGGGGTAGGATGGTCATAATATTTATAAAGGCAATAGAAGTCTGTGCAATGTCCCCATTTAGATACCTGAATTACCATGTGTTATAGAGATAAAGGTGGAGTGCAAGAGATAAAGGTTGAGTGAGTTTTTAAGTAGAACATCATAGTTCAGTCATTGGGAGAGTCTCATACTGATGCCACTCCTTTCACTCTCCCACGTCAAGTCAAAGCATGTGGTAGGTTCAGCTTCAGGATGTGTTGTACATACACACACATACACATAGACAGAAAATACACTCCTTTGCAAACTAAGAAATACTTAGCTATACGCCTGTGGTTTGTGATTGAAATTGCATGGGAACACATATTCTGTTCTGCATTCCAAATTACATGCGAATCACCTCCCGGGATCTGTGCCGATCGCTCACCATGACAACCAAACATGTCTGCACAAGTCACCAGAATGAGTCAACTCGCCTTATGAGCTTCATAAAAGGGCTGCTAGTAACAGGGTATATTACGTTGCCTGGGTATCGCTATGTGAATTTGCAGCTTACTGCGTGGCAGGAACATTGATCTTTGTCCTGTCTAAGATCAACTAATTGGGGAAGCATGTCAAGAACATATCATGCCTGGGTTATGTTTCAATCCAAAATCAAAAGAAATAAATAGGAATTGTATTACACAAAAAATAGCACAAAGCCTATATTTAGGACCATTAAGATGCTTTAATATATTTTTAATGACAATTAAAGTGTTCCCCCTTTTATATTTGTAATTGCAATGGTAGTTTTTTTCAAACTCAAACATGTCTGGACACATCGCAATGGTGATGTTTGGCTTATAGTAATTTTTGTGGTAAGTAGTAAGATTATTATAATTTTTTTAATTCAGCAAGGACGCATTAAATTATCTACAGTAAGGTGACAGTAAAAACATTTCAAAATAATTTCAAATATATGCTGTTCTTTTGACATTTCTCTTAATCCAAAAATGTATTACTGTTTAAAAATGCAATGTTTTCAAAACTGATAATAAGAAAAGTTTCTTGAGCTGCAAATGAGCATATTAATATTAAGACTGGAGTAATGATGCTGAAAATTCAAAATTTAAAATATATTCAAATAGAAAACAAGTATTTAAATTGTAGTAATATTTCACAACATTACTCCTTTTACTGTATTTATTAAATAAATGAAGATTTCTTTCAAAAACATTTGTAAAAATTTTACCATCTGTGCTAATAATTCTGTGATTTTAATATGAACTCAAACAAAACAACTCTAACATTTATTTGACATCTCTATCTCTGTATGCCAACAGCTGTTTCAGAGAAACATCTGTGATAGTTGAAACTTAAAATATTACTGAGTTCCATTATGTCTCTTGAGCTCTGAAGACAGCTATTAAAATCTCCTCTGGCTTTTTCTGCTATTAATGAATGGCTCTAGACTAGACGGTTTTACTGCTTTTGAAGTTTAATGAAAATGTTCCAAGTTTCGCAGAATGCGTGTTGCACAGAACTCATGTTAAACATAAAGTCAATGACCCATTACTTCCCCAAGAAAATGTTTTACCTACAGAAATATGCTATACTTATAAGCCTTGCTTTCCAAAATGTGACAACTGGAAGCTTGATACAATATATTTTACTTGACTTAGCTCCCTGTGGCATGGAAGTCATTTTGTCAGCTCCATTATTAGTAGAGCAAAGGTCTTAATAGAAGTAAAGGCTTTTGTCATAAGGTCTTTATTAGCGAAGGACTGAAAATTTGCTCATTTACAATTTGAAGGATTGTGAAGTAGTAAAGATCATGTTTATTACTCATGGCCCAGATAAGATGGTTTATTGCCAGACAGAGCAACTTTGTACTTTCATCTAAATTAGTGTCAAGGCCGTTTGGCTTATTTTGGCCCACAGTAAGAGCAGGTCTAGGGCCAGCTGTGTATTTTGCTGGGGATGAGCCATTTGAAGTGACAGTACAAGACTTCCCCTGATAAATTCCAGAGACAATGAGACTTCATACAGGCTGCACAAGCTGAGGGAAGCCATGGCTTGAATCACGTAGGCTTACTACAAATAAAGCCCCACTTACAGTTCTACAAAATGCAACAGCATAAACGTCTAGAATAGATTTAATGATCATGTGCATCTCCATGCTTGACAATTTTTCACCACATGACTTTATAGGCACAATTAGACTTCAAATTCAGCGTAAAATGTAAACCGATTAATGATTTGGGTTAATAACTCCAAAAACCTCAGCAGGATTCCTTCAAAGGAATCAAAACAGTCAGTGCTGTCGGATTCATTTCATTTTACGATCATAAATAAAGACACAAATGCAATGTTAGATTATGTTTCCTGTCTAAGCTTTGATTGGCTTAGCTGAAGGGACGTGATGAGATAACCCGGAGATCCAGAGATTCTGTGATGAGGAGTTCATCTCATCTCGCTCACATTCCACACAATCCAATAGATTTTTGTACTCTCTGGCTTGCATTATAGAACATACCTGCCAGATTCCTGACATGCCATGTGTCTGGATGACGTTAGTTAAGAGCATGTGTGTATATGGCTCATCATTTCTTCATCTGGTTGAGCAACAACTCAGTTGTACCTTCTCCTTTTATATGGCATATGAGAATCTTTTAAAAAAAACCTTCCATTAGGCCGAAAATATTTAAATATGTACAGACCTGATTAGAACTGCAGCTTTATATGATTCAAAGTATAATGTTAGAAGAGTCACTGTAATTGCTGCAATAGAACCACATTAGGGATGCACAATATGTTGGTACTATAGCTAAATAAGCGCTGAAAAGGTGTGGACACAGTTATTTTTGTGGCTGACCTTATTGCATATGTATTTGTAGGAGTTTCCCTTTCAGGCGCAAAATTTATGGGAGGAGAATAAATGAATAACGCAAGGTGATTTACAAAGGTTTGCGCTCGTCAATTTACTGGTGTTTGCGCCATTATTTACCACCCAAAAAAAAAGCGTATCTTAAACCAGACACTAATGGGTAGATTGCGCTGGTCATTATGGAAATGATCTGTCTGTGTTCATTAATTTGTGCGTCGTCAGTAGATCACGTGCAGAACTGTCCACTCTCATCGGCGCATTTATGGAATTGCGCTCTCGCACTAATTTTCCCTGTTTAGTAAATCTGGCCCATAATGTATTCCAGCCTTTAGGTGAGTAACCACCTAGTAAACATTCAGAACACCCTAATCAACCACCTGGCAAAGCCCTGACAACTGCATAACAAAGATCTAGCAAGCACCCAGAACACTCAAGCATCTTGGTGATGAGCTTTACATGAGTAAGCACGCTTCAAAGAATATATAAAATCATCACTTTTAGAATGCATTTTTTAAAACTGTTAAAAAATTAAAAAATTAAATTCTGCACTTTTTCTCCCACAGTCTTTGCAGAAATGTACAAAGTGCAAATTCTGTGTGATTCTTGTAATGGATTATACCAAAAACACACTGACTGCTTTTAAGTCACCAGTTATCTTTTGACTTCTATCATATCTTTATAATTTTATGGGAAAACCACCCATGACATGACTCTCTAAACTGATGGTACCGTTAAAAGATAGGTATGCAAGTATCCACCTCTGGGCCACATTTAGTGCACAGTGAGGAGCTTTGGTTTGCCACTACATAGGGCTCTACCTCTCCAGAGGTAACAAACACCTAATGGCACAGGATTAATTAGCCCCCTTGAGTAAACACTTCCGTTGAATCAGCACACAAGTGGATTAAGGATTACGGGAGTAACCTACAATTCTTTTCTATGAAAAAACAGCTATCTAGCCAAAGTATCCACATATATTTGTAATGATTGCCTTAATGCATGATGGCTTATTTTATTAGAATATATTTTGATCGCCTCCTTGATTTGTAATGAATATACTGTATACAGACCTGATTTTCTAGGAACCTCAGACTTGGTAATGCAACTAACCTGCCAACTAAGCCATCTCTGATTGCTCTGATAACATCAAAATTTGACCCGTTTCTAACCTATTGTCTCTGTCCCAAGCAGCTGTGTCTCTGTTGCCATTTCAGATTAATGATGTGGATAATTTTCAGTCCTCACAGCAGTGTGCTCATGGCTATAGGACATATTCAGGTAAAGTTTAGGGAAACACACTAATTAGAAGTCATGATTTAACCATAGGTGGGTTATAGACAGACTGTGTTTTTACTTACATTATGGTGTAACACACTCCCAGCACACACTGTGGTTGGCATGGCGATGATAAAATGTCCGGAGGGAACTAGAGGAAACATCAGAGACATGGGACAGAAAAGCATCAACAAAAGCCGTTGTCAGAGTTACCTAAGAAGAACAGTTGTGCATGCATGTGCTTCTTTTGCATGTGAGCCTTTGAATCTTTTTAAGTTTTGGGCTTTAAGTCTTTTTGCGTTCCCATAGCAAATACAAGGGTACACAATGTCTCTGCCTGTCTCAGTGTTCACTGTCCCACATATACTTACCGTTTTCTGTAATCCCTCTTATAACTCCAGCTGTCACTGAAAAACCTTTGATCCTCATGAAAACAGTGTTTGCATACAATGTGAAAAGTCATTTGCACAGTCATGTCTCAGTTGAAGCATGTCTATTCTACATATAAAAATACATGTAAATACAGCCTTTTTTTATTATTTTAATTTAATTTTTCATTATAAAACAAATGCAAGACATCACCAAAACACACACACACACAAAAAGGAACACAAATAGCTCAGATTTATATATAAAACAGGACTACACCATAATAAAACAGATCAGAAATTTAAAAACAATAAGGTATTTCAAAAAGATGAAGAGGGGAAAAAAGGGGTTCAATGTCTAGAGAGTTATTCAATTACAATATCCCTTGTAAAATAATAGGGTTATCCAAATAGTCTAGATATGGGGTCCAGACTTTATAAAACTGGCCTGTTTTTGATGCAATACATAGGCAAGTCAAGTTTACTATGGTATTTCATACACTATGGTAATTCAAAGTGCTTTACACAGAAAATGGAATTAAAATAATCACAAAATAAATGTAAGGAAAATTAAAACAGTTATAAAAGGAATTAAAAGAGATACAAAGATGATACAGCTATAAAAGGAATAAAAGAATAAAAACATACATCGAAAAACATTAAGTAAAACATTTCAAATTATTTTCCCCACTTGCTCTGGGACTTCCGCATATTGGTTGTCTCTTTCTCTGTGGATTTCTTTCGGCGCGCCTAAATAATTTGTTGAACGTCTCCAGCAGATCCGATCTTTCACCTAAAATTGGCCAGGCAGAGCTTACATAGGTAAGACACTCCAGGGGAATCAACTCAAAAATAATCTTATGCCAACCTTTAAGAGATGGAGATTTATCACTGATCCAATTAAGTAAATTGCAGTGACTTTAATCACTCTGGGAAAACAAACATTGGTTATTACCAGACCCAAACCAAATCAATTTGGTAGATTTCCACAGAATTGGGACACCTGTCATTTAACAAACTTATATGGATTCCCAGCCCCTTACATGTTTAAATATCACATATTTTGGCCTTTGTAATAATTCCAAATAATACTGCAGCACTCATTTTACCATATTTCAATCCATTCTGGAAAATTATGCAGATTTTCCCTGAAAATCAGTAGAGAACAATGTCCTACCGATTCTGCCCAGGGCCTGTGTCATGCTTTCTTTACATAACTAATAACTATCGGCTTTGTGGCTAAATATAACAAAGAATGCCTAACAATAAAGTTTCTGTTTAAAGCTCAACCCTATTCTAGTAAATTCCATGACTGACTATTACACACCTCAAACATGACATTGTTTATATTTCACAAGACAGTAGAGCCTGCATATTATATTTAAAACACGCTGAACCTGTTTACATGCAAAATATGCTATATTAATGTGAATTTATTGGTGATTTTCTGATTACAAATGCATCATTGGTCAGTCGTGGCCTAATGGTTTGAGAGTCAGACTGCTGGATGGGTTAAATGCAGAGGACAAATTCTGAGTATGGGTTACCATACTTGGCCTTCACATGTCACTTTCACTTTCACTTCATCATGTAAACACATTTTCCCAAACTCAATAACTCAGTTATGCAGTATTGCATAGTCACAGAGAAGACAATGTTAGAATGCATTACGATGAACTTGTGAACAAAATTTCAAAGAATCGAAAATTAGTACACAGATGGGCAACAGCATCATATTTTGCATTTAAATGCACTCGGGTGTTATTTTTATGGACATAAATTAGAATTAACATTCATTAAATGTTGCTCAAATTACTTGGCCGAATCACTAGCAGTAAAAGGCAAGAACCAGTACAGAAGTGTATTGTGGGGAAAACATGTATATCTTAGTTTATTTTGAATATTTTGAATAATGGTTATTAGTAATCTGTGGCTATATATTTACTAAGTTTATACTACGAGTGTTATATTGCTTTTATACAACAGTTAGATGGAACAAGTATTTAAATAAATAAGAAACAGCCATGGAGTGTCTTAAAAAAAACCCTCTTGTGTGCAGAACTACTTTCTTCCACTATGTATTCAAATCTCCAGTCGGCAGTTTAACAGATGAGCCCAAGCCTCTGTTACTAATTCGAAAATGTCACTTTGGAACTAGCAACGGTGTGATGTCTGTCAGTAGAGAAAATGTCATAAACAATAAAGCACATGAGACAGGATTAGCTAACTCCATCATCAAAATAGTAGTCCCAACACAATTCTACCCACAAACAGCAGCATGTGTAATGACATGGTACAACTGCAAGAAGTCAGTTACCACAGGTTTCCATGACTGATGTTGCTAGATGGCCATTTGGACAGTGTGTTTGAACACACCGTTGAACCTCTCTACAGCACCATAACCTGCCAGGTATAGTAGAAAAGGAAAGATGGTGATGAATATTCCTGCCTTCCACAAAAGCAGCGAAAGCAGCAGACATAAACTGAACACCATTATCAGTAACTATACTCAGTGGAATTCTGTGGCTGAAGACTGATGACAAAAACAAATCCACAGAATCCTGACAGTGTGAGTAAAGGAAGCCTCAGGCCATTTGCTGTAATAGTCAGTTCATATTAACAATCGTGTGTAGTGTGGGGTCAAATAATGCTAAAGCTGAGCTGTATGCTAGCAGTCGTTTTACTTTAGTCTGAACTTTGTTCAGCCTTCTTTTGACCCACTGAATCCATTTGGATCTTGTAGGCATGCATGCACTGAAGCTACAAAGGTGGCAAAATCAAGAATAAACTTACTGTACCACAACATGTAAGGAGTGCAAATTAGATTCATCAGAAGGTGCAGGAGCACTGATAATCACCTGTACACATGAATTATCAGGAAGAAGACCCTCTGCTGAAGCAGTATGACCTAAAAACATCAGGTTGGTTTGCCAAAAGCGACACTTGTCTTTATTGAGCTGCAAGCCAGCAGCTTCTAGTCCTTGTAAGACCGCTTGAAGTGCTTTGTCATGCATAGACATGTCATGTCCATGGATGATAATGTCGTCCAGGTAATTTTCAACCCCTGACAAGCCAGTCAAGTCAAGTCACCTTTATTTATATAGCGCTTTTAACAAGTTCAATTGTTTCAAAGCAGCTTCACATTGTTAACAGGAAAATAATGCAACAGAATTTGTACAGCCGTTCTGGTGAAATGGTGATGTTATCCAGCTAATTTCAAGTATCATATAGTGTCAATGCGGGCAGATTGGTAATATAGATGAAATTTAGGTGTTCCCAACTGAGCAAGCCAAAAGCCAGAGGCAACGGTGGCAAGGAACCAAAACTCCTTCAGGGACAGTTTTTTCATCCTTCAGGAGGATGTCATGTCGATACGGCATTTACGGGGGGAGTTTATTTGACACGCTCTCTGCAGACACTTCAGGGATGCGTTGGTCATGTCAGGGCGCAGGTCCACCATCTGATCTGGATACGGCCCGGATACGGCTGACTGCAGTAAACCTCGGGATAAACAGAGAGACTAACATTAGCGTAGATGCCATTCTTCTTATGATGTAACAAGTACATCAGGTGTTATGGGAAGTGTTCCCGGTTCTGGCTGACCTAGTTAATGCAGCCTAACAATCATTTACTCATTTGAATAATAGAAATTGATAATGTTTTATGTGTAAGCCATAGTAAAGAGATGCGTTTTCTGTCTAGATTTAAGCCAGTCAGGACAATGGTCATCATCTTCTGAAATGCAGTGGGTGCTGAAGCCAATGTGTAAGGAACACAACAAAAACAGAACAGTCCATCGTGAGTAATAAAGGCCAGGACTGTCCTCATGCAGCAGCACTTGGTAGTAAGCATTAGTCAGGTCGAAAACAGTAGAACCTTTTGTGTGGCACTGGAAAAGAGTCCGCAATCACTGCTTAATTTAGCTTTCTGAGGTCAATGCACATCCTAAATTTACCTGACTTTTTCTGCCTAACAACAATTAGTGACACCCACACAGAGGCACCAATGCGTTCTATCACCCCAGCTGCTTACAAGCGCTACAGCACTACAAACAGAGAGTGACAGACTGCTAAGTTTTTGGCGCACAAGTGTGACGGTTTCACCCAGCTTTACGTGGTGTATAAAGTTTTTCAGCACATCCAAACTCAGTTGACTCAGCAACAGTGCACTGAAAGACTGGCACAGGAGAAGAAGGCATTAAGGGGCAGGACTTGATTGACATTAGATCCCTCCCCATGAGTGATACCCCTTTGTCCACAATGAAAAACGTAGCAGGAACTGAGTGGCCATGTAGGGAAACGTTTGCTGACAAACATCCAACCACAGGATGTTGGTTTGGGCTTTTGAATACATCACAAGCCTGACTGTGGGTTACTGAAATGGCACAAATAAGTGCTATAGGGCAGGATAGATATGGAAAAAACAGTGTCAACCACCAAATCCACCATATAAGTCTGTGAGTCAGAAGTTGATAGTCACTGTGCTTGTAATGCTGGGAGTATGAGCTGAATATTCCATGTACATACAGTAATTTCTGGTAATTCAATTTAACTGACCTGTGTATTTGATTGCTGTGTATTTGATCAGAGATGGCAAATGTACACACATCCTTCACTCAAGTAGAAGTACAGATACCTATGTTTAAAAGACTCAAAAGTTTCACTTAAGTTAAAGTAACAAAGTATGGGCTCTGACATATACATAAGTAAAAAGTAGTCATTACTACTACCTGTTTTAGTGTCACACTGGTAACTGGACCTCACATCATATTAATACATTAATACAAAAGGCTGAACTACCACCATGTAGAACACAAGAAAAGATTAAGCTGACAAAAAACTATTTGCCATCACCTAGGGCACATCCTAAGACTGTAGGGTGATTCCGTCTCTTTTCCTTCGGAAACAACTCAAAATTATTATGACACTTTAAAATGACAAAATTGGGGTGAGTTATACTGGAAATTTTATTGAAATGCAAACATTATAGTTAGAATATCTATATATATAATATATATATATATATATATATATATATATATATATATATATATATATATATATATATATATATATCATTATATAGAAATAAAATTATAGTGCAAGCATAATTTACACTTCACCTGGTTTACCGGTTCTACAGCATATGGAATCAGCGTTTTTGAATTGAGTAAATGGGTTGAGTAAATTGAGAACTCGCTCTTAAAGACAGTTCCTTCTACAAAACATGTAAGGGGATGGCAGTAGTGATTTACATTGGATACAAGCGAAAGTGAGCATGCAGTGTAATCATGCAGAGTGAGTGAAATTAGATTGTTTCACTTCCAAGCAGCGGAATGCCGCCTTCATGCGATGCACATAGAATAAACCCAAGTGTCGTTCACTGTTCTGCGCATAATAGCAACAGATTAATAAAAACTCAATATATTGACCCACGTTCTGTTTTCTGTCATGCACCATGCATGTTTGTGATGAGCGCAAATGCACCAGGGTTCAATAAAAATTTCGTTTTTAAAATCATGTAGTAACTTTTAAATTATGTAATTATGTTACTACAATTTGTTTTTTGAAAACATAAACATTTAATCAGTTAGCTGTGCATTAAATTATTTTAATGCACAGAACCACCCCAACGCAAAGCGGAGGGTGGTTGCCTCCAAGGAGTCAATTCAGATTGTTTAAAGCACAGCTAGCTCTGGATTATTCCGCTTATACCATGGTCATTTGCCAGCATTGACAACTTATAGGGATAGTTCACCCCAAAACCCATTAATTACTCACCCTCATGTCATTCCAAACCCATAAGACTTGTTCATCTTCAGAACACAAAGATCTTTTTGATGAAATCTGAGAGCTTTCTGTCCCTTTGACACTTAAAAAATTCATAAAGAGATTGTAAAACTAATCCATATGAATTGAGTGGTTTAGTCCAAAATTATCTGAAGAGACACAATCACTTTAAGATTGAATTTAGGCTTTTATTCACACATAAACATTCATCAACTCACACACCAGTTATGGTAAACGGAAGCTCAAGCATGCTTGCTTGACGTGCAAGAACCAATGAGGTTCATTCTCATGGTCATTCTTGAAACACTGATTGAGTGATTTTGTGATATATTTTAATAAGTTGTACTGTTTCTGTCAACATACCTTCTGATGTTCATTCTTGTTTAATTTGTGCTGTAACTAGTAGTAAAGTGGAAAAGATGATCAGTTTACATGCACGCCACGCTGCTGCTTTGCTTGAACTGAGGCGCTACATCAATCTGTCGTGCCAAATGAATTATAAAATTGACAATTTGCTTAATTAAGCATTAAGCTTAATGTAATGTATTGGATAAGAGGACTTAAAAACAAATAGATTTTTGGTATTTTAGAATCGATGTCGGTTCATAAAAATTATTAAAATTGGAAAAAAAAATTACCCATCCCCACTGACAACCATCCAGAACATCCTAGCAGCAGCTGAGCAACAAGCTAAAAAACATTCAGAGTACCTCGGTAACTACCAACTGTAACAACCATCCAGAAGAACTAGCATGTGCATGGCAATATGCTAAAAACCACTAAGAACACTCCAGCCACAAAGCTAGACCATGGCCATGAAGAATAATATGGGATATAAATAGATAATGCAATAGATTTCCATCATTCATTTGGTTAATAACCAATCATGTTTTACAGCACACTATTCATGCATGAGTAGGAATCAAGAGAGGACTTCAGTAACAAAAACAAGCTGGCCATGATATACTCTTGGCCAGGAGCCATTTGCAAGATATTCAGATTGGAAATAAGAATGCTTTATGGGTTACATGCATTCTAAGAACAAGAGAAGGGTCAGTTCTGGCTTGACTTTCTTGGATGCTCTAAATGTGTTACGTGGTACTATGAATTCATTAACCAGCAGCACCAATGTGCATGTTGCTCATTACACAGAACCCACAGTGATTGTAGTTTAACTTTGTGGTTATGTATAAGTTCTGAGAAGTCAGATTTCCATCAGAAATTTGAACCGTTTCTAATTATGAAATAAAAAAAGAATGTGTGTGTTTGTGAGCGTCTGCAAATGCTTGTTTGTGCATGATAGTGATATCTGTCGTGACCCTTTGTCAAGTTAGTGGCATGCATACCAGGGACCCTTCAGTGTTTGACCTGTCTGTAGTCAGTGGAACCTAAGACGCACACACGTGCATATTTTGCATACAGTACATTACAAAACCATGACACACAACATGCTCAGGGAACACAACTGTGTACCTTTACAAAAAGTAAATTTTATTAAGTACGCTTAAGTAAATTTCAAGTATTATGAATATGCTACTTTAGTATACCAATATCAATGAACTAGAAGTATACTTGTACTACTTGGGACTAAATTGGCCCACTTTTTAGTGCATAAAAGTATACTTTTATGTGTAACAGTAGTAAACTGAGTACACAACTGGTTTATAACAAAGTTTTTCGTTTGTACTGCAACTAAGTGAACTAGTTTACTATTCAAATACTTGTAACACTTTTTTAGTTTATGAAAGTACACTTTAAAGTATACTCTCAGTAAACTACTAGTTTAGTTTTATACTTGTAAGTGAACAGAACATCTTTATGTTTAAGTGAACTTTAAGTGAACATAACATCATACTAATTGTTTACTATGTATATATTATTTTTGCACTTTAAGTACTTTGTTCCTATTTAGGCATTAATTTGTTATACTTGAAATATACCTTTAACTGTAATTTAACTCTTTCCCTTTTAAAAACATTTTATTCTAGCTTCATGCATCATTTTTTAGCAACACTTGAGTGTTGGAAAGTTTCATAAAAAGCAACATTTTAAACAAAAAGCTGGAAAAAGTATTTTTGTCAAAGACTACGTCCGGATTGGATTCAGAACGATGATCAAAACATAGATGGAGTACATTGAGCCCATCAACACCCCCAAAGCTTCACAGTCGTTTCCTCTTCATGGGTTTGACATTTCATTGCGTTATTTTACATTTGCGTAATGGGTTAGGGTTTTTATAAAACCAAGAATTCCAGTGCACTATTTAACCATGCACTAGACAGTATACAGTGGTGGACAGAATTATTGGCACCCTTGGTAAATATGATCAAAGATGGCTGTAAAAATAAATCTGCATTGTTTATCCTTTTGATCTATCATTCAAAAAAATTGCAAAAACCTAACCTTTCATTGAAGTAAAATAATTAAAAGTGGGGCTAAATTACATTATGAAATAAATATTTTTCTCCAAAACACGTTGGCCATAATTATTGGCACCCTTTTATTAAATACTTTTTGCAACCCCCTTTTTCCAAGACAACAACTCTGAGTCTTCTCCTATAATGCCTGATGAGTTTGGAAAACACCTGACAAGAGATCAGGGACCATTCCTCCATACAGAATCTCTCCAGAGCCTTCAGATTCCCAGCTCCATGTTGGTGATTCTTCTCTTCAGTTCACCGTACTCATTTTCTATAGGGTTCAGGTCAGGGAACTGGGATAGTCATGGCAGAAGCTTAATTTTGTGATACATTTGTGTGTTGATTTTGATGTTTGTTTTGGATTGATGTCCTGATGGAAGATCCAACCACAGCCCATTATAAGATTTGTAGCAGAGGCCGTCAAGTTTAGATTTTTTTATCTGTTGGTATCTGCTACAATCCATGATACCATGTATCTGTCTAGGACCTCCAGAAAAAAAAATAGGCCCACAACATTAAAGATCCAGCAGTATTTTTAACCGTGTACATGGCCAAAAAGCTCTTATTATAGTTTCATCTGACCACAGAACCAGGTCCCGTTTGAATTTCCAGTCGTGTCTGACAACTGAATATGCTGGAGTTTGTTTCTGGATGAGCAAGAAGGATTTTTCTTGAAACCCTCCCAAACAACATGTGGTGATGTACGGGTTGTTTGATGTTTTTTTTTTGTTTTTTTTTAGGCTTTCTGACTCCAAGACTCAATTAATCGCTGCGATTCTCCATCTATGATCCTTGGAGAGTCTTTGTCCACTCAAACTCTCCTCCTCGTGTGAATTAGGACAATATAGACACACGTCCTCTTCCAGGCAGATTCATAACATCTTTAGTTGATTTGAATTGCTTAATAATTGCCCTGATGGTGGAAATAGGATTTGTCAATGCTTTAGCTATTTTCCTACAGCCACTTTCTATTTTGTGAAGCTCAACAATCTTTTGCTGCACATCAGAAATACAAACCCAATTCCAAAAAAGTTGGGACACTGTACAAACTGTGAATAAAAACAGAATTCAATGATGTGGGAGTTTCAAATTTAAATGTTTTATTCAGAATACAACATAGATGACATATCAAATATTTAAATTGAGAAAACACATCTCAAAAAAGTTGGGACAAGGCCATGTTTACCACTGTGTGGCATTCCCTCTTCTTTTTATAACAGTCTGCAAACGTCTGGGAACAAGTTGCTCAAGTTTAGGTATAGGAATGTTGTCCTGTGTGGTCTGGCATTGTCATGTTGGAAAATGCAAGGTCTTCCCTGAAAGAGACGACGTCTGGATGGGAGCATATGTTGTTCTAGAACTTGGATATACCTTTCAGCATTGATGGTGCCTTTCCAGATGTATAAGCTGCCCATGCCACACGCACTCATGCAACCCCATCCCATCAGAGATGCAGGCTTCTGAACTGAGCGTTGATAACAACTTGGGTTGTCCTTGTCCTCTTTAGTCCGGATGACACGCGTCCCAGTTTTCCAAAAAGAACTTCAAATTTTGATTCGTCTGACCACAGAACAGTTTTCCACTTTGCCACAGTCCATTTTAAATGAGCCTTGGCCCAGAGAAAACGCCTGCGCTTCTGGATCATGTTTAGATATAGCTTCTTTTTTGACCTATAGAGTTTTAGCCGGCAACGGCGAATGGCACGGTGGATTGTGTTCACCGACAATGTTTTCTGGAAGTATTCCTGAGCCCATGTTGTGATTTCCATTACAGTAGCATTCCTGTATGTGATGCAGTGCCGTCTAAGGGCCCGAAGATCACGGGCATCCAGTATGGTTTTCCGGCCTTGAAAGATGTAAAAAAAATGGCAGGGTGATATTGAACTATGATAACTCCTGATGTCATAATGAAGAGCAAATTACATTTTTAAAAAGGAAAATCTTATTAATCAGTTTGTCGTAATCCTTTTTGTTTTTTTTTCAAAAAAATAAAACTGTTAAACTAATCAAAACTAAACTGCTTTACTGCTTATTAATACTTGAACATAGTTGAACATAGCCTATTGAACCATCATCATGTGGAATAACCAATATGTAGAAACATACAGAAAAACAAAATGAAACTGTGACTAGATTTTTATGACAAGGCTGAGACTGTAAAATGTAAAAATACAAAATAAAGGAGCTTCCACATGCATATACCATGTGGAAGAATACATACCGTAATTAAATACCGTAATTGTGTGAATATGCCACTCTTTATTTTATTTAATTTGTGGGCAAAATATCTATTCCCTAATAAAACAAGTAAACAAATTAGTACAATGTGGCCACAAATTCTTCTTCATGGCCACAATATTTATTTTTTCCCCTTCATATCATGTGTGGAGCTTCATTAAAATAGATGTAAAAACATAGATATTATATTATAACAATATGTATTATACTATATAATATTAATTGGGCTGTCAAAATGAACGCTTACATTTATTATTATTATTATTATTATTACTACTTTTTGTTTTTGTTTTTCTGTTTAACACATTGCTAATATTTAACGTAATTAACACAGCATCCGCTTTGTCCTTGCATCCTTTGACTAGGGATGGGTGGATCGATACAAAAGTATTGATACTTCTGATACTTTTTGTGTTTTAAACCATATTTTAAAAAGGTTTTTCCTTTTTTTCCTCACTAAACCAGGCATGTGTTGTGGTTGGTATGAGTGTGATTAAATTCAAGGCTGTTAAGTGACTTGTTAAGTGCTGTTAAGTGCTGCTCTGCCTGTTGTGTTTTAGTGTACCGTTTGAATAATTTAGAGGTCACTGTGATGTTTTTCGTGTTGTGATATGTCTGTGTGTGTTGGAAGTGTTTAGAGGTCAGTGTGATGTTTTGGTCTATTTTTGACTGGTGGGTTCAAAATGAGTCACTGCAGTGGTTCTGGTGACATCACTGTCTGCGTCGAGGGCTGCTGCTTATGATAGACTCAAACACAAGCAGTCTTTCTATTTTTCTCTTCTGTCATGCACCTGTGTGAATAGATGATTTGTGAACAGTGGCAGAATTGAGAAGATGTGCTTTTTGCTGTCCTCTGGTATCTTTCCACAAACACTAGAACTCTTCCGTGCTGACTTAACACTTTGTCTACTAACCTTAACCGTCTTCAGGACCTCTGAGAGTTAATAATTAAGTTAGAGGTCAATTACTAAGAATGTTAGACAAGGGCTCACGCCCAATCATTCTCACTTATTCTGGGCTTAAATCCTCCATCATGCTAGGCTCCACTGGTTCCCTGAGAGCAGTGACCTCTGTGTCAGTCTAACTGTGGAGGTCTGTTGTGCAACAGCCCTGCATGCTGATTAGCTCAGTTATGTAAACACCAGTCATTCATGGCATGTGTACTGCTTCTGTAGGTTAGGTTATATACTTATGAAAGGCACTTAATTCCACTCCAGATAGAATAGATAGAATGCTGCCCAATCAATGCTTATTTCCAATAAGGAATCCCAGGAAGTGTTACTTGTTTCCTTTCTGTACACCACTAATCATCTTTATATATATATATATATATATATATATATATATATATATATATATATATATATATATATATATATATATATATATATATATATATATATATACACACTCACCTAAAGGATTATTAGGAACACCATACTAATACTGTGTTTGACCCCTTTCAAGATTCAAGATTCAAGAGTTTTATTTGTCACATACACAGTTATATACAGAATATACAACCAGCAGTGAAATGTAAACAGGTCTGCTCCATGGACAGTGCAAATTCACAGTTAAAAACACAAGGAGGAAATTATAATAGAAATAGAATAAAAAAGTACTATATATACATCTGTAGAATTATAAATAAATCAAGTAGAAAAAAATATATATAAATAAAGAAGTGGAATAAAATAAGTGAAATAAACTGCAATGAGTAAACTGTAGACATATAAATATGTGGTTAACAGAAATGTACAAAGTATAATGTGTAAACAGGTTTATAACAGGTTGTTACACAGTACTCGCCTTCAGAACTGCCTTAATTCTACGTGGCATTGATTCAACAAGGTGCTGAAAGCATTCTTTAGAAATGTTGGCCCATATTGATAGGATAGCATCTTGCAGTTGATGGAAATTTGTGGGATGCACATCCAGGGCACGAAGCTCCCGTTCCACCACATCCCAAAGATGCTCTATTGGGTTGAGATCTGGTGACTGTGGGGGCCATTTTAGTACAGTGAACTCATTGTCATGTTCAAGAAACCAATTTGAAATGATTCGAGCTTTGTGACATGGTGCATTATCCTGCTGGAAGTAACCATCAGAGAATGGGTACATGGTGGTCATAAAGGGATGGACATGGTCAGAAACGATGCTCAGGTAGGCCGTGGCATTTAAACGATTCCCAATTGGCACTAAGGGGCCTAAAGTGTGCTAAGGAAACATCCCCCACACCATTACACCACCACCACCACCAGCCTGCACAGTGGTAACAAGGCATGATGGATCCATGTTCTCATTCTGTTTACGCCAAATTCTGACTCTACTATCTGAATGTCTCAACAGAAATCGAAACTCATCAGACCAGGCAACATTTTTCCAGTCTTCAACTGTCCAATTTTGGTGAGCTCATGCAAATTGTAGCTTCTTTTTCCTATTTGTAGTGGAGATGAGTGGTACCCGGTGGGGTCTTCTGCTGTTGTAGCCCATCCGCCTCAAGGTTGTGCATGTTGTGGCTTCACAAATGCTTTGCTGCATACCTCGGTTGTAACGAGTGGTTATTTCAGTCAAAGTTGCTCTTCTATCAGCTTGAATCATTCGACCAATTCTCCTCTGACCTCTAGCATCAACAAGGCATTTTCGCCCACAGGACTGCCGCATACTGGATGTTTTTCCCTTTTCACACCAATGTTTGTAAACCCTAGAAATGGTTGTATGTGAAAATCCCAGTAACTGAGCAGATTGTGAAATACTCAGACCGGCCCGTCTGGCACCAACAACCATGCCACGCTCAAAACTGCTTAAATCACCTTTCTTTCCCATTCTGACATTCAGTTTGGAGTTCAGGAGATTGTCTTGACCAGGACCACACCCCTAAATGCATTGAAGCAACTGCCATGTGATTGGTTGATTAGATAATTGCATTCATGAGAAATTGAACAGCTGTTCCTAATAATCCTTTAGGTGAGTGTATTTATATTTAGATGTCCTAGCTAGACAATTTAATGTTTTTACGTCATCCTGGTGTGCAAAAAAAATGTAAATATTAATGGGAATATACTTCAGAAATATTTTACTAAAATTCCAGGGGTGCCAATAATTGTGGCCAACGTGCTTTTTTAAATGATAGATCAAAAGGATAAACAATGCAGATTTATTTTTACAGCCATCTTTGATAATATTTACCAGGGGTGCCAATAATTCTGACCACCACTGTATATTAAAAGAAGAAATTTGGGGGTGAAATGAGACATTTTGAGATGTTTTCATGTGATTCAGCCAGTAAATCTGAATCTGTCACAGTCAAAGGGAGTTACTTTATGTGTAGATGCCCTATGTTGTTATTATGTGGTCTCTCTGAAGGTACACTCTCCTTTTGTGCTCATGTGTCACTCTGGTTTGTTTATATAGCCTGTTATTCAGATATCTACAAAACAGACATCCCCTCTGATTCACTTTGAGTGTGTCTTTCTCACATAAGCACATCTGTTGGTTGTGGCAGTGAGATGGCGATGCTTTGGCATGTCCATCACTGATGATGATGTGGATTGTGGCTGGCATGAATATAAGGCTCAGCACACAGCTTCAAACAGCTCTTATATAAGCTCGAATCAGAGTGTGTTTCATAAGATGAATGCAATTATTTGCACAGAATAGGCCAGCTCTGCCATGCTTTAGATGGTTCTTACATAATAGGCTGGTGAAAAGACTCAAGAGAGCTTTAGAGAAATACCACTAGGGCTTTTGCCATTGTTCCCACACAAATCGCCCTACAGCTGCTTCTGGGTCACTGGTCTGCTGGGCCTTTTAGTGTGGAGCAATTTAGGGTGAGGTAATAGGGTCACTGGAGGATAGATTTAGAGTAATGTTAGTAACAGTATTGAGTCATGAAACTACAACAACCACATCACACAAAACCTTCTCTATTACATCATATTAAGTAGAAAATGCCCTTTTATTCAAATGAAAAGTAAAATTTAAGGTTGCAATAAACAATATTTAAATGCTAAACTATAATAATATAATATAATACTAGCAAATAATGCTTAAACAAGCGAAAATAAATACCTTGAAAAGAACTGTACAGTTCATTCAGGCATTCTAGTAGGGGCAGTGAATGACTTCTTCAACATTTAACTGTACACTTTGTTGCACCTGAGCTATCTAAAGAGTAGCTTGAATAGCCATGCTTTATAAATGAGCAATGGGACGCCCTGTAGTCGGTCATGATTAGCCTATAATGCAAAATCCTTTATGTAGTCTCATTTTAGCCAGTGAGCAATACACTGAGTCAAGTGTCTGACTTATAGGAGAAAATTCTGGGATGATATAGACACAAAACCAGAAGATGTATTTCAGATAGCAAAAATATGTATTCAAAGACTGATTCAAATGACAGTAAAATTTACCAATCATATCGTCAACCCCAGCAAATATTTATAAGTAATACCCCTGGATCATAGCATCAACCAAGAAGCAAAATAATTATTGCTGGAATTGGAAGTTATTTCAAATCAAATAGGCCACCTTGCCAACTGATTTTACTCTTACAACTTACCAACTCAGAGACAATTTTGCACAAGTGCTTTAATAAAATGTGCATAATAGTTAGATTTTTCCCAAATTAACTGTAGCTACATTTATTACGGTCCATACATTTGAATAGGTACCAATAGCTGTACCTAATACCTAAGCTATATTTTAATAATATTATTTATTATCAACATTGCTTGTTTGATGGTGGGTTCCAAAATGTCACGATCGCTGTTCACTATATGATGCGCAAGTGTCTGTGTCAGCTTACATTACATTTTGTATTTATGTATTAGGATGTAGGACCCATTAGTATGTCTGACGTTTTGCAACCGGATGGGGGTGTATGTCTGACGTTTTGCAACCTGGACAGTTGTCAGCATATACCGCTGAAGTACACACACTGTGTGATGATACAATTATTTGTAACTCTTTTTCTTATTTTGGTGATAACACCCACTCTTGCTGTGTGGTGTTTGCTTGTTGCATTTCTAAGGCTGCAGCTTCTTAAAGGGTTAGTTCACACAAAAATTAAAATTCTGTCATCGTTTACTCACCCTCATATCGTTCCAAACCCGTAAAACGTATCTGACTACACGGACATGCTCTGGTTGTGTTCAGTGCTGCTGTCACAGATGAATGGGAAGGTCTTGTCCTCTGCTGGGTGACGTCAGGAGAGCATGAGGTGTTTGGTGACGTCTCTCTCGTGCCGAGGGGGCGTGTGCTCGCCCGAGTAAAATCAAACAGCACTCGGACTTTTCCATTATTCCTCTGCTGATATCTGGCATTCAGCGCTCGCGCAACCGGACTACAACCGGCTGAATACAGAACACCTGTACGGAATATCTAAACGCGAGTCGATTTAGTTCAATTCTCTATCTCTGTATTGCAATATTTATTGTATGCGACCTGCGCGCTTCGCCCGCATTATTCATGAATGTTGAGCTCTCGTGAGCCCAAGGGCATAAACTGAGCACAGTGCATGGCAAGAATATCACCTGAGGAATAGCCTACAAGGGACCACCAGAAGACTGCATGAAAAAGAGGATCTTTACTGATACGCAGGAATACAGTGACTTTGGTGTTAAGCCATATTAAGACATTGCGCCGTTTATTCCGCTAGTTTTCTCCAGTCATAATGCCGAGTATACGACAGTCGTACACGGTCACTGTCCCAGAGGAACCGCCGGCTTCAGCTTTCCCCTTTATCAAACAGGATATGCGAAGAAAAAGTCCGACGATGTCTCGCTCTATGCTAGTGTCCACGTTTGTGGGGCTTCTTATTAACCAGGCAAAGGTAAGCCTAACTCACAGCTCGCAAGTTATCATCTCCACACTTTATGTATACTGCGTCTAAAATAGAGGTGAAACTCGTTAACCATCAGAGGAAATATTTGGGAATATTGTGGCTATGAAATTGAACATTCAATATAGTACAACTAACTGTTACAGCACTCAAAAACTCTGTTGCAGTCATGCAGACTATTACATGTCAACTGTTTTCTCATCCTCAAATGGTAGACCGTAGTTTGCTAGCAAGTGTAAAATCACTGTGAATCAGATGTGCTTATTTTCTGAAAATCAAATCCCAACAAAAATATGCATATTGTTGGGGCTTTGTGAACTTCATCACATCAGCATGGAAGCTCAATATGTCCTCACAATATTGAATTGTTTTTGATATTAGTTATGTCAGGAAGTGGTGGATTGGGATATCAACACAGCTGCTTTGCAATTTAGAAACCCCTGAGGTGATAACAACAGATTTTAGGAAAGTACAAAATATAAATAAACAAAAACTGCTCGACTAAAGAAAGACAATCGAGAGACATCCCAAATGTGCTGGGGGTGAGAAACACCATTGAGTTGAGTCTAATTGATGGAGATATGAGGAAAGCGTGTACCTGAACAATAAGCAACAGTTATGTATGTATTTTCATAATTAAAAATTATGTATTCAGCCCTGTTAATTCAGCCCTGTGTGTGTGTGTGTGTGTGTGTGTGTGTGTGTGTGTGTGTGTGTATATATATATATATATATATATATATATATATATATATATATATATATATATATATATCCAGGGACCAAGTCTAACTCACTTTAGAAAATATGCATATTTCTTGTATTAGCATTTAAAGTTGACCAGACCTCCCAACATAAGCACATGTACAGATGCTGGCTGCTATCTCTGACCTTGCCAAGTGACCAGCCTTCTCGCGTCCTGAAATGTCAGTTTTTACTTCAGCGTGTTTTTAAACTGCCTGTTTAATAAGGAAGCTTTACGTTTGTCGCGTCGGTACCAGTGCCTGTAATATACAAATAATGTAAATGTTCGTAGCAAGGACTGTTACGTAACGCCGGTCATTGTTTAGTTGCGTTTTAAGCCGCTGGCTTTGCGTTGAGCGAATGACGCCATCTACCTGCGCAGCTGTTGCGGCGCATTATTCATTGAGGAGTCTGGGGACATTTTAGGCACTGTAAATTATAGTGTTAAATGAAAACGGATAATAGTGAGTCATCTGTGATGTAGTTCAGGCTACATAACTTGAGGCATGTCACCACCTCTTTGTGTAGTACATGTTTAGTTGATCCTTCTAAATTACACATTTGAACCATATATGACCCTGGACCACAAAACCAGTCATAAGTGTCCATTTTTTTACAATAAATAATTTTTCCATTGACATATAGTTTATTAGGATCATACAATATTTGGCAGAGATACAACTATTTGAATATCTGGAATCTGAGGGTGCAAAAAAAAAAAAAATCTAAATATTGAGAAAATTGCCTTTAAAGTTTTCCAAAGTCCTTAGCAATGCATATTACTACTAATAATACATTCTTGATATATTTACGGTAGGAAATTTTACAAAATATCTTCATGGAACATGATCGTTGCTTAATATTCTAATGATTTTTGCCATAAAGGAAAATCAATATTTTTGCCTCTTACAATGTATTGTTGGCTATTGCCACAAATATACCTGTGCAACTTATGACTGGTTTTGTGGTCCAGGGTCACATACTTAGTCCAGAAAGGCAAAATGTTTGAATGTCTACGTCTCTTTTTTTCTGTGCTAGATTTATGCCGGGCTACACATTCATACCCATTACTGAGCTAAATTCCATAGGCTATGTTAAACAAATGTTGTTGTCAAATTGTGAATATAGCACATAGATATTTTGTTGTTACATCTTTCAGTGCCAACGACCCCAAATATGCTGTTCCCCTTTAATATATGACAGCTTTACATTTTTATGTATGAGTAAAAAGAAATGATTGAGATATCTTAAAATATTTAAATTTTATTAACATTTTTAACCTAATATTAGAGTACTGTTAGATGTAAAATAGCATTATAAATGTGTTATTTCTTACACAATAAATACAGTTGCAAAGCAGATTTAACCTTGTCGAGTACATACTCTTAAAAAGAATGTTCCAAGGAAGGAGAGATGAAAACCTGTTGTATTATAAACAAAATGATATGCATTATAATTATTATTATTTGCAAATTATATATATAACATTTGTTTTTATGTGTTAGTGTTCAAACTATTGCTGTAAACAGATTAATTATGATTGGTCTAATGATTTCTGATGTCTTAGAAAGAAGAATGAAAAATTATATCGATTTCTGTAAATAATATTAAGTCACCTTTATTTTCTCAGAAATTTTTAGTGGACCCCAAGAAATTTTCAAACCCTTAGTTTGAAACCCCCAATACAGGCAAATAATCCAAGAGTGAAAATCCATTTAAATGGTTAAGTGGCTTTTAATGATGGGAAAACTGCCTTATTTGCAGTATTTTACAACAACACAGTTCAAGGGGCATAACATCAATTATTGGAGTGGTGATGACCACATTTCCCAGTGTAACCACTAACCAGTGTTTGTTATGCAACAATCAATAATCAGAATGTAACATTATGTAATATTCAAGAATTCAGGAACATGGACTCCTAAGTAAGCAATGCCTTTCAGAAGGAATGTGTCTTATCTGTTTATCTAGCGATTACATTCCAAGAATTGCCAAAGGTCTTGTTCTTCACAAGCAAGTGACCTTACACAAAATCTCTATCCTGCCCATCTAGATTGTCAATCATTTTAAAGATAACAGTATAATGAAATGTTGTGGCTTATCATCAGCATTGATGGTTGAGTTTGAGTTACGGCAACCAGACGTCCCATTTCTGATGAGACAATTCCGTCCAGGTGTCCCAACATGTCCCAAATGTGCCCTTTAATTTAATTTCAGTAAGCACTGAAACATAGGACAAATCTGAGCTGCTATAAACTGTTTACAAATTTGTTTAAAATAATCGAGGACACAAATATATGATTTTGAATAGATACATAAGTGCATGTTAAGTTATTAAAGAGCTGCGCCTCAGGAGTCTGCTTGAATAAAATGTGTCTCAGTATGTGCTTGTGACCAGCCTTTTGGCAGCAGAGCACACTGAGATCTTATGCTGGTGACAGCCGTGGCTTCCAGAAACTAAGGTCAGGACACAGTGTTCCTACTCACTCACTTTAAACTCGCGCCAGCCAATTAGCTCACAGCCCTCTGAAGATCTTTGAAGAGACAGCCAGTGTAAGATCCTGCTGCCCTCTTGTTACCCTATCGCTTTCGAGGCAGAACTCCTTACGCTTGCCGTACCATGGCTGCTACTGGGTGCTGGCTGTTGTCATACCAGTCTGTTTGGTTTAGGGGCTGGGTGTGAAAGCCAGAGACCGGCTCAGCAGCGGAGTGAGGCCTTGGACCATCTGTTCCACCTCGCTCATTTTCTTTGGGGAAGAAAAATCTCATCAGATGTTTGGATGAATATATGAATAAGAGAAGAACTCCTGGGATAAGTTGCAGCTGAACGTGTTTGAACCTGATGTATCTATCCTCAGAGGTGTTAATAGAAGGTGTTTGATTAGTCGGTGACTGATTAGTGCGCTTACTTTTAACGGAAGTGTATTCTGATCTCTTCGAACATACTGTGACAATGATGGTATAAGATACTTACAGTGGTTATTAGAACACCTGACAGATCTGAAAATATTGACCTTTTTTGCCTCCAAAACATGATTTAATTTCATAATGTTTATGAAAAATGCAGATGGTTGCATTGAGCACAACAAATATTAGATTAAGTGAGTCGCACTGTTTTTATCCACTTTTAACTTTAGTATTTGGTATGTCCACCTTTTCAGCCATTACAGCAGCACATCTCTCTGGCATAGTGTCCTAAGACTCTTGCATCACCATCAATTTAACCACAATCACACTTGACAATGATTACACAAGTAATTTGGCTTCTTCTGTAAAGGACCATGGTTGTGTGACACTGACAGTTAAATAGGCATAGCTTGTTGTTTTTGTAAGGAAAATGACCTAAATCTCCTTATGATGGCTTTGTTCTATGGTTTATAGAGCATAATCATGACTTTGTAGATATTTTATTCGTTTTATGGGTATTGAAATGGCCAATAACATTTTTTTAAATAAACTGAAACCTCTTAAATATGCCAAGTGTTCTAATAATTTTGGCCACCACTGTAGATACATACTATGGTACTGATTGATTACTTTATACATAAATGATAGCATTTACTTCAAAGGTACTATCAAGATATATCAAAACCATCATAATAACATGGTACTGTTTAGTAGTGGTCCATGGCTCAAATAGTACTAAAATAATATGTATTTTGTGAAAGCATTTCACCTCTTATTTTATAAAATTGTAATCGATTAGATTTATTCAACTATGCTGTATGTGTAGTGTATGAATGGGTGTATGGATGGATTGTTATTGACTTTTTGTATGTGAATAATCATGCATCATATGTGATGATACATTCAACATGCTATACAGTTTTGTCACACACTACACAGTCAGTGACTCATCTGTAGAGACCATACCAATACCACATTCCTAGGCTTTTGAAATATTTCAAGCAGTGTTATTTTAGTATATTCAATAGATTTAGTTTTAGTCAACAACTAATTTCAAGGCTGCCTAACACATGACCACACCAGCAACTTTTAAATTTTGAATCTCAGTCACACACGCTTTCTCAAACACTCACAGACTTGCAAATGACCTGTCCGAGGGGATGTTTGCAACTTAGTTGAGTTCTGCTGAGCATCACTGTCACTATTGTAACATCAGATAGTTAACACCACAATCAGTGAATGACGCACATGAAAATGAGCACTGCTATTCCAGGCCTTGATATCACTGATTCGGAGTGTGTCAGTTTCATGCGTGAGATTCATACTGAGAAACTGCTGACACATTGTTCGTGTTCTCTGAAGCGCTCCGTGTTATGTCATGGTCAACAGGCTGAGCACTTATGTCAAAAATATCAAACATGTGAAATCATCATCATGATTCCCAGCTGTCTGAATTTTGATTGGTACAAGATTTTCATATATCGCTTAAAATTGACTAAACAATGATGATTCATCCCTAGTTGAATAAATTACTTAAAGTTGTTTTTGTTGTGGTGTGGCAGATGGGCATAATTTGTTTGTGTCTCTGCAGGGGTCTCTGTCTAAATCTGCTAACATGCCATTTAATAAGAAGAATGAGAAAAAAAGAGAGAATGCTTTGGTTAGCTCACACACATTTGTCTTCAAAACTAACAACGAATAGACTCATTATACAGCACAGACATGTACATTATGCATTTATTTAATTTTATATAATCAGAAACACTTTTAATTAGTTTTTTTGTGGCAGGCATGCAATGAAGATACTATGCACTTTCACTTCACTGTCAGTATCTTTGCCTAAACAAATGATGTGGCCTGAGTGAGTCATGTGCTTTAGTAATATATACATGTATTAAAAAAAATTTTTGGTATAACTTAAAGTGTCGTTGGATTCAAAGGTTATCTTAGAAACCTCACTAACCCCTTTGCTCTGTTTCTTTCCCTTTTGCTGTTTTTCTCTTGCAGAACTCAAAGAATGCTCAGGGTCTGGTGGGCCTCAGGAATCTAGGAAATACTGTAGGTATTTCTCAGTAATGCATCTATGGTTCCATTTATAGTTTGTGCAAAAATACAAATTCTGTCAATATTTACTCACCTTCATGCCAATGCAAACTCAAAAGAGGAACATGAAAGGAGATGTTTTATAAAACTGAATATGTGCATGTTTTTTGTGTGCACTTCACCCAATCTATTTTCCAAATGCAGTTCATCCATGTACTGTATAGGTTTCATTTTTTTTTTAAATGACTTCATAATTTTTTATCGTTTTCAAAAATCTTTTACACGTGAATGTATGTCAGAAATACAGAAAAACAAATCTGTCTCTACTTCTGTTTTGTTATGACTTTAAATATTTCAGTGGAATGCAGACTATGTATGCAGAGTAACCATCTAATTCACATTTTGTTGTATGTGTCTCTGCAGTGTTTCATGAACTCCATTCTGCAATGTCTAAGCAACACACATGACCTGAGGGACTACTGTCTGCGTAACTTGCACCGCACTGACCTCAACAACAACTGCAGGGCCAAAGCTGCGCTGATGGAGGGTAAGAGACACATTTACTAGTTCATATAGTAGAGCATTTGTTTTTATCATACATATCAGGCAGCCTTTGGGTCCTGTGTTTTATTCATATGCCTGCATACATTATGTGTGTGTTTCTGTTTTCAGAGTTTGCCAAGCTCACTCAGACTCTTTGGACGTCAGCTAGCAGTGAGGCCATCAGCCCTTCTGACTTCAAAATGCAGATACAGAAATATGCCCCTCGATTCGTTGGTTACAAGTAAGTTACAGCTACTTTTGTATCATGCTAACCTCATGTTTTACTTGTATTCTTCAATATGTAGTTTTGAACCAGCTGAAACTCCCTCTTAAAAGTATTCTTTCTTTCCTGTTTTCTGTCGTGTAGTCAGCAGGATGCTCAGGAGTTCTTGCGGTTTCTGCTGGATGGGCTCCATAATGAAGTAAACAGAGTGATAGTGAAACCCAGAGTCCCCATGGAGGACTTTGATCACCTCTCGTACGTAGATACACCTGCTTTGTTCTAAAAACCTACTGAGCTGTATCCATATAGTATTAACATTATGAGGCACCATGGGCACCCTCCCATCATGTTTGTTGTTTCAAAAATAGCACTGTTTTTAAAATTAGCCAACTTATAAGACCTAATTCTAGACAAATTCTATGGTAGTATCACATGCATCATTCACTGTGAATGCATTTCCAGAATGTATTGCGCCTTGTAAGCTTGGTTGAAAAAAGTGAGCGAGAGAAATTATGATTATAAATAACCATACATACACTGCCGTTCAGAAATTTGAAGTTAGTAGGATTTTTTTATAAAGAAATTTATATTTTTATTGAGCAAGGATGCATTAAACTGCAGTAAAGACATTTATAATGTTACAAAAGAATTCTATTTTAAAGAAATGCTGTTTAATTTAAACTTTCTATTCATCAGAATTCATCAGATTATTTTAAGCAGAACAACTGTTTTCATAATGATATTAATAAATGTTCCTTGAGCACCAAATCAGTCTATTAGAATGATTTCTAAAGCATTGTGAGTTTCTTAATAGAAAACATTTTAAAATTGTAATAATATTTCACAATATAACTGTTTTTCCTTTATTTTGACCATATAACTGGAGCCTTGGTGAGCATAAGAAATTTGTGTGGCGCGTGAAGTTGATGCTTGCGTAGAATGTTTCCGTATGGGGGTCGAGGGAGCTCATTAGGTTTTGGTTTAGAGTCCCCGACAGAATAATCTCTGCACTGAAATTTTAGCCATGGCCTCAGGAAAGCTAATAGTGTATTTCTAAACAGATTTAGACAGGATTGGGAACATATTAATACTACTTTGTTTCATTTTTTTGCTGGAATATGAAGTAATATGATATGATGTGGTGATTGATCTAACAGATGAATCACCTGTGGTGTGTGGTTTAACTGTTGCAATCTGACGGTAATAGTGAGCAGTCTGTCTGGAGTCTTACATTAAATGTGTTTTATCTACAGGGACGACGAGAAAGGCAAGAGAATGTGGAACAAGTACCTGGAGAGTGAGGACAGCAAAGTAGTCGGTGAGTTGACCGGCTATAATAACACCGGTACCATCTTGCTGTGTGTGTGTGTGTTCTCTGCTCTGGTTATAAAGTGCTTTGTTTTCTACACAGATCTGTTTGTTGGTCAGCTGAAAAGCTCATTGACGTGCAGCGAGTGTGGCTTCTGCTCAACAGTGTTTGATCCGTTCTGGGATCTGTCCTTGCCTATCACTAAGGTAAATAAAAAGACAGTCACACTCAGATACAAGCTTATTGACATGGCAGCATGTTTGTGTTAACATGTTTTTCCCCTTTTCTGTCTTTTCAGACTTCAGGAGAAGTGAGTTTGATTGATTGCCTTCGGCTTTTCACCAAGGAGGATGTGCTAGATGGGAATGAGAGACCAGTAAGTATACATTTTATTAATTTAAATGTTACGTGTACTCAAAGACGCGACTAGGAGAAACACAAGCTGACTGTCTGTACTAAGGAGTTTAAATGATCAATGCCATTAATTTACTTATTTATGAGTTACAGCAAGTGCAGAATATTAATTTATTTTCTATTTATTTTACATCTTTTTTCTTTTTTTTTACGTATATGGTATATGTATATGTACAAGTATATGGTAACACTTTAAAATAAGGTCCCAGTTAATGCATTAACTAACAATAGTTAGTTAAGTAATGTAGTATATCCTATATATAATATTTATACATATCCTAACCACCTCTCTTTTTTCTTGCAGACATGCCACAGATGTAAAACCAGACGGAAATGCACAAAAAAATTCACCATTCAGAAATTTCCTAAAATCTTGGTGCTTCGTATCCTTTTAAACAAATAATACAAAGATTTGCATTTTCATCATTAAGTTTTGGACTGGATAAAAAGCGGTATGTATTTGTTTGCCCTTGACTCATAACTATCTCAGATCTGAAGCGTTTTTCTGAATGTCGAGTGAGAACCAGCAAACTCTCCACCTTTGTAAACTTCCCCCTCAAAGAGCTGGACCTCAGGGAATTTGCCTCTGATAACAGTGGTTAGTTCTGCATCATCATTTATTAAATCTGTACTCTCTACAGTTGTTTGAGCAATGCGGTTTTTACTGTAGCTCCCAGATAATTGTGTTTAATTGTTGCTGTTTCTCTTCTCTTCTATCTACTGTTCTCTACTCACAGTAAATGCAGTCTATAATCTGTATGCTGTGTCCAATCACACTGGTACATCTTTGGGTGGCCATTATACAGCATATTGCCGCAGTCCCTGTACAGGAGAGTGGTACACGTACAATGACTCCAGGTAATTAGACATGACAAAATGTCTAAAAAAAAAAAAAGAGGTTTGTGCAGTAAGATTATAACAGTCATTCCTAAAGTTTGGTGGATTTTATGTTCCTGTCAAACAATGCTTCATATTATACATAAAATGTTATTCAACTTTAATGCCACATGGTTTTCCATGAATAGATGTACCCCAATTAACACAATTTCCTAAAAATATTGTCTTTGCCCTTTTCAACTTTGAAATAAAGTTTGCATATATATTTCTAAATTAGCAATTTTAAGTATTAATAAATACATTTACTTATTCTCTTTGACACACAAAAAAAAAAAAAAAAATTATTGTGATACATATTTTTTAATGTGTAAAACCATTCAATTATTTTATGTCCATCAAACTCCAGTCCACACTTGGTGCTATTTGGCCTTTAAAATCTTAAGCGTATGCCCTAAATCACATCTCGCTAGAAGTAACATTAATTTTTTAGAGGGAAAGCAACTCCAAGAACAAATAATAATCAGTCATAAACTTTTCTCTCTTTTCCTCATTTTTAGGTGACATATCTAATAGTGTAAACATAACATGTCCACCTTTTTCTTTTTTTTTTTTTTTTTTTTTTTAGATTTTATATATCTATCAGTATCTTTCCTACATCATAATCTTATGATAGCATGTTGTTCTTTCCTAGCTAGCAATAGGCTTTATTAGCTTAAAATGTCCACCAAATTACACATTGCATAGATATGTAATTGAACAGGATGGACAAATGCTACAGAATGTTAATGTGAAATTTAAAATATTTGGTTTGGATTATTATGTTATACTAGCATGAGCTTGACCAGTCTGTTTGACTTAATAATTTAATTGTAAAAATGTTTTCAACAAACTTGCTCAGTCTATAATCCACCAAACTGTAGGTATGACACAACTAAGCATGTGCATTACTGTTTATTTACCTAACATAAATCTGTAGTTTACAGCATTGTATGCTATAATGTAATTAGTATGTGCAGTAACTTACTTTACTGCAACATACTAACATACTAAGTAATTACTGTTTAGTATGTGTAAGTAATTATTTGGACAAGTCACTTTAGAAGTCTTCAGCCTTTTGGTGGATTATTATATTAATTATATATATATATTTTTTGTTATATATTATATCTTATATTAATATATATTTGACAAAAAATAAAAAACTTTAATATTGTGAAATATTATTACAATTTAAAATAACTTTTAAAAAAACATCTACAATAAATTGTCTCTATTTCAGGGTGAGCCCTATGTCATCCAGCCAAGTGCGCAGCAGCGATGCATATGTGCTGTTCTATGAATCTGCGACCTCTTCACGCATGTGATTAAGCCTGAAACGGACAAGCCTTGGATAAAATAAAGCTGTTTTGCTGCTGTTGAACTACATACTGGTCAGGGTCTACATGCTTGGAGAACCATGGGACTTTATCCCAGGAATATTTACCAAGGCCATACATACACTGGAATTAAATTATGGTCGTGGCTTGTGAAGTGGAATGAAGCCTGGGATGAGTATTTATTCCAAGCCCAGATTGAGCTTCACCGTAAGGGCTCCATCCATCACTCCCCTTGAAAGAGGCTGCTGCTCTGGGGATGGGATTTAATAAACTGAAACGGACAAAGACAGAAAGAGAACTACTACCTCTCTTGAATGAGCAGGACTGTGTGTGTGTATTTGTGTGTGTACATGTCAGTCTCCAGACTGATACTGTAGGACTCTATGCACTGTGTAACTGGAGCCATCCGGGTCTACAAGCAGTCACCACAACTCAAACGATCCCCATCCTTTATTTAATTTATTAACATGAGTTCAATGTTTTACTTAATTTCAAACTAATTACAACTAATTTAAACAAGAGGTCATCTTGCTGAGGGACCATATAGGTCAACAGTGTAAATGATGCTTGGATTGTTCAATGGATTGTTTACTATTACGAAAAGATAGGTTTCTTCAAGCTATGTATCTGCTTTGCTTGATTTGCTTATTTTCAACAGAATATGCACATTAGAAGGGCTTAGTTTTACACTAATGCATGACTGTGCCCTTTTCCAAAAACTCTCACCATTACAGAGAAGATTGTATGACTGCCCCCTGGTGGCTGGGAGATGTAAAACCAAAAAGGAAAACCTTGGACCTTTTTCACAGACAGTATTTCCACAGTTATGAATGTCATACGTTTTTTATATTTTCATTTTCCAGAAAAAAAATGTAATGTACATATATAACACTATACTTTGTGTTATATTACCTTGGCATTGGATTACAGAAAACTGGTTAACACTGCTGCAAGGGATTCTAATACAACAATTGAGGGAATAACGGCAAGCTTTTTCTTCTTTTAAAAAGTCATAAAAACTTGGATTTTTCTTTTGCTATTGGAGCAAATGGGAACGTAAAAAAAATATGCTGTATTTTACGTTCACCACTATAGAAGTTTACCCAACTATGATGACTTCTGCTTTTGAGAACCCCAGAAATGTGAAAAGGGTCCATGGAAATCCATCTCCGGAAGAATACAATGTATTCCCTCTTTAGGCATTTTTCGGACTCATTGTTTTCCTTCAGGGCAATACTAGATTTGAAAGAGGCCTTAATATGTTTTTCTCATTCTGTCAGGGACTACAATATTCAGTTTAATTTGGGAATGAGTCTTCATTAAACAGGAAGCCACCAGGAGGGTGTACGTATGTGTATTTGTGTGTGCGCCTTTATGTATTATTTCTCTATTTATGAAGTGAATGTTGTGAATGTAGCTTATCATTGTGCTTGAAACAGACAATGTTTTTTTCTACCGAGAGATTTTAAATGAGAGTGGTAATATTGTATCTGAAATGTGACTGTAGTCGTGTACTGCATATCAAAAGCTCTTGGCTTTTTAAAAGAAGTAAATATGAATTAAAGCAGATGTCTACATGAGTAATCGAGAATTGTCTCCATTACTTCATTACAATATGCGTATCGTGATCATGAATTATAGTGTTCCAGAAATGGCTTATAAAAACAGGGAGAGAATGTAAAAAGATGTGCCAGTGGATAAGTTGTGTGTCATGATCCCAGCCTGGGTTTCCCTGTTTTGAAAAGGACTTTTAAGTTGAAGTGTTTTCTATCCCCTTTGTTCCTGTTTTCAATTCCTGTTTCCCTTGTTACCTTGTTTGTTCCCATAGTCCCTCTTGTTAGTTTCCAAGACAAACAAATCACCTTCACCTGTCCCATGTCAGTACCTTGTTATCTTGTGTTTTTAACCCCAGCGCTTTTAAAAATGCAAAAGAGAAGGATCAAATTGCAGTAATGACATTTATTAACAAAATAACCAAAAACACAAGGAGCAGAACATCTGTGAACTCAGAAAACAAGAATAAAGCACATCAACAAACAGCCATAAAGGACAAGACCTGACAAAGAATACACAAGGGCTAACAATATAACAAGACACACCTGGGAACAATAAAGACTGATGAACAGGGACCCAATCAACAAAAGGACTAGAAAGGACCACAAAACCTAACACATAAACTGAACATAGGAACAAAAGAAACATGCTGTAATTATACTTAATGTAAGAAACAGTTATTGTTTATGTAAAACTTTGACTAATGAAACTATGACTAGTGTACAGCAAAACAAGACATATATATATATATTATACATGTTTGCATAAACAACTAAAGGTACATTTTAGGATATATATTAGTTTTGGAATAAATTAATACTTTTATTCAGCAGGGATGCATTACATTGATCGAAAGTAACAGTACAAAGACATAATGTTACAAAAGGTTTATTTTAAAAATAAATGCTGTTTTTTTTTTTTTTTTTACTTTCTATTCAGCAAAGAATCCTGGAAATACAAAATTTTCCATAAAAATATTGCAATATAATCGACATTGATTAATTATGAGAAATGTTTCTTGAGCACCAAAATAATCATATTAGAATGATTTCTGAAGGATCATGTGACACTGAAGACTAGAGTGATAATGCTGAAAATTCAGTTTAGCCATCACATTAATTAAAATATATATTTTAAAATATATGAAAATGGAAAACATTTCATTTAAAATGTAATAATATTTCATAGTATTACTGTTTTCACTGTATTTTTGATCAAATAAATGCAGCATTAGAGACTTCTTTTGAAAAAAAAAACATTTTAAATACCATCCCTAAACTTTTGAACAGCAGTGTAAAATATATTTTTTTATTAAATAACCTAAAATTAAATCAAATTATATAAATTTTATTATTTTATTGTATTTTTCATTAATTGTATTTTTTTATTATTATTATTTAAATATTTAATGTTGCTTTTTTATTAAATTATTATTTATATTAAACCCAAAACAAATAAAATCAAATAAGTTTGATACAGTTTGTTCGTTTCCATGCACTAAACCAGTGTATAGCCACTAGAGGGTGACGTTCATCTTAACTCTATCACTCACACACACACACACACACACACACACACAAATGCTCCTGCTCATACTGACCTGTAAGTGGAGAAACTCAAGTCTTACTTATTGTGGCACTGAGCTTATTAGTGCCACAGGTTGATTTTTTGTGTGTGTGTGTGTGTGTGTGTGTGTGTGTGTGTGTGTGTGTGTGTGTGTGTGTGTGTGTGTGTGTGTGTGTGTGTGTGTGTGTGTGTGTGTGTGTGTGTGTGTTTTCTATCCCGGTGGGTGACTCATGTGTCACTCATGTGGGGACCTAAATTGAGGTCCCTATGATGAAATAAATCATACAGAATGAGGTTTTTTTTGAAAATGTAAAAATACAGAAAGTTTTCTGTGGGTAGGTTTAGGGGTAGGGTTAGTGTAAGAGGATAGACTATACAGGTTCCACAGTATAAAAACCATTACGTCTATGGAAAGTCCCCACAAAGAAACCAGACGTGTGTGTGTGTGTGTGTGTGTGGTTGTGTGTGTGTGTGTGTGTGTGTGTGTGTGTGTGTGTGTGTGTGTGTGTGTGTGTGTGTGTGTGTGTGTGTGTGTGTGTGTGTGTGTGTGTGTGTGTGTGTGTGTTAGGTTTCATATTAGGTTTCCAGGCTAAAGTAGCTGATCTTTTTCAGAAGAACTCGATTTGTGAGAAGAAGGAGATAATTATCTCACTTCCACTGGCTGACTGTGCCACTAGTAACCCTCTTCACAGCGGTTGTGACAAACTTCTCTTAAACAACTGCCCTTTTGTTAACCCATACACTTAAAATATACACACCTAATCTCTGACCTTGAAACCCTCAGTCCAGACTAACGCTTATACATCAATCAGAGGGGTTTGTAACATGTTCTAGAGTAAACAGCACACCAGTCTTGATTAATTATGCCTTTCATTGTGTCATGCAGTGGTCACTTAAAGATATATGAATTCTATTGCATTATAACAACATTTTAAACCAAGATTTTAAGCATTTTATTGAATAGTAGCAATAGCACATTTAGTATCACAAGTGAAACATTTCAAAAAAAAAAAAAAAAAAAAAAGTTTATTATGGTTTATACTGTTATACTGTTTTTTAAAGTATTTAGACACTTTCTGGATGAGAGCTGACTGGATGTCATTTGGTTACAAATACTTGGTGTGAAGCTAGTTCTGAAAATGTCAACAGTTTTTGAGTTTAATACATTTTTAAGTTTGGGACTTTATGCACAATGATACACACACACACACACACACACACACACACACACACACACACACACACACACACACACAAACACATTGTAGTTCAGGGCCAATTCAGGACTGTCTCTATCTTTATCTTCCTCTGCATTCAGAGACGCACAGCATGTGGGATTAAACTGGATAGTGTTTATAAAGCAGTTGCTGGAGGGAAGGATAAATATTTGATGTGCTGTCCTGTTTGGATGGCGCGAGAGATAGAGAGCTCTTTTACCTGCTGTGTGACTGAACACTCTGATATTCCTGCCTCCTATGTGCTGTTTATCATAACACGGAAACACTATGGTCACACACACAAACACACAGCCTTCCAGTGCTTTGTGTTTTCCCAGGATACAAACTCAGAATTGCTTCTGTTTACACAAAGGAAATATAGACATATCATAAATGTACACCACAGTACATTCATGTTAACAAGTGCTGCACATGGCCATGTCATAAAAATGACAACAACTCTGAAAATATATAGACAAAGTCAAAATTATTGTATAAAATCATAAAAACAATAAATAGGCTATTTGGTTAAAAATTAAGACAAAATGGTTTTGGAAATATGACACAAATATAGAACGTGCTTTAAGAGAAAAGTTTCATAAAAATACATTTGTTAGGTTCTAAATTATAAAAGTATTAGTATACTGTTCAAAAGGAGTATTGTGACACTTTGTAGATGTCAAACATTTTTGTAAAAAAAAAAAAAACATTCGTGTACATCCAGTGTATACTTTGAATACATAAAATTTGATTAGCATAATATTATTAGCCCTGAAGTTTTACGTTTTAATTTTTAAGCAAGGTGCCTTTTTCTGAGGAAAGTTAAATTACTGGTTTCCATATTTCCTACAAACTTTAGACCAGAAGGGATGTTGGAATGAAAAGAAGACCTAAAGTAAGTACGTGTTTGTTTGTTGCTTGATTTAAATACTTGCTGTGTATTAAGTGATTGATCCAAACTGTTCCAATTACACATTATTATTAAATTAAAAATCCTCATTGCTCTCTGTGGTTTATTTTGTGGTTAAAACCTTACCATGACAACAACTATGACAACTAAGGATAATATATAATAATAAATAAATAATTAACAAAATGATCATTCATAATAAATAAAGTATAATACAAAACTATTATTAAAAAAATAAAAGGCTATAGATAGGAAATGCCTGATAATGTTATTTTATTCAGTCGAACCGGTCAGTTTACCCAAAGATGGCAGCTCTATAAATGTCATATGGTTGTCACAAACGCCGCTGAAGATTCCACCGTCAACCACCAGAGGTCAAACTCACCAAAGTAATAACCTCCATTTCGGACTTCATTTCCCATACACCCTCACTCCAGGACTGATTACTGCAAACCTGTTCTTCATCACCATGCCTATATAAACTCCGCTATCACACTCATTCATTGTGAAATCTTGTTTGATCTGGCTGCATTTCTGAGTGTTATTCCCTGTGATGCCTCTGCCTCTGCCTCTGCCTCTGCCTCTGCCTCTGCCTCTGCCTCTGCCTCTGCCTCTGCCTCTGCCTCTGCCTCTGCCTCTGCCTCTGCCTCTGCCTACTGTTTGCAACCCTGTTTTGCCTTTCCTTGATCTTTGTTTGCTTGGGCTTTTATTCTCGTTTGTTTGTTGCCTGCCCTGACCTATTGCCTGTTGTGACCATGATTGATGTACTGCCTCTGATATTGCTGTTCACCCTGGTTTACTGACCCACGCCTGCTTGTGCTGTGAGTTTGTGTTATTTTAATAAACTGCACATGGATTCCAATCTGCCTGAGTCCTCATTACAGAAGACTTCGCCAATTAGCGATCCAGCAGATATCATGCACTTCTCCAATGAGTTAACAGCACAAGCAAACCAACTCGTGGCCCACCAACAGAAACTTAGTCATTTGACCAACATGATGGAGGAACTGGTAAAGGCGGTCCAGAACCTTCATCAAATGGCAGCGGTCTCCAACGCCCCAGTGCTGCAGCCAAGTCAGGTAGTACCACCAACAACTGTTAATACAATAAAAAGCAACCCTCGCCTGGCTTCCTCCCGAGAAGTTTGATGGCACTTCATCTAAATGTAAAGGCTTCCTCATGCAATGTTCAATGTTTCTGGCTCAACAACCCTCTCTTTACTCGACTGAGGCTGGCAAGATTTCACTGGTGTGCTCCCTTCTCACAGGCAAGGTGCTCGAGTGGGCAACCGCGGTCTGGGATAATCAAGCCTTAGAACGAGTCACATACACACACTTCATTCAACGCTTGAGCACTGTTTGAGCATTCTGAAGGAGGACAGGGCACGGGGGAACAACTGCTTGCGTTGCGTCAAGGGAACAGCACAGCTGTGGAATTCGCTCTCACCTTCCACACACTGGCTGCACAAACCATATGGGTGGTCATAAAAAGTTATGAAAAACACATTGTTACCATTTATGAACATGTACTTATTTAAACTAAACATAACAACATTCCCCCCCCCCCTTAACATCCATATGAATGAGGAAATGGCAGTTCTTACAAACAGTTCCATGAGGCACATCCACCTGGTAAGAACGTGGTGTTGGATGTTCCTCCACCACAGTTCCCGACACCTTTTGATCTGTGACCCAGACCTGATCTCCAGGTGAGAGCTTGTTCAGGTCATGCACTCAATGACGTTTGTTGAAATATCTCATGTCTGCACTTCTTTTTTCTCTCTCCTGAACACTTATGGTGGAGCAATCGGGTAGCAAGGGATTCAGCAGTCTAGGGAAGGTTGGTACCATAGTACGAAGATGGCGTCCCATGAGCAGCTGGGCTGTACCCATTGTGAAGAGGAGTTGACCTGTATGACAGCAAGGCAAGGTAAGGATCTTGCGCTTTTTTGAGGAAGTTTTTTACACTCTGTCAAAGTTTTACGCTCTGCCTCTCCATTGCTGCGTGGATGCTTCGGGCTACTCGTGACATGTTTGAATCCGTAAGTAGCTGCGAAAACCGAGAAAGTGCTGGATGAGAACTGTGGCCCATTATCGCTCACCAATGTCTCTGGGATGCCGTGACGTGCGAAGATAGACTTTATATATGTGGTGACATCTGCAAAGCTGGTTTGTGAAAGATTTGCCATCTCAACATACCGTGAATAGTAATCCACAACTAAAAGGTAGGTTTTCCCTTTCAGGACAAACAGATCTAACTTTTGCCATGGCCTCTCAGGAAGATCTGATGGGATCAGTGGTTCAGTGTGATTAGTGCACTCTTTAATGCAAGCATGGCATTTCAGAAACAGCTCATTCAACTACTGGCTAAGTCCCGGCCACCACACACTTTGACGCACACATTCTCTGCATTTAATTACTCCTTGATGCCCTTTGTGCAACTAGGCAACGACATCATTCCGCAATGCAGAGGGAATGACTAATCTTGTACCTTTTTAGAAGAAGACCGTCGTGAACAGATAGGTAAGCTCGCTCAGACCAGTAAAGCTTCTCAGTCCCTGTACAACGACTGGACACAGGCCACCCGTCCTGACACATTTTCATGACATTTGAGCAAACACTGTCTGATTTGAGGTGCTCTCTTAGGTTGTCCAGGAAAGATTGGCTTGCTGGGAGATGTTCCACAATGCTGTCCACGTAAATGTTAGTGCTTTCTCCTGAACTGCTGCTGTCTTAGCTGGGTCTGGTTGCACTCCTGTGTCTGAGATAATGTGGCCGAGAAACTTGACTACACGCTGTGACAAGGCACATTTGTCTAAGTTTAGGGTAACGCCAACATTTTCCATCTTTTGGAGCACTGCGTGAAGGCGCACATCATGCTCCTCTTGTGCTCGTGTGGGGGTTGTCCATGTGACAGACCACACTGTCCAGGCCCTCTGTGACTTCAGTTACCATACGATTTTGGAAGTGCTCGGGTGCCGATGCAATACTGAAGGGCAAACGATGTGATAAAGGTGGTCAGCTTGGCGGACTGCTCAGAGGAATTTGCCAAAATCCCATGTTTGCATCTAACTTGTTAAAAACACTAGCTCCTGCTAACATTCCAAGAGTCTGTTCAACCGAGGGAAGAATGAATTTCTCCCTTCGCACAGATTCGTTGAGCTTTAAGTCAACACAAATGCGTGGAGCACCAGACTTTTTAGGCACTACCACAATGCCTGCACACCATTCTGTGGGTTCTTCCACCCTGCTTATGACTCCCATACGTTCCATGCGTTGTAGTTCGTCCTTAACTTTTGGCATGAGTGGAAGTGGAATGCGCTGTGGAGTTTTGAGGGAAAATGAAACTGCTCCTGGGCTCAGTTTAATGGTATACGGCCGCTGTAACAGTCCTAGCCCGCTGCACAGCTTTGGATAGCGTTCCTGTAGAGTGTGAATGCTTATGCTATCCACACGTGTGACAAGACCCAATTTGGTGATGGCGGGTCTGCCTAGCAGTGGCGAATGTAAATTTTCAACAACATACACTTGTTCCATTGTCTGCTTGTCTCCTTTCTGAAGCAGCATGTTTGAGACTCCAATCACACTAAGTGGTGAGCATCCGGGTCCAAGTAAAGGCTTGGTCACTCTCTGGAGTGCTGGTTTGTTGCAGTCTTTGAATATCTCATGGAACATGTGGTCTGGCATAACCGTGACATCAGCGCCTGTGTCGATTTTTGAACTGTACTTCAGTCTTTTATTTTAATATCAATCAGCCAAGGATCACCCTCGGCAACCACAGTGCCTAAAAATATGTCTGGGTCCTGTTCTTGAATCTCATTCACCTTTCTGGATGAAGCACACACCTTTTGGTAGTGACCCTTTTTTCCACAGGCATGACACATTACAGTATTTGCAGGGCAGTGTGCTTTCGGATGAGATGGGCTTTTTCCACACTTGTGACATCTTGACTGTGACTGTTTACATTTATTTTGCTCCATGTGCACTTTTGACTCTCTGCCTGCTATGAGATGGCTTACTTTTGCTTATGACTCTATCTACGGAGTCAGACGTTTTAGCATTAACATTCACTACGCAAGTTACTCTGCTGCTGCTTCACTGCTTCAGTCTGTCTTGCCATATCAATGGCTTTTTCCAATGTTAGATCTTTATCTAACTGCATTCGCTCCGACAGACGGACATCGTTCAAACCAACGACTAACCTGTCTCTGATTAGTTTGTCGTGCAATGGCCCATATTTGCAGTGTTCAGCCAAGGAGTACAGTGCAGTCACAAAGGAATCTACTGGTTCGTTTTCCCCTTGTTTTCTCATGTTGAAATGTGCTCTTTTGTAGATTACGTTTTTCTTCACAACAAAGAACGCGTGAAAACCCTCCTTCACTGCATCGTAACGTTCCATGTTTTCGTTTTCATTCCCTTTAAAATGTCATCCGCTTCATCGCCCATACAGTACGAGTGTATTTATTTGATTGGCTTGCGTGGAAGTATGGAGATTACTGGCCTGACGGAAACATTCGAACCGTCGGATCCATCTCTCCCATTCATGAGGTTTAGAGAAGTTAAATGGCTCAGGTGGCTGGATGTTAAATGTAGCACACGGGCCCGGCACGGGCGGCTCTCTCCCTCCGGCAGCTGCATCACTTGGAGCGCGTTGTCCTCCTGCCGCTTGTTCCATGACTTTATGCAAGCTTATTAGAGTATCCCACTTCTGACACCATGTCGTATTCTCTCGTTTATTGCGTGAGTAAAGAAGAGCACCAACACTTGACTCTCAATCTAGCCTTTCATTTCTCTTCTATATCTCACAACGCCCCCCTGTGGGCGGAAATCGTCAAGAGACATTATGATGTAGTTTCACTACATAATTATCCCACAGTTTCTAGTTTGTAGGACTTGGCTAATTGAAAGGAAACATTTGCAGTACTAGGATTTCTGAAGGTATTCATGATATTTTAGATATAAGAACAAATCAAACATGCAGAACATGAACATTTAACCTGTATGATTGTGGTAAGAGCTTGAAATAACATCATCTTAATGGGTTACTGATCTCTAATCTGTTTTGTTGCATTTAGGAGAATGTCTTGTTTTAAATCTTGGGGCATTGCACAAATAAATTAGAAAGTGTGTGCATTATGCAAACATTCTTAAATTCAATCATGTACCTAGCGCTGCCACCAGAGATGGATCCTACAGCTACACCTGCAATCTGGTGTGATGTTAAACCTTGTGGTTCTCCTGAGGACTCACTGACAGCGCTGTTGGGCTGAATCTGTGTCGTGGACAGATCCATGGATGTGAAGGAAGAGAACAGGCTTGTGTGTGGACTCAGACACAGTGCTCACAGACATCACTGCAGTTGTTTCAGTGAAGTTCTCAAAAGTGTTATCTGCACAGAAGACCACTGAGAAAAACAAGAAACAATCAAGAGTTTTTTTTATCTCTAGCTATAGTACTATAACAGCTCAATTTAGTGTATTGTTAAATAATACACTTATATAAATATGCATTTGATATTACCACTTACAAAACTCAGACAAAAAATGCAAACAATACCTGAATGCAGCAGGATCAGAAAGATGACGATGTTTCTACACATGGCTCAAATATTAACCAACAAACATCAAGCACCCTGGGATGTATATGGAATAATGGGAAATTATTTTATATTTATATACAGCGTTGGGTAAGTTACTCTAAAAAGTAATTAATTACTAGTTACTAATTACAATATGTAATTAGATTACTGTACAAATTACTCTCCCAAAAAGTATTTAATTATTACTAAGTACTTTCTAAATCATATATCATCAGACTAGTCAAATGATTCTCAAGGATAAAAATCAGATAATAATATAATAATAAATATTTTAAAACGACATAAATTATTTTTATGAACTGACCAAAGTATTACAAATGTGAGAAGGATACATAAAAACATGCATTTTAAAGTTAGACTTTAAATGTTGATGTTAATTCCACTATTGTATTATATATAATTGTTCTACAGTCTATACACAGTATTTAGTTCATTACATCAGAATTAACTTCAATTAAATTAAAGAAAAATAAGAGTAATCCCTTACTTTAATTATTTTTCCCTTGAAAAAGTAAAGTAACTAATTACACCCAACACTGTATATGTGTGACTGTATATGTGTGTCTGTGTGTGTGTGTACGTATATGTGTATGTATATGTATATGTATATATGTATATATATATATATATATATATATATATATATATATAAAGTGTGTGTGTGTGTATATATATATATATATATATTCAGAAAAATTATAAAGCATATTATTAATGTAAAAAAATGGTAACACTACAGTAGGTCTCACTTGACATAATTAACATTAATGTATTAACATGAACTAACAACGAGCAAAGCATTTGTTGCAGTATTTATTAATCTGTTTTAATATAAAATACAGTTGTTCATTGTTCATGTTAGTTCATGTTGCATTAATTTTAACAAATACAACTTTTGATTTTAATAATGTATGAGTGCATTAACATTAAGAGTAATAAATGCTACAGTTAAATGCCCCCAAGTTTTGTTCATTCTTAATTCATGTTTACTACAAGTTATTTTTCTTGAAAAGGAAACACTCATAAAAATAAAAAAACTATATTGAAAATATAAATGTATATTGTTTGACACAAAATTACATTACTGACCTGAATGGCTGGATATCTTGGCACTTTAGTCACTCGCCAAACATCTGTCTGTTTTATATTATTCTTCATATCACATATCCTATATATTACCAGATCTGTATACTGAAATTACAATGACACACCATTTTATGAGGGTGAAGTGTTCATTGATTTATTGCAAGCAAATTATCTGTGTGGAAATTAACAGGTCATTATTACAGGTGGGGGAGGGGAGGGTGGGGGCTCTGGAGGGGGACATAAAGCAACAGAAACACAAACAGTTCAAGGCAGAGTGGAGGAGCCAATGGGAAGGCAGGAGCAGAAGGGGCCTGATGATGACCCAGGCCACAGTCAGCATGATGTTCAATAGCGGTGGCGCAGGAGGGAGGAGCCATGGTGGAGGCCTTTTCGATGGAACCAGGGGTGCTTTCTCCTGTGACGCAGCCAGCTGTGGTGGAAGTCCAGACGGAGCCGAGGAGACACGGAGCCAGGGTGACACTGTAGGTCCAGAGGGCCAAGGCGGAGATCATGGGACTGAGGCAGAGGCAGGGATCCGGAAGACTGCAGTGGAGCCAGTGTGACCGAGGACCGCAGTGAAGCCGGAGGGAAGGCAGAGCCCAGTGGAGCAGAAGGGATGAGGAGCACATTTACATTTATGCATTTGGCAGACGCTTTTATCCAAAGTGACTTACATTGCATTCAAGGTACACATTTTTACATTTTGTCAGTTCTTGCTTTCCCTGGGAATCAAACCCATGACCTTGGCATTGCTAGCGCCACACTCTTATTGCTTGAGCTACAGGAAAGCAGAGGTGTAACCAGCAGACCGGAATCCCTCGGTGGAGCCAGGGTGATGTCTGACCAAGGCAGAGATGGTGGGATGACGGGCCACGGTGGAGCTGAGGGAGCATTGAGCCAAGGCAAAGGTAATGAGGTGAAATCTGGGGTTCTGTGGATGGAGGCAGAGTTGGGGAATCCTCACACCAAGGCAATGCTGGGGACTGGAAGACCCAAGACGATTCAGCCGTACTGCAGGGGCCCAACTGTAGATGCGCTGAAGGACTGACAGGAACCAGAGGAAGGGCTGATGACACGATTAGATTAGGTGGTGGGAGAGGGAGGTTGGGCGGGCACTCTGGGGATACGAGAAACTCAGGAGACCTAGGAAACGCTGGGCTGGGCAGGACCAGTGGGGGAACTAGAGAGTTCATGCTGGATGGGACCAACAGGGTCAGGAGGTAAATTCCTTTTTTCTTCTCTAAATAATCCAATAAGTACCCAGGATCCATATTCAACTCACATGCAGAGGCAGGAGTGTGGATGGGGCTTCCATCCAAGTCCTCAAGCTCCACTAAAATTCCCTCAGGGACAGGCGTTGTTGCCGACTTGCTCACCTGGTCAAACATTATATTGGGCTCGAGCACCGGAGTGGAACTCAGCAGGGCTCGCTGGCTCATTCTCCGCAGCATTAAACATACTTCAAAAAAAGTCACTGACACTTTATATATTAATGGCATGTCTTTTTCCAGATCGGTAGTAGAGTAAAAAAGTATGGAATCACTTGATGTTGAGGAATATCCATTTCTAAAACAAATACCAGGACTAAAAATGCTAATTAGTCAGAAGTTAAAAGGGAGTGCTTACACACCGTAACGAGCTGTTGGACTTGGCTAACTGAAAGGAAACATGGCCCCAATGAGAGAGTTGTCAGTTGAAACTGAAAAGAATCATACAACTCCTTCAACAAGGAATTTCAACACGGAGTGTGGCCAAAGAAGATGGTTGCTCCCAGTCAGCTGTGTCTAAAATGTAGTGCAAGTATAAAATAAAAACATATAGGCAGACCAAGGAAGACGTCAAAGCAATATGCCTTGAAAATAGAAAAAGCACAACAAAACAAATGAAAAACAAATGGGTGGAAACAGGAGGCAATGTTTGTGATAGGATATATATATATATATATATATATATATATATATATATATATATATATATATATATATATATATATAAATGGCTGAATGAAGTGGGATTTACCTATAGAAAAGCCAAACAAAAACCACCACTAACACCAAAACAGAAGAAAACAAGGTTACAGTGGGCTGAGAAGAAGCAGGAGAAGGAGGAGTGTGGATGATTGGATGAAAGTGATATTCAGTGAATTCACGAATCTGCTTTGGTCAAGGAGATGATGCTGGAACTTTTGGCTGGCGCCGTTCTGATGAAACATATAAAGATTGACTGCCTGAAGAAAACAAACATTTCTCAACTGGGGTTGCATGACAGGTAAAGGACCAGGGGAGATGGCAATCATTACCTCAACAGTCAATGCACAGGTGTACATTGAAATTTTGGACACTTTTCTCATTCCATCCATAGAAAATGGCTTTGGTGATGGTGAAGTCATTTTTCAGGATGACAATGCATCTTGTCACAGAGCAAAGAGTGTTAAAGCTTTTCTTCAGGAAAGGCATATCAACTCAATGACATGGCCAGCAAACAGTCCGGATCTCAATCAAATTGAAAATTTATGGTGGAAATAAAAAACTGGTCCATGATAAGGATCCATCCTCCAAAGCTGATCTGTCAACTGTTTTTCGAGAAAGTTGGAACCAGATTAATGGGGAATATTTTTTTCCATTAATGAAGTCCATGCCAAAGGATTCAGGCTGTCATAAAAGCCAGAGGAGAAGCAACAAAGTACTAATTGTGATTTTTTTTTTTTTTTGATGATTCCATATTTTTTTCCTCAACATTGAGTGATTCCATACTTTTTTCCTCTACTTGATTTGGGTGAACATCCTCTAAGTGTGGTGATTCCATAATTTTTGCCAGGGGTTGTATTTACAAGAAAACTTGGAGAACAACAATGATAAACACAATCTCAAACGAGGATGAACAGAGAATGGGTGAGAACTCAAGCCCTGTCCACACAGAGACGCGTTTTGCTGTATACGTTAATAATTTGTAACGTATCAGTGTTTCGTCCACACGGATCCGGCATTTTGGGAGCATGAAACGGATATTTTTTTCAAACCGGGTCCCAGAGTGGATAAATCTGAAAATGACACCTTTGTGTTTTCATGTGTACAGCCAATCCGTATATTTTGTGAAACGATGTCATCACACCACGTCCCACGAGGGAAAGACTAGAAAGGGATACAACTACGGGCACTGGGCATGCGCACATCAATATTGCGTCATTTAATTACTGTATTTGCCAGTGTTGTAGTTGAGATCAGCTCATTCGAGTTTGAGTCAAGACCGAGTTCAGAGAGTGACATCAAAGCAAATTTAAAAGTGCTGGCTAAAGCTAATCGTAAATTCTCTAAGATTATTATTCACGTCGGCACTAACGATGTTCGACTTCACCAGTCGGAGATCACCAAAATTAACATTAAAGAGGTGTGTGTGAACTCGCAAGTACGATGTCTTGAAAAGTTTATTGTTCTGGTCGCCTCCCTGTTAAAAGGAGTGATGAGATACTTAGCAGACTATCATCACTCAATGGCTGGTTGTCTAAGTGGTGTCCGCAAAATAACATAGGGTTCATAAACAATTGGAAAAGCTTTTGGGGCAGACCTGATCTGTTGAAGAAGGATGGCATCCATCCTTCTTGGAGTGGTGCCGCTCTTCTCTCTACTAATTTGGTACATAGTCTTAGAGCTAAATCTTGACATACTGGGGCCCAGGTCAGGAAGCAGACAAACTGGCTAAACTGACCGTCTGCTTGCTGTCTCACGTCACCAGAATCAGATAAATCCCAACACATAGAGACTCTTTCACCTAGATATTATCACATAGAGACTGTGTCTGCTCCCCGAATTAGTAAATACAAAAAACCATCAAAACCATTCAACAGTAAAAACTTAATTGATGTCCAACAAATAAACAACAGATATAATACAGATGATCAAATGATAAAGCTCGGGTTGCTGAATATTCAATCCCTTTCCCCAAAAGCACTTATTGTGATATGATATGATTACAGATAATAATCTAGATGTGCTGTGTTTGACAGAAACCTGGCTAAAACCTGACAACTATATTACTTTAAATAAGTCCACCCCCCCAAGATTATTGTTATAAACATGAGCCGCGTCTGAAAGGCAAAGGGGGAGGGGTTGCTGTAATTTATAATAATACCTTCAGTATTACTCAGAAGTCTAGTTTCAAATATAATTCCTTTGAAGTTTTGGTGCTTTATGTAACATTATGTAGTGTAATTGATAAATTCCGTTTGACATTTGTGTTGGCTACTGTATACAGGCCACCAGGGCATAATACAGACTTTATCAAAGAATTAGCTGATTTTCTATCAGATTTAGTACTGGCTGCAGATAAAGTACTAATTGTTGGTGATTTTAATATCCATGTAGACAACGAGAGCAATGACATTTCAGATCATTACCTAGTATCTTGTATACTTAATTTAGCTAAGGCTGCAAAGCCATCCCCTCACTTCAAATATGGCAGGACTATCACTGCCGCCACTAAAGATTGCTTTGTAAATAATCTTCCTCATCAGTTTCATGTCCTCAGCATCCCAGATAGCTTAAAAGAACTCGATGTTGCAACAGAAACTATTGATTACAGCACTCTAGACACAGCTGCTCCCCTGCGCTTAAAGAAGATTAAAGAAAATAGTCCAACGCTGTGGTACAATGTGCATACTTGGGCCCTCAAAACAGCAGCCAGAAAAATGGAGCGCAGCTGGAAGAAAACAAAACTAGAGGTTTTTCGCAATTCGTGGAAAGAGAGCATGATCGCATACAGAAAGGCCGTAAAAACTGCTAGATCTGCTTATTTCTCGACTCTCTTAGAAGAAGAAAAAAACACAACCCTAGGTATTTATTCGATACAGTGGCTAAATTAACCAAAAATAAAGCTTTTGATGTTTGTATACAGCACAGCAGTAATGACTTTATGAACTTCTTTACATGTAAGATTGATAATATTACGAAGAAAATTATAACCATGCAACAGTCTACTACAGTATCACATCAGACAGAGCATTGTTGTGTCACTGAGGAAAAATTACACTCATTCGCCACTATAGGAGAGGAAGAATTGGCTAAACTCATTAAATCATCAAAATCAAAAAGTATGCTCGACCCTATACCAGGCTATTAAAAGAGATGCTTCCAGAGGTCATAGATCCTCTTCTTAATATCATTAATTAATCTTTGTCATTAGGATATGTACCAAAAACTTTTAAGTTGGCTATTATCAAACCACTTATTAAAAAAATGCAACTTGATCCTACAGAATTAATCAACTACAGGCCAATCTCAAATCTACCCTTTCTGTCAAAAATACTAGAAAAGGCAATGTCTTCACAATTATGTTCCTTTTTAGAAAGAAATGGTATCTGTGAGGATTTCCAGTCAGGATTTAGACCGTATCATAGTACTGAGACTGCTCTCATCAGAGTTACAAATTATTTACTCTTATCATCCGATTGTGGTTGTATCTCTCTATTAGTGTTACTCGATCTTAGCGCTGCATTCGATACTATCGACCACAACGTTCTTTTGAATAGACTCGAAAATAACATTGGCATCAGTGGAATTGCATTGGCATGGTTTAAATCATACTTATCTGACCGTTATCAGTTTGTAGCAGTAAATGAAGAGATATCACACCGATCACAAGTTCAGTATGGAGTACCGCAAGGCTCAGTGCTAGGACCGTTGCTTTTCACCCTGTACATACTACCACTGGGAGATATCATTAGGAAGCATGGCGTTAGTTTTCATTGTTATGCTGACGATACTCAGCTCTATATTTCTTCACGCCCTGATGAAATTTACCAATTCAAAAGATTGATAGAACGGAATGTATAGCTGATATAAAAAACTGGATGACCAGTAATTTCCTGCAACTTAATTCAGAAAAAAATGTAATTTTTAATTATTGGACAAAAAAGCTCCACAAGTAGTAACCTAGAATACTGTCTAACACTTGATGGCTGCTCTGTCAAGTCCTCGTCGTCAGTGAGGAACCTGGGTGTGCTCTTTGATACCAATCTTTCATTTGAAAGCCACGTTTCTAACATCTGTAAAACTGCATTCTACCATCTTAAAAATATATCTAAATTACGGCGCATGCTTTCAATGCAAAATGCTGAACAGTTAATTAATGCGTTCATGACCTCAAGGCTAGATTATTGTAATGCTCTACTGGGTGGTTGTCATGCTCGTTTAATAAACAAACTCTAGCTGGTCCAAAACGCAGCAGCTCGAGCTCTTACTAGAACCAGGAAGTATGACCATATTCGCCCGGTTCTGTCAACACTGCACTGGCTCCCTATTAAACATCGTATAAATTAAAAAATCTTGCTTATTACTTACAAAGCACTAAATGGTTTAGCTCCCCAGTACTTGAGCGAACTCTTAACGCATTATACTCCATCATGTCTATTGCGGTCTCAAATGCCGCATTGACACGACATCCTCATTAAACCCGTCTCCGGCATGACGACTTCTTAATATGTTAGAGTACGAGTCAATACCAAGTCCAAATGCACACGAGTTCATGACAAGACCAAGACCATTAAAATATGGTTTTGAGACCGAGTTCAAGACCGGGTCCAAGTCTCAAGTACTACAACACTGGTATTTGCATTAGTGTAAGGGTAGGTTTAGGATGTAGGCGTTAATAAAACACATCTGGTAAGTAGCAAATTTATTTATCGTTATTTTATTGTGAGATTTTGCTTCTCTTCCTACCATTTCTGTACCCCTTCTAGCCACAACTCTTCTTCCCTGTTTTTAGTTTATTTCTGTGGCAGAATTACAGCACCACATACTAGCCTAGCATGTATACTACATTGCTTTGAGTCGTTTTCATTGCTCTCGTGTGTACGCAGATATTTCTTGAAATGAGGAAAAAAAAAGATTGGATAGGGAAAGCTCTGGCTTCACGTGGACGGGGCCTCAGGGTTTAAATGGACAGGGCAAACAAAGGAACTACTGAGGTAATGAAGGAACACAGGTGGAACCAAAAGACTAATCAATTAACAGGGAAACTAGGTCATGGCATGGGTAAAACACAAAGCATAATGTGAAACGTAGTTAAAACAAGACAACACAGAGCATACATGTAACACTGGTCAAGTGCTGGTCCTAGGTCCAGCTCAGGAGGACCAGCTTATAACCAGCTCATAACCAGCTCATGACCAACTAATGACCAGCATAAACAAACTAAAACCAGCTGCCATGCTTCAAAAATATACCTAACCAGCATGTGCTATTTTTTTGTTTTGTTTTGTTTTTTTCAACAGGGATACCAAGGAATTATTTTGGACTGTTTTTGATGCAACTTCTGGTCCCACTTTATATAAGTGTCTTTAACTAATAGTTGCTACTATTTAAATGTTATCCGATTACATGTTACTATAGCAATAACTATAAATTATGCATAATTACATGCAACTATAACCCTAAAGCATCAGCCCTAACCCTTACCCTATAGTAAGTACATGCAGTTACTTATTATTACTCAGTCCTTGTATATTATACACTGAATACGGACACCTTAAAATAAAGTGTAACAATGTTTTGCAATATAACATGAACACAATAAGTACATTGTACCTAACCATATTATGTAAGCAGTAATGAAGACCCCTAATATAGAGTGTGACCCAGCTTCCTCACAACATTTTTTTTTCTTGTATCATTTCACTCAATTAAAAGTTTGATTTTTTTTCTTTCTAATATTTATCCTTAAATGTTGGTATTTACTTAATATTTACTTGTATAATGAATGGAGACTAACTTGTTCTTCTTCTGTTGCTATAAAATACTAAAAATACTGCTACTCAAAATAAGGGGTGCACATAGGCTAATGTTATAATTTGAATAAAATAAAGAGAAAATCTACTAAAATGGTCTTGATTTGTGTCAAGAATCATTTAAAAAGATAAAGCCATTCGTAAAATATTACTTTAAAAACTATACAGCAAATAACATTGTGGGACATGTCAGGGATTTAAGAATTTGTGAATGTTCAACAGTAAAACAAAATCATTAATGCATATATAACTTAAGCTCTGGAAATGTTCTAGAATATTGCAGGTGATAACGTTCTGTGGTTTATAATTCACCTCAAGTCTGAGGAAATCTTGTTGTGTCCACATTATTAAGTTATTTTTTGACACATGGTTTATGAGAACTGGTTAATCATAGTAGATGCTGGATGGGGAAAACTGTGCAGCAGTGGCGTGGAAAGGTACAACAAGGAGCATTTGTAATTGGTCCCTGTGAGAGGAAACTATGTCCTGGGGACTCAAGGGTTGAAGTCACATTCTCGTCTTTCCTAGATCTGCATGAATGGGCAGCTAAGAGGTGGGGGTTGGTGGGGGTTGGTGGGACAGATGGATTAGGATTGTGTAGGCTGTTTGGGAACAAAGGCTCTCCTGTATGTGTACTCAGCATGGTGGGATCACTTGTAGCTACCACAATTCATAAAGTCAGGGATTCTAAACTTTTTGCCCCTTTCTCGTCTACACAAAGAAATAGGCTAGGCTAGACAACATAAACATATCCACACGTTTCCAAAAAGCTAATTTATCAAAGCTTTCAACAAGACATTTACAGTCAACAAGACATTTGTCCGTGATGTGAACTTGATTTAAAAAAAAAAAAAAAAAAAAAAAAAAGATAAAAGACTCCAAGACACTGACATTTTAAACGTAGGCCTAAATTATTTTAGAAACAGTTGATTTTAGGGTTATTAACGGTGAAGCGCCTAGATGGCGCTGTTGTGCGGATAGCGTGTGAGTGGAGTCGCTCAATGCAGCTGCGTGCTCTCCAACGTTAGGGAATGGGAAGTTTGACTCATTTCCGCGAATCAGTTCTTTCGAACAGTTCGTTTCATAAAAGGTTCAGTGAGGCTTTACGTCATCACGTGGTCCCCCAACGTAGCATAACATGCTCTAAAAAAATTCAGTAAAGCCATATGTTGGCTAATTTTGATGTTTGAGTCATTAGCCTTGAATATTTGCATTGAAACAATACTACAATTAATGTATTCTCTCTACTGAACACGTTAGCAAAAAAGCTATTCATTAAACCAACTCTGTTTCGTGAAAATATTTCCAGCATCTTTTATTTGTAGTAGCATTTATGTTATTCGGCCCATCAGTCAAATCTTCCGTTTCTTCTAAATGCTCTCATTATCAGCTCACAATGCTTCAATGATTCAGTGAGCTGTTCATTCATGTCCTGCTCTGACAAAGCAGATTTTTTTCTTTCACATTATGTAATGTTGATTCTTCTTCTTCGTCTTTATACATTTATTTATAAACGTAGGCCTGAGTGTATGAAGACAAAGCCTTATTTCTCTATATTTTAAAATATTTAATTTGTAACTATTTTCTATAATTAAAATATAATAAGGTTATACAGGCCTGTAAATTGCTGGGATGATAAGAGACTGAAATGTATTCGTTTTTGTTCGTTTATGTCTTTCTTTTCACGGTTGTATTGTATATGAGTGACATATTTAATGTATTTATCATGTTCAATAAAAAAAGAACCGCTCAGTCTGGTTCGCGAACAGATAATTTTTGTGAACCGGTTCAAATGATTCATTGAAAAGATCCGACTCGAAAGAACGATTCCGTTCACGACTCGGCCATTGCTTTTCTCCAACTCTAAACCCGCGCAGGAATGAGCAACGCTCGCCGAGCAGCGGATACGCGCCCGCTCTAAACAAGCAGCCTATTTTAGTCGTTCCTGCGGACGTTTGTGCAGTTTCGCGTAACTGACAAGTAGATATCGCATGCTAAAGTGGGTCGTCAGTTCACGAACCTTAACATGTAACAGAATACTCGCTGGTCCCGGCTTGTGAAGCAGGAGTGAAGAGCAATCAATCACCGGACACCTCCACCGTTATTCGTGTGTGTACAGTACAGTGAGCGCTGCTGAGGCAGGGGAACCGCTGCTCTAATGCTTCCCTGACCACACCGACTCAGCGCTGCTATTTTAACGCGATATCTTGTTATCGACCAAACATCAGATCAGGTTATATAGCGGGACAAGATGTTGCAAGTGTTGATTTGCGGCGTTGTGGTCTTCCCCGGTCTCTTCTTCACTTTTAGAAAAGTGCTTCCGTCCATTTTCAAGCAGTGGACAGATGCCGACGTCGTGCTGGTCAGCGAGAGGTGAGTTTGGTGACAGTTGAGCAGTTCTGTAAGGCCAGACAGCTCTTGTATCATCACCTACTGGTTTAGTGCTGTTCAGTAGTAAAACGAGCCTCACTCTGTCAGTTTTAAAGGTCAGGGTTGCCCATTCTCAGTAATATTCACATAAAAAGCTATTTTGCAGCTGTGGTGCATTGTAACAACTTGATGGAAACGTTTATACCAGCTGTTAAAATGCAGATGCAATATTTGCATCTTGACCTGTAGCAGGGGCTTTACAGACTCAGGGACCCCCAAACAGGCTCTTAGCCAACTCTGGGGCCCTAGTTTAGAAAAAGCTAGATTACCCCAAGTGCAGTATAACGTTTTAAACAACATTTACAAACATTATTATTACATTCTCTTATCAGACCTTATGCAGACATGCAATCCTTAGAAATACATTTTGAAATATATAGAATAGTTTTTTTTTTTTTTTTGGGAGAAAATATCTTTTAAGAAAATGTGTTTGCAATCCCAGCCAGGGGCACCTGGTTAAAAAACCCTATAGCACTTAGAGTGATGGAGTTATACATGTTGAGGCTTGTGTGTTTAAGGGATCAATTATGTTTATAATCGGACTATGTTGTGCTCATGTTATCCTATGATATGTTCAGCTGATCCCATGGCCTTAATCACCCCCTTATCAATTCAATCATGGATAGTCCATGGAAAATTAGCATGAATAGACCAATTTCCAGAGATGTACAGACCTCTTCTATATTGTCAGATTTCCATGCAAACATGCTTGGGTGAAATAGGTGTTCAATGATCAATGAACCTGAAGTCAGATTGCTACAAACACATCTAGGTAATAAACCCTGTACACACAGTCAACTTTTAACATAAGTGTAAGATATTCTCAAACTCAACATCTGCATTTTTGAAACTAACCACTATTTTATCTGTGGAACCTTTATCAGTGGTCATCCATACATGCATGTTTTTGCAGATAAGCAGTTTCAGATCAGTTCTGGGTGGGTTCAGTATAAATTGTCATTGACAGTTGTTTTGTGTTCTTGTTAGCTTATAAAATAACCAAAAATAGTTATATAAAATAAAAAAAGAGTGTGCACTCAGCTTTGAGATATTTCAGCGTCATAAATTTAATGCAGAATTTGTCATCTATTTGATAGTTTTATTTATCACCTATCACTTTGCCCATTTTCACTCTTTGCCTGAATTGTTGTCGCCATTAGAAAATGTTGTTAACATAATCCCTCTGGTCACATTATGTTTCTGCTATTTATTTGTTTTTATCAGTGGCCATAATCCCAGCTAATGCCTATGATTTGCTTCATGTCTCTTTGCTTTTTTTTGCCATCCACCATTTTGTGGTGTTTTATAAAGTTTTATCAGTGTTTGTGTTTTCTGACTGGTGCGTCTATGGAGGTCATTTACTATTATGGCTAAACTGCAATATTTTGTTGTAATTTTGCTTTGACCCTGCAAAGTTCAGCTCCTACCCTGATTAAACACAACTGAACCAGCTAAATAAGATCTTCAGGGGCACTTGATAATTACAGCCAGGTGTGTTGGATCTAGTTTGGATCTGAACTCTGCAGGTTAGTAGATCTCCAGGAACTGGATTGGGCACCCCTGTGTGATAGATTCTTCCAATCCAATCAGTTAAGTCAAATAATTGATTAACACCAAAAATTATGCTGTACCATCTTAAGAATTAGAGCCCGACCGATATTGGTTTTTGGGAGCCGATACCGATAATAGGGAGTAAAAAAGTCTGATATTGATATATCGGCCGATATTCTTTATGCGTATATTATGGCTCCTTTCCACCAAGCAGTATGGTTCAGTACAGTACACTATTTTTGCCGTTTCTATTGTCAGAAGTTGTGAATGGTACCCTAATTCCGAACCGTACCATACCACTTTTTTGACACCCTTCCGTTGGGGTAGTAGTCCAGTACTAAAGGGTGGAGCTAGACTCACTGCAGAACGTTGATTGGTTGACAGAGAATCGTCACTTGCACATGCTTTTTTGGCTGTGTTTTTCCTTGTAGCCTGCAGTCTTGGCTTAAACAAAGCGTGTCGTCTTCTTCAAGAAAAAGATCTGCTGTATATGTCGTCCACTGTTCTTTACTGTGTCGCTTTCTTTGTGCGAGAATGACGTCGGTCACTACACCACGCCTATCATAAAGGTGCTGTTGGCAGTGGAAACGCAAGTCGGATCAGGGTTTAGCATCCTGAATCATACTGAACTGTACTGAACCGTACTGCACCACGCCACCATTATAAAATGAGCCATTATTTTATAGTATCAGTCAAAAGTTTGGACACACCAATGGGAAAGTGTCAACTTTTGACTGGTACCAGACTTCCATGCCATTGACAAGATTTTCTGGCTTTCTGTGTTTTCACTGTTATACGGTAGGGGGTGCTATTACGCATCTCCTGAACAAGTACAGAATCTCCAGATCAATACAGAGGCGAAGAAGAAGCAAAAACGAATGATGCCATGTAAGCAGATGCATATGTAAAATAACACGATCATCAACATTAAACAGCATATAAATCAAAACCACTATGTTGTGGACTGTGAAGCTTTGGGGGTGTTGATGGATTCGATCTACTCCATCTGTGCTTTGCTCATCGTACTGAATCTGTTCCAGACGTATTCTTTGACAAAAAGTGATTTTTCTCTGCTTTTTTCTCAAAATGTTAAATTTTTTCATGAAACTTACCCACATTCAAGTGTTGATTTAAAAAAAAAAAAAAAAAAAACAGAGGGTCTGTTATTTTTTATATATATATTGTTTTTATGTTCGTGTGACAAAAAAAAAGTCACATTCAGGGTCTTCGGGGTTGGGGAAAATGGACAAAATTCATCCTCAAATACAGAAACAACACCGAACACGCATACAGAAATGAAGTGGCACACTTCCAACAATGCATAAAACATCCACAATGCAAAATGATCATGCTCACACACACACAAACACACACACACACACACACACACAGGAATACATTTGTTATTGCTGTTGAGTTCATTGCATTTGTCCATGTTGTGTATTTTTTACTCAATATGTAATATATAATAATTTCTTTTAGACTTTTTCTAAGTTCTGTTACAGTTAGTAAACGAAGTGTAGATTAAATTTGTAGAATTATAAGAAAAGCAGATGTTTGAAAAAATGATAAACTCTAAATAACTTTTCCAACTTTTCTCTTGTTCAGGTTTGATTCTAATCATAATGTAACATAAACAATATTTTTTCAGTACAAACAAATGCTAAACTTTGACAAAAATAAATTTTAATTGTTATAATTGTAACATTCAGATATGAATCCAACTGAAAAATACTTGTGAAAAGATGTCTTTCAGTCAGTCAAAGAGCACATTTCAAATAGTGGAGCTCTGCAGCCATTTACTGTTAAAAGTCTTACTTTAAAAAAAAAAAAAATTTTAACTGTATTTTCCAAAAGATGGGCAGAATTCTTACACTAAACCATGTCAAATTATCCATGTTATCCCCACGAATGAAAGTTAGAAATTTGGGTCTTTTATAAAGTGAATTTTACATAAACTGATTTTGTGTGAAAATATTTTTTTAAATGGATTTATTTATTTATTTATATAAATGAAAAAATTATTATAAATACTCCAAAAACTGCACCAATGTTGAGTAAAAACATTAATAAACAGAGTAAAATTACATTTGTTCTAAAAACAAACAAACAATTGTTTTGTTACAAAATTACATTTTGTTGCCTGGGGTCTGTGGAGACCCCAAAGACCCTGAGTGTAATTCCCAAACTAAGACCGTAGAAGGGTTAAGACATAACCGACTGTGACCGTAACACAGGATGTGTGTTGCTGCGCCGTGTGAGTACCAAACTGACAGACACTTTCTCATCTATAGGTGCTGGTCATATAATTAGAATATCATCAAAAAGTTTATTTATTTCACTAATTCCATTCAAAAAGTGAAACTTGTATATTATATTCGTTCATTACACACAGACAGACTGATATATTTCAAATGTTTATTTCTTTTAATTTTGATGATTATAACTGACAACTAAGGAAAATACCAAATTCAGTATCTCAGAAAATTAGAATATTACTTAAGATGCAAAGAAATTTTAGAAATCTTGGCCAACTGAAAAGTATGAACATGAAAAGTATGAGCATGTACAGCACTCAATACTTAGTTGGGGCTCCTTTTGCCTGAATTACTGCAGCAATGCGGTGTGGCATGGAGTCCATCAGTCTGTGGCACTGCTCGGGTGTTATGAGAGCCCAGGTTGCTCTGATAGTGGCCTCCAGCTCTTCTGCATTGTTGGGTCTGGCATAATCGCATCTTCCTCTTCACAATACCCCATAGATTTTCTATGGGGTTAAGGTCAGGTGAGTTTGCTGGCCAATTAAGAACAGGGATACCATAGTCCTTAAACCAGGTACTGGTTGCTTTGGCACTGTGTGCAGGTGCCAAGTCCTGTTGGAATATGAAATCTGCATCTCCATAAAGTTGGTGCTCTCAAACTTCCTGGTATACGGCTGCCTTGACCTTGGACCTCGGAAAACACAGTGGACCAACACCAGCAGATGACATGGCACCCCAAACCATCACTGACTGTGGAAACTTTACACTGGACCTCAAGCAACGTGGATTGTGTGCCTCTCCTCTATTCCTCCAGACTCTGGGACCCTGATTTCCAAAGGAAATGCAAAATTTACTTTCATCAGAGAACATAACTTTGGACTACTCAGCAGCAGTCCAGTCATTTTTGTCTTTAGCCCAGGCGAGACGCTTCTGATGCTGTCAGTTGTTCAAGAGTGGCTTGACACAAGTAATGCGACAGCTGAAACCCATGTCTTGCATACGTCTGTGCGTAGTGGTTCTTGAAGCACTGACTCCAGCTGCAGTACACTCTTTGTGAATCTCCCCCACATTTTTGAATGGGTTTTGTTTCACAGTCCTCTCCAGGGTGCGGTTATCCCTATTGCTTGTATACTTTTTTCTACCATATCTTTTCCTTCCCTTCGCCTCTCTATTAATGTGCTTGGACACAGAGCTCTGTGAACAGCCAGCCTCTTTTGCAGTGACCTTTTGTGTCTTGCCCTCCTTGTGCAAGGTGTCAATGGTCGTCTTTTGGACAACTGTCAAGTCAGCAGTCTTCCCCATGATTGTGCAGCCTACAGAACTAGACTGAGAGAGCATTTAAAGGCCTTTGCAGGTGTTTTGGGTGAATTAGCTGATTACAGTGTGGCACCAGGTGTCTTCAATATTCAACCTTTTCAAAATATTCAAATTTTCTGAGATACTGAATTTGGGATTTTCCTTAGTTGTCAGTTATAATCATCAAAATTAAAAGAAATAAACATTTGAAATATATCTGTTTGTGTGTAATGAATGAATATAATATACAAGTTTCACTTTTTGAATGGAATTAGTGAAATAAATCAACTTTTTGATGACATATGCGCTTGAATATTTAAATTGGCAACTTCTGTGGACATGCAGCACTGGCCTGAGCGGGCAAGTGACAGTTCCGTCAACTGGCCCGAGTGTCTTTCACACACTACAGTGACCTGGGTTGCTAATAGCAAACAATGGAGAACGATCTGCTGAACATACTATGTAATTACACCATTCACAAGCATTTTATCTGCGTTATATGTTCTATAAAAAAAAAATTTAATATCGGTGGCATATCTGCAGGCATATGCGCCGATATATCTGCGACAGGCTCATAACGGCTGATAAAGTACGGTTCTAATAAGAATATTCTTAGTAACAACAGAGTCTTGTTCTCTGGGCTTTAGCACTGGGTAGTTTTACTCATTTATAGGAAGTAGCCACCAGGGCGGTCCCCCAAGAACTAAATTTCTCCTAGGGTGTTTTCAAACCTGTCCTGGAACACCCCTAGCACTGCACAATTGGTATGTCTCTCTTAGCTGACACACCCACTTCAGGTCTTGCAGTCTCTACTAATAAGCTAATGAGTTGAATCAGGTGTGTTAGATGAGGGAGACATACAAAATGTGCAGTGATGGGGGTGCTCCAGGACAGGTTTAAAAACACCTGCCCTAGGACATTTTCCGGCAGTAGGAACTCTGAAGTGATGTAAGCCAGCTGACAACAACGTCATTTAAGTGCGGCATTCAACAACCTCAACAACTGGAGGATAGAAAATGCCGTGATCGGAGCTGTGTTTCTGTTGTGTCGTGGGTTTCGTGATAACGGAGATGGAATGAAGATGTATAAGTAATGCAAATTAAAAGAGCAAAAAGGAGGACTAAGAGACGAAATCTCCTATGACAACTTGCAGTGCTACATATCATCGAGGCTGAGAAAAGAACACAGTAGCGCAGACAAAGGCCTTTAGCATTAGATATCTGTTTTTTTCTCTTTTTTTTTGTCTAACCGCTTTTTTCCATGTTCGTGGAGAATGGTGGGTGCCGTTAGGCATGCGTTCAGACTAGGCATGCTGCGATCTGGCTTTTTTGCCTCCTATACCAATTCCAATACCTGGGATTCAATATTGGACGATAACGAGTACTGATCTGATACTTAAACTGTGCCTTGCATTGAAAAGTTCAAAACACAAAGGGAAGCAATGCGAAGTGGCTATGTAATAGTTTATTGAGCCTTTTATTTTAACAGTTTTAAATTTCAGTTACTGTGCATGTGAAGAACAATTAATAGTGCTCTCTACTCTAGTGTTGCGATCTAACAGACACCTGGAAGAAAGTAACATGATTTAGAAACCACAATAAACTTCAGCAAGATAAAGTCCTTTTATGCAAAACCATATACCTTTATCTACAAATAAATTATAAAAATAGAAACACTGAATCCTCTTTGAGAGAGTTTTGTCGTGTTGGCTGTCGTAACCGAACGCGACACGCTGTTGCTGAATGGAGAATGACTGGCAGCTGCAGTGGAGAGAAGCATTTACGTGAACTTGAATTTAATGACTTAAATATTCATCTGTACCTGTAACATTAAACTATATGGAATGGCTTTAGAACACTTGGAATATTGTGCACAAAAACTTTATGGTGCTTAATAATGTTTTTGTGCCTTTTGCGGGGCTTAACAATAACACAGAATAGTACACACAATATCGGATTTGGATCGTCTCGTCTGACCGATACTCAATCAGGCAAAAATGGCCACATCCCTAGTTCGTAGCTTATTTTATTTATCCCCCCAAAAGGCGTTCCTATAGCTAAAATCAAGAATGCACCAAAAACCAGGTAGTTCCACCAATAGTTATAAAAACTATGAAAACGCTCCTCCGATGCGAAAGCCCCTTTCATTCAGATTTGGTTCTTCACATTCTTTCCCTTCCAAGAAAACCAACACTCAGCACAAAGGTTACAGAAATTGGCTATTTTTAGATTCTGTATATTTTTGCAGACAGTTTGAGAAAGCCAAGATAAAAAAACGCTATAGGAAAATCAATAACTAATCAATGACAAAAAACAACAGCTGCATCACTGAATGGAGTTTGTTCTCTGCCCTTGTGTATCAGAAAAGATACTAGATTGCATAAAATTGAGTTTTGGTCCAAACTCTTGTCAGGAGTGTCATGTTTCTTGAGATGTTGTCATCTGAGGGATAGGGCTCAGCAACATGACGTACTGCGTAGTTAACACGAGATGGATATGCTGAAATGTAGATTGATATGTAATATCAATATATAGGGTTGTTGATCTTTGATGTTAGTTGATGGTAGTTAATTGATCTTTGATGTAAAGTTTGATGTTAGTTGATGGCCTCTGGACTCTGGAGTGAAGAGGATGGAGGTTCTTAGAGGAGTGATAATAAAGTGACGCAGACTCTGGACGCAGAAGTGTTGATTCAATCAGTTCTCTGTGTGTACATGTTAAAATGAAGCATTCAGTCTGAATCACTCTAATGCCAGGCTCAGACTACAGGAGTTTCAGGCCAATTTATGCCCGATTTACCCCTCCTGACATTCGAAGAAAAAATTGCGTCCAGGGCATTGGTCGGTTCCTATGTTTGGCCCAGATTATTGTGTGCCTATGTTGTGAGGCGTTTACAGATCAAATCTTAAACCTCCCGATCTGCTTGCGCCGACTCAGGGCCGCCCGACAATATCAAACATGATATTTTAAATCAGGATGATTACAACTATGAACTAAGAAAAATGCGATATGCAAATCGATACAATAATGCTTTAAGTGTGTAAAATCTATTTTATGCTGCCAAAACAGCCCTGACCCATTGAGACATGGACTCCACTAGACCACCTGTGTGTGCTGTGGTATCTGGCACCAAGATGTTAGTAGCAGATCCTTTAAGTCCTGTAAGTTGTAAGGTGGGGCCTCCATCAATCGGACTTGTTTGTTCAGCACATCCCACAGATGCTCGATTGGATACCCTGGGCACCCTGACTGTTCTGCGGATATGCAGCCCCATACACAACAATTCTGTATTCTGACACCTTTCTATCAAAATCAGCATTAACTTCTTGAGCAATTGGAGCTACAGTAGCTTGTCTGTTTGATCGGACAACACGGGCCAGCCTTTGCTCCCCACATGCATCAGTGAGCCTTGGCCGCCCATTACCCTGTCGCCGGTTCACCACTGTTTCTTCCTTGGACCACTTTTGATAGATACTGATTGATAGATACACTTGCCCATTTTTCCTGCTTCTAACATATCAACTTTGAGAATAACAAAAACACATTACATATTTTTTTTCTTCCCTCTGTTGCTATAATTATCACCATAGGCGTTATTTGCGGGTGGGATGGGTGGGACATGTCCCCAGGGGTGTTATGCACTATTTTTGAGGGGGAACCACTTAGGGAGGGGGAGGGGTGACAGCAGAACATTTCGGTTACTAACGTAACCTTGGTTTCCTGAGATAACGGGAATGAGCATTGCGTCAGTTACTAATGCTTTGGGGTAAACTCCTTTTCTCTGAAATGCTGAAGCCTGATTGAATCACCTCTGTGTATTTGCATAGACAAATGGCATTTCAACGGGCCCAAATGGTCGCGAGCCCAGTTCTAGGGCACTTGAGGCAAGAGCCCTTAACAGTACTTTTATCGACCCACACTGGGGTGAAAATACCTGGGGGTGAAGTAAGAATTCGCTCCAAGGCCACAAGGCTGAAGCTCAAATTCTTTTAAGTAAATCAGTTGTTATGGGAAGTGTTCCCGGTTCCGGCAGACCTAGTTATTGCAGCCTAAAACAATCATTTAACTGATTTGAATAATATAAATTGATAATGTTGTATGTGTATGCCATAGTAAAGAGATGTGTTTTTAGTCTAGATTAAAACTGACAAAGTGTGTCTACTTCCTGATGCCGCTGATAAACTCACAACCCAACCCCATCTCCGGTGTGACGACTCCAATCTTTTGAATAATCTTACGAATATCTATTTACCTAATATGACTTAAGACCTGCAATGTTGCCAGAATTATAATCATACACTGTTTGTTCGTCAGCCAGAGGAGAACTGGCACCCCGACTGAGCCTGGTTTCTCCCAAGGTTTTTTTCTCCATTCTGGCCCTGAAGGAGTTTTGGTTCCTTGCCACTGTTGCCTCTGGCTTTTGGCTTGCTCAGTTGGGGACACCTAAATTTCATCTATATTACCGATATGCCTGCATTAACACTATATGATACTTGAAATTAGCTGGATAACATCATTAACAATGTGAAGCTGCTTTGAAACAATTGGACTTGTTAAAAGCACTATATAAATTAAGGTGACTTGACTTGAACAATGGTAGGAAGACTGTTCCACAGTTTAGGTGCTAAATAGGAAAAGGTGCTAAATTTTGATATTCTAGGTATTATCAACTGGCCAGAATTTTGAGACCGCAATATACGTGATGGAGTATAATGCGTTAAGAGCTCGCTCAAGTACTGGGGAGCTAAACCATTTAGTGCTTTGTAAGTAATTAGCAAGATTTTCAATTCAATTCTCTTTCATTTAAATTCTCTTTTATTGTCACATATCATATACACAAGTGTACTGGCAGTGGAATGCTTAGATGCAAGTCCCTATTACATGGCAGTATGAGCAATTAACAATATACATAAATAAACACATTTTAATAAAGTGCGAGGGTAAGTGAAGTGTGCTAAGATGTATTGCTACAGTTCAGCAGTCTAATGGCCTGTGAGAAAAAGATGTCTCGTAGTCTACTGGTACGGGTCCTAATACTGCGGTACCGTCTGCCAGACGGTAGCAGTGAAAGCAGATCATGGCTCGGGTGGCTGGAGTCTCTAATGATCTTCTGTGCTTTCCTCACACATTGTTGGGTGTAGATATCCTGGAGGGAGGGAAGCTCACTTCCAACGATGTGCTGAGCCATCCGAACCACTCTCTGCAAGGCTTTGCGGTTGAGAGCGGTGCAGTTTCCATACCAGGCGATGATACAACCAGTAAGGATGCTCTCCACAGTACTGCTGTAAAATTGATTTTAAAATGTATACAGTGTTTAATAGGGAGCCAGTGCAGTGTTGACAGAACTGGGCTAATATGGTCATACTTCCTGGTTCTAGTAAGAACTCGAGCTGCTGCGTTTTGGACCAGCTGTGGTTTATTTATTAAGCGAGCAGGGCAACCACCCACCAGTTTTTAAAGTAGTTGGAGCATTTTAATTACTCAAAATCGCATCTCGCCTCCCTCTGCCATTGTATGCTACCCGGGACAAAGCACATACGTGACAAATGACGTCAGAAAATAATGAGTACATTATAATTGGTTATGGTCTATTACTGAACTGATACTGAATCGCGATGCATTATAGAAACGATTAATTTCGATACCCTTAGTAATTTATATATATTTTTAAGATGGAAGAATGCAGTTTTATAGATGCTAGAAACGTGGCTTTCAAATGAAAGACTGGTATCAAAGAGCACACCCAGGTTCCTAACTGACGACGAGGACTTGACAGAGCAGCCATCAAGTGTTAGAGAGTATTCTAGGTTACTACGTGCAGAGGTTTTTTGTCCAGTAATTAAAAATTCTGTATTTTCAGAATTAAGTTATAGGAAATTACTAGTCATCCAATTTTTTATATCGGCTATGCATTCTGTTAATCTTGTGAATTGGTAAGTTTCGTCAGGGCGTGAAGAAATATAGAGCTGAGTATCGTCAGCATAACAATGAAAACTAGCACCATGCTTCCTAATGATATCTCCGAAGGGTAGCATGTACAGGGTGAAAAGCAACGGTCCTAGCACTGAGCCCTGCGGTACTCCATACTGAACTTGTGATCGGTGTGACATCTCTTCATTTACTGCTACAAACTGATAACGGTCAGATAAGTATGATTTAAACCATGCCAATGCAATTAGTATCGAATGCAGCGCTAAGATCGAGTAACACTAATAGAGAGATATAACCACGATCGGATGATAAGAGCAAATCATTTGTAGCTCTAATGAGAGCCGTCTCAGAACAATGATACGGTCTAAATCCTGACGGGAAATCCTCACAGATACCATTTCTTTCTAAAAAGGAACATAGTTGTGAGGATATTGGATTTTCTAGTATTTTTGACACAAAGGGTATATTTGAGATTGGCTTGTAATTTAACAAGTAAAAGTTGCGTTTTTTTAATAATAGCCAGCTTAAAGGTTTTTGGTACATATCCTAATGTCAAGGATGAATGAATGATATTAAGATGATGATCTATGACCTCTGGAAGCATCTCTTTCAGTAGCTTAGTCGGTATGGGGTCGAGCATACATGTTGTTGATTTTGATGAGTTTAGCCAATTCTTCCTCTCCTATAGCAGTGAATGAGTGGAATTTTTCCTCAGTGACACTACAATGCACTGTCTGATGCGATACTGTAGTAGATGGTTGCATAGTTATAATTTTCTCTCTAATATTATCAATCTTGCACGTAAAGTTCATAGTCATTACTGGTATGCTGTTTACAAACATCAGAAGTTGAAGCTTTATTTTCAAGTTAATTTAGCCACTGTATCAAATAAATACCTAGGGTTGTGTTTGTTTTCTTCTAAGAGAGTCGAGAAATAAGCAGATCTAGCTGTTATCTAGCGAAATGCAAAAAACCTCCAGTTTTATTTTCTTCCAGCTGCGCTCCATTTTGGACCATTTTCTTTACTCTTCTTTAAGCGCAGAGGAGCAACTATGTCTAAAATGCTGGAAAAGAGTCAATAGTTTCTGTTGCAACATCGAGTTCCTCTAGGCTATCTGGGATGCTGAGGAGATGAAACTGATGAGGAAGTTTATTTACAAAGCAATCTTTAGTGGCAGAGGTGATTGTCCTACCATATTTGTAACAAGGGGACAGCTTTGCAGCCTTGGCTAAATTAAGTATACACGATACTAGATAATGATCTGTGATGTCATCGCTTTGCTGCAGAATTTAAACGGTATCAACATTTATTCCATGTGACAATATTAGGTCTAAAGTATGATTATGACGATGAGTGGGTCCTGACACGTGTTGCCTAGAATGTTTCTAAATGCCAATCCCAATGCGTCTTTTTCATTATCTACTTGAATATTAAAATCACCATCAATTAGTACTTTATCTGCAGCCAGTACTAACTCTGAATCAGCAGATTTTTTTATAAAGTCTGTATGGTGCCCTGGTGGCCTATGTCAAACGGGATTTATCATTTACACTACATAACGTTACGTAAAGCACCAAAACTTCAAAAGAATTTTATTTGAAACTAGACTTCTGAGTAATACTGAAGATATTACTATAAATTACAGCAACCCCTCCCCCTTTACCTTTCAGATGCGGCTTGTGTTTATAATAATAATATTGAGGGGTGGACTCAAACACTGCACATTTAGGTTATGATCATTAACAATAAGTGCTTTTGAGGGAAGAGATCGAATATTCAGCAACCTTTGTTCATCTGTATTATACCAGTTTTTTATTTGTTGAACATCAATTACATTTTTACCCTTAAATGGATTTGAGAGTTTTTTGTATTTACTATTTCGGGGAACAGACACGGTCTCTATGTGATAATATCTAGGTGAAAAAGTCTCTATGTGTTGGGATTTATCTGACTTCTGTGATGTGAAACAGCTAGCAGACGGTCGGTTAAGCCAGTCCGTCTGCTTCCTGACCAAGGCCCCAGTTAGTCAGGGTTCAACTCTAAGACTATGTGCCAAATTATTAGAGAGAAGAGCAGTACCACCCCAGGAGCAATAAATACCATCTCTTTTTAACAGGTCAGGTCTGCCCCAAAAGCTTTTCCAATTGTCTATGAACCGTTATTCTGCGGACACCACTTAGACAAGCAGCAATTGAGTGATGATAGTCTGCTAAGTATCTCATCACTCCAGCAAACAGGAAGGGGGCCAGAACAAAAAACTTTAGCTGACATCGTACTTGCGAGAGCCGACGTGAATAATAATCTTAGAGAATTTACAATTAGCATTAGTCAGCACTTTTCCTCAGGATGATACGGTTCTAAATAGAACTGTTACTACATGTAAAGAACCTTTTAAAGAACCATCTTTTTTTAGTGTACGTGTAAGAACTGTTCATCCTCAGTGAGGGTAATGACATGAGCTCTGAACGGAGAGCACCTTCGGCACATAGCCATACCTTGGCTTAAGGATGACTTTACAGTTGTTTGGCCCAAACTCAAGATGATGTTTTCACAGAGAGCGCCTGCAGGTCGACTACTCACTTGACCGTTGTCAAAGCCAGCAGGAGATCGGTCTTAAGCAAAAGGGGCTGTAGCTTGGCCGTCTGCAGCGGCTCAAACGAAGGACCTCTGAGAGCTTTGAAGACCGTGGATAGGTCCTAGGTCGGAACCGTGTTGTGGTGAGGCAGATTGAGCCTTCTAGCCCCCCCCTAAGGAACTTCAATATCAGGTCATACCTACCAACTTCCACGGGAATGGGAATGTGGTATGCTGTGGTAGCTGCAACATAGACCTTGAGCGTGGATGGGGACCCCCCCATCCAGCAGTTCTTGTAGGAAAGACAAGATTGATGCAACATCACAAAATAAATGGTCTTTGTTCCGGGCTACATACCAGTCAGAAAAGACAGACCACTTGAGGGCATAAAGGTGCCTAGTAGAGCTCACTATTGCCTCTGAAATAGTATTCATGACTCTCTGAGGGAGGCGCGGAGGCTCCCGTCGAGAGGCCACAAATGGAGGCCCACAGCTTGGGTTGGGGGTGCCAAATTGTCCCACTTGTGAGCTAGCACATCCTTCTGCCTTGAGAAGAATATTAGGCAGTGATAGCTTTCTTCTGAGGCAAAGAGGTCAACATAACATTATTGTAATATAATATTGTAAATTCTTTGTGCTTTAGTTGCCAGTGTTACAGCATTGTTGTTATGGGAATAGGCGCATCCACAATGGGAGTTACACATTCAGACAAGCACAGTCAAGTTCACATGCGTATTCGCGTCCTTTTGTGCAGATGTAAGTTGTAATATGACTTTCATGCTGTATGTATTCTGCTCAAACAGAATGCCGACATTACTGACTATGACTGGGTTATTTGAGACAGCCATATTCCTTTTAGATTCCTTTTGATATTATTATTAATCCAGCTGTTTTTTTTCTTGTCATATTTTTTTCAGCAGTAGGCCTATATTTGAATTAAAATCATTTCACATCATGGCTTTTGGAATCACTCAATAAAGTAGATGAAAGTACAGTCCAAGATGTGCAGCACCAACCAGCCATATACATAACATTATATTGAAAACACTATAGAATGATTTTTTTGTGCTTTCCCGTGTTTTAGAGCTTTTATGTTATTTATATTTTTGTCCATATATTGAAAGTCTAGGCAATCAAAAATTCCTTTCACTTTCCAGATCACTTTATATGATAAGTTTTTTTTCATATTTAAAACTTGATCAATTACCATTTCAATTATCTCACATATTTTTGCTAACTCTTGCACTTCTAACATTTGTATTTTTACAATGGGGTAATTTTGTTACAATAGCTTACAAACAGCACAAGGAAGCTTGATTTCAAATGGTAAACTGAATTTAAAAGACAATTTTAAATTCAGATTGTAAGATTGTAAACAGTAATAAAATAAGAACAAATAAACAAATTACTAACAATAGCACAAATATATACAATAGAATAATGATACAAATGAAATAGCCTGCTTTTATTTTTTCAGGTAGAAACTGAATAAAAAAAGTAATCAAATTTAAAATAACATTGGATGATCTTCATTGTAAAAATTTTTAATCCAGATTAATCAAGTGACAAAATATACCTTTGTCTTGAACTGTTAATTTTCGCAAATGTAAATCTTTTGATCTCCCTATTTTCTGCTTTTATAAATTCCTCTTTGAATTGTTTTTCGCCATCTACTCCTTTGGAGGATAAAATTTCTCTGTTAAACACAGTCCTTTCGTTGGGCTTGGACACATTTGCACCAATAAAATCACGTACGGTGGATTTTCTCCACTCCCTGGTATACTAATGAGCTGCAATCTATGAAGGCAGCTTGTCATAAGATGGAGCCTAGGTGGCGTCTTTCTGGTCTTAATGTGCACCATCAAGCTTGGAAGGACTATTTACTTGTACATAAAACAGAGATAGTATCCGCCAGGTCACAGTATTTTTCTCAGATAATTGTCAATAACCCCCCAAAAATTGCGTCTTTTTTTTTTTTCGGCCTCTCGGTAAGGAGGATCCTCAAATGAAAGCAGCTACCTCCATAGTTGTTCCTATTCCAACTCAGTTGTTTAAATCATGCTTTACCTCTGTGGGTTCCATTGTTTTGTGTATAATAAATGATTCCCTGTGTAAGGGTGTTGTGCCAGCAGCATTTAAAATTGCTGCTGTAACCTGCTTTTTTTGCGGATTTTGCCAACTTTAACAATTTTCATCCCATTTCTCGCTAAAATTCTGGAGCGTATTGTGGTTTCTCAGTAGCACACCCAACTCAATGTTAACAGTCTTTTTGAACCCCTTCAGTCTGGCTTTCGCAAACTCCACAATACTGAAACGGTGTTAAGGTTATTAATGATTGCTGCGGACTAGGGATGGAACGGTATGAAAATTTCATATCATGAATATAGTGACCCAAATTATCACGATTATCAATATTATCACGGTTTTGTTCAAATGAGATGAAAGTGTTCAAAAAGAACAGATGCACACACTGAAAACATTTCAACAAGTTTTGAAAATCAACAAACAACAAAACAAGCAACTATGCAGTTTTTTTTTAAAGCAAGATTCTATTCTGTGGCATTTCCTTCCTTATGACCGTCGTCAATAGCAACCCATTATAACACTATTATAGTGCACATCCACGCATCACAAAGGATGTGCTCTCATTTCATTAATGCAACTTTCCTCTGTTCTTGATTGTATTGAAAATTAAACTATTAATACTACTATTTATTACTTCTTGTGATCATCTTGTCTCAGAAACATTGCAGAACTGCGCCCCATGTTATTGTTTTCTGTTGCTGAAAAAATGATTAACACTTGTATGTTCACTAGGGCTGCACGATTAATCGAAATCGAACCGCATTCGCGATTTGGCTTGTGTGCGATTATGAAAGCGCAAAGGCTGAATATATGCCCAGTGTGTTTGTGAAGATCAGGAGTAATCGCTGCTCCGTCTGAAAGCACTGCGTGTTTGAGTCGCTTATAACGTGAGTTTAAAAAAGCAACACGCGTCAAACATCTTAAACTAGTAATGCGAAGCGTTGTAACAAAATACGTTTAATAACACGTTTTAACTCACTTCATGCGTCAGTCGAGTGTTTGTGAGCTGATGTGGCTTCTTAATCACAGAATGAGTCAGACAATGCATTATTTTATAGTATTCTATACAGTGATAAAGTCTATGTCAATCAGCACTGCATACTTTATTTTGAAAATACCAGAGTATTATGGAGTCATAGTATTATATCATATTTTGCCATGTAATATTTTTTTAGTATAGGTATGTTCAAGATTCAAGAGTTTTATTTGTCACATACACGGTTATATACAGAATATACAACCGGCAGTGAAATGTAAACAGGTCCGCTCCATGGACAGTGCAAATTCACAGTTAAAAACACAAGGAGGAAATTATAATAGAAATAGAATATATATATATATATATATATATATATATATATATATATATATATATATATATATATATATATATATATATATATATATATATATATATATATATATATATATATATATATATATATATATATACATATACATCTGTAGAATTATAAATAAATCAAGGAGAAAAAAATAAATAAATAAAGAAGTGAAATAAACTGTGCAGTGAGTAAACTGTAGACTTATAAATATGCGGTTAACAGAAATGTACAAAGAAGTATAATGTGCAAACAGGTTTATAACAGATTGTTACACAGTAACAACGAGAACAGAAAGTGCAGTGCAATGTCAGTATATCGATGGTCACATGATGTTAAGTGACTGAGTTCAGGAGTCTGATGGCCTGGGGGAAGAAGCTCCTCCTGAGTCTCTCAGTTTTGGCCATCAGGCTTCGGAAGCGCTTACCAGATGGCAGCAGCGTGAAATGAGGGTTTGCAGGGTGATTAGAGTCCTTGATGATCTTAGTAGCTCTACCTTTGCAGTGTTTGGTGTAGACGTCCTGCAGAGACGGGAGAGCTGACCCTGAGATACGTTCGGATAAGCGCACGACTCTTTGCAGGGCTTTGCGGTCATGACTGGTGCTGTTCCCATACCACGCTGTGATGCACTGTGAGTTAATACGCTTTCTATCGCCCCTAAATAGAAAGTTTTCAGGATAGCTGGTGAAACCCTGAATTTCCTCAGCTGGCGCAGGTGGTACAGTCTTTGCCTGGCTTTTTTCACCTGTGTCTGAATGTGTGCAGTCCAGGCCAGGTCCTCTGAAATGTTTACACCCAGGTACTTGAAGCTGCTCACTCTCTCTACTGGTGACCCGCTTATCATGAGAGGGGAGTATGTCCGTTGCTGTCTCTTCCTGAAGTCCACAATCAGTTCTTTGGTCTTGCCAACATTCAGAGAGAGACAGTTGTCCTGGCACCGTGATGTTAGTTGCTCCACCTCGTCCAAGTATGCCGTCTCGTTGTTGGAAATGAGGCCCAGAACAATAGTATCATCAGCAAATTTGATGATAGAGGTGGAGCTGTGTGTGGACAAACAGTCATGTGTGTAGAGAGAGTAGAGCAGGGGACTCAGGACACAGCCCTGTGGAGCTCCCACACTCAGGGTGATGGAGGTGGAGGTGAACTGGCCTATTCTCACCACCTGAGGCCTGCCAGTGAGGAAGTCCTCAATCCAGTGGCAGAGAGAAAAATTCAGGCAGAGATCCAGGAGTTTGGCCGTTAGCTTATGTAGGAATATTTTTATTTCTACATAATAGCTTATGTAGGAATATTTTTATTCCTACGTATGTAGGAATATTTTTATTTGTCAACATTAAGGTTAACTGTTTTAATTCAAATATCTTGATTATCGCCATGATGCACACGCCCTGCCCCCCACACATGATTTACAAAAATTCCCATCACAGTAGCGGACTCAGGCTGGAGCCAATACTAGTCTCTGCTCAGGGGCTGGAGCAGATGCATGTGTGGCCTAAACGCACATAACAGCAGCAATATAACTGGAAAGGACCACCTCTTCTATCCCACCAGGGCAGACAGGAAGGGCAGGCTCAGGAATTTCACTCACTGGAACGGACTCTGGAATTTCACACTCAGGAATGGATTTGGGAACATTACTCACTGGATCGGACTCGGAAAGATCACTCACTGAAAGCATTGTGACCATACAGCAGGGGTGTCCAATCCTGCTCCTGGAGGGCCGCTGTCCTGCAGAGTTTAGCTTTTGACATTTATATGAGCCTGATTTTTCGATGCCGGGGAAATAAAGCAAATTTGCCTGTAAACTCTTTATATAAATACAATATAGGTAGGTCTACATCAGGATGATCACTTTTATATCAATGCTATATATAATATAGTAACCGCAGTCATTCTGGACGACGGCGATGTCACATGCATACCCTCTATTTTGCCACCGTTGCCTTTGGCTTTTGGCTTGCTCAGTTGGGAACACCTAAATTTCATCTATATTACCAATCTGCCCGCATTGACACTATATGATACTTGAAATTAGCTGGATAACATCACCGTTTCACCTGAACGGCTGTACAAATTCTGTTGCATTATTTTCCTGTTAACAATGTGAAGCTGCTTTGAAACAATTGGACTTGTTAAAAGCGCTATATAAATAAAGGTATTGATATTGGAAATGGCAATGCTGTAATCCTTGGAGCGGGAACATTTCTCATTGAAACTGACTCTCGGCTGAATTCTGGAGCAGATTCTGGGGCTGGAGTGGACTCTGGAGAGGATGAGATTGTCCCAATGTTCAGGGATGTGGAGGGTTTGGTTGCAGGCTCTGGGTGAGTTGGAGCTCCCAAATGCTTTAGGGATGGGACTGGATGAGAGTTGTAATTGTCCTCTTTAACTTCTTCCACCAAGAAATCATGACCATTTAGCTAAGGGTACAGTGCATCCGGAAAGTATTCACAGCTCTTCACTTTTTCCACATTTTGTTATGTTACAGCCTTATTCCAAAATGGATTAAATTAATTATTTTCCTCAAAATTCTACAAACAATACCCCATAATGACAACGTGAAAGAAGTTTGTTTGAAGTCTTTGGAAATGTATTAAAAATAAAAAACGAAAAAAATTACATGTACTAAGTATTCACAGCCTTTGCTCAGTAGTTTGTTGAAGCACCTTTGGCACCAATTACAGACTCAAGTCTTTTTGAGTATGATGCTAGAAGCTTGGCACACCTATTTTTGGGCAGTTTCCCATTCTTCTGCGTCTGTGCACAGCCATTTTCAGATATCTCCAGAGATGTTCAGTCGGGTTCAAGTCTGGTCTCTGGCTGGGCCACTCAATGGGCCACACATTCACACACTTGTCCCGTAGCCACTCCTTTGTTATCTTGGCTGTGTGCTTAGGGTCATTCCTGTTGGAAGATGAACTTTCGCCCCAGTCTGAGGTCCAGAGCGCTCTGGAGCAGGTTTTCATCAAGGCTGTTTCTGTACATTGCTGCATTCATCTTTCCCTTGATCCTGACTAGTCTCCCAGTTGCCTTTTGGCAAACTCCAGACGGGCTGTCATGTGCCTTTTACTGAGGAGTGTCTTCCGTCTGGCCACTCTACCATACAGGCCTGATTGGTGGAGTGCTGTGGAGATGGTTGTTCTTCTGGAAAGATCTCCTCTTTCCACACAGAGAAACGCTTGATCTCTGTCAGAGTGACCATCGGGTTCTTGGTCACCTCCCTGACTAAGGCCCTTCTCCCTGATTGCTCAGTTTGGCTGTGCGGCCAGCTGTAGGAAGAGTCCTGGTGGTTCCAAATTTCTTCCATTTACGGATGATGGAGGCCACTGTGCTCATTGGGACCTTCAATGCTGCAGAAATGTTTATGTACTCTTCCACAGATCTGTGCCTCGATACAATCTTGTCTCGGAGGTCTACAGACAATTCCTTGGAATTCATGGCTTGGTTTGTGCTCTTACATTCACTGTTAACTGTGGTACCTTTATATAGACAGGTGTATGCCTTTCCAAATCATGTCCAATCAACTGAATTTACCACAGTTGGACTCCAATCAAGTTATAGAAACATCTCAGGGATGATCAGTGGAAACAGGATGTACCTGAGCTCAATGTTGATGGCAAAAGGATGTGAAATACTTATGTACATGTGATTTTCTTCTCTTTTTTTTCGTGCTTCAACTGGGAAAACTCCACCCCAGAGGATGACCATCTTTTCAGAGGGAGAGGAGAGGAGATGATCTTCAGCCATTTTTTTTCTTTTAGGTCTGGTATTCTGTCACGCTGTTGTGTAGATCCAAAGCACAAGACAAAGGGAGAAATCCAAAGAAACCTTTATTTAAATACACCAACTGAAATACAGGAGAAAGCTACTACACAAACAACTAAACATGACTAATACAAGACAAGGAGCTAACTGAAACTGAGGACTTGTACACAGAAAACAAAGGGAGCTAATTAACAAAAAAGATGAAAAGGCTGAAAATAATATTGCCAGTCAACCAAGCCAGCATCATCTTCATAGAGATAAGGAAGTCACATACTCATATAATCCCAAGGGGGAGACAGCTTAACCTTGTAATTATGCTAAAGTTTTGAAATTTAGAACTACCACTTAGAGAATCTCCAATGAGAAGGTAGCTCTGCACAGATGAAAGAAGGCACCGCCTGCTTAAGTGACCCAGGAAAGGCAGCTAGCAAGGGAGCCACCTTACAAGGGTGCCACCTGATTGAGACCCCAAATACAGGGGAAGCAGCTTCGACCATTTCACATCGCAAGGGAACTATCTGTGCAGAGGGGAAGCAGTTCACCTAATCTTAAGGCCCAAACTGGGGAGGGTGTTACTCGTTCTATTAGCCGGCACTTCCTGCTTACTGGACCTGAATGAAGGGTGAGGAAGCCAACACCTTGTTAGAAATAAGGAATTTCTTACTTTAAAGGGACATCCTCAGGTGAAGAAGTTCCAAAATACTTATGAAGGAACTTCTTGCTTTGAATAGGGCCCAAGGAAGACCGGGGAAGGAAGTTACACTCCACATTCTAAGGGAGAGCTGCCTGCTTAACAAACCTGAGTAAGGGGGAAGGCAGCATAGTGTGTCACAATGATGTGAAGGGGCTGACTACCTAAGGACTCGTCCTGGAGAGGCAGCATCTACTATTATTAAAGAATAATCGAGCCATTGTGCTGCTCAAGGAGAACTTCCTGCTTAAAAAAAAACAAACTCTGGGGGAGACGGCAACCAAAGAGCAATGGAAGGGAGCTGGCTGCTTACAGACCGCCAATAAATGGGGGGCAGCTTCACCCTAGTAGTGCTTAAAGATGCAGTAAGTGATTTCTGGTAAACGCTGTTGATATTTGAAATCACCAAAAGAACCGTGCCCCTACCCAAAAGGATCACACCCCAATCTTGATTCCTCCGCCCCCACATTCACACACACACACACACTATGCAGTGTTACGGTGCTGTGCTTGCCGCCTGAGGATATGTCATTATCAATAAGTGAAAGAAGTTTGTGTTACTGAGATAATTCAGGTCAAATGTCTAATTGTTATTTAGCTCCTCTGCTTTGATGGCAAAGTCATCCCTTCCATTCCAAAAAACAAACACAAGACTCATAGGAGTAAAGAAGTACACAAGGAGTACTTGTGACGTTCCAGGAAATCCCTAATATGGACAAAGACATCGATTGTGTTCGAAATCGGCCCCTAATCCTTCATTCACTAATCCCTACATTAGTCCACTAATATAGTTCACTTGAGGGAGTGAATGAAAACAAGTGAGCGAATTCGGACACTGAGTGTGCTGGAAGGGCTGCCGATTTTGAATAGTTTGTGCTTGCTATTTAATAATTATTTGAAACTTAGCAAACTGGCAGCTCCAGTTTTAAGATGAAAAGATTTATCTTGAACTCTGTCATGGAAAATGTATAAACTAGGGCTGTGCGATTAATCGAAATCGAACTGCAGTCGCGATTTGTCTTATATGAGATTATGAAAGTGCAAAGGATGCGATTTTAATTAAATAAATATATGCCCAGTGTGTCAGTGAAGATCGGCTCTGTAGTCAGTATTAAATGCTGCACCGTCTGAAAGCACTGCATGTTTGAGTCGCTTATAACGTGAGTTTGAAAAAGCAACACGCGTCAAACATCTTCACAAACTAGTAATGCAAAGCATTCATAAACCTGTTGTTCAACAAAATACAATGTTTAATAACACGCTTTAACTCCCTTAATATCATCAGTCGAGTGTTTGTGAGCTGAAATGCATTTTGTAGTATTCTATTCTATAACACAGCAGTTTTTTTGTAAAATAAGTTTTCTGTAAAATATAAATATTATTATTATATTTATTCTTAAATGCTCTTTTTAATTTTTAATAATGAAAATGTTATTGTAATAGTAATATTTCTTGTTAAATATTTTTATTTAGCAATAATAACAATAATAATAATCATAATACACACACAAAATGTTATATACACACACTTTTCATTTGTAAAAATAAAAATAAAAATTACATTTTAAATCATAATTTTAACCAGAATAATTGCAATTTCGATATTTTCCCTAAATTGTGCAGCCCTAGTATAAACCTTAATTAAAAGTACAGCTATGATCCGCACATAAAATAATTTCACATTTTTCACAGAGGAATAACACATATACGTTTCAGCTTGCAGGCCTTCAGTGTTTTAAACCTTAATTGAACAATTTAATAATCAATTAAAAATGAATTTATACCTGTATGATATTATGCTGTAGCCACATTGGACCAGCGGTTTGGAAAATTGATGAATGGATGATTCATCTGTGGGCACCATCTTTTAATTTCACTTGATAGCATTATTTGTTTTCTATAGATATTGCAATATATTGTTATTGTGAATTACTTTGGCCACGATAATTGTGTGGTAAAAAATTGGATATTGTGACCAGTTTGAACGGTAGAATATAATTTCTTTTAAATATTTTTTAGTTAAAGACAGAATTCTGAGCAGAACATATTGAAGGGTGTTCAACTGTTCAGCTTCAGTCTGGAAACTAGAAAGTGTGTGTGCTAAGTGAAACTCTAGACTTAATTGGATTAACAGTGCAAACATGACTTTTAGATACTTAACAACAGGGGTGCCCTGCATCTGGAAGGAGGCTTTTGTTCCAACTCTAATCAAACACAGCTGAACCACAGACAGACAGGCATACTGTTGCTGTAGCACTATTGAAATTAAAGACAGTATAGGAGACAGACCACTGTCTCTCAAAATAAGTGAGAGGAATCGCAATGCTCAAAGGCCACTGCATTGCTGCTTAATCAGTCAGTGGCTTAACAGTGGCTGTTGTATGACTGCCTCGTAATAAGTAAGTTTGGGTCAAGGTTTGACTGGTTTGCGTGGCCCTTATTTTCCATATGTATCTATATCAGTGGGGTTTATATTTTCCCCTCTATTTGTCTCTAAAGGGTTTGGGATTAGTTAATTGTTAATTGGTGTCATTTGTGGTTGCATCATTTTACTATTGCTCCAAATTAATTAGTCTCATGACAGGTGATTTGACCACAAAACTTTGAACTGACTGCCAATAAGTAAATATGGCAGATTTCAAATCACAGTTGGGATGAAACAAATGCCCTTTGAAGTCAATGATAATGCAAACTAATAGCTATATAGGATATCTATTTAGGTATTATAGATTTCCTTCTTCCTACCTCTGGATACTAACTGGTAAAATAACTAAAAAAAAAAAAAAAAATCTTATTATAAAAATACAAAAATGAATAAAAATTCAAAACCACACAAAATTACCGAAACTTTAATTAAAACTGTTTGCAATTGTAATTAAAACAGGATTGAACACTCTTGTTTGCTATTTTTATCTATTTTTGATATTTGGAGACATAAGTATGAAAGTATGTCATGCAAGCCACCCCCAAAGCTACACTAAAGAAGCGTTTTCTTCTCCCTTTTTTCTTTCTTTCTAAACTTGTTGTAAGAGAAAAACTGAGAGAGAGGGGGATACAAAGAGTGGATTGTGTAAAATGGGTCTTGTGACAGTATTCAGGCAGCAAGGCTCCAAGGATAGAGTGATGTGGGGAGCAGAGCTCCGTGCGTGTGTGTTTGTGGAGGGGAGCGCTTATCCAATGGCCAACTCAGGCGTAAGCTGTCAGGCCCAGGTCACGTGACCGTCGTTGTCATGACGAGCAAGCGTCATCCCATGTACAATGCTCAGCCGTGCAGCTCAGCAGGCAGTCAGAGGCTTAGACTGAGCTCTACAATGAACTTACACTTCATTTCATTCTGCTTCATAGCCCTAATGTGACTCTAATATATTGTGCTTTATAAAGACTGCAATATGCTGCAAAAAACTTCCTATCAGTATCTTTGGGCAGTTGACAAATAACTTTCGAATTATCTTCAACATTTAAGGTTTTATATTATATTATATTAATTACATGTATTATATTATTATATAAATACTTACTGAGAAAAGCCTCAAAATGAAGATAATTCAAAGACATTACATTAAATTACGTGATTTAAAGGGAGGGGGTTTCAAACGTGAATGCTACAACAGAAATGAACCCCTAACCCTACCACACATCCTAACAGGCAGCTTTTGCGACCTATTGTAAAGACATTTTAGAACACCCATTACTTACAACATGCAGAAACCCACACTTGAAAATGACAGACAATCAGAAACACAACCTCTGCTTACAAATCAAATTATTATGTATCTTTGTCTTATTTTCCAGTAAAATTATGTAAATGTAACATTTACGGTACACGAGATGTAAAAAGGCGTTAAGACCTTGTCAGACAATATCATTTGAATGTGTAATTTTTTTCCATTTCCATTTTGTAATCTACAAATGTAATGTCTCTTCAGCCTCAAACTTTTTGCTTGGAACAAAACAAGCTCTAATTTTATTTGAAATGAGAAAGGGTAACACTTCTCATTTGTTAACGAAGTTAATGCATTAACTAACATGAATGAGTTAGTTATTTAAATTAGTTAATAAAAATGTTCATCTTCATTTTAGTTCACAGTGTATTTATTAACCAATGGTAACAGAAACAAATTTTAATCTTAGAAATGCATTAGTAAATGTAGAAATGAGCATTAACTAATATAAATAAATGCTGTAGAAGTATTGTTCATTGTTAGTTCATGTTAACTAATGTTAACAAACCTTATTCAAGTGTTACCGAAAACTCTTTTGCAATTTTGATTCTCAGGTCTTTTTTTTTTGTTGATTTATTAAAACAGGAACAGTTAAGGTACTGAGAAATATGATGCTGTACTATCTGTGCACTCCAGTTTATTAATTCCAGAATGTGAATGAGCATCTTTAGAGTATAGGCCCAAGAGAAAATACTGACACACCGTCAGTCAGAGTTATCACATGACCTAAGACTATTATTAATTAATTCAGCTTGAAAGGTGATGGATATAAGCATCAGTAGTCAAAAGGATTCTTTTTACTCAAATTGTCTCTAGTCTCTGAGACTAGAATAAAACCTTTAAGGTTGCGGTTTAAAGCACCTTTTCCCTAATAAAGAATATACGCTATATTGCCAAAAGTTTTGGGACGTCTGCCTTTACATGCACATGAACTTTAATGACATCCCATACTTCATGCATAGGGTTTTAAATTGAGTTGGCCCACCCTTTGCAGCTATAACAGTGAATTTTTGACCATTCTTATAGAAGCACATTTGTAAGGTCAGGCACTGATGCCTATCTCTGCTCTAATTCATCACAAAGGTGTTCTATCAGGTTGAGGTCAGGACTCAGGTGTGCAGGCCAGTCAAGTTCCTCCACACCAAACTCGCTCATCCATGTCTTTATGGACCTTGCTTTGTGGGTGCCATCCCCAAACTGTTCCCACAAAGTTGAGAGCATGAAATTGTACAAAATGTCTTGGTATGCTGAAGCACTAAGAGTTTATTTCACTGGAACTAAGGGGCCCAGCCCAACCCCTGAAAAACAACCCCACACCATAATCCCCCCTCCACCAAACTTTACACTTGGCACAATGCAGTCAGGCAAGTACCGTTCTCCTGGCAACCGCCAAACCCAGACTTGTTCATCAGATTGCCACAGAGAAGCATGATTCATCACTCCGGAGAACACGTAGAGTCCAGTGGCAGCGTGCTTTACACCACTGCATTCGACGGTTTTCATTGCACTTGGTGATGTAAGGCTTGGATGCAGCTGCTCTGCTATGGAAACCCATTCCACGAAGCTCTCTAAGCACTGTTCTTTAGCTAATCTGAAGGCCACACACAGTTTGGAGGTCAGTAGCTATTGACTCTGCAGAAAGTTGGTGACTTCTGCACACTGTGCGCCTTAGCATGCACACACCCGGCTCTGTGATTTTATGTGGCCTACCACTTTGTGGCTGAGTTGCTGTTGTTCCCAATTGCTTCCACTTTGTTATAATACCACCTAACAGTTGACTGTAATATTTAGTAGTGAAGAAATTTCACAAATAAACTTATTGCACAGGTGGCAACCTATCACAGTACCACGCTTGAATTCACTGAGCTCCTGAGAGCGACCCATTCTTTCACAAATGTTTGTAGAAGCAGTCTGCAAGCCTAGGTGCTTGATTGTATACACCTGTGGCCATGGAAGTGATTGGAACACCTGAATTCAATGATTTGGAGGGGTGTCCCAATACTTTTGGCAATATAGTGTATGTTGTTTTTTTTATTTTATTTTTTTTTATGATTTGACAAATTTTACCCCACGGTTCCAGGTTGGTGATGTACAGCAGGAACACTTTATCTCCATTTAGGGTTTGATGGTGGTGGATGACTTTCAGGCCTGGCTAACTCTAACATTTAACCTCATTAACATGGAAGCTTCTCAGGGCACTGTCACTTAACTCAGGCACTGGCGCCAAGTCATGACTTAATAAATAAAGACTCAAGTCAGAATATTCTGGCCACACTTCAGTAAAGTACTGGGGCTGTCAAGCTCTAAAATTACACAAAAAAGCATAATAAAAGTATCATAAAAGTGCTCCATAGTGGTCAGTTATTCACTGAAAATCTTGACATCCACTAGCTCTCCTTGATGTACCGTTTAGTTCAAATGGTCAAATTACAAACTGTCAAATTATTGTCCAAGTCACTGTTAAATGCTTCGAAGGATCCATATAAATAATACAGATTTTTTTGTTGTTGTTGCATAAAAGCTAAAGTATTATTTATGTTGTTTATAAGGTTTTCTAGGGTGGAAATATCTTAATGTGAGGTAACCTGCATGAATTTGTCTTCTCTTCCTCTCATAGGCTGGTGTCATCCATTCACGCTGTTATGGCCACTGCAGCTGGAATCATCGTGGTGTCCTCCTGCAAAGGCAACGTGATTATGGACCGGTAAGTGAACCAATCCTGTTCCACACCTTTCACAGTGTACCAATAATGAGCTTTTCTGCAGCAAATGATTATATTGTCCTACATCTTTGTGTAAAGGTAATGATAAAACAGATAAAGCAGCACTAGATGCTGATTGGTCAATACAGTGTACATTTGTGCTGCTATGAAGACGTCTAGATACAGTGCTTATAATAGAAATAAGGCGCCTGTCTAACTGCATTACTTATTTCAGTAACCAATTACAATTAAATTCTACATTTAACATTTAAATGATTAGGGTCAGTAAGATTTTTTTTTAAAGAAATACTTTTTCAGAAAGGACACAATAAATTGATGCAGAAGTGACTAAAGTCTTTTACAATGTTTAACAAATTTTTTTACAAATATTTCAAATAAATGCTGCTCTTTTGAACTTTCCATTATCAAATAATCCTGAACAATTTATCAGTTTCCACAAACATATTGAGCAGTACAACAGTTGTCAACATTGATGATAAAAGGAAATGTATCTTGAGCACCAAATCAGCATATTAAAAAGATTTCTGAAAGATCATGTGACACTGAAGACTGGAGTAATGGTGCTGAAAATTCAGCTTTACCATCACAAGAATAAATTGCATATTAAAATATAAAATGTTATCTTAAATTATAATATTAATTCACAATATTTCTGTTTTTACTGTATATTACTGTATTAATTCAGTTTTGGTGAGCATAAGAAACTTTTCAATGCTAGTGTACATTCTGTTCTCATAAATTATGAAACTACAGAATTAAATTACAGAATAGGAAATTTGCTTAAATCCTCTTTCTCCAAAGCATCACTAAACTACGTCAAAGGTTTGATGTTCCAAATTGCTGTGATGTTGCTTTAAGAAGGTGTTCCATTAGACCCTGCCTGCCCATACCATTGTTCACCTCAGTGGCCAATCACAACAGCCTCAGTGTTTCAACAATGCTTCCCTCTATTATCATGCCACATCTGCTGACCCCTTTGGCTCCGCCCCCATCCCAAGGACACATGGAGGAGGAGATTAGGTACATGGAGTCCCAGGGCAACAGCTGTTACCTTCCTCTGTGCCCTTCCTCCCTCTGCCCTTCCCTGGCACTAGACTGACACCTGCAATTTCAGCCTCTGCCACCTGTTCATGTGTGCTGGGTGAAATGTGTGCGTGTGTTTGTAGCATAACAGAGTAATCCACGAAGGCACTTGCCAGGCAGGCCTAGAGAAAACTCCCAACCACCCTGCTAATCCCCTAAAGGCTTAATACTTGGCTTGAGCACATGCGCAGCCATGATCCTCAGTGACAAGGAGCATCCAATGATACTGTCAGTGTTAAAGGAACAGTTCGCTCAAAAAAGGGAAATTCTGTCATCATTTATAGAAATATTTCAGATATTTCACAGGATGTGTAAGCTGCTGTTTTCCATTTTCGCTGATAGGGACCAGAGGAGGCTATGGTTCCCTTTCACTTTGATTATATAGAAAGGAACAGCTTGGACATTCTGCTAGATAACTCTTTTTGTTTTCCACCCAAGAAAGAATGTCACATAACAAAAAAGTTTGGGGATGGTAGAAGATGGTTAGAAGTCTGTTATGTTCAAAAATACAATAAAACCGCAATATTGGGAAATATTATTACAATTTAAAGTAGATTTTCTATTTTAATATATTTCAAAATTCCAGTGATGGCAAAGCAGAATTTTCAGCAGCAATTACTGCAGTTTTCAGTGTCACATGATCCTTGAAATCATTCTATTATGCCGATTTGGTGCTCAAGAAACCTTTCTTCTTATTATTAATGTTGAAAATTATACATTTTTATGGAAACCATGATACAATATTTCAGGTTTCTTTGGTGAATAGAAAGTTTGAATCGACAACATTTATTTGAAATTGAAAACTTTTGTAACATGTTTTTACTGTAACGTTTGATCAATTTAATGCATCTTTGCTGAATAAAGGTAATAGTTTCTTAAACAAAACCTACTGACCCCAAACTTCTGAACAGTAAGATGTTGCATACGTTTGAACAATACATACGATGTTACTATACAGAGTGTTTTCCACAGGAAGTGGATGGTGAATTATTTTTTATTTATTTATTTTTCTGCCAAATTCCAAAAGAATAATCACCATAACATTTTGTGTACCTATGTTTTCTTTTAGTTTGTTAATATGAAAAATAAAGTTATTTAAAAAAAAAAAAAAAAAAAAAAAAAAAAAAAAAAAAAAAAACCAATATGAATCTTATATTTACCATATAATTGCATATCTCATCTGTGGAGTGTATGAACAGTGTATAAATGTTTCAGGTCAGTGTAGCTGTAAGCTCTCTTTGTGTTAATTAAAGAATTCACCACTAATCACATGTGCAAAGTCTGTGGATCAGTGTGACGTTGCTGTAGGTTATCTGACACACACACTCGCACACAGACACACACACACACACACACACACACACACACACACACACACACACACACACACACACACACACACACACACACACACACACACACACACACACACATACATTTACTTGGCTATCAAAAATGAGTACATATCTTAGACTTCTATTGTTTTTATATGAAGGTAATAATACATAATGGCTGCCCCAAAAGCAATAATGCATAAATAATGTATAAACTGTTTTTACAATTGAAGATGTCCCCAAAGGGACATTTTCTGCTGACAAATTTGTCTTTTGTCTATGTTCTAATGCATAAATTATTATTACATAACAGTATATCCATCTATTAATAGATTTTTAAAATATTTTTTATGAAATACATCCTGCCACATAGTAAATGTATAATGCAAAATCTAATTTGGACAATATCTGTAGCCTGTAGCCTATTTAAAATTGCCACTAACTAATGACATAATGAAATGTGGCAAACAAACATGACACATTTTAGCTACACCTTACAGAAACAGAATACATTTGTCTGTTTCAATCCACACCCTCATGAAGGCTCTTCAAGCTATTATGTCAATTATAATTTTGAATGTTACAGTTCTATTTTAATAAAGAACGATTTAATATATTGCCCCACATGAGTGCTTTAGATCTCTTGTTTCTCAGTGGTATGCTTTGCTAAGCTATCAGACGATAAAACGGCTGAAAAAGAACCAGAATATCATAGAGACTCTTTGACTTTGGCCAGTAAGAAATCACCTAGCAACTCTTTAGCAACCACCCAAGCAACCATATAGCAACACACTTATAGGCCCTGACAACCACCCACAACATTGTGGTGGCAAATTTTGCACAGGAAAACAACACTCATTTTCTTGAGAATAATCTAGCCAGTACACTACCATTCAAAAGTTTGGGGTCAGTAACATTTTTAAATGTTTTTGAAAGAAGTCTCTTCTGGTCACCAAAGCTGCATTTATTTGATCAAAAATATACAGTAAAATTTAAATTATAATATTTCACAATACTGCAAATTTTTTCTATTTTATATATACATATTTTATAAATTTTTAATTTTTAAATGATTTTATTGAGAAAGTGAGAAGTGAGATTACATAACAGAAAGCAAAACAAAAAGCAAAACAAGGATATACACATGCGTATGTATGTATGTATGTATGTATGTATGTATGTATGTATGTATGTATGTATGTATGTATGTATACACATACATACATGCATACATACATACATACATATAAGGTGCAAAAGTTGTTTCACAGCCTTTCAATACATGTAGGAGATAAATAAACAAATTAAAAATCATCATAATAATAACAGTGATTGTAATATACACTAATATATATATATAGATATAGTATATACAAATTCCTTATAACATCAATTGCTATTAACATATGTATATTAATACCATATGTTTATACCCTATTTTAAAATGTAATTTATTTAATTCCTGTGATGGCAGAACTGAATTTTGGCAGAGCAGCCATTAGACTTCAGTGTCACATGATCCTTCAGAAATTATTTTAATATGCTGATTTGATGCTTAAGAAACATTTCTTCTTATTATCAATGTTGAAAACAGTTGTTGTGGTGTGCTGCTTAATATTTTTGTGAAAACCATTTAAAATCTTTTTCAGGATTCTTTGAATAAAAAGTTAAAAAGAACAGCATTTATTTGAAATAGAAATCTTCTGTATTGATGTAAAATTGTATTGATGTCTTTGCATTACACTGATCAAAAGAGACAGTAAAGTATTCATTTCTTAAAATAAAAAGTTCTTACTGACCCCACAGTTTTGAAATAAAAACTTTTGAATGCTTTAAAAAAGAATAATAAAAAGGTGTATGAGAATGAGCATATTTGTAATTTGTTTGAAATCACTCCACACATGATTTGTTCACCTATTCTGTTCATCTTCTGTTCCAGACACTGGCTGACCACCTATTTTGTCATTTGGTATGGCGTCCCCTACATGTCATATGACATCTTCGCCATGTACCTCAGCCATTACTATCGCTTCCGGGTCAAAGGTCACAAGGACTATAAAAGCCACTCTCTACGAACCGTCAACTCATTTGTGAGGAAAGAGTTCCTGCTGGTCCTCCATCACATTGCACTACTCGCCATCCTTCTGCCTGTGACTCTGGTGAGAGCGAGGACAGGGATAGAGACTCAGGATGAGTGATATGACAACCAGTAATATGATGGGAGAGAGTAATGGGCCTTCTCAAATAACCACCTCCACCTATAGCCAGGACCAAATGGGAGGGCATGTAAAAAGGGGAATGCAGTGCTTTTGTGTCCGTTAAGTACCTGATTCTATGAGAAACAATTACCTTAATAGCAGCTGTTACACTGCCAGAGTACATGCAGTGGGACAGACACACACACACACTGATGGAAACCTGGTCTTTTGTTTGGTGTCTCTGGGCTGTCAGTGGTGATATGAGATCACTTTACCCACGCTTCCATTATTCACACACAGCTGCTACTCAGATACCACCCCCCACACACGCTGCTTTGTGCTCCTGTTCCACAAACTGTCCCACGAAACATAAAGTCACAGACATGGACAAACAGATTTTGACATACATGGTAATACAAAGAAAGGAAAAGCCTCAGATCACCACAACAAAACATCTGGCTGTTATACAAGATATATAACAATTCACTTCTTTTTCTTTTTTTTTTTGATTTTATATTATTTAATACATTACCATACAGTAAGGCATTTTGCATGAACAACGAGGATGTATAGATAAATTAAATGTAGATAAATATTATAGAAGACATAGACTCCCATCACTCCCCTCAAACAGTGTGGTATACGATTACGCTTCAGGTTAGCTGGGAGGGTTCAGGTGGCTGTTCTAACTGGTCATTCTTATCTTGTTACATTTATACACATTACACACCTTTGATCCACCATATCCAGCATTGTGTATCATAACACATACATATGATGTGGACCATTTGCAAAACTAGCCATAGAGTAATTTCTAGACATTATCTGCATCTGTAAAGCGCCATTCTCTCCATTTTGTCTAGTGTTATTTTTGTGTTTGCTCATAAGGGCAATTTCACTTTGTTTGTCTTTTAATTTAGTATTGCCTATTAATTTTATTGTAGCTTGATTTGAACTGTTTTACTGTTTGAGTTACTTTGGCCTAAGATTACTAGCAGAACACTGACAGGGAGGTGTGAGCTGTGACGTAGAGAGTCTGATTTGTCACTAGGGCTGTAAATATTTTCTCTGACAGTGATTCATTTCGATTACGATTCTTTATTAATGCTCTAATGATTTATGATTCGATAATAGTTTGATATTTTATTAGCTTATTTTAGTCATTTTAATAATTTTAGTTATAATTATTTTATTATAATATACATTTTATTAATTATAATGAATATACATTTAAAAAAAAAAAGAATTCTTTTTTTTTTTTTTAAAAGCGATACACCATGTTCAAATGTTTGGGGTCAGTAAGATTTTTTTTTTTTTTTTATTTGTAAAGGAAAAAACTTTCTATTTATCAAATTATTGATATAAAATATTTCACAACAGTATTAAGAAGCACAACTGTTTTCAACTGATAATACTAAGAAATGTTCCTTCAGAACTAAATCAGCATTTTAGAATGATTTCTGAAAGATCATGTGATACTGAAGACTGGAGTAATGGCTGCTGAAAATTCAGCTTCGCTATCACAGGAATAAATTACATTTTAAAATATATGAAACTTTTTAAAAAATATAAAAAAATCGAAATATTTTTTTCACAATATAATGTTTTTACTGTATTTTAATCAAATAAATTAGTCTTGGTGAGCAAAAGAGACTTCTTTGAAAACATTTTTAAAAATCCTACTTGATCCCGCATTTTGAATGGTATTGTATGCATTTAATTTCCATTTTCTGATGGATGCATTACATATTTACACCCTTATTGTTCACATAGGTGGTGTGTGTGCTCATGTTTGTGCTGACTGGTTTTTGGTCTCTTTGTGTGCATTAGTTCTTCAGGAAGGACCAGGGTGATTACTTCATTGGCTGTCTCTTCCTCACAGAACTCAGCACTCCTTTTGTTTCAGTGGGCAAAATTCTCATTCAGGTAACACATGCACACACTCTCACAAACTGATTGTGTATTTTACTCAGCTGTCCTTCATTCACAGTGCTGCCCAGAGCTGCCTTTTCTGTTTCCTTTTAGTCAAGAAAATGGTTAAATACAGAGATGGAGGTCTGTCAGGACACCAAACAGTTCAAGGCGTTTACACCGTGCTTCTGCTTTAAAGTGAAAACCTATAATTATATAATATCTATTGATCATGTTTCTGCTGTTGTTTTCCCACCAACAATTATGTCTTGGATGATGACCCTGGATCATTTTGATTAGAGAAAATAATATATAATAATAATTAATAATTTTCATGTTAGAAGTGAATGTTAAGGTCCTTAACATTCACTTCTAACATGAAAATTGTTAATTATTATTATATATTATTTTCTCTAATCAAAATGATATAATAATGGGATATAATAATTAATAAATAAATAAATAAATAAAAATCCTCTCAAGCCAAAGTAAAATGATTTAAAATTCACCTCTTTGTTAACTGACTTGTAAAATTGTGATTAAGAAAATGAACTAATATGATTTACATTTTTAAATATTGACATTCAGTTTATCCAATATATTAACACATATTCAAAAACCTTTTTTTTTTTTTTTTTTTTTTTTTTTTTTTTTTTTTGAAAGAATGATCTTGTGTTCACTAAGACTGCATTTATTTGTTCAAAAAAGTAATATTATGAAATACTATTTTGATTTAAAATAACTCTTTCTTTTAAAATATATTTTAAAATGTAATTTATTCCTGTGATGGCAAAGCTTAGTTGTTAAAGTAATTACTCCAGTATTCTTTCATGTGATCTTTCAGAAAAAAATGTATATACTGATTTGGTGCTCAATAATCTTTTCTTATTATTAATGCTGATAACAGTCGTGCTGTTAATATGTTTGTAGAAACCGTGATACATTTTTTCATGATTCTTAATGAAGAGACTGTTGTTCATTTGAACATTTTATATCTTACTGATCCCAAACCAAATGAATGAATGAATGCAACCTTAATAATGGTGTATGATAGGGACATGTACTGCATAACAGCATTTCCCTGCTAGATTTCTTCCATCTCTTTACTCCGTATTTTTCAATAACTCTTTTTCTGCTGATTCTTGGTCTTTGCTTATTTGGTGAAATTGCTTTCAGACATGCACCACATGTGCCTCCACATGCCTCCTTTTGGTAGTCATGGGTATTACATTCAAAGCAGTCCCAGTATCTGTAATTGTAGTGACATTTATTCTTTTTTTGTCAGATGTTTGACTAAGTCCGGTCCGCTTTGCAGCTTTTTCTGACAAAGAACTGCTAAACAGGATGATACCCGACATGTGAAGGGATCAATCAAAAATTTTTTTTTTTTTTTGAGCGGTTGAAGGCCGTGATTGAAAATGAAAGGCCTTGATGAAAAAATGTCATAATTTGCACAACTTCATGTCATTCCAAACCTGTATGAATTCCTTCTGCAGAACACAAACGAAGATATTTTAATGAATGTTTGTAACCAAACAGTTTTGGTGCCCATTGACTATTAGATGGACAAAAATAAATAAATAAATACACTGAGACATTTCTCTTCATTATTTGGTTATTATAGAAGAAAGTATTGCATGCAATACTTTGGAATGACATGGAATGACATATTTTTAAATAGATTGTTTCTATTTTAGAAATCACTTGGCATTTTTGTGTGATTTGGGCATCAGGTGAATGTTTGAACAGTCCATAGGTGGTCTGTGAGCATGCCCATTAACTGAAACTACGTGACATTTCCTTCACAAAAATAGAAGCATAATAAATAATAATAATTAATAATTTGTTACATTTATTATAGCGCTTTCTAGGCACTCATTGCACTTTGCATATACTTTCAACCACCACCAATATGCATATTTTCCAATAGATTGTTATATGATATATATATAGAAATCATATATGGCATATATATATATATATATATATATATATATATATATATATATATATATATATATATATATATATATATATATATATATATATATATATATATATATATATATATATATATATATATATATATATATATATATATATATATATATATATATATATATATATATATATATATATATATATATATATATATATATATATATATATATATATATATATATATAAATATATATATATATATATATATATATATATATATATATATATATATATATATATATATATATATATATATATATATATATATATATATATATATATATATATATATATATATATATATATATATATATATATATATATATATATATATATATATATATATATATATATATATATATATATATATATATATATATATATATATATATATATATATATATATATATATATATATATATATATATATATATATATATATATATATATATATATATATATATATATATATATATATATATATATATATATATATATATATATATATATATATATATATATATATATATATATATATATATATATATATATATATATATATATATATATATATATATATATATATATATATACCTACTAAGGATTCACCTAAAGGATTATTAGGAACACCTGTTCAATTTCTCATTAATGCAATTATCTAATCAACCAATCACATGGCAGTTGCTTCAATGCATTTAGGGGTGGTGTGGTCCTGGTCAAGACAATCTCCTGAACTCCAAACTGAATGTCAGAATGGGAAAGAAAGGTGATTTAAGCAATTTTGAGTGTGTCGTGGTTGTTGGTGCCAGACGGGCCAGTCTGAGTATTTCACAATCTGCTCAGTTACTGGGATTTTCACGCACAACCATTTCTAGGGTTTACAAAGAATGGTGTGAAAAGGGGAAAAACATCCAGTATGCGCGGCAGTCTGTGGGCGAAAATGCCTTGTTGATGCTAGAGGTCAGAGGAGAATGGGCCGATTGATTCAAGCGGATAGAAGAGCAACTTTGACTGAAATAACCACATGTTATAACCGAGGTATGCAGCAAAGCATTTGTGAAGCCACAACATGCACAACCTTGAGGCGGATGGGCTACAACAGTAGACGACCCCACCGGGTACCACTCACCTCCACTACAAATAGGAAAAAGAAGCTACAATTTGCACAAGCTCACCAAAATTGGACAGTTGAAGACTGGAAAAATGTTGCCTGGTCTGATGAGTCTGGATCTGGATTTCTGTTGAGACATTCAGATGGTAGAGTCAGAATTTGGCGTAAACAGAATGAGAACATGGATCCATCATGCCTTGTTACCACTGTGCAGGCTGGTGGTGGTGGTGTAATGGTGTGGGGGATGTTTTCTTGGCACACTTTAGGCCCCTTAGTGCCAATTGGGCATCGTTTAAATGCCACGGCCTACCTGAGCATTGTTTCTGACCATGTCCATGACCACCATGTATCCATTCTCTGATGGCTACTTCCAGCAGGATAATGCACCATGTCACAAAGCTCGAATCATTTCAAATTGGTTTCTTGAACATGACAATGAGTTCACTGTACTAAAATGGCCCCACAGTCACCAGATCTCAACCCAATAGAGCATCTTTGGGATGTGGTGGAATGGAGCCAGTGCCCTGGATGTGTATCCCACAAGTCTCCATCAACTGCAAGATGCTATCCTATCAATATGGGCCAACATTTCTAAAGAATGCTTTCAGCACCTTGTTGAATCAATGCCACGTAGAATTAAGGCAGTTCTGAAGGCGAAAGGGGGTCAAGCACAGTATTAGTATGGTGTTCCTAATAATCCTTTAGGTGAGTGTACATGGAGATGATTAGGAGGCCATGATGGACAGAGGCCAATGGGCAAATTTGGCCAGGATAATAGTGAATAAACGACTGAACATCTAAAATGATCATTCAAAGAATCCACTAATATTATTATAAGAATAGTTGACACACAAATTACAATTCTGTCATAATATACTCACCCATGTAACTTTGGTTAATCTTCAGAACACAAATTCAGATATTTTTAATGAAATCTGAGAGGTTTCCGTTCCACCACTGAAAGTCCAGGTAACTAAAACTTAAGAGGATCCAAAAACGTCATAAAGGCATTCTAAAACTAATCCATATTAATCTAGCAGTTAAATCCAAGTCTTGTGAAGCGATGTGATCGCTTTATATGATGAACAGATTTAATTTAGGCTTTTATTTACATCTAAACAAAAGTATGCACGTGATGTGTGATATCCAGTGAGTTTCTAGCATGTGGCGCCCACATGAGTTTGTGTGTTTACTATATGTGGCACGCTCTGTGTATGTGTTTTAAATGTGAATAAAATTAAATCTGTTTATTATATAAAGCGATTGTATCTCTTCACAAGAATGTTATTAAAACGCACAATTCATATGGAATAATTTACATTTGACTTCTAGGTTCTTCTAGGAGGGAGAGAAACCACTGAGGTTTCATTAAAAAAATCTTAATTTGTTATTTAAAGATTAAAGTCTTATGGGTTTGGAATGACATGAAGGTGAGTAAATGATGACAGCATTTTTATTTTTGGGTGAACTATGCCTTTAAAGTTAACCCTGTTTTTCTTGGATCTTCTAATCTTCTCTTTCTCTTCCTCTCATTCTTCTCTGTTGACTGTCTCTTCCTGTAGCTGGGGATGCAGGAATGCTGGCTGCACAAGGTTAATGGTGGCATGGTGCTGCTGAGTTTCTTCTTTTTTCGCATCGCACTCTTCCCCTACATGTATTGGGCCTACGGCTCCCACTACGGCATCCCTCTCTACAGCGTTCCCTTCCATCTACCGCTCTCCACCAACCTGGGCAACCTCTGCATCCTGTCGCCGCAGGTCTACTGGTTCGTCCTTCTCTGCCGTAAAGGCTACCGACTCTACAAGCGTCAGCAGGATGCTCAGAACCAAGCCTCTCCGCTGTCCTCGCCCGAGCCTCTCTCAGATATCTCCAAGGCTGATTAGTGAAGGTCTTTATCTAAAACAAACAATCAACCCACGTCACAGCTGAAGGCTACGACACTGCATCTACTACTGTTACAATACAACCAAGACTTCATGTTAGACATACCCTTATTGCTCCTCTTTATTTTACTCTTCTCTGCTTTACTCCATTCCACGTACACACTCACATTTACATGTTCGACCATTACAATGCCACTCCACTGGATTTACTGCAGTGACCTCCAGGGAACATATTTTAGGTCAGTTATCAAGGGCCAAGACCCTCTCTTCCTTCTCTGATTGGAGTATCTGTTACAGTTTGGACTAATGTCTTTAAATGTCATTGGAATTACCTGTTATTTTTATTTTAAATTTTTTGTTCAATATATGAAATTCTGCCCCTTATGCTTAAAGTACAAAAATATTCTGGTTTAAATGAGGGGAATTATTATGTGAGTGGCATAGCCATCATTATAATAAATTCATCAGATTAAACCCACAGTATTTCAGATTACATCCGAACAGCAATTTCACATCACTTCCCACTTGGCGCAAAGCTCCGATCACATGGTAAGCATTTCCATGGCTGCAGTGCTGCTGTTCTTGTTTACAGCTCATTAGAGTTCTGTGAATGTGTTTGCACACACACACTGCCCTGCTGTGACTGTTTACACTCCTCTAACACACACCGTCCCACACATGCTCTGGAGGCTGCTAATCAATTCTGCTTCACTTCTGCGGGCCTTTTGAGGATCTGAAGTCTTCCCATCCACATGGGGGCAGTAGAGAGTCAGTCTTTATGTTTAAATCAGTGATGAACAAGTTTAGTCCTGGAGGGCCACAGTCCTGCAGAGTTTTGCTCCAATCATGATAAAAAACTCATGATTTTTTTTTTTTTGTAATCTGGAAGAATCTGATTAGCTTGTTTGGGTGTGTTTGATAAGGGCTGGAGATAAACTCAGCAGGACAGTGGCCCTCCAGGACCGAAGTTGCTCATCTCTGGTTTAAATGGCATACACAGGACTCAAGTCTATAGGGGGATGGGTGTCTTTGCAGGGTACAAAGAGTGAGCACATAACGCTTGGCATATCTTTTAGGCCACATTATGCCCAAAGGCATCTCCAGGCAGTAGTCAAAGCAATAACACGGGGCTTCAAAGCAAAGGATTTCGGGTAGTTGGATAGCTCATGTGAACACTTGGGCAAGGATAGATAAGTTGCATGCCACCTACTCTGAAAACTGATCTTTGTACATCTAAAGGGCACAATACTGGGTTCCTATGGTCTTGGGAAGATGATGTTTGTGATTTTCATGTGTGGAACAGTCATCGTAATCTTTCTTTTTTTTTTTTTTTTTTTTTTTTTTTTTTTTTTATGCTTAGCTGCACGGAGGAATAATCTTTTCGGCTATAAATCACTTTTTTATGATTGCTATGTCTACTAAATAATTTCTAGATTTCTAATCATGGAAAAAGTCAGAAATTTGCTGGTCAAAAGAAGTGGGAACCCTGGTAATAGTGTTGTGTTTGTGAGTGTGAAGTGTGAAACGCTCTTGACGTGGGGCATGATTTTTTTTATGAATCTTTCTATTAACTGAGCCTACAAGTTTGAGTTGTAGATAAATAATTGTATTTATTTATATATTGATGAATAGTGCAGTATAAATGGGTGATTTGCTGTTGCTTAGGGTCATTTGTAGGGATAATCTGTGGCACATGAGAGCTTGTGTAAGTGTAGCAAGGAACTCAGAAGCCTTTGTTTCAGGGCTTTTAACATAACCTGCAGCATCTTTCATAATACATTTAGTGAATGCTGGATGCCGTATTAATGCAACTAAGATTCCATTAAGCATTTTCAGAAATGCTGAACTGTCCGATTCAAATGTTGCTCAGTACATAGCCATGCACTCTTATTTAGTGTGTTTCTAAGACAAACTGGACCTAAAGGTTGCCTTTAGCAAGTGTGTTTGTGTGCGAGAGACAGAAAGAAGACTTATGTAACAGTGTGTATAAGCTCCCAGCTCACTCTTTAGGAGGCTGAACGGGGTCTTTGCTGGACTGAAAGAGAGAGAATGCATGTTTTGCTCTCCATTTCTAAAGCTTTAGTACTTTTAAAAACTAACTATGCAGTCTTTCAAGCTGCTGCTTCTTGTCTATGGCAACACTATGCTTTCTTTAGTTTTGCTGAGGTGGGATGCATTTGGCAGAAGAGTTGGCCATAATAATCATAATGCATGTTATGTTTGATTTTTTTTTTTTTCATGTCAATACTTTCCTCAGTTGTTTTTCTCAACCAACATTAATTTCTCTAATTTTTCACTTTCATTTTCAGACTAGACTGTGTTTTATAAGACATACCCATAATGTAATATATACACTATATGACCGAAAGCATGTGGACACCAAACAAGCATTTAAAATCAAATCAATGGGCATTAATTAGGAGTTTGTCATTCCTTAGCTGCTATAACATCTTAAATTCTTCCCAAATTGTTGAACAAAGTTGGATGCACACAATTCTGTCGAATGCCATTGTATGGTGTAGATTTGTTTTCACTTGAAATAAGGGGCCTATTGTTAATTATAAATGGATGTCCACAAACTTTTGGCTGTGTAGTGTACGCATAGAATATATGAACAGGTTTATATCCAGAGTTTTGAAATGCATGGGACATTACCATAAATCACTAAATGTACTGTCCAACAGGCTTATTTATGCCACACTTAACCTTTAAATCATAGTGCAGTGTATGATGCTGATCGTTTTTTTGGGGGGGAAATAATACTAGTCTAGCGTCTTCAAGGCCTCCTCTCTCAGCTCAGGGTTTGATAAAGACATTATCATTTATCAATTATTATTTAGAGATGAAAGATGAGACTGTGATTAAAAAGGATTTACATAAGTCACATTTATAATTGAAAATATCTTTTTCAACACTTTTTTGGGTTTGGTAGACCAAAGATTCTTAGGCACTTTTTATAGACAAGTGACATGTAGCTAAACTGTCTGAGACTCCACATCATTGCCTTCCCCTTGCTCAACATCCACAGAGGATCAGAACTCTACAGGACTGGCTGTAATTATGACTCAGGCAAAAAGACTGGAATTTCTCTTACTGGAATATTTGGCTACTTTGCTTTGTTGTTTTACTGCAAACTACAAACTGGGTGAATCTGATGAAAACATGTCCAGATCATATTTCACCCCCAAAAGCAGTACATAAATACAAATAAAATGAACATTAAGCCAATTTTCTTTCAAAAGTCAACGTAAAGATAGCATGAGAAATTAACATGTTTAATTGTCATAAAATAAAAAAAAAAGGCTTAATGGTTATGAAATGGACTTAATTTTCTTAAACATATGAACCAGACATGCTTTTAACAGGTTTTGTGAGAAGGACAGAAGTTGAGAAATAAGAGGTGTAGATGTTCAGGAATGTTATCAGCTGCTATGATTTTTAATACATATCAAAACTAGACTTGACTCTTGCTGGTTTGATGGGTGCTTTGCTTGGAGCTTTATAGTTTACTGTAAATGGATGTAACGGAGGAATGGATGAAGGCAAATATATGCATAAAAGTCTGAGGAGAGAAAATTGAGCTACACTAAATATAATAATATCTATAAAAGTTTTGTTTTACCCCCAAACTATGTGTTGTCTGGAATATCGTAAAATACAGTGCCTTGTATTAAAGTTGTGTGTGATATTGACACAATCTCAGCGCACAGCAGCCCTGGGCAGGTGGTGTTTTAGGTTGTGACTGTCTCTGCTCACACTTTAGTTTTATGTTCAGAGTACATTACACAAAACGAAGAAAAATCTCTGCATCATCAGGCACAGTGTACTGTACACTTTAAACCTTTATGCTAGTAGGTTTGATTTTAATGTATAATTTGAATAAATTGTTACAGCTAACTTTGTCCTTCAAAGTCTTAAATTGTTTTAAGTGAGGTTCTGTACTCTTGCTGTGTTGTCTTTATATTTGCACTGTTAGAGCTAATTTAAAGAAAATCTAAACTGTAAAGGTCTATAATGTTACCCAGTTTTCTGAATTGCATCCATTCCTCATGAAACAGACACGATTGGACAGTGTATTGGCTGGTTTAAATCCATGTTACGCACCTAAAACTAGACTTTTGCATGGGTTGAGAAGCATTTTATCTTCCAACACATTCCACACTCAGTTCAGCATTATTAACGTTAAAGGCCAGTGGGAAAGGAAACTTTTCAGAGAACTGGGAAGTAGCCAGAAAGCATGTTTGCATTATCTGTTTCCTGCTGAGGAAATCTCACTTCCTTGCTATGTCAGCTTGACCTCAAAGCATGATTTCATTGTGATTTCCTAATGCACAACCTTTAGCACTCCCTGCCTCTTTATTTTTGATCACATTTTGATTTTCACACATATTGTATCAGATTTCATATAAATATAGTTTTCTGTTTGTTTGTAGGATGTCATCTTAAGAACTCCTTTTAGAAAGGGGATACAGAGTGAAACTAATATAAACACTTGATTGAGCTTATTTTCTTGAAACTTGTAAATCCAAACACCACTTTGGAGAAAATAAATCTGATTTGGTGAATTCTTTTAAACTGAGCTGCCTTTGTTTACTAAGAAGCTGTGTGTTAACATTTCACTGATACATACACAACATAACATAGGGAACAAGTGTGGGAAAAAAATAGAATACTATACTACGAACTTCAATAAATACTTGATACCACTTTTTATTTTTTAACGCTATACATTTTATCTTACTTCGCTCAGAGCATCAACCAGCACAAAGCATGACATTTTCAGTACAATTATGTACAAATAGGTTTTCAGATGTTCTGAGACATAAAGGTCAAGACATCCCTTAGATTGTACAAAATTTCTGCTCGAGTTTGTTGTTCTATTGGTCCACTCAGGCAACCTAATCTCTTCTGGAGGGATGGAACACCTCTTGATCGGTGGGAGACAGGAAGATTGCACAATGTTCCCCGTGAGAATGTCTTCCATTATACTGTGAGGAACACACAACAGTACATGGCAACAGTCCTGAAGCTGATGTTCATCTGAGGTAGTATTCAATGGCAGCAGAGAAAGCAGCAAAACCTCCACAGCCCAGAACTCCAGCTTTAAGACCAGCTATTGAAGAGAGGAACAGCTTATTCATATAGTCCGAATAATAACAACAGCCCTAAACAATTACCACACATCTAATCCAATCCTTCCAAGTTCAAAAATTACCTCTGAATCCAATGGCACCTCCTGTAACACAGCCACTGTATACTGCATTTTTCCAGTCAGACTTCCCACGATGCTAGAAGAGAGAAATAAAACCATTCTTCATACAGGAGATCAGTACAGAAAAATTGGTCTTTGAAAAATCTCTACAAAACATCCTACAAGGAATGGATGGGTAGACAGAATGCTCAAATAGACAACCACTAGGTGGCGCCATTACTCCATATTAGCCTGAGCAATATTTAGCAACAGAAGCAAATGCAAGTACATTTTTTTTCTTTTTCATTTGAATGAATTAGTCACACGTGTTTGAAATTTTATACTGCTTGTATTTCATACAGTCTACATCAGTATATAAAATATGATGGCTAGTACATTTAAGTGGATAGATAAATGTAAAAAAAAATAATTTGCTGTCTCCTTTCGAAGGCTGCAGGTCGCGTTTGTCGGCTGCATACGTCATTGAGGCTGCTTCATTTCAGTAAACTGACCACTACATTACAAAGTCAAAGAAATGACAACAATTTACTCTTCACTAGGAATAATGGTCAATTTCATTATGGTTACTGTTCTGAAAGACGACATCCTTTATGTATTACGTATGCAGTAATCTACAAAAAAATTCTTCCTAGGATTTAAAAGTTGCCACCATGTGATAATGTGTGTTTATTTAGACTCAATCTCAGACATCATGCCCATGGACCGTTGGCTGAACATCTGATGCACAAGAAAAGACTATAACATAGAAATGCCCTGTCCAAATATCCACATTTGCGGTCTTGACCACTTGAGAGCACGTGCACACGATAGGAAGTACTGCGCAAGACTGTCCGATATCTTAAAAATGCCAAAATGCAGTGCCCTTAATGCACACTAAACCGACACTATCTCGAAAACCGCTCCGAGGCCAAGCGTATCCCATCATGCGTTATGTTCGGGAACTCGCGTGCCCCGAAATCGCGAGATGTTAAAGTTAATTAATTAGATATTACATTTTAGTAATTACAATTTAGTAAAACAAAGTGTTGTTTTATTGGTGCAAAGAAGAGTAGGCTATGTGTATGTTGTACGACATTTACAACTGCTTTTTATCACTTAATTAGAAGCACCATCATTTAAAAATTGTTTATTTTAAAATGCGAAGTATAAAATAAATAAATAAATAAAAAAGCTCTGTAAACACTTGCATTTTTTTTGCAACACTATAAGTGTGTCCCATTGGGTAAACAAAAGTTCTACACACTTGCAGTCTTCATGCCTACTTGAACACTTGCGCCAAACAGGAAACACGTCATGCAAGTAGACAAGTGGTCAAGTACAAAGACCGCAAGTTTGGGTATTTGGGCAGGGCAAAAGACGACTCACTCCTATTACTTATGAATGGGAGAAACTGCAATGCACAATATGGCGGAATACATCCAGCCTTCAAAATAAAAGAGTCAGGAATAAAAGAAACCATTGCGTCACTGCAGCTGCGTTAGAAGCTCCGGTTCCCATAGAAACCTGAGACTAACACATAAAATAGTGCTGAACTTTATTACAAAAATTGAAAAACAGTACTGACCATGAAAATGTACTGTACTTTTAAATATATAAAAATGAATATATGAATTATACCTTGATACTTAGCTCATAGTGCATTAATGTTAAGAGAAACAACTTTAAAATGTAAAAATGTATTAGTAAATGTTGAAATTAACAATGAACAATACATTTATTAACCTTAGTTAATGTTACAAATGGAATCTTATTTTAAAATATTACCATTCCACATAAATCCAAACATTGGCCATCTTTAAATATCTACACAAAAGGCCATAGACAGATATGTATATTGAATGTATACTCTTTATTTGCTTCTATTTTAGAACACTTGATTATCTAATAAAAAAGAACTGAAATTGAATGCATTTCGTATTTATGTTGTTTTCTGTCAGCTACATAACGATACAGTTTACTTTCTCATGTCACTAGCTTTAAATATGCAACTTTGCTGCATAACAAATGCATAAAAGCAACCAGCTGGATATAAACTAATGCAAATAGATGGTAACAATCATGACATTAAACAATTAGATCGGGCTTGTGTGTGGGGTTTTTTTTCCAAATAGTGTCCTCTCAGTCTCCACAGCAAACATATTGGTGGAGAACAGCAGTATGTTTGCTGTCGAGACTGAGAGGACACTATTTGGAAAAAAAAACCCACACACAAGCCCGATCTAATTGTTTAATGTCATGATTGTTAATGCAGCATCCAGTCAACAAATTAATTACTTTATAATGATATGAAAACATCTACTGTATAACATACTGTTGTGTTCTTTAACGGTCCATCTGGAAACAAAGCTGTTGTTACACCAAATCCCATCATGGAAGAAAGCCGTCGTGTTTACAATTGTGACAATTAGCGCTTAATCAGGATGAACTCAACACTGGATTTTCACAAGTATGTGAAGATCACGGCATAAACTTTTTAAAAGATGTCCAAGAGTTTTGCTTGAGGCACTTAGTCGAAACGAACAGAGTTTTTTTTTTAACTTGTTTGCCGACTGGATATGGGAAGAGTATTATTTCCCAAGCTGGGCCAACCCTTTGAAAGCACTTGGAACGATTCCCTAGTGATCCAATTGTATTAGTTGTACACACAATTATTATAAAAGATCAGGTAACCGAGAAGAGGATATCAGCAGCATATGAGGGATAAACATGAAAGAACAGATGCTGACATCGCAGCTGGCCTATTCAGTCTTGTGTTCAGTTCTCCAAAACTGCTTGTTGGCATTAAAAAGCTGAAAGATATGATCCAAACAGATGTTAGCATGTTGTTCTTAAATGAATGATCTATGGTTGCAAGGCAGTCTGTTATTGTTGAGAAATCCAATTTACATTTTCACACCCCAAAACATAATGCTGAACATAAACTCTGATTGGTTGCTTTACATGTCAGTCAGACTCTTTGGCGGTTCTTGGCCAATAAAAGCTGCAATAGGAGTTCAAACCTTCTGCCATCAGTCTGATGCGTGATGTCAAAAGAACACTAGTCTGGCTATGCGGGACTAGTGTTTATTTGATTAGAGAAAAAGATGACGACACAATGGAATGTAGTCTGACAGACAAAAGAAAGTGGTAACATTACTTACTGATTCTATGAGACACTCCGTGCATGAAAACATTGCACCCACAATAGCAAAGTTTTTAGCATATGACATTCCTCTCTGCCCCATGTCTTTCAGCACCTCCCTTGCTGTGGGGGTCTTTAGGGGGTCTTTGGGATCAAGACCAACATTAGAGTCAATTCCGGCTGTGAAGACACCAAATGCACCTCCCAAAACAAACCCTAAAGAAGAGAGAAATGCTGAATTAGAACTGTTGATTTTGATTCTGATTTAAATATATATTGCTATTGAGAATATCACCTGTCTCATCACAAAACCTCTCATATATGAATTATCATCCACATATAAATTATTTGTGCAACTCTATTGCAAGGTATTATATGGCTTTGCATTACTCAGTATTTTAGTATGAATATACCACAGTATACCCAATACTTGAGTTACTGTGTTCAATGATACACTGTTGAACTGTCAAACATGACAGCACATTTATTTGATCAGATAACTATGCAACCAGTGTAAAACGTGTTAAATGTCTATCAATGGAATACCTCCGACACACGCTATCAGTGATTTAAACGCGCAGCTCTCCATTCCCCTCTCGATCATCTTCTGCTCTTCTGTTTTCTGAGGACTCGGTAAAGCACCCATAACGGTCGGATTCAAGTCTTTAATCTGTCTTTTGTCACCAATAAGGTGATCCAAAAGAAAACTATACTGTAGTGGAACATTTTCCGGAGATGAAACAGTTGCCGATTGACCTGTAGTAACTGAGAGTGGTGCATCCGTGCTCCTTGCGGGCGCAGCCATGTTAAAACAAAGCATGTTTTAGTCACGTTACGCGGACGTTAAACAAGAGCACATTCGTCAACATTCATACGAAAAACGACCAAATAACATAAATAACACAACTTGCTTCTTTTTAAAATCCCGCAAATACTCATAATAGTATGTGTGTTCCCCACGCGACATTTACATAGTAATTTATAATAATAATAATAATAATAATAATAATAGTAATTGGTTCTGCAGATTCGACAGAAAGGGAGGTGACCTTTGCATTGGCACTGCAGTCCACCTATCACGACTGTCCTGTGACGTTGAGAATGTTTTATATAATACGATTTTTTTGTGTGTTTTGAATCCTAAAATTATGAACCTTTCTTATGATTACTAGCGACCCTTAGAATATATTTACAATATTATTATTTCCATGTATCTTGAATAAACAAAGATGTGTAGACTGTTTCTGATCCTCTCAAGAAGCTTAAATGCATATATCAATAAATATGAAATAGTGTATTTGAAAATAATCCAACTACAATACCCAGCGTGCCCCTCGTTCACTGCACCAGATGTCTCGCGCGCCTCCTGGCGGAGAAATTGGTTTTGGCGCTCGAGCATCTTCTTCAGTTGGTAGCAGCGGCCAGCGGCGCTCCACGGTGTCAGGGAACAGGTGAGTAGGTGAATATTTATCATTGCTTTTTTTGTCTTGGAGACTATATTGTCATCGCAGTGATTCGGTTTCATTTATTTTATCACTTCAAGAAATCATTTATAGTCATCAGTACTTACCCGCACTTTTATCAACGGATGTTGTTTTCGTGTTGCGCGCGACTGACCGAGCTGCTGTTTTAAACGGTGACCGCTGTCTGGCTGATGGGCTTTCTCACCGGCCTTTAAGTGTGATAAGGATAGCGATTTAAAGCTCACATATATTGCTTTTATTTTATATTATTTCCGCTTGATGTCTTCTCTGAATAGCGACACAGTCAGTGTGGTGAGATACTGCAGTAGTTCTCTCATGAGAGCTGTGTGAACTAGAGACGTGTGGCTCCAGTCACTACGGAGATGCAGTGACGGAATTTGACGTGTCCAATTTCATTTATTTGAAAGTGTTTTGGACGATTCTGCATGTTTATGAAGGGAACTGAATAGTGAAAAGTCTCAGTGTTAGGATTGTTCAGATGTAGTGTTCAGAATTGATGGCCAACTTAATTTCAATAAAAATTATCTATCTGTCAATCTGCCTGTCTGTCTGTCTTGTGTGTATGTGTGTCAGTGCCAGTCATTTTCGGGATTTCGAAAAAGGGTCTCACGGATTATTGACTCAAACTCCTTAAGCAAAATACTTTTTGTGGTATAACGTTACTTGTGATGTAGTGACATGCAGTTTGTTGAAGTTTTCCGATGTGGGTAATGTCATGAGCAAATATTTTCGTCCATTCAAATGGTCTAGAATTTATAGGAGTTAACGTTACAGTAGTTAGTTGTGTTTTGAAGCACCTCCACTCTTCTCACCATTTGGTTAGAGTTGCTATATTGTGCAGCTGTAGCAAACATTCTTGTTTTTGCTATGGGCATCTGTGAGAAGTTGCTGTCTGAATTTTAATATATCTCCAAAGGCTTATTAAGTGCTCACACACATTATGATATGGCCACAAAGCTGCTTTTTTCTTCTTGTACTTATTCTCATTAATTAACAGTGCAGTTGAAACTATTAAAGAAACTGAAAGGCATAATTATGAAATTGTATCAGGTTCATCATGCTGTCACACGTGCATCTTGGCGCAACTTAATACTGTTGGTTATTTTATTTTCTAGCCCTATTGATTAGTTTTGTATTTTTCCTTATGGTTGGAACTTATAATGCAAACTTTTGAAAACTTTTAAGCAAAATGATCTTTTACCCATTTGACGTGCAGTTATTTCTGTATCGGAGCTTATAATGTAAGATTTTAAACAAAATGTAGCCGTCCATAAGTCCATATTTTTTGGAGTGTCAGAGTGAATCAGCTTTCATAACTACAGCTTTGCATACAACCTAAAAATTTAACTGATTTAAACATACCCTTTCCAGAGGAAATGTTTAGACTTCTATTGCATCTTCATAAGTCAATCAAGACAATCAGATCAGTCCTGGGCGTAGTCAGTCCTCCAGTGTGATTACACATCGATTAAAAGAACCCCTATGGAAAACAAGTCATTTTTCATTTGAAAACTTTCATACTTCTCCTTTCACCAACCAAAATAAAGCTAAAAACAGCCTATAAGTAAAACTTCCCTAAATCACCCAGTGTCTAGCTATTTGTAGGTAATTACAGCCTTAAGTTTTTTTTTCTGGGTAAACCATCGAAGGAAATAGCAAGTGTGTCTCTGGCATAGACAGCTAAGCTCTCTAGAACACACTGCCCTAGATAGAGCTCTCTGCATCTCTACGAGTCTATACTGCAGCAGACTGATCAGAATAAAACCCCTGCTGTCTCAAATGATAAGTTTAAATGTCTTTTGCTTTTTATTATGTATTCTAGAGTGTTTTTGTGAGATGCAGCATTTTGTGAGGTCATACCAGCAGTTAAGACATCTTTAAACCTTTAATCCATCTGTAATTGAGGTGTTACTTATAAAATATAAAAAACAATTAAGTATATCTTTGATCATTTTTGAGGAAAGCATTGACATTATACAGCCCAGTTTCCTGGTCACATCATCCTCGTTGATCTAACAAAAGCACATACTTACAGATGGAGTCACTATAAATAGGCTTTGGCCTCTGGAAAATAAGGATGCTTCGATCGATCGGCCGCAGATCGGTATTGACCGATAATCACATTCTATGATTTGATCGGTAGTCACTAAATTTGGCGATTTCTCACGAACTGATCGTAATTTGATGACATAAAACCGTAACCATTATAGATGAACCATTTACCTAATCTAGGGCTGTCACAAACTATTATTTTGGTAATCGAGTAATTGGTAAATTATTTAGATAATTAATAATATTTTTGATGATAAGTAAAATGCACCTGCATTGTTTTGCATTTTGTTCCTTTCAGTCAAATAAAAGATAGTTTTGTCATTACTCACCTTTAGTTTTGCCAGTCATATTTTGTCATTGAAGATTTCAAAAATCACTAGGCCAGTGTTATATATTTTGTTCAGTTGAGTACTTACAATATCCCAGATGTTTCCAACTATTTGTAAATCATGAGAAAATTCAGATTTTAACCAAGGAACCGGGACATGTGAGGGATCACCTGTCAGTAGCCAAGTTTCCATTTACTGTTTTGTTATTGACAAAGTGAATATGCGTTAAAAAATGATTGCGCTATTTGCTGTCTCCTTTTACCCGATAAAATGGTGTGCGTATCACGTCATCCCTAAAAAAACGTACTGTCACATAAGTTTTGTTTTCGCTAAAAAAATCTGTCCTCAAGACATTTCCATACATAATTTCTAGGGGTGTAACAATATTCAAACTGAACCGAAAAAACGCGATACACCACCCACGGTTCGAACTGCGATACTCTCATGTTGAACCGAACGAGCCCCGCCCCCTGCAGCCCCAGCCCAGCGCTCATTTCACCTTATGCCACAAAATAATTTTTTTCTTCCTTGACATTTGATTAAATAGTAATTAGTACATTTAACAACTAATAAGAGTTGTATTTTACTAAATATTATTATAATAATATAATTTACTAAATATACACTAACTTTTGTCTTACAAGTCACATGACTTGGGCGATCGCTCAAGATGCATGGTGGAAGGACAGAGAGCCAGTTTCCCCATTTAGCCAGGTATAGGCAAAATGCTACCTTGGAATCCCAGCAACATCATCATTTTCTTAGCTCATTTTCGTAAATAAAAAATCTCACCTCAGAAAACCGCTTTCCTGTCCTGTTAGCCGTTATACTGTGCTCATAGCGCACACTCTTTAATCAAATCAAGTCACCTTTATTTATATAGCGCTTTTAACAAGTCCAATTGTTTCAAAGCAGCTTCACATTGTTAACAGGAAAATAATGCAACAGAATTTGTACAGCCGTTCTGGTGAAACGGTGATTATTATCCGGCTAATTTCAAGTATCATATAGTGTCAATGCGGGCAGATCGGTAATATAGATGAAATTTAGGTGTCCCCAACTGAGCAAGCCAAAAGCCAGAGGCAACGGTGGCAAGGAACCAAAACTCCTTCAGGGTCAGAATGGAGAAAAAAACCTTGGGAGAAACCAGGCTCAGTCGGGGTGCCAGTTCTCCTCTGGCTGACGAACAAACAGTGTATGATTATAATTCTGGCAACATAGCAGGTCTTAAGTCATATTAGGTAAATAGATATTCTTAAAATTATTCGAAAGATTGGATTATACCAGTCATGCTGGAGACGTGTTTAATGAGGATGTCGTGTCGATGCGGCATTTACGGGGGGAGTTTAATTGACACGCTCTCTGCAGACATTTCAGGGATGCGTTGGTCATGTCCAGGCGCAGGTCCACCATCTGATCTGGATATGGCCCGGATCCGGCTGACTGCAGTAAACCTCGGGATAAACAGAGAGACTAACATTAGCGTAGATGCCATTCTTCTTATGATGTAACGACTACATCAGGTGTTATGGGAAGTGTTCCCGGTTCTGGCTGACCTAGTTAATGCAGCCTAACAATCATTTAACTGATTTGAATAATAGAGATTGATAATGTTCTATATGTATGCCATAGTAAAGAGATGCGTTTTTAGTCTAGATTTAAACTGACAGAGTGTGTCTGCTTCCCAAACAATGCTAGGAAGGTTTAGGTGCTAAATAGGAAAAGGATCGACCGCCTGCAGTTTTTGATATTCTAGGGATTATCAACTGGCCAGAGTTTTGAGACCGCAATAGACGTGATGGAGTATAATGCGTTAAGAGCTCGCTCAAGTACTGGGGAGCTAAACCATTTAGTGCTTTGTAAGTAATAAGCAAGATTTTAAAATTTATACAATATTTAATAGGGAGCCAGTGCAGTGTTGACAGAACCGGCTAATATGGTCATACTTCCTGGTTCTAGTAAGAACTCGAGCTGCTGTGTTTTGGACCAGCTGGAGTTTGTTTATTAAGCGAGCAGGGCAACCACCCAGTAAAGCATTACAATAATCTAGCCTTGAGGTCATGAACGCATGAACTAACTGTTCAGTATTTTGCTTTGATAGCATGCGCCATAATTTAGATATATTTTTAAGATGGTAGAGTGCAGTTTTACAGATGCTAGAAACGTGGCTTTCAAATGAAAGATTGGTATCAAAGAGCACACCCAGGTTCTTCACTGACGACGAGGGCTTGACAGAGCAGCTTTTTTCTGAATTAAGTTGCAGGAAATTACTGGTCATCCATACTGAACTTGTGATCTCTTCATTTATTGCTACAAACTGATAACGGTCAGATAAGTATGATTTAAACCATGCCAATGCAATTCCACTAATGTCAACGTAATTTTCGAGTCTATTCAAAAGAATGTTGTGGTCGATAGTATCGAATGCAGCGCTAAGATCGAGTAACACTAATAGAGAGATACAACCACGATCGGATGATAAGAGGAAATCATTTGTAACTCTGATGAGAGCAGTCTCAGAACAATGATACGGTCTAAATCCTGACTGGAAATCCTCACAGATACAATTTCTTTCTAAAAAGGAGCATAATTGTGAAGACACTGCCTTTTCCAGTATTTTTGACAGAAAGGGTAGATTTGAGATCGGCCTGTAATTGACTAATTCTGTAGGATCAAGTTGCGTTTTTTAATAAGTGGTTTGATAATAGCCAACTTAAAAGTTTTCGGTACATATCCTGATGACAAAGATGAATTAATGATATTAAGAAGAGGATCTATGACCTCTGGAAGCATCTCTTTTAATAGCCTAGTCGGTATAGGGTCGAGCATACATGTTGTTGATTTTGATGAGTTTAGCCAATTCTTCCTCTCCTTTAGCGGTGAATGAGTGTAATTTATCCTCAGTGACACTACAATGCTCTGTCTGATGTGATAGTGTAGTAGACGGCTGCATGGTTATAATTTTCTTCCTAATATTATCAATCTTACACGTAAAGAAGTTCATAAAGTCATTACTGCTGTGCTGTTTACAAACATCAAAAGCTTTATTTTTAATTTAGCCACTGTATCGAATAAATAGTGATAGTCCTGCCATATTTGAAGCGAGGGAACGGCTTTGCAGCCTGAGCTAAATTAAGTATACATGATACTAGGTAATGATCTGAAATGTTGTCGCTCTGCTGCAGAATTTCAACGGTATCGACATTTATTCCATGTGACAATATTAGGTCTAGAGTATGATTAAGGTGATGAGTAGGTCCTGACATGTGTTGCCTTACTCCATTAGAGTTTAGAATGTCTCTAAATGCTAATCCCAATGCGTCTTTTTCATTGTCTACATGGATATTAAAATCACCAACAATTAGTACTTTATCTACAGCCAGTACTAACTCTGATAGAAAGTCAGCAAATTCTTTGATAAAGTCTGTATTGTGCCCTGGTGGCCTGTATACAGTAGCCAACACAAATGTCAAATGGGATTTATCAATTTATCAACTATATAACGCTACATAAAGCACCAAGACTTCAAAGGAATTATATTTGAAACTAGACTTCTGAGTAATACTAAAGATATTATTATAAATTACAGCAACCCCTCCCCCTTTGCCTTTCAGACGCGGCACGTGTTTATAACAATAATCTTGGGGGGTGGACTCATTTAAAGTATTGTAGTAGTCAGGTTTTAGCCAGGTTTCTGTCAAACACAGCACATCTAGATTATTATCTGTAATCATATCATTAACAATAAATGCTTTTGGGGAAAGGGATCAAATATTCAGCAACCCGAGCATTATCATTTGATTATCTGTATTATATCTATTGTTTATTTGTTGGACATCAATTAAGTTTTTACTGTTGAATGGTTTTGATGTTTTTTTGTATTTACTAATTCGGGGAGCAGACACAGTCTCTATGTGATAATATCTAGGTGAAAGAGTCTCTATTTGTTGGGATTTATCTGATTCTGGTGACGTGAGACAGCTAGCAGAGGGTCGGTTTAGCCAGTTTGTCTGCTTCCTGACCTGGGCCCCAGTAAGTCAAGATTTAGCTCTAAGACTATGTGCCAAATTAGTAGAGAGAAGAGCGGCACCACTCCAAGAAGGATGGATGCCATCCTTCTTCAACAGATCAGGTCTGCCCCAAAAGCTTTTCCTATTGTCTATGAACCCTATGTTATTTTGCGGACACCACTTAGACAACCAGCCATTGAGTGATGATTTAGCCAGCACTTTTAAATTTGCTTTGATGTCAGGAGCTCTGGTTTCTGGTAAACATGTGACTATGGTGGCTGGTGTCTCTATTTTCATGTTCTGTGTAATAGAATCGCCAATAACTAGGGCACTTTCAACAGGATTCTCAGTGGGTGCGTCACTGAGTGGGGAGAACCTGTTTGATGTTCTAATCTGAATGGAAGAGTGTTTTTTTTTGATCTGTGACTATGCTGTCTCACCGTTACCCAGTTGCCCTGCTGCAAGGGCTCTACAGCTAGTGAGCCATTCTCACTACTCTCAAATAAAGTCTGGATGCATGTCTCTAATTCTGAAATCTTCTCCGTCAGCCTGACTATCTCCTTACATTTATCACATGTGAAGCCCTGTTCGCCAACGGAGACCGATATACTAAACATGAAACATCCGCAAGTGACAATGACAGGAGAAGAAGACATGGCTTACCGTATTTGTTGATTAATCCAACTTACCAAAGTTGTTTGATGGAGTCTATTTACTAATCCAACTCACCACAGTTGTTTAATGAACTCAGAAAACAGGAGGTCCGGGTGCAGAGATGGCAAGCTAACAGGTAACGTTAATGATAACAAGCTAACGTTGTGATAGTGATTTAGATTAAAAGCTAGCAATGTCAAATTTAACGTGATAGGCAATATTAAACAATATCTGGTGATGAGTAAGTTATATTTAGCAGTATAAACAACAAAGAAAAGATATCAAATAGATATTCAAAATCAAAGCTGTACAGAGTGTACACTCACCTAAAGGATTATTAGGAACACCATACTAATACTGTGTTTGACCCCCTTTCGCCATCAGAACTGCCTTAATTCTACGTGGCATTGATTCAACAAAGTGCTGAAAGCATTCTTTAGAAATGTTGGCCCATATTGATAGGATAGCATCTTGCAGTTGATGGAGATTTGTGGGATGCACATCCAGGGCACGAAGCTCCCGTTCCACCACATCCCAAAGATGCTCTATTGGGTTGAGATCTGGTGACTGTGGAGGCCATTTTAGTACAGTGAACTCATTGTCATGTTCAAGAAACCAATTTGAAATGATTCGAGCTTTGTGACATGGTGCATTATCCTGCTGGAAGTAGCCATCAGAGAATGGGTACATGGTGGTCATGGACATGGTCGGAAACAATGCTCAGGTAGGCCGTGGCATTTAAACGATGCCCAATTGGCACTAAGAGGCCTAAAGTGTGCCAAGAAAACATCCCCCACACCATTACACCACCACCACCAGCCTGCACAGTGGTAACAAGGCATGATGGATCCATGTTCTCATTCTGTTTACGCCAAATTCTGACTCTACCATCTGAATGTCTCAACAGAAATCAAGACTCATCAGACCAGGCAACATTTTTCCAGTCTTCAACTGTCCAATTTTGGTGAGCTTGGTGAGCTTTTTCCTATTTGTAGTGGAGATGAGTGGTACCCGGTGGGGTTTTCTGCTGTTGTAGCCCATCCGCCTCAAGGTTGTGCGTGTTGTGGCTTCACAAATGCTTTGCTGCGTACCTCGGTTGTAACGAGTGGTTATTTCAGTCAAAGTTGCTCTTCTATCAGCTTGAATCAGTCAGCCCATTCTCCTCTGACCTCTAGCATCAACAAGGCATTTTCGCCCACAGGACTGCCGCATGCTGGATGTTTTTCCCTTTTCACACCATTCTTTGTAAACCCTAGAAATGGTTGTGCGTGAAAATCCCAGTAACTGAGCAGATTGTGAAATACTCAGACCGGCCCTTCTGGCACCAACAACCATGCCATGCTCAAAATTGCTTAAATCACCTTTCTTTCCCATTCTGACATTCATTTTGGAGTTCAGGAGATTGTCTTGACCAGGACCACACCCCTAAATGCATTGAAGCAACTGCCATGTGATTGGCTGATTAGATAATTGCATTAATGAGAAATTGAACAGGTGTTCCTAATAATCCTTTAGGTGAGCGTATATGGTACAGAGGCTGTATATGGCTGTGCAGAGTGTATATGGTGCTGAATGAGGTTCGTCCGACCAGGTAGGGTTGAGAACATATCTGAAAATACTTCCTGCAACTGGGCTGTCAGTGAGCTGCAATGGCGAGAGATGATCTCCCCTGGGCCAGAGCGAGGGATTTACCTTTTGTGCTCACCTCTGGCCCGAGATCCTCTTCTCCACTCAATGCCATTGCCAACATCACTGACTCCGCCTCACTCCATTTTTTAAGGAGGTTAAGGTGGTATACCTGATGTGCCCTGCTCCTATCCGATCTAATCACCTCATAATCGAGATCACTTGGCAAGCAACTTTGAGTTTCGTTCCTCTATTGTATAGCCGGCTTTGTTTGTCTTGGGCCTGTAACAAATTATTCATGGAAAGCCGCCCCAATGTGTGGAGTTTTGCTCTCAGGTCCATGACGTACTGAATTTCACTTTTGCCCTGCGAAGGTCCATCCTCCCAAGCTTCCCTGAGAATGTCCAACACCCCACGGGGCTGACGTCCATAGAGAAGCTTGAATGGGGAAGACCCGGTGGAGGCTTGTGGGACCTCACGTACAGCGAACAACAGGGGTTCTAACCATTTATCCCAATTTTTGGTGTCTTCCTGTACAAACTTCCGAATCATTGTCTTCAACGTGCAATTAAACCGTTGCACCAAACCATCCGTCTGTGGGTGATAGATGCTGGTGCGGACTGATTTAATGCCCAACAATTCATAAAGTTTGCGTAACGTATGTGATGTAAACGCCATGCCTTGATCAGTGAGGATCTCTTTCGGGATCCCCACTCGGGAGATTAAATGAAACAACGCCTCTGCAACACTCTTTTCTGAAATGCTACAGAGAGCAATTGCTTCGGGGTGTTGTGTTGCATAATCCACCAGGACCAATGCAAAACGTTGCCCTCGTGCGGATTGCTTTTCCGCACGCTTTTTCGTTTTTCCTTCTTCATTCAAAATATTTACAAACTTGTTAACTATATCATGAATTATGATATATTCTGATAGTCAAATGTGTGGAAGTGAATGTGTTTTGTCGTTTAAACACCTTTAATGATCATGATAGTTGATAACACGCAATGAGTTTACAATTCAGAGGATCTGTTTTCATCACGTTAATTCATCACTTTTCCCCGAGATATATAGAAGTAAGTGGCCAGTGAATATGGGAGAAGAACAAACTTTATTGTTTTATGCACAGTGTATCTGATATGAATAAAACATGTATTTAAATTATAATTGAAAGCATTATTATTGCAGCTTCCATAGATATCAGTGTATGGAATTTAAATTTAACAAACTATACATGTCTTTTTATATAGGCTAGTAATTCATTTAAATGTCTATTTAAATCTCTGAAACCTCAAATAAACATTATGTGGTTGAATAGTGATATATGAAAAGCACTGAGCGCATCGTCTCTGGCTCAGTACCAGTCAAAGCGCAGAAGCACATTTGAATTTATCAGTGACGCAAACAAACCAAAATAATAGACATGACTTTCTCAGGCCACATGTAAAATTAGATGAGTTATTAAAAGGTTATTAAAATGAATACATATGGATGACAGTTAGTGACAGTAAAAGTTCAGTTTATTCCCCTCATACTGACATGAATGTTCACAGAGCAGAGGTCTCTTTTCTTTATTTCCTTTCTTTATTTCCAAAGGGAGAGATTAACTTTTGTCTATATTATTATTTTGTGCTGTGTTATTTGGTTACAGTGTTATTTCTGGTTCAAAATGTAGCAAAAAATAACACTATAAAATCTAAAGAGTGCTCATGTTATTTTTATACATTGTTTTGAAATTAATGAATGCATAATAATCGTGATAATCGTGAAACCGACAAAATCTATAATTGTTGCATCCCTACTGCATAAGCGGTAGAGGGCGCAGTGACACCTTTGAGAAGGCCGGTGGGTTCACCAGCTGACATTCACGACAAGACGCGCACCACCTGCGCACGTTCTCGTGAATGCCTGGCCAAAAGAACCGGACCATTAAGCGATTCAGTGTTGCCGTTTGCCCCAAATTATCTGCCATCGGATTAGAATGAGCCGCCTGGAAAAGCATTTCCAGACGGCTTTTTGGAACTAATAACTGGGTTGTATCTTGCTTTGACTGAGTGTCTTGGGTCACTCGATACAACCTATCTTTTAAAATGGCAAAATAAGGATAAGATGGCAGCTGTCCAGGGTGCCGAATCTGTCTGTCAATCGATCGGACCTGATCGAAAGCATTTTTTAGTTCATCCTGGGACTGCTCCAGTGTAGCGGATGTCGGAGGTGCAGACTAACGGCCACCTCCACTTTTCTATGTTTTTGTCCCAGGAATTTAATTATAGCAGTCACTACTGGATAACTCACCACATCCCTATTTACACACTGTACCTTAACCATGCGGCTATTATCCAATGCCAACGATTGTATCAGCCTTTGATAGATGGAGGTCTGGTTACATCCTGAATCCACCAAAGCCAGATAGGTACCCCCCTGAATACTCAATGGTATTTGGTACAGCCCGGCTCGATTGGGGGCAGCCAGGGGCGTGTCAGGGACCTGGATCAGTGTCCCCACCTCCATCACTGGACACTTATCTATGAAATGACCCGGATCCCCACAGCGCCAACAGGCCGGCCCAGACTTCCCCACCGGCAGGAAATGAACCAAGGAATTGCTGTGGAGAGAGAGGGGAAATGGGACCGGATGCTGGAGGGAGTTCCACTGGCTCCGCACCTCTAGGGGCTGCTTGAGACCCTGAGGCCCCATCCGGAAAACCCCAGAGCCTCGTCCAGGGTTGGATCCTGGGACTGGAACCCTCCCCTTGTATGGGGAGCCAGAACGGGCCTATAGGGATATGGGGACAAAGCAGAGGGGGGGAGAGAAAGAGAAGCTTCCAGCAGGGGTTCACCGACCCCTGGGCACGCCACCATTTGGTCCTCTGCCAGCTCGATGGCCTTGTCCAGCGACGCCGGCCTGTGGCACTGGACCCATTGCGCGGTCTTCCTTGGTAACCGTGCAATAAACTGCTCCAGTGCCACTCGATCAACGATCTGGTCGACGGTCGACTGATCGGCCATCTGTGGCAGGTGTCCCGGAGCTGCTGGGCCATGTTCTCCCCCAGGGTCAGCGACCGGAACTGCTGGCGATGTTGTTCGGGGAGAGCCTGACCCGCTGAAGGATGGCCCGGTGTAGGTCGTCATAGACCAGGAGGTTCGGGACTGGTAGCTGTTGGGCCGCTATCTGCGCCTCCCCGGATAGCAGCGGAATGAGGCGCACAGGCCAGTCCAGTCTCGGCTACCCATGCCTCAGCGGACCGCTCAAACAAATCCATCTTGGTGAGCTGCATGTGGGTGGCTTTGGCCGGGGTTGATGACGTTGGGGGCTCCGGAGCAGCTCGCGGTCCTGCTGCTGGGCCAGGAGCGCCTGGAATCGCCGTTCCTGCTCCTCTCTGATCTCCAGCATCGCCTGATGTTGTTCTCGGTGCAGGCTCGCGAGCGACTGGATGATGTCCACAAACGGTGTCGCTGATGGGGTTTGCATGGTGGTGGCTGGTTTTCTTCCTTCCTGGGTTTCGGCATCAATGTAACAAAGTTCGTATAAGGTAAGGAAGAAGACAAGGGGTCGGCTTACTGGGACACGAACTCTGGTTTATTTGTCGTATAATTCAGATCACAAAACAACGTGCACATAGCACAAAACAACAACTTAAAGTTCTCTCTCTTTGACAACGGTTTGTTTCAGGCAGTTCCTCTCTGCATCTCTCTTCTCTCGTGTCCCAGTGGATGTGTGCGCGTCCAGCTTCTCTTTTCCTGGTTCTCATTTCCAGCGTGGCTTATAACCTGTCTCTTCATGCCAATTACTGAAACAAGACAGGTGTTTCTCATTTGCACTTGATTCACTTACATGCCGCTCGTTAGCCCTTGCTAAAACGCGCCCCCCTCACCACAGTAGGCTAAAGTGGGACTTTTACTTGTGTGTCATCAGTTTTTCAGTGTTTTTTTTTTTTTTTTTTTTTTTAACATTATGGTAAATGGTAAAATGAGTAGATTATTTCTGACTAGTCTACAGTGCAGACATTTATTTAATTTTAGTTTACTCAGGTATGCTAACTGTTTTATAGAAAAAGGGAAGCCAATGTATAAAGATAAAGTTAATAAGTTAAATTATTGCAGTTGTTATTATTAAGTTAAATGTTAATGTACTGTTATTATTGCTGGTGCCCTGCCAACTGAACCGAACCGTGGCTCCAAAACCTTGACATGAACCGAACCGTGGCATAGGTGTATTGTTACACCCCTAACAATTTCACTTATATTGCAAATTATATCGTCTTTCGCAGTAATGAGAAGATTGAAATTGACTTAATGTTTTCAGAATAATAGGCCTATTATTAAATTAGGAAATATTAATCAGAAGATCATAGAGAAGCGGGCCAGTTTGTCTGACAGGACTGCATGTAACTGCATTTATGACGAAGCTCATGTGTGTGGACACAGAGCAGCTCAATTGTCCTGATTGCAAGATTTTAGTATCCATAAAAAAGATTGACAGTAGTTAAAATGTTCGGTCATATAGCAACAATCTTTAACGCAAGACTTTAACATGCAGTCAAGCCAGTCGTGGTTTTACGTGACCGAGAACGCATGTCAGATCATTCAAACCAAAAAAAGTTATTTGTTCTTGTTTCAGAGTTCAATAACATCAAATCGATCAAAAACATTAAATGATTGCTGATATTTTTTTTTTCTTCTCAGAGACAGATGCAGCTGTAACCTAAACTTTTTATTTGTGTAACCTATATTTAACAATTTTTAAATAGCCTAGTCTAGCTTAACTGATGTCATCTTAACAATTCTAAAAATCATTTAAAAAGTCCTAATATTATTTTTAGTTTGATGATTTGAAAACAAAAGTTCAATTTGATAATGTGTAGGCCACTTTATTGCAAAAGCACTTTTATTTTTTTAAAAAGACATGAAATTACCACTATAACCAGTAGATGGCGGCTGAGGAGCACTTTTTGATTTGTTAGACATTTTTCCTTAATATACGGAAAAAGTAGGAAGTCACAAAGTCTCATGAAAAACAAAAACTTTTCTTCAAATTGTGACTGGATTACACAGAAAACAAGTAAAGAGTGCTCCTTTTAGTTCAGTGTGAGACTATAGAAGAACAATAGTACATTTAATAAGAGTGGAATATTAAAATGTTCCTAAATGAGTAAAATGAGGTTTTTGCACATTCACTGTTAAGTTTCCAATAAACAAACATGTTAGTAACTGCACTTATTAACAAAACAATGCAAAACAATAGTAATTTTATGATTAAATTAACTTTATGATACATTTTCCTCCAGCACCATCAAATCAGGTGCTGGTGCCACCATCTGTAGACCTTAGTGCCGCTGGTGCCACTGCTCTCAAATGTTAGTCTGGAGCCCTGCCTTAGATGCATGAAAAACTATTGTAGGAGACCTCCAAAACAAAATTAAGAACCTTTAAAATATCATAATAGGGTATTCAAAACATGTAGGCACTTGTAGGGTAAATATAAATGAGAAGATTTGAATATATGATTTGCTTCTATTAAAAAGTTATAAATAAACCATTAGTTCTTATGTAGCCTGTGTGTGTGGTTGCTTGAGTGTAAGTATGTGTAAAGTAAAGGCTAATTACGTTACATTAAGGATGTTGCTTACACAGCAGCTCAGCATCACACATCCCACTGCAACACCACACTTTGTCACAGCTCTGGTCTAATCAATGAGACTATTAGAAGTGAACTGATTTCAGTGCAGTTATTTTATTAACAGGGATGCTCAGAGTCTGAAAAACAGTGGTGACTTAAGTCTTGTAATGAGATCATTCATGAATGTGAATCTCACCTGAATATAAAAATGTTAGTGTAACCATAAGAGTAGAGGTCGACCGATAGTGGATTTTACCGCACTTGCCGATAACTGATTAATCGACTGATAGTTTTTAAAATGGATACTGGATAAAAAAAATACAATAAAAACATAACACAAAGTAAACAAGTGCTGAACCATGAAAATGCGCTAAATTGCATATGTAAATATGAATATATTCAAATGATAAGTTCTAACAGAAAAATGCAGAAAATAATTTAAACATTAAAATAACATTATAACTAAATATTTCTTTAGTTATAACATAGAAACATGTATGTAAATGTCATAGGTAACAGACTGCAAGTCCCATTTGTTAACAAGGATGTATTGGCTTATTTAGCTAGCCTACATGAACTAAATGCATTATGCAATATACATTTTACAGCATGTATTAATAATATCAATACAATTGTACCTTGATCATTCATGTTAGTTCATAGTGCATTAACTAAGGTTAACAGATAAAACAAACAATGAATAATACTTCTACAGCATTTATTAACCTTACTTAATGTTACAAATGAAATATTATTGTATTATATTAAGTGCTATAATTTCGTATAAATCCAAACAGCCATGCTTTTTTAGAACACTTGATGATTATTTAATCAAAATATGTATTGAATTATGCGTTGCGAATGCGTTGCTGACGTGTTTATATTTCTGTCGCCTGCATGACCATACAGTTTGCTTTCTCACATCACTAGTTGTTGCAATGTTTTAACTGTTTGAGGTACTGCTAATGTTAGTGTCCTTTCTGTCTCGATGACAAAGTACCTACATACTGCTGATCTAGTCAACAAATGAATTACTTTATAATGATTTGGCAACATATTCTGAAGTGTTCTGTATTCATACCGTTTAGCTGTCTGTGTTTTAAATGCACATCTGATGTGTCAGCGCTCTGTGCAGCGCGCAGCCTCACGTGTTAATATAAACAACACGAGGCGTCAATGATAGTTGTTATTTGGCCTCTAGAGGCCGCTCTCATGCTATATAATGCCAGCAGACCATTCTCAACGCCCTCGTACTGTGTAATGACAACGCACCCTTCTCAGCTGCTCCAGCAACGGACGCAACCCAAAAAACTATCGGTATGGATTTTTGCCGATAACCGATTGTTCTACCAATCAGCTACTGGTGCCGATCAATCGGCAAAACCAATGAATCGGTCAACCTCTACATATGAGTAAGCCAAAAAAGTCCATATACCATAATCTGTGATTGGGTCTGTTCACAGACACTGTTGAGCACATGAACACAATGACCAATCAGAGGTGTTTAAAGGAGTCAAAGAGTTTTGTTCAGCATGGGCTCACTGACTGAGCTCTACACTTTCGTGAATCCTCTCATAAGGCTCCACCCCTCTCAGTTGGCCTTTCCAGCTTGTGCTTACTACAGCAACAACAGAACTGGAGAACCTCACAGAGTGAGTAGAATTCTCAAAGATGGATCAATACCAACTTCATACCAACTTCATGTTATATTTTGTGAACATACGCAAATCGCCTTTGTGAATGTGCTTGTTAGCACGCTGATGGCTAATGTGGCTACAGTTACAGTTAATTGTACAGGCAGTGAGCATTTTTAGGTTAAAAATAACAAGCTCTGGAGACAATGGTAACTTTAGCCACATTAGCACATTCAGAAAGGCGATTTGCAAATACATATTATTAAGTATTATTAAGATATGAAGTTGGTATTGATGCATATTTGAGAAGCAGCTTTTGTGCAAATCCTGCATTTTATTGAACCTCGCAAAGGTTCGATATTTGTGACTCATCCCTAGTATGATTCACACAAACATATACGAATTTAGCTAATGTTCGCCGGTTCCCGCATCCTTCTTCTCATAACAACATACTTCATTACATTGTATTCATATAACAGTGCAACAACAGTAAAATAATGCATTGACATAAAAATGGAAATTTACTTTTGATACTTAAGTACTTTTAAAAGCAAGTACTTCTGTACTTTTACTTAAGTAAAAATCTGTCTTTACAACTTTCACTTGTAACGGAGTAATATTTGACCAGTAGTATTTTTACTCAAGTAATGGAGTTGTGTACTTTGTCCACCTCTGCCCCCCTCACAGTTGTCATGAAGGGCAAAATTATCTATATAACCCAAAACCTCCTTTTGTACCAGCCAGGCTGTAAACATTTATTTATTTATTTTTTTTGCTGTAAAGTTGGACATTTTAACATGGGGGAGATGCAGATTTGACTCCCTTTTGGAGCCTGTCTCTAGCGACCAGTCGATGAATTGCAGTTTAAGTCACTTCCATTTTGGCTTCAAGATAGACTGTTGAGCATTAATGTTCAAACACCATGTAAAAGTGAATTTTGCATAATAGGTCTCCTATAAATTATATGTGGGGGAAATCACTGACGAAATTGCGTTGATTGACATATTTGGTTATCACAATGTCAATGTACATTTTGCCTTCTCATGGTTGTGAACAGCAAAAAAATTAGTGATTGACCTATATATCGGCCAGCCGATATATATCGGGCCGATATTAGCGGGCTGTGTTTGCCTATAGTTTTTTCCCTTCGTTATTTAGAGACAGGCGTCCACAGGAAGCTCTGTGTTGCTGGAGACGCTGCAGTTCACGCTGCAGGCCATGCACTGCCCCTCCCCCACTAGCAGAGTGTTGGAATCTGCTCTTCAAGACAACGATAAGTTTTAAACTTTCAAAGCATCTTTTAACTGTTTGACTTAGCTGAAATATTGCCATACACTTTGAAAGTGGAAACTAGTGTTGTCAAAAATATCGATATTTCGATATGTATTGATACTGAAATATCTGAAATGATTCCAATACTCCTTTCTGCAGTATCCCAGCTGCGCTTTCTTGCTCTCCTGTCCGACAGCGACACGCACTGCCTCCTCTCATTCACTCCAGTTAGATAGTGCTTGTGTGACCGAGTCTGAATTTCGGCGCGGGATTGCGTATAATTCCAGTCATTCACGCAGACCTCGCACTCACATCCGATGCGTACACACATAATAAAGCCGCCGCTGAAATACAAGCGCCAAATTTAGTTATTTTTCGCTGCTTATTTATAGTCAAATACACTCAAAAATAATGTCACAATGGCCATCTTGTTGAGTATTAACGTAAACACAGTCGTAAACCGTTCAGGAAGTATGTGTAACAGGAACAGTGATTTGGATCAGTGCATGCATCAGGTCTTAAAGGGACAGGCAGCCTAATAAACATGCTGCTCTCTATGTTGTTAATGTTACTCAAATAACAAAAGACAAGGAGAAAATCACTTACTGCTCTTGACTGATTAACTTATTAATTAATCTGCATTTCATTTTTACAATGAAGATTATCCAATGTTATTTTAAATTACAAGAGATTAAGTGCACCTAAGCATTAAATGACTAGGCTGTAAATATTTGGTTACTTTTAAAATGAAGTATAGTACAGTCAGTGTGCACTTTATTATGCTGCTTGCTTGTTGCTACTGTGTGCAATAGTGTAATTATTTTATTTATGCTTCAATATTTCTTTTCAGTATTTTCAGCACTGAACTCTTTTTTTTATTTGTTCTACCTCACCTGTTTTTACTATTTGTTAAATGTTGTTTTTTTTAGTTCAATAAATGTTCCTGTTTTAAATTGAGACTTGTAACATTGTTATCATCATGATCATTGTGTAATTTTTATGATGTAAATTGAGGGAGCAAAAGCATTATCGGCTCCAAATATCATCGGCTAAGGCTGTAAAAAATCCATATCGGTCGATCCCTTAAAAAAATGGATGCAACAGTTTAACGTCATGGAACAGTTTAACGTCACATAAACTGCTTGTTGCTGCATCACACCATCAGCGTCACACCTGGTTAGGACACAGTGTTAGACTTCTCTGAAAACCAGAGAAGCCTGTTTTGACTTTGGAGAAAGAGACTGACTTTATTCACAACTTGTTTACAGGCAGTCATTCAGTCCTCCTCTGATCATATTTTTCCCTTCTCTCTTGTTCTCTGGCTGCTGTTTGGTTTGTGGGTGGATTAGTTTAGCAGTACCCAGGAGGACTGAGGGCTGTGACTCTAATTGAAGACATAAAGACAGCAGGGCGATAGGACATGTTCCAATTTCCCTTTATATCTGGATGGACATTGTATGCGTAAGACCCTAAATGTTCATTCAAAGGTATTTGAACCTCTTCGTATCTATGATTTTTCAATTTTCATTCATTAGACTACACGCCCCACCTGGTGATCCTGACGTGAACACAGTTTAGAATCTTTGTTGTAGATGGTTTGCATTTTTTTCAAGCACGCAAGTACACACCCTTTGGCTGCTACTGACAATGATTGTTTCACCAGCCTCTTATGTTTTCTGTGAGTTGGCAGATGGAGGTGTGTTTTCAGTCTATCTAATGCTGCTCATTCATTCTGCTGGCTGTTCCTTGTTCTGCTTTTAGGAAATATAATAATCCTTCCACACTACAGAGGAATTTGGGATAAAAGGTAACCGAACCTATTAGTGAATTTGTTTTGTGAACATTTTTGATGATGGCGATTAGGATAATGACAGACTGCAACTATAAGTTGAATGAAGCCTGTTGCATTTTGACTTAAAGAATCTTAAGTGTAGAAGAGACAGATGTGTTCTGAAGCCGAATATTTGGAAGTGCATTTGGCAGGTCTGCGTTCAGACGACAGGAAATGGACTGCATACTTGCTGTGTAAATCTCAGTCAGCCTGGGTAACTGCGTGGAATTTTGACGCTACATCAGATAGTGAAATGCCACAACTAATTTCATATCAGCCAGTCTTGAGTTTTGACGTTTCTTGACCCTTGAGGACAGCAGACAGTGCTTTTTTATTTTAAACTCTACATTTTTATATAATTGCTACTCCAGGATTCACTTTATTTTTTAAGTGTTATAACCTAGGTAAGCAGAAATGAGAAATATCAGTAGTAGGAAAGACAGCTGGTATGGAGTGGTTCACATTCTAGGCAGAAAGAACATTACACTACAATGACAATTTGGCCAGTTTTCATTTTTGATGAGTTAGTACAGGCTTATTTGTGTCATTTTGTGTCATTTGTGTGCCCAAAGTGAACAAATTGCTGTATTGAATAACACCCCCTAAAAGACATTGTGTATATATATAATATTCTGACCTATTTTTTATGTTCTGTCATTGTTGTCAGCCATGAAGATTTCTGCTCTCTATTGTGTATTCTGTATTCTTCTAGAAATAATGTAAAATACATGCAGTAACATGCAGTGAATAAACAAATAGGGCATGTGATGCAAGAGATATTTGGGCACTTAAGTCACACTTACTGTATGAATTTTACTGTACTGTGGGATAAAATATTGTTATAAAATATATGGGCTACTATCCTGCAAAATTTAACTACAATCATAATCAAACAAGTTAATCAAGATCTTCAGGATTACTAGACCCCTCCAGGCACCTGTGCTAAGGCATATTGGAGCTAAACTCTGCAGGACATTAAGACTCTAGGAGCAGGATTGGACATCCCCAGACCTTTCACAATTAATTAGCCATTTTTGCAATGACATTTAACCAGCTGATTGCAAGATTATAGTGGATGCTTTAAGTCAGTTCACACAAGTGTCCTATCACATTCATTGTGAAAGTGATTCATTAACGTTTGACAAGCAAAAAGTGTCCAAACATGTTTTATCTTAATTTGGTATTTTCATACATTAAGCATGATTTAAGTGTCCAGATACTTTGTAAACACAAACCAGCATTCTGATTTGAATTATTGAATTATGCGTGTGAATCCTCTTGAATTCAGTTTGCGTGTAGGTCAGATGAGGTTAGTGTATCAGAAGAAACCGTAATCTTTGGAGTGTTTACTCATCCAGTGCTTCAACACCACACATACAGGAAGCTGCACTCCATAGGGACTGCAAATCTCTGAGAAAAGGGCTTGAATTTAATTATGGAAAATGGGGGGGCCCTTAGTTCCCCTCATAGGTGACTCTTAAAAAACAAAAAAAAAAAAAAACATTTTTTAATTACATTTATCGCACCTAAGTGTATGCTCACTCTATATATTTCTGTTTTTACAATGGGGTAATTTTGTTGCACATGAATCTACTGCCATTATAAAGCTTGGAAACGTCAGGATATTTCTTAATATAACTCCGATAGTGTTAATCAGAAAGAAGAAAGTCATATACACCTAGGATCCTTGATGGTGAGTAAATCATGGGGTCATTTTCATTTCAAAGTGAACTAATCCTTTAAACTCCTAAGTACTGAGAAAAACTATTTTATTTCATCAAAACAATAAGATCTAGATTTGGATTACTAATCACTATTTTATATACAGTGCTGTGAAAAAGTGTTTGCCCTCTTGTTAAATATGATCAAAGATAGCTGTAAAAAATAAACCTACATGGTTAATCGTTTTGATATTTTATATAAAAAATAAAATAAAAAAAACTTTCATGTTTCAAGTTTCAAGTAAAAGAACTGAAACGTGGGGAAATCATAAAATAATGTTTTTCTGCAAAACACGTTGGGAACAATGATTTGCCCCCTTTTATTCAATACTTGCAACCTCCTTTTCCAAGATAACAGCTCTGAGTCTTCTTCTATAATGCCTGATGAGTTTGGAGAACACCTGACAAGAGATCAAAGACCATTCCTCCATACAGAATCTCTCCAGAGCCTTCAGATTCCCAGCTCCATGTTGGCGCTTCTTCTCTTCAGTTCAGCCCACTCATTTTCTATAGGGTTCAGGTCAGGGAACAAAAACAGGGAACAAGATGTCCAGGACATCTGGCAGAAAATTAGATTTAAAAAAAAAAAAATTAAATATCAAAAGGATTAACAGTGCAGATTTATTTTTACAGCCATCTTTGATCATATTTAACAAGGGGGAAAACACTTTAACACAGCACTATATATATATATATATATATATATATATATATATATATATATATATATATATATATATATATATATATATATATATATATATATATATAGTGGTTGGGCTGGGATATGCAATTGTCATCACCACCCTAACTTCTGGTCTGATGCTGATGCATTTCTGCGGTTCTGCAGTTAGATCTCTGACGCGAATGCAACTGTCAAATATGTCAGTCTATCACATGTTTAGATAGAAAACTATGGAAAAGCAGTGCATTTTGTGTGAACAGTTTGGTTACAGTTTTGACGTAACCAAGATCTTCTCCGCATTGAGCTTCTCTAAATCTGCAGTGTTTTGCATCTAGCACCGCATCTAGTGGATTAAACTGGATAGGCTAACAAAAACATTAAAACGCAACATCATCGCATCTTGTGCGCCACTGCCTGACGCACACCTAAAATACAAGTGGACCGTTTTTTCATTGAAATGTGGATTTTTATTTTAAATTTGACAAATATTCAAAATTTTACAGCCATACTATGCTCTCACCCTTTTTGATAATAATTGTAATTTCCACTCCACTATCTCTTAGGGGATAAATGTATCATTCATAGAATAGTTAACGTTTTCTGTTAATAAGTCATGTTTTATATGGCACTATAATAAGGAAATGTTGGTAGGGATTACCCTTGAGCATACTCTGTCCAGTTATGACAAGAGAGTCTATTATCCCCCTTTTTATCTTGTGCCTTGTTTGGGATATTCAGCTGAGTGTTATATTAATGAACCTTTGTCCCTTCATTATTTTGAGCTTTCCGAGCCTGAAATTCATCATGTGTATTGCACACAATTATAATCATTCCTGCATGTTACATATTCATATTGTGAGAAATTCCAGCACAAATATATTTGCTAGGGCTTGGTTGACAATCTTTCTCAATTTTACTTGATTGTCTTTTGATGATCCAATATCTGTTTTTAAATTCAAATCAATCTTTTAGTCTGTGCTGTGAACCAGTCATCTCTTCATCTTTACTAGTACAGCATGAAAATAAACATGAATAAGAAGGTATGTTGAAAGCTACATTACAGTTTTCTGACATGTATCCTGTCTTATGTAATACTCACGCAATCAGTGTTTCAAACAAAAAGAGATTTACCTTTACCTCAGAAAAGCAAGTCAATGTCTAGCTTGATAGTTAGCTAGAAAAAGAGAGGAGCATTTTTATGTATTACATATTCATTATATTTTTATTTAACTTTTATTTAACTTTTTGCTCATTTAATTATTTAATTAAATGTTATATTGACTTAAAACCGTTACTCTTTGACATAACTAGTTTTTATTTTGAAATAACATGTTTCAATCAAGTAACCCAATCAATAGAACTTTAACTTCCCATCATGCTTTGCAAAGGGGCTGAATTAGGAGAGTAAATGTTTAAATAAAGTGTTATTTTATGCATTTTTAACAAGATGAGAAAATGGAGATATTTTTAATGTTTAATGTTCTGTTAGGTTTGTATTTAAAAGTTTGTGTTATGTTAGTGTTTTGGAGGTTACCATTGTGGTGAAGTGTAGAGCATGTGCTTGGGGTGAGGACCTGCTAATAACAACTAAAGTTCTTTTAATAATAAAAACAACTACTTTGGACATGCCACGGATGTAACAAAACAATCTTCTGGCTAGTCAATAAGATTTTGTTAAAGGCTTTCTTGTTAGAAACATTTGTAAATTTGTAATTAAACTGGATTACTTGTTTTGGTTTTTGTTTGATATTCATTTTAGACTAATTGAACTTAATAGTTTAGGACGAAATTAAGAATGTTAACCTGATTCAACTAAATGGCATTGAATTAACCTTATGTAAAAAGCAATGTTAATTAAATTCAACATAACCCAGTTACGTGGAACCTGTTGACATAAAACATAAGTAAATCCAACGTATAATTTTTTTGAATGTGTATTTTGAAATGTCTTAACTGTTCATCTTGTAATGAATGTCATTTCAGTTCTACTTTCTGAGTATGAATTATCATATGCATTGAAAGACAACAATATACAAGCACTGTAAAAGGTTTTGCCTGAATTATGAGCTTCCAGAACTTCTGATTGAGGCTAAGCGTGACCTCCTAATTGAACTCCTTTCCACAAATTGAACATGGAAATAAAAACAGTATAAAATATAGCTGCAAGCAGCAATTATCGGGGCCAAGCACAAAGAAGACGACAAGACATGCCAAAATGGCTGGGAGTGTCAGACCAATTGTAGCCTCAAGAGTCATTTTGGCATCATGCCTCAACTTCGTCGCTGCGGTATACAAAAACGGTTTCATCTATCGACATGAAATCCATAACTATTTGTCGGCAGGGTCTGAAGATGATACTATTTGATTTTGGTGAAAATCAGACAAACGGTCTAGGAAGAGTTTGAAAAAATAGGTTTTTAACTAATGAAAATATGTAGGACAGGAAATTTGGCCAAATATGGCAAAATAGGTATCTATGTTCCTGGCATGAGCCAAGGAATGTATTATGACTAGTTTAATTACAATAGGCTAATTGAATCAAAAGTTATTAGCATTTTTGTAAATGTTGTTATAACTTTTGACCGCAAGGTGGTGCTAGTTCAAAACATTTTTAGTACCTTCAGGGCATGGTCCCGAAAACACATACAGAGTTTCGTAATGATACACCAAAGCGTTATTAAAACAAAGGCCTATACATTTTTTTTCATAATACTGTATTGAAGTTAATGGGAATTTCATGTTTTTTTCTATTATAGCGCCACCAAGAGGCACAATCCCACCATTTTTTTAATGTGTCCTCGGAGTGAGCCCATACATGCGTGTCAATTTAGGTGAAAATATCTCATTTAGTTTTGGAGTTATAGACATTTATATGAAAAAACACGTAAAAAATTACTGACACCTGACTTTGATTGGATTTTACTACCCCTTACTATCAATATTTTGACATTTGGGCATTAGCATATAGCTATCGACCTATGTTTCCGAACTTCTGACACTGGTTTCGTTTCGATCAGACTAGCGGTTTCAAAGATATCAGCTAACTTTTTATATATCAGCTAACGTTTCCCCTGAAAATAAGTCAACCACACCCAAAGTTATAAGCATTTTGGAAAAAAATATTATCCACTAGGTGGCGCTGTTTTGAAACTTCTCAGGGCACCGTGGTGATGACCTATACCAAGTTTCGTATCAATCCGTTGATGCGTTCATAAAATACAGAATTTTAGCAAATAATTAAAAATGGCCGACAGCCAAAATGGCCGATATGGTAAAATCGGATATCAGTTGCCTCGGCATGATGTCCCGAATCTAACGAGACCACTTTTATAATTTTTGGACAAACGGTTATATAAGTTATATAAGCAAAAATAGCCATTTTTCGTATCTCCGGACCAGTAGGTGGCGCTGTGCTGAAACACTGCATGTTGCCTCATGTCATGTTTGTGATGACATGCACCAAGTTTGGTTTGAATACGATTGCGTTGCGGAGATTTGTAATATTTGTAATTATTTGTATTTTCGCAACCGCTACATACATTTTTTTTGTGCGTTTAGTGAAAACAATTTGATGAATCAACTTGAATTGGCGCTGCCTGAAGATGATTTGGTTCAATTTTCGTGCAAATCGGACGAACCGTCTAGGAGAAGTTCGAAAAAGTAGGTTTTTCAGAAAATTCTAAATGGCGGGAACATTTACATAATGGAAAATGATGTCATAGGGTGCAATCGAATCGACTTGAGCCAAAGGAATTTTGTTTCTAGCCATTATGGTTCAAAAGTTATTAGCATAAATATGAGTGAAACTTTGGACAGGTGGTGGCGCTAGAGGGAATGAGTTAGAGACTCCAAATTTGGTGTGGTTACTATTGGCACTGACCTCTGTCAGTGTATCAAAAACTTTCCCGCAAGCGGTTCTATGGGCTGCCATAGACTTCCAGAGCGGAAGAAGAAGAAGAAGAAGAAGGAAGAATAATAAGAAGAAGAACGCCAACGATTTCAATAGGTGCCTTCGCACCTTCGGTGCTTGGCTCCTAATAACAAAAATAAATAGCATAGCTCTTTTTCAAAGTACAAACAGAGACCAGAGATAAGAGGTGGTTACAACTACACAGCCCAGCCTAAGATAGGTTCGATATTGGGAGACAGGCTATTGTATGTAGCCTAATATGCGCGCATCATGGAGCTTGTGTTTTACTTTCGCGTAATTTTTTTTACGTGTGATCGAATTTGCGATCACACGTACTCTGTGTATAGTAGGGATCGACCGATATGGATTTTTTTAGTGTCGATACCAATTTTTTTTCCATTAGCCTTAGCCGATGACCGATATGGGCTGCCGATTTTCTTGAGACGATATTTGCAGCTGATACTGCTTTTGCTCCCTCAATTTACATCATAGAAATGACACAATGTTCATGATAACAGAATGTTACAAGTAGGGATGCTCATTTCGGTTAATTTTCCCCTTAAATAATTACCAAATTAAGATGACAAAACGAAAATACACTGAAACCATTTGAAGCTTTAAAGAACCAGAATAGTTTTTTCCGTCAAATAAAATTAGCAGACCTACCTCAAGCCACACCTTGTATGGTTTTTATTTTTTTTAAAGTAACATGTCTTAGTGATGTGGGTTAGTCTGGAGCACGGCCTGTTGACATTTAGACCCGCATCAGATAACACCCTCTCAAGCCTTGCTTATATTATACTTTTGTCTGGCTCCACAGCCCGAGCCTCCGCTGACTGCGTGTGCGCCTTCTCCGTTTGGGGAGTTGTGACTGCGTGCCCGCCGTTGTGCTGTTCTTTGAAACAAAAGATGGTGACTCTGAGTAATTGTTCTATAAACCATCAGGAAACAGCGGCGAGAAGAACATATGTGACAATGTTTACTTTAGTAAACTTGACCAAAACCACAGTACGAAAAGCCTTAAACAAGGCTTCAGATGGCACTGATGCCCCGGGAATACAGAGATAACGACTCGCGCTAGAGTGGCCAGCCTTGGGAAGCGCCTTTCATTTGCTTTCCACCAGTCAGGAGCTTGTACTACTGCTGTGTAGGCACATGTGGTTGCATGTTAACTAGTGAGTTAACAAATACAGCATATTTTTCTTTAACCATGCAGCCAACAAACAAACAAAAACATAAAAATAAAATAAGTTACGACCAGCTCGTTTCAGATCGCAACATGAAAGAGGGATCTTTATTTAAATTAAACATATGCCCAAATAATAACAATAATAAACATAAGTCTAGGAGTAAAAGTAAACAAACAAACAAACAAACAAAGATAACAAAAATGACGCTACAGGTGTAAGATAAAGCATACAAAAGAGACCCTCAGGAAGAATCCTTTCTCCCTGGGGTGCCCGATTAGAATGAGACACAGCACTCTCTTGTACTCTAACTAATTATCAATTAATAGAAGATTAGCCAATCAGGAACTCCCATGATCAGCACCAATGGAAATCAGGAGGAGGAGACTCAGGGTCGTCACAAATACCCTTTAAACCGTTTAACTGAGAGTATTAATCGGTCAAAATTCTTACTTTCGGTTAACGGTCAATATGAGCATCCCTAGTTACAAGTCTTAATTTAAAAAAGGAACATTTATTGAACTAAAAACAAAACAAAACAATATTTAACAAATTGTAAAAACAGGTGAGTTAGAGCAAGTAAAAAAAAAAAAAAAAAAAAAAAAAAAGAGTTCAATGCTGAAAATACTGAAAATAAATTTGGAAGCATAAATAAAATAATTACACTATTGCTCACAGTAGCAACAAGCAAGCAGCATAATAAAGTGCACACTGACTGTACTATACTTCATTTTAAAAGTAACCAAATATTTACAACCTAGTCATTTAATGCTTAGGTGCACTTAACTTGTAGAGCAACACCAGCGGTAATTCAAGAAAAAAATCCCCCAATGCTGCACGTGAAACTTCAGTCTTCAGAGGAGGGGCTCTCTCTCTGCTCGTTCTTTCAGTAACATGCAACCTGTCACAAGCGCACCAGTCAGTCATCTAACTTGCATCACTCACCGATCAAATAAGGCTTTGGCGGGATAAAAATTTGCTTTGGCAACAGCCAAAAAACGCAATATGTGGCGGCCGGTGTTGATTCTGTGCTCCACTGTCACGAATTAGTCTATATGTGGGAAACACTGTGTCCAAACCTCAGGCAGGTGGTCGCTGAATAAAACTCCCACAAATACCACGGAACAACGTCGGCATTACTTAATCCTATGACCAGTGTTCGTAACAACTACCATATGCATACGGAGAGCCTACAACTTAACTATTTGCAGCTCCCTAAATACAATGGCAAGCAGTTTTATAGACGAGGCATTTGCGTTTTCCCTTTGGACGCACAAATTTGCTAAGCTATAGTTGCAAGCACATATACGTGTTTCCACTTTCAAAGTGTATGGCAATATTTCAACTAAGTCAAACTGTTAAAAGATGCTTTGAAAGTTTAAAACTTATCGTTGTCTTGAAGAGCAATTTCCAGCACTCTGTTAGTGGGGGAGGGGCAGTGCATGGTCTGCAGTGTCTCCAGCAACACAGAGCTCCCTTTGAACGCCTGCCTGTAAATAATGCCGGGAAAAAACTATTGGCGAACGCACCGGCAGTAAAGCATATTTTGATATTTCGGTCGATCATTAGTGTATAGGGAGCGGTGGTGCTTAGTGCGCATTAAGATAAGACATTTATCAGACGCTTAGGCTCTGTTGCGCAATGAATCCTCCGCCATGGTCTTGTTATTCATCTCGTCTTACTATCGTCACGCGATCAGTGAACTGTGATTCCTGCTGCACTGTGAGTGAGCTGGATGAGCTGAAAATGCAGTGTCACGGTGGGCACCATAATGTAATATATAAAATTAGCAGTGGCATATTCTAATTTCACCCTCACGCTCCATCATGCCGATATTGCGAAACAGCTTTTCATCTCAATGAGAAATCTCGTCACATTTTAATATTGCGAGATTTTGTGGCATGAGAACTGGAGTAAAAACATAATTACAGGGATAGTGTTATTTTAGTATCACTTAGATACTATATAGTTTTTGTTAATATTTTGAATTCAATTTAATTCTGCTTTTATTTTAATTGTAGTTAAAAGTTTTAGTAATCCTGTTGGTTTGTCCTTTTTTTATAATTAGAGTGGTATGATGGATTTCCACAGGAAATTCAAGCATGTCTTTGCGTTATTACGTCACGTCTGTATACATAAAGAAAGAGTCCGGCTAGTAGTAGTAATCGCATGTTCTTCAGTGGATCGTTTATAGCCTTTTCTCACAGCAGCTGAAGTAATTACATTTATAATTTTGATGGTGGATTGTAACCCAGAAAGGCCCAAATGACATCATCAGTGACAACTGGAGATTCACCCGTAGTCAAAAGCAAAAGTATAACTGTAGGGAAATTTAAATCTACAGGTACCGCTAATAAACACTAAATACACTTAGTCGTGCAAAGCTAATGCTGTTAACGTTAATAATTTGAGAACAAAATATAACAATAATAATAATTTGCACGGTTTGATGTTGGACTGTTGGTAGCGCGATTTATTGTAATGTTTTGTTCCCAAAAGTGGTAGACATGTTACTTGTTCAGATTACATTTTCCGGTGAAAATTCTTATTTAGGTTATACTCCAAGACATAGAATCTGTGAATATGAAGTACAATATCCACACCGGTGTGGTGAATGAATGACAGCCACAAACTCTTCAAAACATTAGATACATCTGTGCTGAGGAGCCGCTGATGCACAACTCACGCACAGATGATAATGCCGCAATTAACTGCAATTGCAGGTTTCAAACAGAGATGGCGACACAGAGGCAAAACTTACGGACTGCAGCTTTAAATTAAAATTAAATAAAATTATATACAGTTTGTGTAACCAAATAATAGCCGGGTGGAAATTGGACACACTACGTGACTTTTATTTAAAGGCGTGGTAAAACACATTCTTTCGAAGGCTTGATTGTGTTTGTGGGGTGCACTGTAATGTGTTCATGCTTCATTTTAAAAAAATTGCATTATTTTTCATATATTTTACCTTTAATCTACACTGCTCTTTCCCTCCTTGTAAAAACGTTCTGATGGTTTCCGGGTTCTATGAATCCGGTCCCTCAAAAATACGCAATGGGCTCAGATTGGTTAGCTGGCCCAGTGTGTTGTGATTCGCTAACCGCCTAGTGCGCATTTTTCGGAAACGTCACACCCCTTACCTTTACCGGTAGTCTGTGCTTTGTTAGTATTAGAAACAATGTTGATTCTAGCGATTATAGGCAAATATCTGTCGCACAAACTATTAACCTAAAACGAACACTAAACATTGGCTTTACTATAGTAGCCAAATCAAACACAGAACCATGTTTAGCATGCCTGTAGATAAACAAGCATGTAGATAAACAATACATAAAAGCTCTAATCAAAGAATAATTTACACTAATTCCAAGTTCGCTGTTGAGATCTTAAAAAGTTTGTTACGTTAGGTGTTTGTCGGATAACGTTAAGTATGAATGAGTATTTAACAAACTGGTTTGCAGAGCCAAACAGCGTTGTCGTTTGTTTACTTCCTTGCTACAACGTACAATTAACAATATGAACTATTACAGGAAAACACACTGACGAAAAATAAATCATACTTACAGGTTGTGGCCAGTAAACAGCTTCTGTTTTTAAAGTTGGAAGTGCTCCATCTTTCAGGACAAGCCGTTGTGCGAATCCTGCATTGAACTCGCGAAGATTGTGGAAGTTCTCCTCCGTAAAATGTGCAGCACAGAGAGCGAGTAATAATTATGAGGGACCGAGTTAAAAATAAATTTTAACCATTGATCCCTAACTCCCCCGTCCCTAGGAAAGATGAACAAAGTGGACCTGAAATCCGGATGAAAATAACAGCGCAGGCATTGCGGCAACAACACTCCAGCCGACTAACCATACCACAACAACTCTCCTCCACAGCAATAAAAAATAGCCTCGCCCCCCCTTATTTAATATTCTCGGAGGAGGGGTTTATGTAAATATTGAGGTTGGTGATGTCAGCAACCCTGGAGGAATGTCTGTAGTCCCTACCGACCGTTTGCTGTAGTCCTTAGAAATGTATTTCTTTAAAAGCAAATATCTCCCTTTGCTTTAAACTTTGAACGTTGTAACTTTGCAGATGTTGTGCTCAAACAGCAACATCACACAATAGCTAAAGTTAGAAAAGTGAAATCGTGTTTTACCACCCCTTTAATAAGCAAGCCAGAAATACACAGAGGCTCTTATTTTGTAATGTCTTTGCTTTATTAATGCAGCTGCTCATTCAAATTTAGATGAGGGAGATAAAATATGCGTTCTTACAACCATATGCAACATATTACAATATAAACACTGTAAAGTAAACATTGTCATAATTGATCAGCATTAGTTCACAAGAAATCCGGGACTCAAACTCGGGACACCGAGCCTTTAAACAACAGCAACTGTTCATTTAGTGAAATCTATATTTTAAGATTTATTTTTGCTGTTTTTTTGCCCACGAGGCTATTTCCTCTGACTGAAAGCATAGCCTTTTGAAGTTTAATAATCACATTAGGCAGTTTTGCGATTTTATGTTTTTTCATTAAATGATAAATAAATGATCATTAAGACGCTTGTTATGATCTTACATTTAAGAAAGCTGATCCGCAGGAATTTTTTATTTGCACACATGCTCAAATGCATTTTACAGTTCGCACACATCTATTTTTATCGCAAATGTGAGTGAATGGGTCGAACTGATGAACTTTACACTTTTTTTGAAATAAAATGAATTAATTAGTCTGGGACTAGTCTTAAGCCTTGTCTGTGAAACCGAGGGTATGTGCTTTACCCAAACAAAAAGCACATGCAGAGACTTACTTTACTGTGAACAGAACTGCTCTTAGACGCTGGAAGAAACACGTAACCTGCACACATATAAATAATTAAAGCATCACACTTCACTCTGAAACTCGCAGTGCATATATTTATCTAATTATCATGTGCAGTAAAAGACAAAACAATATAATTCAAGCACTGTAAATGGTTTTCCACAAATTCAACTCCATCATGGTGATATCACAAGACAGCTTTTTACCTCGCTGAGAAATATCATCATGTTGTAATATCGCAAGTTCTCGTGGCACGAGATCTCGTCACACCCCTCGTTTGGACATGTTAACTTAAATATTATAATAATGTACAAGGTAACAGGATTTCCTGTATAGTTTAGCTTTAGTTCAGAGATATTTTATTTCCTTGAGAAAATTTGCATGTACTGTACCTAATATAAATCCAGATGAATCAATATGGAATTATCTGATATTAAGATTGGAATCGAATCGAATAAAGAGTTTGAATTACTAGAGTAACAACACAGGCAGTAATAATGAAAAGTTAAACATTTATTAATTAGCAAAACAATAGCACACTATTCTTATCACCGTCTGGCTAGATATACAGGTGTTTTTTCTGCCTTGAGAGGAAGAGGTATCACTGTTATTTATATATAATATGTTTTTAACCCTGATCAGTCTTTGTGGAGTGTGTCCAAAAGCCTCTCACAATAGGCAAGAACTATTTGGATGGAAGTTATAACTTCCTATCCTGCTTTGTGATTCTAAGCTTATGACTTGGCAATTTAAGGGCCAGCATGCACATTTATTGTTCCCATGTGCTCTACAGATGTTACTTCACTGATGTGGACACACACAAATAATCCTCTGTTGGTAGGCTGTGTGTGTGCATTTGTGTATCTGGAGCAGAGGTCAGTCACTGAGATTATACATACCATAGAGGCACCATAAAATGACTTTGAATGTCAGGTGTCAACACATAAAGCATTTATTTTAAACAAACAAGTGCTTTAAATGTTACTGTCTGAATTCACCTTATTTTACAATGTGGAAGTAAGCTATTTTCTGACAATTCTGATTCATTAGCTGCTCTAGGCTAGTGGTCAACCGATATATTGGCAATGCCGATATATCAGCCGATATTTGGCATTTTTTTAATTATCAGCATATTTCTGTTTGGCTGCTGTGTTGGAAGCAGGGCTTTTATTTTGAGAATGCCATGCAGCACCCGAGCGTCCGAGCTCCCATTCTCCATCTTCATTAGTTTACTGTTGCTGTTTAACAGTTCTGTCTAATAAATTATTATACAGAGCTGTTAATAAATAAAGTAAACGCATACAAAGAAGTATTTTAATGGCATTTTCTATTATTAGTAATAAAACAGCAAATGCTATAATAATTTCTCACCTAAGCATTTATATAATTTAAGCAAGTATTTAAATATCTAATAAACATTTAATTTCACAAACCTTACAAACTTTGGCAAATCCAGCTCAGACATCTTGTGAATTGTATATTTATAATAATAATAATAATAATAATGCATATAAACGCATGTTACTCTGTGCATAGCATTCCATGCGAATCAGATGCAGATAGGAGAGTTCAGCTGTCAAATTTTTTTAAATTTAATTCAATTTCATTTAACCTAGATTCAATTTCAGGGGTTAATCCAACCACATATGTTGCCAGTAGTTTGGAGTGTTTCAAGGCACTCCTTTTTTTAAAATTGCGTTACTAGTGCTGGGAATCAATAAAAAAACAACAACAACTAATTAATCACATTGGTTTCTGTAATTAATCGTGATTAATCGCAAGTTTTTAATATTTTAGGAGTTTTTAATATTTTGATATTGTATTAATTTCAGTTACTCTCCAAATTAATGTAGAAACAATTTAAAGACAGCATATTTTAAATGTGTTGTAATGGCATCTTTTTATGAATGAAGGCCAGTATCCACTGATACTAATGTCTCTATGAAACATCAATGACATTACATTACAGTATAACTGAAAGCTACCAATTTCAACATGTATTAGGCTTTAAAACGTTTAATTTAAGTGAACTTAAAACAATCTTTACAAAAACCCATTACAATAAATGTTATATTTACCCATGGCCTTCCCTGTTAGACATATACAGAAATGTAATAGTTATCAAACACCTTTCTTAACTGCATAAATAATAAATTAAATATAGATTAATCATCATAAAGCTACACTTTTCTCTGTTCCCTTTGTTCTTTGAGGAACATTAATGACAGACATCATTAGTGCTGCTGTGACTTTAAGATCTGCCGCTGCCAAACATGACACGGATCTGACGCGCTGTCACGAGCATCTTATTTTCTCAAGTTCAATTAAGATGTTATTTAGCTCATTTAAGACTCCTATTATGAGAATACTCAACAAAACTGGCATTTTGGCAACATTCTCTGTGTTGTTGTTATTGTTTGTTTAAGAGTGAAAGAGAACTCTGTGTGCACGAGACTGGCGCAAATCTGTCTGTGCGTTGTGTGTGTGTGTGTGTGTGTGTCTTAGGTGGTGAATCAATATATTGTGTAATGTACATGAATGTGGCCAACTTCCTGATCAGTGAACTACTGAACTAGGGATCTGATTGAGATGCAGCAACATAGACAGGACACTGACATACAGCGCGTTCTCTTTTGTCTTGTCGCACAGATGGTTTAAAAGCATTTGCATGAATAAGAGTGCAATTTGCGTGATCATATAATGTAACGCTAGGCAAAAATGGATATAAAAACGAACGCTGCGTTAATTGCGTTAAACTGAAAAAAAAAAATTGCCTGCGTTAACGCCTAACTATCTTTTCTAATTTTGATAGTGTCAGCTTTTGAAAACCTTTAAGGTAAAACATTTACTTTAACAGGAAGAGGAAAATATTCTACCAGTAGGTGACGACAAGTGACTTTAAAAAATTTATTTGTCATTGAATAATTCATTCAAGTTTCATTCAAAAACACTGATGATTCATCCAAGTGAAGTCTTTACGAGAGTCATTGAATCATTCCTTCAAATCGATTTTTTAATGAATTAAATAATTTTTTTAAATAGAATTGATTTTTGAAATAGACTACAGCAATTAACATTTTGTCAGTAGCTCTAGTAAATTACTGTTGTTATTTTTTATTTGTTTATTTTTTTTTTTGCAGCAGCAGCAGCATAAAAGGAAGCAAAATACCTGGATGCAGATGACACCGGATGCCTTGCGCATTCAATTTACAAATGGCTGCATCCACTTCTTGCGTTAAAAAAGGTGGATACTAGGGGTGTGCTTTTTTGGACATTTTGATGGCTTGAATACTCTATCAAATAATAGATATCAGATAAATCGATAAATGTGTTAAAATCCACAATATTACTTTGACCACAAAAAAAAAAAAAAATGTGGTAACATTTTTAGCCCATTTGAATACAGCTATTTCTAGACTTAGAATACTGTGAAATCAAGTCATACAATTGTGTTTTCATGATCAAGTTTTGCTGTCTCTGTTCAGGTATTGCCCTTCTCTATGGGTCACATTTAAATTAAGCTTACAGCCACCCGTTAACAAGTTTATGCATGTCTGAAAGTAAAAATCACTGTTGCCCTTACTAAGTGGGGTGACGGGAGCCTACATACAAACCCGATTCCAAAAAAGTTGGGACACTGTACAAATTGTGATTTAAAAACAGAATTCAGTGATGTGGAAGTTTCAAATTTCAATATATTATTCAGAATACAACATAGATGACATATCAAATGTTTAAACTGAGAAAATTTATAATTTTAAGGGAAAAATAAGTTTTAAATTGCATGGCATCAACACATCTCAAAAAAGTTGGGACAAGGCCATGTTTCCCACTGTGTGGCATCCCCTCTTCTTTTGATAACAGTCTGCAAACGTCTGGGGACTGAGGAGACAAGCTGCTCAAGTTTAGGAATAGGAATGTTGTCCCATTCTTGTCTAATACAGACTTCTAGTTGCTCAACTGTCTTCTTTGTCGCATCTTCCTCTTTATGATGCACCAAATGTTTTCTATGGGTGAAAGATCTGGACTGCAGGCTGGCCATTGCAGTACGCGGATCCTTCTTCTACGCAGCCATGATGTTGTAATTGATGCAGTATGTGGTCTGGCATTGTCATGTTGGAAAATGCAAGGTCTTCCTTGAAAGAGACGACGTCTGGATGGGAGCATATGTTGTTCTAGAACTTGGATATACCTTTCAGCATTGATGGTGCCTTTCCAGATGTGTAAGCTGCCCATGCCACACGCACTCATGCAACCCCATACCATCAGAGATGCAGACTTCTGAACTGAGCGGTGATAACAACTTGAGTTGTCCTTGTCCTCTTTAATCCGGATGACTTCAAATTTTGATTGGTCTGACCACAGAACAGTTTTCTGCTTTGCCACAGTCCATTTTAAATGAGCCTTGGCCCAGAGAAAACGCCTGCGCTTCTGGATCATGTTTAGATATGGCTTCTTTTTTGACCTATAGAGTTTTAGCCGGCAACGGCGAATGGCACGGTGGATTGTGTTCACCGACAATGTTTTCTGGAAGTATTCCTGAACCCATGTTGTGATTTCCATTACAGTAGCATTCCTGTATGTGATGCAGTGCCATCTAAGGGCCTGAAGATCACGGGCATCCAGTATGGTTTTCCGGCCTTGACCCTTACGCACAGAGATTGTTCCAGATTCTCTGAATCTTTGGATGATATTATGCACTGTAGATGATGATAACTTCAAACTCTTTGCAATTTTTCTCTGAGAAACTCCTTTCTGATATTGCTCCACTATTTTTGGCCGCAGCATTGGGGGAATTGATGATCCTCTGCCCATCTTGACTTCTGAGAGACACTGCCACTCTGAGAGGCTCTTTTTATACCCAATCATGTTGCCAATTGACCTAATAAGTTGCAAATTGGTCCTCCAGCTGTTCTTTATATGTACATTTAACTTTTCCGGCCTCTTATTGCTACCTGTCCCAACTTTTTTGGAATGTGTAGCTCTCATGAAATCCAAAATGAGCCAATATTTGGCATGACATTTCAAAATGTCTCACTTTCAACATTTGATATTTTATCTATATTCTATTGTGAATAAAATATAAGTTTATGAGATTTGTAAATTATTGCATTCTTTTTTTATTCACAATTTGTACAGTGTCCCAACTTTTTTGGAATCGGGTTTGTACAAACGGCGGTTACACTTGTCTAATTGGCAGTTCTTTGAGCATGTCTGTTGTCTACATCAGCTGTTAGTGGCTCAGAAAATCAAGGCACATCTGTTGTTTGACAAATCTTACCCTACTACTAAAAAGTTTTCCTTTCTCAGACACAGTTTGCAGAGTTTTGAAGTTGAATGCAGGCCTTCAGTTAAAGGTTGGTCTAAATAAAGGGGACTTAAACCACAGTTGTTCATATGAGATACAGATGTTGTCGAGACTTGCAGAGTAGGTCTTGTGGTTAACTCGTTATGTCAAATCAGCAGAAAGAATGGAAAGCACTCTGGTTTGGTGAAGTGAAGTGAAACTGGTTTAAGTGGATGTTAAAATCCTATGTATTTATTCCATACTGAAAACATTCATGTGACATTTTTTTCTGAGATGGAGAACCAGATGACCCTCCTCTGTTGCTGATGTTTTTTCCTGTAGAGGGCTCACCTAGCTGGGTCTTAGGCTACATCCCAAACACTGTGCACTTCAACATGTGATGATAGCAATATAAAGGGAATTCACACCAAGGACGATAACTACAACTAAGTTTTAATAATCGGTCTAATTCTATGAGAATAGCAGTCCACACTACAACTAACGGTAACGACACAGAGGAAAGATGACATTGGAATCACTTTCAGAATTTTTTGTTTTTAGAATTTCTTCCATCTGAATAATAAAAAGCATTAACAGCCAATCAGAATCCACCTGACTTTACAGACCACATGCCAGCAGATGACATACCAGCAGCACATGCTTATAATAAACAGTGTGTTATTGTCCATAGTTGTAGATGCTAATATACCGTATTGTTCCAAATATAAGACGTTCCTGAAGATTTGAAGATTTGAAAATAATTTTCATAGAGCACATTTTTATCTTTTTTTTTGCTTTTATGTTGTTCAGTTTAGGATTAACAAATGATAGTTACAATGGTAACATGCATGGTAAATTAGGGATGCACCGATACCATTTTTTCAGAACCGATCCGATACCAAAAATTCTGAGTATCGGTCGATACCGATACCGATACCAATCCGATACCAGCTCAGTTTTGTTTAAAAATTAAATGTAGAATTTCTATACCTCAGTGTGTTGAACTGATAATCACTCTTTTGTGTGTTAAACACAATCTACTAAATACAGACAACTTCATTATAAAGAAAAAACACAAGAAAAACGCAATCACAATCTAGATTAGTGGATAATCAAGAAAAATCATGAGTGCACAATAATTGTATAAAATCCAAACATTTAGTGGGAACAAATAAAAGTGAATAAGTGTAGCACTAAATCTGGTAAAATGTTACACATTGTTGTAAAATACATTCATGAAAATCAAGTAAATATATTTATGGAAATAAGGCCTATATACTAAGAAATTAAAAGACATTTCTTTTAAATGTATAGAGCAGCTTTTTAATGAGGCAGCAACATATTATAGATAGGGCAGCACAAGAAAGGCAATTAATAATCTTTCATTGCGCAAAAGTATTATAATATGAAAGGCTCCAATACAGAGCAGCGCAAAGCGCTTATGCGCATCCAGTGAGCAGGATGATGCGCTTGAAGCAACATGGAGTCACCACAAACAGCGCTCCGTCCGCATTGAAAAGTTCAAAACACTAAGGGAAGATATATGCGCACAGTGTATCTATCTATGCAATATTTTATTAAACCTTTTCTTTTAACAGTTTAAAATTTCAGTTACCGTGCATGTGAAAAACAATGCAATCTCAGTGTTGTGATCTAACAGACACCCGGTAGAAAGTAACACGATTTAGAAACTGAATACTGAATACTGCTCCTGATGATCAGAATGATGAATACTGCTCCTGATGATCAGAATGATCTTAACTGCATGCAAATCCTTCCCAGCTAACACACGGCGTACCGTGGTGTATCGCCGTTTTTTCGGTTCGGTTTGAATATCGTTACACCCCTAACTGTTATCTACAGATCAAGCATAATAACAGGAACACTGAATCATCTTGGAGAGAGTTTCATCGTTTTGACTGTCGTAACTGAATGCGACACACAGTTTGAAAGCTGAATGGAGAATGACTGACAGACTCAGCAGTTCATGGAAGCATTTACATGAACTTGAATTTAATGATTTAAATATTCATCTGTACCTCACATTAAACTATGGAATGGCTTCAGAACACTTAATATAGTGCTCGAAGCGTTGAAGATGCTTTACAATGTTTCATAAAAATAACTTGAAGTTCTCATTTAGTAGATTTAGACTGATTTATCACTTTTTTATGTACAGAGACAGATGCTGGCAAAAAAACACTGGTGTTTGAGCTGCATTATCTATCTGATCCAGGGGATATGAATATTCTTTCCTTAGGCCGATCACATAGTGCTGAAAAGACAGTAGTTTCTCCCTGAATGACGGAGGGCAAGCGATAATCCATTACGCCGCTTCGAGGATATTGACAGGCAAACTGTGCCTCAGTACGTAGCTGAAATATCCAGCCTTCAGCTGGATGACGGCTCTGGTTATGGGCAACCGATGATTTCTTTTTTCGGCTACTTACTGACGCACTTGCCTGTCAGTTTCTTCGAACCGGCCACTTTTAGGACCGTGGTAAGCTTTTCTTTTTGGGCTCGCCATCTTCTAACATTACACTCTGACACACCTTGGCTGCTTAATGAGAGTTGTTTGATGACTCCTCTGTGTCTATGAGTTCTGGGGGAAACACTCATTTTACACATATTTGGCGCTCTCTAAAGTTGCGGGTGTATTATTGACATGTATAAGTTTAGACCCGAATATAAGACAACCCTATTTTTTCAGATGTATTTCCAAGAAAAAAACATCATCTTATATTCAGTATGGTAGTTATCTTTATAATTATTGTTCATGGTTTTGAACAGCCATTTAGACCTTTAGATTTTGTGCCATTTTATAAAATAGTTACAGACCTCCTTGTCACATATTGTTTTGTGTATACATTGGTGTGTGTTCATTACCTTAGAATTATTACCATTATTAGGTTCATACATTAAAAACAACTGACAGCTTTAAACTTGCATTCCTCATTTTTTTAAATTGTAAAAATCTGTACCATCACTTGCTCTTCTTTTTCTTGTGTAAGCACAAGGGGTCATGGTGGGCAGTATTAGCTGAAAAGACAAGCATTGATACTCACTTTGTAAACCTTCCAGAAATAGTATACCATTTGGGCACCTTTGACATACTTTTTTCAATAACATGATTTGAGACAGAATAATTCTATTCTTGCATCTGATTTAGGGCAGAAGGTATGTGGATTGGGACTCTTCATGTGTTTCAGAAGACTAGTCATGTCATAGAGTAATATATAAATAGAGACCCTTGTCTGTCCATTGTGTCGGCGCCTTGGTGTCTTGGGTCATTTGAAAGACACGAATAGATGTCCCTACTGCACATGCCTCCGTCTTCTGCTTATGCATTGTAGCATGTTAATATTGTAAAGGGAGCTATTGTATACCAGCATGTAGGTGTTGGACTCACTGTTCATTGGCTAATAGACATTGAATGCGGATGGGTGATATTTACTCTGGCATTGGTTAGTCTAACCTTGATTTACTTTTCTTTGACACTGTAGTTTTGCAGCATCTGAATGAAAAGGAGACACAACAGGATTCCTTTAATAAAGGAATTCAAACATTTTAAAAATGGATTCGTAAATAAAACCATGTTGCTATTGGCAGGCATGTTAGTGTCATTATTCATGTCTTCAGAGTTTGTGCATTGAGCATTTTAGTTAGACATGGTTATGGATGGATATAACAGTAGTTGTACAGTGTGTTTTCAATAGCGAGCCAAAACAATACAGCACTTCAAAAAAAGCTCTGGTCCTTTTTCTGCCAGTCTGGCCCTTTCACAAACTAAAAATTCACCATTAAAACATTGAAGTAGGGCTGCATGGTAATGACAAAAACTATGATTTATTACTGATAGGTATAGACTAATTCAAGACATCTCTTATTTGCTATTGCATTGTCTCTGCATCAGGGCTGCACAATTTGATTTGAATTGGTATTTTTCTGATTAAAATTGGTATTACAAATACAAACAGACAGAAAAAAAACAGGTTTGATGTGCTTGTGCTTTGATGGGCACATTGAAAAATTACAGCTGTTGGCGAAATTGCTGTACAGAGTTCACAAACAAATAACTAAATAATTCAAATTTAGGAGTCGGACACAAAACACAATAACAGACAATGCACAACATTTTTACCACTGCACCTACTGGTGATATATGCAATAATAAATAAATGAGTTTTAAGAAGAGATTTAAATCATCGTATGTTTTAGTTTTTATTTAAAGTGGCAAATCATTCCAGAGCTGTGGAGCAGCCACTGCGAAGGCTTGATCTCCTTTCAGTTTGAGATGTGTCCTTGGAACAGTCAACCGTAGACTATTGGTTGATTGGAGGCCTCTGGAGGTATTATGATGAAATGAAAGATCAGAAATATATGGAGGAGCCAAACCATGCAGACCCTTATAAACGAACAATGATGCTTTGAACTGAATACAATGTTTAACTGGGGGCCAGTGGAGTGCGACCAGCACTGGTGAAATACACTCACCTAAAGGATTATTACAAACACCATACTAATACTGTGTTTGACCCCCTTTCGCCTTCAGAACTGCCTTAATTCTATGTGGCATTGATTCAACAAGGTGCTGAAAGCATTCTTTAGAAATGTTGGCCCATATTGATAGGATAGCATCTTGCATTTGATGGAGATTTGTGGGATGCACATCCAGGGCACGAAGCTCCCGTTCCACCACATCCTAAAGATGCTCTATTGGGTTGAGATCTGGTGACTGTGGGGGCCATTTTAGTACAGTGAACTCATTGTCATGTTCAAGAAACCAATTTGAAATGATTTAAGCTTTGTGACATGGTGCATTATCCTGCTGGAAGTAGCCATCAGAGAATGGGTACATGGTGGTCATAAAGGGATGGACATGGTCAGAAACGATGCTCAGGTAGGCTGTGGCATTTAAGCGATGCCCAATTGGCACTAAGGGCCTAAAGTGTGCCAAGAAAACATCCCCACACCATTACACCACCACCACCACCAGCCTGCACAGTGGTAGCAAGGCATGATGGATCCATGTTCTCATTCTGTTTACGCCCAATTCTGACTCTACCATCTGAATGTCTCAACAGAAATCGAGACTCATCAGACCAGGCAACATTTTTCCAGTCTTCAACTGTCCAATTTTGGTGAGCTCGTGCAAATTGTAGCCTCTTTTTCCTATTTGTAATGGAGATGAGTGGTACCCGGTGGGGTCTTCTGCTGTTGTAGCCCATCCGCCTCAAGGTTGTGCGTGTTGTGGCTTCACAAATGCTTTGCTGCATACCTCGGTTGTAACGAGTGGTTATTTCAGTCAAAGTTGCTCTTCTATAAGCTTGAATCAGTCGGCCCATTCTCCTCTGACCTCTAGCATCAACAAGGCATTTTCGCCCACAGGACTGCCGCATACTGGATGTTTTTCCCTTTTCACACCATTCTTTGTAAACCCTAGAAATGGTTGTGTGTGAAAATCCCAGTAACTGAGCAGATTGTGAAATACTCAGACCAGCCCGTCTGGCACCAACAACCATGCCACGCTCAAAATTGCTTAAATCACCTTTCTTTCCCATTCTGACATTCAGTTTGGAGTTCAGGAGATTGTCTTGACCAGGACCACACCCCTAAATGCATTGAAGCAACTGCCATGTGATTGGTTGATTAGATAATTGCATTAATGAGAAATTGAACAGGTGTTCCTAATAATCCTTTAAGTGAGTGTATGTTCCCTCCTTTTTATTCCTGTCAACAGTCTAGCGGCTGCATTTTGGACAAGCTGAAGGCATGACAATAGAGACTGTGAAACACCAAAGTACAATACATTACAATAATTCAATCTGGATGAAATTAAAGCATGCATGTAATATGGCTATAAAATAATAATAATAATAATAATAATAATAATTATATTATTATTATTATTATTATTATTATTGCTAAATAAAAATATAAAAATGACTAAATATACAATTTAAGAAAAATTATTTCATCGCCTTCATGATTTGGTAATCTAGGTCTATGCCATACTGCAATTTCAGTTTTATTTAGTTTAATCATGCAGCCCTACTCTGTGTTCAATCATTGCACAAAACATGTTGTAAATACAAACCTTTGACAAAATGGCAGTGGACATATAGTAATTCAGATGTTGTACCTTGCACTTTTCATGATTATTTAATGGAAGTTGCCATAATCTGAATTATTTCTTCAATTAATTGTTCCTACATTTCTGCTGCCCCAGATTCCTAATTTTCTACATCTCTATCAAATTTAGAAAAGAATGATTCAGTGAGATGCAGCACACAGACTCAGTTTCTGTCTCTAGTTCTCTTCCCATCACAGAACAGGTGGCAATATCAGAGAGACTGTCTGTATTGGCTGTAGGCCTTACCCACTCCTCTGCATTATTAACAGTTACACTACGATCTGTTGCTTTTACTGTCATTGGTTGTCAGCAATAAAAGGACTAGAGTTTTATTTTCACAAGTGTCAGTGTGTGAGAGTAAAGACATTGTCTATTACTGTTATAATTGAAGGGTTCAGAGTAGGGCTGGGCGATATGGCCAAAAAGTGATCTCGATAACAAAATTTCGTATCAGTCGATATTGATAATTATTCCGATAAATATCAAATATTTATTTATTTCAAATTTAAAGGCAGATTTTTGCTCCCAAGTGAATTGTGGTTTAAACTACTCTTTATTGTCAGAATATGACAAACACTTCACGTTTTTGAATTCCTTACACTTTTCCAGCAATTTTTCCTTAAATTAAATATTTTAATAGAAAAATAATGTCTTAGTTTCTGCATGTTCTAATAGGAAATATGGTTCTTAGTCATGAAACAGATTTGTGTTGCCTGACTTTGGCATATATCTTGGCTGCAGTATTAATAATATTACCTTTTGTCTTAGAAATGCACATTTTGACAGTGAGTTGACAGTAGTAGTAGCTTGAGTTAGGAGGATGCAGATGTAAATTTATGTTAATTTTTAGTGCCAATGCCGATTTTTTTTTTTTCATCAGCCTTAGCCGATGACCGATATGGGCTGCCGATTTTCTTGAGTCAATATTTGGAGCCGATACTGCTTTTGCTCCCTCAATTTTCATCATAAAAATGACACCATGATCATGTTGATAACAATGTTACAAGTCTCAATTTAAAAAAGGAACATTTATTGAAAAAAAAAAAAAAAAAAAGAAATTAACATAGTAAAAACAGGTGAGGTAGAACAGGTAAAAAAAAGAGTTCAGTGGTGATTCTTTTTCTGCTCTGCCATAAAAAGAATAAACAAAAACACAGATCAGTGGTCACTTCTGCAATCATCTTACATTCATATCACCCAATATGTCTGTTTATCCTCAGCACGTGCCTTTTTCAGTTGTGGAGAAGATAAGGCAACGTTTTTTTGCCTAATTCAAACCCAGCGGTAATTCAGGAAAAAAATCTCCCAATGCCCCACGTGTTCCGACCTTTAACCATCGTGTCAATTCTCAGTTGATTTTGATTAATATACGCGAGGGAGGGTGAGCAAGACAGTTTGAAGACGGTGAGTGCACGCGCGCAGCCGGAGGAGGGGCTCTCTCTCTGCTCGTTCTTTCAGTAACATGCAACCTGTCACAAGCGCACCAGTCAGTCATCTAACTTGCATCACTCACCGATCAAATAAGGCTTTGGCGGGATAAAAATTTGCTTTGGCGGCAGCCAAAAAACGCAATATGTGGCGGCCGGTGTTGATTCTGTGCTGCACTGTCACGAATTAGTCTATATGTGGGAAACACTGTGTCCAAACCTCAGGCAGGTGGTCGCTGAATAAAACTCCCACAAATACCACGGAACAACGTCGGCATTACTTAATCCTATGACCAGTGTTCGTAACAACTACCATATGCATACGGAGAGCCTTTGCGGTTTTATAGACGAGGCATTCGGCATTTGCGTTTTCCATTTGAATGCACAAACTTGTTTAGCTATAGTTGCAAGCACATATAGAGCAACGTGTTTCCACTTCGTTGTCTTGAAGAGCAATTTCCAGCACTCTGTTAGTGGGGGAAGGGCAGTGCATGGTCTGCAGTGTCTCCAGCAACACAGAGCTCCCTTTGGACGCCTGCCTGTAAATAATGCCGGGAAAAAACTATCAGCGAATGCAGCAGCCATGTATCGGTATCGCAAATATCGGCCAGATATATCACTAATGTTCATTACCAAAAACACAGACATCTGTAAAAATTGTAACAAACTAAAAAATATTCTGAGTTCATATATCAGGTCTTCCATAGTATCATACATTTAGATCATGATAATAACCACTGTTAAAACCATGCATATAGCTCTTCACTACCATGGTAAAATGTGTCTATATGGTTTCTATGGTATTTGTATGAAAACAGTAGCCTAAAAACATTTAGTATAAATGCACAAATTCTATAGCTAAATAAAAATACTGTAATAATATCCCATTACTCCTTTAATATATTTAATATGTCTACATTAATAATATAATACAATTCTATATGAATATCCCACATTTCTGCCACAGATGGTGCAGTGTGAATTCGTGCTACCTTTTATCGACAATTTCCATCTTTTGATAATAACGCAAGTTTAGTTTCACTTTCCAGTTAACGTTCGTCACTGCTTCCAGTATTTTTTCCTTCGTGCGAGTTTTCTTTGCCAGTAGAGCGAGTACTTTGACGTGCAAGCTAAAAGCTGTTGTTGCGTTTATTTCTACTGTGTGATTGGTTGTTACATTAATCCATATCGAGTAAAAATGTCCAAAGCTTATCATCGTTATCAACATGAATTTTATCGCGATTCAGTGTTTAATGTGGTGTGACAGATCACAGTAGTGCCTCAGTTCAAGAGGTTTCTACAACTGCCACCATTTAAATGTTTATTTCAAAAACAAATTGGAATAGAAATATGATCATGTAATTGTAAAGTTAGTATTAGAACTTATTAGAAAAAAACATCATTGAGAGTAATTTGTTTACTTAAATCAGTTAATTTTAACATTCAATATTACAGTAATGTAGTACCATGTATAGTTTACAGCATTAGTTGAGAATTTTTTCCTTAAGAAAATTTGCCATGTACTGTATCTGATATATATCCACAATAATCGAAATATTGAAAGGAAATCTGAAACTAATTGAAAGCTTGTGAATGGAAATCCAATTGAATCATGAAATGTGTGTCAATACCCAGCCCTACTAGTTACTCTTGTAAACGCCACAATAAAAGTACATAGAATAAACAATAAGATCCTGGTTAATGAGTTATGTTCTTACAGCACTGTAAAAAATTTCAGACCTCTCTAACTCAAACATTTCTATCTAAATTTTTAAATCGGCCTAAATGAATTTCTGTGAATTGAATTTTTTCAATTGTGGCAACAGTCTAACATTGTCTCAATCAGAAATAATATGTTAAGCCAATTGAAAATGTTAGTTCACCAAACCGTTTTGTTGGTCCAATTAAATATTTTAAATTGTAGTAGCAATTTCAAAAATATTTTTAATGAAAAACATGACACAGAACACAGATAGCAGGTTTAACATTTTATCACATCACTTTATTAAATTCAAGAAGTCTTCCGCATAACACAATGTCTTGATGTGGTGAAGAAAACTTTCCAAAGCGGCACTGCATAGGTTAAAAATCTGCAAATACAAACATGAATGACATTAATGGCAAAGTTCCCCTGCATTTGGCAAGTGACAGAACATAAGGTACTTAATTACATAATAAGGATGAGACTTGTCAGTCGATGTAGATTTTGCTTTATCATTTATTTCGTGGTATGTAAATATTTCCAACTTTCAGGACTGCTTAAAGTTACTGACACAAGCTATACAAAAAATTAACAGATGAATAAGAAAATCACGAGCTTGACGTGTTTGATATTAAAAGGCAATAAGCCCCGAAAGATGCCGACGCCACTGCAATCTAACAACACTGTTCAGTGGTCGCATGGCACACATATCACTCAAATTACTTACTACTTACTACAGATAATTATGAGGTAACAGGGAAAACACGATCATGATACCAATGAATGCATGAACTCGTGATTCTACAAAATGCCTTTTAAACTTCATCCTAAATCAAAACTTTGAAGAATAATTTCAGTGCTCATACTCACCATAACGTCTTGAAACTTGACGATGAATATCTGCATTGGGAATGTTTTGTTTCGGTCTTCAGCACCAGCTACTTGCCCTCCAGCTGTAAAACAGTGTTGAAAACAGTGTCTCCACATCGCACCTACTCACTATACCCACCCAGGATACCCGCGATCCAGTTTCTATTGGTTAAACTTTCAATGCTGCATCATGATTGTGACGTAACTGGATCACAGAAGTCGATAGATTTAGCTTATAGATTTAGCCAAGCAGCATGCCATGTCACTCTGTGATCTACATTCTTATGTTGTGCTTGGACTTGTTTGAGACCACTTGCTCCAAATAAAGATATGTAATCTACTATGATTTACTAATGTTTTGCGAAGTTGCAAACCAAAACTTGGTGCAAAAGCATCATGTGTATACTGCTTACATGTACGTCTGCTGCACTTTTGCATACAAATACTTGGTATAGTTTAGTTTCTAACCAAAACACATATGCTTGTTGTATTCTGCTAATTGAGACTTTTTCAACAATATATCGCACAAGTCTATGTTATTTATTGTGAATTACAGATCACATTTTCATGTAAAGCAGTTATTTTTTCATGCTATGAAAACAGAGCACTTCTAATATGTCTTCTAAAATTTAAAAGCATTTATTTTCTGTTGGTTAAGCAAGTGGCTGTTAAGTAACATGATCACTTAGTAGCACTCCCTGCTTCGGATTTAAGAGGTTTAGGTTAACGATTAATAGATTCATTGATCGTTAATTTAGTCAATGATCGATTATAGGAATTTATGTAAATTGACATCCCTAGTTTAGTTTACAGTGTTTTTGCAGTTGATGTATATGATCACAAGGAATTTATTGCATTTTAACTCTTGCCCCTTGAGAATATTACCCACAGTTGGCTCACCTACAGTGAACCGCTAAATGGTTTCTTCTTTTACACCTGAGTGTAAAATTGGCTGATCAGAGATTTTTTTTCCCCACTGCTTCCCAAGTTCTTTGCTTTCTGTCCACCTCATGGAGTCTGTTTAAAACACATTGCCAGAATATCATGCTGTGGCCTGTCTGACACCATTTAAAAGCAAGGTTCGTTTTCCTTGTGTGATCCTGGGCTGCAAGAATGCAGTATCTGGACTTAATCACGTTTGAAATCTCTGTCTTGGGTGTAAAACAGGATTTAGCGGCTCATAAAGCCCTCTTTAAATGTCTCGCTCATTAGCAGAGTCTCAAAAGATAGATGCTGAGACGTGGCCACTCATAGGTTCCATTTTACTGAAACCGCTGCTGCCGTTTTACTTTGAAAATAGTCATAAAGATGGTCTTTAACTCTTTCTCCGCCAAACACAGTGTTTTCACTGTTAAACGCTAGGGGACACTATTACGCATCTTCTGAATGAGTACAGAATCTCCAGATCAAAACACAGGTGAAGAAGACGCGAAACAACAAGCAGATGCATATGTAAAATAACATGGTCATCAACATTAAATGGCATATAAATCAAAACTGAATGAAGTGTCGACCCAGAACGAGCTATAGGACTGTGCAAACAGTAGGGGTGTTGATGGACTCGATCTACTCATCTGTGTTTGATCATCGTTCTGAATCTGATCTGGATGTAGTCTTTGACAAACATCCATATTTTCTCAGCTTTTTGTTCAAAATGTTGCTTTTTTTATTAAACTTACCCATATTTAAGTGTTGATAAAAAAAGGAATGCATGAAGCTAAGATAAAATTCGAGTTTTTTTTTGGTTTTTTTGTTTTTTGTTTAAAAGCAGAGGATCTGCTCTTTCCTGCTCCTCTTTTGGATTTGCTGCATGCTCAGATATTTATACAACAAAATATTCTATGGGCCATTACATTTTTGTGAAAATGATCAAAAACCCTGGCAGTGGCTTACAACTTAAAAAAAAAAAAAAAAAAAAATGCAGTCCAACTGTCCCTGTTTTTCTAGCTCTTTTTTCCCCATCTACCCTTTTTGCTGTTTCATGAGTGGCCAACCACAAAAAAATTAAAATGTGTATAAAATGCACAAAGTTAGGAAACCCTTTATCACGGCACTCTTCTGTCGACACTCACAGATTCCAAACGTTCACACAGAGGAGCTCTGTCATGTTGTCCAAACTTTAGGCCAGGATATTCCTAAAACAACTGTGCTCACATCTCAGTCCTTCCACTCTTAGTCATGTTGGAGATCTCACAACAAAAAGCAGCAACTTTATTCACAATGGTGAAAAAGGTGGCACCGCTATGGTTGGTTTAATAAAACTGTAATTTTAATGTCTGTGTAGCTTTATTAGTCTCTGTTACATTTAAAAAATTTTTTTTTTTCTACATGTGCCCAAGGTGCAGTGAACCAATTTCTGAACCACATGGCACCAAACATAATCACATTTGAAGGCCCCCATTGTCCAATTCAAGTTATTAATAATTTTCAAGTTATATTAACAAGTTATAATTATGACAAAGCTCCTTGTTTTTATATATAAAAATATTATAAACAGGAACCGGGAAACAAACAGAAACAATAGTTATTGAGGTGGAAAAATAAAGAAGATCTTGTTTTTGTATAGTTAGAGTATTTTAATTGTTAATAATAATAATATTCATATTATTCATAATATGATATACATTTTAATAATCCAGCAGCCCTCTTGGAAGTTTGTTGAGGCCCTGGTGGGTCCCAGACCCTCTCCAATGTACTGGAGTCTCACACTCACACACACACACTCACACTCACACTCACACTCACACACTCACACACTCACACACTCACACACTCACACACACACACACACACACACACACACACACACACACACACACACACACACACACACACACACACACACACACACACACACACAAACACAAATACATATATACATATATATTATAGTTAGAAAACATCTGACATCAGATCACATAATATAGTTTAAATCTTTCTACTCCTTTAAAGGGTAAAGGAGCTTACAGCATAACAGTGATTGTTGATCCTGACAGTAGTCACTTACACATTGGGAACAACAATAGCGTCATAGATGCTGAAAGCTGCTTACTGTGATTTAGTTGGGACTCTGGGAATGGTTTGATACCCTTGTGATCACAGTATTAATAGACTTCAGTCTGCAAGTAAATGCTACGCCATTCTCTACTGTGGCTGTTTGAAATCAGGGAGAATGATCTCTTTTTGAGAATCTTTAATCTCCTGATATACTATATTGCCAAAAGTATTGGGACACCCCTCCAAATCATTGAATTCAGGTGTTCCAATCACTTGCATGTACACAGGTGTATAAAATCAAGCACCTAGGCATGCAGACTGCTTCATTTGTGAAAGAATGGGTCACTCTCAGGAGCACAGTTAATTCAAGTGTGGTACTGGTCCGTGATAGGTTGCCACCTGTGCAATAAGTCCATTCGTGAAATTTCCTCACTATTAGGGATGCTCATTTCGGTCAATTTTCCTGACTGACAACAGCCGCTCATTATCTGAATATTAACTGTTAACTGATAAGATTATAATATTGAATTGGCATCAAATAAAAATACAGTTGAAAGACTTTTTTCACGGGTTTATTTTACTGTGCAAACAGCAGCATACAGAACAGCTCAACAACAACAGAGCCTCATTATCAAATTTTCACGCACCTCCAGAAAAACAGAATAAAATAATATAAATAATATAAATAAAATAAATAGGCCTACACTAAATATTTTTCACTTAAATAATTACCAAATTAAGATGACAAAATGAAAATACACTGAATCTATTTGAAGCTTTGAAGAACCGGAATAGTTTTTTTTTCGTCAAATAAAAATAGCAGGCCTACCTCAATCCACACCTTGCACGGTTTTTATTTTTTTTAAAGTAGCATGTCTAAGTGATGTAGCGCAGCATATTGGCAGAAAACACCCTCTCAAGCCTTGTTTATACATTCGTCTGGCTCCACAACACGAGCCTCCGCTGACTGTGTGCGCGCCTCATCTGTTTGGGGAGGTGTTTATACTCAATGCGCTTGCTGTTGTGCTATTTTTTGAAACGACAGAGGGCAGCTGGTTCTATAAACCATCAGGAAACGGCGGCGAGATGTAAACGTGATAATGTGATACGTGATAACTTTACCAAAACCACACTACGAAAGAAACGTTTAAACCCGAGTATTACTTGTGACAGAATATATGGATGGGAGAACATGTATACAGCTGAATTAATGATCTCTTAAACATTTTCTAATTTCTCTAAACATTTTCAATTAGTTTCGTGAACATTTTTATTGAACATAGATCTTTATTTTCATTAAAAGGGCTTATTTCTGCTATTGTTGGCTCATTTTGTAAATATAAGCAACTGATTTAGACGCACAGACTAGGTGCCAGTGTGATGAGACGTCATGCTCGGCCATATGTGCCTCGAACTCGTGCCTCTTCGGTTGCGGAGCTGCTTGCAAAGTTACACAATTTGACGAGCACACCGCCAAGTGAAATGGGGTCTCACGCTCTCAACACGCACGACAAGGCTTCAGATGGCACTGATGTCCCTGGAATACAGAGATAACGCGTCGCTAGAGTGGCCAGCCTCGTGAAGCGCCTTTTTATTTGCTTTCCGCCATTCAGGAGCTTGTACTACTGCTGTATTTTAATACCGCCTAGCATATTTTGCAAGTAACTTCATTGCCCTTTCTGTCGAAATGGTCCCACATAGTAGGCCTACATCTTTTACCTTCTCCCTGTGAATGTGTGTTTTTTCCTGACTGCATATAGATGCAACTAGGTCGACCGATAGTGGATTTTACTGATAACAATAAGTAGGTTGGATTACACTGGCCGATAAACCGATTAATCAACCAATATTTTTTCAAATGGATACTGAATGAAAACAAATATAACATTCAATGTACTTTACTTTTAAAATGAAATGTATAAGGGGCTGTTTACATGACGGAAATCTTATTATGGGTTTTTGCTGTCCATTTACATGACAACAGTGTTTTGGGGGCCTGAAAACGCAAACTTTTGAAAACTGTTTTTTTTTTTTTATTGAAAAATCTGAAAACGGTGCAACAATGCATGCATATTATATGTTCAGTCTATAGCTGCATAAATACAGCGTTTTTAATCGTTTTCGCTGATCAGTGTGAATGGGGATCGTTTTGACAATGTTGTCACCTGTACGCAAAACGCAAGAAAGCATGTCAAAATGACTATTCCCAAAATGGAAATGGTTAGTTGATCCAAAAATTTTAATTCTGCATTTATTCACTCTCATGTTGTTTTCACACATCAGCATTTGAACGTCCGTGTTTACTACAGTATGTGTGTCTTTGTAAATTTGTTCAGCATTTTAATCGTGTCTCTTCAGAAAGCTTGGATTTGAATTAGACTACTTGATTATTTTTTATGATGCCTACATAATTTTTTTGGGATCTTTTAAGTTTTAGAGCAAGGAACTTTAAATGGAGGAAAGAAATTAATGTAATGATGATGACAGAAATAATATTTTTGGTGAATTAATCCTTATAAAAGCTGAGCCTTGGATTAGATACAAATTGTATCGTTTTAATCAACGATACATATCAGTGCATTTATATATCACAATATCTCGATATAATGACGTACTTTACAACTTTTATTTGCTTCTATTTCAGAACACTTGGGGCCACATTCACTAAAATACGCCAGGATTAAGTACAATTCCAAAAAAGTGCAGATGGGAGTGGAAAGACAAATTAGTGTCTGTTTTTTGGGTGGTAAAAAATGACACGGATACCAGTAAATTGACTAGCGCAAACCTTAGTAAATCACCTTGCGTGTTTCATTTAAATATTCTCCTGCCATAAATTTTGCGCCTGAAAGGGAAACTCCTACAAATACAAATGCAATAAGGTCAGCAGCAAAAATAACTGTGTCCACACCTTTTCAGCGCTTATTTATTCACTGTGTGTCTTTAGTAAATCCTGACACTAGGGTTTGTGCTGGCTTAAGCTGTTAGTAAATCTGGACCTTGATGATTATTTAAAAAAAAAATAATAATAAAGATTGTATGTGTTTCTGATCATATAATTTTTTCTCATGACTCTGGCTAATGACTGCATAAAATTGACCAGCTGGATATAAACTAATTCAAGTAGATGGTAACAATCATAACATTAAACATTTGGGTCAGACTTGCATGTTTTTGTCACATTGTTTTAACCGTTTGAGGTACTACTAATGTTAGCGTCCTCTCAGCAAACTCACTGCTGTTCTCCTCTAATGTTCTCTTGACTAATCTAGTCAACAAATTAATTACTTTTGAGATGAACATTTGTATTGTTGTGTGCTGTATACAAACCGTTTTGTTGTCTGTGTTTTAAATCTGCATCTAAAGTGTCAGTCGTACTTGTCAAAATAAACTCCATGAGGTGTCAGTAATTTCACCTCTTGAGGCCACCTTCATACTGTATAATGACAGCAGACCCTCCTCAGCCGCTTCAGCAATGGACGCAAAATAGAAAACCTATCGTTATGGATTTTTGCAGATAACCAATTGTTCCAGCAATTGGTTATTATGCCGATAATTCAGCAAAACCGATCAATCGGTCGACCTCTTGCTCAGTGGTTTTCCAACCTGTCCTGGAGGCACCCTAACCCTGCACATTTTGTGTGTCTCCCTCATTTATCACACCCGATTCAACTCATCAGCTCGTTAGCAGAGACTGCAAGAATTAAATAGGGTGTGCCTGATAAGATAGACATATGCTGCGTCCCAATTCGCCTACTTATACTACGACCTTAAAGTATGTATTTAAGAAAAAGTACATACTTTTGAGTAGTGATGCATTATTTCCTTCAGCCAAGACACTTCAGATGTCACTTCAGTCCGCCATGATGGGTTTGAATTGCTTCAGATATGATAGGAATCACTTTGAAAAGGAAAATACGGTTATATATATATATATAGGCTACATCAAATTATAATGAAACCACGACTGTAAAAGAACGTTGTGTTTCAGCGCGTTTGTTGAAGGAAGAGCGTGTCCACGGAGTTACACCTTCATGACAAGCACAGTCAAGTTCGCATGTGCATTCACAGCTTTTTGTGCCATTGTAAATTGTAATATTATATTTATTCTGTGTATATCTGATTAATCTCATATACGATGTGTTTGGTTGAGTTAATTACGATCAGTAAAGCACTTCATTGTACCGGTCTTTAGCTTCAGCGTGCGCAGTTCAAATGCACATCATTAATAACTACTGGGACTGTCGTATACATAACACTGTAATGAGAACATTTTTATAATAAAACGTTGTGAATTATCTGGGTTTAGTTGTATTTCAGCGCGCTGTCGTGGGAAGAGTGTGTCCACAACGCATTCTGACCAGCACAGTCAAGTTTGCTTGTGCATTTGCGTCATTATAAGCATATGTCGTAATATTAAGTTTTATGTAGTATAAACATCTAATTAATCTCATATAGGATGCGTTTCGTTGAGTTAATAACCCGCAGCGCTTCATTGTAGCCTACCATTGATCATCTTCAGTTTCAGCGCCCACTCTATAGGCCTTCTGACTACGTAACTTAGTTCACCTGTGTGGGATCTTGTGCAAATATAAGTTGTAATATTATATTTATTTTGTATAAATATGATTGTTCTCATATATGATGAGTTTAGTTGTTAATTAACCTTAAGTCAGTTTATGGTTGTTCATTCTCTTCAGCTTCAGCGCGCGCAGCTCAAACAGCAACGTTATTTGAAACAATAGAGTAATATTAAAGATGTTTACTATTACTGTAATATTAAACATATATATTTAATAATATTAATAAAAATTATTAATAACTAGCACTTTTATTGTTCTCGTATTATTTTCATAAACAATATGGTTTGATTAAAACAATTATCCTTATTCCTTATTGTCTGTGCGGCGGATATTTCATGCATGGCACATGCATTTAGATTATTTATATGCATCCTAAGTAATGTTTGCATAAGTATTTAGTTTTTTTTTTTTTTTGGCAATAGGATTTTTGGCAACATTTTACAAATAAGGTCTCATATTTGCATTAACTAACACGAACAAACAGAGAGCAATAACTTTTGTTAATGTTAGTAATAAAATGTTTGTGTTTATTAACAGTCCATTCACAGTGCATTATCTAATGTTAACAGATACAACTTTGGATCTGAAAATGTTGAGATTAACATGAACTAAGATGAATAAATCCTGTAGAAGTATTGTTCATTAATTGTTGGTTAACTAATGCTAAAAAGAAACCTTATTGTAAAGTGTTACCATTTTTTAAATAAAGTAAGTTGGCCATAGGAGTGTACAAACCCGATTCCAAAAAGTTGGGACACTGTACAAATTGAATAAAAACAGAATGCAACGATGTGGAAGTTTCAAATTTCAATATTTTATTCAGTATACAACATAAATGACATGTCAAATGTTTAAACTGAGAAAATATATAATTTTAAGGGAAAAATAAGTTGATTTTAAATTTCATGGCATCAACACATCTCAAATAAGTTGGGACAAGGCCATGTTTCCCACTGTGTGGCATCCCCTCTTCTTTTTATAACAGTCTGCAAACGTCTGGGGACTGAGGAGACAAGCTGCTCAAGTTTAGGAATAGGAATGTTGTCCCATTCTTGTCTAATACAGACTTCTAGTTGCTCAACTGTCTTCTTTGTCGCGTCTTCCTCTTTATGATGCGCCAAATGTTTTCTATGGGTGAAAGATCTGGACTGCAGGCTGGCCATTTCAGTTCCCAGATCTTTCTTCTACACAGCCATGATGTTGTAATTGATGCAGTATGTGGTCTGGCATTGTCATGTTGGAAAATGCAAGGTCTTCCCTGAAAGAGATGACATCTGGATTGGAGCATATGTTGTTCTAGAACTTGGATATCCCTTTCAGCATTGATGGTGCCTTTCCAGATGTGTAAGCTGCCCATGCCACACGCACTCATGCAACCCCATACCATCAGAGATGCAGGCTTCTGAACTGAGCGCTGAGAACAACTTGGGTTGTCCTTGTCCTCTTTAGTCCGGATGACATGGCACCCCAGTTTTCCAAAAAGAACTTCAAATTTTGATTCGTCTGACCACAGAACAGTTTTCCACTTTGCCACAGTCCATTTTAAATGAGCCTTGGCCCAGAGAAAACGCCTGCGCTTCTGGATCATGTTTAGATATGCCTTCTTTTCTGGCGAGTTTTAGCTGGCAGCGGCGAATGGCACGGTGGATTGTGTTCACCGACAATGTTTTCTGGAAGTATTCCTGAGCCCATGTTATGATTTCCGTTACAGTAGCATTCCTGTATGTGATGCAGTGCCGTCTAAGGGCCCGAAGATCACGGGCATCCAGTATGGTTTTCCGGCCTTGACCCTTACGCACAGAGATTGTTCCAGATTCTCTGAATCTTTGGATGATATTATGCACTGTAGATGATGATAACTTCAAACTCTTTGCAATTTTTCTCTGAGAAACTCCTTTCTGATATTGCTCCACTATTTTTGGCCGCAGCATTGGGGGAATTGGTGATCCTCTGCCCTTTTTATACCCAATCATGTTGCCAATTGACCTAATAAGTTGCAAATTGGTCCTCCAGCTGTTCTTTATATGTACATTTAACTTTTCCGGCTTCTTATTGCTACCTGTCCCAACTTTTTGGAATGTGTAGCTCTCATGAAATCCAAAATGAGCCAATATTTGGCATGACATTTCAAAATGTCTCACTTTCAACATTTGATATGTTATCTATATTCTATTGTGAATAAAGTATAAGTTTATGAGATTTGTAAATTATTGCATTCCTTTTTTATTGACAATTTGTACAGTGTCCCAACTTTTTTGGAATCAGGTTTGTAAAATGAATTTGAAAAGTTGAGGAATCTTACATTGGTTCAAACTAGGCTACTATATTGTATATATTTAATTTATGTTTGGGACATGACTTTTAATGGTGTGCCTTTTGTTTTTGTAATCAGGCTCTCAAAGTTTATCAAAATTCGTACTAAATTTGGCCCATATATCGGTTATCGGCTTTTAAATATAAAGAAGTATCGGTATCGGCCAAAAATTTCATAACGGTGCATTCCTACTTTTGAGTGTGTAGCAGAAGAGTATGCAAGCTTTGGGACATACTACTTAGTCATCTTTAACGGACTCTGTCGCTTAGTTACGTGCATCCCGTTTAAACTGCCGTCAATCATCGTCACAGTTAAAATTTCCTACCATATCGGAGAGAAATGTAGTAGCACGTTGATCTGCCATTCGTGAGTCTTTAATGCAGAGACTCTCATGATGTGTTTGCAGTTTAAATATAATGATGCATTTAAAAGTTAATGGCTAAACGTATCATTACAAAAATTCTCAATGTTGCTGCAGGTGAAATATAATGTGGATAGCACTAAATAAATATCTTTTTGTCAGGTTAAATACTGATAATTGATCACACAAACCCTTTTATCTAAACCTCTCCATTTAACTGTCGGACTTGCACATCCATCATGTTTGTAGTGTTTTTTTTTTTTTTTACACTTTTTATCCACGTTTGTAGTTCTAATCGAATCCTCATCCAACTCACAATGGGTTGTGGGCAATAAGTGCGTCGATCTGCACTTCGGGACCATCCGGGTATCTTTGGAATACTCTTTTCAACATACTACGATTTGGGACATACTAATTCTATTTTCAAATACTATTTAGTATGGATAGTATGTGAATTGGGATGCAGGAATACAAAATGTGCAGGGCTGGTGTGCCTCCAGGATACTGCTCTAGCTACTGGTACTGGTGCTTTAATGGGAGGACTTACATATTTGTGGCTGGGTGTGTGTATGCGCTTATGTTTGATAGAGCTGAGGCCAATTACTTGCACAAACAGCTTTCATTTCAAGTTCCCTGTTCTTAGTTTCGTGTCTTCAACTAAGCTGGACTGTTGTGCCACATTTTATGTCCCCTTTTGTTGAAATGCTGTTGATTTATTTTAAGACTCTAGCTGAGGCCAGAAAAATGTTTAGAGGATGTGATGAAGCTGCCTGATATTTAGCTTCTACATCCTCTTAAACTGTCTCTGCCTAAACATGAACAGACTCTCACCGATAACATGCAATACACTCTACAGAGGACAAACTGAACCTCAAACCAGAAGGATTTGTCTGCCTCACCCTCATTTTAAATGCATTGACAAAATAAATGTTTATGCTTTTTCTTGTTTATGCCATTTTCTTTTGTGGAAAAATAGCATGCTATTTTTTTTTGAAAGGAAAGGACCATGTAGTCCTTTTTGAAATTAGCAGTGACCAGTAAAAATCTTTAGCTCCAATCTTTAGCTCCTAAATTCATTAACAGCTGAAACTTAGAACTCTTGAGTCATTATGAGCTTCCTCTCTCTCTTCCTTTGTAGGTCACTAACAGGAAGTTGGTTATACTGAATCATCCTCACATTGCAAGTAGGAGGAATTCATCTGTGATTATAAAAACACTGTTTGACTCACCCCACATTTAGCATTTAGCATGCTGTTCAAATTTTGCTTCATTCTTCTCCCTCATTTTCAAGAGACTTGGCGGTCTATAATTCCTGGAGTTATTTGTAAGCATTTCCATTCATCTCAATGGCAAATGCTTGGCTCAAAGTACATGACTACATTTGAATGCCCATTAGTAGGGGTGTGCAATATGTAGGGATGGGTACCGAAACCCGGTATTAAATGAGACCTGGTGCTAAATTATGAAAAAACTCAGTATCAATAAGCTCTGATGCTATCGGTTCTGCTGTCGGTACTGGAGAACTGAAGAAAATACACATACTATTTATAATTGCTTTATAAACATTATATTGCGAATTCTATATTGCGTTTCTATAAGCAATAATATTAAACCATGTGTTAGATTTTTGCTATTCACAAACCAGAAGAGAGAGAGAGAGAGAGAGCGATCTCTCACGCGGAGCTACAGTGTCCCTGATTAATGAGTGACGATGGCCAACAAAAGTTTAGTCTGTTTACACTTCAGGCCTGTGATATTAATCTAATTGTATTTTCAAATTTTTGGTTGACAAGAATTATAAATAGATAGAGGTAAAACTATTAAAAACTTGCCGCATTCCATCTTACCCAACTTCCTTCCCTTCACAGCTGTGAGCATTTGTTCCCTAAACAAAAGAATCAGCACAATCTGTGATTATTGTAAAATGCAGTCTCTATTGTAGCTAAATTGCGGAACGTGTTTGATATTAAATAGATAGATAGAGCTATTAAAAACACAATAACCCATGCAAGAGACGCTGTTTACAACTTCAAGGCGGCTTAAGCGTGAAACTTGCACATTATAGTACTTTAGGCTTTGTGTGCGAAGGGCTGAGACCATCAAATACACAACAAATAGCCTATGTCAAAATGACCGCTTGGAGAGTATACGCTTAAACACAGTTTATGTCTTAAATGGGCATTAATAGTTATAAATATTATGTATATTATTAGACCTGCATTCGGTCTTAAAGGGCAGCGTCTAATAAACCGTGGACGATTGTGCCATTAATGTGAATCAATCAACAAAAGGCAAAGAGAAAGATACTACTTCTTTTCAGATTATAAAGCAATGTTAATTATGTTCATAATTTTTCTTTTTATTATAAAAAAAAAATAATTAAAAGAACCAATAAGAATAGCGTTAAAGTACCTGATCAATAAGCAGTATCGGTAAGAGTAGTAATACCGTTAAAACCTTAACGATACCCATCCCTAGCAATATGTATGGTCTAATATCATAATAGTTGTTTTAACATTGTCATTCACTAGAAAAAAACACCTTGAGAGTCACTTCATTCACTTCATGAAGTAACCTAGTACGATAGATTACTGACCGTTAGAGCTGCATGATAAATCGTTAAAAGATCACATTCTCGATTCAAACACCCACGCGATCTTATTCCTTGTGGCGTTGTCGTGGCGACAAGTAGCCTAAGTGTTTAAAAAAAGTTTTTGTCATTGCATCATTAATTTAAAAGATTTATTCACAAACACTGATTCATCCAATAACGAAACAAGTAATGATGAACGAGACATTGATTGACTCCATTCAAATGATTATTTTTATTTTTTCAAATTAATAGGCTATATCTTAGACTAAAGCAATGACCATTTTGTCAGAACCTCTAGTTTGCATGTTATTTTATTTAGTTGTCTGATGTTTTTTTTTTCAGAATTATGGGAGAATCGCAAATCTCCATTTTACAAAAGAAATTGTGATTCTCAATTTATCCAGAATCGTGCAGCTCTACTGAGTGTTTGAATATTTACAAAGTTAAATGAAAGTTGATGGAAACTTTTCTCTCCTCTGCGGCATTCAAACAGTGTCGCATTTGCTTACGACAGCACAGTAAAACTCTCCAAGATGATTCAATATTGCCATTGTTATATTCATCTATAGATAAAGGTCTGTGAATTTGCATACAATTATGCCTTTATCTTGCTGCAATTTATTTTAGAATATTGTTTCTAAATGTTGTGCTGACTACTGGGTGTTTGTTAGATCACAGATGTGAATTGGCATCATACGAACAGTAACTGGAACTTAAAATTGTAAAGAAAAAAGGCTCAATAAACTGTTGGATAGATATGATACACTAAGAGTTGTGCGCATAATATTTATTTTCTTTGTGTCCTGAACTTTTCAATGTAGAGTGACTCCATGTTGCTTTAAAGCACATCATTCAGTATGTGCATAAGATATAAACAGCACTGGTTTCGGATAGTCATCTATATTGGCTGATACTTTGATTTGGGTATCGAATCAGTTATGAAAAAAATGGTATAGGTAGGTGCATCCCTAATTTAGAGTGCATTCTTTCACTTTGTGATTATCCTATTAGAACGTTAGAATGCCACCAACAATCAAGATATTGGGGCAAAAGATGCTGCCTTCTGTATTTATATCACATGATATAGTTAAGCCATATCACACGAGAATGTTTTTCTCAAATCTCCCATTCCACCACATCCCAAAGCACCTTTTGGATTGCAATCTGGTGACTGTAGATGCCATTTGAGTTTAGTGAATTCATTGTCATGTTCAAAAAGTTTGAGACGATTTGAGATTTGTGACGGTGCATTATCCGACTGGATTTAGCCATCAGAAGATGGGCACGCTGGTCATAAAGGAATAGACATGGTCAGCAACAATTCTCAGTACCAATTGAGCAACACCACAGCCTATCTAAGGGGCCCAAGGTATGCCAAGAAAATATTCCCAACTCCATTACACCCCCATCACAAGCCTGAACCATTGATACAAGGCAGGATGGATCCATGCTTTCACGTTGTTTACGCCAAATTCTGACCCTATCATCTGAATGTCGCAGCTAAAATCGAGACTCATCAGACCAGGCAACGTTTTTCCAATCTTCAAGGTTCGACAATATTTTATCGTTTGAAGTTCATGATAAAATTGTTAGAATTTGAAAGCTGGTACTTTGTTTCATATCAAAAGTAGCAAAGCACAAATCCTAGATAAAGCAACATAAGATCAATTCTTGGGATTTAAGAATCAATATTGGATAATAAAAAATATTAACCGGGAAAAAAAAAGATGGCTTAAATCCAATTAATCAATATTATCAACCCAGCCCTAGTGCCCAACATGCTGTCAAGAGAAAAGATATTGAATTGGATTAAAACTGCACTTTTTATGCCAAAAGCCTTTATTTAAATGTGCAATATATGGAGAGGTTCTTTTTTCATATAGAATGGTCTGTAGAATAGTACTTTGATCCTTATTTAAATAGATTAAATTCATACAGTGGTGGAGGGTGTAAAAATCATAATTACCAAATTATTTTGCTTCCTTGCTTTTTGGACGGTGGATTTCAATTTGGGTCACTTTATATGGGACGACATCATGAGACCGACATGTTTTTCATAGACAAACTGAAGGTTATATTATATTTTATTTTATATTTTTGCGAGAAAAGGTGGAGTGTTTATTAATAATGAGTCGATGAATCTACCTCAACAAAAGCTGATAACGGTAGGTCTATATCAACTATCTTAATTTACTGGCCTAATATTTTTCTTGTGGACCATGCATTAATGACAGTAAAAACAAAATAAGAAGAATCAATATATTGCTTGTTAAACACATTGTTTTTTTAAGCCTGTGTTTGAAGCTCCTTTTGATTTTCACAGATGACTGATTTGATCCATGTTCGGACCTGACTGTTATAAGGCCTATATAATTTTAGTGATATTATTATTATTATTATTATTAGTATTATGATTAATTTGCAATTGTATTTTTAGTGTTATTAGTGCCATTAAATGTTTTGGTAATGTGCTATGGAAACAATAAAATCCTGACGAACATCTATGCCATTTTCATCTTGGCTTAAACAACAGCTGTATAAGAATGATGCATCTCTTTTATAACAAGCTTTGACAGTTTGTGAATAGATTACCTTGCAAGTTAATTTTGATATTATAAGTCCTAATGTTAATTTAATAATAATAATAATAGCCTTAAAATAATAATAGTAATAATAATAATAATAATTTAATACATTAATGGAAAAACAAGCTAATTATTGTCTTCATAATATTGTCATCGTCGATATCGCTGGCTATCGTCTATACACAATACTATCGTCACAACACTCCTTCAGATAACTATACATATTCTATGCCAGTGTGGCGTTCTGTTTGCAAGCTATTAGAGTGAAGTGTGCTAACTTTTCTTGTGCTGAAACTGCTGATGTGGTTTTTGTAGGCTATTAATAGCAAGGATAAATGCTAAGTCCCTAAGGCTAAAATCTTGGCTGTGATACAAAGAGATGCAAATATGCAAGATGTAACTAATGCAACAACAACATTTTGACCTGAATAAATGGCTGTTAGACTTGCAGTGATCGCTCTATGTTAGGTGGCTCGTTATGCAAAGTTTTTGTTGCTGTGGACCTGCAACCTATTGAGATGTGGGTTATTATTGGTTTAACACACTCAAATTTCAGCATTTATAAATGTATGTCTATATCACGTTATACTTGTGTGCCCTCTGTTTGCTGTGTGATCTTCAGGTGGGCCTTTGTGCCCTCTGTTTGCTGTGTGATCTTCAGGTGGGCCTGTTGGGTACTTATGTCATATAACTCACGGTTCCTTCAAACAGTCTTCATACTGTGCTGTAATCAGATAAGCATTCACAGGCTTCCTCTAATTACACCCACCCACCATACGTTTACTGTCTTTTCACCAACAGCAGTCAGTGTGCATGTAAAGTGTGTAGTTTTACAGGCATTTCGATTAGAGTTGTTCAAATACTTTTAGAATAGTTTTTCCACTGATTTTAGGGTCAATCTATCTCAAGTGGTCCATGTGTGAATTTTTCGCATCGCATCTCAACAGCTTGAGGTTCCGTATCCATTTGTTCTGTTGTCGGAAGTAGCGCAATTGCTTGAAGAGTGCCACATCCAGTGTAGACACTAGCTGCTTTCACATGGACCCTTAAAATCTGATTGCAACCGGACTAGTAGCACAATCGGAACAAAAAAGTCACATGTAACCACGTCAATCGGAATGAATTGGCCAGATCTGATTAAAATTTAATTTGGATTGCAAGGGGTGGTTTATTCCTTTCAGCGATCAGCGGTCGCTCTCTGTGCTATCTTACACCTGTTCCTCCTTTGCTCTGATCACCTTGCTATTTAGTTCTCATGCTCTCTTTCTTCTTTGTTGGTTTATTGTTTGTTCGTTCACGTCTGCTACTCACGCCTTGTAATTGTCTGCTCGTCTAGTCCTGTATCGCCATATGTGTATGGCAGATGAGGATTTTATCCTGTTATCTTCTGCCTACAAGTCTGCTCTTCTGCACCACCGTGTCTGCCAAGTGAAGTGAGGGTTCGGCGTTTCCTGTGTGCACTCTCTGACAGCAGCTCCCTGTTTGATGTCTGGTCCCTTTAAGTTTGTTTTCCTGATCTGCGTCTGCCTAGACGGCCGGTGACCGGCAGACAGCCTATTTTGTCCCTTTCTGCTGTTCAATAAATTGGGGAGTGGCAGTCTGGGAGGCTGAGTGCTGTAATCAGTACACTTTATTTAAAGAGAAGATGTTGAAAGTGTTTGATCGTTCTGTCTTTGGTTGCGAGGCTTCTCGTCAGCTGGCAGCTCTTCGTTAAGGAAGGCGTTCCGCTGCCGACTATGCGATTTGACTTTAAAACTTGATCTGCCACCTGTGAATGGAATGAGGCTGCACTCACTGCAAGCTTTTTGGAGGGCTTGAATGATGAGCTAAAGGATGAGATTTTTGCTTGCGAGTTTCCCTCGCACCTGGATGAGATGGTGGAATTAGCCATTAGTTTAGACAAACATTTTGATCTGCGCCAACGCGCTCGTGCTGACGTCACGGGATTCTGGGGATCCCCATTCACGTCTTCAACGTCACCTGAAGCTGGGTAGAATACATCTTTCCTCTGCTGAACGTCTACGGCGCATCCGGGAGAGGTTGTGCCTTTACTGTGGTGGTACTGCCACCGCCCCGTTGAGTCTCACTATGTCTGGCAACCACCAAGAGACAATTTCTTTTCTGGTTTTTCATTCACCTATGGCCCCCATTGTCCTAGGACATTCGTGGTTAACACTGCACTGCCCAGATCAACTGGTCTGATAGTTCTATTGTGTCATGGAGCTTGTCTTGTCATACTGATTGTCTTGTTCCTTCTGTTTCATCTGTGTCTGTTTTTCAGGAGGAATCTATTGATTTATCTGAAGTCCCGGAGGAGTACCACGATCTGCGAGTGGTGTTTAGTCATTCTCGGGATGCTTCTCTCCCTCCACATCGTCCGTATGATTGTTGTATCGACCTTCTTCCTGGTACCTCTCCTCCCCTTGGGCGTTTGTATTCCTTGTCCGCTCCCGAACGCAAGGCGCTTGAGAAATATCTCAACGAATCACTCATGGCTGGTACCATTGTCCCTTCCTCCTCTCCCGCCGGTGCGGGACTCTGCGCCCCTGCATTGATTATCGTGGGCTGAATGACATCACCATTAAGAACCGGTATCCTTTACCACTGATGTCATCAGCCTTCGAAATCCTGCAGAGGGCAAGGATTTTCACAAAGTTAGATCTCCGTAACACGTACCACTTGGTGCGCGTTAAGGAGGGGGACGAGTGGACGATGGCGTTTAATACCTTGTTAGGGCATTTTGAATACCGGGTTCTACCATTCGGGCTGGTAAACGCCCCAGCCATTTTTCAAGCGCTCGTAAACGATGTGTTGAGAGACATGCTCAACATTTTTGTCTTTGTGTACCTGGATGACATCCTCATTTTTTCCCCATCTCTCCAGGTACACACCCAACACATGTGTTGCATATTACAGCGATTATTGGAGAATCGTCTCTATGTCAGCGATTCTGGTGGCCTGCCATGGAACATGAGATATGTCGATTTGTTGCGTCATGTTCTGTCTGTGCTCAGCAAAAGTCCGGTAACTCGCCTCCTGACGGTCTGCTTCGTCCGCTTTCTATTTCCTCCCACCCTTGGTCCCATATTTCCCTGGACTTCATCACGGCTTTTCCAGTTTGTCTCCAACTTTTGGAGGGAATTCTGCCGACAGATTTGGGCTACTGCCAGTCTGTCGTCAGGGTTTCACCCACACACCAATGGCCAAGTCAAATGCACTAATCAGGACTTTGGTCGGATGCTTCGCTGCATGGCAGCTTATAACCCCTCCTCCTGGTGCGAGCAATTGACTTGGGTAGAATATGCTCATACTCCGTTGCTGTCGTCGTCCACTGGCCTGTCCCCGTTTTCGTGTTGCTTGGGCTACCAGCCACCTCTGTTTCCCTCTCAGGAGACAGAGGCCACCGTTTCCTCGGTCCAGGCTTTCATACAGCACTGTCGTCACACTTGGAGAAGAGTGAGATCGGCTCTTTGTCGGACAGGGGAATGCACCCGTCGTGCCGCAAACCGTCGTCGGTCTAAAGCACCCAAGTATGTGTGTAGTCAGAGAGTTTGGCTCTCCACACGTTATTTACCCCTTCAGACTTCTGCTCGGAAATTGGCTCCCTGTTTCATTGGGCCCTATGCCATCATTAAAGTTATCAGTCCGGTGGCAGTACGGCTCAGGTTGCCATATTCCCTCAAGCATGTCCACCCTGTTTTCCATGTTTTGTGCATTGAGCCTGCGGTTCGCTCTCGTTCCCCTCCCTCTCCTCCTCCTGCTCTTCTCGCTAACTCCCCTGTCTTTAGGGTTAAGAGGCTGCTTGATGTCCGACCCCAGGGTCAGGGCCATCAGTATCTTGTCGACTGGGAGGGATACGGTCCGGAGGAGAGAAGCTGGGTACCAGGAAGGGATGTGCTGGACCGCTCGCTTATCGAGGACTTCCTCCGCTCCCATCAGTCTTCCTTGGCGAGGGAGTACTGTCAGGAGTTTGGTTTGATTCCTTGTTTTTCCTTCTCTCTTTACTGCACGTACACTTTCGCACAGCTGTCCGCTATCTTAATTGAAGCAAAAAGTGTTCTTGTAAACGTAGCTAATATGTAAGAAACAAGAATGTGCACATTTTTCAAATATGTTCATGTAACTTGTAATGTGCTCAATTTTGCTCCAATGATCTAGGATGTTGCTTAGCTCAGATATTGAAATTTCTGCAAGGTTACACTATTAAAACCGACATTTTATTTGCCAAAATAGTAGACCGCTGTGGTTAAACCAGTGATCTATATAATATAACTGGATTGCTCATTGCGTTCCAAACTACCAGTAGGCAGCAGTGAAGCGTTCAAGAAGCCCATTTTACAATTCCCTAACAGAGGGAATCATTGGCCTAAAAAGTTTTAAAGATAAATGTTTACATTAATTGATACTTTGAACGTTATCTGTAATGTTGGTCTTTTCGGGCAGAACAAATGATACAGTGGTGGTCAGAATTATTGGCACCCTTGGTAAATATGATCAAAGATGGCTGTAAAAATAAATCTGCATTGTTTATCCTTTTGATCTATCATTCAAAACATTTGCAAAAACCTAACCTTTCATTGAAGTAAAATAATGGAAAGTGGGGGTAAATCACATTATGAAATAAATGTTTTTTCTCCAAAATACGTTGGCCACAATTATTGACACCCTTTTATTAAATACTTTTTGCAACTCCCTTTTTCCAAGACAACAACTTTGAGTCTTCTCCTATAATGCCTGATGAGTTTGGAAAACACCTGACAAGAGATCAGGGACCATTCCTCCATACAGAATCTCTCCAGATCCTTCAGATTCCCAGCTCCATATTGGTGATTCTTCTCTCTCATTTTCTATAGGGTTCAGGTCAGGGAACTGGGATAGTCATGGCAGAAGCTTAATTTTGTGCTCAGTGACACATTTGTGTGTTGATTTTGAGGTTTGTTTTGGATTGATGTCCTGATGGAAGATCCAACCACAGCCCATTAAAAGATTTCTAGCAGAGTCTGTCAGGTTTTGATTTTTTTTATCTGTTGGTATTTGCTACAATCCATGATACCATGTATCTGAACAAGATGTCTAGGACCTCCAGCAAAAAAAATAGGCCCACAACATTAAAGATCCAGCAGTATTTTTGTTTACATGGGGTACTTTTTATCCCTGTTTGCACCAAACCCATCTGTCGTGTCTGACAACTGAATATGCTGGAGTTTGTTTCTGGATGAGCAAGAAGGATTTTTCTTGAAACCCTCCCAAACAACATGTGGTTGTTTTTAAGGCTTTCTGACCCCAAGACTCAGCTAATCTCTGCGATTCTCCATCTATGATCCTTGGAGAGTCTTTGTCCACTCAAACTCTCCTCCTCGTGTGCATTAGGACAATATAGACACACGTCCTCTTCCAGGCAGATTCATAACATCTTTAGTTGATTTGAATTGCTTAATAATTGCCCTGATGGTGGATATCGCTGCAAAGGTAGAGCTACTAAAATCATCAAGGACTCTAATCACCCTGCAAAACCTCATTTCATGCTGCTGCCATCTGGTAAGCGCTTCCGAAGCCTGATGGCCAAAACTGAGAGACTCAGGAGGAGCTTCTTCCCCCAGGCCATCAGACTCCTGAACTCAGTCACTTAACATCACGTGACTTCACTTCAGGATAAACATCGACATACTGACATTGCACTGCACTTTCTGTTCTCGTTGTTACTGTGTAACAACCTGTTATAACCCTGTTTGCACATTATATTTCTTTGTACATTTCTGTCTACAGTTTACTCACTGTACAGTTTATTTCACTTATTTTATTCCACTTCTTTATTTATTTATTTATTTATTTTCTACTTGATTTATTAATAATTCTATATATATATATATATATATATATATATATATATATATATATATATATATATATATATATATATATATATATATATATAGTACTTTTTTTATTCTATTTCTATATAATTTCCTCCTTGTGTTTTTAACTGTGAATTTGCACTGTCCATGGAGCGGACCTGTTTACATTTCACTGCTGGTTGTATATTCTGTATATAACTGTGTATGTGACAAATAAAACTCTTGAATCTTGAATATGGGGATTTTCAATGCTTTAGCTATTTTCCTACAGCCACTTTCTATTTTGTGAAGCTTAACAATCTTTTGCTGCACATCAGAAATATATTTTTTGGTTTTACTCATTGTGATGAATGATTAAGGGAATTTGGCCTTTGTGTTTCCTCGTATTTATACTCCTGTGGAACAAGACGTCCTAGCTAGACAATTTCATGTTCTTACGTCATCCTGGTGTGCAAAAAAATTTAAATATTAATGAGAATGTACTTCAGAGATATTTTACTCATAAAAAATTCTAGGGGTGCCAATAATTGTGGCCAACGTGTTTTAGAGAGAAACATTTATTTCATAATGTGATTTTCCCCTGACTTTACATTATTTTACTTCAATGAAAGGTTAGATTTGTGTGAATTTTTTTAATGATCGATCAAAAGGATAATTTTTACAGCCATATTTACCAGGGGTGCCAATAATTCTGACCACCACTGTATATAGAAATCGTTAAGATGGGTGTGTCTACTGCATACTGCTAACGCAAGTAATCAGGGTTGCCAGGGTTATTATAATAATTCAGCAGAGGCAGGGATATTTAGGCCAGAGGGGGAAATCTATTCCTCTGTTCCCCAGGCAAATCGCACCCTCGCCTATCTATGACAACCTCTCTCTCTGGGTCAGTGGTAGCGCCAACGCAGTTTTTAATGTTCCACTGTGATTGCACTTGTCAAAGGTTTAGAAGACATTGTATTTGTGTCATGTAGGAATAAGATTACGTGGGTGTTTGAAACAAGGTCTTTTAATGATTATTAGTGCAGCTCTACACCCTTCATTGCAAAAAGTTTTACACATTACACTTGAATATTAGGCCAGTTATTGCTGTTTGTGAATGGAAAGACAAGAATGGAGAGAGTGAAAAGCAGGAAGTAGGGAGATGTTTTGTTTTTTGTGAAAAAAGTTTTTCTCACTGATTTTCGATGTTCATATATTTATCATTTGTACATTTGCACCCCACCATTATTCAAGTCAATGAGAGCAACCCACAAGGGTATATGCTCAGCTCTCTGCAGAACACATTAGCTCCCTCACCCTCTTCTCTTCTCTGGTTTGAAGAGCACTTATGCCTCTTTCAGTCAATAGCCACCTGTCCATTCCTCTCACATTACCTCTGCTTTGTTCACTATATGTCACTAATATATATATATATATATATATATATATATATATATATATATATATATATATATATATATATATATATATATATATATATATATATATAAATTTGAGTCACCCAGTTTCTGTGCATTTCAAAAAGATTTTCTAAACCTACACTCTGCATTGAGGCTGTTAGGTCTCTGATAGGGGCTTTTGATTACTAAATCCCCAAAAAAGGACATGCTTAGTCATAGGAAGCTTCTTTGGAAAATTTTCTGGGTTGTCTCTCTTCCCTATCTCTCTCCCTCTAAATTGCCCTGCTTTCACTTGCATTAAGATTATATCTCTTGAATGATCCTGCATGTTCCCGGAAGGTTATTCCTTTACCAGATTTCTTTGCTGCCTTTTTTTCATGCATTGAAAACTTTGAAAATGATTTAATGAGCACTATACTGGCTATATACTATAATGAGCAGCTTCTGTATAGGCCTAGTTATGATGAAACTCTGAAGCACTTAGCACAGTGTAGCACTTGTGGTAAGTGTTTGTTTCCAGCAATCCCATTTGGATTAAACTATTTCCTGTACAATAATCTGAACTCAAACATCAACTCCAGTCTTTCCCGCAGGAATTTTTTTTTCTTGTGAGGCTATGGTGGCGGACCTTGGTCCCTATAGGGGGTACTGGGCATGAACCCACAGAAGAAATGTTTGTACATTTTAAAGTTAAATGCATCAATCTGGTACATGTTGAGATTTCCAACGTCAGTGTCCAAATTAAACAGGAATTTTTAGGTGTAAAATAGAATGTGTAATGTGTGTACATTGCATTTGCACTGGTGTTTTAGGAAGCCAAACAATTAATATTACATTAATACATATATTAATATTAATTAACAATAATATTATTAATATAATTCTTATTATTATACTTTCTTCACTTGAAAGAGTTACCCTCAAGCATTTATTTAGTCAGAAAACTGCAGTTTCTATGAAACTGTGATTACAGACCTGTTAGTGAATGCTGTAATCAACTGTCCACAAAAAATAATGTAAACTGGTGCCTGTTCTGTTCCAAAATGAACATTATAAAGATGGAGTTTGCTACATTCACTATGAATTGTGCTGCTCTGAGACAGAAAACACTAGATCACGAGCTGATCACGCGAGCAAAATGTGCAAATGTTACACGCAGTGCAACAGTGTATTTAACAGTGTCATCGCAGTCTTTTGTGATTTGATAAGGGCACTAAGCCATTTCGCACTTTCAATTTTTGTTAATTTGACAGTTGCAATGCCAAAGCAATAGTACAAAATGCAGCGTTAGAGAAGTTTTATATTACCATTAGAAGTGTTACATTATATTCTGTTCATTATGAAATGATGGCGGGTCTCTAGAGCCAAGGTAACTCTGACCCTCTGCTTACTTTTGTTGCTTTGTCCACAGAACAAGTAGCGAGAGTCGCAAACTGAGAAGACCATGTTGAAAGGGGGCACCGTCAAGGCGGCACTGCCCAGAATGGGTGCTCCGGAGCGTGCAAAGCTGTCTGCAAATAGCTCTCAAGGCACGTACTCCAGCAACATCGGGATGAAAACCTCCAGATCATCCAGCACCATCGCCTCTGATCTGCGACTCAGCAAGGTGATCTCTATGATTTAATATGACAGTGGAATGGATGAGAAGTGGGAGTGATGGGACCCTGACACAGCAAGGGTTCTTGAGTTAAAAAAAACAAAACAATGCAAAACACTAAGTAAGCTGCAAGATGTGTTTCTAACGTGTACAGTTCACAGGACCTATTAAAAATTAAATTTGACACAAGATCTTTACCTGTGTATGTTATACTGTACGATACATAGTTTTATTTTCCTAAAATTCCTTCATAAAAGCTGTATTTTTTCCCCAGAGTATGTATTATTTTGGTTGTCACTACTATTAGGACATGGTTGTATAGCTACAAATATTTTTTATATTTATTATTAATATTATATTTATTAACATTAAAATTATATTTGATATATATACTGTATATCGATATTTAGCAGTACTGCAAGCTTGTCACCTTTTGGCTAAATTCACTGTTTCATACTGATCCGAAGAGGTTTGTCTAAGACAGCTGGGGAATGTCGTCATTGCGTTGCTATTGCTATTGATAGTCAAAAGTAGTAAATAGATTGCCATCTCGATTCAAACACCCACACAATCTTATTCCTAAATGACAGCAATTTGGCTATGTCTATTAAACCTTTGACAAGTATGATCAGAGCAGAACATTCAAGTCTGTCTTTGTGCTGCTGCTGTGCCAGAGCGAACAGTTGCCATGTATAGGTATAAAATAGCTTCACAAACAGTCTTTTCTATTTCTGTTACAATAATTCAAATGATTACAGAGAGGCAGCTCTATGGCAGAGATCAAAATGGAGTAAATCACCTTTTGAAAGCAACTTGACGCTTCAAATAAATCTTGTATCTATTACATTACACCAATAGGTGGCGACAAGTGATTGTAAAAAAATATATTTGTAATGAATTAATAATTCAAGAAATTAGTTTAAAAAGTTCATCCAGTTTGTTATTAAATAATTTATTCAAAGCAGTTTTTTAAATAATAAATAATACAAATGAATTAAATAGGTTTTAATTAGACTGCAGCAATTAACATTTTGTCAGAACCTCTAGTAAATTACACGTTATTTAGTTTAGTTGCCTATTCAGAATCATAAGAGAATTGTGTTTTCTACCAGAAAGACTCTGAGGGCAAGTGAACATGGTATTTATTCCATAAAGTATTAACAGATGGTAGTGAGCTACAATGACTCATGTAGTTATAGATGTGTAGAAAATGTATTTGCCCTATGCCCTGTCCTTAGTCCAAATCCTAGGGGGATGCAGATTCGGTTGATCCTTCCTGAAGATGTAGGCAGGGGCGGAGCCTACCCCGATGAATGGACAGGGACCAACCTGGTGGTGGTGTGGATGATGAAGGGGAGCGTCAACTTCGTCAACGTCAACAAGAATTCAGTGCTTGTATACTCCAATTGTCAAGCAGTGATTGGCCAGACCCATTACTATGAATGAATGATGTGGCATTAGAGTCTTCCTGGTAGAACGCTTAAAGATATAATTTCTATTTTAGGCAAAAACAATTGTGATTCTTAATTTATCCAGAAGTGAGCAGCTCTTGTATATTGGAAAATTTTCATTGAGAAAACTGTTAATTTAAATGCATAAATCAGCTAAAAGATACTTCTGTCAAATCTTATAAGTACACAAGCATAAATTGCCTCCAACATAACAGACATGGACTAAAAAACTAAATCACGAAACTCCCATTTTCATTTCACAAAGTATTGCCTTGTAATGCTGAATACAAAACATATTTTATTAGAAATTTATTCTCAGCTGTTTTCACTGCCAGTGCTAATGTTCTTCTGTTTAGATAAAAAGGGCAAGCAGTGATGATGCTCTGGCTAAACCTGTTCTGGGTTCAGTGGCTGCAGTGTCCCGCATGAAGAAGACCATCACCACAGGAGCCATCTCTGAGCTTACAGACAACAGACCACGCAGTGCTTCAAGTAGGATTTTACAACCTATAAACATAAATATTGTGCAGTCATACTTTATTCCTAATAGTGTGTAGTATATACTGTTTGTTACTTTTTAAATTACTTAATACTTGTTTATATAGGGCCAGATTTACTAACCGTCTTTTAACGTTAAAAAACAGGATTTACAGGAGACGCACAATGAGTGCTGAAAAGGCATGGACAGGGTTATTTTTGCAGCTGACCTTATTGCATATGCATTTGTTGGAGTTTCATAATAAATATCATAAAATTGATGCAAAAACACATTTTATCAAACTAAGTGTTGTAGTATGACCTGTAGGAGATCATTCAAGTGTAAACTGAATTCGGAGACTTAACAGTGTGTAACATTGAAGTTAAAAACTTGAATGACTTTGTAGTAATGCTTTTCGGTTTTTGCACTTTGCAGACGGTCCCTTTGGACTTGTCTCTCATATTATAAGGTTTATTTTGATGAAAATTAGGCTGTAGCTTGTTGTATATGTTTAAGAGGTGTCATTTGTGTTTTAACAACATTTAGCTCAACGTTTAGCTCAGTTATTGATCCCGGAAGTTCGTATCTGTGAATATATTACCAACTTTACTGAACTCCTTGTACTAAGCACCGTATTACTTTATACTTAAGTCTAAGTTCTAAATAGAACTCTATGAACTGCTTCATTGTTAATTTTTTGAGCTGTTTGAAACACTGCCAGTGGGACATTAAACAGGAAGTGTTTACACTCCAAACTCACAGGAGGTTTTGCGAGAGAATGCACAAGTTTTGTGAGGGAACGCAAATATCTTTGCGAGGGAATGCAAAAGTTTTGCAAGGGAACAAAATGTTTTCCAGCACCATGTACCTTTAGGGGCTCCGTAGATATCTAAACATCTTTAAATCATAAATGTAACAAAATTAATTGAGTTTAGGCTTAAAACAAGAAAACATATGTGTGAATGAGTTATCAATACTTCCCTTTAAATTAGGTTGATTTTTGTTAGCCTAAATGTATCTTGATTTAAGAATATGTAGATGTTTGCACTGGAAAACAAGACATAAATACCTTTTAATGCGTTATAGACATACATGACAACTTTTTCAATTATTTTCATAAAATGTTAATGGGATTGTTCACCAATAATGTAAGCCCTGTCATCATTTACTCACCCTCATGTTGTTTCAAACCTGTATTACTTTCTTTCCTCTGTGGAACATAAAGTAAGTTATTTTAAAGAACTTTTATAGCCATTGACCATTGACTTTTATTGTATAGACAAAAACACTGACATTTCTCAAAATATATTCCTTTATGTTCCACAGAAGAAAGAAAGAGATACAGGTTTAAAACAACATTAGGGTGAGTAAATGATGAAAGAATTTTTGTGCTGGAACGATTAAGACCTTAACTATTAAGGTCCCTTTTAGAAAAAATCACTGTGCAGCTCTTGTGAGTGCAGCTGATCACCTCTAGAGGGCAACATGAGACCGTTCTCTGATATTAAATCTCTATTGTAGAGAGAGATGCAGATGATGGCAGTTCAATGTATTTGTATAAATGAGCACTCCTTGGACTTGAACTATACTAAAAGAATACGACATATGATTTGTATTCCCAGCAGAAATGAACAGAGTCCAAAGCTGATATGGAAAACATGACTTAGACTTACAGTATTAGAAGAACAGGAAACTGTCAAAAGGGATCTGATTAAATTGTCTTTGAGAAATGAGATATGGGAAATTGTGTCTTTGTAGTGTGCATGTGCTCTCTATTGACCTCAGGGTAGACGCCATATTTAATTTATTCATAAAAGAAAACAAGGGATAGACTGTTTTATGCATTGTACTATTCTGTGTTGATTGTTGGAGTACATTGATGGAGTCTGATATCAATAATTCCTCTTTCATCAACGGTCCCACACACAGAAGAAAGATACAAGCTGGAATAGACATTGTGTTGAACAGGAATGCTACCTGGCCACATGACCTCTGTGGGATTGGCCCCATGTTAAAATACCAGATCAGGGTGTAGCAGAATTCTTTATACTTCCTGTGATGCTCGGCTGTTTTATTTGTAGATGAAGGAGGTGCTGCTAATGTGTTTAATTACTGAGTTGGATGAGAGCAAGAAAAATAGAATTGACAGAAAATCATCATGGTTACATAATAGACAGGAGGACCGTGGGAAATATGTTTGTTTTGGTTTTTTCATGCTTAGGTTCAAGATTCAAGTTTATTTGTCATTACACATGTACAAGTACAGTATAACGAAATGAAGTTTGGAGCAAGCCTCCGGGCCGCAGCCTTTTCAGGCGCCGCCACACAACTTTTTTTTTTTTTTTAGAAATAGTTCACCTGAAAAATCATATTGTGTCATAATTTACATCACCCCTATGTCATTGCAAACCTGTAAGCTGTTATTTTTTATGTGGAATAAAAAACAGATTTTTTTTAAGAATCATCTGTTGCCAACTTGCTGCTCAAGAACCTTTTCTTATTATTATCAATGTTGAAAACAGTTGTGCTGCTTAATCATGACACATTTTCAGAATTCTTTGATTAATAGAAATTTGAAATAGAAATTGTTTGTAATAATTCACCTTTAGTCACCTTTATATAGATATACAGATTAATTGTGGTTTTGGGAGGAAGTAAAATAAAATAAAATTTTGTATGATCACATTCTTTTATATACAATATATTTTAATAAGTGCAAGTCAGAATAAGTATATTGCTTAACTCTTACATAAATATATACTGTATGTTACTCTAAATTACATTTAGCCAAAAAGGGAGAGAATATTGGCAGACAACAAACCTGCAGCATGCGCTTCAAATAAACAGAATGATATAATCCGCTGGTGTGGATGCTAATATAGTTATTGTTTTGGTTATCTTTATAGTTATCGTTCTTGGTGTGAACGAGCCTTAAGAGTGCCGCTCAAGCCACTGGGTCTGCATTACATTTTTTGCTTTTTGGCTTTTTACAGAGCCTGACAACTCTCTCTAGGCATCTAAAATAAATCAATAACACAAATAAAACAATACAAAAATGCATTAAAATAGTAATATTTATTAAGTTTATTAAGTCTAAACATTCCCCATTTATTTGTAATATAAATAAAATGCTAAACTGCTATATACTGTTATTATGTCAAAACCATACTCTGAATGATGGAACTTCTACTTCAGCTTATACACTCACCTAAAGGATTACTAGGAACACCATACTAATACTGTGTTTGACCCCCTTTCACCTTCAGAACTGCCTTAATTCTACGTGGCATTGATTCAACAAGGTGCTGAAAGCCATGTGATTAGTTGATTAGATAATTGCATTAATGAGAAATTGAACAGGTGTTCCTAATAATCCTTTAGGTGAGTGTATTGCAGGCTACCAACTGGCCAACTATATCAAATAGGGAGCTTGTTAATCACAATTATTCACAGTTAAAGTTTGATGTTAAAGAAGTGTAAAGCCGCCTTTCCACTGCACACGACATTCGCATGCGATTGTCGCATTTCGCATAGTACTCCAACCCATGGTATAATCAAACATTCTTGTTGATCGCTCTTGGAGTATGTTTGGAGTACTATGAGTTCAAGTTTTCAAGTTGAAAACTTGAACTCATAGTACTCCAAACATACTCCAAGAGCGATCAACAAGAATGTTTGATTATACCATCTGGATGCTCAAAATTGATTGGGTGAATGCACATTTTAAACAGCTTATTGTACACGTAAGTTAACCACCATTCTAAGCTAATGCGCTGCTTAATTGTAACGCATACACATACAAACAGTACTTCGCACATCATATGCAGATCGCACACTCGCAGAAACATTCAGTAGCGCAGAAATGTATTGTCAACACTGTTCCGTGATTTATCAATAAAATAGCCTAGTAACTGAAAAGTTCTAGCATATATAACTAAAGTAACTATAGTAACTAAAACCCACAGCTTCACTATTAGTAGAGAGATGCTCCCAGGTAGAATGAATTCACATGCAATCGCTCTCTCAATAATGCATTCATATAAATGTAATCTTTACTGTGCTATATCTGTTATCTGTATCTGATTTAGAATGAGTAGAAATCTGTGAGAAATATAACAACCTAAAGACAAAATAGCTGATAAAAATGAGCTGTTATGTAGGAGCAATAGCCCTGTGTACAGCGCTGTATTATATGCCATAGCTGTGCACACAGCTGCCCATGTTCGTGTCTCAGCTCGCGGGTCAGGCTTATTTGTTCATTAATGACGTCATCAGTGACTAGTTGATGTTGACTTAAAAAAAATCTGAAGTCGTTCAACCCCTACGATTGTGAATTTTGTGAATATGTGCATTTTTCCTCCACCCCTAGTTTTGATGTATATAAAATCACTTTAGTAAATTTAATTTGATGCAGACACCAAAATGGTGACATCTTGTCTTTGACCCGCTTATTTGTGCTACTGCTTGTAATTTGTTTATTTGTTCTTATTTTATTAAGAATGTTTACATGTCTTTTTTTTTTTGTAAATTCAATAAAAAATTGCTGTGTGTGTAAGCTAGTGTGCAGAATCATTTCCCCATTGTAAAAGCATAAATGTATTGTTATCAAACATTTAGGTGAGATAATTGACCACATGAATGGTATTAGTGATCGATATCGGCCCCAAAAATCCTGATTGAAGCACCCTTACTGACTACGGTAACCAAATAATTAAATAATAAGGATGAAATTGAGAGACTTAACAGAAGTGTAACAAGTACATCAGGAGTTTTCATCAGTGTTCCCAGTTCTGGTTGACCTAAGTTATGTAGCCTAATAATCCTTTAACAGATTTTAATTATAGAAATGGGATAATGTGTTATGTGTATGCTATGACAGATGGGTCTTTAATCTATTCTAGATTTGCTAGGAAGACTGTTACAGAGTTTGGGTACTCAATAGGAAAATCTACATAATCAGCTGGCCACAATTTTGAGGCCACAATAAATGTGAAGGACTATGATGCAATAGGAGCTTGCTCAGGTACTGAGGAGCTAAACCATTTATAGCTCTGTAAGTAATCAGCAGGATTTTAAAATGTGTGCAATGTTTAATAGGGAGCCAATGCAATCTTGACAGAACCGGGCTAATATAGTCATACGTCCTAGTTCCAGTGAGAATTCTAGCTGCTGCATTTTGGACCAGCTGCAGTTTGTTTATTAAGCGAGCAGGGCAACCACCCAGTGATCTAGCCTCGAGGTCATGAATGCATGAATTAACTTTTTTTGCATCTGATGTTGCATCTTTTTTGCATTATGATGTAAAATATTAAAATGTAAAACCTCAGTATCAAATTGCCATGATATATAGTTTTTTAGGTAGATAGTAACAATGCTTTATGGAGACTTATCAGCCACTGCTAGAGTATATGGCAACAGCCATAGCAGGGCATCATTACTATTTAATGAAGCTATCCTTTGCTGTTAGGTCTCAAAAGTGAAATGAAGTGAGCGGCACATGGTCTCTTGTCTATAAATAACATCTATGCTAGTGTTAGTGGACAACTTGCCCATTATGCCTAAGGTCACTTGTCCTTCTGTGTCATTGTCTTTTAATTAACACTCCCATTTCCAATACATAACACTTAACTGCTCTGTGATGCTGTATCAGTTACCATATAGAGACTGCGTGCTTATGTGGGGAGTTAGGTTGGATGTAATAGCGCTTATGTCATTGTCAAATGTATTAAGTGTGTGACTCAGTGTTGAGGATTTAGCGTATGTGTGAATAGTGCATTGTCACTCTGTTCCACTCTTACAGGAGTTGAGACTCAGCTGAACTCTGGCTCAGCTGAAGTTGATGGTTAATTAGACAGAGCTGCCTTGTGGATGCTCGTGCTAAACATGGCTAAAATGTAAAAAAAAAAAAAAAAAAATTTGTTGGACATATGACAAACAAGTTTCGGTAAGTTTTTTTCGAGTATGGCCCTGTATGAAGTCAATCTCCGGTGGAGAACAGTGACTGGATCTAAAACCTTCAGATGACACAGCTCATATTGCCGAAGTTACCGAAAGCGAAACCACACATGAAAAACCTGTGACACGCGGTAGACATGCTTAGAGTGTCTCTCTTGCACTGTATTTGTGACAAACAATTAGTTGTCCAGTCCGGTTCTGTTCACACAGCGCAGGTTTTCTGAGAATGCGGTTATGAGTGCAAGGTTATGGGTGTGAGTTTGGTTATGGAATGCAGTTGTTACACCCGTAAATAATTGAATTGTGTATGAACGTAACCATATTAAGGACTCAAATACAGGACTGAGAACAGTATTCTTTACGGCATTTCAAGATTCAAGAGTTTTATTTGTCACATACACAATTATATACAGAATATACAACCGGCAGTGAAATGTAAACAGGTCCGCTCCATGGACAGTGCAAATTCACAGTTAAAAACACAAGGAGGAAATTATAATAGAAATAGAATAAAAAAGTAAAAGTATATATATATATATATATATATATATATATATATATATATATATATATATCTATCTGTAGAATTATAAATAAATCAAGTAGAAAAAAAATAAAAATAAAGAAGTGGAATAAGATAAGTGAAATAAACTGTGCAGTGAGTAAACTGTAGACTTATAAATATGCGGTTAACAGAAATGTACAAAGAAGTATAATGTGCAAACAGGTTTATAACAGGTTGTTACACAGTAACAACGAAAACAGAAAGTGCAGTGCAATGTCAGTATATCGATGGTCACATGATGTTAAGTGACTGAGTTCAGGAGTCTGATGGCCTGGGGGAAGAAGCTCCTCCTGAGTCTCTCAGTTTTGGCCATCAGGCTTGGAAGCGCTACCAGATGGCAGCAGCGTGAAATGAGGGTTTGCAGGGTGATTAGAGTCCTTGATGATCTTAGTAGCTCTACCTTTGCAGCGTTTGGTGTAGACGCCCTGCAGAGACGGGAGAGCTGACCCTGAGATACGCTCGGATAAGCGCACGACTCTTTGCAGGGCTTTGCAGTCATGACTGGTGCTGTTCCCATACCACGCTGTGATGCACTTAATACAGTGCTATCACTGTAGTTAATACACTTTCTATCGCCCCTAAATAGAACGTTTTCAGGATAGCTGGCGCAGGTGGTACAGTCTTTGCCTGGCTTTTTCCACCTGTGTCTGAATGTGTGCAGTCCAGGTCAGGTCCTCGGAGATGTTTACACCCAGGTACTTGAAGCTGCTCACTCTCTCTACTGGTGACCCGCTGATCATGAGAGGGGAGTATGTCCGTTGCTGTCTCTTCCTGAAGTCCACAATCAGTTCTTTGGTCTTGCCAACATTCAGAGAGAGACAGTTCTCCTGGCACCATGATGTTAGTTGCTCCACCTCGTCCAAGTATGCCGTCTCATTGTTGTTGGAAATGAGGCCCAGGACAACAGTATCATCAGCAAATTTGATGATAGAGGTGGAGCTGTGTGTGGACAAACAGTCATGCGTGTAGAGAGAGTAGAGCAGGGGACTCAGGACACAGCCCTGTGGAGCTCCCACACTCCGGGTGATGGAGGTGGAGGTGAACTGGCCTATTCTCACCACCTGAGGCCTGCCAGTGAGGAAGTCCTCAATCCAGTGGCAGAGAGAAGAATTCAGGCCGAGATCCAGGAGTTTGGCGGTTAGCTTAATGGGAACTATGGTGTTAAAGGCTGAGCTATAGTCAATAAATAGCAGCCTTACGTAGTTCCCCACTTTTGCTGTCGATGTGAGTGAGGAGGAGTGGAGGACATGAGAGATGGCATCTTCAGTCGATCTATTGGGACGATAGGCAAACTGAAGAGGGTCCAAAGTGTCAGGAATGAAGGAGCAAATGGTGTTTTTAATGAGTCTCTCAAAGACCTTCATGACTATAGACGTGAGAGCCACTGGACGATAGTCATTTAGGCAAGAGGGTTTACTGTTCTTAGGGACAGGGATGATGGTGGATTTTTTGAAGGAGGTGGGGACCACAGATGTAGCGAGGGACTCATTAAAGATGGATGTAAACAACCCGGCTAGCTGATCAGCACAGGACCGCAGAACACGACCTGAAATACCATCCACCCGGCAGATTTCCTGACGTCCACACGCTTGAGTGCCCTCTGAACTTCATCCTCCGAGACAGAGATCACGTGGTTGTTGCTGCTCTGAGTAATTCCCTCTGACGCGCCACTTGGCGGAGTTGCGCTGCCGTGATTACAATCAAAGCGAGCGTAGAAAGAGTTTAACTCGTTCACAAGAATGTTCGATGCTTGAAAACATTCACATTTCAGAATGTTTGTAAACAATAGGCACCAAGATACTTCCGGGTGGCAGAACGCGAGCGGCTTCTACTGACCAACTGAAGAGATCCAGCCGGCTACTGTAAACAGTTACATAGTTAAAAACATTGTTGTTGATACAGCAAAAGGTGTAGGATTTTATCCATTTCGTGACACTCTAAAATGCTTAATATGAAAAACGCTTAACGTGGCTTAATGTATTAAGATACTGTTATTAACAGACCAAACTCAGTAAACATAATATTAATAAAGTATACTATGTACAAAAAATCTGTTTAATTACACATTAAGCGTTTTCCTTCCATAGAAAACAATTATAAGAAAACGCTTAACGTGTACTTGATGCGTGTACCACAATGGTTTCATCATCACCGCGAGTTTAGTTTGAGTGAATGCCTAGCTAAGTAGCGCTAGTCTACAACGCGCTATCCTTTTCACCATCAAAAGCTCACGTCTGACATCCGATCCGAGCAACAGAAAGCGATCATAGCCTTTTTAGTTAGATAACAGGGAAATACACCATCTACCATAGTCTAACATATTGTAAGTCAAACAGCAACAGTCACTAAAATAACTACTCAATGGTAGGCTGAGGCTCATTTAAAAATTATGGTAGTAGACTAGCATTACATCTAGAATGCTTCGGCTTTTGCCACCCGGAAGAACGTCTATTATTGTTGTGATGTCATGGTGAATTGTCGTATTGCTGTGTGAACATGGCCATAGAAGCACTTTGACGATTGTTGTGTGACAGGGTTAAGCGATACCCCAAACTGTAATTTAAATGAGTACAAAGACATTTTAATGGTCATATCTTCTGTAGACAAATTGTGCGGACACTGGATAAAGATTAAACTTTGCTATCATGCTATCAAATGCAGTATACTTTAAAAGGCTATGCATTCAGCAGTATGCATACATTAAGTGTTTGCTCCAAAACTGAAGTATACTTTGGGGTTTATACACGCAACAAACATGCAATGTCTTACCCACGTGAGCTGGATATTCATTAAAAATTTAGTTCATCCATGCATTCATAATATTGGAATCTGAATGAAGCTTATGCAGCATGTTTATTGCTTGGAAGTTCAATCCGGTTTAGCTCTACGTAGGCCTATGTTATTTATCTATAACATGTCATGCACAAATCGGTGGGCGGGGCTACAGAATTAGGCGTTCTTCTTCTTCAGTTAAGGCAGTGTTTCACCACACTCTGACATCACAGGGAGGCACATTCCCAGATCAAGCGTTTGCTGAGCCATCTGTCAATAAAATCTTTTCTTTAAATAACAAGGAAGTTTTCAGCTCTGAAACTTACAGGATATTCTTATATTACCATGACCTTTTATATATCAAAAGCTCAAGGGAAAGTTGATTTCTCAATTCATGACCCTTTAAAAAATATAAGCTGCACATTTCTGTTTGTAAACCCTCCTGGAATTGCCACACTGAATTCCATTGTAAGTTCTTTACAGTAAAATGTTTTTTTGAAAGATGAATAAAAAATAACTTTTTAAAGGTAATAGAAAATGTGGAACTTGGCTTGTATTGAACCTGGAACATTCCTTTAATGTCTAACAGTGCTAACTCATGTATGGTCAGTTACATGAGACGGGTGGACACAGATCAGATCAGCTGTAGTTTACAGAGGCTTTGTTTTGCCTCTGTTTGTGACTGTGGGTGAGCTACAGGAGTGCAGATTAGAACTGGGCTTATTTACCAAGGGTGGAGCAACTTTATATAACCTCAGTAAAATTCAGGAAAAAGACCAATAAGAAATAATATTATAATAATTCACACTCATTTAATAACTTTAATAATTCACACACCCTATTAAACAAAAGACTCTGAGACTTAAGTACTTGAGTAAATGAAAGAAGGAGAGGCTCACCAATAAATGAGAAAATAAAAACACAGGAATAGGTCATTACACGGTTCTCTGGAAAACTTGATTCTTATTGTTAAATTTGCAGAATTTTGTGGTCAGATTGTTTTGTGTAATGTTAAACTATACAACTGACTGAATTTCTATTTAGCTTTGCTGATTTCATTTTTCTAATATCACACCATATTCTCTTGCTGCTCTCATAATAAAATAACTAATAATTTATTGATTTGGTAAGTAGCTGTATAAGAAGCAGGATAATCTAGGTTTATTTTACCATATGTGACCCTGGACCACAAAACCAGTCATAAGTCACACAATTATATTTGTGGCAATAATCAACAATATATTATGGGTCAAAATTATCGATTCATTTGGACAACGATTTTCTCAATATTTTTGCACCCTGAGATTCCAGATGTTCAAATAGTTATCAGATATTGTCATATCCTAACAAACCATACGTCAATGGAAAGCGGATTTATTTATTCAGCATTCAGATGATGTATTGACCCTTATGACTGGTTTTGTGGTACAGGGTCACATATTAAACTACATAAAATAAACAGATTTTAGTACTTTGAAGAATTTAAAACAAGTAATATTTAATGTTTAAAATAAATATTTACTATTCTGAACAATTTCTAGGTCAGTATAATTAGTGAAAATGATCGTGTGATCCAAAGAGCATATTTAGCTTCAATCATCTCAAATCATGCTGAACAACATGATCATCAGGTTTGGCATGAAAAGATAGATGTGTTGCGGTTATGAGTCCTGAAAATGTATGGGTGTGAGTTTGGTTATAGAATGCGGTTGTTACACCCGTAAATAACTGAACTGTGTATGAACGTAACCGTATTAAGGACTCAAATACAGGACTGAGAACCGTATTTTATTGCTGTGTGAACATGGCCATAGAAGCACACATAGAACAGGGTTAAAAGACTTAAAGATTTAAATGCAAAGACATTTTTAATGGCCATATCTTCTGTAGAAAAATAGTGCGGACACTGGATAAAGAAGAAACTTTCTAGTGTACGTTCCAAGCGCCTGTGTTTGCACATGCTATCAAATGCAGTATATTTTAAAGTCCCCTGTAGTCACTAATTTTATCCCTTAAAACTCATCTTTGATCACCAAATTGACACATTTAAACATTTTTTTTTTCCTGTGAAGAAAATTTCTTTATGCCTTAAAATAGCTTGAATGTAACTCTTGAATGTACTTCCTTGCTTCATTTAGTATATGTGCAACCATTAATATGTAAATTATCCCCACCTCCACTCACCCACACCAGCTCAGAGATCCACTCAGTCAACTTTACTGTAGTAAACGCTGCACAATGGTATCGCTCTTTACAATGTCGGACACATAATGGTAATTAATATGATTAGCCTTTTGCTTGACTACGTACGTTATCAAACCGCTAATACTCTAATACCGTGTTATGCTTTGAACTACTCAGAACGCCAGTGGAGAAAGACAGTTCATCATAACATTGTAGCATACATCATATACATAATTCACCCTCTGTATTGTTAAATGTACACGATTGTACATATCAGCAGAAAAATATACCAGGATAACCTGGCTTCTCTTGAGACTCCCCTGATCCCTGCTTCGCAATTAATGATATGCTAAAGCCCGCCCGCATGTTGACGTGATTGGTTACAAGATTACAAGGTACTTTGTGACGTAAGAAACACCGGCGATTTCAAACCGTGTTTTTGTCTTTGGTAAACTGCAGTTTTAAGGGGCGAAAACAGCAATGGTGTTGACTGATGAATTTGCACATGGTTTGCCCTAAAGCATATGAAAAACACCACATAGACATATAACCAAAATTAAAAACATTTTTTTTTACCACAGGGGGTCTTTAAAGTTTGTGTCAAGTCAAAATTAAATATGTTCTGAGTTTGTCACACCACAGAAAAATTTTAATGATAAATGATGAATGATAAAAAAACACCAAGTAAATGAAATAGCTTATCAAATTCTTGCAAAAATAAGCAGTATTCTCAGTATTGGGCGTGTCCGCTGTCGGGCACCAGTTATCGGTGGGACGGGAGGATGAAGTAGTCGGTTCAGCCCCATTCTGCAGCGGTTTATCAGTTAATCCCAGTTGTCTCCGATGAAAGTTTGTAAAACTATCCGGTGTAAAATGTTCACTGCAGAGGCAGGTGTTGGTGGTGATCCTCAGCTCACCATCAAGGTGGCTCTTCTTTTTTCGGAAATTTAAATAAGCACACGAGCTGTTTTGTAAGTTATCGCAACCGGGTAATATGCATTTACATGACGAAGGAATAACTAGCTAGCAAACTGTAGGCTGTAGTAACTAAGGGGCCATGCTCCAGTGTGTCATTGAACCACCGTTTTAGCCCCGCCCAAAAAAAAACCTGAACACAGAAATTGTGAAAAACTGTTTAATGGTCTAACTCCACATTTCAGTACTACACAGGTCACAGTCTTTGTAATGTGTTTCAGCAATGCATTTATAATAATGCAACATTTATAATCTCAGAATTGCTTTTACAGGGACTTTAAAAGGCTATGCATTCAGCAGTATACTTTGGGGTTTATACACACATGAATATCAGAATGGGACATGATATTAGTATCTGCAATGTACTGTTTACAGACTTTAGACTAGTAGTCCTAATGATGATTTATCAGGTTTGACACAAACTTGTGGAGTACATTCAGCTCAACTGCTGCTGAGCAAAAGAGAGAAATGTATGTTTTTTTTTTTTTTATTTAACTTTTAACATAATTTGTAATGAAATAAATGTAATAATTTAGATAGTTGTAAATTAGAGACTTTTCATGGTATCAGACTTCTGTATGAGATGTATGTATATGGTGTAAAATATAGTAATGAAACTTAAGAGATTGAGAAGTGAAAAAATATTTAGTTTAATAAAAGATGAAAAGAGTAACAGCAACAGAGATGTGAATTATATCTGTATTGTCAAGCCAGGGACAGATTCAGGCAAAGATGCCATGTTTTTTTCCCAGCAAGAATATTTAACGCACATGCGTTCTACATGAATAGAGAATGAGGGGGAAGGAAGGAGCTAAAGAAAATAACACATCTATCTTTTCATGCCTCCTACTGAGAACAGAATTTTTTTTTTTTTTTTTATCATTCTAACTCAGCTGCTCGAATCTACCTTTCTGTGATAATGCAGCAGTCCATGAGAGAAACATGTAGTGGCTTTGTACATGTGTGTCCCAGTGTAATCACCCCCTTTCTGCCTCCGCTACAGTCCTCCGCTACAGAACAGATGAATGATGTCAGAAAAGTTAATGTGGAGGGAGGCAAATAGAACCTCCTCTTCTTTCAATCTGTTCCTCTCCAACATACATACTCTTCATTTCTGTAGCTAGAGGTAAAGTGAAAGAGGCAGAGCGAGATAAAAGAGGGAGTTGCTTGCTCTAATTTTCATGCTTCAGTTGGAGGAGGAGCAGATATACAGAGGGAGGCCACACCCCCAAAACAGTGACTTGACTAATAACATACTGAATACACTCCTGCTGCAGCTGCTGCCTGACGTTGAGAGAGAGAGAGAGAGACAGAACAAGTGAATGAGAAGAAGATTGAGAGAGGTGCACTAGGACAGACTGACAGTTAGCAGGAATGTTGTCTGGCTACTGATTCACAGCCAGCAGAGCGAGAAGAGAAGACAAACACCTCTGTCTCATTGTCTTTGTCTCGTACGCACCAGCGCCAGTGAAGTGAGTGTGCACTGTCAGGTGTATCAGAGCTCTGCTTGGATGGATTAGTGTCTTCTGTGGAGCAGCGTGTAGCAGCCATGGGGAACCAGGAAACCCGGATGGAGGAGCCGGAGACAGGTCTGACTAACATATCACTGTTCTAAAAGAACTGTTGTATTATTCATTCTCAACCTCTTCTTTCTGTCATTGGCTCTGCTGTGGCCAGTATCAGCCTGCAGCTGTAGGGGTAAATGTAAATTGCATGATAAATGGAGCTTTTATCCACACTTGTCCGGAATAGTGTTGTCACCATACTGGAATATGATACCTTGAAAAATATCCATAGTCGATACCATTGACGATTCTGTGCAGAAAACTGCCATATGTATTTCCATATAGATATTTTTATTATTATCTCTCTTTTTGTGATAATTTAGGTCATTTTGTTGCAATATAGGTTACACATAGCAAAGGGAGGCTTTATTTGAAACTTGGAATTTATAAAAAAGGCAAGTAAACAGTCAGTAATAAAATGAGAACAAATAAATGCAACCGAATAAAAAGACAAATGAAATAAACACAGCTTTAAGTTTTTCAGGTGGGTCTAAGAGTTGTATTTGGGTAAGAAATACTATAGAAATTAAATAAATCAAATCACTGTAAAAATGAAATACAGATTACTGCTTACAGTTACAGTTACAAAAGTTAATCGGTCAAGAGCAAAGAGTGACTTTGTCTTTATTGTCTGAATAACATGACAGACAGCAGCAGGTATATTAGGCTGCTGTCACTTTAAGAGCTTATGCACAGATCCAATGTACTGTTACAAAAAACTTTTCCAATTATTTACATTCCAAAAATGACTGTTTGCCTGCTTACTTGCATTTTTACATAATTTTGTGTATATTTGGCCATTTAAGAGCGAAATGTTTGAGAGGCGGCTTTATGTGCATGCCACTTATATAGATTGTGGTGCAATAGCAGCACGTGCTGAAATTCAGTACCTGTAACACCAACACTAAACTGCAGTAAATGAGACTAGTGAGTGAGACGAGGCGGGTATGTCATACTGTCAAATTGTTGTTGGAAAGAAGACAGAACGTGCAGGTGGTATCGGTGTATCAATACTATAGAAAAGCAGTATTGAAATCGTTTCAGATATTTCAGTATCGATACGTTTCAAAATATTGATATTTTTGACAACAATAGTCTGGATCCTATTGCACTTCATCACTGCTGTGTGTACTCATTCATTTAGTTTGCAATGATCACGTTCTATTATCCAGTCAGTTGCCAACAGACAATTAAATTCTGCCCCCAATTTTTTTTTTTTTTTCTGATTCTGATTCGATTAGCTGATACACTAAAATATATATGTCACAATAGGAAAGACAAGTTGGTCATAATTTCCATTTAATTGCAACTTTAAGAGTGGGCTCTTTAGACTGTAAGCATTCATCTAGCAACCACATAGCAACACTCTGAGGACTACCTTTAACACCAGAGCAGTGGTGACACTTGCAAGCACACATTTCTTTCTTTTTTTTTTTATATAAAAATCTATGTGGCGAGGCGGGGACCGTGAGAGCGGGCCGGTGGCGAATGTTAATGAGCGTCAGCTGTGCGCCACACCGGCCTCGCCTCATGGAGGAGTGACGGGAGTATAAAAGGAGGAGCGACGACATGGCAAGACGAGAGAGGACCAGGCCTGGAGTTTATGTTTGGTTTTGTTTTGTATGTAGGCGGCAGTCGGCCGTGAGGGGCTGCCGCCATTATTGTGTTTTGTTTTGTTTTTAGGCGGCAGTCGTCCGTGAGGGGCTGCCGCCGACGTTATGGTTTGTTTTATTTTTGGATTAAAGTTTTTAAATGTTCGCCGGTTCCCGCCTCCTTCTTCCCTGATCGTTCATTGTTGTTACAATCTAGTTATGTGGTTATTGGTGTGCGTGCTAGAAATGTGCTGAGTAACACTGAATGAAAAGAGTCTTAATGCTAAAAAAGTATATTATCTGTGTGTGTGTGTGTGTGTGTGTGTGTGTGTGTGTGTGTGTGTGTGTGTTGTTGTTGTTGTTACATATCCACTTTCTATTGAATTTCCATTTGCTTTATTTTAACCATCCTTAACTGCATATGGAAAGCAACAGTGCTTTATCTCAATGTCCTCCTGCACATCCTCTTGGGTCACTCTTTCTCCATATCACTTCATATATTGCACTGTCTCTGTTCTTGACTTATTTACTGTGGCTCATAAAAATTGACATTCAGTTCAATAGCAATGTTATCAGTTCAATAGCAAATCTTCTCCTGTTCTGGTGATTGAATCGTGGGCTTGATACTTGTCATAAAATATGAGTTTTCTGAAAATTGAGTACTCTGTGGTTGGTCTTATTTGTAAGACCACTGGTATAGCTTTCTTTGTAAGACTTGCTGGAATTTGAAGTCTTGATGTGTGTGTGTGAGGCTGGTAAATGAGGATGTGTGTTGTCTGGCAGAGAGATTGTGGCTGACTGCCACATTTACCACTGCAGGAGCCTTATCTAAAATGGAAAACGCTGCCAAACTCTGTGTGTTTGTGTGTGTGTTTGAGATGAAACAGTAGGTTCTTATACTGAACACACACAGACATTTCTGAGCTGAGGTTAGGCTTTATCTACATCTACAGCTTGACACTCTTTGACAAAAGTAAAGATTGTTTTAAAAGTATCAGTTGCAATGCTGTGAATGTTCACAAAAAGAGTTTTGATGCTGATAACATTTCCTTTCACTATCCAGATGCTGATAATCTCTGATTTATCAAATATCATTTGCATTGACATTGAAAGGAGAATAAATACATGTAATAACTTACCACATAAGTTAAGCAAATACAGTATGTTGGAACATATCTGACTAAATATATACAAGTCCTCATATTTTGGCTGAACATCTGAATGAAATCATTAATTCAGAGCTCAGTGTTTTGAAAACTTGCCCAGTTAAATAAAATGATCTTTGTGGTTGCTAGAGTAATATGACCTTTGATAAATTTTTTTATGCACTTACTGTATATACATTTTGATCACAGTATAGATTTAATTCTGTTTTGTTGTATGGGGACGATAAATGTCAAGAAAATCCATCCAGAACTGTACTGAACTGTACAGCTGTGATTCGGCCGTAGGCACGATGCCGCAAGTAATCACAGCGTGCTGAGATGCTACAGCCATATTGCACAAGTGTGATATTGCATTTATACAACAGTTTGATGGCACAAGGGAGTAAATAAGCCAGAAACTACAACAAAGTGTCTTTAAAAACACTCTTTTGTGCAGCCACGGATTCAAATCTCAATTTGGCAGTTTAAAGGGTACATAACAAACACAGTTTCTGCCAATCTCATGTTAATCTTGAGTATCTATAGAGTACTGCATCTTTAGTTTTATCATATTTATAAAAGACAGATATGCTGTACCAATTCCTTCCAAAAACAGCTGAACTTGTGGATTGGGTGGAGCTAAAGAATCACGAGCACACACACACACACAGTACATCATGGCATTATCCCTGGATAACTTTCGATTTACTATGTGATTTACTATACTTTACTATTATATGCACTACGTGCCGATTGCCACCAAAACACAGACATTTCATGTAGTTTCACTCACCGCCTGTAGTTTCGACTCATGACCGGGAACAAACAAACACACTTGAGGAACTCCGTTGCTGCTCCTGAAAAACAAACTCCATTATACTTCTTATAATATTATACTTCTCCATTATACTTCTTGCTTAAAAAACTGTTAAAATTACATTTTGTGATACAACAACAGTAGTATTTTTTATGGTGGATTTGCTCGGCTGCCATGACAGTCGCTGCAAGCGGAGTGATACAAACGGTGTGAATATCGCACGGCTGGAAAAGGCTCTCAGCCAATCAGATTCGAGAACCAAAAGGAACTGATGTGTGTGTATATATGTATGTGTATATGTGTGTGTGTATATATATGTATGTGTATATGTGTGTGTGTGTATGTATATATATATGTATGTGTATATATATATATATATATATGTATATATATATATATGTGTGTATGTCAAAATTAAACACGTTAACGCATTAACACAAATTCATTTTAACAGCATTTTATTAACACGCGATTAACACAGTGCGCATTTTCTGTTTGATCTGTGGCCTAGCCTGTAGTTGGAGAAATCGAGAGCCCCCATAGACGTAAAGGATGCAGCAGCAAAAAGAATTAGGGAAAGAAAAGGGCTAACATTAACATTACTATTCTGAAACAAGTGACGTTATATAGCCTACATAAGCTACCATTTTTTCTGTTTAACTTTTATTAGACTCCAGGTCGAAATGAAAAAAAGAAAAGGGCGTTTTTACACTTGAGCATGTTTGCTGCAGTCCATGTCTGAGTCCATAGTTCTTGGTTTCACCCGCAGCGCTGGTAAACTTGATTCTATTGAACCCTGGTGCATTTGCATCTTACATTATCACAAACATGCACAGGGCATGTTAGAAAACAGAACACAGGTCAATATATTGTTTTTATAATTATTTTGAATTTAGTGCTATTATGCGCAGCTGAGTAAATGACATTTGGGTTTACTGTAGGCTATGTGTGTCGGATGAAGGGGGCTTTCTGTTGCATGCTTGCAAAGGGACTCTGAGGAGATGCGCAATGTGCGAATACACTGCAAGCTAAGTAAATCATTAACACCATTGTCCGTGTTTCTCACACTGTTCACGTGAATTGCAGCACAGTTTGAGTGCAACCGAACTCAGAGCACCTCCTATCGGGTAGTCTTGGGTGTGGTTCCCTGGTGCGCTCCCAGGTCCACATGACAGCTTTCACATTACCAATTTTTAATGCGAACCGTGCCCAGTTCTGAATTAAACTGCCAGTGTAAAAACACCTATTTCTAATTTTAAAATAAGAGAATGTACTGCTTATTCAGAATTTTTAAGTTTAGGTTTAAGAGACATGAACAAGTTCTTTAAAAACATCTATGACCTTTGATACATGTCTAGTCTTCATGCTCTTTTGAGTATGGTTTCACTAATAATAAATCATGCATATTTGTCCATACCCATGTTGATTAGAGTATTAAAAACTTGAAAAGTATTAATTTAAGGTACATTTAGAACTGATAAAAATCGCGAGTTAACTCATGACAATCGTACGATTAATCGCGATTAAATATTTTAGTTTTATTAGTTTTGTTGAGTATTCTCATAATAAATGAGTTAAATAACGTCTCAAATGAACTTGTGAGAAAATGAGATGTGCATGACAGAGCTTCAGATCCGCGTCATGTTCGGCAGTGGCTGATCTTAAAGAGAAATCAGCATTAATGATGTCTGTCATTAATGTTCATCAAAGAACAAAGGGAACAGAGAAAAGTGTAGCTTTAATGTACCTTTAGTGTACCTTTCGCCTTCAGAACTGCCTTAATTCTATGTGGCATTGATTCAACAAGGTTCTGAAAGCATTCTTTAGAAATGTTGGCCCATATTGATAGGATAGCATCTTGCAGTTGATGGAGATTTGTGGGATGCACATCCAGGGCACGAAGCTCCCGTTCCACCACATCCCAAAGATGCTCTATTGGGTTGAGATCTGGTGACTGTGAGGGCCATTTTAGTACAGTGAACTCATTGTCATGTTCAAGAAACCAATTTGAAATGATTCGAGCTTTGTGACATGGTGCATTATCCTGCTGGAAGTAGCCATCAGAGAATGGGTACATGGTGGTCATAAAGGGATGGACATGGTCAGTAACAATGCTCAGGTAGGCCATGGCATTTAAACGATGCCCAATTGGCACTAAGGGGCCTAAAGTGTGCCAAGAAAACATCCCCCACACCATTACACCACCACCACCAGCCTGCACAGTGGTGACAAGGCATGATGGATACATGTTCTCATTCTGTTTACGCCAAATTCTGAGTCTACCATCTGAATGTCTCAACAGAAATCGAGACTCATCAGACCAGGCAACATTTTTCCAGTCTTCAACTGTCCAATTTTGGTGAGCTCGTGCAAATTGTAGCCTCTTTTTCCTATTTGTAGTGGAGATGAGTGGTACCCGGTGGGGTCTTCTGCTGTTGTAGCCCATCCGCCTCAAGGTTGTGCGTGTTGTGGCTTCACAAATGCTTTGCTGCATACCTTGGTTGTAACGAGTGGTTATTTTAGTCAAAGTTGCTCTTCTATCAGCTTGAATCAGTCGGCCCATTCTCCTCTGACCTCTAGCATCAACAAGGCATTTTCGCCCACAGGACTGCCGCATACTGGATGTTTTTCCCTTTTCACACCATTCTTTGTAAACTCTAGAAATGGTTGTGTGTGAAAATCCCAGTAACTGAGCAGATTGTGAAATACTCAGACCGGCCCGTCAGGAACCAACAACCATGCCACCCTCAAAATTGCTTAAATCACCTTTTTTTCCCATTCTGAAATTCAGTTTGGAGTTCAGGAGATTGTCTTGACCAGGACCACACCCCTAAATGCATTGAAGCAACTGCCATGTGATTGGTTGATTAGATAATTGCATTAATGAGAAATTGAACAGGTGTTCCTAATAATCCTTTAGGTGATTGTACATATATATATATATATATATATATATATATATATATATATATATATACATACATATATACATATATACAGAGAAGCCTGATTCGTCTCTCCAGAGAACACATTTCCACTGCTCTAGAGTCCAGTGGCGGCATGCTTTACACCACTGCATCCGACACTTTTTTATTGCACTTGATGTAAAACATTTGGGTTTACCATATGTGTGTCACTTGAAGGCGGCTTTTGCTGCTTGTAAACAGACTTTTTTGAGGAGACAGTGAATTGCCATTTATTTGCTGCCCTGATTGCATTTGCTATGCTTGAATACACTGCAGGCTCGCTCTAGCTTGTATCTAAGGTAAATCATTAACACTGTCATCCCTTACATGTATGTTATTGAACTAATGACACTATAATCGGCTAAAATGCATGCGCTGGTTACTTTTCTTCTGAACAAGTGCGCACCTGAGTCACACCTAAGTGTTGCTTTCACATTCACGTGAATCGCGGCACAGTTCGAGTGCAACCGAACTCAAGTTGTGGGTTCTCAGGCTCGGTACCTCAGTGCGCACCAAGCTCCGTATAACAGCTTTCACATTAGCAATCATGCAATCATGCGAACCGTGCCAGAACTCAACTGCCAGTGTAAAAGCCCTGAGACAACAGAAGAAGAACACATTGTCTCACACGCACACTGTAGACTTGCGTGGCATATAGCGGTTATGGTAACTTGGGGCAATGTCAAATAACAGTCATATGTTTCAGCATGTTACAATAATTATATGGCTTGAGTTATAGCCTATTCCCTAATGAATTAAACAGTTTGTTATTGAGAGCATGAATGGTCTCTCTCTCTGTTTGTGTGTGTAGCCTATACATGCGTGCATATGGGGGTAGGAGTTGCGATTTTCGAATAATAATAGAAAACTTCCCAGCGATTATATTCCCGTCAAATATTATTTTTGGTTGAAATGCCCATCCCTAGATTTTACATGGCCTACCACTTCATGGCTGAGTTGCAGCTGTTATAATACCACTAACAGTTGACTGTAATATTTAGTAGTGAAGAAATTTCATGAAAGGACTTGTTGCACAGGTGGCATGCTTGAATTCACTGAGCTCCTGAGAGCAATTTTATACACCTTTGTCCATGGAAATGATTGGAACACCTGAATTCAATCATCTGGAGGAGTGTCCCAATACTTTTGGCAATATTGTGTATATATGTTATTTAATGATACTTTATGTTGGGTAACTATTTATGTCAAAAATCAAAAAGTAATTGTTTGGTACAGTTAATTGTGTTCATGCTTCTATTGGGGTGTGTTAAGGGGGAAGGGAAGTGTCAACTGTAATTATTGATGTCATTACATGCAGGTATTTGTTAATGTAAAAACACATATGTACGTACACAATAAGTACACTGTACCAAATTATTCAGTTAAATGTTAGTACATAGTAGGTAAAGACATTTAAAATAAGGTGGATTTGTTTTGTCTAATGATTACATCTATTTTGGACCATAATGTTTGAATTCATGCATGGTAGCCAAAACTGTCTTTTTTTTTTTTTTACTTTTCAAAGACATCAGATTTTCTTTTTGTGAAAGACCCCAAACCCTACATCTAGTGAGAGAGAAGAGATTCCAAACCTAGTAATCTTCACAGCAGAAATAATCTTTTAAGGTTAGCTTAGGTTACAGTCTCTGAGTCAGAGCTGGTGTTTGGCTTCATGTTGTGAGAATGAGGTGGTTCATTGGAAGTGGAATCTCATTTTATCTTTCCACACATTCCCTTCTGCTACAGCTGAGATATACCAAGGAAGGAAGTCAAAAGCGACTATCCCAAAAATCCATGAAATTTTTAAACAGAACTCAGATGTGACTTTTAAACTTTATTCCATCCATGTTTATCTGTAAGTAGATGGATCGGATGTTTAATGGCAGCAATGTTGGACGTTCCAGCAAAGCAATAGGGTGTTATTTTGCAGTAAACTGAGCGGAGAATTAACTGGTGCCTGTGCTCAGCAGCTATTCAGATGACCCTTTCATTCAAATATGGCTCAACAGTGAGGCTATTTTCAGATCAGTTCTGAAATCAAAAGCACCAGCCTGTACCCCGCATGCTGTTTGTCTGTCAGGGTGGGTTAGAAAAATAGTGAAAAACTGGAGGAAAAGACAGCAAATGCATGCACAAAAAAGGACTGAAGAGAGCTCCAACTAGGTTCACATTGTCCACATGTTTTAGGGTCTGTGTAATACTGAACTTTGATGCCAAGTGTTTTGTTGAGGGGAAATGATAGAGAGAGCATTTAGATTGTAACAGCAATAACAGTGCTGGTCATTAGAACAGCAGCTCTGTTTGTTTTCTTTGTCCAGCTCATCAGTCATTAAGTGTGCATTATCTACTTGTCAGCAGTGATAGTTATTTTGGAGAACAACAGAAGGAAAAGGAATTTTGTTTTTCCTTTCCAAGGAATTTGGTATGTTGGTATTCCTTGCTGAAAATGTTCTCACTACAAAGAGAACAGCTACAGTATTGATAGTTTATCTCTGTTGGAGTAAATATGATACTTGTTTCAAACACATCTAGTTATTTTAACACTTTTATAAAGATGCTCTACCTTAAAGTTAGTGGTTCAAACTATGTTTTCCTCTACTGGGTATCTAAACTAATGAATTGGTATAGAAACAATTTTCACTCAGAAATGGCTTGTAAATTTCACAAACAATTACAAAGAAATGCAACACACTGAATGTAAAATTTTGAAGTAGAAAAACTGAAATAGTACTTTATTCTAAAACATACTCTATATAGTGCATAACATAACTTAGTAGTGTTCATATAGACAATATTTATTTTAAATGCCAAGCCTAAACAAATTTACAAAACGAACGTGAATGTGCACAGAGATGTAATTGTACTGTGCAGTGGAGACATCTCTGCCGGCAGCGCAAGCTGTTTGAGAACCTAAACAGGGTTCCCACTCATCAAACTTTATGATAAATTTTCCAGTCCTGGAAAGCACATGAAAAATTAGAGAAAGTGTAAAATGGCCTGGAAAATATTGCTGTTTTCCTATATTGCTTCGGTTTTTCTAGAAAAAAATGGAAAACGATCTCTGAAAAAGAGTTGGAACCCTGGTAAACTCTCTTCTCCAGCTCAGACCAACGGGCTTTATGTCAATGATTAGCTCGTTTAGTCTTCTTCATTTCATTAAGGGTCATTTTACCTTTTCACTAGTATCTCCTACCAATTTTTCACTTTCACTTCAAATTTGCATTCTGCTGCACAATTGGAGTTTTCCTTTACAGTCAATTCAAACGGAACTGTAACTTTTTCTGTTTTTTCGTTGATGGAATTTTAGTTTTATGATGAGGAGGCTGCGATGATAGAACAGATTTGTTTATCACACATATTTGTGTGCATGTATGTACACTCTATTTGTGTGCCTGACTTTAATAGCTTTATATACAGGTGCTGGTCATATAATTAGAATATCATCAAAAAGTTGATTTATTTCACTAATTCCATTCAAAAAGTGAAACTTGTATATTATATTCGTTCATTACACACAGACAGACTGATATATTTCAAATGTTTATTTCTTTTAATTTTGATGATTATAACTGACAACTAAAGAAAATCCCAAATTCAGTATCTCAGAAAATTAGAATATTACTTAAGACTTAAGAATTTTTAGAAATCTTGGCCAACTGAAAAGTATGAACATGAAAAGTATGAGCATGTACAGCACTCAATACTTAGTTGGGGCTCTTTTTGCCTGAATTACTGCAGCAATGCGGCGTGGCATGGAGTCCATCAGTCTGTGGCACTGCTCAGGTGTTATGAGAGCCCAGGTTGCTCTGATAGTGGCCTCCAGCTCTTCTGCATTGTTGGGTCTGGCATATCACATCTTCCTCTTCACAATACCCCATAGATTTTCTATGGGGTTATGGTCAGGCGAGTTTGCTGGCCAATTAAGAACAGGGATACCATGGTCCTTAAACCAGGTATTGTTTGCTTTGGCACTGTGTGCAGGTGCCAAGTCCTGTTGGAAAATGAAATCTGCATCTCCATAAAGTTGGAGCAGCAGGAAGCATGAAGTGCTCTAAAACTTCCTGGTATACGGCTGTGTTGACCTTGGACCTCAGAAAACACAGTGGACCAACACCAGCAGATGACATGGCACCCCAAACCATCACTGACTGTGGAAACTTTACACTGGACCTCAAGCAACATGGATTGTGTGCCTCTCCTCTCTTCCTCCAGACTCTGGGACCCTGATTTCCAAAGGAAATGCAAAATTTACTTTCATCAGAGAACATAACTTTGGACCACTCAGCAGCAGTCCAGTCCTTTTTGTCTTTAGCCCAGACGAGATGCTTCTGATGCTGTCTGTTGTTCAAGAGTGGCTTGACACAAGGAATGCAACAGCTGAAACCCATGTCTTGCATACGTCTGTGCATAGTGGTTCTTGAAGCAGCTGCAGTCCACTCTTTGTGAATCTCCCCCACATTTTTGAATGGGTTTTGTTTCACAGTCCTCTCCAGGGTGTGGTTATCCCTATTGCTTGTATACTTTTTTCTACCACATCTTTTCCTTCCCTTCACCTCTCTATTAATGTGCTTGGACACAGAGCTCTGTGAACAGCCAGCCTCTTTTGCAATGACCTTTTGTGTCTTGCCCTCCTTGTGCAAGGTGTCAATGGTCGTCTTTTGGACAACTGTCAAGTCAGCAGTCTTCCCCATGATTGTGTAGCCTACAGAACTAGACTGAGAGAGCATTTAAAGGCCTTTGCAGGTGTTTTGGGTGAATTAGCTGATTACAGTGTGGCACCAGGTGTCAACCAGGTGTCAATATTCAACCTTTTCACAATATTCTAATTTTCTGAGATACTGAATTCGGGATTTTCCTTAGTTGTCAGTTATAATCATAAAAATTAAAAGAAATAAACATTTGAAATATATCAGTCTGTGTGTAATGAATGAATATAATATACAAGTTTCACTTTTTTAATGGAATTAGTGAAATAAATCAACTTTTTGATGATATTCTAATTATATGACCAGCACCTGTAAGTCACTTTAAAATATAAGTTGCAACACGATTCAGAGGAAAAAAAGCGTGGTTTATCCCAGAAAATATGGTAACCAAAATCCTCTCTCTATGGACAGGTAAATTTAAAAGATGATATTTACTGTATATTCAGAACTCATTATGTGCAGTACACAATGTGTGAAGTAAATTAATTCCAGTCTTATAAGGTATTCACTGAATGAGCCTCTGTGTCCTGTGTGCAGAGAGGTGTGATTAATGGGGAAATTATGCAAAGTGCTTCACCTGTAAAAAGGGTGGTGACCTGCTGTTGTGCTCAAGGGCACAGCTCTCTGCCCTCACTCCCATCAGCAAGTTTTCTTTCTCACGGTTAAAAGTGACACTTTCCTGCTACAGCCAAATGGATGCAAACAAGGGCTGTCAATCAATTGCATATGTGCTGATTAATGAATGAAATTAGTCTCATATATCAATGTATTGTTCATATATCAATTTGATGAAAGAAACGTAATTAAAAAGACAAAATCATTGAATAGAAATTGCACAGTGATGGTGGTACTGCAAGATTGAATTTCTACCATGGTAGAAAGATTTATTAATATATATATATATATATATATATATATATATATATATATATATATATATATATATATATATATATATATATATATATATATATATACACTCACCTAAAGGATTATTAGGGACACCATACTAATACTGTGTTTGACCCCCTTTTGCCTTCAGAATTGCCTTAATTCTACGTGGCATTGATTCAACGAGGTGCTGAAAGCATTCTTTAGAAATGTAGGCCCATATTGATAGGATAGCATCTTGCAGTTGATGGAGATTTGTGGGATGCACATCCAGGGCACGGAAGCTCCGTTCCACCACATCCCAAAGATGCGCTATTGGGTTGAGATCTGGTGACTGTGGGGGCCATTTTAGTACAGTGAACTCATTGTCATGTTCAAGAAACCAATTTGAAATGATTTGAGCTTTGTGACATGGTGCATTATCCTGCTGGAAGTAGTCATCAGAGAATGGGTACATGGTGGTCATAAAGGGATGGACATGGTCAGAAACAATGCTCAGGTAGGCCGTGGCATTTAAACGATGCCCAATTGGCACTAAGGGGCCTAAAGTGTGCCAAGAAAACATCCCCCACACCATTTCACCACCACCACCAGCCTGCACAGTGGTATGATGGATCCATGTTCTCATTCTGTTTACGCCAAATTCTGACTCCATCTGAATGTCTTAACAGAAATCGAGACTCCTCAGACCAGGCAACATTTTTCCAGTCTTCAACTGTCCAATTTTGGTGAGCTCGTGCAAATTGTAGCCTCTTTTTCCTATTTGTAGTGGAGATGAGTGGTACCCGGTGGGGTCTTCTGCTGTTGTAGCCCATCCACCTCAAGGTTGTGCGTGTTGTGGCTTCACAAATGCTTTGCTGCATACCTCGGTTGTAACGAGTGGTTATTTCAGTCAAAGTTGCTCTTCTATCAGCTTGAATCAGTCGGCCCATTCTCCTCTGACCTTTAGCATCAACAAGGCATTTTCGCCCACAGGACTGCCGCATACTGGATGTTTTTCCCTTTTCACACCATTCTTTGTAAACCCTAGAAATGGTTGTGCGTGAAAATCCCAGTAACTGAGCAGATTATGAAATACTCAGACCGGCCCATCTGGCACCAACAACCATGACATGCTCAAAATTGCTTAAATCACCTTTCTTTCCCATTCTGACATTCAGTTTGGAGTTCAGGAGATTGTCTTGACCAGGACCACACCCCTAAATGCATTGAAGCAACTTCCATGTGATTGGTTGATTAGATAATTGCATTCATGAGAAATTGAACAGGTGTTCCTAATAATCCTTTAGGTGAGTGTGTGTATATATATATATATATATATATATATGTGTGTGTATATATATATATATATATATATATATATATATATATATATATATATGTATATATATATATATATATATATATATATATATATATATATATATATATATATATTTGCATATATATATTCTTTTATTAAGCAAGGATGCATCAAAAGTTACTGTAAAGACCTTTACGTTGTTTCAAAAATTTTCTTTTCATCAAAGAAGCCTAAAAAATTGATCACAGATTCCACACAATATATTAGCTATTGGTAGAACATTGATGATAATGAGAAATGTTTCTTGAGCATCAAATCAGCATTTTAGAATAATTTCTCATGTGATACTGAAGACCAACCCCAAACTTTTGAATGGTAGTTTAAGTCGAAGTAAGGGAGCAGGATTAATGACCTTTTTGTAACACTTTATTATACGTATAAAGTGCATACAAATAATTAGCAAATTGTTAGTTTTTAGTTAATTCATAGTTCACCCAAAAATGAAAATTAGCCCATGATTTACTCACCCTGAAGTCATCCTAGATGTATATGACATTCTTCTTTCAGACAAATACAATCAGTTATATTAAAAAAGAGTCCTGGCTAATCCAAGCATTATAATGGCAGTGAATTGTTGTTTCGTTTATGAAGTCCATAGAACTGCATCTATCCATCATATAACTGCTCCACATGGCTCCGGGGGGTTAATAAAGGCCCTCTGAAGCGAAGTGGCGCATTTGTGTAAGAAAAATATCCATATTTAAAACTTTATAAACTAAATTAACTAACTTACGCTGTACGCAATTTGACTTACGGCAAAAGAATTAACCCCTGACGCAATGTATAAAAGCATTGCAAGCTTTGACACCTCTCGCAGATAGGGCTGGGCAACAAACTCAAGCCCTTCTTATATCGAAATCCTCCGCCATTTCTCTTTAAAAATTCTCGTTTTAGACTCTAATTCATGACCTTTGTTTTGTTTTGCCCTCTGCGCTTCTTGTGTTCATCAATACGCATGTGTCAAGGGTTACTCTTCAATCTGCCGGAAGTTAGTTATTTTAGTCTATAAAAGTTTAAAAATGGATATTTTTTTACACAAATACACCACTTCGCTTCAGAAGGCCTTTATTAACCCCCCGGAGCCTTGTGGAGCAGTTATGTGATGGATAGATGCACTTTTATAATAAACGAGGACGGCCCGCATCGCAACTGAATCCCAAACTACACCAAGGAAAGTGGTTCTCTGAAGTGGAGAAAGCACACTTTTCTTGGCATTGAGTCTCAACCCTAATTTCTGCATGTGTGCAAGGACTACATCTCGATGCCAAACCGCCAACTGTTCTGACTCCGCTAGAATCAGCCAGTCGTCTATGTAGTTTAAAATGCATATGCCCTGCAGCCTGAGTGAACATTTGGTGAACATGCGGGGTGACAGAGCTAGACCGAATGGAAGCACCCGATATTGGTATTCTTTGCCCCCGAAAGAAAACCTCAGGAACTTCCTGTGCTGAGGATGGAGACATGGATGCATGCATCCTTTAGATCTATCGTGACAAACCAATCCTCGGATCTGATTTATGTCACAATCTGTTTTAGTAATATTCTGAACTTGACTGTACAAATCAGCTGATGAAGGTCTAGAATGGGGCGCAACCCCCCCATCCTTTTTCAGAACAATGAAGTAATGGCTGTAAAAACCTGATTCTCTGTCGGGTGAATAAACCTGCTCTATAACTTTCTTCACTTCGCTAATAGAGTGCTGGATCCCCCGGGTGAAGGAAGAGAAAGGGCGGGGCCCGTCTTAATCCCCTCCGAGAGATCCAACTGCGATCCCCAAGATTGCCGTCTCTGTGCTGCCTCAGCAGCAGCGGGGCCGGAACCCTGAGGATCGCGAGCTTGGCCACTTTCCTCAAAAAGTGACAGGCGGGAGTGGAGCGGGTATGTTAAATAGCGCGGGCAGGGTGAAGCACACAACCTAAATATCTCTTTTGCCATCGTGTTTTTTAGACTGATAAGGAAAGACAACAATAAATATAACAGACGGTTTCAACATAGAGCGCTTGCTGAGGCACAGAAGCTAACGCCGGTCAGACTGGATGTGCTTTTATCGTTTCCTGGTCGTGACGTCACCTGCCCGTGATGTTCACTCTCACCATTGAACTAGTTGACATACGTGCTTCAGACACAATCACGCAGGGGCATTCCCAATGCGTCATCGACGCAGTGCGAGTTCCCTCAAAAGGGAACCGTGATAATACATGATTTGATTTTAAAACTGAAATGGGCATAGCGGAACACCTGACCCAACATGATGACAGGCGAGATTGCTCCCCTCTTGTTCTCATTCAAAAGTCAACCCATTCTCACTCATGAGGGGTCTGATACTGCAGCATGTCCAAGAGAAATGTTGTCATTATACTGAATAGGCCCTTATCACAGAGGAATTGAATACCGGAAGTGCGCGTCGAAGTAGTGTGGCGATTCTTCCGGTTATGCATGTTTTCAATGTGCTGTTTACACCTAGCTGAACAAACGTCACTTAAAATAAGCAACATTTTGATTTCAAAATCCAGAGACAGGAGAAGAGATAAACTGATAATTACTGTGTACAGGATTTTCCAAACTCAAAGGAATTTGTAGTTTTTAATCCAACATAAGCCGAGGCTCGTAAACATATGTGATTATTTCACCTCACGGTGTCAGTGCTCATCTAAATTGTGACCGTGATGCTAAAGTGTGTGTGTGAGACCTGATGAATTTGTCTTAATTTGTATTAAATATTTTAGTCATTATTCTGTCATTTTTCACTGACAATCATTTCACTGTATATGTAATTCACACATTTATGCCAGTCGCACTGTTAATGCATTACTGTTTAAGATTAATTAAATGTTTAGCATCGTTAAATTTCTTTAAGACAGTTACCGCGCATTCATTCATCGATTTTAATATTGCTCTCACGAAAATTAACCATGGTTTTACTACAAATAATAATAATAATAATAAAAACATGGTTAACCATGATATTTGTAGTAAAACTAATACAAATGGTATTCAATCCACTAAAAAAACATGGTTACTACATTTTTACTATAATAAAACAGTGGTTAATTTTCATAATGTAATGTAAATTCAACAGGTATAAAATATGATCAGTAAGAGAAACACTGTTAATGAGGAGACAGGCACTGGACTGCGGCAGGTTAGAAATATATTTATTATTCAGAGTGCACATTTGTAAGGGAACATTTCAGCAGGTTAAAGATATGAGATGTAAACATCCTCAGATTGGAAATGCATAGGCCTACTACACATAAACATACTCATTAGTATTATTTCAAAAGAAGGACCTTCATCCCGCCATATCAGTCTCACCCATGCTTTCAGACATGAGTTTTGATTGCGTTGCGATGGGACCGGAAGTAGCGGTACACTACTTCACTTACCGGAAACAGGAAGTGTGATAAAGGTCTATTAATATTCTTAAAAGTGCTTAAGGTGAAACACACTTAATGTGGCTTAATATATAAGACTGGGATATTGGAGGACCAAATTCAGTACACATTTAATTACTGTAATAAACATAAGCAGATGAGCCCACAATATGAATGCAATTAATTAGCCTACATGTTAAGCCTTTTCCTAAAATAAAATGCTGTTAAAACCCTTAATGCATCAAGACAGTGATATTAAAAGACCAATCTGTATACACATTATTGTGTTTACACACTTACACTTTCAGCGTTTTCCACATAGAAAACTGTTATAAAGGGAACACTTAACGTGGTTCAATTCAAGATATTAAAAGACCAAGATCACAGCTACACCACTGATCTATATAGAGATCAGTGGGCTACACACATTAATAAAGACAGAGATGAGCACAGAATCTGAATGCAGCGAGCAAGTTTCACATTTACATTTAATAATTTAGCAGACACATTTATCCAAAGCGACTTACATGAGAACAATAGAAGCAATCAAACTAACAAGAGGGGCATGCATGTGAATTTTATCTTCATGAAAAGATATTTTGAGATATAATTTTGTCTTCATGATAGGCCTATATGTTGGGGTATTTTCAATTTGAACAGCCGGCTACATCTAGCATATAGTCTATAAAGCGACTCCTAAACGTTACAATTTCTCGATATAAAACAACAGCTAGACAAAAAAAGTCACAGTAATAACAGAATAAAAGGCCATTTTGGCCTTTATTCATATAAAACAGAGTGAAAAGCAAAGGTATGGGATCGAGACCACAAGCTTGATAATGCATTGGAGCTAAAGAGGCTAAGGTTTTTAGAAATGGTCATGTTTGGTTTGATTTTTCAAATTTTGATGGGAGTCATTCTATTGATGCCAGAAGAAAAGGCAGCTGGCGCTTATTATAGCGTCTGTTTATTGACGCAAAAACAGTAAACTAAATTTATCATATTTACATATTAAAAAATATATTATTTTGAATAAAATAGTAATATTGTATAAGGAAAATTAGCTTGTATCTGCTAATTCTATTAATCAGTGTTAAAATAAAAAGAAGATACCGCATCTACCATATTTCATTTCTGGTTTAAAAAAGAAAAAGGAATGGATGCAAAAGTACACGGACCCTAATGTGTTTCTGTCTCTTTCTTTGTTTTTCTTTTTTTCTGTTGCTGATATTAGAGTTTTATTCACTGTAGTAAACAAACTCTCTTGTACTGTATGTTTGCCAGCTCAGGTGTGTCATGTTTGAATTACTTCTATATCCTGTTAGTCTACGGGGTGCTGTATCCCAGCACATACACAAGTAAAAGTATATTTGTGCAGCTAGATCATATAAAGAGATGCAGTATCAATTATTATGTTTGCAAAGATGAGGTAAGATCACCATGATATAAGCAAATAACTATAAAACACTTAGCTTGCAGATCTATAAATAGATAACTTTGGAATTATTTGTCCATTACATAAATCATTTGTTTCCTGTCACGAAACATTAAAGTGTTGGTGTTAAAAAGCTTTCACAGTCAACAGACAAAGGACAGCATGATGCACCAGTTGAAGCTGCTTAGTTTTTTCCTCTCATTCTCTGGGCAAGGTTGCAAGGACTTCCCTCAGTTTGCTCTTAGCTGAAAGATAAGAAAGAAAATTAGGTTTAAGCTCTACATATATGACAAATTCTTAGTCAGATCTGTCCCAATGCACATGAAGTTCTGTTTTCTTCCATTTCCAGTGGAAATGGACAGTCTTAATATTACTGGAGATGCTTGAGAAGGATTATGCACATAGCAGAAATATCTCAAAATAAAAATGGAATGAAATCAAAATATAGTGAACATAAATGCTCTCTTATTATTTGGTATTTTTGTCTCTGAAGAAACATTTGTCCAGGGCTATATCTGGCTTGTTTTTTCCTCTCCCAGAATAAGTTGGGGCATTTTTATTGGGTTTGAACCAAGAACAAGTATGTATGAACCAAGTGCTAAAATGTTCTTATCAAGGCAGCTCTGCTCAGTGTCCATCATTTTATGCAAAGGAAAAGGAAAGGTGAGCGGTAGGTCAGTGGACTTCTCGCCATGAGTGACATACTAAGCTACACAATCCACATTTCCCTGTAGCTACAAATTGCCCAGATTTAGTACAGCCCTTCTTCCTTAGCCCGAAGTAAACTGAGACAGAAATGCTGTGTACTCACTAGCTTTTTCCCCTTTAATACTAATTCTGTTTAACACACCATGTTCGTTCGTTGGCCAGAGGAGAACTGCCCCCGACTGAGCCTGGTTTCTCCATTCTGTCACCTGATGGAGTTTGAGTTCCTTGCCACTGTAGCCTCTGGCTTGCTTAGTCGGGGACACTTAACATTCAGCAATATTATTGATCTGACTGCATTGACACCATTATATGAGATTTGAACTGAGCTGGATGATAACGTCACTGTTTTCTCTGGAGCTGCTATATTGATAAATTAACTAAATTAATAACTAATGATTTTTACAACGGAAATGAATCAACACTGAGCTGTACAATGACACTATTTCCTTCTAGAGCTGCTGTACAGCCAAAACAAACTTTGTTGCGTTATTTTCCTGTTATCACTGTAAAGCTGCTTTGAAACAATCTGTATTGTATAAAGCGCTATATAGGTGACTTGACTTGACTTACATGCACTAATTTTACCATACTGACCAAAGTGGGAGGTCATGCAGTGCATTAAATGGAGGTAATATACTGTCAAATAGCGAGACGGGGGCAATGATCCAAGCAGAATCAAACCGCTGACTCTGTATCCGAGTTGACGGCTTGAAATGCAATTGGTTCATGAATGAGAAAGCACTAAAAGTCCATCAGCTGATTGCACAGAAGACTGGTATGTAATACATCAGACCAGAAAGTATAAGAAGTTTTCCCAACAAGGGCAGAAGAAAGGAACAACATTAAGTCTATGCTGAAAGGAGGGCATTAGTCAAGTCAAGTCAAGTTACCTTTATTTATATAGCGCTTTTAACAAGTCCAATTGTTTCAAAGCAGCTTCACATTGTTAACAGGAAAATAATGCAACAGAATTTGTACAGCCGTTCTGGTGAAACAGTGATGTTATCCGGCTAATTTCAAGTATCATATAGTGTCAATGCGGGCAGATCGGTAATATAGATGAAATTTAGGTGTCCCCAACTGAGCAAGCCAAAAGCCAGAGGCAACGGTGGCAAGGAACCAAAACTCCTTCAGGGTCAGAATGGAGAAAAAAACCTTGGGAGAAACCAGGCTCAGTCGGGGTGCCAGTTCTCCTCTGGCCGACGAACAGTGTATGATTATAATTCTGGCAACACTGCAGGTCTTAATTCATATTAGGAAAATAGATGCTCGTAAGATTATTTGAAAGATTGGAGTCGTCACGCCAAAGACGGGTTTAATGAGGATGTCGTGTTGATGCGGCATTTACGGGGGGAGTTTATTTGACACGCTCTCTGCAGACATTTCAGGGATGCGTTGGTCATGTCCAGGCGCAGGTCCACCATCTGATCTGGATAGGGCCCGGATCCGGCTGACTGCAGTAAACCTCGGGATAAACAGAGAGACTAACATTAGCGTAGATGCCATTCTTCTTATGATGTAACGAGTACATCAGGTGTTATGTGAAGTGTTCCTGGTTCCGGCTGACCTAGTTAATGCAGCCTAACAGTCATTTACTGATTTGAATAATAGAAATTGATAATGTTTTATGTGTAAGCCATAGTAAAGAGATGCTAAAGAGAAGTCTAGATTTAAACTGACAGAGTGTGTCCGCTTCCCAAACAATGCTAGGAAGACTGTTCCAGAGTTTAGGCGCTAAATAGGAAAAGGATCGACCGCCTGCAGTTGATTTTGATATTCTAGGTATTATCAACTGGCCAGAGTTTTGAGACCGCAATAGACATGATGGAGTATAATGCGTTAAGAGTTCGCTCAAGTACTGGGGAGCTAAACCATTTAGTGCTTTGTAAGTAATAAGCAAGATTTTAAAATTTATATAATGTTTAATAGGGAGCCAGTGCAGTGATTAGGTAGTAGATACCTAGTAATAGAACCTTTTATGGACTTTTCCTAAATATATTTTTTGTTATGGACAACCAGCATGGTTAAAATATTTGTATAATTACATTTTAATCATGAAAAGTAACCACAAACCACATAATGTGTTGAATGCATATTAAACAACCACAGCTATCCTCTTTTTTGCAAACAATAATACACATTCTTTTCTGATGTCTCTACACTGCTGTGAAGTTATACAATCAAAGTTATACCCATACTTTTACACACTTACTGTATCATATTTGCACTGTATCAAATTCCTTGGACTTCTAAATTAAAATGATCATGGGAATTATTTTTATACATGCAGTTGTTATACATGTAGTTATACATGTAGTAATACATGCGTTCTGTCGTCTGATTGATACTTTATACTTTTTAACAAGTAAAAGGTCTTTTAGTAGAACTGTAAAAATGTCCAAGTTGTGTTACACATGTCTTTTTGCTGTGAAATCTTTATTTTATAAAGTAAACATGCAAATTACTTTGATATTAGTAATATTTAAAGATGAATAATTATTGGACTGGAAGCAACGTCTCGGTTTCGTATGTAACCCTCGTTCCCTGAAGGAGGGAACGGAGACGTACGTTGGAACTGACCGATGAATTGGGGATCCTACCAACACGCCACAGATGCTGACCCTTCCAGCGCCCGGTTTGAGCTCGCTGGGGAGCCCCTATGTTGGGGCGAAAGTCAGGGCTCCAAACCAGGAAGGTCCGTCACAGCTGTTTTCCTGCAAGACCCACTCAGAGTGACTATTGGAAAGCGTGCCCATCTCGGAAGATGGAACGCTGCGGAGCCACGTCCTTCAAAAGAAGGAGAGGTGGCAGAATACACATAGGGACTAGCCTATCAGGGTAGTGCTACTTATGGCGGTCTCTGGGGTGGATCCAACCTGATCCCAGAGACGACAGAGCGGGTTCTGTCAAGGGAAAGACACGGGGCTAGCCGAGTAGGAGAATACACATATGGGGTTGCCGTTAGGGAACCACTACATATGGACACCCAGCCTACACACACGTTCCACAAGCATACAGGTGTAGGCCTGGTGTCAGACGGCCACCACGTCTGACACCAAAGGGGTGACGGAGAAGCTTGACAGAGTTTGCCATTGCTGGGGAACACAACTGGAGAAGAATAGACGCACGTATCCGGCCCAGGGGGCGTGAGTGGCGTTGCAAGCCGACACAAGAACAGGTACTTCGCGCTTACCGGCCACTAGGGGCGAGTACGTGGGAAGAAACCGGCTCTACATGGAGGCTATAAAATCTAGCGAACGTGTTGTTGAAGGTGTCGCCCAGCCCGCAGCTCTACAAATGTCTGCCAGCGAGGCGCCTTGAGCCAGCTCCCAGGATGAAGCGACACTTCTAGTTGAGTGCGCTCGCACCCCGAATGGGCAAGGCACGTCTTGCGACTGGTACACTAAGACGATAGCATCCACTATCCAGTGGGCTAACCTCTGCTTGGAAACCGACCTTTCCCTTCTGTTGGCCTCCGTAACAGACGAAGAGCTGCTCTGAGGTCCTGAAGCTTTGAGTCTGGTCAATATAAGTGCACAGGGCGCGGACGGGACACAACAAAGCTAGGGCTGGGTCTGCCTCCTCCGAGGGCAGCGCGTGCAGGTTCACCACCTGGTCCCGGAACGGAGTGATGGGAACCTTGGGCACGTATCCGGGCCGGGGTCTCAGGACAATGTGAGTTACCCGGGCCGGATTCTAGGCACGATTCGTTGACCGAAAGTGCATGCAGGTCCCCTACCCTCTTGATGGAGGCCAATGGCCCAGTAGGGCGCAACTAGCAAGACCTGCTCCTTGTCCTCCCTGATCTTGCACAGTGTCTGTGCTAGAAGGCTCACTGGGGGAAACGCATACTTTCGTAGGTCCCGGGGCCAGTGCATCCGTGCCGAGGGTGCCCCTGGTAAGACTGGCAATGGGTCGAGTCCGGAGAGGCAAACAGGTCTACCTACGCGGCTCCGAAAAGGTCCCATATCAGCTGGACGCTCCGGGGGTGAAGTCGCCACTCTCCCGGAAGTGCTGACTGACGAGAGAGCTCGTCGGCTGTCTGGTTCAGCGCGACATGGATGTGGATGGCTCGAAGCGACCTCAGATGCTTCTGACTCCACAGGAGGAGATGGTGGGCGAGTTGCAGCGGGACGGGTGCATAAACCACCCTGATGGTTGATGTACGCAATGGCCACAGTGCTGTCCGTACGGACCAGAACATGCTTGCAACTGCTAGCAACTCCAGGCAATTGATATGCCAATGCAATTGGGGCCCCATCCACAGACCTGAAATCGCATGCCCATTGTACGTGGCCCCCCAGCCGGTGGATGAGGCATCCGTGAAGACAACAGCATGCTTGGACACTTGTTCTAAGGGCACTCCCGCCCGTAGAAACAAAGGGTCCAACCACGGGCTGAAAGTTTGGCGGCAGTACGGAGTAACTGAGACCCGGCACTTGCCGCTCTGCCACGCCCATCTCTGGACTCATGAAGCCAGCATTGAAGTGGTGTCATATGAAGCAATCCGAGCAGCGTTACCGCGGCTGCAGATGCCATATGCCCCAGGAGCCTCTGAAATGATTTCAGTGGGACCGCCGTCCTGCTCTTGAACGTATTCAAGCAGTTCAACACTGACCGGACTCGCTCCTCCATGAGGCGCTCGGTCTGACCAACAAGTCCAGCTCCATGCCGAGATAAGAGATCCTCTGTGTGGGACAGAGTTTGCTCTTCTCTCGGTTGACCCAAAGTCCCAACAGGCTGAGGTGACGGAGCACCTGGTCCCTGTGTTCGCACAACTGCGTACCCGGGGTGGGGCAGCGAGGTGGAACACTCAGACCCGACCCGGACGCCACGGAGGCGACCCGGAGTGTTGCCTGAGTGTTCCAGGGTGGGGCGGAGTGAGGGGGAGAAGGCCCGGAGGCATTCTCGAGCCACCCACTGCCGCCTCCTGGTGATAAGAGGGGAGGAGAGGAGTGACAAGGCCCGGGGGCGTTGTACACTGCCGACCTGACCCTCTTGGGGGAGAGAGGAGGAAAGCATGCTTGTGATGTGATAGAGGAGTGGGGAGATGTACCCGATGGAGATGTACCCGACGGGGAAGCCCCACTGTAACCCTCAGGTCACCAAGGCTTATTAGCCGAAGTACTAACTAGATCGGGGAATAGGCAAAGGGACTCAACCCCGTTTGAGGTTTCATAGTCTCAACCGCGCATCTAGAGCGCCGAGTGACGCGCTGGGTTGCCGTGACAACCCGCGCTGTCAGCCGGCCACTCGGCGGCACATGGCACACAGACGGCTCAACGGCACACAGACGAACTGCGCACCTACGTGATCACACTCTCCTGAGAGAGTATGAATCACCCACGGATGCAATCTCACGTTTATGTGCGAGAGAGATCGTGGCCATCAAATGAAGACAGGAAACAATCGCATCCAGGCACACACGGTTTGTATGACATCTTGAAAAAAAAGCAGGGTCAAACCGTGTTGCTCTTTTAGAAGGAAATGCTCTTTTAGAAGTGCTGAAGCACTCAGGGAGATGGCCACGGCTCACAGCAGTCCGATTGCAAGCCTGCGTGTGAGCACTCAGAGAACGGAAACGCCCAGCCAACCAACACAGAAACAAGTGTAGTGTATGTTGCAGTGGCCACTCGCTGACTCGCGCTGTCACACCAGCACCCCGGTAAGAGAGGAATCCTCCTCGAGACTCGTCTAAACACTTCGCAGAAACAGCTGATACAACAAACCGTTCGGCTCCGAAGTTAAAAGCGAGGATGCGGTATTCCACTTCCGTATTTATACCCGCGTTGTGGGGCGGTGCGTGGACCGCATGCCAAAGTTATTGGCTCGTTTCTATACACTCAAAGCAGATTGGTCTCTGAAGATGATCCCCAATTCGTCGGTCAGTTCCGACGTACGTCGAACGTGACCGACTGAAAGGGAACTAAGGTTTACTTGATTATTTATATATTATAATGTTCCCAGCCAAGCAAGCCAAACTCTATTGGTGACAGAAATGGAGGGGGGAAAAAACCTTGGGAGAAACCAGATTCAGTCATGGCTGGAGGCTGGTTCTGCTCTGTATGGTGGTGTAGTGTGGTTTTATTAGAGGCAATGTCACACATCACATCAGACTTTTGAGGAACATTTATTTGTACATCTTTCAATCATTAATGTATTGCATTGCATTATATGTTTCGCCCTCATAATAAAAACTACAGAGCTTTGATCATAAAACTAAACATTTAAATATCACCTTACATGCTGAATTATTTGGCGATATAGAGTGACAACTGATATTTTAATGCACATTATGTAAATAGTCTGCTATACTATTACAAAGATGTCATTGATTTACAAGCGATCAGAATTTCATCAGAATTTTTGTCTATATAAATAACAACTACACCAAATTGCATATTTTTGCTTAGTTTGGACCTGTGAATAAAATTGAAGTGGGTTTTTTTCCGTCCTTGAGAATGAGCTCCAATTTCTCCTATATCATATGAGCCATAACAGCGTGATGTTTTTAGATGTTGTCAAAAGGTTCAATAAAAATAAATAAATAAAAAATATATATATATATATATAATGGACAAATTATTTCATATGTCAGGCTTTGCAGAGTTAAATTTCACACATGGAAAAGGACCAGATCCATTTACTGTACATATTGTGGCTCTAGGCCTAACTACATATCATTGCAAACACCTCCACATGATGTAATTTCCTGCTTTGACAAAGCAATGAGATTTTTAAAGTCTGCATTTAAGTAATCTGTGGCACACTTTCACAGATTTCAAAGAATGACACTTTTACTTTAACACATTGTTTGAGACATTTAAATGTGTCTTTCTATTCATCATGCAATTCTTTATAACCACACTTTCATTCAAGTCCTTTGGACACAAAAATCTGACTACTTAGATTTTTGTGTCACCCTGACTGGCATAATGATATGAGGATCATAAAAGACTTTTGCTTCACACGGCTCTCACCGTTCAGAATGGCCAAAGTGTGTCACTGTTCTGACGCACATGGAAAGTCATTGATTCCATTTTCCCCTGCATGCAGGATGTGGAGTGAAATGTCAGCATTACTCCCTGGCTACATCTACATGTTTACAAGCATCTACAATATTATTAGCTAGACAACAGAAAGATGTGGCAGAGACTTTTTAAACAGTTTCTACAAACCCGATTCCAAAAAAATTGGGACACTGTACAAATTGTGAATAAAAACAGAATGCAATGATGTGGAAGTTTCAAATTTTTGTTTTCTGGAAGTTTTCCTGAGCCCATGTTGTGATTTCCATTATAGTAGCATTCCTGTATGTGATGCAGTGCCGTCTAAGGGCCCAAAGCTCAAGTCAAGTCAAGTCACCTTTATTTATATAGCGCTTTTAACAAGTCCAATTGTTTCAAAGCAGCTTCACATTGTTAACAGGAAAATAATGCAACAGAATTTGTACAGCCGTTCTGGTGAAACGGTGATGTTATCCAGCTAATTTCAAGTATCATATAGTGTCAATGCGGGCAGATCGGTAATGTAGATGAAATTTAGGTGTCCCCAACTGAGCAAGCCAAAAGCCAGAGGCAACGGTGGCAAGGAACCAAAACTCCTTCAGGGTCAGAATGGAGAAAAAAACCTTGGGAGAAGATGGGTTTAATGAGGATGTCGTGTCGATGCGGCATTTACGGGGGGAGTTTATTTGACGCGCTCTCTGCAAACATTTCAGGGATCCGTTGGTCATGTCCAGGCACAGGTCCACCATCTGATCTGGATACAGCCCGGATCCGGCTGACTGCAGTAAACCTCGGGATAAACAGAGAGACTAACATTAGCGTAGATGCCATTCTTCTTATGATGTAACGAGTACATCAGGTGTAACGCGTAACCGCGGCAACGCGACTCCGCCAAGTGGTGCGTTAGAGGAAATTACTCAGAGCAGCAACAACCACGTGATCTCTGTCTCAGAGGATGAAGTTCGGAGAGCACTCAAGCGTGTGGACGTCAGGAAAGCTGCCGGGCCGGATGGTATTTCAGGTCGTGTTCTACGGTCCTGTGCTGATCAGCTCGCCGGGTTGTTTACATCTATCTTTAATGAGTCCCTCGCTACATCTGTGGTCCCCACCTCCTTCAAAAAATCCACCATCATCCCTGTCCCTAAGAACAGTAAACCCTCTTGCCTAAATGACTATCGTCCAGTGGCTCTCACGTCTATAGTCATGAAGGTCTTTGAGAGACTCATTAAAAACACCATTTGCGCCTACATTCCTGACACTTTGGACCCTCTTCAGTTTGCCTATCGTCCCAATAGATCGACTGAAGATGCCATCTCTCATGTCCTCCACTCCTCCTCACTCACATCGACAGCAAAAGTGGGAACGACGTAAGGCTGCTATTTATTGACTATAGCTCAGCCTTTAACACCATAGTTCCCACCAAGCTAACCTCCAAATTCCTGGATCTCGGCCTGAATCCTTCTCTCTGCCACTGGATTGAGGACTTCCTCGCTGGCAGGCCTCAGGTGGTGAGAATAGGCCAGTTCACCTCCACCTCCATCACCCTGAGTGTGGGAGCTCTACAGGGCTGTGTCCTGAGTCCCCTGCTCTACTCTCTCTACACACATGACTGTTTGTCCACACACAGCTCCACCTCTATCATCAAATTTGCTGATGATACTGTTGTCCTGGGCCTCATCTCCAACAACAATGAGACGGCATACTTGGACGAGGTGGAGCATCTAACATCATGGTGCCAGGACAACTGTCTCTCTCTGAATGTTGGCAAGACCAAAGAAATGATTGTGGACTTCAGGAAGAGACAGCAACGGACATACTCCCCCCTCATGATCAGCGGGTCACCAGTAGAGAGAGTGAGCAGCTTCAAGTACCTGGGTGTAAACATCTCCGAGGACCTGACCTGGACTGCTCACATTCAGACACAGGTGAAAAAAGACAGGCAAAGACTGTACCACCTGCGCCAGCTGAGGAAATTCAGGGTTTCACCAGCTATCCTGAAAACTTTCTATTTAGGGGCGATAGAAAGCGTATTAACTCAGTGCATCACAGCGTGGTATGGGAACAGCACCAGTCATGACCGCAAAGCCCTGCAGAGAGTTGTGCGCTTATCCGAGCGTATCTCAGGGTCAGCTCTCCCGTCTCTGCAGGGTACACCAAACGCTGCAAAGGTAGAGCTACTAAGATCATCAAGGACTCTAATCACCCTGCAAACCCTCATTTCACGCTGCTGCCATCTGGTAAGAGCTTCCGAAGCCTGATGGCCAAAACTGAGAGACTCAGGAGGAGCTTCTTCCCCCAGGCCATCAGACTCCTGAACTCAGTCACTTAACACCACGTGACTTCACTTCAGGATAAATATACTGTCATTGCACTGCACTTTCTGTTCTCGTTGTTACTGTGTAACAACCTGTTATAAACCTGTTTGCACATTATACTCTTTATACATTTGTTAACCACTTATTTATAAGTCTACAGTTTACTCACTGCACAGTCTACTTCAATTATTTTATTCCACTTTATTATTTTTTTCTCTTGACTTGATTATTTATAATTCTACAGATATAAAAAAAAAGTAAAAAAAATATATATTTTATATATTTTTTATATAAAAAAGTACTATATATCTATATATATATATATAGATAGTTAGATAGATAGTACTTTTTTATCCTATTTCTATATAATTTCCTTCCTTTTATATAATTTGTTTTTAACTGTGAATTTGCACTGTCCATGGAGCGGACCTGTTTACATTTCACTGCCGGTTGTATATTCTGTATATAACTGTGTATGTGACAAATAAAACTCTTGAATCTTGAATCTTGAATTTCAACGGTATCAACATTTATTCCATGTGACAATATTAGGTCTAGGGTATGATTAAGGCGATGAGTGGGTCCTGACACGTGTTGCCTTATATAGAGTTTAGAATGTCTCTAAATGCTAATCCCAATGCGTCTTTTTTATTATCTACATGGATATTAAAATCACCAACAATTAGTACTTTATCTGCAGCCAGTACTAACTCTGATAGAAAGTCTTGTGCCCTGGTGGCCTGTATACAGTAGCCAGCACAAATGTCAAACGGGATTTATCAATTACACTACATAATGCTACGTAAAGCACTAAAACTAAAAAAGAATTATATTTGAAACTAGACTTCTGAGTAATACTGAAGATATTATTATAAATTACAGCAACCCCTCCCCCTTTACCTTTCAGACGCGGCTCGTGTTTATAACAATAATCTTGTGGGGTGGACTCATTTAAAGTAATGTAGTTGTCAGGTTTTAGCCAGGTTTCTGTCAATCACAGCACATCTAGATTATTATCTGTATCTCTCATGAAATCCAAAATGAGCAATATTTGGCGTGACATTTCAAAATGTCTCACTTTCATCTTTTGATATGTTATCTATATTCTATTGTGAATAAAATATAAGTTTATGAGATTTGTAAATTATTGCATTCTTTTTTTTTATTCACAATTTGTACAGTGTCCCAACTTTTTTGGAATCAGGTTTGTACTAATGCTTGGAAAACATTAGTCCAGCCCTGAGGCTGAAGGTTTTTTATTAGGAATTTAAAATGAGTTCCTAAGGATTCTTTACCCATCTTACATCATCATCTCACTGCTGATATCTAATGCCATGACAGCTGACAGCCCAAGACGTTTCTCAATTACTCCAGGATCATTTCATGATGCACTCCATCAAAGATGTCCAGCCTTTTTTTCCAAGTAAAATGTTATTTGGTAATGCTGCTTCATGCTAAGAGGAAACATTCTTTCGCATAACAATTGCTGTTAATGGTTGTATTATTGCAGTCTGTTGATTTTGGCTATCATTGGCTTCTCTTTTTGGACTTACCCCATGGTTTTATGTATAAGAAAACAACATAATTCTTAGATGATTATATTAGCTTCCCTCACATTGCAGCTCAGCCAACAGTGAGCTCTTTCTTTGAGTCATGTTAATGCAATAAACCAACTAAAATTAGAGTGAATTCATCACTGGCACTATAGAAACCACCATTCATTGTGATGTTGAATATATTTGTCTCTGAATAAACTGCTTTTATTTACTCCATGTACCAATAACAGCCTCTGCTTAGTGGCAGTAGGACAATACAGACCTTGTCTTTTGGTTTTCAAGATTAAGGATGGACAGATGACTCAGACATGTATATCTCCCATAGTCTGATCTTCTACACAAAGCTGAAGTACTGCTTTTCAGTAAAGACTCTCTCTTTCTATTATTTTTTTCTTAAACCTTCATTGTTGTCTCTTTCAGTGCACAATTAGTCTGTTTTGCGAATGCATTAGCTTGATGTTTACATTCTCAGTCCCACACCATCTCTGTCAAATTTGCTTTCTCTGTCTCTCTTTTTGTTTTTCTTCTTTCCCTCTCTCTTTCCAAAAGCTAAAAATAGAAAGTTTTCATAGTCATTCAAGCATGAGGGCAGCATTTGGAGTCAGGAAGCGCTTGTCTTGCACAAGAATTAAGGTTCTTTTGTGTGGTCATTAATCAATTGCTGGCATAATCCTGCTTTTTTGTTCTGTTTAACTGCTTGAGTGAATTTAGTTCCCAAATTGCAGCTCATACTATCCGTTCTTGACTGAAACATATCTATTGTGTGCCTTCTTGGCATGTTCCCTGACATGGGGGAGGTCAGTGAGGATGGAATAGTTGAATTCAGTAAAGGGTGATTCATGCTGTGTAGTTAGATGAGATTGTGTGAAATGGCACTGCCCAAGCATTAGTCAGACTAATGGGAAAGAGAATCTCTAATCTCATCCTTTGCTTGTTATGCAGCAAACATAAATAAGGTTGCCTTGCCTAAGGTTGAACTGCTTAGAACCAAATTAAAAAGGCTTTCATTAGCAATAAATGAATTTTGTACACTATATGTGTTGAGTCATAGGCTACGTCTAAAATATTTTTACTCTATGAGAAGCAATTCTTGTGATGTGGTGACCTGGTAAGAAGCAATAAAAAGAAGCAATTCTTAAACGTTTTGAAGCAATTCTGAGAAGTTATGATGTTGCTGAAGATGAAAATGGTAATGTATAATGCAGGAGTGTGTGTCCTGGTTCTGTCTTTGATGGATATGCGAGTGTGAGAGTGGTAGATTATAGATTTATAGCATCGCAGCACAGCCTATCCCAGTGGAGTGTTTCATTCACTTTCAGCTCTCAGATAGGGAAGGGAAACTTAAATACAATAATCTGAATCTGAATAACTATCCAGTCACTCAGAACAATCCTCTCAGAGTTATATTAGAGAGGGAGCTGCTTTCTTTAAAATCAGTCTTTGCCTCCTTAAACTGGACCATCGTATTTCTCATGCAATGCTTCACCTTACCACAGCACTAAACAGTTTCATAGATGTTGTTGGGTGGTGGCTGAACTAGTAAAAAAGAGCCCATTTAAAGTCTGATATTCTGGTCCTTAAACAAAGGGACCAGAATATCAGTTATATTGAATATTATATAATTCAACTATTATTTAATTTTTTTTTTTTTTTTTTTTTTTTCTGTTTTATTGTAAACCAGAAGAAAAATAATTTGTCTGATGTAAAACCTCTATTCTCTATTTGGACATTTCCTGCCACATGAGCAAAAACATCCATTGTGCCAGACCTGAAAAGGTTAAGTCATGCAATTGGAACTTAAAACTTTATAGTGCTATAGTATTTTTATTTGATTCGACTTAAAGCGCCCCTATTATCCAATTTTAAAGGTTCCTGATTTTGTTTTGGAGGTCTCCTACAATAGATTTACATGCATCCAAGGTCAAAAAACGTCTCGGTTACGACTGTAACTTTAGTTCCCTGAATAGGGAACGAGACACTGCGTCACCGCTTTGGGAATGCCTCTGCGTGATTGCGGCGTGAAGCACGTATGTCATCAGTCCAATAGAGAGACGGAACATCATAGGCGGGTGATGTCATAGACCCGGAAACTATAAAGCACACCGGCAAACACACGCCGTTAGCTTCTGGAAAGCGCTTGCGGGCATGCGAGGAGTATGGCAGGGTGACGCAGCGTCTCGTTCCATATTCAGGGAACTAAGGTTACAGTCGGAATCGAGACGTTCCCTTTCAAGGGAACTCGCGCTGTGTCAACGCTTTGGGAACGAGAATACCCATGTCCCCATACGAGGCCGGATGCCCGTCTGTGGCATGGAGTTAAAAGGCGAGCACCCGAGACCCCGGAGTAGCATTAACATCAAGTTCATGGAATCTAATAAAGGTGTGCGGAGAGGACCAACCTGCCGCATCACAAATATCCTGCAGGGAGGCCCCTGCCGAAAGTGCCAGAGAGGCGGCCATACTCCTAGTGGAGTGGGACCGAACAGCCAAAGGAGAAGGCTGTCCGGCTGCCACATAAGCAAGTGAGATCTTGCCCACTTGCTCATTCTCTGCTTTGAAACTGGGCCACCCTTGAGGGAACAGACAAACAACTGATCGGTTCTCCTCCACAGGGCAGCTCTGTGGACATATGTGTCTAAAGCACGAACCGGGCAAAGCAGATAAAATTTTTCCTGGTCTGACGTCGAGAAAGGAGGAGGACAGAAGGCCTGGAGGACAATAGGTCTCACAGGATTAGTGAGAACCTTAGGAATATACCCGGGCTTCAGAGCAAGGAAGGCCTTGGCCATACCCGGGGCAAATTCCAAGCACAAGGATGCAACAGAGAGGGCTTGTAAATCTCCTGTTCTCTTCAAAGAAGAAATAGCAAGCAGGAGTATAGTTTTTAAAGTGAGAAACTTCTCAGAAACTTCCTCGAGCGGCTCAAAGGGAGCCTTGGAAATGCCCTGCAGGACAATGGTCCCAGGCCGGCACCCTGGTGCGTGTCACAGGCCTTAGCCTCAGGGTTCCACGGAGAAAACAAGTTACTAGTGGGTGTCGCCCCAGAGAAACACCACTCAAAGGATTGTGGTAAGCTGCTATGGCTGCCACATACACCTTTAGTGTGGAGGGAGCTAACCCAGCTGAGAACCTCTCCTGCAGGAACTCCAGCACTGCGCTCGCAGGGCAGTTAACTGGATCCCACAGGCGATCTCTACACCACAAGGTGAAGAGTCTCCACTTTAGGGCGTAAAGTTTCCTCGTGGAGGAGCTCTGAGTGTAGAATGGTCTCAACAACCTCGGTTGAGAGACCAGAACTTATGAGCTGGGCCCCCTCAGAGGCCAGGCCCACAGTTTCCACAACTCCGGGCGAGGGTGTACGAAGACACCGCCCGCCTGAGAGAGAAGGTCCATCCTGAGCGGAATCTCCAGGGGAGAGCCGTCGAGGAGAGACACAAGGTCCGAGAACCATACTCGGCCTGGCCAGAACGGGGCTACTAGCAGAAGACGGACCCCGTCCCGGCGCACTCTCTGTAGAACTCCCGGAAGCAGAGCAATCGGGGGGAAAACATACAGGGGCAGCCTCGGCCACTCCTGTACCATCGCGTCCGAGAGGAGCTGGGGGCGACATGAAGAACCACAGACGACAATGAGTGTTCTCGTAAGTGGCAAACAGGTCCACGTGAGCCCTGCCAAACTTCTCCCAAGGGAGCTCCACCACCTCGGTGTGGAGTCTCCACTCCCCGGGCCTCGACCCCTGCCTCGACAGGATGTCTGCTTCCACATTCTGGCTCCCTGGAATGTACATTGCCCTAACTGACAGCAATTTCCCCTGAGCCCAGAGGAGGATAAGGCATGCCAACTTGTATAAGCGACGGGACCTTAAACCTCCCTGATGGTTTATATAGGAGACCACCGATGTGCTGTCTGTGCACACAAGCCCCTGAGATGTGTCAGGAAGTGCTTCAGAGCCTGAAACACTGCCAACATTTCCAGGCAATTTATGTGCCACGAATGATGGTGCCCCTGCCACAGGCCCTGGGCAGAGCAACCACTCATGGTCGCCCCGCAACCCGTCAGGGAGGCATCCGTGGTCAGAGACGCACGCTGACACGGTGCCCCCAGGGACGGGCCTTGGGCCAGAAACCAAGGATCCTTCCACATAACTAAGGTGCGGAGACACCGCCGCGAAACCTTGATCATGCGAAAGGGGTTTCCCCTCGGGGATAAGCCCTTCATTTTGAGCCACCACTGCAGAGGCCTCATGTACAGCAGACACGAAGGAATGACGTTGGATGCTGCCGCCATCAGACCTAACAGTCTCTGGAACTGCTTCGCAGTGAGTGACTGGTCTAGCTTCACCCCTTTCATGGCCGAGAGGATCGACCCTATGCGAGGCTCTGACAGACGGGCCTGTATAGAGACCGAATCCCAACTCACGCCCAGATAAGTGATTTTCTGCACAGGAGCAAGGACACTCTTCTTGGAGTTGAGCCTCAGCCCCAACCTCCTCATATGCGCGAGAACAACATCTCGATGTTGGACCGCGAGACGAGCTGACTGTGCGAGGATCAGCCAGTCGTCGATGTAATAGAGCACACGAATCCCCTGCATACGCAAGGGGACCAGAGCAGCGTCCATGCACTTCGTGAATGTGCGGGGCGAAAGAGCTAGACCGAAGAGAAGCACCCAATATTGGTATGCTTCTCCCCTGAAAGCGAACCTCAGGTACTTCCTGTGCTGCGGAAGGATGGAGATAAGAAAATATGCATCTTTGAGATCTATCGTGACAAACCTGTCCTTGGACCTGATCTGAGACATGGTCTGTTTGAGTGTTAGCATCCTGAACTTGAGCTTTGCCACTGCTCGGTTCAGGACGCAAAAATCTAAGATGGGGCGCCGCCCTCCATCTTCTTTGGCATTATGAAGTACCGGCTGTAAAAGCCTGACTCCCTGTCTGGGGGGGACCCTCTCTATAGCCCCCTTTTGCAGCAGAGTCTGTACTTCCTGAATCATCACCAGAGCCTGCTCGGGGCCCACCACAGTGGAGAGGACCCCCGTTGAAACTGGGAGGATGGCATCTGAACTGAATGGCGTACCCAATTCTTATGCACTGCAGGACCCAACGAGAAATATGTGGCAGATTCTCCCACTCTGTCACAAAATCTACTAAGGGAACCAGCCTCTCAAGACTGGCCTCTGATGTGCTCCGCACTGTGAGCCTGACCCGCTATGCTTTGCCCACTAAGGAGGAGGTGAATTTAAAGGGCTTAGTGGGCAAAGATGGAGCCTTTATGGCAGAAGCGGATTCGGGCGAGAGATAGCTCGCAAGCGTTACTATAAACAGACGTGTGCGGGGTGGAAATATGAGATGACATGGGCCGCTTCCACGACCTCGACACCTCTGTGTGGAGGTCTGGAAAAAACGGCAGGCTCCTGCATGAAGGCTGAGCGGAGCGTGAGGGGAGAAAGCGCTCGTCGAGTCTTGTGTTTTTGTTTTTCTTGTGGCCTTTGATGTGTAAACTGGCCACGGCTCTGCTTAGCACATTCATGAGCTCCTCACTGGCAGGGGATTGAAGTGGCGAGTCCTTAATCCCTGCCTCGACGCTGCAGACATCAACCTCCTCAGAGGAAGATAACCACAGCGCTCCCGAACCCGGAGAGGCAGTGCTGGATCTGATGGGTGAAGGCAGAGATAGGGCAGAGCCCGCCTCCGGCCCCTCCGACAGATCCATCTGCGAACCCCTCGACATGAGCTGCCGCCGAACCTCGGCAGCGGGGCCCATGCCGCGGGGAACGCGAGCCGAGACGCTCTCCTCAAAGAGCGCCTGGCGGGATCACAGCACGCGAAGAGGCAGAGCCTCACAGTGCTCGCAGCCGGCACCCTCGAGCGCCAACTGCGCGTGCTGCTCTCCCAAACAAGCCCATCCGTAATGAAGTATCCCCATCCGTAATGAAGCGTGGACAGGGAGAAACACACTTTCTGAAACGCTGCTCACTCGCCATAATCTCTATTACTCTCTTTATATGTGTATTTTCTTTTTCTGAAAATAACAAAAGTCTGAACTCAGACACAACACAGAGAGAGAGACAGATGACACAGAGCGCTTGTTGAAGGCAACAGAAGCTAACGGCGTGTGTTTGCCGGTGTGCTTTATAGTTTCCGGGTCTATGACGTCACCCGCCTATGACGTTCCGCCTCTCTATTGGACTGATGACATACGTGCTTCACGACGCATGATCATGACTGATGACATACGTGCTACACTTTTTTCATAATGTACATAGCACATCACATTGTTTCTCAAAGAGTCTGAAAACGGTTCTCCTTTCTGCAAGCCTACTCTGACCTGATTGGTCAGTCTGGCCCATTCTGTTGTGATTTGTCTACAGCTTACAGAGCGCTTATTACCATATCTGAATTTCAGCTCCGGAGGTTTCCTCAGCACTTGTATACAGTTATACAAACAGTAATGATGGTCTTGGTTTTACCGTTTCAGCCTGAGTGCTTACCCGTTTGATATACATGCAAAGTGAATTTGCAGCACAGAAAACTGTGTTTTTGACATGTCAACAACACCAAACCAAAACCAAACCAAACACGTCCAGGCCTCAGCTACAATTACAGTGATTGAAGGCGGGTCAAAGTAGATGTTTGTGGGCAGCCATAGACCATAGGCTAGCATTATGCACATTTTTTACAAACCATTGTAGGTATGTTATGGAAATGAGATTAGTTTAGGCAGTTCAGAATCAATTCTTTATTTTAGGAGACATTAACATTATTTGTTGTGCAGTTTGACCTTTTACATTCACAAACAGTTGATGTAACTTAAAAATATAGAATCATATATTTTTTAAACATGCAGCTATTTTAGAAGTTACTAAATGAAGCACATTTTTAGATTACCTGAGCAAAGTTTTTTTTTTCTTACAGTGTATTAACTGTGCTGTTCTTTGCCAAGAAATTCTGTTTAAAATGTCACACAGTATAGTTAATTTCTTTATTAGGATCATAATCAAAATCATTAAAATATTTTTTACAGCGGCTGATTTGGCTTGCATTGTGTTATTTCTATGAGATCTCTAAAACAGTGATTTCTTTAAAAACCCTGTCGATCTGAAATAATCTCTGTATTAGTGCAAGGCATCAGCTTCAACAAGCCCCAGTCCAGCATATTTTGTGTTGGTATTTGCTGATTATTTCAAAACCTACAAAATCCTTTCACCAGCCTGCCCTGCCAAAGAATAATTAACCTCCATTTTGCAAACAGCATAAAGAGGGGATATATATCACCCGCTCTGATGCCACTCAGATGCCAGTGTTCTTGTTTTTGCTGTGCTGCTGTGGCTACAGTGCAGTGAAGCAGTGCCTGGTGGCCATTTGAATGTGAGACAAAACACATTTTGTCCTGTCATCACTCTAAATGAATGATCTCTCACACAGATACGCCAGTCTTTGTACAATGGAATGAGAAAAATGGTCTCATTGTCAAATATCTCTGGTCTGGTGGATAGGAGTTGGTTAACTAAAACAATGATGTTGCTTTAGTTGTTTCAGCATATTGCTATTTAATTCGTATTGCTTAGTCATACGAAAACATAATACATTTTTATCATATCATTTATTAGGCTAAAAATAGATATAGTTATAGAGATATAGTTGCCCAGAGGAATGGTTTTGGTTGGTCGTATTTCTCAAATAATTTTGTACTGCATATACTACGACTAATATATCCAACGCTAACAAAACATAATTATTTCCTCTCTACCCAGGTGTCCAGTCAACCAAAAAGTCAGGGATCCCAGCTCCTCGTGAGATTTCGCAAAGCATCTCCAGAGAACGTGTCTCATTGCGTGACCAGCAGAAAAGCTCTACAGCCAAAAAGATGGTCACCAGTGCCAGCACTTCCAGCCTCTCTGCGCTGGCCAAGCATTCTCGTGGCTCTGTCAAGACCAAAGCAGAGTCTGTTGTTTTGGACAAGACCCTGCTGGAGAGTCAGGTGAGGGAGCTCCTGGCTGAGGCCAAAACCAAAGAGTTTGAGATCAGTAAGTTACGGATGGAGCTCCAACGACATAAAGGGAAGGATTCATCATCAGAGGCTGGTACACCAGAGGGAAATTCAGAGATAGAAAGGACACCGGCACAGCCTGGCGATATCCAGGTGCTAGTAGGGGAACTGAGGGAGAAGAATGGACGTTTTCAGCGTGAGTTGGCCACCTTGCGGGAAGAGAATCAGGCTTTGAAGCAGAAACTTATTACATTAGAGAGCACTACAACATTGCTCACCAGCAAGCATTCAGTTAATGGGGTTTTACCAGATAACACCACTTCAGATGCCGTCAGTGGAAGCCACCTTAAAACTTCTGTGTCTTCTGGTAGTAACATCAAAGGCTGTCCTTTACCCTCCTCAGACTCCTCAGAGTTTGAGAAGATTCCCTCCCTTTCAGACTCAGTCAGTAGCAGCATTATGAGTGTGGTGCAGTGTGGTGCGGTGAAGGAGCTCTCAGTGGAGTCCCTGACAGACCGCATCCAGAAGATGGAAGAGAGTCAACACAGTACGGCCGAAGAACTACAGGCCACTCTTCAGGAGCTGGCCGACCAGCAACAGGTTGTCCAGGAGCTAACAGCTGAAAATGAGCGTCTGGCAGAGGAGAAGGGCCTCTTACAGACTTCCCTACAGCAGCAAAGGGAGCGTGTAGAACTCTTGGCGCAACAGAATGAGTCCCTTCTCCAGAGGCTCAGAGAACTAGCTCAAAGTCAAGAAGCTGAGGCTTCACGTGCCTCTCGGGTTGCAGAGCTTGAACGGCGTTTGGCTGAGCAAGTGGAGAGCTCCCGCTTCGAAAGAGAGAAGCTGGTTGACATCCAGCAGCAGCTCACAGGTAGTCTTAGAGCTTTGGAAAAGGAGAATCAGGAGGCACAAATTGCTGTGAAGGGCTTAAATGAAGAATTAGAGCTTCTTCAAGGGCATCTGGAAAGCGAGAAGGTTGCTAGAGAAGACACGGTGAGGAAAACTGAAGAACAGCGGATAGCCACGGAGGCTTTGAGAGTGGAAAATGTCAGTCTGAAGATGCAGGTTGAGGCGGAGAGGCAGAAGGTAGCTGAATTGAAGGCGGTGCAGAGCGCCAGTGACAACACAGAGTTGCAAAGTCTGCTCAAAGCAGTGCATGAAGATAGAGACAAGCTGGAGCTGAGCTGCACAGAGCTACGACAAGAGCTGCAACAGGTGCGCAGTAAAACGGCGTGTGCTCAGGGCACACTAGACAAGGTATAGAACAACACTAGTAATTTATAATATAAAGATGCAGGTATCACCCAATTCCGATCATTTTAAAATGGCCAAAATACCAGCCAGTTATTTGTTTATCACTAGTTTTAAATTTGGTAATGCTTGTATGCAATTAGGATATTGTTTTAGGTCCACAGATGCAACTACAACTGTAAGGTAATTTAGAGGAATATAAAGTAATTTGTAATGCAAATTGTAAAATGTGCTATGAGTAACGGTCATCATATAGTATACACCACGGATATCCAGTCCTGTTCCTGGAGGCCCACCTTCTTGCAGAATTAGTCAGAAACACCTGCCTGGAAGCTTGTAGTGATCCTGAAGACAGCTGGGTCAGAAATCACCTCCTACTTATCAGGGAATTCACTATTCCCTACATTACTCCACTAATATAGTATGCTAAAAGACTCAAATTAAAATGAGTGCATGAATTCACACACTGAGTGTGAGATGCGTAAATTAATTTGGTGTGATGCACATAGTACATGGGTATTCTATAGCGACTAGCCGTTGAGTGTACAATGGTTGCTAACTCATTTAGTTGCATAATTGGATTCAATGTGTGCACTTGATAATGTCCACTATGGTTATGGACACCACTACAAATGGCTATCTCCTCAAACAGAGAACTGCTTTATAGATAAAAAATAACTAATTTAATAACTGATTATCTTTACAGCGGAACTGAATCAACATTGAACTGACTTCAGCTGAACAATGAAACTATTTTCTTTTAGAACTGCTGTACAGCAGAACATAACTATTTGCATCATTGAATCATTTCCCTGTTATCACTGTAAAGCTGCTTTGAAATAATCTGTATAAAGCACTATATAAATAAAGGTGACTTGACTTAGGGTGTAGAGGCGAATTCGGACACAGACCTTGATTAGATGATTCAGGTGTGTATAATTAGGGATGGAGCTAAACTCTGCTGGAAGGTGGATAGCCCTTATTTTATGAACTTTATCAAGAACACTAAGTTGGTGTCATAGTCATGATATTTTTTCTTGTCCGCCTTGGCCTTGTTATCTCTATGCAATTCCATTGCATTTTGAATGTCTTGTGCATCCATTTCCTGTCAGCCAAATAACCAAAATATAGATTACACACATTACACACATTACCCATTCTCTATAAATGCTCAGATTCCTCAGTCAAGCTCTGGCTATGCTTCCTAGGAAGATGTGTGTAATTTACACTTTGCAGGTTTAGATGCACAGAGACAATATTTTTCTTAGAGATGCAAACTGTTTGAGATCATTTTAAGGCTATTTAGGAAGTTTAGGTTCATAATGTAGTGAAAGTAGTCTTGGTGTATTTTGTTAATGGATGAATTATTTATCCAATTGGCTTGTATTATGACTATCATCACCTCAGAGGTTTTTAGTGCCAAATCAATCATAACTCATTTTTGACATACACATTTTTTTTTAGCTTTATGAGTCCTATTTTTATAATGATAGATTTTTGGACAACAGTCTTGGGACACGTAGACAGATTTGTAGACCTTTCGTCCTTCAAGACATTTTATTATGTACCCTTTGGGGAACATTTATGTGGTATATTAATTTTAAAAGGACAATTTGGGTAAACAACTTATCTCTGGGTGCTCTGTCAGTTCTCTAGTTCACTCTTAATGTCAAAAAAGAAATGCTGTAACCTATAAAAATGTCACCACATATACAGAAGTTGTATTACATCCAACCACAGAGCATATATATTTTTTCATATTCTGCATGGAGCACCAGAAAATTAGAGAGCCTATGTAAATATCCAAAGGCAAACTTTTGTAACTCCCTAGTTTGCACTTGCAAATGTTGTAGTAATGTAGTTTAGGGGTATACCTCATCCTTTAAAATATAATTATACACAGACAGGGCCGTTGTAAACACACAAAAACATGAACATCACTGGCACCTCATGGCTGTCACTTGACAGTGCACCTCGAACCCAGTGAACCCAGTGAACCTTGAAATGCAAAATTAACTTTATTTTTGATTTAATTTTGACTCTGATTTAACCTCTGTGAGTGAGACAAACCTTTTGGCTTTAAAATACACCCTCAGTCCCGATTCCATCCGGGGAGTTGCCTTTATACAGTGCTTTAGGACACTCAGTGAGCACTTCTCTGTGCACAAGGCTCTGAAGAAAGATGTGTGTGTTACTCGGCTGTTCTGCTCTATACAGGGTGATCCAGCTGTCAAGTGAATCATGGCCTGGCCTGTACCACTACAAGTATGATCTAATTCTCAATGAATTAGTATGCAACACTGGAGCAATATTGTTTTCTGCTGTTAAGTTAAGTTTAGGAGGATAATTATAGGTACTTGTTACTTCTAAATTAGTAGAAATGTGCAAAACTGCACATTTTAGACTGTGATTATTCAGTCTCTGGTGAGAAATTGGTTTTAAAAAAATCTTGCTGGATGGATGAATTTAGTCATCTTTTGAATGTTGTTATACAATGCATCTTTTGTGACGTCTTCAGAGAAGGGTTTAGTCTCTGACAGTCAGCATAGAATTATGTATGGTTCTTAATACCTGTAAAACTTGAATTATGAATATAACAAGATTTATATTAATTAAATTAAGATTAATTAAAGCCTATTTTCTCAAGTCAAGTCACCTTTATTTATATGTTGCTTTTTACAATGCTGATTGTTTCAAAGCAGCTTTACAGTGTTAACAGGAAAGCAACGCAACAGAATTTGATTCGGCTGTACAGCCGCTCTGGTGAAAACGGTGATGTCATCCAGCTAATTTCATTTGTCATATAGTGTCAATGTGGGCAGATCGGTAATATAGTTGAAATTTAAGTGTCCCCAACTGAGCAAGCCAAAATCCAAAGGCGACGGTGGCAAGGAACCAAAACTCCTTCAGGGTCAGAATGGAGAAAAAAAACCTTGGGAGAAACCAGGCTCAGTCAGGGTGCCAGTTCTCCTCTGGCCGATGAACAAATAGTGTATGATTATGATTCTGGCAACATTACAGGTCAGAAGTCATATTAGAGCAATAGATATTCGTAAGATTATTCGAAAGACTGGAGTCGTCACGCCGGAGACGGGTTTAATGAGAGTGTTGTGTCAATGTGGCATTTATGGGGGTAGTTTAATTGACACGCTCTCTGCAGACATTTCAGGGATGCGTTGGTCATGTCCAGGCGCAGGTCCACCATCTGATCTGGATATGGCCTGGATCCAGCTGACTGCAGTAAACCTCGGGATAAACAGAGAGACTAACATTAGCGTAGATGCCATTCTTCTTATGATGTAACGAGTACATCAGGTGTTATGGGAAGAGTTCCCGTTTCCGGCAGATCTAGTTAATGCAGCCTAACAATGATTTAACTGATTTGAATAACAGAAATTGATAATGTTCTATGTGTATGCCATAGTAAAGAGATGTGTTTTTAATCTAGATTTAAACTGACAGAGTGTGTCTGCTTCCCGTGCTAAATAGGAAAAGGATCATCTGCCTGCAGTTGATTTTTATATTCTAGGTATTATCAACTGGCCAGAGTTCTGAGACCGCAATAGACGTGATGTAGTATAATGCGTTACGAGCTTGCTCAAGTACTGGGGAGCCAAACCATTTAGTGCTTTATAAGTAATTAGCAAGATTTAAAAATGTATACGATGTTTAATAGGGAGCCAGTGCAGTGTTGACAGAACCGGCTAATATGATCATACTTCCTGGTTCTAGTAAGTACTCGAGCTGCTGCGTTTTGGACCAGCTCGAGTTTATTTATTAAGCGAGCAGGGCAACCACCCAGTAGAGCATTACAATAATCTAGCCTTGAGGTCATGAACGCATGAACTAACTGTTTAGCATTTTGCATTGAAAGCATGTGCCGTTGTAAATAAATGCAGTTTTAGAGACATTAAAACATTGTCTTAAATGCTACAGTTAAATACACTACAGTTTAAAAGTCTCTTATGCTCACCAAGATTGCATTTATTTGATAAAAATACAGTAAAAAATTATATTGTGAAATATTACAACAATTTAAAATAACTTTTCTATTTTAATATATTTTCAAATGTAATTTATTTATGTCATGGCAAAGCTGAATTTTCAGCAGCCATTACTCCAGTCTTCAGTGTCACATGATCCTTCATTCTAAAATGCTGATTTGCTGACTTACTGACCCCAAACAGTAGACCTAAACATAGTTAAACCAACCAATCAACTTCACTTATTTTATTATGTTTTTATCCATCTTAAAATAGCACAAAATCCCTACAAATCAGAGTATTTGGTCAAATACAATAAGAAATCTGGGATGGGCAGTAATGATGCAAACCCTCACCTCTGATTATCTTATTTTTAATTCTCTAAATCCATATCAAGTGTTTTAAAAATAATTTGTTTCTCCAATAAACTCTTTTATTTGATTAGTCAAAGGCCATATATTGCAGTCAGTGTACAGGGCTGGCACAGTTGCAGGCATTCTTCATTGCATTGAAGAGCCTTATTAAATAAGATATATGATCCCTGAATAGCTGCACTACAGTGTTTTAAAAATAGTAACAGTTTTTTTAAGCTTGTATGTGTCTGTATGTACAGGTGGAGGCAGACAGGCAGCAGCTGCTGGAAAAGGTGGAGAAACAGGAACAAGATCATAAAGCCAACATGCTCGCTCTAGAGGAGAAGAGCAAAGATGCTGATAACCAGATCAAGGACCTGAAAGAGACCATCTTTGAGTTGGAGGACCAGGTGGAGCAGCAACGGGCAGTTAGACTGCACACTAATCAGACCATCCTGGACCTTGAGAGTATGACCATTATTTGCCTCCCTGTCTGTCTCTAGCTCTCAGTATACCACCTTGCCGAAGGATTATGCCACATGTTGCGTGTCGTTAGCCAATGCTAAATATACTGTATCATCTGGCAGAATCTGGCCTGCACATACTGGCTAGAGTCTGCTGTGATTAGTAAAACACATTGATTGGTTCTGGCAGCCTGGATGGATTGAGATACTGAGCTATTTAATACTCCAGCTAAAATCTTTGCCAAACTGCATCATGCAGAATTCATCTGCTCTGGGAGCTCGTCTGCCTTCCTCTCTTTTCCTCTCTAAGCAGGGGGAGGAAATTTCATGGTGCAGATTATAGTTTTATTGCAGCCTCAGCCCATGTCTGTCCAGCTGCAATGAACTAAATATCTTCAAATAGCTTCTTGTAATGACCCTTAGTTGTATACCCAATAGTATTTATATTTCAAGACTCTTTGTGGCTTTTAGCCCAAACTTTCAAGAACATGTTTGGCTCATATTTTACCCTAAATTGACTTTAGTAATAAAAAAAAGAAAAGAAAATGTATATAATTTATGTAAATTCATCAAATTGAATGTGTGTGCGTGTGTCTGTATCTGTGTAATACACTACTATGTGTTTAACTTTTTGCCCACAGTAGCAAGTTAACAGTATCATAACATAACAATGTTATATTCATGTTACAGGGTGTACAAAACCTAAAAGATAGGAAGTGAAACATAAATAAATAAATGAAGGAAAAAAAACTACCACAGACAAAAAAGGTCACACTGATTTAGAGCATCTTTTAAAAATGAAATTAAAAGAGGTCCAGTATGCATGTTTAGGGAGCTCCATTATATATTCCCAAAGGGGAGACAATATCAGCCAGAATATGTCCGATTTTATGTTTGTCGTAGGTGCTTTTCAAGTGGTGGAGCCTGTAGCAGACCAGTTTTTTTTTAGCTAAATATACCATTCAATACAGTGTTGTAGTACTTGAGACTTGGACTCGTCTTGAACTCGGTCTCGAGACCATATTTTAATGGTCTTGGTCTTGTCACGAACTCATGTGCATTTGGACTTGGTATTGACTCGTACTCGAACATATTAGGAATTGGACTTATTCCCGAGTCCACTCGAGTCCCATTCAAAATAGCTCATGATTATTACTGTATATTAACAATTCTTTAAATTCCAAGATCCAATTCTTGGATTCAAAAATTCTTTAAGATCCAAGATGGCGCCGCCGTGTTCGGTCGCTGTTCAGGTCGCTCCGCGAAGACTGTGCTTTTATTTAGTATTTTACTCTCTTTTGCTCTCAGTTTTTACAAATTTATCATCTGCATTGATCTGCTATGACAGCAAAACACTTTTGGACATTGGTTACCGCTACACTGGACTGTTTCAGGACACTTTCACCAGTCCTCCGTGGCCATCTGAGATTCATCGGAACGCCGAGTTGAACAATGGCCAGACGAGTCAATGGGACATGAGAGACTGTAACATCTATTGTTTGTCCGAAACATGGTTCACGCCCGCGGTCCCGGACACAGCTGTGACGCCGTCGGAGAGCTTCTCTGTTTTTCGGATGGACAGAACAGCCGAGGCCGGTAAATCTAAAGGTGGTGGAGTGTGTTTCATGATCAACAAGAAATGGTGCGATCCCAGGAACATCACCATTCTTTCGCGATCCTGCTCGCCTCATCTGGAACATTTAACAATCATTTGCCGCCCATTCTATCTGCCGAAGGGAGTTTTCCTCGGTCATCGCCACTGCCGTTTACATTCCACCACAGGCAGACACAGGGCTGGCTTTATCTGGCCTTCATGATGTTACCAGCGGCTTCATAAACAAACACCCCGATCCTGCTTTCATCGTCGCGGGCTATTTTAACAAAGCAAACCTAAAGAAAGTCTTGCCAAACTTTCACCAGCACGTCTCCTGTCCTACACGAGGAGCAAACACACTGGATCATTGCTACTCTCCGTTTAAGAACGCCTATAAAGCTCGGTCACTACCAGCTTTTGGCAAATAGGATCATGCCGCCATTTTCCTCACACCTGAATACAGACAAAGGCTCGTTCAGGAACCCCCGGTGAGGCGGGAAGTTAAACGCTGGTCACCCCATTCAGAGACCGCGCTACAGGCAGCTCTTGATGACGTCGACTGGGACATATTCCGGGCGAGTTCATCTGACGTCAGCGAGTTCACGGATGTGGCGCTTTGCTTCATCAACATGCTTACAGAGCAAGCCACACAAACAATAACAATAAAGTCCTTCTCAAATCAGAAACCGTGGGTGGACAATTCAATCTGCGCTGCAGTGAACACAAGCACTGCCGCATACAACGCCGTTCTCCTAACGGGGAATATGAATGAATACAAATCATCCTGCTATGCTCTCCGACGCGCAGTTAAAGCCGCAAAGCTCCGTTATAAGGATCGAGTGGAGTCTCATTTCCAACTCAATGACTCCTGGCGCATGTGGCAGGGACTGAGGACCGTCAGTGCTTTTGGATCTAAATCCTCTGCAGAGGTCAGAGCTGATCTGTTGCTTGTGAATGAGTAAAACTCTTTCTACACTCGCTTTGATTATAATCGCGGCAGCGCAACTCCGCCAAGTGACGCGTCAGAAGGAATTACTCAAGCGTGTGGACGTCAGGAAAGCTGCCGGGCCGGATGGTATTTCAGGTCGTGTTCTGCGGTCCTGTGCTGATCAGCTCGCCGGGTTATTTACATCCATCTTTAATGAGTCCCTCACTACATCTGTGGTCCCCACCTCCTTCAAAAAATCCACCATCATCCCTGTCCCTAAGAACAGTAAACCCTCTTGCCTAAATCGTCCAGTGACTCTCACGTCTATAGTCATGAAGGTCTTTGAGAGACTCATTAAAAACACCATTTGCTCCTTCATTCCTGACACTTTGGACCCTCTTCAGTTTGCCTATCGTCCCAATAGATCGACCGAAGATGCCATCTCTCATGTCCTCCACTCCTCCCTCACTCACATCGACAGTAAAAGTGGGAACTACGTAAGGCTGCTATTTATTGACTATAGCTGAGCCTTTAATACCATAGTTCCCATTAAGCTAACCGCCAAACTCCTGGATCTTGGCCTGAATTCTTCTCTCTGCCACTGGATTGAAGACTTCCTCACTGGCAGGCCTCAGGTGGTGAGAATAGGCCAGTTCACCTCCATCTCCATCACCCTGAGTGTGGGAGCTCCACAGGGCTGTGTCCTGAGTCCCCTGCTCTACTCTCTCTACACACATGACTGTTTGTCCACACACAGCTCCACCTCTATCATCAAATTTGCTGATGATACTGTTGTCCTGGGCCTCATTTCCAACAACAATGAGACGGCATACTTGGGCGAGGTGGAGCAACTAACATCATGGTGACTCAGCCCTCTCTGGTCTCGGTTTTGACTCGAACTCAACCCTCTCTGAACTCGGTCTTGACTCAAACTCAACCCTCTCTGAACTCGGTCTTGACTCGAACTCAACCCTCTCTGAACTCGGTCTTGACTCGCACTCGAATGAGCTGATCTCAACTACAACACTGATTCAATAAATACAAAGCTGGGGTCATGTTGAAGTGTAATCCAAGAATATCTTCCATTACATTGACAACAATGAATAAATTAACTTTTATTTTTATTACACTTGAAGCACAGGCCTGTAGCATTGATAAACATCTTCTTAACACTCATCAGTATAAGATATATCCTATTAAAGAACTTGAAATTGAGCTCATGGATCCCAAGGGAGGTAAATTTGGTGTACATATTATCACATAAAACACCCCAGTCATTCTCTTCATTGTTTGACCAATGTACTTCTCCCAGATACCCTTCAGTCCCAGAAAGGAAGAGGCAATTACTAGACAAGATGTCATATGTCCTTGATATTGATCCTTTGTCTATCTTTATTTTTTAAAAATGTTGCAACTAAAGACATTTGTAAAAAAAAAAATAGACTTTAGAACTTTACATTGCTCCACAATCTGTTGGAAAGACTTTAGAGTGCCCTCTGAAAATAGCCAAGATATTTGAGAGAGTCCAGTTTCAGTCATGCCAAAATACCAATATTTTGTAATGTTAAGGGAGAGTCAGGATTAAAAGAAAATGAGGAAGACAGGGAAGGAGAGATATTATTATTGAGAAATATTATTGCAATTTAATATTTTTATTTATATTTTAAAGTATAATTTATTCATGTGATGGCAAAGATGAATTATCAGAAATCTTTCATAAATTTCCTTCATAAATCATTCTAATATGCTGATTTGATGCTGAATAAGCATTTCTTATTATTATCAGTGTTGAAAACAGTTGTGCTGTTTAATACTTTTCTGGATTATTTGGTGAATAGAAAGTAAAAAAAAACAGCATTAATTTGTAATATAAATCTTTTGTAACATTATAAATGCATTTACTGTGGCTTTTTTAAATCATAAATTAAATACATACTTGCTGAATAAAAATATTAATCTCTTTCCAAAAAAGACTTAATAACCCCAAATGTTTGAACAGTAGTGTATATATAATTTATGTGAATTATTATTTTCATTTTGTCTTTTTGTCCTTATATTTCAGATCAAACCAAGAGGCTGGATGAAAACAAGGCTGAGCTGGAGAAGCAGATTAAGGCCATGAATAAACAGATGAAGGTGGAATTGTTTATCTGTTTTTCTTGTAGTTTTTCTTTTGTAATGAGCTACAGCATAATCAGGCATGTTTGACAGTGTATGTCAGTTTCTATAATTCAAGAAAAATATCTTCCATCTGCACAGAACTTTGAGGTGCAAATGCAAGCTGTATAGCAGTCTACCATGTCAGTGCCCATCAGTCGCAGTGATTGAAAATGACATTTCCATGACCAGCCCCATGAGCTCATGAGAAGGCCAAAACACTTCCGATCCACATGACTAAAAAAATGTGTGTGTGTGTGTGTGTGTGTGTGTGTGTGTGTGTGTGTGTGTGTGTGTGTGTGTGTGTGTGCACTTTCAGGATGAGACAGAGGAGTGGCGCCGTTTCCAGGCAGACCTCCAGACAGCAGTAGTGGTCGCCAATGACATAAAGGTGGAAGCTCAGCAGGAGCTGCGCACACTGCGCAGACGTCTGCAGGAGGAGCAGGAGCACAGCGCAAGACTGGCTTCAGAGTTGGAGCAGATCCAGGGCACCAGGTACACAGTCACTCACAGTCAACTCATCACTGCCCTCCTCTCTGCCATCTATCTGGGCTCTCAACTCTAACAAAACTCTCCTCTATTCAAATATCAATCTCTGACAGCCACTGGCTGGGGTCACTGGTAGAGTTTGCTACATCATGAAGTTAAATCATCATCTCACAATCAGATAAAAATTAGTTATTTGACATTTTAGGTAACTGAAATTTATGTCTGACATTTTAAAGACTGTAGTGAACTGTACCAGTGAACACTCAAATCAGTAGTCATGCAAAATGACCCTCACTCCTCTGCTTTTACACACTTTCTTGCATCTATTTACTCTTTGTTTGTGTATAGTAGTTGCAAACTGTGATACAGCCCAAAATAAATTCTCCTGCTGTGTCCGAAATCAAAGGCAGCTGCCTTGCTGCTCAGTCAATGTTTTTTAACTACTAAGTGTGGAAATTTCAAACCATCTTAAAAGACATTTTATTACATCTAAAAATCTTGAACAGATTAGAGTGAACTTTAGACATAAGCAATGTAGTTATTACATTTTTAATTTCAGTTTAGCTTTAATTTTTTATTTTCAGTTTAAGTCATTTTTGTACTTCAACTTAGTTGTCAAGGCAAAATTTCTAATTTCCATTTTTTTAATGTAATATTTATATTTTATTTTATTTATAACTCCATTTCAATTAACAAATATTATTTGTTTGATCATTTTAGTTTTAGTGAACAATATCACTTTAAATGTTATTTTCTTTATCAGTCAAACAGCATTTTTATTTTTTCAACGAACCAACAAAGCACATTAAAAAAAATTAACTGAAAAAATGTTTAAACATGAATTGTGGCATGTCATAGGCACTGAATAACGTTTTTCAGGTTTCGTACATTTTAGGTTTCCGACTGCCTTATTTTTAACACAAATAGACCTGTCATATCTTTTAAATGATAAACACATACAGATGAATTGAGCTTGAACTGATAATGATCAATTTTATGTGCATTTCATGTGCAAATTTACACAAGAAATACACAGAACAAACTGTTTAGGGAAATGAACAGCAACATCTTTACCTGTGTCAAATAGAGTTTATTCCCTGGTGTTGGGCGGGCGTTAATGCTTTGGTTTTAATTTTTTTGTGTGTACTGCTAGCTTTGTAGAACATTTTGCATCAGACATTTTTCTGTGGCACTAGACCTGTGCACTTCATAATAGAAATCCAATAAGATTGTGAGCCTGAGTGCATGTATTCAATACTGGTTTAAATATTTTGAGATGGGCTTAATAAAATACAGCGCTTTTATAAGTAGTGCATTTGAGTTGCTAAATATTTAAAAACTCTTCCCCTCCGTTCAAACGGACATCCAGTGTGTGTCGATCTCCCCCCTCCCTCCGATGCTCCCTGAGAATGCTCTCTAAAGGATTTCCCTCTGACCCAGGTGAGTGCATTGCTAGCTCCAGTCCCAGCACTCATACTGAATGCTAGTATGAATACTTATGGATGGTCAGAGTGATTTAATCATTGAGGATGTTCAATAGCTTGTGTCTTGCCTGTTTTCCCAACCTTAGCCACCCGCCCACTGCTTTGAACAATACTACTATCTGATTGGCTGTGCTCATTTTATTCAAAAGGGGCTGGGTCTGCTTTGCTTGCTGGGTCTGCTTTCCTTTTCCTCAAGTTCTTGCCCTCAAAATCTTTGTATGTGGCGACATCTTCTGTTTGCTATGATTTTTGGACACAGATCGTGAAACAAATATCTCATGTTTCTGGAAACGTTTAAAGGTTTTCTTCCTTCAGTCATCAGACCTGCTTATAAGTCTGCTAATAAAAAATGTCAGATGTTTTACTGATTTCCAGAGATGCATGAAGGTTGATGGCAAATGAGCATTTGCTGCCATGATGAAAACATTTGTTTTATAAATGACACTCAAATTACTGGTGATGCTGCTCATCTCAAAAGTCAATCTGAGGCTTTCATCCAAATAAACTCAATTTAGCAAATATTTTTAATATACCTTCATTTGGACACCATTGTTTTCTTTGTGTTTCTTTCAGAATCACCACTGGACCTGCATTTGAGAACTCCAAGACTGCAGTTGAGGGGCGATAGATAGTTAGAGTTAAAACCAATGACTGATTTACAGTATTGTAATACAGAGTAATCTGTTTGTCAGTATTATTCACGAAGATGAAGAGGAGACATATTCTGAATTTTTGGCAGGAAAAAAAATCATAAAACCAGAATACATGTGCTGTTTCCACGTCTGCTCAGAGGAGATATTTGTATTTGTTCTAAACATCACCTGCACTATTTGAAATTGATAATGTAACCTGCTTTAGGCTTGTGTTGTTGCACCTTTCAAGCAGGGCCAACTGAAATGTGGGGATAGTTGGAAAACAAAGTGAACAAATTGTGTAAGGATGTATCTGACGTTAATTTATTATATTCCTAACTGTATTTTTAAAGTACAAACATAGCTTTGTATTGTGCTGCCTTAGGAATTAAGCCAAGATTTACAGACTTTTACTACTCTACCAGCACTTTTTGATTTTGTCTTAATGGTTTTTATTTTCGACAGCAGCCAAAGAGCTGTATCTGCCTAAAATAATCATAACTTGAATTAGATATAAATGTATGTAATTAAACAGGGTTTAATTGTCTCTATTCTATGTTATTTCTTTTATTTTTTTCTGTTTACACATTAAGCATAGCAGATACATCTATTTGAGTTACGTGAAAACTTTGGGAATTTTCATGTGCCACTTTTCAAACGACAAAATTTTGTTTTCTTACTGTTGTGTGCAAGTCCAACACTAGATGGCAGACAAACAATTATTATCAACACTCCAACATATCAAGCTTGTTGTAGTCTTTAAAAAATTATTAATTCTTATATTTAAAACCCAATTGGTTTACAACTTTTAAATGCTTTTATTTGATTTACACAAGCGCTAACCAATGAAGATTACTTGTATTGCATTACATTTGCTGTAGGGTGGTTGTCTTGTCCCTATGTCGTTTCTGTTTCATCACTAGAAGTAGTAATAAGAAATCAGTCAAGCTTTTGAGAAACGTGCTTTACCACACGTTCAAAGTAAACAAGCACTTCTATTGTTGTTCCTCGTGCAGGAACATTTCTGCTCCACTCACATTCCTATTTGCATTAGTTAATGGTCTGTGGCCAATTTCAGTTTGAAAGTTTCTCACTGAAATCGATGGATGTGAAAATTATGAATGCAAATAAGACATGACTCTCAAGCATGAAGTGTCAGGTCCTCAAATGCCGTTTTGTCAAATCTCAGGTTGTATCTTCTCGCAGGAGCATATTCCTCTAGAGGCAGTTCACCGGAAATAAAATCACATGCTGTTCAGAAGTAACACACCTCCTCTGCCTTTAAATGATGCAGTATATGTTGTGATTCAGCGAATGTGCAAATGTAACTTATGTACTGTTTTCAAGTGACTGCAATGATTTGTGTACTCATGAGAGATACACTACTGTTTATCTCTACCACATGGGGTTTTAAATGTACATGTTTAAAATTGTCGTCCATGTATTCTGTTCTTTTGAGGTCAATAAATCAAACCATTCCTGCATGTAATGTCTCTGTGTTTTTTGTTTGTTTTATAAAAACACTGGGGATTCTCATTTTCCATTTTCCCATGTTTCTATGCATCCATTTACAGTGAAGAAACATGATATGGGCAGTTTAGGACTTATCATCACCAGAGCTGTGTTTTTTAAGAGTTCTTGCTGATATTTTGCATGCCTAAGTAGTAATTAAGTAATGCATATCAAACGATTTTTGTACAAAAGGAAATTTCTGCCTCAGGTAGTAAAACTTCAGTGTTCAAATATGAATATACAATCTCACCATAACTGTGTGTCATGTGGAGAATTAGCCATAACATACTAATGTTGTCTAAAACATACACAAAAACACTTGCCTGACTCAAAAACTGACTACTGAGTATTGATTAAACATGAGAAATGCTATTTGTATGGCCCTGTGTTAAAAATAATATAAATATTTTATAATCCATTATTGCTGTTCTTTCAAAAAACTTTTGGTGAACATTGTTTATTTATAAGAATCAGCTATCATTTTCCTTGATTGATTATACTTATTGAATCTTAACAAAACCTGTCTAGAAACTTCATATTGCTCCCCATAATCAAAATAAACAAAATAGATATTTTATTGTGCATAAAGAACATGAAGCCTATTTTTAGAACCTTTAAGATATTATATATATATATATATATATATATATATATATATATATATATATATATATATATATATATATATATATATATTACTCTTTACTTTTTTTTCTTTATTTTTATTATTTTTTAAATTTAATACTAATTTATCAGTATTGAATGCCATTATGGTTTAAATTATACTATTTAATATTGTTTAAAGCAAGTATTACAAAAGCATTGTAAAAATATATAACAATATTTGTATATTTGTAATGTAAAGAAAAGTATGTAAAAGAGTTTATTCATCACATGTAGTGTCTTGCGTTCCAACATAAACACCACTGTGGCCTGTCTCTATATCTGTATGTGTGTTCTGTGATTGATAGGTCATGGAATGAAGATGTTAGTCTCTCTGACTCAGATGGCGGTCTTCACTGGTGCCGAATGACCATGTCCCAGAATGCACCTGTGGGTTTCCTAACCCACGGCAGTGGAAGTGGAAGCAGCACGTCCTCAGAACCAGGAGCCACGGTCAAATCTCTCATCAAGTCTTTTGACACAGCTGTGCCGAGTGAGGACACAACCTTTCTCTACGCTTTTCTTTTGTTTTCTTGGTCTCCCCTCATTCTCACTCTTGTTCTCTCCCTTTCTCACCTCTTCTCTCTACTTTGTAATATTAATTTTAAGATCTGAGACATTAATGAGTAAAATGTCCTATATTGTAAAATGATTGTTAAGGAAATATTTAGGCAGTGATTAAGGTGATTTAGATCATGGCGCTATTGTGGTGAAACAGATGCTAACAGAAGCTGTTCTTTAATCTGAGCTAATAATGTAATGCTCTCCAAACATATCCTGTCTTCCATAACACGGCAGCAGGAAAGTCTGGCTCTCATTACAGCAGCCAGACCTCTCAAATCATTCCCGCCTGTCTTGGACAGATACAGATTACAGATACTTCTGTAACATATGGGTTGTGAGAGACAGCAGGACTTGTTCTCATTAATTAAAAAAATGTCATGTTAGATTAGAGAGGTTGTTAAATGTTCCTAGAACAATAAGACAAAGCATCCCAATATTAATTACATTTAGCACAGCTTGTGATTTTTATAAAATGTTCTGCAGAATACAGTGGGGTATATCAAAATAATGAAATAAATTAATGTGGCATCAAACAGTTATTCCAGCTTCATCAAACTATAACTATCCTCATAAGGGCCTTCACAAACCATTTATTTACCTTAGAGGTGCAGTGTATAGTATTTATGAGGATCTATTGACAGAAATGCAATATAATATACATAACTATGTTTTCAGTGGTGTATAAAGACCTTACATAATGTACTGTTGTTTTTATTACCTTAGAGCCATGCCTGAGCCATTTCTATCTACATACACCAAGTCCCCTTGTGTGAAATCGCCATTTTGCGGCATCATGTTTCTACAGTAGCCCTAAACAGACAAACTTCTCCACAGAGCGCTAGTGACTCTTTGCTCTCTCTGACGACAACATTTTTGTCCTGTGTCAGCCACCATAGCTTCTCTACACTCACCTAAAGGATTATTAGGAACACCATACTAATACTGTGTTTGACCCCCTTTCGCCTTCAGAACTGCCTTAATTCTACGTGGCATTGATTCAACAAGGTGCTGAAAGCATTCTTTAGAAATGTTGGCCCATATTGATAGAATAGCATCTTGCAGTTGATGGAGATTTGTGGGATGCACATCCAGGGCACGAAGCTCCCGTTCCACCACATCCCAAAGATGCTCTATTGGGTTGAGATCTGGTAACTGTGGGGGCCATTTTAGTACAGTGAACTCATTGTCATGTTCAAGAAACCAATTTGAAATGATTCAAGCTTTGTGACGGTGCATTATCCTGCTGGAAGTAGCCATCGGAGAATGGGTACATGGTGGTCATAAAGGGATGGACATGGTCAGAAACTCAGGTAGGCCGTGGCATTTAAACGATGCCCAATTGGCACTAAGGGGCCTAAAGTGTGCCAAGAAAACATCCCCCACACCATTACACCACCACCAGCAGCCTGCACAGTGGTAACAAGGCATGATGGATCCATGTTCTCATTCTGTTTACGCCAAATTCTGACTCTACCATCTGAATGTCTCAACAGAAATCGAGACTCATCAGACCAGGCAACATTTTTCCAGTCTTCAACTGTCAAATTTTGGTGAGCTCGTGCAAATTGTAGCCTCTTTTTCCTATTTGTAGTGGAGATGAGTGGTACCCGGTGGGGTCTTCTGCTGTTGTAGCCCATCTGCCTCAAGGTTGTGCATGTTGTGGCTTCACAAATGCTTTGCTGCATACCTCGGTTGTAACGATTGGTTATTTCAGTCAAAGTTGCTCTTCTATCAGCTTGAATCAGTCGGCCCATTCTCCTCTGACCTCTAACATCAACAAGGCATTTTTGCCCACAGGACTGCCGCATACTGGATGTTTTTCCTTTTTCACACCATTCTTTGTAAACCCTAGAAATGGTTGTGCGTGAAAATCCCAGTAACTGAGCAGATTGTGAAATACTCAGACCGGCCCATCTGGCACCAACAACCATGCCATGCTCAAAATTGCTTAAATCACCTTTCTTTCCCATTCTGACATTCAGTTTGGAGTTCAGGAGATTGTCTTGACCAGGACCACACCCCTAAATGCATTAAAACAACTGCCATGTGATTGGTTGATTAGATAATTGCATAAGAAATTGAACAGGTGTTCCTAATAATCCTTTAGGTGAGTGTATGCACTTCGAAATGGAGGGGTGAGCAGTGCAATTCACAATTCACAATCTCACTGCTAGATGCTGCTAAAATTCACACACTGCACCTTTAAACAAGGTTTTATTAAGACAAATAAAATTTTACCTAAACTTTTGAAATAAAAGTTATCATTGTACCATGATAGCATCAAACTCCAAACTTCCTCTCCAGTCCCAAAGACCATCTATTGAAACTGAGCTGCCAAAACTGCTCCTTCTAAACTTACTTCTAAAGAGCAGTACACTAAGAGTAAAATGTAAAAAAGTCTGTCAAACCTAATGGCATTTCTGGCTGTGTGTAACACCTGCTGCTCTCCTTATCCTTTAGAAGATCCCAATGTTAAAATCAGAAGTTTATTTTTAAAAACCTCACTAAACGTTTCAGTTGTGAATTTGGTCCTACTTCCAGTGTCATTGATCTTAAAGGGATAATTCAACCAAAAAATAAAAATCCTTTCATCATTTATTCATCCTCATGCCATTCAAAAGTATGTGACTTTCTTTCTTCAGTGAAACTATTGTTTTGAGATATTTTGAGAAATGTCTGTTTTCTTTTGTCCATACAATGGATGTCAACAGTCACCAAAACTGTTTGGTTACCAACATTCTTCAAAATATCTTATTTAGTGTTCCAAAAGTCGTACAGGTTTGGAATGACATAAGGGTGAGTAAATGATGATAGAATTTTCATTTTGGGGTCAACTATCCCCTAAAAATGTCAAACATCTTCAGATTAATTTGTGTTGTCTCCTGTGGCTGGAAATAGGATTTTGTTTGGCCATTTAAATGTTGATGCTGATGTATTTTACTAGATGGACCCAGCAGCTCAGTACAGATACATACATCTCCCAGAAGCCCCCTAAGTGGCATACCAGTCCGTACAGCCCCTGCTGCTGCTGTCTCACCAATTCAGGTACTAAAAATCTCACAATTTTACATATTTATTCTACAGCACAGGGCTATCACTAACATGTGCTTTATGTTTCTAGAGGCACTCTGGAATCAAGCAACTGTCAAAGACCCTTGAGAGAAGAATCGCCTTTGGAGATTTCCCTCACAATGGTAATTCATAGTGACATATCAAATTATGCAGGGTCTTTTAAACAGCACTTCAGTTATCCTTAAACACCCATACTGTAGAGAAACATTTAAATTTAAAGGACGAGCTAAACTGTTGATAGCATCTGTGACGTTGTGACTTACCACAGAAATTTGTGAAATTGTGTTCAAAGCAATGGACAGTCAATATCTGTCTGAAAACGATGTCTAAAATGTCAGTGTCTAAAATGGGGTATATTGAACCAAATATTGCACTAAAATGCAATTAAAATACATTGTTTCAAAAGCCAAAAAAGGTCTCAAGTTATGACTGTAACCATTGGGTCCCTGAAAAGGGAATGAGATACTGTGTTGGAAGTTACAACGCTATGGGAAATGCCTCTGTGTGATTGTGTCTTGAAGCATGTGTGTAATCAGTCCAATGGCATGGTGGGACATCATCCCGTAGCAAGTGACGTCATGACCAGTAATAAAGCACACCCAAACTTAACAATGTCAGCTTCTGATTGGCTGAAGCAAATCTATCACAGGCATGCAGGGTGAGGCAGTGTCCCTGAGATGTTCCCTTCCAAGGTGTTCCCAAGTTACAGCACTAATATAAAAATTCTCCTGTGTGTCTGTCTCTCTCAGGGTCGTGTGACGAACTGAAGTCCTCATCTCTTATGAGAAAAAGTCCATCCCTCGAGTCAGTAATTAAAACTCCAGCTCACTTCAACACCCGCACCTCATCATTTACTTACAACAGAGCCAACAGCAAACTCAAGTAAGCTTCACAAACACAAAACTACAGATGCAGTGAACATTTTCCTAACTACGGGCACTAAAACAACAAATTACTCTTTTGAAAGAAAAAGACACATTTAGCTTTCACTACTAAAAATATGACTAATAATGGCTAATGGCTAATAAGATGACTCAGACCAGAAAAACTTAAATTGTATTTCTCATTTGTGATACAGTTGCATTCCTCAGCTGTTGCTCCCTATTTTCGTGTTGCTGTTCTGCTTTGAAACAATGCTTCAAGTTGCGCAAGCCAGTCTTTTTGGTGATTCACACTTTGAACAGAATCATGCTTGGTACATACTGATACAAAGGGTATGATAGAGAACCTTGGTCATGATCTTTATTAGTTTTGCAATTACACTGTTGGGAAGTTTACACATAAGGGTTACATTGAACACAGCTAGACTGAAGACTAGAGAAACATTGCACACTCACTTTGAATTTAAACATACTACACGGCTCACATGCTGTTTTTCGTCTGCTACAGGTGCTGGTCATATAATTAGAATATCATCAAAAAGTTGATTTATTTCACTAATTCCATTAAAAAAGTGAAACTTGTATATTATATTCATTCATTACACACAGACTGATATATTTCAAATGTTTATTTCTTTTAATTTTGATGATTATGAAAATCCCAAATTCAGTATCTCAGAAAATTACAATATTGTGAAAAGGTTGAATATTGAAGACACCTGGTGCCACACTCTAATCAGCTAATTAACTCAAAACACCTGCAAAGGACTGCATTCCTTGTGTCAAGCCGCTCTTGAACAACAGACAGCATCAGAAGCGTCTCGCCTGGGCTAAAGACAAAAAGGACTGGACTGCTGCTGAGTGGTCCAAAGGAAATCAGGGTCCCAGAGTCTGGAGGAAGAGAGGAGAGGCACACAATCCAATGCTTGAGCTCCAGTGTAAAGTTTCCACAGTCAGTGATGGTTTGGGGTGCCATGTCATCTGCTGGTGTTGGTCCACTGTGTTTTCTGAGGTCCAAGGTCAACGCAGCCGTATACCAGGAAATTTTAGAGCACTTCATGCTTCCTGCTGCTGACCAACTTTATGGAGATGCAGATTTCATTTTCCAACAGGACTTGGCACCTGCACACAGTGCCAAAGCAACCAGTACCTGGTTTAAGGACCATGGTATCCCTGTTCTTAATTGGCCAGCAAACTCTCCTGACCTTAACCCCATAGAAAATCTATGGGGTATTGTGAAGAGGAAGATGCAATATGCCAGACCCAACAATGCAGAAGAGCTGAAGGCCATTATCAGAGAACCTGGGCTCTCATAACACCTGAGCAGTGCCACAGACTGATCGACTCCATGCCACACCGCATTGCTGCATGAATTCAGGCAAAAGGAGCCCCAACTAAGTATTGAGTGCTGTACATGCTCATACTTTTCATGTTCATACTTTTCAGTTGGCCAAGATTTCTAAAAATCCTTTCTTTGTATTGGTCTTAAGTAATATTCTAATGTTCTGAGATGCTGAATTTGGGATTTTCCTTAGTTGTCAGTTATAATCATCAAAATTAAAAGAAATAAACATTTGAAATATATCAGTCTGTGTGTAATGAATGAATATAATTTACAAGTTTCACTTTTTGAATGGAATTAGTGAAATAAATCAACTTTTTGATGATATTTTAATTATATGACCAGCACCTGTATATTGTAGGGAAGTATGGATGCAGCCTATGACTATGAAGAATTGACATAAACTTGAAATAAGACCGTAAAACAAGTACAAAATCTAAACAGACATTTAAAAAAAATTAAATACATGGTCCTGTGGTGTGACAAATACATTTTAAAAGTGAAAATGTTCCATTTTGTGTTCTCTCAATTCATATGAGCTCAATGAATTCATATGAATTTAAAAATACAGTAATATTCCATCCATCCATCCATTATCTTCCGCTTATCCGGGGCCGGGTCGCGGGGGCAACAGTCTAAGCAGAGACGCCCAGACTTCCCTCTCCCTAGCCACTTCCTCCAGCTCTTCCGGGGGAACCCTGAGATGTTCCCAGGCCACCCGGGAGACATAATCCCTCCAGCGTTTCCTAGGTCTTCCCCGGGGCCTCCTCCCGGTGGGACATGCCCGGAACACCTCCCCGGGAAGGCGTCCAGGAGGCATCCGAAATAGATGCCCGAGCCACCTCAACTGGCTCCTCTCGATCTGTCGATCTCCCGTTCCATCCTTCCCTCACTCGTGAACAAGACCCCCAAGATACCTGAACTCCTCCACCTGAGGCAGAAACTCTCCACCAACCTGAAGTGGGCAAGCCACCCTTTTCCGACTGAGAACCATGGCCTCGGATTTGGAGGTGCTGATTCTCATCCCGGCCGCTTCACACTCGGCTGCAAACCGCCCCAGTGCACGCTGAAGGTCCTGGTCTGAGGAGGCCAACATGACAACGTCATCCGCAAAAAGCAGCGACGTTCATGTGGTTCCCAAACCGGACACTCTCCGGCCCTTGGCTGCGCCTAGAAAATTCTGTCCATAAATATTATGAACAGAACCGGTGACAAAGGGCAGCCCTGCCGGAGTCCAACATGCACTGGGAACAAGTCCGACTTGCTGCCGGCAATGCGGACCATGCTCCTGCTCCGGTCGTACAGGGACCAAACAGCCCTAAGCAAGGTGCCCGGACCCCATACTCCCAGAGCACCCTCCACAGAGCACCCTAGAAAGGGTATAGAGCTGGTCCAGTGTTCCACGACTGGGACGAAAACCACACTGTTCCTCCTGAATCAAAGGTTCCACTATCGGCCGAATTCTCCTCTCCAGTAGCCTGGCATAGACTTTCCCGGGGAGGCTGAGAAGTGTGATCCCCCTGTAGTTGGAACACACTCTCCGGTCCCCCTTCTTGAAAAGAGGGACCACCACCCCGGTCTGCCAGTCCAGAGGCACTGTCCCCAGCCGCCACGCGATGTTGCAGAGGCGTGTCAGCCAAGACAGCCCCACAACATCCAGAGACTTGAGGTACTCAGAGCGGATCTCATCAACCCCTGGTGCCTTGCCACCGAGGAGCTTTTTAACTACCTCGATGACTTCAGCCCTGGTGATGGATGAATCCACCTCTGAGCCCTCAGCCACTGCTTCCTCAATGGAAGACGTGTTGGTGGGATTGAGGAGATCCTCAAAGTATTCCTTCCACCGTCCGGCGATATCCCCAGTTGAGGTCAACAGCTGCCCATTTCCACTGTAAACAGTGTTGGTAGGGCACTGCTTCCCTCTCCTGAGGCGGCGAACGGTTTGCCAGAATCTCTTCAAGGCCAACCGATAGTCTTTCTCCATGGCCTCACCGAACTCCTCCCAGGCCTGATTTTTTGCTTCCACAACTACCCAGGCTGCAGTCCGCTTGGTCTGCCTGTACCCGTCAGCTGGCTCAGGAGTCCCACAAGCCAACCAGGCCCGATAGGACTCCTTCTTCAGCTTGACGGCATCCCTTACTTCCGGTGTCCACCACCGGGTTTCTGGGATTTCCGCCTCGACAGGCACCGGAGACCTTACGGCTACAGCTCCGAGCAACCGCGTCGACAAGGGAGGAGGACTCAATATCTCCAGACTCCCTCGGGATCCGGTCGAAGCTGTCACTGCCCACGTGTGCGTTGAAGTCCCCCAGTAGAACGATGGAGTCTCACTTTCCAGCACTCCTCCCAGAGACCCCATTAGGGCCGGGTACTCCGCACTGCCGTTTGGCCCATTCATTCTAATATGCTGATCGGGTGCTCAATAAACATTTCTTATTGTTATCATATTGTAACATACTGCCCCAAGACACAAAGGCTGAGGATCCAAATGTAATTTTATTAAGAAGATAATCCACAATCGTAGTCCAGAGTACAGGCAAGGTCAAAACACAAGCAGGCAGTCCAAACAAACAAACACAACAAGGGAGGGAACTTGGGCAAGTGAGTAATCCAAAACCAAGAGACAAGAAACCAGGGAGAACACTCAGAATTGCAGTGTTACACTAAACAAGACTTTGCAGTGAATGAAGAGTGAACATGGTTTATATAGGCTGAGGGGATGAGGCTAATGACACATAGGCGTAAACAATGATGGCTGATGAGTCTTTGATGGCATGGCAATAGTCTGGGGTGGAGTGCCCTCTGGTGGTAAACACGGGCACTCTCACTGGTGATCGTGACATATGTTGAACAGTTGTGCTGCTTAATATTTTTGTGGAAATCATGATACATTTTTTTCAGGATTCTTTGATGAGTAAAAAGTTTGAAATAAAAAGCTATTGTAACAATATCAATATTTTTACTGTCACTTTTGATCAATTTAAAGGTGCTGTTTGTTGTATTTATGAGGATCTGTTGACAGAAATGCAATATAATATACATAACTATGTTTTCAGTGGTGTATAAAGACCTTACATAATGTGCCATTATGTTTTATTACCTTAGAATGAGCCATTTCTATCTACATGCACCGTGGGTGAAATTGCCATTTTGCGCCATCATGTTTCTACAGTAGCCCTAAATAGAGAAACTGCTCTAAAGAGCGTTAGCTACCCTCTGCTGTCTCAGATGACAAGATCTTTGTCCTGTGTTGGCAACCGCAGCTTCTCTATGTGCTTTGAAAGGGAGGGGTGAGCGGTGGGCGGTTGTAATTCACAACCTCACCGCTAGATGCCACTAAAATGTACACACTTTAATGTGTCCTTGCTAAATAAAAATATTAATCTCTTTATACAGTAATCTATTTATACAGTAAACAGTAGTTTAATCCCTTGATAATATATTAGATATTATATTATGCAATAGTGATATATAAAGGCTTGTATTTGTTTCAAACCCTTACAGACATCAATGTGAAAGGTGATAAAACGATGACGCATACAGTGTTCTGACTTCCAGTGCAATGACGACAGAGTCATCTAATCATCCAATGAACACAAAACAAGGCAATCTGATTATCTTTCATGCTGTGTCTCTCACAGAGCAACACCCCTGATGTACGGATGTACTCTCACAAGTGTGTGAGGATTTTAGCAGTGGTTAAAAAATTAACTGCTCACCAACATGTACAGATGCAGTGTTAGTGACCGTATGTGTATATGTGTGTGTCCCCTGATGCTAGTGTGGAAAGAACAGACCCTCTGTCTGCTCTGGCGCGGGAGTATGGTGGATCTAAGAGGAACGCTCTACTGAAGTGGTGCCAGAAGAAAACAGAGGGCTATCCGGTAAGGAGCACAGGCCCTGACCCCCTCTCTCACCCTGTCCCTCTCTCTCTCTCGTCTTTCAGTGAAGTTTTATTGGCATGACTGTTTAAATACAACATTGCCAAAGGAATGTAGAGTGAAAAGATTTACGTCTTTAAAAGGGAAGTGAGTTTCTGGTGTCACTAAACAGAACTGCACAAATAACTAGAAAAGGATGTGATGTCTGAAAGTTCAAACAAATGTTTGACTTTACTTTAAGTTGTGGTGGAGTATCAGAAGAATTATCATAGGAATAAGGTAAGTGGCCGTCTACTATATACAGTATACTGTTGGCCATCTTAACATACTCCTTACGTGCACAATAACATAAGTCAGAAACATATAGTGCTCCACCCCAGGAATTTATTATTTTCAAATACCCAAAAATAAGCATTTTTGTTATTTGATACTAATTTAAATGATAATGATTCTGTTCACTTGAGTATTTGATTTTGTTTTACACAATGAGTTATTCTCTATGTTTCCTGAGCACCAAATCAGCAAATTAGAAGGATTTCTGAAGGATTTCTGACACTGCAGACTGGCTGCTAAAAAATCACTTTGCCATCACAGGAAAAAATTACATTTTAAAATACATTACAATAAAATATAGATATTTTAAATTGTACAATATTTCACAATATTACTCTTTTTATTGTATTTTTGATCAAACAGAGCAGAACAGACTTCTTACAACAAAACAAAAACAAAAAAACATTAATGGTAGTGTATTTAAACATATTAACATCTTAACTAATTTTAGATCATATAATTTATAATATTATAAAAAGTTTTAACGCTTATATAAAGTTACAGAACAAAGTATATTTTTCAAATAACTCGTTTTAAAAAGAGTAAACAATTTTGTTGGTCATGCAATCCCCAGAAATACCTCATGTGTGCAACCAGTAAGTCTACTGTACATTGGCAAGAACAATTACAACAAACATTGTAGAAACACTTTATTGGAAAATGTTGGTCCACAAATTGTCATGTTATTAAAATCATCTATCAATAGAGGGCAGTGGGGTGTCAGTATTTTCACAAGGATCATTTTAAGCCTCTCTTTGTATTTTTATTCAAATACCCTTCTAAAAATTCCCTGAATAAACCCAGCGTGCAAAACAAACCTTATGCTGGTGACCAAACAAATAAGAGTTAACAAATATTTTAGTCATATAATTTCTAATCAGTACCACATTACATTTCAGATGTTATCTACTGAATAACTGGGCATTGACAATGGGTGTGTTAGCAGACCTAGACATTGGGTGTGTTAGCAGATGAATTTAACATGACTGTAAAATGTGTGGTTTTATGACTACCATGGTATACTACCAATAATTCAAGTGACTAACAATGGATTTATTTACTCAAATATGACCACATGCCTCTATTGACATGAAACAAAATTTCTTATGTCTACACTTTTGTTGAATTTCATGAAAACTTTTAAAGAAAATTTCTGGGTCAAATGTACCCACAAAGTCAAAATAGAAGTCAAAAAGAAATACACTATTGTTCAAAGGTTTAAGGTTGTTAACATTTTTAGGGCCCGATTTACTAAAGAGTGAAAAATTTGCTAAAAAGTGAAGATTTAGCGCTGAAAAGGGGTGGATGCCTCCCTTTTTGCAGCGTATGCATTTGTAGGATTTTCCTTTTCAGAAGGTTTGCGCTAGTATGGACCACAGGTTCTATATGGGATTAAGATCCAGGGAGTTGCCTGGCCACGGATCCAAAATTTCAATGTAATGATCTCCAAGCCACTTCATATCAGTGTTTTTGGGCAAAACTGTGACAGATTTCACTCCCTTGGATGAAAAGCAACCTCATACATGAATGGTCTCATGATGCTTTACTTTGGCTTTTGGCTTGCTTAGTTGTGGACATTAAATATTCAACTATATTACTGATCTGTCCGCATTGACACTATATGATAATTGAACTGAGCTGGATGACATCACTTTTTCCTCCAGAGCGGCTGTACAGCCGAATCAAATTCTGTTGCATTATTTTCCTGTTAACACTGTGAAGCTGCTTTGAAACAATCGGTATTGTAAAAAGCGCTATATAAATAAAGGTGACTTGACTGGACTTCACTTGACTATTGTTGACACGACACAGGACTCACCTTCTGGTAGCGCTCACCTTTTCCGGACAATCGATTTTCCAGATGTCCCCAACAGATGAATGGGGGCTTCATCAGTAGCTGACTCCTCAGAAGGAGACGGTCCTGCCGTTTTCTGGACACTTTGGGAAGCCTTCTTCACTGCAGCTGAACTGCACTGATGAAGTACAGAGCCTTACTAAAGTATTCGTACCTCTTCTTTTTTTCACATTTCGTTATGTTGCTATTAAAAGAGATGCTACCAGAGGTCATAGATCCTCTTCTTAATATCATTAACTCATCTTTGTCATTAGGATATGTACCGAAAAACTTTTAAGTTGGCTATTATCAAACCACTTATTAAAAAACCTCAACTTGATCCTACAGAATTAGTCAATTACAGGCCGATCTCAAAACTACCCTTTCTGTCAAAAATACTGGAAAAGGCAGTGTCTTCACAATTATGTTCCTTTTTAGAAAGAAATGGTATCTGTTAGGATTTCCAGTCAGGATTTAGACCGTATCATTACTATGATACGGTCTAAATCATAGTAAGCTCAATGGATAGTAAGCATAGTAAGCTGAGACTGCTCTCATCAGAGTTACAAATGATTTACTCTTATCATCCGATCATGGTTGTATCTCTCTATTAGTGTTACTCGATCTTAGCGCTGCATTCGATACTATCGACCACAACATTCTTTTGAATAGACTCGAAAATTATGTTGGCATTAGTGGAACTGCATTGGCATGGTTTAAATCATACTTATCTGACCGTTATCAGTTTGTAGCAGTAAATGAAGAGATGTCACACCGATCACAAGTTCAGTATGGAGTACCGCAGGGCTCAGTGCTAGGACCGTTGCTCTTCCTCCTGTACATGCTACCACTGGGAGATATCATTAGGAAGCATGGCGTTAGTTTTCATTGTTATGCTGACGATACTCAGCTCTATATTTCTTCATGCCCTGACGAAACTTACCAATTCACAATATTAACGGAATGCATAGCTGATATAAGACATTGGATGTCTAGTAATTTCCTGCAACTTAATTCACAAAAAAATGAATTTTTAATTATTGGACAAAAAAACTCTGCAAGTAGTAACCTAGAATACTGTCTAACACTCGATGGCTGCTCTGTCAAGTCCTCGTCGTCAGTTAGGAACCTGGGTGTGCTCTTTGATACCAATCTTTCATTTGAAAGCCACGTTTCTAACATCTGTAAAACTGCATTCTACCATCTTAAAAATATATCTAAATTACGGCACATCCTTTCAATGCAAAATGCTGATCAGTTAATTAATGCGTTCATGACCTCAAGGCTAGATTATTGTAATGCTTTACTGGGTGGTTGTCCTGCTCGCTTAATAAACAAACTCCAGCTGGTCCAAAACGCAGCAGCTTGAGCTCTTACAAGAACCTTTATTTATATAGTGCTTTAAACAAGTCCAATTGTTTCAAAGCAGCTTCACATTGTTAACAGGAAAATAATGCAACAGAATTTGTACAGCCGTTCTGGTGAAACAGTGATGTTATCCAGCTAATTTCAAGTATCATACAGTGTCAATGCAGGCAGATCGGTAATATAGATTAAATTTAGGTGTCCCCAACTGAGCAAGCCAAAAGCCAGAGGCAACGGTGGCAAGGAAACAAAACTCCTTCAGGGCCAGAATGGAGAAAAAAATCTTGGGAGAAACCAGGCTCAGTCAGGGTGCCAGTTCTCCTCTGGCCGACGAACAGTGTATGATTATAATTCTGGCAACATTGCAGGTCTTAAGTCATATTAGGTAAATAGATATTCTAAATTAAAGATATTTGAAATTGAATTGAATTGAATATTAAAGATTATTGATGCGGCATTTACGGGGGGGAGTTTATTTGACCAGCTCTCTGCAGACATTTCAGGGATGCGTTGGTCATGTCCAGGCGCAGGTCCACCATCTGATCTGGATACGGCTCGGATCCGGCTGACTGCAGTAAACCTTGGGATAAACAGAGAGACTAACATTAGCGTAGATGCCATTCTTCTTATGATGTAACGAGTACATCAGGTGTTATGGGAAGTGTTCCCGGTTCCGGCTGACCTAGTTAATGCAGCCTAACAATCATTTACTGATTTGAATAATAGAAATTGATAATGTTTTATGTGTAAGCTATAGTAAAGAGATGCGTTTTTAGTCTAGATTTAAACTGACAGTGTGTGTCTGCTTCCCGAACAATGCTAGGAAGACTGTTCCAGAGTTTAGGCGCTAAATAGGAAAAGGATCGACCGTCTGCAGTTGATTTTGATATTCTAGGTATTATCAACTGGCCAGAGTTTTGAGACCGCAATAGACGTGATGGAGTATAATGCATTAAGAGTTCGCTCAAGTACTGGGGAGCTAAACCTTTTAGTGCTTTGTAAGTATTAGTAAAGATTTAAAATCTTTGCAAGATTTAAAAATTTATATGATGTTGAATAGGGAGCCAGTGCAGTGTTGACAGAACCGGGATAATATGGTCATACTTCCTGGTCTTCTTACTTCCAGGAAGTCCATACTTCCTGGTCTTCCTGGTCCCTCACGGCAGGGAGCGCAGGTCAGCACAGGATGTTGGAAGACAGCCCTTTTGGCGAGATTGAATTGGGACCCCCATTTCGTCAGTACTGACGTAACTCGGAGTGTACTTACTAAAAGGGAACGTTTATGTATGTAACTCTCGTTCCCTGAAGGAAGGGAACGGAGACGTTACGTCCCCATGCCACAACCACTGGTACGGCCGGAGCACTCAGCCTCGGCTCCTCAGCAGGTAAACATAATGCGAGGTTGCAATGCAACTCCTTATATACCCACGCTGTGGGGCGGAGTTGCATTATACAAATTCTGCAGACCCATGGCATTTTCATGCCATTGGCTCATTTTGTAGATCTCGAAGGCAAGTGGCTTCTAGACGAAACCCCCCATTTCATCAGTACTAACGTCTCCGTTCCCTTCCTTCAGGGAATGAGGGTTACATACGTAACCGAGACGTTTTTCCTTTTTGGAAATTCGCAAAGTTGTTACAAATCAGTTTTTGCTTTGTCATTATGGTGTATGGAGTGTAGATTAATGTGATATATTATTTTGATACATTATTGTTAATATTAATAATATACATTATTAATAATATTTTACATTATTTTGAAGATTTTCAATTCAAATATTTAAAAAAAATGTGAAATAGCTCAATGAATTACGGTGATTCCAGAGGGAAGTCCTAAAAATGGGCATTATTTTATTTATGCAGAATATATATTAATTATTTATTGTTTTGGGTTCTTACCATCTGAGAGCAAGTGTTTGCTCAGTCATTAGGCACTGAACAACCATCCATTTATCCATTTCATATTGTCTAGTGCAGAGAAGAGTGTAGGAGATCGCATTGATGGGAACAGCAATGGCCACAGGCCTCTTCTCATATTGCAGACCCGGGAAAAGGTTAGCTCAAGAACACATGCTCCAAATTGAGCTTAATATGGGCTGAGGAAAAGGTCAAGGAGGGCTACTGGTCCACTATGTCATAAGAGACATCAGCTGTGAGAGCGAGAGAGCAACTAATTACCCACTAACACGCTAAGATGGACAGCATTGTTACCTGCGATCTCACACACATACATATATAGTGCTCCATCATGCCCTCCCCCCCACAATTATTCATATCACAATCACTCATAGCGTCCCTCCACAACCTATTTCCTGCAAATTAATGTAATAATGTATTGCCCTCAGTCAAATCACAGCGTTGGCTGTTAGCAGCTAGGAGGATTGTGTTAATGTAATGAAGAGCACAGCTGCAAGACCCTCACTGATTGTGTGTGAAGGTTGAGAAAACATTCATTTAGTTCTGCTCTCATTTTCATAGGTATAAGCCTTGTTAAAAGAGGTATTATCAGTAGCACACTTTGAGTATTGATTATCACACACATACAAACACGTACAACGCTCGTCTCCTGCACAGTTCAACTGAGGTATCAGGAAACTAGCTACTTTGTTCTCATCTGTCCCCCACTTTCAGATGAAAGGAGAGATGATATATATTTTTGCAATATTATTTTCATGAAAATCAAGCACATATTCATTTAATTATTACATTATATTGTATATATTGTGATTTTAAAAATATGATGTATTATATATTAAATTATTACACTATATTGTAGGGATGCACCAATACGACTTCTTCCAGAACTAGTCCGATACAAATACTTTTATTTTTAGCTCTTGCTGAGTACCGATACCTGTATTTTCATTGCATTTTTAATTTTTACAAATATTGGGCAGAGAAACCAAAAGAATATGAATCAAATTAGTTGGCTTAGCGAATAGACTTTCCATCAGTTATTTTCATGCCTAATTATGCTACAGTATTGTATGAGCTAGGATTTGTTTAGTACTTGTAATATTTTATCAGAAAAGGTTTTTAAAAAAAATTATCATATGTTAAAGTGCACCTATTACGCCCTTATTTATACAAGTTGCAAAAGTCTCTGATGTCCCCAGAGTGTGTATGTGAAATTTTAGCTCAAAATACCCCACAGATAATTTTCTACAGCATGTTAAAATTGCCACTTTTTGGAGGCAAGCAAAAACGCACCGTTTTTGTGTGTATCCCTTAAATGCAAATGAGCACCGAAAAGAGGGCAAAAAGAGGGCAGAGCTTCAAGAACTCGTGCTCCAGTGTCATGACAATCTCATCTCACAGAATGAAAATGTCAGAACAGAAACTGTCAGTAGCGTTGTTCATTTTGAACTGGAGGCGGACAATAATGCCTACAGAGCCAGATAATAAATGTTCCATGGAGATAGAACAGGTATAGTTTTGTTTAATTACGGTTATAACTTATTTGTTGTCTTGCTTTTATCCACTATTAGTACACGCCTGTTGTAGAGGCCATGTTGTAGAGGCCTGTTGTTTGGCCATCTGAATGATGGCCAAAACTAGTTACTGATGAGTTTTATGAAGTTTAATGTACTTCACACAAAAGATGATGCGTCTGTTTTACTCCACAAAATCAATGTAAGAGCTGATTAAAACACAGTAAGTTACAAGTCTTGTACATAAACACTCTCTCTCTCTTGCATTATCATCAGCATACACAGCGAATTTACATAAAAACACTAGTTACAACTAACAGTAAACAAATATATACAGACCTTTTCAGGGGGTGCTTAATAAACTGGTGAACTATAAGTAAAACTCTGATGAACTGTAATAAGGTGTGCGCTCTCCCTTTCCTTACTGCCATGACCAGTATTGGTCCAGAGACTATAAGCTTAATCACAAACTTTCCAGTACCAAACAGTACTGATCCATCCTTGAGTAACAACTTTTAACAAAGCCTGCCTTGTATTGCCCCTTGTTCAAACAGGAATCTGGAGTGAAATGATTTGCGCAGACATAAACAAATCTAAATCTGCTCTGCCATCGAAACAGTGGCGGACTGCTCACTCAGGGCAGGTCTATGCTGAAACGGCAGTGTCCGTCAACAGTCATGAGAGGGGCCTGTGCCAAGTGACGTCACTTTGCCCAGAATATGCGAACAGCTTATTCGTGGAGCTATCCTATCACAGCAGCTTAGGTAGATACCTAAGCTTAATCTATGTGCCTTCTTCTCCAAGAAACCATCCCCTGCGGAGTAGAACTACGATATCGGCAACTAGGAGCTATTGGCAGTCAAAAACCTGCTCTGTCTGGATGACCAAAGGGGCACACTTACTTACTGCAACTTGCAAATCTCAGATCTTCCAGCATTAGACTTCTATACCTGCATCCTGGTTGTGGTAGTTTAGTTCTCCAAAGCCTGCCATCTGGTGTCGTTGCAGTTCATCTCATTGGTCAGCCTGGGACAGACGAAGCAGAGGATCCATTATGCCACAACCATAAGCACAGTTAGAACTGATTTCTGCCCTGGGCCAAGTATGCATAGAATTCTTTCTGCCAGCCTACCACTGGCTTAACACCCTTCGGCTTAACACCCTGTACGTGCTTGGCTTCCAGCCACCCCTGTTTCCCTGGTCAGGAGAGCCTGTACCTACTGCTAGTGCCTCGAAAGTACCAGCTGTGAACCCCTGGTTTGAGGAAAGTGCACATACATCGGCAGTCCGGTGCCACAAGAGCCAGAATGATGCAAGAAGGTCAGAGACATCCAGATACGGACCGGGACCTCAGCAAATGTAGCATACCTGGAAGTATAAAGGGATGCCGGATCACAACAGCGCTAGCTTTTCGCTCTTCAACAAGTGCACTGTGTGTTTGAAAGACTGATTTTCTAGTTTAGTAAAGTAACTGTGTTAAAGAAAATGACGAGTGAACAGTTTAAAAGATGTGTGCACCCCTGCCCTCGCTACATCACGGGTGGGGACATGCATCTTATGTGTGTAAACTGTTTGGGAGCACAGCACGCTTAGTCAGCTCTCGAGGGAGCTGGCTGTGAGCACTGTGAAGCACTAACACATCAGAGTGCTGCGCTCCCATTTGGCCATGTTCGATGAGGCCGGCCAGGCTCGCGTTCCCCGCAATTCGAGTCCTGTGTCCACTGAGGCGGCGCGGCGGCTCAGATCGTGGGGATCGCAAAAGGAATTGGCTGATGAGATCGGGACTGCTGAGGCACTTTCCCAGTCATCTTCCCCCGGGGTGGAGAACCTAATGCTTGAGCTGTTTGATTCTGAGGAATTAGACATGCTTAGCATCGAAGCATTTGAAGTAGCAAATAAGAGCTTGTCACTTCATAAGGCAAGGCTCTGTCTCTCGTTTACATAGGCAGCATCTAGATTACAGGTCTGCAACAAAAGTGAACACATGCAATCGGTGTGCATGTGATACTGTTTGGGTGCGAGGCATGCACAGTCAGCTCTTGAGGGTGCTGGCTGTGTTCATTGAGAAATATCTTGACGCGTACAGCCATGCATTTTCAGGTGTTTCAGCCTCGCTCGTGTGGACTTTCATCTCAAGGGATGAAAGCCACATATATTGTGAACGGATCGAATCTCGCATTTGCTGAGGCAGTGTGTAGATGACGAGACCATATAAATAAATATTAAAACAGTATCATCTGGTGATTATGGCTGCATTTAATTTTGAGGAATTCAAATGGAATATTATCTGACTTGTATAGATGATAATTTTTATTCAGCCTATTATTCAGACCATGTTTCACTTGTTGGGTGATTATTCTGAGGAATTAAATGGAATATTATCTGACTTTGATAAGTTAAATATTTTAAATTGGATGATAGCATCCAAACTGTGTATCACTTAATAATCTGAATTATCATCTAAGATGGGAGCATAACATGCATGGGCAGTTTCTGAGGGGGCTGCTTCTGTGAATTGTGAGGATCTCACTCTTCCACAGAGCCCTCAGGAAATCGATGTTTGTTCTCGCCACCTTGTGCACTTTGGGATACATTTGTTTCTAGCGATCACAGTGTCTGCCCAAAGTCGTTGCGGCCCTGTCGAGTTGCTCCCTTAGATGAGGCCCCTGCCAGCCAGCCTCTCTCCCTGGATGGAGCAATCGAGGTCGCCTCCTCTGCAGAGCTCTCTGGAAGTCGGCGATCCTGCCGTCCAGGATGCTCGGGCCACATCGATTTCCAGTGAACGCATGCTGCTCCATCCGCCTCAGAAACTTGCAGCTGGGCAGCGAACGTGTCTGCACACCGAAAATCATCCTCGACTTCTCCCTGCCAGTCAGCCACTTCAGGGGCTCGGGAACGAGGCTTGGAAAACACCTGAGGCTGATTCCCTTAGCAAATTATCTTGGTGCATGGGTATGCCATCCGAATATATCTGCATGTGCCCTGCAGACTGTAGAGAAGGGATACAGACTGCAGTTCGGTTACCCTACCCCAAGGTTCAACGGGCTGGTCTGGACTGCAGTGGTCCCAGAGCAAGTTCAGGTAATGGAACAGGATGTTCACTCCCTGTTGGTAAAGGAGGCCATAGAAAGTGTTTCTCCGCCAGACAGGGAGTCCAGGTTCGACAGCCGGTACTTCATAGTTCCCAAGAAGGATGGGGGGTTGCATCCAATTTTAGCTCTGTGGCACTTGAATTGTTCTCTGAGGAGATTCAGATTCAAGATGCTCACAATTCCTACCATCGTGAGTCAAATCAGATCTGAGGACTGGTTTGTCACGATAGAGCTAAAGGATGCATACTTCTACATATCCATCCTTCCATGTTACAGGAAGTTCCTGAGGTTTGCTTTTGGGGGCGAAGCGTCCCAATATCGGGTTTTCCGTTCGGCCTAGCTCTTTCCCCTCATACGTTCACCAAGTGCATGGATACAGCTCTGGCTCCACTGCAACTCCAGGGCATCTGTGTACTGATTTACATCGAACAACTGACTCATATTGGCCCAGTCACGAGTAATGGCAGTTCAGCATCGAGATGTCGTCCTTGGCCACATTCAGTGCTTGGGGTTGAGACTCAACACGGAAAAGTGTTGACATCTTCCCAGAAGACCACGTTGCTGGGAGTAGTATGGGACTCAACGAGTATGCAGGCACAAATGTCTCGCGCACAGATCGAGTCCATACAGGCGATGGTCTCCAGCATGAAGCTAGGCCACAACATCACTGTAAAGCAGTTTCAGAAACTGCTGGGGCTCATGGAAGCTGCGTCCAATGTAATGCCTTTTGGCCTGCTGTACATGAGACCCCTGCAGTGGTGGCTGAATGCCAAGGGGTTTTCCCCCGAGGGGAAATCCATTCCTTATAATCAGGGTTACGCGCAGATACCTTCGTTCCCTATCAATATGTAAGAAACCTTGGTTTTTGTCCCAAGGGCCAACGTACCTGAATCATCAGGGGGGTCTGAGGTCTCACCCTCTGTGCAGATTGGTGCATCAGATCCTCCTGTGGTTGTTGTCTCTCAGAGAGATATATATCCCCACGGACCAGAATCAGGGAGCAGACATCCTGTAGAGGCAGGGGCTGAGGCCCGGGGAATGGAGACTTCACCCAGAGGTGGTGAGTCTACTCCTAGTAGCCCCGTATTGGCCTGCCTGAGTAGGGAACTTGGGATCTAGCGGTGGTTCTCGAGGGACTGGCTTTGTCCCCCTTCAAACTGCTTGAGTCGGCGACAGATTGAGTTCTGTCGCTCAAGGTGGCGCTGCTCCTAGCTGTCACCTTGCTTAAGAGGGTGGGGGACCTCCAGGCCTTGGCTATAACGCCGACTTGCCTGGAGTTTGCCTCTGGCAGATTTAAGCCCATCCTTCATCCAAGGCCAGGCTATGTGCCCAAGGTGCCATCGAGTGTGGCACGGCCTACGGTCCTGCAGGCATTTCATCCTCCACCTCATGTGTCGGCAGAAGATGTGTCATGTCACCTTCATCTGCTCTGCCTGTCAGAGCGCTGCAAATTTACTTGTGAAAGTCCTCGCAGTGGAGAAGGTCTGACCAATTGTTAGTGTGTTTCGGGTCTCCTAGGAGAAGGGTCTGCCCATGTCCAAGTAGACGGTCAGTAATTGGATCATCCAGGCTATTGCCTTGGCCTATCAGGTGCGTGGTTTGCCTTCCCCTTTGGCCTCTTCTAGGGCCCTTCATATGGGGGTCCCACTTCAAGAGATCTGTGAGGCAGCCGGATGGGCTACCCCACTCACTTTCATCAGATTTTGTAGTCTGCACCTCCCTGCGATGCCAGGTGCCTTGTTTCCAGCTTCACACTAGGGCAGGCATGGTTTGTGGTGGCATAGTGGGCATTTCGTTCCCCAAAGTGTCGTTCCGAAGCAGTGCGAGTTCCCTTGAAAGGGTTCTCTCAGACATCTCAGGTTACGACTGTAACCCTTGTTCTTTGAGAAGGGAACAAAACACTGCGTCGCCTTGCCATGCCTCTCTATGCCTGGGAGTGACTTCCTTCATCGTGAAAAGCTACAGTCATAACCCGAGACATTTTCCACATCAACTTCCTTCCATTACAAAGACCGTTCAGTTTCATTTACCTCTCACTCACTGGTTTTCCTCTTTATCTCCTTATGTGTTGTGTTTAATGCAATTCCTATTTCATAGACAAATAGATAGATAGATAGATAGATAGATAGATAGATAGATAGATAGATAGATAGATAGATAGATAGATAGATAGATAGATAGATAGATAGATAGATAGAAAAAAACAGAAAGATTAAGAAAAAAGAAAGCTGACAAGAGTGTAATAGGGAATGAAATAGAGAAAAAAAGTCACACTTGGGGTCATGCTTGTTGGTGTGTCTAATAACAGGCTAATGAACATACTTCCTAGTCCCCCATATCTGCAGGTAGTAGATGCTTAATGCTTCTTCATTCCATTTAACATTAGCTTAAATGTGTGTATGTGTATCTCTTAATGTTGTCAGCTTGTCAAAATATATAATAAAATTTTCACAAATATCACACTGGATATTCTTGCAGAACAAGTACAATGCAACATGAAACATCCCACAGGAAAGAATCACAAATGAGCATATACAGATATCTATATGCTCATGGCCCATGCTGTCACCAAGGTTACAGTGCTACTAATCCTAATTTAAATAACCAGAGAACCGCTCTCTCTCATAAACGCATGTCTTTCGACCAGCCGTAATGTTATGTGCCTCTAGAGGTTTTGTTCTGACTAAGGACTTGTCGGTACGTGTGAAGTCAATGCTGCACGTAGGCCGTGTTAAAATGTCAACCACTAAGAAAGGAATTGATCATAGACAACTCTAAATAATGTAGTGTTGGACACAGTTAGTGTGAATGATGGAAACTTAATGAGCACACAGACTCACACACAGATGTTTGTGTGCAACACCAATGAATGAATCATCCACTCAAATCACTGTTTATAAATGCACAACTGTTGACTAGCTTCACCTCTAAACGTTGTTTGTAATTGAAGGTTCTGTTTATTGTATTTTTAGCTTCCTTTTGAGTCTATTGTGCTTTGAGAATTAATCTGTGCACTTGAAAGTGTATGGAGTCATTGATTGTGAATGGATGAATGGATATGCCTGATGGAGTTTTCATGTTTTATGTTGCTGGGTTCCAGATTCAGTACAACTCAAGCTCTATTGACAGCATTTGTGGCATGTTGACAGTTGCTATTGAACTATGAGGATAATAATTCTAGAGGGCTTTAAAAGCATAAGTGTGAAGCATGTTTTTTTTTATTAAAGCACTTATATTAGTTATTTTGTTCTACTAAAATTAACACAATTTGAGCTCTAAATTCTAGATTTCTAAATCTACATTTTTACTAATTATCCTCCATAAAACACTTGCCTAAAAAAAGTCTAGATCAATACGTGTTTAGCACCAAACATCATGTACAGGAGAAAAAAATTGTAACACTTTAGTTTGGGGACTAATTCTCACTATTTACTAGTTGCTTATTAGCCTGCATAATACTAGCATATTGACTGTTCATTAGTACTTATAAGCATATATAAATATCTTATTCTGCATGACCATAATTAAGCATTTTCTATATCCCTTAATCTTACCCCATTCCTAAACTTAACCAGTACCATATTAAGTATTAATAAGCAGTAAATTATGAGTTTATCGAGGCAAAAGTCATAGTTAATAGTGAATATGTGTTCCCTAAACTAAATTGTGACCAAAAAAATGGAATAAGAAAATATATATGCCTATGGCCATGCCTAACTTTTAAATTTGTGATTTCCAGTCTTGGAAGAAGTGTAACAATTCTAAGGGTCATGGGAATTTCTTTATTAAACTATCTATCACACACAGTTTCTGTCAGTCTCATGTCAATATTGAGTACTTGTGAAGTCACCTTTATTTATATAGTGCTTTTTACAATGCTGATTGTTTCAAAGCAGCTTCACAGTGTTAAACAGGAAAATATTGCAACAGAATTTGATTCGGCTGTACAGCTGCTCTGGAGAAAACGGTGATGTCATCCAGCTAATTTCAATTATCATATAGTGTCAGTGCGGGCAGATCAGTAATATAGTTATAGTTTATAGTTATAGTTTACATTACAGTTTAATGTTTAATAATAATATTTAATGATAGTATTGCATCCTTCATATCTCCGAAAAGTCTTTAGTTTTATCATGTTTATAAAAGACAGATATGCTGTACAGAGTCTTTCCAGATAAAACCGAGCAGCTGGAGGCCCTTCCGGGAGAAGTGCCCATACAAGGAAATTCCTCCCTTGTTGACATCACACATAGGTCCATATTCTTTCTGAAACTTGTGAGAAACCGGAAGGAGTATTTTTGGCATGCTCCATCAAACGTCCAACTTATTTTATGAAACTTTGGCCATGTTTAGCATGGGAAAGTCTTTAGCAGTGTAAAAAACCTCAGAATGCATGAAATAGTATTATACCCCCTTTAAAGTTAGTCTGCTAACTATTCTCCATTGAGCTGCCTTTAAATCACAGCCTTATTGTTATTGTCAGGATTAGGATCACACACTACCAGACTCCCAGGTTGTTCTGAACACAGCAAACTCACTGCAGTAACATCTTCGTTTCTAGGAGACGCACAACAAATAAAAAAAATGATGTGTCCTAAAATTAGCTCAAAATATCAAACATGTCTGATATCCTCCGACTAGATGGAATCATAGTCTGAAGCTAAAAAATAAGTGTCCATCATACACTACATGATTTTCTGTGAAATCTGTCAACTCAAACCTGAAGACTGACTCTCGGCAACTAGCGTTGACTTGTCCAGACTGTAAAAGTGTGTATATTCCAATTGTCACATCTTGTGGCTGCAATCAGAGCACAAAAAAATTAATAATAGATAATGAACACACACAGTGTAAATAAAAATAAATACAATTTTAAATAAAATAAATAAAAATAAAATAATTACATACAAACAAGAACAATCAGAAAACACAATAGGATAACCACATTACAACAAGATACTGTGCTCATAGCGCTATAGGAAAACTTTTTTTGACCAATTGTGAAGTATGTGTTGCAAACACGCCAAGGAACTTAGCTTTAAATAACCTCTCACGATAACATCATTGTAATGCGTACTTGTGAGAGGCTATAAATAGACGTAAAACAAGTGCGCCTTCAGGTATCACTTTGTCTGAAGAGACATCTGGACGCCAGTGTGGCAATGTAGCACAGCATCTTGTTCACACTTTTTTAGGAAACAGGGTTACAGTCAAGTAACCTTAGATGTTCCCTTTCAAAAGCTACTCTCAATGCTGCACTCATAGTGCTATGGGAACGAGAATACTAATGTCGCCGCACTAGAAGTGTCTGGACCCCTCACGGTTGTGTAGTGTGTGCTCACAAGCACATCCTCAAGTTGGAGTTTCCATTCCCTGAGTTTCACAGCCTGTCTGGACAGTAAGTCTGCTCCCACATTCAGATGCTCAGGAATGTAAATCGCCCTGAGGGACAGGAACTTGCCCTGAGACCAAAGCAGAACCTGCTGCACTAGCCTGTTCAGATGGCATGAACACAGTCCGTCCTAGCAATTTATGAAGGTGACTACCATAGTGTTGTCCACCCGCACTAGGACATGGTAGCCCCTTAACTGCTGGAGGAAGCCGCGTACACAGTGATACCTGAAGTCAGGGCCAGAATACAGCCATAAATTCAAGGCAATTGATGTGCCAATCGAGCCAACCTCTCTAGATCCCTTGGGCTGTACGGCCATCTAAGACTGCACCCCAGCCCGTACGGGAAGCATCTGTCATTAGCATCTTGCGACTGCAACACGTGCCTAGAGTGGAGTCTGAACCACATAGAAAGGTTATGAAGCCTGAAACGTGTTTACTCTTATTTGCCTCTGGGGATTGGCCCTTGGATGAAATCCCCTGGTTCTGAGCTGCAACTGAAACAGTCTCATGTGCAAAAGGCCCACATAGGTATCACTGTGTACGCGGCTGCCATAAGACCTAGAACTCTTTGAAAGTTATGGAAAGTAATTACCTGACCTAGCTGATGTCAGGGTGTTTAATATGGACTCAACACATGCAAAAGACAGCTGTGCCCTCATGGTGACCAAGTCCCATGTCTGGGCATGAGAGTGAACGCTTTTCTTGGAGTTGAGTCTCAACCCCAGAGATTCAAGATGAGCGAGGATGGCATCACAATGTCGAAGCGCAAGCTCTTGAGACTGGGCCAAAATCAGAATTTAGAATGCCCTGGAGTCGCTACGGAGCCAGGTCTGCATCCATGCATTTTGTGTATGTAAGGAGTGACAAGGCTAGGCCGAACAGAAGGACCCGATATTGGTAGGCTTTGTCCCCAAAAGGGAACCTCAGGAACTTCCTGTGTTGTGGCAGAATATGCATCCTTGAGATCGATTTTGACAATATGCATCCTTGAGATCTTTGTGTTGGATGTGTGACAATCAGACAATAATTTGTATCATTAACATCTTGAACTTGTATGTTCTGAGAACGGTTCCGACCACGAAGATCCTTAGAACTTGTGCTCATTCACATTGTTTCCAGCAGCCATATCACTGGTGGTGGTTGAGGAGATTCCACCTTCCATGTAAAGCGATTTGAGTGCATAGAAAAGCGCTATATAAATGTAACAAATTATTACTATTATTACTCTGCAGATATACAAACCCGATTCCAAAAAAGTTGGGACACTGTACAAATCGTGAATAAAAACAGAATGCAATGATGTGGAAGTTTCAAATTTCAATATTTTAATTCAGAATACAACATAGATGACATATCAAATGTTTAAACTGAGAAAATGTATAATTTTAAGGGAAAAATAAGTTGAGTTTAAATTGCATGGCATCAACACATCTCAAAAAAGTTGGGACAAGGCCATGTTTCCCACTGTGTGGCATCCCCTCTTCTTTTTTATAACAGTCTGCAAACATCTGGGGACTGAGGAGACAAGTTGCTCAAGTTTAGGAATAGGAATGTTGTCCCATTCTTGTCTAATACAGGCTTCTAATTGCTCAACTGTCTTAGGTGTTCTTTGTGGCATCTTCCTCTTTATGATGCGCCAAATGTTTTCTATGGGTGAAAGATCTGGACTGCAGGCTGGCCATTTCAGTACCCGGATCCTCCTTCTACGCAGCCATGATGTTGTAATTGATGCAGTATGTGGTCTGGCATTGTCATGTTGGAAAATGCAAGGTCTTTCCTGAAAGAGACGACGTCTGGATGGGAGCATATGTTGCTCTAGAACTTGGATATCCCTTTCAGCATTGATGGTGCCTTTCCAGATGTGTAAGCTGCCCATGCCACACGCACTCATGCAACCCCATCCCATCAGAGATGCAGGCTTCTGAACTGAGCGCTGAGAACAACTTGGGTTGTCCTTGTCCTCTTTAGTCCGGATGACATGGCGTCCCAGTTTTCCAAAAAGAACTTAAAATTTTGATTGGTCTGACCACAGAACAGTTTTCCACTTTGCCACAGTCCATTTTAAATGAGCCTTGGCCCAGAGAAAATGCCTGCGCTTCTGGATCATGTTTAGATATAGCTTATTTTTTTACCTATAGAGTTTTAGCCGGCAACGGCGAATGGCACGGTGGATTGTGTTCACGACAATGTTTTCTGGAAGTATTCCTGAGCCCATGTTATGATTTCCGTTACAGTAGCATTCCTGTATGTGATGCAGTGCCGTCTAAGGGCCCTAAGATCACGGGCATCCAGTATGGTTTTCCGGCCTTGACCCTTACGCACAGAGATTGTTCCAGATTCTCTGAATCTTTGGATGATATTATGCACTGTAGATGATGATAACTTCAAACTCTTTGCAGTTTTTTCTCTGAGAAACTCCTTTCTGATATTGCTCCAGTATTTTTGGCCGCAGCATTGGGGGAATTGGTGATCCTCTGCCCATCTTGACTTCTGAGAGACACTGCCACTCTGAGAGGCTCTTTTTATACCCAATCATGTTGCCAATTGACCTAATAAGTTGCAAATTGGTCCTCCAGCTGTTCCTTATATGTTACATATAACTTTTCTGGCCTCTTATTGCTACCTGTCCCAACTTTTTTGGAATGTGTAGCTCTCATGAAATCCAAAATGAGCCAATATTTGGCATGACATTTCAAAATGTCTCACTTTCAACATTTGATATGTTATCTGTATTCTATTGTGAATAAAATATAAGTTTATGAGATTTGTAAATTATTGCATTCCTTTTTTATTTACAGTTTGTACAGTGTCCCAACTTTTTTGGAATTGGGTTTGTATTTCATCCTACCCTTTTTCATGAGTTTGCACTTACAAATAATCAGATAAAAGAGTATGCATATTTGGCATGCTGTCTGAGGAGAGGGGTCCGAGCTCTGTATTTTGGCCAGAACTCAGAGTACTCCCCCCGTATCCTTGACTGTGATAGGAACCAGCCAAGAGTGAGTAGTCAGCGTGGCAGAGGGATGCAGAAAACTGTTGGTTACATATAGGCCTCCTCTCGTGCTGAATGGATAGATCATTTAAACATGTTCCGCCCAAACTTTGTTAATAAAGCATCATCTGTTGCTGATCAGCTCAGACCACAATAAACAAACATTACGAAAGGCATTGAAAAAATTTAATAAAATATTAAAGTTATGCTCCATATGATGAAAGCTTCAAGACTGTCATTCAGCCGCATTGCTGCATCCCTTTCCACATCTGTAAAAAGGTGGAGAAAGAACTTCTTGGTTACGTATGTACAAACCTGATTCCAAAAAAGTTGGGACACTGTACTAATTGTGAATAAAAAAGGAATGCAGTAATTTACAAATCTCATAAACTTATATTTTATTCACAATAGAATATAGGTAACATATCAAATGTTGAAAGGAAGACATTTTGAAATGTCATGCCAAATATTGGCTCATTTTGGATTTCATGAGAACTACACATTCCAAATAAGTTGGGACAGGTGAAAATAAGAGGCCAGAAAAGTTAAATGTACATATAAGGAACAGCTGGAGGACCAATTTGCAACTTATTAGGCCAATTGGCAACATGATTGGGTATAAAAAGAGCCTCTCAGAGTGGCAGTGTCTCTCAGAAGTCAAGATGGGCAGAGGATCACCAATTCCCCCAATGCTGCGGGCGAAAAATAGTGGAGCAATATCAGAAAGGAGTTTCTCAGAGAAAAATTGCAAAGAGTTTGAAGTTATCATCATCTACAGTGCATAATATCATCCAAAGATTCAGAGAATCTGGAACAATCTCTGTGCGTAAGGGTCAAGGCCGGAAACCCATACTTGGATGCCTGTAATCTTCGGGCCCTTAGACAGGACTGCATCACATACAGGAATGCTACTGTAATGGAAATCACAACATGGGCTCAGGAATACTTCCAGAAAACATTGTCGGTGAACACAATCCACCGTCCCCATTCACCGTTGCCGGCTAAAACTCTATAGGTCAAAAAAGAAGCCATATCTAAACATGATCCAGAAGTGCAGGCGTTTTCTCTGGGCCAAGGCTCATTTAAAATGGACTGTGGCAAAGTGGAAAACTATTCTGTGGTCAGACAAATCAAAATTTGAAGTTCTTTTTGGAAAACTGGGACGCCATGTCATCCGGACTAAAGAGGACAAGGACAGCCCAAGTTGTTATCAGCGCTCAGTTCAGAAGCCTGCATCTCTGATGGTATGGGGTTGCATGAGTGCGTGTGGCATGGGCAGCTTACACATCTGGAAAGGCACCATCAATGCTGAAAGGTATATCCAAGTTCTAGAACAACATATGCTCCCATCCAGACGTCGTCTCTTTCAGGGAAGACTTTGCATTTTCCAACATGACAATGCCAGACCACATACTGCGTCAATTACGCAGTAAGGAGCTGTGCTGCACTCTTGCATTATGTTTACCCATTCTCATGCCATTGGCTCATTTTGTAGATCTTGAAGGCGATTGGCTTCTAAGCGAAACCCCCATTCCGTCGGTAACTGACGTAACTCAAGGCATAATACTGTAATGCTTTACTGGGTGGTTGCCCTGCTCACTTAATAAACAAACTCCAGCTGGTCCAAAACGTAGCAGCTCGAGCTCTTACTAGAACAAGGAAGTATGACCATATTAGCCCGGTTCTGTCAACACTGCACTGGCTCCCTATTAAACATCGTATAAATTTTAAAATCTTGCTTATTACTTACAAAGCACTAAATGGTTTAGCTCCCCAGTACTTGAGCGAACTCTTAACGCATTATACTCCATCACGTCTATTGCGGTCTCAAAACTCTGGCCAGTTGATAATACCTAGAATATCAAAATCAACTGCAGGCGGTCGATCCTTTTCCTATTTAGCGCCTAAACTTTGGAACAGTCTTCCTAGCATTGTTCGGGAAGCAGACACACTCTGTCAGTTTAAATCTAGACTAAAAACGCATCTCTTTACTATGGCTTACACATAAAACATTATCAATTTCTATTACTCAAATCAGTAAATGATTGTTAGGCTGCATTAACTAGGTCAGCCGGAACCGGGAACACTTCCCATAACACCTGATGTACTCGTTACATCATAAGAAGAATGGCATCTACGCTAATGTTAGTCTCTCTGTTTATCCCGAGGTTTACTGCAGTCAGCGGATCCAGGCCGTATCCAGATCAGATGGTGGACCAGCGCCTGGACATGACCAACGCATCCCTGAAATGTCTGCAGAGAACATGTCAAATAAACTCCCCTCGTAAATGCTGCATCGACATGACATCCTCATTAAACCCGTCTTCGGCGTGACGACTCCAATCTCTCGAATAATCTAACAAATATCTATTTGCCTAATATGAATTAAGACCTGCTATGTTGCCAGAATTATAATCATACACTGTTTGTTCGTCGGCCAGAGGAGAACTGGCACCCCGACTGAGCCTGGTTTCTCCCAAGGTTTTTTTCTCCATTCTGACCCTGAAGGAGTTTTGGTTCCTTGCCACCGTTGCCTCTGGCTTTTGGCTTGCTCAGTTGGGGACACCTAAATTTCATCTATATTACCGATCTGCCCGCATTGACGCTTATATGATACTTGAAATTAGCTGGATAACATCACCGTTTCACCAGAACGGCTGTACAAATTCTGTTGCATTATTTTCCTGTTAACAATGTAAAGCTGCTTTGAAACAATTGGACTTGTTAAAAGCGCTATATAAATAAAGGTGATTTGATTTGATTTGATAATAGAAAAAGTAAGGTCAAACACCATGGGTCTCACCCAGAGGTGGAAAGTAACTAATTACAAATACTTTCGTTACAGTACTTGAGTACATTTTTAAATTTTTTCTACTTTCTTGAGTATAATTAAATTGTGGTACTTTTACTCCTACTTGAGTTGAATAGAAATACAGTATTCAACTTTGCCACATTTATTTTTCACTAAAAGTACAAAGTACTTAGACAAAGGTGCCACATTTTGGAAGCACTTTTCAAACTCCTGCTGTGAAGCCCTGCACTTCAGCCAAAAACAGACAGATCTGACTCGCTTCAGCCATTAACAGACAGGTCTGACTCGCTTCAGCCAATAACAGACAGGTCTGACTCGGGTGCCAAACCAATCAAGTCAAGTCACCTATATATAGCGCTTTTTACAATGAAGATTGTTTCAAAGCAGCTTCACAATGGTAACAGGAAAATAATGGCAACAGAATTTAATAGAAAGTAATATAATTAAGTGTTTAGTGTCCCCAACTGAGCAAGCCAAAAGCCTAAGGCAACAGGGGCGACGGTGGCAAGGAACCCAAACTCCATTAGGTGACATAATGGAGAAAAAACCCTTGGGAGAAACCAGGCTCAGTCGTGGTGCCAGTTCTCCTCTAGCCAAACGAACAAACAGTGTATGATTTATGATTCAGGCAATATTACAATTCAGAAATCATATTAGATCCGAACAGTTAGAATATTTGTCCAGTTCCATCAGGTTGAAGATCGGATTCATCACGCAGGAGACAGGGTTGTTTATGTTGATGAGGCCATCACAGGTCTCTGCTGACAGCGTTTGTCTAGGTGCAGGTCCACCATCTGATCTGGATACAGCCCAGATCCGGCTGACAACAGTAAACCTCGGGATAAACAGAGAGAGCGTAGATGCCATTCTTTTTATGTTGTAACGAGTACATCAGGTGTTATGGGAAGTGTTCCCGGTTCCGGCTGACCTAGTTAATGCAGCCTAAAACAATCATTTATCTGATTTAAATAATATAGATTGATAATGTACTATGTGTAAGCCATAGTAAAGAGATGTGTTTTTGATCTAGATTTAAACTTACAGAGTGTGTCTGCTTCCCGAATAATGCTAGGAAGACTGTTCCAAAGTTTAGGTGCTATATAGGAAATAGATAGACCGCCAGCAGATGATTTTGATATTCTAGGTATTATCAACTGGCCAGAATTTTGTGACCGCAATAGTTGTGATGGAGTATAATGCATTAAGAGCTCGCTCAAGTACTGGAGAGCTAAACCATTTAGTGCTTTGTAATTAGCAAGATTTTAAAATGTATACAATGTTTAATAGGGAACCAGTGCAGTGTTGACAGAACCGGGCTAATATGGTCATACTTCCTGGTTCTAGTAAGAACTCGAGCTTCTGCGTTTTGGACCAGCTGGAGTTTGTTTATTAAGTGAGCAGGGCAACCACCCAGTAGAGCATTACAATAATCTAGCCTTGAGGTCATCAACGCATGAACTAACTGATCAGCATTTTGCATCGAAAGGATGTGCCATAATTTAGATATATTTTTAAGATGGAAGAATGCAGTTTTACAGATGCTAGAAACATGGCTTTCAAATGAGAGATTTGTATCAAAGAGAACACCCAGGTTCCTAACTGATGACAAGGACTTGACAGAGCAGCCATCAAGTGTTAGACAGTATTCTAGGTTACTACGTGCAGAGGTTTTTTGTCCAGTAATTAGAAATTCATTTTTTTTAGAATTAAGTTGTAGGAAATTACAAGTTATCCAATGTTTTATATCAGCCTTGCATTCTGTCAATCTTGTGAATTGGTAAGTTTTGTCAGGGCGCGAAGAAATATAGAGCCGAGGATCGTCAGCATAACAATGAAAACTAACGGCATGCTTCCTAATTATATCTCCCAGTGGTAGCATGTACAGGGTGAAAAGCAACAGTCCTAGCACTCAGCCTTGCGGTACTTCATACTGAACTTGTGATCGGTGTGACATCTCTTCGTTTACTGCTACAAACTGATAACGGTCAGATAAGTATGATTTAAACCATGCCAATGCAATTCCACTAATGCCAACATAATTCTTGAGTCTATTCAAAAGAATCTTGTGATCGATAGTATCGAATGCAGTGCTAAGCTCGAGTAACACTAATAGAGAGATACACCCATGATTGGATGATAAGAGTAAGTCATTTGTAACTCTGATGAGAGCAGTCTCAGTACTATAATACAGTCTAAATCCTGACTGGAAATCCTCAGCAATACTAATTCTTTCTAAAAAGGAGCATTTGTGAGGACACTGCCTTTTCAAGTATTTTTGATCTAGTTGATTTGAGATTGGCCTGTAATTGACTAATTCTGTAGGATCAAGTTGCGTTTTTTTAATAAGAGGTTTAATAATAGCTAACTTAAACATTTTCGGTACATATCCTAGTGACAAGGATGAATTAATGATATTAAGAAGAGGATCTATGACCTCTGGAAGCATCTCTTTTAATAGCCTAGTCGGTATAGGGTCGAGCATACATGTTGTTGATTTAGATGATTTAACGAGTTTAGCCAATTCTTCCTCTCCTATAGCAGTGAATGAATGTAATTTTTTCTCAGTGACACTACAATGCTCTGTCTGATGTGATACTGTAGTAGACGGCTGCATGGTTATAATTTTCTTCCTAATATTGTCAATCTTACACGTAAAGAAGTTCATAAAGTCATTACTGCTGAGCGGTTTACAACCATCAGAAGTTGAAGCTTTATTTTTGGTTAACTTCGCCACTGTATCAAATAAATACCTAGGGTTGCTGCAGAATTTCAACGGTATCAACATTTATTCCATGTGACAATATTAGGTCTAGAGTATGATTAAGGCGATGAGTGGGTCCTGACACGTGTTGCCTTACTCCAATAGAGTTTAGAATGTCTCTAAATGCTAATCCTAATGAGTCTTTTTCATGATCAACATGGATATTAAAATCACCAACAATTAGAACTTTATCTGCAGCCAGTACTAACTCTGATAGAAAGTCAGCAAATTCTTTGATAAAGTCTGTATTTTGCCCTGGTAGCCTGTATACAGTAGCCAGCACAAATGTCAAACGGGATTTATCAATTACACTACATAAAGCACCAAAACTTCAAAAGAATTATATTTGAAACTACACTTCTGAGTAATACTGAAGATATTATTATAAAAGACAGCAACCCCTCCCCCTTTACCTTTCAGACGCGGCTCGCGTTTATAACAATAATCTTGTGGGGTGGACTCATTTAAAGTAATGTAGTCGTCAGGTTTTGGATGGATAGGATGGATGCCGTCCCTCTTCAACAGGTCAGGTCTGCCTCAAAAGCTTTTCCAATTGTCTATGATCCCAATGTTATTTTGCGGACACCACTTAGACAACCAGCCATTGAGTGATGATAGTCTGCTAAGTATCTCATCACTCCTTTTAACAGGGAGCGGACCAGAACAAAAAAAAACACGTCACGAACAAGCGAGTTAACCCAACGCTTTAGCCTCTCAAATCAACACTTGACTTGTCTTGCCTATAATAAAATCCATAAAACACTTCAAGCATCACAATGTTAGTCTAAATGTTTACTATCACCACCACCACAGTAAAAAGGCAGTTTTGATAATTTGAGGCTGATTGTAGGCGCTGGCAAACGAAACGGGCTACACAATCTAAACAAATAAAAAATGTAGGTTACTTATTTCATGTAGGTTGTCGTACCTTACACCTCTCTGCGAAATGAATATAAATATGATCTTCAATTCCCGCGCTATATGCACATTTATCGGAATTCAAGTCAACGAAAGCAACAGATATGAGCTGCATTTTATTCGTCAGCTCATTTTAAGATCAAAGACCTCAATATGAGAAAGAACGACCTACGCATTAGTAAGATCAGTCTCATTAGTTTTAATGAAGATGATTGTGTTTTTGAGCATCTGAGACTTCACTTGCGGCAGCTTGCTTATCGGCTTGCTTTACTTTTTTGCGGCGATGCGTGTTGTAGTAGCGCCATCATATCTGACTACGACATTTCATATAATAGCCTATAGCGCTCTCATGTGTTTATTTTTTAACAATTTGACAGGAGTAAAATGTACATATGTGGTTTAAACAACCAGATGCATTTGCACTTGTCCATTTTCCTCTAAAATGTTGAATGAAAAATTGTTTATTGTTTGACTGTTCAGTAGCCTACTGTTCATATTTACATTTAAAAAGCAGACATAAAACTAACTTAAAAGTAGTAACTAATTACTTTTGCTATACAGTAATTGGTAAAGTACTTCAATTATTTTTAAAAGAAGTAACTAGTAACTAACTAATTACAATTTTTAGTAACTTGCCTAACACACAACGTGACGATGCTACAGCATTCTCGTAAATAATAAGCAGCTTCTCTAAATAACGCTGTTTGGTGGTGTTATTTATAGTCTCTCACGGTAAAGCACCTTTCCTTTAATTTCCCCATTCTCCATTACTTCCAAGAAACTGCGCCGTATTGCAAAAAAATCTAACAAATCTCAAGCTAAAATCGCGTTTCAGGGTGGTGTGTTGATCAGAGGTGAGGGGGCACAGTGACATAGGTGGCCGGGCTGATAACAGAAAATTACATTTTAGGTAGATATCGATTGGATAATCCTCCATCAAACGCTTGCCTCAAAAACCCAGATCTATGTTTCAAGTGGAAGCAGCTTCATGTACAACAAAAACTTACAAGAACTTAAATGTTGATACAAGTACAAGAAGTAAAACTGCAAAAAAAATTTCTCATTCCACAATCTTTTATTCAATGTAGGCCAACCATTGGAATAAATAAAAATATGCATGCCTATGGTCATCTTTAAAAAAAAAATAAAAAAGAAGAAAAAAAGTTCAATGGAAAATATAACGTTCACAAATATAATACAATATAATAAAAAATACAGAAATAAATTATTCTATTCCCTTCATTAATTCCCTCAAAATATTTTTTTCCCACTGTATACTGTAGACTGTTTTTTCCAAACTTTCTTTGAAGTACCTTATTTAGGTCAGTGGCATTTTTTCAGAAAAATTCTAACAAAAAGACACCCTGGAGCTGTTTGTTCAGGATGGAGACAATGAGGAATGAAAACAGGGGGTCAGCCAGTCCTTTTAAACAGAGGAATCAGCTAGGCCTGCACTCCGCCACCCTACATCCGCCTCTCTGCATCTTTCTAATTCCTTCAGAGCAAACAAAAACAGCACTGCTGGGGCCTCAGTCTATCCAGGACGGGTTGATTCAGAGATGAAGAATGACTTGAGGATACAGAGAAATGTGTGGCGTAATCCTCCAGGAATAGAGGAAGAGAACGGGAAGTGGGGGCCTTTTTCCTCTATTTCTCTATGTTCCTCTTTCTGTCTCACACACCCACATTTACACCTGGCTTGGTTCTCATTGGATAGCATCCAGATGTCCTCACAGTGCTGCTTCTCTTGGCAAATCTAAGAACAAAAGACATAAGGACGCATAACAAATATCCATTTGCCTCTCTATTTAGCCTCTTTACTGTCTAGGAGAAACTACTGAGATATTAAATGGATATCATTTGTGATTTTTCTTTCTTATGATCGCATGATCAGATTATTCACTTTGATCCAGAAATATCAGACCAAACAATGCCTGAAAACACTGTACTTCCTCTCCAGCTGCTTTTATCAGTGGAGAACTGTAACTTTCTCAAAATATAACAAAAGCGGTGTTCTCTAATAATACGTCTTCCTACACGTCTTCCATCACTGAGTCATTTGGTTTATTTAGGAGATTTTCTCCAATCCTCACCTTCTTATGACCCAGTTGCGGTCTGAGGGTGGTTACTGCTGAGGTGTGGCTCTGCTGTCTGGAGAGGTCAAACAGAGCAGTTGTCTATTTGAGAAGCTCTGATCCTGCAGTTCTCTGGGCTTTCGGATTCATCATATAGCCTCCTCTTACTTCCGCTTTGTTCACCGCCTGTATGTATTGTCATTTTCCAGCCATGGCAAAGGCAAACAGATGCAGCTAAGCGGCAGATGCTTAATTAAAATATGCATGACTTTCTTCTGTAGCACACACAAGGAGATGCAGCAAAATATTTGTACTGCTACACACAATGAAAATCAATAAGGACAGATGCTGGTGAGCACCAAACTGGGCAACAAACACCATAAAAAAAGCTCAACGCAAGCTTATCATATCATGACTATTGCAGCGTCTGTAGAAATTTTGCGTGCTCAAAGTCTAGTGTGACCGCGGCTTAACTTGAACTTTCTGAAGTCATATAATCATGTAAGTTATATAATCACTTTATACAGAGGAACAGAGCCAACTGTAGTTTTTTAAATGTCATACACATGTTAAAAGTTGCTATTTTAAAGTTTTCCTAATTTTGTCTCCAATAACAGGTTTACATGCACCAAAGGTCAAAAAATTGTTTAATTTTCTCATAACATACATTACACATCACCACAATGTTCAATGATTCTCAAATACACACACATGCTGGCTCTTCTCTGCAACTCTGTCTATTACAGTGTCAGTGTCCAAAGCCACGAGGACATCCTTTTCAGTGGCCATCAACATGAAGGCTTCCAATTTGTTGGCAAACAGGCTGCTCCTCAGTCTGCTTTTGATATATTTTAGGGTTGAAAATGATCGTTTGCAGGCCACCTGGGTTAGAAAGTGTCAGCAAAAACTTGTACGCAAGTCCAAGCAGGGGATTCAAGATTCAAGAGTTTTATTTGTCACATACACAGTTATATACAGAATATACAACCGGCAGTGAAATGTAAACAGGTCCGCTCCATGGACAGTGCAAATTCACAGTTAAAAACACAAGGAGGAAATTATATAGAAATAGGATAAAAAATATACTATATATATATATATATATATATAGAATTATAAATAATCAAGTCAATATATATAAAAAAAAAGAAATTAGAATAAAGTGGAATAAAATATTTGAAGTAGACTGTGCAGTGAGTAAACTGTAGACTTATAAATATGTGGTTAACAAATGTATAAAGAGTATAATGTGCAAACAGGTTTATAACAGGTTGTTACACAGTAACAACGAGAACAGAAAGTGCAGTGCAATGACAGTATGTTTATCCTGAAGTGAAGTCACGTGGTGTTAAGTGACTGAGTTCAGGAGTCTGATGGCCTGGGGGAAGAAGCTCCTCCTGAGTCTCTCAGTTTTGGCCATCAGGCTTCGGAAGCGCTTACCAGATGGCAGCAGCGTGAAATGAGGGTTTGCAGGGTGATTAGAGTCCTTGATGATCTTAGTAGCTCTACCTTTGCAGCGTTTGGTGTAGACGTCCTGCAGAGACGGAGAGCTGACCCTGAGATACACTCGGATAAGCGCACAACTCTCTGCAGGGCTTTGCGGTCATGACTGGTGCTGTTCCCATACCACGCTGTGATGCACTGAGTTAATACGCTTTCTATCGCCCCTAAATAGAAAGTTTTCAGGATAGCTGGTGAAACCCTGAATTTCCTCAGCTGGCGCAGGTGGTACAGTCTTTGCCTGGCTTTTTTCACCTGTGTCTGAATGTGAGCAGTCCAGGTCAGGTCCTCGGAGATGTTTACACCCAGGTACTTGAAGCTGCTCACTCTCTCTACTGGTGACCCGCTGATCATGAGGGGGGAGTATGTCCGTTGCTGTCTCTTCCTGAAGTCCACAATCATTTCTTTGGTCTTGCCAACATTCAGAGAGAGACAGTTGTCCTGGCACCATGATGTTAGATGCTCCACCTCGTCCAAGTATGCCGTCTCGTTGTTGGAGATGAGGCCCAGGACAACAGTATCATCAGCAAATTTGATGATAGAGGTGGAGCTGTGTGTGGACACACAGTCATGTGTGTAGAGAGAGTAGAGCAGGGGACTCAGGACACAGCCCTGTGGCGCTCCCACACTCAGGGTGATGGAGGTGGAGGTGAACTGGCCTATTCTCACCACCTGAGGCCTGCCAGTGAGGAAGTCCTCAATCCAGTGGCAGAGAGAAGGATTCAGGCCGAGATCCAGGAGTTTGGAGGTTAGCTTGGTGGGAACTATGGTGTTAAAGGCTGAGCTATAGTCAATAAATAGCACCCTTACGTAGTTCCCACTTTTGCTGTCGATGTGAGTGAGGGAGGAGTGGAGGACAGTGGAGTCTCTCAAAGACCTTCATGACTATAGACATGAGAGCCACTGGACGATAATCATTTCGGCAAGAGGGTTTACTGTTCTTAGGGATAGATTTGGTGGATTTTTTGAAGGAGGTGGGGACCACAGATGTAGCGAGGGACTCATTAAAGATAGATGTAAACAACCCGGCGAGCTGATCAGCACAGGACCGTAGAACACGACCTGAAATACCTTCCGGCCCGGCAGCTTTCCTGACGTCCACACGCTTGAGTGCTCTCCGAACTTCATCCTCTGAGACAGAGATCACGTGGTTGTTGCTGCTCTGAGTAATTTCCTCTAACGCGCCACTTGGCGGAGTTGCGTTGCCGCGGTTACAGTCAAAGCGAGCGTAGAAAGAGTTTAACTCGTTCACAAGCAACGGATCAGCGCTCCCCTCTGCAGAGGATTTAGATCCAAACGAGCAGATGGACCTCAGACCTTGCCACATGCGCCGCGAGTCGTTGAGTTGGAAATGAGACTCCACTTGGTCTTTATATCGGAGCTTTGCGGCTTTAACTGCACGCCGCAGAGCATAACAGGATGATTTGTATTCATTCATATTCCCTGAATGGAGACCGGCGTTGTAAGCAGCAGTGCGTGCGTTCACTGCCGCGCGGATTGAATTGTCCACCCACGATTTCTGATTTGTGAAGGACGTTATTGTTATTGTTTGCGTGGCTTGCTCTGTAAGCGTGTTGATGAAGCAAAGCGCCACGTCTGTGAACTCGTTTACGTCGGCTGAACTCGCTCGGAACATGTCCCAGTCAACATCATCCAGAGCTGCCTGTAGCGCGGTCTCTGAGTGGGGTGACCAGCGCTTAACTTCCCGCCTCACCGGGGGTTCCTGTACGAGCTTTTGTTTGTATTCGGGAGTGAGGAAAATGGCGGCATGATCCGATTTGCCAAATGCTGGAAGTGACCGCGCTTTATAGGCGTTCTTGAACGGAGAGTAGCAGTGATCCAGCGTGTTTGCTCCTCGTGTAGGACAGGAGACGTGCTGGTGAAAGTTTGGCAGGACTTTCTTTAGGTTTGCTTTGTTAAAATCGCCCGCGACAATGAATGCCGCGTCAGGATGTTTGTTTATGATGCCGCTGGCAACATCATGAAGGCCAGATAAAGCCAGCGCTGTGTCTGCCTGCGGCGGGATGTAAACAGCGGTCGCGACAACCGCAGAAAACTCCCTCGGCAGATAGAATGGACGGCAAATGATTGTTAAATGTTCCAGATGAGGCGAGCAGGACCGCGAGAGAATGGTGATGTTCCTGGGACCGCACCATTTCTTGTTGATCATGAAGCATACTCCACCGCCTTTGGATTTACCGGCCTCGGCTGTTCTGTCCATCCGAAAAACAGAGAAGTTCTCCGACGGTGTCACAGCTGTGTCCGGGACCGCGGGCGTGAGCCATGTTTCAGACAAACAATAGATGTTACAGTCTCTCATGTCCCGTTGAAAACTTATCCTGGCTCTAAGATCGTCCATCTTATTATCCAAGGATTGAACATTTGCTAGAAGAATGCTCGGGAGAGGAGGACTGAATGCCCTTTTCCTCAGTCTGTTACGGATACCAGCGCGTTTCCCACGGTGTTTCTTGATTCTTCGCCGTTGACTCGTCTGTCCATTGTTCAACTCGCCGTTCCGAAGAATCTCAGATGGCCACAGAGTATCGGCGAAAGTGTCCTGAAACAGTCCAGTGTAGAGGTAACCAATGTCCAAAAGAGTTTTGCTGTCATAGCAGATCGATGCAGATGATAAGTTTGTAAAAATTGAGAGTAAAAGAAAGTAAAATAGTAAATAAAAGCACAGTCTTTGCGGAGCGACCTGAACGGCGACCAAACACGGCGGCGCCATTTTGGATATTTGGGGATATGGATCAGTGAGCATGTTGAATCTCTGGAGAATCTGATAGCAGCACAGTGGCACTCTTTGCAGGAAACACAGCTTTTGTTGATGATTTCCATGTCCTCTTCCTTTCCATCAGGTCTATCCTCCACTGTCCTGGTCGCATATTCATCCAGTGGTGACTTTTTCAGCTTGTCCCACTACAATCAAATTTAACCAGGCACTTGCTGAGGTCTTCAAGTGCCTATTTAGGGAGAGCACTGTTTCTGATCAGGGAGAAGTTTTTGGGATCCAGACCTGACAAATCTGCATAAAGAGTGCCATGTGTCAGAAATTTTTGGTGGATGGCCTCAATAGCTGTATCAACAATTTGGTTATGGACCTTTACCTCATAGGCTCTCTCAGCATCAGTTATGGTGTCATCCTGAGACATCTCACCCGGCATGGCTTTCTTCTTCTTTCTTCTTTTCTGTGGCAGTATTATGGAGGCACTTCCATGTCTGTCTCCTCATCTTGCTGCTCGAGTTTTTCATTTGCCCATTTAACAAAGTCATCAGCAGCAGCCTTGACAGCCTGGAAATCTCTCGCCATCTTTTTTAGGTAATCTTGTGTTGACATGACCATCCTATGGGCAGAGAGGATGTCCATTCCTTCTGTCTGCAGGTACTTTGACAATGGTGATGTAATGCTCAAATATCCTAAGGAATAATTGAGCTGTCAGTGTTGTCTCATACCTGAGTAGGCCCTCTCTGGCTTTGGTGCGTACATTTCCTTTCACAGTCTTCAGTTCCTGTATGGTTGTGAGCGTGGACAACACATCAATGTACAAACTGTCTTGACGCTTACCAAATGATCCAAATACTTTGTTCAGAGCATCGTGCTTAGCCCACTAACGTGTCTCTCCAATTGGAGCAATGCGTCTGTGTCTCTTGTCATGGCTATCCTTCTCCCAAATGTTCACTCTCTGATATGACTCCCTGATGAACACTGCTGTGTCATTGAGGAGATCAAACAGTGATCCACTCTCTATCACTATTTGAGTGGTATCAGAAAGCACAGGATTGAGGACATGTGCATAGCACCATACATATACATGGTTGGGCCACTGTGATGCCAGCAGTGCAGAGAAGCCTCTGTACTGCCCCTGCATATTTGAAGCATTTCCAATGCACAGACTTGTGTCCAGTTTCAGATGCTCAAGGACCTCTGTTAGCAACTTGACAAAGGACTGTCCAGTGGATGTGCTGCACCGGACCACTTTGACAAGCCTCTCATTGACAACATCAGTCACATACCTCAAAATGACTGAACATCGGTCTTGCGCTGTTATATCCTGTGTTGTATCCAGCTGGACAGAAAACATTCCAGCTTTCTGGATTTCAGTGGAGATGTTTTGTTTTAAGTTCGGAGGGCATCAATCACAGAGTTGACGGTCGTTTTAGACAGTAGAGAGATAAAGGAACCTCTGCCTCTTGATCCTGGTGACACATGCAATTTTTTGCTCTTCTCAATACTTAGATGCTCTTTTAAACACACATCATATTTTCCAGATAAAATGATCAGCTCCAAAACAATTTCCATGGTCGATGCTATCGTTGTCCAGGGTATACGCAGCCTCATTCTCCTCCTCCTTGTCTGTAGCTTAGGCCCCTCTTTCCTATTACTTTTACGACCTCCACTATCCGTTCCAAAACCTGACGCCTCTTCTTGACCTGATTTCTGTGCTCTGTCAGCTGTCTGCCCCCAGTAGGTTTTTGATGTCAGCTTTTGAGCAGTTTAAAAAATAAGCTTCGGCACAATTTCTGTGTACCATGCTTTTTTCATGCTCTTCTGCTCTCTGGTGCACGTCTCCAGTCTGACATTCCAGTTACAAAAATGGTGGAGTCAGTTGGCTTGCTGAAGGCCAGACATAAAAAATAAAACAAAGCATGACATTCATTACAATATATCAGCCACTTTTGCCATCTCTACTGGTGAACACCTTCTTCACCACAGGGTTTTTAGCATCCTGTTTGGGGTGATGATTTAAAAACACCTGCATCATAGCAGGCTCAGGACAGGCAAAGTAGTCTATAGCCTGTTCCTCCCTGTCTCTCTCCTCCACTGCTAACTCAACCTGGCTTGACTAGACATAAGGACACCGAGAGAGAGGATTACAATTAAGTATAGTTATTAAAAGTACACTTAGTAAGGATCCATTGTGGTTATATAGTCCTGTATTCTTGAAGAGTAGGATTTCTAGATGGACAATGTGCTTCATGTTATAAAAGCTAGTTAACCCTTAGAACCCAATAGAATGTGGATAATATGATTTTCATGTTATTCACTCGCCGTAAACAACCAAGTGTTCATACCAGAGAAATAGGGTACAAGAGCTACAAAACAAACTTTTTATAGCTAATAAGTGAATGTTATGAGGCAGATCTACAGATCTAGACCATCATCACAACTAACAGCTAGACACCTATAGTCTCATTGTGAAATAAACACATCAATAATATTACATTATAAGAATAACCTGAAGAAATTTTCAAAAAAATCAAATGGCATAATTTATGGTTTCTCTAGTTAAAGGGCATATTGCAGGTTAGAGACTCAAGTGAGTCAATATATAGAAAAATAATGTAGGAACTAGATTTTCTTTAAAATATACTTATAAATATGCCAATAAGGATTTTGGAGTCGTTTTTGTGAGAAAACTTTACTTCCGCCTCTAAAAATGCCAAAACCGGAAGTGACAGTGAATTTCAACGATAGGAAAACAATGGATCGCAATGACAGTTCGGACGCTGAGGGAGTTATAAATGTCTATTAATACTCATATGGCAGACCACAGCCATACAATTATGACACACAATTAGGGACAGGCCAGGATTAGACAGAACAATGATTAGAGGAGACAAATTGAGTTGTTGTGTGAGGAGAAACAGTGGAGAACAGGTGTCTAACGTTAGGTGAGAGACCAGTGTTAGCTCATAGATATATACACACTAGCTAACAATATGAACACTGTGCTCAGATCACAATACTGTACAGATTATTATCATGTATCCGGCAATAGCAAAGCTGGTATTGGTCATCTAGGATAATTGATACTTACCAATAACAGAAACTAATAAGCTTTGATCAGGCATAAGTCACACTAGTTAATATCCATCCACACTAAACATTATTTGATAAAACATTAGTGGCGTCTCATCACGACTGATTTGGTAGTTAGCAAATGTTTAAAAAACAAGACTCACAGTGCACAGTTCACGTTTCGAGCTGCATCTCCGATGGATCCGTCACCGTCAAGTCTCCCGCCGCGGCCAAACCACAGACACTATAGTGTTATTGTGTGTGTTTCATGTTATCCTTTATTCATTAATTCTGTGTTATGGCTTTATTTCGTGCCGATTTACCGATAGTGTGAGGATGGATATGATGTTATGAGTGTATTTGAGTGAACTTGATCATGACATGAATAAAATATTTACATTACCAGCACATAATTCCAAACCTTTTTGTAAAGTGTGAGACTGTATGCATTTGTGTTAATGTACATACTTTGTATTCATCAATGTTGAAATGTATTCATGTAAAAACGGCAAAGAAGCATCGCGTGTGGATGTTTATTCATTTATTATCATCCTTTACATGAGTATTGCAAGTCCCATCTCTTCACCTGCACAAAACGCCACCATGCAGGTTTTTCTAACTTTTCTTTTTTGGGAAACCTGTGGACACGATGTCCTGACAGGCTGGACACAATAATTTACCATGACAATGATACATTTAAATAGAAAAACTACCGAAAATACACAGACTCGTACTAAATACCAACCTATTCTGCACTGAGCCAACGCAGAGCCAACGACTCCTTCTCGTGACGTAATATGACGCGATGTTGAAAAAAAAAAAAGCGTTTTTTACAAACAGTCAATGAAACGACCACTTTATCTACTAAATTTGATGTTGAAAAAAAAAAGCGTTTTTTACAAACAGTCAACGAAACGACCACTTTATCTACTAAATTTGTGCTCTTTTTAAATTCTTGTGTCTTTTTAAAACGTTTTACATCCTGCATTACCTTTTCATATGGTATTTTCATACATGGTTATATATTAATTTGGGGAAAAAATTAACCTGCAATATGCCCTTTAATGAGAAGGGCCGTCGACAGTCGTTATGAGTTCTAAAGGGTTAACATTAGAATAGTCAGCCGAAGTTGCAACTCCATAAGTGAACTCTGCTAGCTACAAGGGAACTCTGCTAGCTACAAGGGAACACTGCTAGCTACAAAAACAGTGCAAAATAGCTTATGCTGTGCTATTTGACTTTAGCTGACTGAGTAGGTGACCGTCTGACTTTATTGACGATTATGTTGTCTTATAATATTCATTAATTTAGGTAAATCATCATGCCATACACACTATATCCTCCTGCACCTGCCCTGTGAGTCCCTCACTGTTAATCATGTAGCTACCCTGATTACCTCTTCAATTACACTCTCCTGCTCACTTTGTCCCTCCTTGGCTTCACTGTCAGACACCTGCTCCTCTGCCTGACAGGTGCCATGGCCACTCCTCCATGTTCTGTGTTCACCTGTTTTTGCACAATGTCAGATACTGTAGGCTTAGAAACTGAAGCTACAGTAACAGCACTAAACATGTTGGTTATTTTTGCACGTTGAGGCATCAGCCTCTACATATTTTTGCCCACAACTTCACCGCACCCCCCTTGCACTAGTGCTTTTGTTTCTCCATCCTCCTAATCCACAAATGTTTTGGCTCTGAGCCACTGCATCTGACACAAGAAACAGAGGGGGAAGGGTGGAGCCTGTTAAGAGATGTGATTGGGCCAGCCCAGTGTCAGTATGGAAAATGAACCAATGGGCTACTGTCCCTGCTTTATGGGCCGGTCGTTGACTCGTTGGCCAATTTTACGTTTATAAAAAAAAAAAAATCCTATCATATGCGTCAAGTGTGTCTGCCATTTGCCAATGCCAGATTACCAGTCCAGGCCTGATTGCAGCCCACAGCTGATTTACAGTAGTATTTCAGTAAGACAGTAATAACGTCAGTTAGCCAGATACCTACACAATATGAAACACAATAAACACATTGTAGAGTGCTGATGCTATCCAGTATCCGCTGGAGTGTTCAAGGTTTCCCTGGTGTCTGTGCGGCGTGCGCGTGGACGGGCAGTATGCTAATGTTTCAATTCGTTCAATTGACTCAGAATCGACTCTTACTTTTGAGAGACAATAACTTTATAATTATCTGCACTTTCAGATTTACAACTTTGCAGGATGTTTTCATTCACTTAGAACTGTTACACACTACATGAAAGGTAATTTTCAAAAATCCATAAAAGGGGCTATTTAATGTAAATGATGGCCAATGCTATTGGTTCAAATTTACTTTTTTTTTTTTTTTTTTTTTTTTCAAGTGACCATGATTTAACTAAATTAAAATGAGGTAAATCATTGCCACAATTGACCTGAAACAAGGGAAGTTGAAGGCATGAATTTTGTCCTTTTTGTGCAACCCCTGGTCACTGTATGGAAAAGAGTTGCCTACACATTCTTCAAAACATCTCCTCTTGTGTTCCACAAAAGAATAAGAGTAGTATGCTTTGGAATGACATTTAAACTGGATATTTAAATTATTAAAAATTATTTAAATTCTGACAGAAACTGATAAATTACTATTAATTTGTAATTTTAGTCACAATTTAGTGTGCTTATGTGTATTGTAGATGGCCATGGAGTGCCATGTGTGCTCCTCTTCTTTAAAAGCCTGTCTATCACATGGCTATTAAGTCATTGCTTGTCGTGGCTTTGTTAAATAACAGCCAACAGTGCTGGGGAGGATGTGGACCCATCATTGAAAGCCCTTTCCATGCTTGTTGACAGTCCAACTACAATGTGTGCATTTACTGTCTCCCACCAGGCAATTAAATGTGTATGAACGTGTGTCAAGCGCTTATGAAAGTCTATATTTACATAAAATAGTTAATCCCTCAATAACAATTTTGTGTTTCAGCGTGTAAGCAGCTGTGATGTTTAATTACTCTTAAAACCAATGACTCAAAACCATAAATGTACAATTACACTGTCAAAGTCTTGTATTTATAGTATAGAGGAAGTGACATTTTCTATGGTACCAGACAATTTAGGCTCACCACTACATGCTGACATGAGTATGCTTGCTTACTATTTCTACCGCAGAAGCCCAAAATACATCTGGCTTTGTTACAAACTGAAACGTAAGCTACATCTGTGGGCAAATATTGTATAAACTGATGGAAAACTACCAGCTTGTATTCCCTCTGAATCTCATCCACCCTCTGCCTCTGTCTTTTGAAGAGAGCAAGGGTGATTTCCTGCCTGGATGCTGTGTTTGCTTTTTGAAGCAGGGTTCCAGTGTACTGATGGAGACTACTGTTTTTATAACATTTATACCCCTCCTCTCGCTCTTTCTTTCTGCTCTGATGACATTATCCACCCCCCATCCCCCCATCCCTACACATTCGGACTGTCCAGGATGTGACTCCGTGCTTCTCTGCCTCTCTCCCAGCATTCCTGCTCTGCGCGCACACACAAACAAACCCGTGATCGCCTCCTGAAGCCTGTGTAAAATTGTGTAAACTAGTGAGTGTTTATTTGGCTGTGTGGCCTATGTGTGTATAATCACGGTCTCAGGGCCACCTGTGATATAAGAGACAGGACAGGCATGTGAGGAATATCAGTCTACATGATTGTGCAGGTCCTTTGTCAGAGGAAGATATTAGAAAATTAATGGAAGAGCAGAATATTAAAATACGTGCAGCTCTGTATGTTTAGGATGATTGCATTAGTTTCATGCTACATTATCAATGCATTTTTTTCAGTGACAATGTAGCTTCAAACTACTGCAATCATTTACATAATTAACATCTAAAATAATTAGATTTCAAATGCACCAGTTGTTTTTATGAATTAGTTCAGTAAACAGACATTAATGTGTAATTACCTGGTGATAGTTTCAACATTAGTTTGTTAAAGGGATCCCATACACTTTAAGCAAGAACTACAATTTAGCATACTTTTAAAAGGAGCACTTATTAAGGAAATAAAATACTTATAATAATAGTTCATTTTACAGTAAATTATGCATAATTACATGCAACTAACCTTCAACCAAACCCTAATACTATCCATAACCCTATAATAAGTACATGTTAATTAATATTACTCAGTGCTTAAATATATAATTGCACTGTAACAATGGCACTTTAAAATAAATTGTAACCTAATAGTCTTATTGTATGAACTGAATGTAATGTTCTCGGAAAGCAAATTTTCAAAAATTAAAAAGGAATTATAATTAAAATTGATAATTTATATTAATAGCAATTAGCATTTTTGATGGCTTTTTGATAGGCCTACATATTTATATGTAATTTCATAATTATCTTGTATTTGAAATTTAGTTAAAGTGCACTGATGGTGCATTTATGGTAAACTAAAATATATTTTCATACCATTTATATTCAAACTTGTATGACATATATTTAAATATATTTGTAATTACACATTTGTAATGAATAAATACATTATATTAACTTAATAATCAAATAATATTGAGTAACACACTATAGTTAAAATTATAATCAAGTTTCCATGTGGTTTAGGGCCAGATTTACTAAATTAGCTGTGAGAGCGCAATCCCATAAAAGCGTAGATGGGAGTGGAAAGTTCTGCGTGTCTGATGACGCGCAAATTAAAGAACACAGATGCAGCCAGATCATTTCCATAATGACCAACGCAATCAACCAAGAGAAGCACAAATCTGGTTTAAGACATGCTTTTTTTGCTAAGCGCAAACCTTAGTAAATCACCTTCCATGATTCATTTAAATATTCTCCTCCTATACATTTTGCGTCTGAAAGGCAAACTCCTACAGATGCATATGCAATAAGGTCATCCGCAAAAATAATTGTGTCCATGCCTTTCCAGCGCTAATTTTCCAGTCTCACAGAATTCTGTGAAATGAACATGGCCCCTTAACTCAAAATCTATGGCAGTTTCACGGAATCACCGAAAATTCTGTGATGGGTCCACGGAAGTGAAGCCTATGTAAGTCAATGACAGATGCGTTGGGTATGGTTATCATCATGATGAAACTATATATTGGACTATGATTGAAACTATGATTTTGCCATTATGACATGGAGTGTGATTCTCGATTTAATCAGCCAGCATAATTTTATTTACATTTATTTTCTTTTTTTATTTACGGTATTCAGACACGTTTTGAACACGTAACTCAATCCCTTCCCTAAACCTATCCATTTGTGTATTTAAAAAAATTGCAGATACGACTGCAGGCACATTTTTTTCAAAAAGTACAAATATTCCAAGTGTTCCGAGGCAAAACAATTGATTTGTGTGAAGACAATCCCCACACAAACGATAAGCAGCGTCGAAGCCATCTGCCGAAGATCATGAACACATTTCAAAAATTGCCCGCGGAAGAAACGTTACGTTAGCTAACCAATTGCGTCATTACGTCAGCTTTGATTGTAAAATGCTATTGCCTCTCGTGTGTGTCATGACCGATCGCGTCATGCTAAAGAGTCGGCTGTATCATTTGAATGAATATGACTGAGTGGAGTGTGTGTGTTCACGGAGTGGCGGATTGGATCGTCATTTCAGTGATTAAAACATTAAGATCAACTCTGTTCTTTACATAAAGATATCGTATGACTTCGGAAGACTCGGAAGGCAACATGAGTTAATACTTTTATACTGTTTTTGTCAGTTTTTGCAATAAATACCTGTGACTGTACTTTTATTTGCCTGTTACGTGTTTTATATTGTTGAGAAGTGGGTAGGTTTAGGGTAGGAGTGGAGTTAGTTGCTCCAAAATATAAAAGTAGCCTATAAATATTCATAAAATCATGACTATTTTCACAAATGCATATAATTAAATGTGTTCCAAAATTAAATCTGACGCATTGGGAAAACAACTGAAATCAATGGGGGTGCATCGGAAAAAGACGCTAAAAGGGGTAGTACCCTGTGCGTTAAAAAGTAATGCCGAAGGGAACAAGCGTCAGTATGTGACGAATAGGAGTGAGACCGTATTGGTGTTGCAGGTGTTGGAACAGGGAATCTGTGTCTGTATCACGGAATTTTCGGAGATTCCGTGAAACTGCCACCGATTTTGAGTTAAGGGGCCGTGTTCATTTCACGGAATTCTGTGAGACCAGGTTGAATTTTTCATTGCTTGTCTTTAGTAAATCCTGAAAGTAGTTTTTTAATGCCAAAAGAGGGTTTGCGCTCGCACAAGCTGTTACTAAATCTGTCCCTTAGTACGTTAGTCAACACATCAAAGTGTACTTATTTAAAGCATGACAAAAAATTATTAAAACAATGTTTCGTACTTTAATGTAAAAGGCAGAAGAATATACTTTCTTTAGGTACACTTAAGTTTCCATTTATTTCATTAATATATTGTATTTTGCCAGTAGTTTATTAAAAATGTACTTAAGACGTGAAGTACAAACCTGATTCCAAAAAAGTTGGGACACTGTACAAATTGTGAATAAAAACAGAATGCAATGATGTGGAAGTTACAGCATAGATAACATATCAAATGTTTAAACTGAGAAAATGTATAATTTTAAGGGAAAATAAGTTGATTTTAAATTTCATGGCATCAACACAAGTTGGGACAAGGCCATGCTTATCACTGTGTGGCATCCCCTCTTCTTTTTATAACAGTCTGCAAACGTCTGGGGACTGAGGAGACAAGTTACTCAAGTTTAGGAATAGGAATATTGTCCCATTCTTGTCTAATACAGGCTTCTAGTTGCTCAACTGTCTTAGGTCTTCTTTGTCGCATCTTCCTCTTTATGATCAAATCAAATCAAGTCAAATCACCTTTATTTATATAGCGCTTTTAACAAGTCCAATTGTTTCAAAGCAGCTTCACATTGTTAACAGGAAAATAATGCAACAGAATTTGTACAGCCATTCTGGTGAAACGGTGATGTTATCCAGCTAATTTCAAGTATCATATAGTGTCAATGCGGGCAGATCGGTAATATAGATGAAATTTAGGTGTCCCCAACTGAGCAAGCCAAAAGCCAGAGGCAACGGTGGCAAGGAACCAAAACTCCTTCAGGGTCAGAATGGAGAAAAAAACCTTGGGAGAAACCAGGCTCAGTCGGGGTGCCAGTTCTCCTCTGGTCTAGATGGGAGCATATGTTGTTCTAGAACTTGGATATATACCTTTCAGCATTGATGGTGCCTTTCCAGATGTATAAGCTGCCCATGCCACATGCACTCATGCAACCCCATACCATCAGAGATGCAGGCTTCTGAACTGAGCGCTGATAACAAATTGGGTTGTCCTTGTCCTCTTTAGTCCGGATGACATGGCGTCCCAGTTTTCCAAAAAGAACTTCAAATTTTGATTCGTCTGACCACAGAACAGTTTTCCACTTTGCCACAGTCCATTTTAAATGAGCGCTTCTGGATCATGTTTAGATATGGCTTCTTTTTTGACCTATAGAGTTTGTTGTGTGTTTGTTTAATGTTGTGATTTCCATTACAATAGCATTCCTGTATGTGATGCAGTGCCGTCTAAGGGCCCGAAGATCACGGGCATACAGTATGGTTTTCCGGCCTTGACCCTTACGCACAGAGATTGTTCCAGATTCTCTGAATCTTTGGATGATATTATGCACTGTAGATGATGATAACTTCAAACTCTTTGCAATTTTTCTCTGAGAAACTCCTTTCTGATATTGCTCCACTATTTTTCACTGCAGCATTGGGGGAATTGGTGATCCTCTGCCCATCTGGACTTCTGAGAGACACTGCCACTCTGAGAGGCTCTTTTCATACCCAATCATGTTGCCATTTGACCTAATAAGTTGCAAATTGGTCCTCCAGCTGTTGCTTATATATGTACATTTAACTTTTCCGGCCTCTTATTGCTACCTGTCCCAACTTTTTTGGAATGTGTAGCTCTCATGAAATCCAAAATGAGCCGATATTTGGCATGACATTTCAAAATGTCTCACTTTCAACATTTGATATGTCATCTATAGTTTATGAGATTTGTAAATTATTGCATTCCTTTTTTATTCACAATTTGTACAGTGTCCCAACTTTTTTGGAATCGAGTTTGTACGCTACAAGTGCGCATTCAATACAGTTAAGAGATATTTCACCTAAAAAAAATAACAATTCTTTCATAATTTATTCACCTCATGTTGTTCCAACTTGTATGGCTTTCTTCCATCGAACACGATGTCCAGGCTGTTACAACATAGATAGACAGTCTGCCAGGAGCCAGAAAGGATATAAAAGCACCATAAAAAGTAGTTCATATGTTGCTATATGATAACTTTATGTGAGTAACAGAATCAAGCATTCTGCGTTAGTTCAGCTTGTAGTCAAGCTCCGCTATCAGCTGATTGGAAATTCCAACCCCGCCCATATCAGCTGATCTGATTCCTGTGCACTCAATTGGCAACTCTCAAACAGGGCACCTTAAGCGTAGCTTCAGTTCAATCCACTGCTTGGCTGCTTTTGCTGTACGCTGCTTTGCAACCCACCTCCTCCCCAGCTCCTCCTTAAACTGTGTTTAACTTAATGTCATTCTGTTGTCATTGATGCATACTCTGTTCTAAATGGGGGCTTTTGCTGCCCTCCCCAGAACCTGCTGCTGTTGCCTGTCTTGGCTTTTCATGGAGCTCATGAAAAGGATGGGGAATTTAGAACAGAGCCATATCGCCAAATGTACATTTTTGCCTATATATGCGGTGAAATATGCCAATAAAAAGTTGACTAAAAGTTTGTCTATGGTGTTTTTGACTTAAGTGGACCTGACTGAACTATCATTATTTGCTAATAATTTTTCCCTCCAACCGCTTTCAAATCATTTGCGCTTGTACTCTTTGAAATGACACATCACAAGTCAAACAATATTGGCTTCCGCATGTCTCATGTCTAATGTATTTTTAATGATTTGAATTGAACACAAGAGCAAACGAAATGTGGAAACTATCGTCTTAAGTGAATTAAGATGATAATTAAGTGCTTTGACTGTAACCGCGGCAACGCGACTCCGCCAAGTGATGCGTCAGAGGGAATTACTCAGAGCAGCAACAACCACATGATCTCTGTCTCGGAGGATGAAGTTCGGAGGGCACTCAAGCGTGTGGTCGTCAGGAAAGCTGCTGGGCCAGATGGTATTTCAGGCCGTGTTCTGCGGTCCTGTGCTGATCAGCTCGCCGGGTTGTTTACATCTATCTTCAATGAGTCCCTTGCTACATCTGTGGTCCCCACCTCCTTCAAAAAATCCACCATCATCCCTGTCCCTAAGAACAGTAAACCCTCTTGCCTAAAGGACTATCGTCCAGTGGCTCTCACATCTATAGTCATGAAGGTCTTTGAGAGACTCATTAAAAACACCATTTGCGCCTTCAGTTTGCCTATCGTCCCAATAGATTGGCTGAAGATGCCATCTCTCATGTCCTCCACTCCTCCCTCACTCACATCAACAGCAAAAATGGGAACTACGTAAGGCTGCTATTTATTGACTATAGCTCAGCCTTTAACACCATAGTTCCCATCAAGCTGTCCTGGATCTTGGCCTGAATCCTTCTGCCACTGGATTGAGGACTTCCTCACTGGCAGGCCTCAGGTGGTGAGAGTAGGCCAGTCCACCTCCTCCTCCATCACCCTGAGTGTGGGAGCTCCACAGGGCTGTGTCCTGAGTCCCCTGCTCTACTCTCTCTACACGCATGACTGTTTGTCCACACACAGCTCCACCTCTATCATCAAATTTGCTGATGATACTGTTGTCCTGGGCCTCATTTCCAGCAACAATGAGACGGCATACTTGGACGAGGTGGAGCATCTAACATCATGGTGCCAGGACAACTGCCTCTCTCTGAATGTTGGCAAGACCAAAGAAATGATTGTGGACTTCAGGATAAACTTCAGATAAACCTGTTTGCACATTATACTCTTATACATTTGTTAACCACATATTTATAAGTCTACAGTTACTCACTGCACAGTTTACCTCACTTATTTTATTCCACTTCTTTATTCTTATTTTTTTTACTTTTTTCTCCTACTTGACTTATTTATAATTCTACAGATTATGTAGAGAATCTCTTGAATCTTGAATCTTGAGGAAGAGACAGCAACGGACATACTCCCCTCTCATGATCAGCGGGTCACCAGTAGAGAGAGTGAGCAGCTTCAAGTACCTGGGTGTAAACATCTCCGAGGACCTGACCTGGACTACTCACATTCAGACACAGGTGATAAAAGCCAGGCAAAGACTGTACCACCTGCGCCAGCTGAGGAAATTCAGGGTTTCACCAGCTATCCTGAAAACTTTCTATTTAGGGGCGATAGAAAGTGTGTATATATATATATATGAGTACTTTTTTTATCCTATTTCTATTATAATTTCCTCCTTGTGTTTTTAACTGTGAATTTGCACTGTCCATGGAGCGGACCTGTTTACATTTCACTACGGTTGTATATTCTGTATATAACTGTGTATGTGACAAATAAAACTCTTGAATCTTGAATCTCTTACTAATTTTGTTTCTCACAAATCTTCAAAGTATGACTTCAAAAGAATTTAAATATAACATGCAAGTGATTTTCATCATGCTTTTTGTCCTTTTTGGAGCTTTACAGCCACTTGTCAGTCTCTATTTTGGTTCCATGGAAAAGAGCAGCTTAGACATTCTTTAAAATTTATTTTTTTATGTTCCACTGAAGAAAAAGGTAATGCATGCTTGGAACAACATGACAGTGACAGAATTAGAATTTTTGGGTGATCTATCTATCCCTTTAAAATTGATTCACTAGGTTCACTGGTACTCCATATTAGTATTTTCTGTTAATTTTAAGATACATTCATTTTTCCACATTTCCAATCTCTATATTTTATTCTTTTAATCTCTATATTTCACATAAACATGACAAAACATTTTATGCTGGACACCTCAAACACACCTGATTACAAATGTCAGGAAATGTCCACTCAGCCCACACGTACGACAGATGGTGGGATTCTTCACATGGTTCCATCCTCACTGTCCCTCTGTGGGTCACCCTTACAGTCAGTCCTTACTAAAGAACTTCTGACCTGCTGGAGAAATGGCTAATGAACTTCTCCTCTCTTCAACTCAGCCCCAATGGCCCAGCTGAGGATGGAGCTTCTTTCAGGGTCTCCTTTCATATCTAACATCTGATTCTAAATCAAAAGATGTTTGTGAAGTGTTGGGACTCTGAGGGCCCAGTAAGGGCTGAGCCCAAGAGGACTGCCACTGGCCCTTTGCCCTGTTCCCAAACTCAGACCTTTCACAGACATACATGGACTCATACAAAGAAGAATGACTGCACTGGGACATACAGCAAGTGGCAGGAAGTCCGGTGAAGGACAATAAGAGTCTAGAGTGTGTGAAGTCCATCTCAACATTTTCATACTGTAACAACAGTTCCCTTCCTTCTATGTCCTTCACTATTTCTCTTAAAAATTGTGTGGTGCCGTCTGGTTTATGCAACAGTCAGGAAGTTTTGGCCCAGATGGAATTTTTTCTGTGGATTTAAACATGGTTAAAAGCTGAGTACTACACTAAATTAAAGGGATAGTTCATCCAAAAACAAATTCACACCCTCATGCCATTTCAAACCCATAATACTCTTATATTTTATATAATTTCATCATCATTCATCTTTGGAAGAAAGATATTGTTATAAACGCTCACCATTTTTGTCCATCCATGAAAGTCCACACAATCAAAATGTTCTTGTGAAGCTCAAACTTCAGTGGAACATTTGAGCTTCCCTTTACCATATTTGATGAGCTATGTGTGTTGATCAATGTTTATATGGGAATAAAAGCCTAAATTAAATCTGTTAATCTTATAAAGTGAAAATTTTGATTGCTTTTAGTTTGGATTTTCAATGGATGGACAACAATTATGAAACAATATTAAACATATCTTCATTTGTGTCCTGAAGATGGAAAAAGTCATGGAACAGTATGGGTAAATTGACTATTTTTATTTTGGGGTGACCCAAAAAGTGAAAAAAAAAAAAAAAAATTAATAAACAAATATATACTAATCAGGGCTGTGTAGAACTTTATGAATAACAGACTTTCCAATTCTGAAGTATGAAAAACATAATGTTTTGCAGAGTTCTGCCAAAATATGGAAATTTACGAGAATATGGAAAACAGACATGCATAATTATTGTCAAAGATCATTTTAACACACCTAAAACGTCTCTGGTTACGTATGTAACCTTAGTTCCCTGAGAACAGGGAATGAGACGCTGCGTCTTAGGGCGCTTTTGGGGAACGCCTCCAGCGTGACAGGTGTCTGAATCACTATCGAATCACATCAATCTCATTGACCGCAACAGCCCATGACGTCATCAATGTGCGACCAGGAAGTATATAAGGGCGCCTTGCAAACATGACACCATCTTTTTCGTCTGAGGGGACTGTTTGGCAGGCAGGCCCCGAGGCATGGCAACAAGACGCAGCGTTTCGTTCCCTGTTCTCAGGGAACTAAGGTTACATACGTAACAAGAGACGTTCCCTTTCGAAAAGGAACTCGCGCTGCGTCTTAGGACGCTTTTGGGGAACGGTATACCCACGCCGCCATGCTGAGGGGAGTGCATGCCCGTTGGCCGTGACAACTGTCAGGACAAGCAAATTCAACTGAAATGCCTGAACCACTCCACCTCTGGTCACACTAGGCTGTCAGGCCTGGAACCAACCAGTTCAATAGAAGGGGTTCCTTTAAGGGAATGTGGCTAGGGGACCCGAGGGCGCCCTAGCCAGCCACTGAATGCCACCAGGGAGGCCTAACCTGGTGCCGCTTCCAAGGGACATTCCAGTCCGGCCTACCCTGTCTGTTTGAAAAACAGAGCCTCCAGAAATCGCCTTCTTATGAGGCATGCAGACTGAGGGACTGCGGACAGGCAGTGGCCTCCTCAGACCGGATCTCAGAGACGGGATATCCTGGAGAGCAGTACTCCGCATAGCGCTATCCGACCCTTGCCAGTGAGGGGAGTTCATCTGCTCAATCCTAGGATCTACTGAGCACATATATTACAGGGGTGCTCAGGAGGCCATACAGGCCTAGGGACTGATCTAATTGGGAGGCCTCACGAAGGGCCTACAACCATCTGATCAGACTCAGGTGGCTTCAAGCTCATAGCCATCCCTCAACTGAGCTCAGAGCCTGCCCGGTAGGTAAACAAGCTGTAGGCTAAACAGGTCTCTTCCTGTAGGGACCGGTTAGCAAAGTGATACCTCGTCTCGCTAGGGTGTGAGACCACCTTGAGATGCTATCAGCCAAGGCCAGGTTGCTGATCACAGGTCACCACTAGCTGTCAGCATGATGCCAGTTATTAGTCCCCTCAGGGAGGCCTGGTGAGGCCTGCTATTTGATAATAGTCAAGCCAACTGTAGAGTAGGCTGAAAAACGGGAACTCGTTCCCTCAGGGAGGCCTGGTAAGGCCTGCCATTTGATAGCAGTCGAAGCCAGCAGTCGGAGTAGCTAAAAAACCAGGAACTCGGTCCCTCAAGGAGGCCTGGTGAGGCCTACCACCTGATAGCACTCCTCCAGGGAGGCCTGGTGAGGCCTACCACCTGGTAGCATTCCTCCAGGGAGGCCTGGTGAGGCCTACCACCTGGTAGCATTCCTCCAGGGAGGCCTGGTGCAGCCTACCACCTGGTAGCATGCCTCCAGGGAGGCCTAGTGAGGCCTACCACCTGGTGGCACGCCTCCAGGGAAGCCTGGTAAGGCCTGCAATTTGATCGCAGTCGAAGCGGTCGGAGTAGCTAAAAAAACGGGAATTCTGTCCCTCAAGGAGGCCTGGTGAGGCCTACCACCTGATAGCACTCCTCCAGGGAGACCTGGTGAGGCCTACCACGTGGTAGCATTCCTCCAGGGAGGCTTGGTGAGGTCTACCACCTGGTAGCACGCCTCCAGGGAGGCCTGGTGAGGCCTACCACCTGGTAGCATTCCTCCAGGGAGGCCCGGTGAGGCCTACCACCTGGTAGCACGCCTCCAGGAAGGCCCGGAGAGGCCTACCACCTGATATCATTCCTCCAGGGAGGCCTGGCGAGGCCTGCCACCTGGTAGCGTGCCCTAGGGAGGTCTGGTGAGGCCTACTACCTGCTAGTACCCGCTTGCTAGCCACCAAGTGACTGGGGCCCAAAAACACACCCTCAGGGGAGGCCTGGTGAGGCCTACCCCCCAGCAGCGGGCCTACAGGGAGGCCTGGTGGGGCCTACTACCTGTTAGCAATCCAGCTGCTAGTCACGGTGACTGGTGACCGGAAGCTCGTTCTCAGAGAGGCCTGGTGGGGCCTACTACCTGATAGCTGGCCCGCAGGGGTGGCTTCCTAATGGCTAGTTGAGAGGCTGGCTTCTCTGCTGGCTGGCAAAGAATGGACATCCAATTACTACCTGGGGACTCATCCCCAGGGAGGCCAACGTAGGGCCTACCAGATGACGAGGTCTCGCTACTGAAGCCGACATTGTTGGATACTCACATCAGCATACACATGGGCCGACCACAGGAGGCCTCTCAAGGCTAACTACCTGGTTGTCACCATAGTGCTTACCCATTCCAACCGTTGGGACTCGCTTGCAAGGAGGCCTACTGAGGCCTACTACCTGACCTGGAGTCTACTGCCCAGACTGCCCAAACTGTGGTAAAATAAACAATAGGGTAAAAGCCTCATATGAGAAGAGGCCCTCAGGCGGAAACCTAACCCCACAGAGCTGGTCCTAGATCTGGCTGTAGTTCATGCGTTAGTGTGGACTTACTACACCCTCTATGTTAACGCTTTACCATAAGGTGGCTGTCAGTCACCAGTCCCTTCAAAGAGAACATACACATGTCACTGCAGAACCACGAAAAGGCGCGGCGTTTACTGTATCAAATACTCACACACTGTGACAGGGGAACTACAGGGCCCTAGTCCAATAATCGTGATGATCCAACGATCCCCGAATCCCTCTACAGGAGGTGTAAAGTCTTATAAAAATACATTAGTATTTTCCCTCTCAGGGGGACTTACCAGCTCGCCTGCGGCCCCAAAAGGATATCCACTAAAGGGCTTTATTCACAACACATATGCTTAGGTGTACTAATACCTAGGGCCTAAAGGGGGTGCTCTCACAAACCACGTCAGGCGGGCCGTCAGACCCTGACATTAGTCATCACAGGCCCAGCCCAGCCTGGTGTAAGATCTGCCGGAGAAGAAGGGAGTGAGGGAAAAGATGCGGTTATAGTCTATCGCCCCCTCGGGCGACCCACCCCAGCGTGACTTTCCCCGACGCTGGTTCCGGGCTGCCTCGCCAGCGTCCTTCCTCCTCCTGCCGCGGGAGTCGCGCCTCTTCCACGCCCTGCTCCGAGCCGGAGGCGGCGCACGAGAGGCGACACTAATTCGCTGGCCCTGCTGCCAGTCCACAGGCCGCGAAGGGCCAGGGGCTCCTGCCTGCCTGGGCGCAGCCCCGGATCTCAGCGGAATACACAATCTAAATGCCGCCTCTCTGAATCTTCCCACCACCGCCTCGCCGGAGGTGCCAAAGAGTTCAGAGGGCGAAACCGGGGAATGCCCGGGAGAAAGGAATTCTCTTTCTACCCGATGTCCGCAAGGTTAAGCCACAGATGTCTCTCCGTGGCCACCATAGCCGCCATCGACTCCAGAGGGTTAATTGAACATGTTGCAAGTCACCGTATACACGAAAGACTGCTGCTTGAAACTGAATTGACCTATTGAATTACATTTGCCACTCAGATTGAGGCTGCGAGTGAACAGACAAAGAGTATTGCAGGGGACCAGGCCGTACCTGTGCAAGCTGTGCAGTCGCGGTCACGTGATGCTTCAGGTCGGAGGCTTCATAAACCATCACGCAAGCTCTCCTCCTATCCTTCCTCATCTGTCCCTACACCACCTACAGCATCATCCCGCACATGCATCCCGCAAATGTAAAAATTGTAAGAAAACGGGACATTTTGCCTGAGTGTGTCGATCGGCTGACACCCGTTCAGTGCACAAAATTGACCTGCCTGAGTATACTGTTCTTTACATGCATGACCAAGCGACCACAAATGAGCTTGTGTGTCCTGTCACCACAAAGGCTTCTGCTGTTACCCTAGAGACCAAAGTTTATATATCAAAGTTTTACCAAAGTAAAATGATGCCAACTTTAGTTCCATGCCCCTTCAGCCACCTAATGCTCTCCTGGTCACATACTCATGTGCACCAATCCGTGTATTGGGTGGCTTGCCTGCCACTGTGTTTAGAGATACGGTCACATGTTTTCGTGAAATTCTTCATAGTTGATTCCTGGAACTGCTCTGCTGGGAATGGATCTAATAAAAGTTTTATGCTTGCATTTCGATGGTCAACGCTTGCTTCCCACTCTTTCCCTTACTGGATCTCAGGTCCCTACTGCGGCTGTTAGGTGCCTTTCAAACCCAACCGCACATCAGAGTACACTGGGATGCGCAAAAGGCTTTGTTCACAAAGTGAAGCTCTCAGGGAATGTGGATCCGGTCCATCAAAAACTGTGCCGCTTACCGCTGTCTGTGCGTTCTGCCATTTCCAAAGAATTGGATCACCTTCTCAAAGGAGTCAGTTCTGCAACGTCTGCACAATACAGGACTAAAAATTATTGCTGCAAAATGTCACTTTAGACAAACCAGCTTACAGTTCCTCTGTCACACAGTCACGGCGCAGGGTATCAAGCCTGACACGCAACACCTAGCTGCAATCTTACAGGCAGCCCGGCTCTGACGGATGCTGTTAAGTTGCGCTCTTTCCTTGGTCTGCTGTCTTGGTACAGTAAATTCATTCAGAATTTCACCTCTGTGGTTGAACCATTACACGCCTGTTTGCGGAAGGATGCAGAGTTTTCTTGGTCGGAAGAAGCACAGAACAGCTTTTCTGCAGTCAAACAGCTACTAGTTGACAGTCCTCCTTTGGCCCTTTATAACCCTGATCTGCCCACACTTATCTCGACTGATGCGTCTTATGGCCTCGGGGCCGTTTTCTCACAGATTCACCCAGATAACTCTGAACGCACCGTGGCCTTTGCGTCAAGAACTCTCACTCCGGCCGAACGCAAATATTCGACAGTAGAGAAGGAAACCCTCGCTTGCAATTTGGGCTGTCGAGAAATGGAGGACATACTTATGGGGTCGGATGTTTAAATTGCGTATGGAGCATCAGGCATTAACCACGCTACTCACTACTAAAGGAGAGGACCACGCAGGAATGCATATCGCTCGCTGGGCTGCACGCTTGCTGTTTTTCAATTACGAAGTGATCTACCGACCAGGCTGTCATAACTTCACTGCCAACTATCTGTCATGTCTCCCTTGCCTTCTGACGCCATGGAAAGCGATGCGGACACTGAGCCTGAACAAGTAGTCTTGCTTACGTCTGCATTGACCGCTGTCAACCCAAAAGAATTTGCAGTTGCTTCTTCCTCCTGCCCTGAGATGTGTAAGTTGCACGCACAGATACAGCAGATACTCTTGTTCACACGTTGACCCCCTCCTGCTGCCATTCTACAAAATTCTATCTCATTGCACCTGTGTCATTACGTCATAGGTAGGTGATGCTTGCGCATGAGGGACACCAGGGCATCGTGCGCACTAAGCAACGGCTATGCGATCTATACTGGTGGCCACGGATGGATGAGTCGGTCGCAGGCGTTATTTCATCATGCCAACTGTGTCAGGCTTCGGACAAAACCGCAAAAGTACATTCTGCCCCACTTCAACCTGTGCCCTTTCCTGCTGAGCCATGGAGAAAACTAGCAATGGATGTAGTGGGTCCATTCGAGTCTGCGACCTGCTACCTGGGATTGCTGCTATGCCCTCACTCGCCGGCGCAAATGGCGCCGCTGTGTTTGATCGCCGTTCAGGTCGCTCCGCGAAGACTGTGCTTTTATTTACTATTTTACTTTCTTTTACTCTCAGTTTTTACAAACTTATCATCTGCATTGATCTACTATGACAGCAAAACTCTTTTGGACATTGGTTACCTCTACACTGGACTGTTTCAGGACACTTTCGCCGATCCTCTGTGGCCATCTGAGATCCTTCGGAACGCCGAGTTGAACAATGGACAGAGCCGACAGCGAAGAATCAAGAAACACCGTGGGAAACGCGCTGGTATCCGTAACAGACTGAGAAAAGGGCATTCAGACCTCCTCTCCCGAGCATTCTTCTAGCAAATGTTCAATCCTTGGATAATAAGATGGACGATCTTAGAGCCAGGATAAGTTTTCAACGGGACATGAGAGACTGTAATATCTACTGTTTGTCCGAAACATGGCTCACGCCCGCGGTCCCGGACACAGCTGTGACGCCGTCGGAGAACTTCTCTGTTTTCGGATGGACAGAACAGCCGAGGCCGTAAATCCAAAGGCGGTGGAGTGTGTTTCATGATCAACAAGAAATGGTGCGATCCCAGGAACATCACCATTCTCTCGCGGTCCTGCTCGCCTCATCTGGAACATTTAACAATCATCTGCCGCCCATTCTATCTGCCGAGGAGTTTTCTGCGGTTGTCGCGACCGCCCGTTTACATCCCACCGCAGGCAGACACAGCGCTGCTTTATCTGGCCTTCATGATGTTGCCAGCGGCATCATAAACCAACATCCCGACGCGGCATTTATTGTCGTGGCGATTTCAACAAAGCAAACCTAAAGAAAGTCCTGCCAAACTTTCATCAGCACGTCTCCTGCCCCACACGAGGAGCAAACACACTGGATCATTGCTACACCCGTTTAAGAACGCCTATAAAGCGCGGTCACTTCCAGCGTTGGCAAATCGGATCATGCCGCCATTTTCCTCACTCCCGAATACAAACAAAAGCTCCTCCAGGAACCCCGGTGAGGCGGGAAGTTAGCGTTGGTCACCTCACTCAGAGACCGCGCTACAGGCAGCTCTGGAGGATGTAGACTGGGACATGTTCGAGCGAGTTCAGCTGGCGTCAGTGAGTTCACAGATGTGGCGCTTTGCTTCATCGACACGCTTACAGAGCAAGCCACGCAAACAATAACAATAACGTCCTTCTCAAATCAGAAACCGTGGGTGGACAATTCAATCCGCGCGGCAGTGAACGCACGCACTGCTGCTTACAACGCCGGTCTCCATTCAGGGAATATGACTGAATACAGAACGTCCTGTTATGCTCTCAGACGAGCAGTTAAAGCCGCAAAACTCCGTTATAAAGACCGAGTGGAGTCTCATTTCCAACTCAACGACTCGCGGCGCATGTGGCAAGGTCTGAGGTCCATCTGCTCGTTTGGATCTAAATCCTCTGCAGAGGCAAGCGCTGATCCATTGATCGTGAACGAGTTAAACTCTTTCTACGCTCGCTTTGACTGTAACCGCGGCAACGCGACTCCGCCAAGTGGCGCGTTAGAGGAAATTACTCAGAGCAGCAACAACCACGTGATCTCTGTCTCAGAGGATGAAGTTCGGAGAGCACTCAAGCGTGTGGACGTCAGGAAAGCTGCCGGGCCGGATGGTATTTCAGGTCGTGTTCTGCGGTCCTGTGCTGATCAGCTCACCGGGTTGTTTACATCTATCTTTAATGAGTCCCTCGCTACATCTGTGGTCCCCACCTCCTTCAAAAAAATCCACCATCATCCCTGTCCCTAAGAACAGTAAACCCTCTTGCTTAAATGACTATCGTCCAGTGGCTCTCACGTCTATAGTCATGAAGGTCTTTGAGAGACCATTTGCGCCTTCATTCCTGACACTTTGGACCCTCTTCAGTTTGCCTATCGTCCCAATAGATCGACTGAAGATGCCATCTCTCATGTCCTCCACTCCTCCCTCACTCACATCGACAGCAAAAGTGGGAACTACGTAAGACTGCTATTTATTGACTATAGCTCAGCCTTTAACACCATAGTTCCCACCAAGCTAACCTCCAAACTCCTGGATCTCGGCCTGAATCCTTCTCTCTGCCACTGGATTGAGGACTTCCTCACTGGCAGGCCTCAGGTGGTGAGAATAGGCCAGTCCACCTCCTCCTCCATCACCCTGAGTGTGGGAGCTCCACAGGGCTGTGTCCTGAGCCCCCTGCTCTACTCTCTCTACATGCATGACTGTTTGTCCACACACAGCTCCACCTCTATCATCAAATTTGCTGATGATACTGTTGTCCTGGGCCTCATTTCCAACAACAATGAGACGGCATACTTGGACGAGGTGGAGCATCTAACATCATGGTGCCAGGACAACTGTCTCTCTCTGAATGTTGGCAAGACCAAAGAAATGATTGTGGACTTCAGGAAGAGACAGCAACGGACATACTCCCCCCTCATGATCAGCGGGTCACCAGTAGAGAGAGTGAGCAGCTTCAAGTACCTGGGAGTAAACATCTCCGAGGACCTGACCTGGACTGCTCACATTCAGACAAAGGTGAAAAAAGCCAGGCAAAGACTGTACCACCTGCGCCAGCTGAGGAAATTCAGGGTTTCACCAGCTATCCTGAAAACTTTCTATTTAGGGGCGATAGAAAGTGTTTTAACTCAGTGCATCATCACAGCGTGGTATGGGAACAGCACCAGTCATGACCGCAAAGCCCTGCAAAGAGTAGTGCGCTTATCCGGCGTATCTCAGGGTCAGCTCTCCGTCTCTGCAGGACGTCTACACCAAACGCTGCAAAGGTAGAGCTACCAAGATCATCAAGGACTCTAATCACCCTGCAAACCCTCATTTCACGCTGCTGCCATCTGGTAAGCGCTTCCGAAGCCTGATGGCCAAAACTGAGAGACTCAGGAGAAGCTTCTTCCCCCAGGCCATCAGACTCCTGAACTTAACGTCACGTGACTTCACTTCAGGATAAACATCGATACACTGTCATTGCACTGCACTTTCTGTTCTCGTTGTTACTGTGTAACAACCTGTTATAAACCTGTTTGCACATTATACTCTTTATACATTTGTTAACCACATATCTATAAGTCTACAGTTTACTCACTGCACAGTCTACTTCAATTATTTTATTCCACTTTATCCTTATTTGTTACCTTTTTTTTTTCTCTTGACTTGATTATTTATAATTATACAGATATAGACATATATATATATAGATAGTACTTTTTTTTTTATCCTATTTCTATATAATTTCCTCCTTGTGTTTTTAACTGTGAATTTGCACTGTCCATGGAGCGGACCTGTTTACATTTCACTGCCGGTTGTATATTCTGTATATAACTGTGTATGTGACAAATAAAACTCTTGAATCTTGAATCTTGAACTCTAATGGATTATCATAGCAAATGGCCTGAAGTTGCGTTCGTGTCTTCAGTAAGTGCAAAACAAGTGATTAATTTCCTCACCTCCGTGTTTAGTCGTCATGGGAACCCGGAGTCCATAGTTACAGATAACGGGCCTCAATTTACAGCTGCGGAATTCTATGCCTTTCTTGAAGCGAGAGACATCGCTCATGTGCGCACTCCAGTATACCACCCAGCTGCTAACGGGGCAGTTGAGCACTTCCATAGAGTGCTCAAGAGTTGCATTCAGTCTGCAGAACCGTGGAAAATGACCATCACAGAATTTCTCCACATCTATAGAGCAACTCCTCATTCCACTACGGGTGTGACTCCTTTTGAATTGCTACATGGGAGAAAAATGCACACTCAGATGTCTTGCCCTCTCTATCTTCAGGAGCACCTGCTGATGTTGTGAGCGATCGAGTGCCAGCACAACAAGCGAAAATGAAGCAGTGGTTTGACACGAAGCGCAGGGCACGTGATACGCTTCTAAAACAAGGGGACAAAGTGCGTGTTAAGTTTCCTTGGCACGTACCAAAAGGACACCCAAGATTTTCAGAACCAAAAGAAATCAGAGAGCAAGTGGGGAAGAAAACTTTTATTCTTTCGGACAGCAGGAAATGGCATGCGTTTTTTTCTAGTGGATTGAGCCGATGAGGCTGATCGGCTTACACAACCACCGCAGGAGCATGTTCAGACACAACAGACAGACACCACCCATAAGTTACATTCATCATATTTATATTTGCATCTTTTATATTTACATCAATTACTGCAAAATACAGGGACAGACAGAATGACCATAATTATATCAATCAAAAGTTTGGAGTCAGTAATATGTGTGCATTGTATTAAATTCTGTTTTTTATTTTTATTTTTTATTTTTTTATATGTAAAAATGCAGAACGTTTTCTGTGAGGGTTGTGTTTAGGGGTACGGTTAGGGTATACAGTTAGGGTATAGGCAGAGCCTAAAATTAACACTTGGCAAGTGCCAAATAGCAAGGCAGGCATTTGAAAAATTGGCTTGTCGTTACATCGCACACTGTGTGGAAAGTTCTGAAGCGTTCGCCCAAACAGCCACGTCAGACAGCGTGAATACTAATCTGAGCTCTCTTTCATGTCTTCTTGCAATTGAAAGGACAAATTGACACAAAATTGTCAAAAAATAGCAAGTTTCATACTAAACATTATGTTGGTTAAGTAAACGCATGTGTTACAGTATCAGTATAAAGATCCTTGCATTCGCTCTTAAAGTGACAGCAGCCATAATGTTCCTGCTGTTTTCTTTCAATGTTAATCAAACAACAAAAGACAAAGAAAAAAATCACTCACTACTCTTGACTGAATAACTTTTGTAACTTTATTAAGAATGAATTAACAAGGATGTTTATAGTGTAGACTGTATAAAGACAGTGTTATTTTACATGTGCTTACTTTATTACATTTCTGTACCTGAAAACTACTGTTAGACCTTACATTTATGCATTTGGCAGACGCTTTAATCCAAAGCGACTTACATTGCATTCAAGGTACACATTTTTTAACATTTTTGTCAGTTCTTGCTTTCCCTGGGAATCGAACCCATGACCTTGGCGTTGCTAGCCCCACACTCTTATTGTTTGAGCTACAGGAAAGCTGTAAAAAAAAAAAACTACTGACCTACTGTAAAAAAAAAAAGAATTTGTACTTTTGCTTGTAATTTGATTATTTGTTCTTATTTTATTACTGTCTGTTTACATGTCTTTAATAATGTTCTATAATGCTAGTAATTTTAGTAATTATCAAAAATTTTGCTGTCATTACTGCCTGTTTTTGAAAAAATTGTTTCATGGCCGGTAAATTTTCTTAAATCGCTGGCCATTGGTGTTAGACTGGGTAAACCCAGCCTGATCTACCAGCGATTTGATTTCGCCCTGCAGCTCAGGCTGGAAATCTGTACATTGTTTTATCCTGCTTATGTTACAAATTTGCAGGGACCAATCACAAACCGGCTTATCCACCTGGCGCACTATTGGCGGGTTTGACAAAATGACGGATAGAGTAGGGATGAATTGTTGGTCTGATTGGTTGGAGGACTATCCAATTGCGTACAGAGTCATTTGAACTATGCCCATTGATCACACCTCTTGCAGTAGAAAATACAGAACAGACTCCCCAGACCAATGTTCAGTCTTAAAAGATTGAGCTTGGTCTGGTGATAGCCAGACAACATTGGTGTGGCAAAAAGTTAGTTTTAGGCCATGGGTAGGGTATATGAATATACAGTTTTTACAATATAAAAAGCATTATGCAGCACAAAACATGAAACCAAGTGTGTGTGTTTGTGTGTGCGTGCGTTTGTATGTGTGTAAAATTCTTGCTTGTAGCATTAATTAAAATGCATGATTGGTCTCCGATTACAGGTTTGAGATGAATATCCTCTGATAACGATCAGTGGCTGATTGATTGTGAATCCTTAACATGCCTCTGAAAAAGAACTGAATGCAATAATGCAAACAAATGTCCTCAACGCAAACATACACTAAAGAGCAAATTATATGGTGTTTGATTACATGGTGTCTTTAAACTTTTCTCTTTCTCTGTCTTTGTAGAATATAGATGTGACAAACTTCAGCAGCAGTTGGAGTGATGGCCTGGCATTTTGTGCTCTTTTACACACCTATCTACCTGCACACATCCCTTACCAGGAGCTCATCAGCCAAGAGAAGGTACACATATATTTCTTACATTGGTTACTTAAGTGTCTTAGGGGATCCTCACCCTATCTTTAGTGCCTGACACATTCAGCAAAATGTGTTAACAGCCAAGACTTCCCCTCTGCTGACCTGCCAAATGTAATGAATTACGTGCTTCTGTGGATTAGTGTTGACACAATACATAAACAAGCGACACACGGAGAGGAGTAGACAGAACATACATAACAAATAAACGGCTGCCCTGCCCTCCTTGTATGTTTATTCAAACAGGCGCACACCCACGCACACGCAATGTGCTTGGTCTTCAGAGCTATGTGACAAATTGCAGCTATAAGTATAATAGTGATTACAGGAAGAGATGGTACATTATGCTTTTGAATTATTCACAAAGCCTCTTTGAGTGTGTTGTAAATGTCAAGGCTACTAAAAGGCCATGTGAGTGGCTCTCTGGAGTATTACTAGAGAATTCAACTGGGTTTAGACACCTGTATTTCACTACTGTAATTAATATTCAGATGGTTAATAAAGTGTTTAAAAGAATGGTGTTTTTTTCCCATAGGGACGAAATCTCACCCTGGCTTTCCAAGCAGCCGAAAGCATTGGTATCAAGCCCTCTCTGGTGAGTTTACTAATAGACACTTTTTGTTTTTGTTTTTTTCTTCACAATTTTACATTAATCTGTAATTGGGCATATAATCTACATATAATTTTTTGTTTACATTGAACCATTTGATATGGCAAGTCATCTTGCACTGAATGCTGATTGATTGCTCCTGTCTGATTGATTGCTCCTGTCTTCGATTGCTCCTGTCTACCCTGTTTGCTGTTGCTGCTGTGCTCTGCTCTGCTCTTTTGGGATTTTTATTTGATATAATTGATGTTGTATAAACTGCTAATTATAACCTACTCATCTTCATATATTGTCTAACATTGCCTACCACATTAAATCTGACATCACTAGCTTTTAATCTAAATCACTATCACACTGTGATAAAGTAGATGGTCCCGCTGGGCATAGCGCACACTCATACACATACATCGCACCACACACACTTACCACACACTCTCTTCCCACCCCGTTTGGTTGTCGGCAGAGCGGGTGCACACGCAGCTGATAGCCCATGGACAGTTTCACACACTACATGTTCCATTTCCCTGCTATATTGTTTCCCGATCACACATAGTACATCTTAAACATTTTATTTGTCCCGTTTATGTGTTCTGTGATTGTCGTGTATTGCAAATGTTTGTCAAGACTGGTTGGTGGCGCGGCGAAACCGAGCGCTTGATCGGTGCATGCTGATGACATCACTGTTAGCGCCATACCGGTACTCTGCGTGCAAAGTCCGGCGAAACCATTTGCCGTTGTTTAGAGGGGGGGCGCCCAAAATCAGAAGAGTTATAACTTATGTTTATGTTTTGGTTTCGTTTTGTTATGTGTTTTATTATGTTTATTGGGGGAATTTGTGTTTAAACTTGTCTCTATTATGTAGAGGGGAAGTTTGATGTATTAATGAGTTTGACTGTTAATGACCAAGGAAATGGTACAGCCATAGAGGGGCGGAGTCTGGTGTATAAAAGAGAGCACCAGACTCAAAATGGCACTTGTTGACCAAGTCAGAGCGTGCAGCTGTGGTGCCGTGAGAAAGACCAAGAAAGTATACCCTTTTTGTATATAGATAGATTTTTTTTTCATCTTTGTTTTTCAGTTTGTTGTTTCTTTAATACTTTATAGTTTAGAGAGATTTCACTTTTTTTCTATATATGTACATACTCCATCACTCGTGGACTTTTTGTACATGCCTTCGGTGTCTCCAATAAATAACACCTTGCACGACAGTGCTGTTGCGAGTTGAGCCATCATTAATTTTACAACCAAACAAACTCACGCTATCCAAAGCAGATTCCTAGGGGTCGCTTTGTGACATTTGGTGGCAGCGGCTACTCGCACCAAGGCGCCGGAAGGCAAAAGAACCCGAGCTGGATTACGCTCCCAGGTGAAAGCAGGGGTAGAGGAGGATCCAGTCTGGGACTCCTTCGAGTCGATGGAGGATGGAGAGGGGGCAGAGGCTGCGTTTCCTAGAGTTTCATCTGAGGTCCACACACCACAGATTAAAACAGACGCAACACGGTCAACATCCAGTGAGGGACTGATGGGACTGATGCGTCAGTTCCTCGATGCACAGCAACAGAGGGAGGAGAGGCACCGACTAGAACTTCGGGAGCTACAAGATGTGATCCTGCAGACGGTGAGGCCTGCGGAAACCCCTAGTGAGGCCAGGAGTTTGCGTATGGATCTTCCAACACCAGCTACATCGAGAACTGCACCTGCACACCGCCCAGACACACCAGAAAGTCAAGCTGCCAGTCAGCCAAGGCTAATGAGTGAACCGCCAAGGATACCTGCCTTCCAACAAGGGGAGGACATTGAGAGTTATCTCCGGCGCTTCGAACGTCTAGCCAAGACTTGGGGATGGCCAGAGGAAGAATGGAGCCTTCGTCTGGTTCCATTGCTAACTGGACAGGCTTTGGAGGCGTACTTGGCAATGGATGAGGAGCAAGCGGCAGTGTACGTTGACCTGAGGGAGGCACTCCTGGAGAAATTTAACATCTCGCCAGAGACCTACAGACAGCGATTCCGGGCGTCTACAATCCCTGCTGGTGAGACTCCGACGGAGCCTTACAACCGTCTGAGGACCCTCTACTGTCGTTGGGTGAAACCTGATTTTCACACTAAGGAGGAGATTGGGGAGACCATCATCTTGGAGCAGCTGCTTCGTGTGCTTCCTTATGACAGCCGAACCTGGGTACGGGAACACGAACCGACAACAGGACTGGCAGCAGCGAGGCTGGTTCTTCAGTATGTGAATGCTCACTGCGGTAATCCAAGCTCTCAACCACTCAAAGGTACTGTGTATGTGAGACCAGACACTGCTGGGGTTGGAACTGTACGAGGTCCTGCGGAAAACATTAGCAGTGTACAGAAACCTAAAAATACAGTGAGACAAGAACTGGTGTGTTTCTATTGTCAACAGCAGGGGCACAAAGCATCAGTGTGTCCTATGCGAAAACCAAAGTTGACAGGATTTTGTTATGTCCCAAGGGAAGAAAACAAAGATAGTGACTCTAGAGGGGAGAGTCAAACTTTGGTTGAGGTAACTGCTGATGGACATCATCTGAAAGCATTGTTGGACAGTTCTCTGTCTCTCCTAAAACCATGCTTTGGTTCAAATGTTGACTATGCTACTACCACAACTGTCCAGTGTGTGCATGGGGATGTAAGGCAGTATCCCTGCGCAGAGGTAGTTGTGTGTGTACAAGAACAGTCATTTCTGATGAATGTGGTTATAGTTGAGGATTTACCTGCTGATATGATTTTAGGTAGAGACTTACCTATACTTTATGAACTGCTACAAGCCAACATGAACTTTGAAACTGTTGTTACCTCTGCCACTGTACATAAATCATATCCTGCTGTTACTCGGGCACAAGCTAGAGCAGGTCTGCAGCCTTTGCCAGACTTGCACAGTAGTCTGCTGCAGGGCGGGACCAAGGGCCCAAGAAAACCACGTCGACAACGTCGGCTTGAAAAATACATGGGTTCTCTGGACCCTGCGATCTCAGTCGATGGTCTCAAGGTTGAGGGCTGGAGGATCCCAGATAACATTGGGGAATTACAAAGGAGAGATGAGTCTTTGAAGTCATTGTTTGAAAAAGCTACCAGTGGAAAAGGTTCAAATCTATGTGATGAAAAGTGTGTGATTGTGAATAATGTGTTGTACTTGCAAGCCAATGATGTTACCCGTTTAGTTGTTCCTAAATGTTGTAGGCCCCTTGTCTTGCACCTCGCACACACTGTTCCATGGGCTGGTCACTTAGGACAGCAGAAAACATACACTCGCATCAGTTCACGTTTTCATTGGCCTTCACTTTACACTGACATACAGACATACTGCAACACATGTGCAACCTGTCAGAAGACCAGTGCTGTGTCCCAGCGGGGCAGAGCACCTTTGTACCCTCTCCCTGTTGAGATCTGCCCGCATTGACACTATATGATACTTGAAATTAGCTGGATAACATCACCGCTTCACCAGAACGGCTGTACAAATTCTGTTGCATTATTTTCCTGTTAACAATGTGAAGCTGCTTTGAAACAATTGGACTTGTTAAAAGCGCTATATAAATAAAGGTGATTTGATTTGATTTGACTTGCACTAGTTATGCAGCATCATTACTAAAGCCGATATAAATATCTCAGTTAACCATAATTTAATTTAATTTACAGAGATAAAGTAATATTATCAAGTGATATATATATATATATATAACATTTTCATAACATGAAAATAACTTTTAACTGTAATAAAAAATAAATAAAGCTTATTTTATTTCAGCTTATTGCCAGGCAAGATTTCTCATTTTTATTTAGTTTAACTTGATGTACTAAAATATCTCAAATAAAAATAAATAAAAACTATTTAGACAAAAATAAAATTACAAAAACACCCAAAATGACTTTAACTTTAACTATACAAATAAATATTAAAAACAGTTAATAAAATATATATCAAAATATTAATAAAAATACCTGCCTGTACAAAATAAATAAGTAACTCTGGAGTCTGAGTGCAAATGAGTACCGTGAGTGTGTACATGTGCAGCGAATCTGCAAAAACATTACGTGTTTAGCCAGCACATTTGAATACTTATGTGTGCATATGTGTTTTTATCTGTACAGAGGGGAAGGGAAGGAGGCGAGTCTAGGGGAGAGTCTAGTTGACACGGTCTCTGCCAACACTTCAGGTCTGCGTTGTGGTCATGTCTAGGCGCAGGTTCACCATCTAATCTGGATCCGGCAGACTACAGTAAACCTCGGGATAAACAGAGAGACTAACATTAGTGTAGACGGCATTCTTTTTATGATGTAACGAGTACATCAGGTGTTATGGGAAGTGTTCCCGGTTCTGGCTGACCTAGTTAATGCAGCCTAACAATCATTTAACTGATTTGAATAATAGAAATTGATAATGTTCTATGTGTATGCCATAGTAAAGAGATGTAGTTTTAGTCTAGATTTAAACTGACAGAGTGTGTCTGCTTCCCGAACAATGCTAGGAAGACGGTTCCAGAGTTTAGGTGATAAGGATCTGCAGTTGATTTTAATGCTGTTTCATGCATTCTGACTTATTTACACTGTTAAAGAGTTGGATTCTCATGCTAAACATGGCCAAAGTTTAAAAAGAATTAGTTGGACGTATGACAGAGTATTTCTGTGTCAAATACACTCCTTCAGGGTTTGTATATGTTTTGGAAAGTTTCTTCCAAGTATGGCCCTGTATGACGTCATAAAGTGCAGAATTCCTTGTATGGGCACTTCTCCCAGAAGAGTATGCCCATCAGTGTGCTTTGTTCGGGTTACACCACGGGTCACGGCACTCCTCCGAGAGTTCGACTGTTTTTGGTTTTTGGACAGCTGTATCTGTCTTTTATAAATATGATAAAAACTAAAGACTCTTCAGAAATATGAAGGATGCAGTACTCAAGGTACTCAAGATTAACATGAGATTGGGAGAAACTGTGTGTGTTATTTCCACTTTAAGTGAACAACATCATACTTATAGTTTTCTATTTTCATCCCAAATTTATCCCAAAGGTGAAAAGGTTGAGGTCAGGACTCTGTGCAGGCCAGTCAAGTTCCTCCACACCAAACTCACTCATCCACGTCTTTATGTGCTTTGCTTTGTGCACTGGTGCGCAGTCATATTGGAACAGGAAGGGGCCATCCCCAAACTATTCCCACAAAGTTGGAAGCATGAAATTGTCCAAAATGTCTTTGTATGCTGAAGCATTAAGAGTTCCTTTCACTGGAACTAAGGGGCCAAGCCCAACCCCTGAAAAACAACTCCACACCATAATCCCCCCTCCACCAAACTTTACACTTGGCACAGTGCAGTCAGGCAAGTACCACTGCTTCCGATGCTTTGTATTGCACTTGGTGATGTAAGGCTTGGATGCAGCTGCTTACGCCATTACCATTAAGCTCTCTACGCATTGTTCTTGAGCTAATCTGAAGGCCACATAAAGTTTGGAGGTCTGTAGCTATTGACCCTGCAGAAAGTTTGTGCTGACCCCTCTCTGTGATTTTACATGGCCTACCACTTCGTAGCTGAGTTGCTGTTGTTCCCAATTGCTTCCACTTTGTTATAATAGACTTACAAGAGTTGCAAGAGTTGACTATGGAATATTTAGTATTGAGGAAATGGACGTATTGCACAGGTGGCAACCTATTACAGTACCATGCTTGAATTCACTGAGCTCCTGAGAGCGACCCATTCTTTCACAAATGTTTGTAGAAGCAGTCTGTATGCCTAGGTGCTTGATTCTATACATCTGTGGTCATGGAAGTGGAACACCTGAACACCTGGAACACCTGAATTCAATGATTTGGAGTGGTGTCTCTAAACTTTTGGCAATATAGTGTAGATTTAAAGTATGTTTGATGTATACTACCAGTTTGATGTATACTACTCAGAATAATACTCAGAATTAGGAACAAATCAGTTTTCTTTATAAATCAATATTTTCAAACAAAATAAATGTATAAGATAGTATGTAAAACTATGTGAAAAAAGTATTTAATAGGCTACTTAATCAAAAGAGTAAACACAGCTACAAGCCAAATATACTTAGAATACTTAATTATACTTTTAAGTATCTCAATCAAAAGGTTGAGTACAAGTATATGCCAAATAGACTGTCAGATTCTGTCAGTATGTCAAGTATACTTAAGCCTAATTTTAAGTATTTCTGAGAAGTACATAAAAATAGACGGAAAGTATACTTTCTAAATTTTTAAAAGAAGTATACTTATAGCACACTCGAATAAACTTCTTTTTCGTAAGGGATGTGTAAAGTTGCATTCACACAATCAAAATCAACAGCCTCTGCCTTGTCGTTGTGAGTTCAGGTGCCTTAAGGAAACAAAAATCTAGAACATCCAGTTAAATCAAAGGAACTTCAAAAGAACGTTATTTATTTTATTAAGTGTCCACAAGTAATAGTAGGCAGTTGAATCTTATGAATAAATGTCCAAGTCACATTTCACCCCAAAATCTAAAATTTTTTATTTTATTAAATTTTTTAGAGAGTTTTATTTAAGTGCAGGCCCAAATAAATATAAATAGTCACCAGTTACCAGCTCAAATAAAAATCTAAAAGGGCCCAAAATCAATGATTATGGCATTATTTTCATATTATTTGAACAATTAATAGTAATACCTTGATTAAGTAGACACAGAATAATTCATATTTCTTATGTTGTTGTTGTTGTTGTTTAATTTTCAAAATTCGAAAAACTAGGTTTAAATTACTACATTTTCATTGTGGTCTATTGGATGACAGGTTGCACAGTATCTACAATGTTCTTGTGTATGGTTTATATCAAGTGCATTTACTGAAAACAATGTACAATATTCGAAAGTCACTCTTCATGCTTTGACAAATTTTTCAGCTGCTTTCTGCAAGAAAGAATGATAACAGCATTCTGGGTGATTGTGTGCACTTTTGTTTTCTAAATTGCTTCAAACTATTCTGTTTGAATAATATGAGGTGACAGCTTTTTTGTAGCAATTGTCCAGAGATTGGGGCTACTGTTTTTATTACAAACCTGATTCCAAAAAAGTTGGGACACTGTACAAATTGTGAATAAAAACAGAATGCAATGATGTGTAAGTTTCAAATTTCAATATTTTATTCAGAATACAACATAGATGACATATCAAATGTTTAAACTGAGAAAATTTATAATTTTAAGGGAAAAATAAGTTTTAAATTTCATGGCATCAACACATCTCAAAAAATTTGGGACAAGGCCATGTTTACCACTGTGTGGCATCCCCTCTTCTTTTTATAACAGTCTGCAAACGTCTGGGGACTGAGGAGACAAGTTGCTCAAGTTTAGGAATAGGAATGTTGTCCCATTCTTGTCTAATACAGGCTTCTAGTTGCTCAACTGTCTTATGTCTTCTTTGTCGCATCTTCCTCTTTATGATGCGCCAAATGTTTTCTATGGGTGAAAGATCTGGACTGCAGGCTGGCCATTTCAGTACCCAGATCCTTCTTCCACGCAGCCATGATGTTGTAATTGATGCAGTATGTGGTCTGGCATTGTCATGTTGAAAAATGCAAGGTCTTTCCCTGAAAGAGACGACGTCTGGATGGGAGCATATGTTGTTCTAGAACTTGGATATACCTTTCAGCATTGATGGTGCCTTTCCAGATGTGTAAGCTGCCCATGCCACACGCACTCATGCAACCCCATCCCATCAGAGATGCAGGCTTCTGAACTGAGCACTGATAACAACTTGGGTTGTTCTTGTCCTCTTTAGTCCGGATGACATGGCGTCCCAGTTTTCCAAAAAAAACCAAACAAATTTTGATTCATCTGACCACTGGCCCAGAGATAACACCTGCGCTTCTGGATCATGTTTAGATATGGCTTCTTTTTTTACCTATAGAGTTTAAGCCGGCAACGGCGAATGGCACGGTGGATTGTGTTCACGACAATGTTTCCTAGAAGTATTCCTGAGCCCATGTTGTGATTTCCATTACAGTAGCATTCCTGTATGTGATGCAGTGCCGTCTAAGGGCCCAAAGATCACGGGCATCCAGTATGGTTTTCCGGTCTTGACCCTTACGCACAGAGATTGTTCCAGATTCTCTGAATCTTTGGATATTATGGTAGATGATGATAACTTCAAACTCTTTGCAATTTTTCTCTGAGAAACTCCTTTCTGATATTGCTCCACTATTTTTGGCCGCAGCATTGGGGGAATTGATGATCCTCTGCCCATCTTGACTTCTGAGAGACATTGCCACTCTGAGAAGCTCTTTTTATACCAGTCATGTTGCCAATTGACCTAATAAGTTGCAAGTTGGTCCTCCAGCTGTTCCTTATATGTACATATAACTTTTCTGGCCTCTTATTGCTACCTGTCCCAACTTTTTTGGAATGTGTAGCTCTCATGAAATCCAAAATGAGCCAATATTTGGCATGACATTTCAAAATATCTCACTTTCAACATTTGAATATATGTTATCTATATTCTATTGTGAATAAAAAATAAGTTTATGAGATTTGTAAATTATTGCATTCCTTTTTTATTCACAATTTGTACAGTATCCCAACTTTTTGGAATCGGGTTTGTACTCATTGTCTCAGAACACTTTTCTGAGGTTAGGTGCTGACTGTTTAATTACTGACCTGAGGGTGTGTTTGACAAATGTTTTTATGACTTCATTACAGAAGTGTACACAATATTTTGACTTGACACATCACTCAGCAGGTTATGTTTGTCCTTTTCAGCATGACTTACACAGACACACAACAAACATGTGCAAGGAGGATTATGGCTTTGGATCTGTATCTGAACGTCTGTGTATGGGTTAAATATAAGCTAAATATTCTGGCACATTCTTTCTTTTATTTTCCATTTTCTGAATCGTTTGGTAGAATTAAAGACATCAAACAAGAAAGAGAGCAGAGTGCACAGAAATGTTCTGTCTGGAAATAGTGACAAGAATATAAAGGCAGTTAGACAACACTATACCAAGCAGGTGTTTTCACAGAGATGGAAGGTTCTTGTTGGGTGAACTGTTCCTTTAGGTCTGTGGTACTTGATGATTGTCAAACTTATAATATACAGCCTCAGAGAATTTCTATACTCTACAAACATATTATGTGGATGTCTCTAGATTGCCTGAGTATTTGAGAACCCCAGCTGAGATCAGTGTGTGTGTAGTGTGGATGTTATGCAATTGTCCTGCACATGTGATAAAATAAGTTTATATACACACTGATCAGGCGTAACATTATGACCACCTTCCTAATAGGTTGTAATTGGTTTGTGTTGGTCCCAAATTTGGTCCCAGACCCCTGAAGGTGTGCTGTGGTATCTGGCACCAATATTTTAGCAGCAGATCCTTTAAGTCCTGTAAGTTGCGAGGTGGGTCCTCCATAGATCATCCATGGATGCACATCCCACAGATGCTCAACTGGATTGAGATCTTGGGATTTTGGAGGCCAAGTCAAAACCTCACACTCGTTGTTGTGCTCCTTAAACCATTCCTGAACCATTTTTGCTTTGTGACAGGGCGCATTATCCTGCTGAAAGAGGCCACAGCCACCAGGGAATACCATTTCCATGAAAGGGTGTACATGATCTGCAACAATGCTTAGGTAGGTGGTACGTGTCAAAGGAACATCCACATGGATGGCAGGACCCAAGGTTTCCCAGCAGAACATTGCCCAAAGCATCACACTGCCTCCTCCGGCTTGCCTTCTTCCCATAGTGCATCCTGGTGTCATGTGTTCCCCATGTGCACCCGGCCATCCACTTGATATAAAAGAAAACGTGAATTATCAGACCAGGCCACTTTCTTTCATTGCTCCTTGGTCCAGTTTTGATGCTTACGTGCCCACTGTTGGCGCTTTCGGCAGTGGACAGGAGTCAACATGGGCACCCTGACTGACCAGTTCACCACTTTTGATATATACTGACCACTGCAGACCAGGAACACCCCTCAAGAGCTGCAGTTTTGGAGTTACTCTGACCTGGTCATCTAGCCATCACAATTTGGCTCTTGTCAAACTTGCTCAAATCCTTACGCTTTTTCCTGCTTCTAACACATCAACTTTGAGGACAACATTTTCAATTGCTGTCTAATATATCCCACCCACTAACAGGTGCAGGATACATTTTATATATACCTCATATTTCATCTCAAGCATGCTCCTTTCTTGATGAAACTTTAAGGCCAGAATTGTTTGTTTTGGTGTAAGACTAATGTAAATATGAAATGCTTTGTGTTAATTTCACTCCTTATTCAGACCATCATAATTAATAAATAATATTATAATTTATAATATTATATTTTAATAAAATATAATCTGGGAAAAGGTCAAATAATTATATAAAACAAAATGTTCACAGCTAAAGAAACTATTGTTTCCTACATCTAAACTTCTACATCTGCTCTCTCTGTTTTTCTGTAGGACATTGATGAGTTGATGCACACTGACAGACCGGACTGGCAAAGTGTAATGCAGTATGTGTCGCAGATCTATAAGTATTTTGAGACTTAATGCTTGACTAGAAGAAATGAAGACGAAGAATATCTTCAAACAGAAGCCAGTTTTTTTCTGGTCCAGTTCTTCCTTCACAGCCAGTGTTACTAAATACACACAGACAGACACACAGTTCTGTAGTGTTCACACCAGTGAGGTTCTCGCTCTAAATGCCACCAGCATATCATATAAGTCCAATAGTCATGCACTCACAAAAGCAATCTAGCCTCAAACATCTTCTCTTTTCCTTCCAAATCATGTCTCATATGGACCTTACTCAGTTTTTGAAGCTTGAAGTTGCTTGCAGAGTTTACAATTTTGCACTTAAACTGGTATATAGTTTTTAGTATGCTACATTTTGCTAAGAGTTCAAGTGCATCTTTATAAAGAAAGTATTATTACCTAAATCTATATATTGGCATACTTATATATTGATATACTACTAAAGTATTTTTAAAATGTTAGTTTCCCACAAATAATTTTAAAGACTTGTAATATGTCATTGAAATGCATCAAATTATGAAATTAAGTTTCATATGTTTTGTTGAAAAGTTATAGTTTGTCACTCAGAGAGACAACCATTGGAACCTATAAATATCCCAACTATTTAACAGACCTATGTGCATTTACATATTCCTTGTTAACAATCATTAAGATTATTTAGTTAATTATTTCCTGAAAAATGTCAGAAAGTCAATGTCTGATTGAATACTATAAGATTGTTTCAAACAACCATTATTGATTGTTTAATGATTTTGTGCCTGTTTAAATTACATGGGATGTGTTTAATGAAAGAGTTTAAACAATGTTTTAAAAAGTATCAATATTGGAAAAATACTCTCACAGAAATGTCATTAGGCTAGTCAGTAGTGTAATATGTGCCAAATTCTAACAAATGCTGAGTTTCACACTTAATTCAAGTGCAAATGATAATAAAATTATCTCAACAGAAGTAAAATACATACAAAAAAGCATCTGTGTTTTATAACGGTTTCTTTTTGGAAATTATATTTATTGACTTCTTCAGTTCTTTCGAAATATTTTGATTGCAAAGGACTGTGTGTGCTTTTTTCTATTTAAAAATTTTTCATTTTGCCTCATGACAGCAGATGTTTAATTGATGGTAATGGTAATAAAGTCTTCTGTCATCATATACAGGCTACTGTTTACTTGTTTGAATTAATAAGAAGTCTACAATCACCTTTAATGAGACAAATGTCAAATAATATATTCATTCACAAGATTATTTTAGATTAAGAAAAATATTTCAGATTCTTTCATGTGATTTACACAGAAGTAAAATGGTCCACTTTGACAATTTAGGAGTCATACTGGCATCAGTTTTTATAGGTCTGCTAAAAACCTTTAAAATGCTGTGCTCAAATCGTAAACAGATGTGTGTTGCTACAGACAGACTAATTAGAGATACACCGAGTTTATATGGTAAAGCTTTAGCAATTACACAATATTCTTGTGACAATCTTCTCAGAAATACATGCTCAACTGCAGACTCTTTTCGCACAAAACATCTAAGCACACAGAGTTCAATGTCAAATGTCAATAACGACAAAAATAGAATATCTTAAAAGGCAGATAAATAGATTTGACTAGGGCTAGTAAACAGGGTGTGAAACAAGTGTTCCCCCACTTTTTCTAGTACAGAACGTGTAAGGCACTGAATGAAGTTTGCACTAGACCAAGTGAACATCTGATTTTAAAAAATGTTTTAGCCCAAACGCACTTAAGCGCACTTAAGTGCACTTAAGTACTTCTTCATTCACAGTTTTTTCTAGGTGTTTTTATTTTCTATTTCTACTTTGTAAAAAAAATAAAAAAATAAAAATATCCGAAAATAAATAAATACAACCAACAAAATGACAACTTTATTTAGACAGCACAGTGGACTATGTGGACATTATGCTGTAAATGTTTAAGCTGTGTTTAATTGTTAAATGTTTAAGCTTTTCTGACTGTAACTGACCAGTACTGCACAATGACATAAAACATGGCAGTGAACAAAAATCCTAATCAATTCATTCACAAAACACCCCATTCACAAACAATCCATGACAGCACACGAGGGACAAGATTATTCCTCACAATCAGCATCAATCGCTGATAAACACATCAAGTCTGCGCTCAAGTCATGTTGGCGGAGCAAACATGTAATCAGCCATTTAGCCGCAGCTTTAACAGTGAAATGAGTGGCAGCTCTTAAGGAAAGAAAATATATTTCCCTATATATGAATGATCGATATTTAAATGATATAACAGTATATTTGAAAATATACAGAACAATATATTGTGTTAATACATTGAATAATACATAAGGAATTGCTGCTTTTCATATATTGAAAAATATGTGACTATATATTTACTAATTTATCATAATGTAATTTTATATTCAGTAATACATTTCATTTATATATATATATATATATATATATATATATATATATATATATATCAGATATGGTACTGTGTGTGTATAACTGTGTGTGTAAATATACAGATATATTTACTCATGCAGTATAACATACATACACTCACCTAAAGAATTATTAGGAACACCATACTAATACTGTGTTTGACCCCCTTTTGCCTTCAGAACTGCCTTAATTCTACGTGGCATTGATTCAACAAGGTGCTGAAAGCATTCTTTAGAAATGTTGGCCCATATTGATAGGATAGCATCCTGCAGTTGATGGAGATTTGTGGGATGCACATCCAGGGCACGAAGCTCCCATTCCACCACATCCCAAAGATGCTCTATTGGGTTGAGATCTGGTGACTGTGGGGGCCATTTTAGTACAGTGAACTCATTGTCATGTTCAAGAAACCAATTTGAAATGATTCGAGCTTTGTGACATGGTGCATTATCCTGCTGGAAGTAACCATCAGAGAATGGGTACATGGTGGTCATAAAGGGATGGACATGGTCAGAAACAATGCTCAGATAGGCCGTGGCATTTAAACGATGCCCAATTGGCACTAAGGGGCCTAAAGTGTGCCAAGAAAACATCCCCCACACCATTACACCACCACCACCAGCCTGCACAGTGGTAACAAGGCATGATCTCATTCTGTTTAGGGCAAATTCTGACTCTACCATCTGAATGTCTCAACAGAAATCGAGACTCATCAGACCAGGCAACATTTTTCTAGTCTTCAACTGTCCAATTTTGGTGATCTTGTGCAAATTGTTGCCTCTTTTTCCTATTTGTAGTGGAGATGAGTGGTACCCGGTGGGGTCTTCTGCTGTTGTAGCCCATCCACCTCAAGGTTGTGCGTGTTGTGGCTTTGCTGCATACCTCGGTTGTAACGAGTGGTTATTTCAGTCGAAGTCAATTACAACATCATGGCTGCGTAGAAGAAGGATCCGGGTACTGAAATGGCCAGCCTGCAATCCAGATCTTTCACCCATAGAAAACATTTGGGGCATCATAAAGAGGAAGATGCGACAAAGAAGACCTAAGACAGTTGAGCAACTAGAAGTCTGTATTAGACAAGAATGGGACAACATTCCTATTCCTAAACTTGAGCAACTTGTCTCCTCAGTCCCCAGACGTTTGCAGACTGTTATAAAAAGAAGAGGGGACATAATGCGATGTGCCAGCATACTTCCTTATAGTACACTGTGGGGCAGAGTTATGCTATGCAAATTCTGCATGCCCATGGCATTGGCACTGCCATTGGGCGTTTTCTAGATCTCGAAGATGATAGGCTTTTAGGCGAAACCCCCATTCGTCAGTCACTGACGTTACTTCACCGTTCCCTCCTCAGGGGACGAGGGTTACATATACATAAACCGAGACGTAACATAGTTTTAATGTTGTTCGACCAACCGTCAACCTAATCACAGGCTCTACTCTTCAGCTTGTGCCTGTGGCAAGCAGCGAGGCGAGGGACCGTGAGAGCGGGCCGGTGGTGAGTGATGATGAGCATCAGCTGCGCGCCACACCGGTCTCGTCTCATGGAGGAGCGACGACAGTGCAGGACGAGAGAGAACCAGGCCTGGATTTTATGTTGTATTTTGTTTTGTATGTAGGGCAGCAGTCGTCTGTGAGGGGCTGCCACCGTTATTGTATTTTCTTTGTTTATTTTTGATTAAAGTTTTTTAAATGTTCGCTGGTTCCTGCCTCCTTCTTCCCTGAACATACAAACTTTGTTACAGTGCCATTGTTGGTAACCCCAAAAATTCAGACCAGAAAACCTTTTAAATTCCAAAATAATACAACTTAAAACACTAACAGTTATCCCCCTATATTAACATTGAACAAATCATATGAAGTAACACTTAATTTGAACAATTACTCTCCTTTAACAGTCAGAAGCAAAGCATGCTGGGAACTAGAAATTTCTCTCAGTGTGTGTGTGTGTGTGTGTGTGTGTGTGTGTGTGTGTGTGTGTGTGTGTGTGTGTGTGTGTGTGTGTGTGTGTGTGTGTGTGTGTGTGTGTCCAATACTTTCACATTTATGGGAACATGTTTGTGCAATATATGTACACAATAAAAGATAAAACTTTAAGTTGGCTGGTAAAGTGGATAAATCTTTATGAATATTTTACATAATGCAATTTTTGTCTTAATTTCTAAATATTTTATATGTATCAATATATAGCCAATAGCCATACATGGTCAATGCATAGGGGAGCACGGGGCACAACCTGGGGTTAGTTGTAACATGCATGGTTTAGCACTTTCCACACATGCCAGGATGACAAAACTTAGTGTATTACTAGTTGCCATATCAGCATTATTTAGAGAAAAATTTGCACAAAAATAAAAAAATTTTTGGAAGATATCATCACTGAACATTTATTTAACAATAGCAAAAGTAAATGTATTACGTCGTTTATTTTTCATCTCTGTTTTGTCTTTAGATGTCTTTAGATATTTTTTTTATTATATCAGGTAACATTTTAAGATGTCATTTGGTCATGTTACATTGTGCCCTTCACATGTTACAATGGGACATGTTGTCACGTTTCACTTCCATTCTTTCGGGGTAAATCAAGAAAAAAGAATACAGTATATTAATGAAACAAAACCACATAATTGTACTAGACATGTCAAAATAAAAATAAAAAAATACTCCAAAATACTAAAATCCAAATACTAAGTGGATTTACACAAACTGAGACATGTTGTGCCCCACTCTCCCCTATATTGCAGTATATCAACCCTGCTCCTGGGGACCCATGTCCAGCAGAGTTTAGCTCCAACCCTAATCAAAGTGTGCCTGTCAGACGGTTAAGAGTTAGTATCTAACCAGATGAAAATATGTTTATTCAATGTTATCCACATTATATTTAATCTACAACAACATTTGTAATTTTGAACTTTTGTAATGATACATTTGGCCATTAACTTTTAAATGCATCATTATATTTAAATTGCAAACACATGAGTCTCTGCATGAAAGACCCAGAACAATGTGCTACTACATTTCTCTCAGAAGCGGTAGGAAAATTAAATGTGGAGGATTTTAACTGTGACAAGATGATCCATAGATTGCTCTATGTGACAGGATGCATGTAACTAAGCGACAGTGCTGTCCGCTAAAGATGAAAAAGTAGTAGTCCCAAAGCTTCCTATTCTTCCTATTCTGCTACTTTTTTTCTTCACAAAAAGAGTACATACTTTTGGGGCATAGAATTGGGAATTGGGATGCAGCATCTGTATCCTTGCAGTCTCTCCCATCTAAAAGCTTGTTGTCCCAGTAACCACAAGTGAAGGCAAATCAAGTCCAGCTGCGCTATCACAGCCAATTAGAAATTCACCACTCTAGGATGTCCCAGCACACCACAGAATATTCGCCTTTCAAATCCAGAACAAGAATGATGTCACCGTAATATGTGGTCAGTTACATAAGCCTACTGTATATTTGCATTATAATCGGTCTTTAAAGAGTTCAGTAAAGCATTCTTTAATCAATTTTACTTTTTTTGCCTAGCACCTTGTTGAAAAAAAACAGCATATTCTAGTTATCTAACCAGCATATGTTTTTTTTTTTTTCAACAGGGCAATCATTGTATTAGGCCTACAATTATTTGACAAAGTAGCTGTTTCTCTAGTTTAATTTGATGCTTTGAATTCATGCTAACTTCAAACCCACATGCTAAAACAGTTAGTTATGTTATGGCTGTTTGGGGTGGGGATGGCAGAATCACTGACAGCATTCAAAAGACAGCTGAAAACTCATCTCTTCCGTGAGCACTTAAAGGTGCACTATGTAACTTTTCCGTCCACTAGAGGTCGCCTATTCAAAACAAAGGTGTAATTTGATGACGCCAAGCTTGAGCGCAGAATCTTGGGACGTGGTCTTCACCTCACAGTCGGTGGAAAAGAATTGGGATAGGACTCGGGCAGAAATCATGTTCATGGATGCGATTTATTAACGTTACTGTAGTATGAAGCAGAGCAGGACTGAGTGTTGTGGGAGCTGAGCAAGGCCGCTGGAGCGACTGTTAATAAGATGAACGCAATACGCCTTGTGAGCAGCGGGTTCTTTTGTTATGCTACAGTCACCGGCGCCACTTCCGCTTTTCCGGTCATGAGTATGAGGTAACGCAGCTCTGTTTATCATATTAGATGCATTTGAGTGTGTTGAAAATGATGCTATGATGTTACTCTGTGCGTTCGCTCGGCGGTTTCTATGACACTTGTTGCACACTGCAGTAAGAGTAAAGCGTTTCTGCTAAATAAAACCGGAAACCAAGGGTAACGCAGATATAACGCCATTGACAGGCGACTCCCTCACACTTCCTTGGTTAAAATGGCAATTTTCTCACGATTTACAAATAGTTGGAAACATTTGGGATATTGTAAGTACTCAACTGAACAAAATATATAACACTGGCCTAGTGGTTTTTAGATATTTAACTGAATTTTTTTTACATAGTGCACCTTTAATCTTATCTTAAAAAAAAAAAAAAAATATATATATATATATATATATATATATATATATATATATATATATATATATATATATATATATATATATATATATATATATATATATATTTATTTATTTTTCCTCTATTCCCTCCCTATTCTAGCTTAGGCTATTCTGGGTAATGTCCAAACCTTTGTATTTCAGGCACTTTTTGCATTTCTTCGCCTCTTCATGACAGTTCGCTTCCTGTACTCCTCAGTTGTAAGTCGGTTTGGATAAAAGCGTCTGCTAAATGGATAAATGTAAATGGATGTACTGTTTATTAAAGTGCATTGTGTTCATTATGTAACAGTTCATTAAAGGGGTCATGAACTGCATTATTTTATAATGTTTACTGAGGTGCACTTATAATAGTATAATTTTTACATCAACAATTATCATAATAAAAGGCATTTTTCCTACCCTGATTTTAGCCCTGATTTGAACACTGTTTTAAGGGGCGTGTCTGCTGTGAGACTTCAATGTAAATGCCTACTGCTGTAATTGGCTGACATCTTTGTATATTAAATAGCTAAATATTATATGTGGAACTCTCTCGAAAACCTTTAGAACGTTTTTACTATTACATCTCTCAAGGTTAACTAATCGTGAAAATTATAGCATTATATTTAGATTGTGGCATGAAAGGTTACAGTGATGAACATTGTAGCCGATCACAGATATGTTGAGCGCATGGATGCAGTGATCTTGTCATCGTAACTCAACTCAACAGGAAAATAGTACACACGAGTAGCTACTCACACAAACACACACAGCATTTATTTTTGTGCTACATGTAAAGTCCTAAAATAAATACAATTAATGTTTTGTTGTAACCGTAAATTGTTCACGTTATTCAAAAGAGATTATTCTTTGTTCTTCAATAAAGTTCTTGCACAAATAAATCTAGATTTTATTTCAGCAGTTGTTACATCTATCCCCAGCTACAGTGTTACAACAGAACTCTTTGTAATCTTTGATTGTGTAGTACACCTCTTTGTAATCTGTGATTTGTAGTAATGTGGTCACCACCGTGTATCAAAGTTTGAGAGATCTAGTACAAACAACCACTGAGTTGATTCTCATAAAAAGTGTTACTACCATATATCGGTCTCCCCCTACTATTGCAGGAAAGACGAACTTAGTTTTACTAGATTTATTCTTCATTGAATTCAATCCTTATTCCTTATCATAGTTGTCAGCGGACATACGAAAATGTGTGTTTTATTTGAAACTGCTGGTGTAAAGACAGTTCAGTCTGTGTGTGCCAGCGCACCGCTCGCGCGGCTGGGGCGTGGCCATGAGCTGTGATGTACAGCCAGAGCTCTGACTGTTTTCCGCGAGCTGCTTGAAAAGCCATGTGTTGCGCTCACAGTGCGTCACATTATTCCCTATACCGCTTCTGCAACATGTACCATAAGACACAAATGCAAGCCAGTTTAAAGAGGAACGTCAAACAATAAAAACAGCTCTAAAATAAAGGTAAGTATCTGCACACTACCTCATCCAAATCACATAGATTACTGTGACTTTCTGTAATAACTTTATGCTCGTGGGAACCTCTAGGAATTTTTCAGAAATGATACAATGTACCTGTATTTGTCTATAATGGTTTTGAATAATTTTCTTCAGAGAATAAATGCAAATAACGTTTTTTTACACCAACAGATGGCCGTGTTGGCAAATCACAAACTTTGGAGATCCGTGGATTATTGCAAATTGGTTCTTTTACCAGTGGACAAGCAGCACAGAGTGACAGACAGACTCATGACATCCTAACTAGCTTACTGTCTAAAGGTGTTTCTCTGAAGTGTGCAGCAATGGATTCACTGTACATCGCTATTGAGCTGGTGATCGCCATAGTGTCAATCGCTGGTAATGTGCTGGTGTGCTGGGCTGTGGCCATCAACTCCACTCTCAAGAACGCCACCAATTACTTTCTGGTGTCACTAGCCGTGGCAGATATTCTGGTTGGCTGTCTTGCCATCCCTTTTGCCATCACTATAAGCATTGGTCTGCGCTCAGACTTTTATGGATGTCTTTTCCTGGCGTGTTTTGTTTTGGTACTGACTCAAAGTTCAATATTTAGTCTTCTGGCGGTTGCCATCGACAGATATCTGGCTGTAAAAATCCCCCTGAGGTGAGTGTTTCACGCTTATTAGTATTTTGTGTTCATTATAACTTAATGATTAATTACTACCTATTTATGTTGGTTCTTAAATTACAATGGTAAAAAGTTTTACCTACAGTTTCACAGTTGTATTTAAACAAGCTTTGGCATTTACACGCGCGAGCTCAACATTCCGCGTGTGGCACCATGGCATGAATCTGTTCTTCGATGTCTTTGGCATTTTCAGCAGTACTTTTTTCATTAGTATTATTTCGTTTATTAATCTTTATAAACACACAAAGGACCGTCTTTCCTAAAAGGCGGTTATATTGATCAAACCACATTTGAGAAACAGCAGTCTATGGATCAATTTGATGCTCGTGCGTCTGTTGCAATTCGTTCGAAGTTCATCTAGTTTATCAAAGTTGAGACACAGGAAGACTTAGGACAGCACAAAGATGGCACACGCAGAGTTGAGCTATACACTACTCAGTGTTGCTTGTACTGTCCTAGCAAGTATGAATGTAATTGCTGTAGCATGCACATACAATTGAATATGCAGAGCTTGGGTTTCACTTCCACAGCCAACACTGTGTTAAGTCCTGGGGAAATGCATTTTCTCTGGATTCACAGTGTTTGGATGACAGTGTGAAACAGGCGTTTGAGTTTGATATCATTAATGGAACAGGCATTATGCATTGGAATTTTATGTATTTTGGTGGTATTTTGATAAAATTACCTTCATCAATGCAAATGTGTATTTTATTTGAAACTTACTAAACATCTATTTTAATTCCTGAAAAAAATTAAATCCACAACATTTTCGTTTGCAAACTAATTAGCTTAATAGAGGTTTAGTCCAAATTTTCTGAAGAGACTTGATCGCTTTATATCATCATATAAAGCGATCAAGTCTCTTCAGAAATCTCTTAAACAGATTTAATTTTGGCCTTTTCACATTTAAACATTGATCAGAGAACATAAACAGAAGCTCAACCGAACCTACTTAACGCGCAAGAACAAACCTTATTGGTTTTTTGGAAGATCAAACGTGCTTGACCGAGTCATTGCTAACATGCTTGAGCTTCCGTTTACCACAACTGATGTGTGAGTTGATAAATGTTTAAATTAATAAATTAAATCTGTTCATCATATAAAGCGATCGGGTCTCTTCAGAAAATTTGGAATAAACCACTCAATTCATATGGATTAGTTTTACGATCTCTTTATGAACTTTTAGAAGCATCAACATGGTTGATGTACTGTGGAGAGCACAGAAAGCTCTCGGATTTCATCAAAAAGATCTTCATTTGTGTTCTAAAGATGAACAAAAGTCTTAAATGGAACATGGAAAAAAGAACGACATGAGGGTGAGAAATTAGTGATAGAATTTTCATTTTTGGGTGACGTATCCCTTAAAACAAGCTAAAGTAAATTAGATCTGGACAACGGGATGTCCTCATTCAACTAAATAATACAAATTCACATGCTACTCATCACAGCGATAAGCGCTAGTGGTAGTAGTGGTAGTTACCTCTCCTCAGCTACAACATCATATTATGAATAATCGTCTGACTGCAAGTCGAGTATTCCACAAGGAAAATTGAAGGAGAAGCACAGCGAGTGGGCAGGTCCGAGGTGTATAACTGAAGAGGATTTTTGTGCGTCAGCAAGTGTTACAATCATCCTTCAAGTTTTAAATATTTCAAACTATTTTCAGACATATCTATCTACTGTTACATACCTCATCAGACAATGATTTATCAGGAAGCTTGTGCCCCAGTAAGAAGGGTCTAGCGGCACCCCTGGTGTGGAATAAGTAAATGTAGGTGCCTTTCACTGCACTCCAAATCATCTCAGATCCTGGGTGGTCATGTTACTCTCACTGTTTCATGGGCATTTCTAGTTATGCCGTAGTTACTGGAAATACAGGGTTTTGGCACGATCGCTGTTAGTAGATGATCCAAGGGGAACCAAGTTTCCTCACAGTGCTGCCAGACAGTACTCGCTCAGCTCTCATCAGTCTGTCTTTCTCCATTTCTTTTTCTGTGTATACTATAAACAAAAGAGCTCACTGTTAACTATTTAGCTGCATGCCCTCTGGCTGAAGGATTTAAATAGGGTTCAAGTTTCCTAAAACAGTAGGCCGCTATTATATATGTAAGTGCGGGGCTTGAATCAGAAGGTCTTTCCACTGTTAGGAGCACATTTTTCCTCTGAGTCATTGGTTTTAACTGTTAAAGAAGAGGTGGTTCACACATCATACAGTGTGTTTTTAATACAGCCAGATGCTTCTCTGTGTGTTTTTTTAATTATTATTATTATTGTTTCTCTTAAACAAATTAACCCCAAAACAAATTTTTGAGATGTGAACAGAAAGTTACAGACTGCACATCATAAAAAAATAAATAAATAAATAAATACTTAAGTTTATTCTTAAGTGGAAATTAATTATTTTTGCATTTTTTTAGAACAATTTCTGTCTTCTGGTTTGAAAAGTAAAGTCGGAGCAACGTCTCGGATTCTGACATCAGTGGGGGTTCATGACACTTTAAATGGATAGTTCATCCAAAAATGAACATTCTGCATTCTGTCATGTTGTTCCAAACCTGTATGACTTTCTTTTCTTTTGTGGAACATGGGTCCATACAATGGAAATCAGAAGTCACCAAAACATACAATGGAAATCAGTGATTTTTAACCAGCATTCTTCAATATCTTCTTTTGTTCTGCATAAGAAATAATTATAAAAGTCATACAGGTTAGGAACTACATGGGTAAATGAAAGAATTGGATGAACTATCTTAGTGAGCATTCAATGACCCTTCCTAAAAAATAAGATAAATTTAAAAATAAAATAAAATAAATTACAGCAAAGTGGGTTGATGAACCAGTGATGCATTACAAGTCAATGTATTTATTTATGTATTTATTTATTTATGTATTTTTAATTATGTGGAAAATATCCATTAATGATTTTTGTCAGTGGAAATTTAGAACAATGTCCTTAATCAAAGATTATTAATTACATCATTACAGAGTGTTTAGAATAAAAAAAAATTTTGGAATGCTTCTGGCCTTTTTTCTTTGGCAACATAATCTTTTTTGTATTCTTTTAATGCATCTGTGCACATTGTTAAGAGCAAAGCAGCTGAGACCTTCTCCCTTTAGAGCCATTGTGTAAACCGTTTTCACTTACACTAGAGCATTTTGGCAGAGATCTTTGGTTTAAAGCGGAAGCAAGGCAGCTGAAGAACGGAAGGGTTAGAGGAGGGATTTGTGTGTGGAATTGAATGAAGGGGTGAGAGAGAGAGAGAGAGAGAGAGAGAGAGAGAGAGAGAGAGAGAGAGATTGGGATGCCAGCGGGTTATTGTCATGCCACAACTAATCCACTTTTCCCTCCATTCATGTGCCCTGAAAGTAGAGGGAAGCTGGCACTGAGAGAGAGAGAGAAAGTGTTAAAGCTGAAAGAAGTGTCCAACAAAAGGAGAATGTGCTTGGAGCTAAATGCAATGACATCATGTATTCTTAAATCTGAAACAAAAACAAAGATTTTAGATAGTATGGTTTAAATTATGCAATACAAAAAAGCAGAGGATGGAGAAAATAATTTGCAGAATTAGAAGTCAAAAGAATGGCTTTGCTGTAAGCGCACATGCACTACACACTAAGTGTAATTCAGTTTTCATTTCAAATTTAGTTTAGGTATTAGTAATTTTATGTACTTTTATCATGTTTTCATAATATTTCTGAACAGCTTTATATTTTTCTCAATTCTAGTACTGCAATTTCAAGTTAGTTGCCAAGTTAACATTTCTAATTTTCACAAAATCTTTTATCTAAATCTAATATTTATATTTTATTTTGGCTATAAAAACTATTTTAATAGTTTTAGTTAAGAATAACAATACTGCCCAAAGTGAATGGAACAGTAACAGTAATGCTTGTGTAAGATAATGTAGTTATCTGCAGACAAATGTGGTGTTTTCTCAGTGCTTTCCCAAACCCCTGTAAGATCTGTCACTGGGGCAGCACCACTGACGGCTGTGGCAGTCCAGGTCTCTCAGAGAAAGGTTATGTGCGATGAATAATGCACCTTGTGCATTACTCACTTCAGTCCATCAGTAGAAGCAGAATCAGAGCTGTCTGAGAATGCCTGATGAAGCGCCTCCAAGTGAAAGCTTAAGCCATCAGTCACTTGAGTGTTTATGTGATTCTCCTCTCTCTTGCCCTCTTAAATTTACTATATATAATACAATGACCTTGAGAAGTAGTTGGACATTCATGTCAGACTTAAACATTTATGAACGTCATTAAGCTATAAACAAAATATAATGCTGCTGGCTACAAACAAATTTCACAAGCTTTTTGTCAGAACTAACTTCGTTAGTCTTTTTTGTTTTTTTGCAAATGCTTTTTTTGCTTTTTTTTTTTTTTTTTTTGGTGTTGCAGTGATTTTTAGTCAATGAAGTGAAGTCAGTTCTTCTAAAGTTCACACAGGTGTTCTAGCACCACAGCACAGGTAAAGTTCACAACCATATAGTTTGACTACCACAAAGTGTCCTTTTCTTTTTGTAAGTATATCTGTTGAAACCAGTTTCTTCCTCTGAGTAGTATATAAAATCAAATCAAATCACCTTTATTTATATAGCGCTTTTAACAAGTCCAATTGTTTTAAAGCAGCTAACATTGTTAACAGGAAAATAATGCAACAGAATTTGTACAGCCGTTCTGGTGAAACGGTGATAATATCCAGCTAATTTCAAGTATCATATAGCGTCAATGCGGGCAGATCGGTAATATAGATTAAATTTAGGTGTTCCCAACTGAGCAAGCCAAAAGCCAGAGGCAACGGTGGCAAGGAACCAAAACTCCTTCAGGGTCAGAATGGAGAAAAAAACCTTGGGAGAAGCCAGGCTCAGTCGGGGTGCCAGTTCTCCTCTGGCCGATGAACAAACAGTGTATGATTATAATTCTGGCAACATAGCAGGTCTTAAGTCATATTAGGCAAATAGATATTCGTAAGATTATTCGAGAGATTGTAGTCGTCACGCCGGAGACGGGTTTAATGAGGATGTCGTGTCGATGCAGCATTTACGGGGGGAGTTTATTTGACATGTTCTCTGCAGACATTTCAGGTAGTGAAAAAAAAATAGTGAAATATGTAAGGAAATAAATTCACAAAAAAGTATTTTTAAACTTAATATTTTGGTACTTTATAAATTAAATGTATATACAGTGGGATACATATAGATCGCACTTTTCCTTGTTGGGGTACTGCAGGGTTTTTTGAAATCTAAGCTATTCTTGTAGCTTGCCATTTTAAATGAAATGATTTGGACAATGACTGGTGCTCTTTTATATGTAAATTACATTAATTAGGCATTGTTTACAAGGCAGAGGACTGAAACCTTTTAGCTGCGTGCAAGATCATTTGTGATTTATAGATTTCACATCTGAAAGAGAGGTGTATGTGCGTTTTCTGTGCGTATATTCATTCTATGAATCACATGTACGCATATTTGAGAAATAATTGTAAGATCAAATTTAGGACGGTTTCTACGCAACATTTTGTAAATGATGCCCCAAAAGTCTAGACACTGAAATCTGGGAATCCAAATCTAACTTAAACCTTAAAAGTTTTACGATTTTATAAAAACAAAGAAATGTGGGCTAAAATAAAGAAGAAATAATTAATATTCTGCAATATTTCTTGGTCACTAATCAAATAAGTACATTTGTGACACTGATCATGTGGCTCTTTGTACAGATGGTCAGATGTTCTTGCAAGAGGGATAAACATAGAAGCATTTTCACTAGTATTCTCAGACTTTTGACCCCACTGTACAATAAAATGAACTCAACCATTACTCAAACGTTTAGCCAAAATTTGTCTTTTATTCATCTTTGTTCTCTGTACAGGTATAAGGAGCTTGTCACAGGGAAAAGGGCAAGAGAGATCATTGCCATTTTATGGATCTTTTCCTTTATCATTGGACTCATCCCATTTGTGGGCTGGAACCGTAAAGACTGTTCCAGAAACAAAAATGGCTCTATACAGACTGGCAACAGCAGTGATGCTGCTGACATGGAAACAGGCTTCTTGCACAGCTGCTTCCTCAACTGCTTCTTCGAGAATGTGGTGGACATGAGCTACATGGTGTACTTCAACTTCTTCGGTTGTGTGCTGCCACCTCTGCTCATCATGCTGGGCATTTACATCAAGATCTTCACAGTAGCACGTAAACAGCTACGTCAGATCGAGCTCAAATGCAGCGTGAGTAATGGCGAGAATCACCACCATGGCCTGCTGCAACGGGAGATTCGTGCCGCTAAATCGCTCTCCATCATCGTGGGTCTGTTCGCTCTCTGTTGGCTGCCTGTGCACATCTTGAATTGCCTCACTCTCTTCTACAGCGCGCTAAAGAAACCCAATTTCATCATGAACATTGCCATCATCCTCTCGCATGCCAACTCCGCCGTCAATCCCATTATCTATGCCTACCGTATTCGGGAGTTCAGATTCACTTTTAGGAAGATACTGAACCGCCATTTCCTTTGTCGACAGGATGAGTTGTATCGCAGCTCCAATGGAAGCAACAGTCACAGAGACCAGATTACAATGACCATTGACCCACTGCTATAGACGTCTTTGTCAAAATATTTGAGAGAAATGTTTACAGGCCAATGAACTGCAAACAACATAATCATGTATTAAGACTATGCCTAGCGTGAAGACCTTCTTTGACATCTTGATGTTCAAATGTTTTCAGGACTAAACTGTGAAAAAAAAAAACCTCTATCACTACAAATCTGTGGAAATATTTATAGATTGCATTTCCAAGCACTAACAAACTTGAGCAGCCTAAGGTCATGCCTTAGCACAGGAATGAAAGCTAAGAGCGGTCAGTGTGTCTCTGGAAATGCTGAACGATGAACTGAACCATGCATAAGAATCCTACATGAAAACTTTTGTCAATAAAACAGTAATCTTCGGCAGCTTTAGTTAAATCTTCAATGATCACTCATCTGTAGAACAACACAGAGGAACAATCTGAAATAAGGCACATCAGCTGAATACACCGCCGTGGAGTAGGGCACAAAAAGAAACTGTTTCTGACCGCTTGAATGTATTAGGACTTAAAAATATATATATATTATGATTGAAATGGATGGTCTAGACTGCTCAGGAGGACACAAGGTAACGGCAAATTTATGTACCCATAACAGAGAGAAAATCAATCATAAAACCATTTTGTACTTGTCTTTTCAAGGCATGTTTTCCAAGGTGTTACACTATAGCAGTTCTAGTCAATCCAAAGCACAGTTAACTTCAATTTCATATCTGAAACAAAAATGACTCCCTTAGATATCTATACATAATGTACTTACATTATATACCCCAATAGTATTTGGACAGGCACACCTCAAAATGCCATTACAAAACAAAAGGTGCCATAATTCTCTTTATCTGAACTTTTATCTCATATTGTTTTATAATATAAAAACTAATAAATATAGCTATATTCTTTAAAATAAATGGCACTTTGAAGGAGGCATTCATAACCCTCTATCTGAAATTACCCGTTTTTAAGCTCTTTTAAGGCTTGTCAGTAAAGGCTTGTAAATGGCAACTGTTATGATTGGCTAATGTCATTGCATAGGAAACAGTATCAAAGTGTTTTGAAAACATTATCTATATACAAGAGTCATTTACCGGCAAATCATTATGAAATCGTTTACTTGTGGTTTGCAGTGTAGCTGTGACACGGCGTTCGCATCCGTTATAGTCACGTGTCGGCCGTTAAGAACCAAACAAACAACAACTTTATTTTTTAACCTTAAAATTAGATTTGAATCCCAGATTTTCACTGTGGTCTCAGACGTTTGGAGCTCAATTACATCAGTGTCCCCATATGTGATGTTCCATGTCTTTTCTGTCACAGCCCTTAGGACCTAGTTTGTTATTGAATGTCTGACTGTGACAAACTACCCAGACGGAAACAACAGCAGCTGACCTGGAGCAAGGACGGTCTCCTCTAGAGAGAGATTTACAGTGTCACCACTGGAACTGGATAGTTTATAATGCTTCTGTAGTGTCAATACTTGCAACTCTGTTCTATTAATCACCAAGCAGCTTTACAGTATAACCACAGATCTGGAGAGCAGTCTGATCTTCATTCATCAGTACTTTAAATAGCTCATCTAGGCTACATACAAGTATTACAAATACGTTATGGTTATAAAATGATTGAAAAGCTGAGAGCTTGTTTATTATTTAAGTGCAATTTAAGCACATTGAATCACAATCCAATGCCTTTTTGTGCGCGCCAAAATTTACCCATTTAAAATTTCATGTAATTGGGGGCTTTTCATGCATTGTCAGATTTTTATAATAAGCTTTCTGATAGTCAAATCAGTCAGTGTGTTTACATGCACCCTCAAAATGCATGTAAACACATGCATGTATAATTCCTTATAATGGAATTTTGGCTATGGTGCGATTAAACTTTACCTCATGTAAACGCAATGCTTCGATCAAACTAATGCGATTATCGTATCATAATCGTAGTAACCATAGTCACATTAAACTAGGTGGTGTAGGCTACGGCAATTTTAATCGCAATAAACAGGCATGTTATCACCTTAATCGCATTATTACCGCTCTGACCAAAGTGAGCATGTGCTCGGATGCCGCGTGTTGGTCACACAACTTCACGAATGAACTCTATTAAGTTATTCTGAAGTTTTCTCTCCTCCAAATCGCTAAACTATAACACAACTCGCTGCACAGTCTCTGCTCCGTGTGTTGATCCAGATGGCGCGAAGAACACGACAGGAGCGTAGGCAAACCCGACATTGCGATGTTCATCACAGCGCCGAATAATATCCAGTACGTCCATAAAAGTTTATTTTGAAATTGATGTGAGTAGATTAAAACAGCCAGTAACATGCATACTGTATGCCTAAATGAGTGTGGTATAACCATACTTATTAGCGAATAATCCGAATAATTAAAATTGCATGTAAACTGAAGCGAGGGAGTTCTGCTTAGACCTTAGGATACTCTGATTATTAATAAAATGGAAATTATTGGCACACATGTAAACGTAGTCACTGTTTTCTGCTGACTGGATTATTTTATGTTTACACTGTCCTTTTCAATCAAAATGTAATTCAGATCGAGCTCAATTGAATTGACTGAGGTGTTTACATAATTTCTTTTTTTTTAATTTTATTTTTTTTAGTTTGAGCCATCAATCTGATTCTAAACTATTTATTTGGGTGCATGTAAATGTAGCTATTGGTTATTAAATGTTCTGATAGCATCAGTTCAAGACACTTTTTGAAAAATCAATTTCTGTCATGTAGCCCCCAGTCCAGGTCAGGATGAAAGCTCATTGGTCCAAAATCCTGCTCCACATACTGTAGAGGTAGCTATATTAACAATCATTGACCATTGGCTGTGATTGTGTCACTAAAAAATGCTGGGTTAAAAACAACCGAAGTTGGGTTGAAAATGGACTAACTCAACAGTTGGGTTAAATGTTTGCTTAAAAGAACCCAATCGCTGGGTTAGTCCATTTTCAACCCAACTTGGGTTGTTTTTAACCCAGCATTTTTTAGAGTGTACTTATCACTGGAAACAGCTGAATGGGACAGTGTGTGGATTTCATCAGCTCTGGTTTTGGTACCCAACTCAAACTGACAGATGATGTTTGTCCCTGACAGTGACATGCCTTTTCCAACCGCCCCAAACTCAAATGAATGCACATCCACAGCTGTGTCAACAGTCAAACCATGTTTCTATTTATTGATGAGAAGAAAGACATTCTTTATCAGCTTTTTTGTGTTTTGTAGTTTCTAAATGATGTAAACACTATTTTGATGTAAACATATTATTTGTTATACTATTTGTAAGGGCTAAACTACAGGAGTGTGCCAGACATCTTGGACATTCCAATGGAGACGAATCTGTAATGCACTGCAACTGTTAGCTGATGTTTTATTCTTTTATTGAATTACTGTCTGGAGAAAGCCACAAAAGGCCCTTTTTTAACCAGTCAAGTGTATCTGATTTTTATTCTTGCCTTTAGAGGAGCAAACAAAAAGAGTAAGTGCTTTTAAATGTGTATGTTTTTGACATGTGTGTGTCACTAATCTACATACACTGTGATGTTTCTCATTATGTTGAAAGAAAATAGCTTCACGTCAAAAAACATTTAGCATCAAAATGGAGTCTTGTTATTTAACGTAAATACATATGTATGGTGAATTATTTTGTTAATAAAAGAAGTTTTGTATTTTTTGTGCACTCTCTTTATGAAAGTTGGACAGCTTTAGCTCAGCTTAACTGTGCTGCTAAATAAGTGTCTGTATGTGTTGTGAGAAAAAGTGCACACACAGCCTTTGTTCAAATAAACACTTTTACCAGAGTCAAAGCAACAAAGTCCATGCTTCTAGTCTAGCTGATATACTGTAGTGCAAGTCAGTGTTTACCATATTCTAGTTCCCCAAATTATAAACCCTCGTCTGTCCCACTTTATAGTCTTCAACTACTATGTACTAAAATTTTAATTAATAATTTGAGATGTTTTTACATTGTACTAAAAAAAAAAAAAAATATATATATATATATATATGCGCAATTACATCTGTTATTAATTTCTGTAATTACATCTATAATTACACTGTTGACTCTTCCCTTACCATGTAACCCACCCTTAAATCTAACCATACCACCAAACCTGTCCCTAATATTACCCGTATTCCACAATAGAACATGAACACAATAAGTGCATTGTACCTTTCTGACGTTAAGCACATAGTTGTTAAAGACACCCACAAATTTTTTAAATACCACATTCTCAAATTCTTAAACACAAAGATGAACAAAAAACTGAGCACAGACACTACAAAACCCCAAAACTCAGTTTATTTACATCTTGAAAGTAGTAGTTCTACCATAAGTCAATGTGTTCAATCAATATACAATATGAAGTGTGTGTCTATATACTGGCAGAAAATTTAACAATCAGTGTCATTGTCAAGTACTGGTCAGGTTGCAATATAGGTTTCCATTTTCCATTGGCAGTTGATATGAAACCCTCAGTTAAATATGATAGAATGATATGATGAAGTAATATCTTGACAATATGACACACCTGCAAATCATGGAAACTGAAATTGACACATACAGTAACAGCATCGGTGGAGTGCCACGACAAGACATCATTGCATGGATATACATTTCACCTGATATATTTGTATCGTTTATTTACTCTTTCTTGTTCCATTTTTTTTTTTATTTCAATGAGCAATGCAAACTTTTACTTTAATGTTCCACTAATAAAGATCCCTTTTTGCATAGGCGGAGCGTGAACAAACTCCTAAGGCTAGATGCGCTTCCTCCTTTAAAACATTTCAATAGAATGTCATGTCAAATTACGTGTCACCTAAAAACAACTTACACATCCCAGCAAAAATGATCCCGATAAAAATTATTAAAACGGCTACGTTAGCAAACCACTATAATTTGAACAGAGAAGTAGGCATAATGCATGAGTGATGCCAACCAATTTCGAATTATAAATTTACCTGTTGCAGCAAATTCAAATTCTGAATATACCCTTTATAATCACTAAAAAGCCGTCACATCTCAATTAGTTGAAATCTTACAAAGTTCCGCTATAGTCAATGAACCTGACTGCAAAATGAATCTCTTATTAAGCCTACATAATGTCTACACCTGGTTTATTATAAGTTGACTTATAACAAGAGGATTTGCGAGCGTGCAGAACTCAGCACTGGACAAAAACTCCAGAGTTTTGCATGGTGAGTGGATTCTAACTTAAACGCTTCTGATTGGCCATTGCGTTCAAGAAATGATTTTGAGTGGCTACATTGCTCAATGCTGCAAAACAGAATAGATGCTTAAATTGATGTTTTGTTCTCTCGAGAGCGTCGAGCGTGATGTTTTGCTAATATGCTAATATTAGAGAGAAAACTAATCCTAGACCAGCAGTAATGGGCAGCTCTTCATTAGGCCTGTTTCACACTGGACAGAGCAGAGCATAAGAAGGCACTTTTTTTGGCGCCCATGTTAACAGATTAGAGTATTTACTGCGCCGAAACGATCGTGGCTTGCGGAGTCTATTTTTGCTGCGCTGCTTGCGATGAATTAAAGCCACAGTGCATTGTTCTTGTTCAAAATACACCTGTGTTAACATGAAAAATAACAAAGTGAAAAAGATAAAATACACAAAAACATAATCGTCAGGATTTTTGCCCAAACTTCAAAGGCCTGTTTACAATTTTTTTTTTTTTTTTTGTGTGTGAAGGCCAAGTATGGTAACCCATCCTCGGAATTTGTCCTAGCTGCATTTAGTGCACACACATTGGGAGTAGTGAGTAGTGAACTCACACACACTCAGAGCAGTGGGCAGCCATTCTTGCATTTTTGGTAAACTGGCATATACATTGAGACAGCCAATACTACAGTGTTTCCTCTACATTCCTTTAAGTGGTGGACCACCACAGTACAAAAAAATACCACCACACCACATAGGTAAAATGAGAAATCGAACATTACAAACAAAACACAAATAAGCACAAGGCCCAGTGCTTAGAAGCAGCCCTTTAACCGCTTCAGCTCTGCAGCATATTTTGAATAATTGAATGATAATGCAATATTGCATACTACAGCATACTCCCACAATATGGCATGCCACACACCGCACTCAACTATAACAGTCAGCACTGGACTATATACACACACTTCATTATCACCGCACTATCTACCGGTTACCACTGGATACATCCGATGCACACTCATGACATTCTGTATCCAGTTCACATACAATCATCATCATTTTATACGTACAAATGTCAATAATGTAGAACGTGTACATTCTGTGTATAGTGTTTATTGTGTATAGTGCTTAATGTGTACATTTTGTGTATAGTGCTTAATGTGTATATTCTGTGTATAGTGCTTAATGTGTATATTCTGTGTATTGTGTTTGTGTATAGGGTCTAATGTGTATATATCTGTGTATAGTGTTTAATGTGTATAGTGTTTATTGTGTATAGTGTTTAATGTGTACATTTTGTGTATAGTGCTTAATGTGTATATTCTGTGTATAGTGCTTAATGTGTATATTCTGTGTATTGTGTATAGGGTCTAATGTGTATATATCTGTGTATAGTGTTTAACGTGTATAGTGTTTAACGTGTATATTCTGTGTATAGTGTTTAATGTGTATAGTGTTTAACGTGGTGCTAACTGTATGCATGTACTTTCAGAGTATAATGTGTAATGTAGTACTGACTGTAAGTATGTCCAATAGTACACTGTGTGTACTAACTATATGTATGTGCACATTGCACTTTTTTCTGTTTTTACCTGCTTAAGGTTGTATGGTTATGTTAACTGTTACTGCAATTGTCTGGAGCATGCTCCCAAGAATTTCACTCTCCAAGGCACATGTGCTTTGGTGATGTGACAATAAAACTGACTTGACTTATTGGACCCACGGGTGGGGTGCAGAGCTGAAGATGGTGGAAAGATATTACCCTCTGCCACCGCAGCCACAAAACAATTACAAAGGAATTATGTAACTATAAACAGCAAAGCAACAGAATTCCCTGCATTCACAGTTCAACTGCAAGCTGGATTAGCCTTATAAAACCAACAGGTAGACTACAGCATCTGCATCAGTGCAGAACACCCTGTTTTACTGTCTGAGGCAAAAATCAAAACGTTGTTACTGAGACACAAAGCACATTAAACACCAAAGCCATAATAATAACAATAAAAAAATAAAATTAAAAATTAAAAAACGGCAGAGAGCCTCCATCTCTGTGGAGGGCACGAGCGTGGCTGACCCACAAGCAGGTGAACAATAGCCGCTTTTCCACCGTCTGGCCGAACAGTTCTTAGAATGGTAAGGAACGGTTCCAGTTGTGTTTCCACTTAAGCCTGGTACGGCACGGCATGATTACAACCCGTTCTCGGCCCGGTTAGCTAGAACCGTGCAGTGACGTCGCCACTCAGGATTTGTCACGTCTGTTGCCTGGCTACCAGTTAAGCGTGCAATTTGAGCGACGTAAATACATATTATTAATGAAATTAAAATAAATACTTGATAGCCCTCCATAACGTGAGAAAAAAAAGAAGAAAAAAATACAGACTTACAAGCAAATCCTTTAGTCTCCAAATTGATGCTTTGCCCTGCTGCCAATAGAAACAGTTAAGAAAGAGTGTATACATTTGGAAAGACACAAGTGTATAAATTTTTTAATATGGTTGTCATAAAAATACATTGAATGCATGACAAAATATAACTACACAAAGGTTTAATAAATGGTTCACAGATTTATTTTATGAATACAACTTGGCTGAGAAAGACCAAAATGAGAGTATTTGAGAAAGCAGAGCATCACAGTCTCATTGTTTGTTGCTGAGACTTAGTCTAGAGTGCAGAATCTTCAAACAAACGGAAACTCCAAAAATAAATGCAATCATGTTCAATGAACAGAAGTACATTCTCTGGCAACAGATAAAATATTTTGCAAACACATATACAGACATCTGGTATTTAAGGTTGAGATTTGCTAATTTATTTACACTCTACAACAGATCTCAATAAAAAAACACTGGGTTTTAATGCAAGTGCACAACAATTTCCAAACTTTTAATCTCATAGGCAAATGACAAGACCAGTCTAATCCATAATGACTATAAAAACTTGAATACCTTGCTGCATGGAAGTTCTTAAGAGTCCCTCTCTACTTCAGGATCAGCTATTTATGTGCTGGCCTCAGTTTGCCCTGAGAGAATGTGGGTCATCTGCTGATCTGAGACCTGCTCCTGCTGGCACAAACCCATGGCCTGACTCAAGCAGGCCGCCAGAAGGTGCTTACACTAGAGAACACAGATATGAAAAAACACATTTCAATGAAAATAACACTAAATAATGGTAAGAGAAAAGCTTTGGTTTGACAGAAATAAACATGAAAGTTGCAACTGAACTATTCTTACAGCAGTTTGGTTATATAAGAGAGAGAAACCGTATAGGCTCAATATCAGATATGTTTTAAACTAATGTTTATTATGTTTAATGAATGACAGTAAATGCACAAAGCACCCATCTGTTTTCAATTACGGTCACTGGCACTACAGTCATAAAAAATGCATCAGCAGGATTCACAGTCAAAAGACAACAATGAAGGAGAATATTAGTGCTGCTCAAAACAAGAAGATTGACAATGAAACAGCTGAAAGGGGAATAAAACACGCACTTCACAGGATGTATTAGCGTGGCAGCATTATACAATAGAGAACACACTCTATTTTCATTATTACTGACATTCATCCTTCATTGTTGGTCTACACCTGGAATCTCCTTCTGCAGCCCCCAAAAATAAGAGCACCACCAACCACCAAACTCATGTCTTATGAGAATCCCACATCATTTTCTTCTGAGGTTTTGCGGAGCAGGCAGGTTAATCATCACATTGAGACGTTTTCTAGCGCATTACACAGAGAACTATAAATAAACAAGGAAACCTTTCCTCTCAGATCACATGGGTATAAAATGCATTTATATTTTGTTGCAGCTCGATAATAAAGTGAGGTCATGCTATCAGAGTGAAGCAGTGCATTTTGGGGTTGTCTCTGGGTTTTTCTTTCTCAGACTGGAGAATTAATTTTAGTCTCATTCCCTCCCCTGGGCTCAAAAGCAGGCTGATGCACATGCAGCTGTGTGGCAACAGATACTAGGTCTCCTTTTGAAACGGGGCCACACCAATGGGCAGACAGTCAATGGAGACCAGAAAACAAATAAAACCCCTGGAAATAACCACAGCAACAGGGAGCTGAAGAAGAGAGTAAAGGAAGACGCTTGCTACTAAAAATTTATTTGATAACCCATTTGTCAACTTTGATTAACAAGTGAATGATTATATAAAAAAAAAATTCACATCTTTTCAAATGCATGTCAAATAATGTAAGTGCAAAAAGTGTTTTAAATTAAAACACAAACATACTAGACAACTAATGGTTAATAATATTAGTCAACTATTTTTTAACATCAATTTCCATCAGTCTTATTGCTTATGGTTTGATATCAGCCCTACAAGCAAAATTTGAATTATGAAACAGGATGAGGGTCTCAGGGTGTGTGAACACAGCTGTGCGGGTGTGTGTGAGAGCAGAAAGAGGAAGTGACCTCACCATCAGACTTTCATTTCTCCTGAGCACAGAGAAAGCAAAGGCAGGGCACGGGCAGTAGTGACAGGACGTGAAGCATGTGTACAGATGCCCTGATCCACCTATTACCTGTTGGAGAAAGATAATGGAGAGAGAAACCAAACTGAAATGTGAGACGAGAGTTATGCTGAAGTTCACCATCACAGCTACATCTCTAGAGAATTTCAGCTTCCAAAAATACATACTTTGATTTTACAGTGTCAAACAGTGCAGGCAGACAAACAGGCAGATCGCTCTGTAAAGTCACCATGGGAGTGAGTTAAACTCAAACACTCATATATATGACTTTTCTACTTGTATTAAGGAAAAATGTATGCTTTCGGTGAGGAAAAGTGTATGCTTTATGTGCTGTAACTGGTAAGCCAGTTCACTCAAAAATAAAAAGTGACAACACAAAATAAGATTTAGTGGAAAGAATAAAGAACCAAAAAGAACTTTAGTTTAAAGACAGTAAGTTCTGACTCACCTTTCCCCTCCATCACACTCATTACTAGGCTTATTTAAGCACTGAGCACACTAGGGTCAGTGTAAAGTCTTGTTTAGCCCTGGTGAGTTTTCTGAGCATTTTTCTCCTATCGTGTTATGACCTTTGCATGATTTCTGGATTACTCTCTCTTGGATTTTGATTGTACACTTGTGGATTGCCTTGCTGTGTATTGCCCTGGATGGGTTTACTGGACTGATTTCCTGTGTATTGAAACTGTGCCAGAATTCGACTGCCTCTTTGTCTTTTTGTATTCTGGTTTAAACAGTAATAAACTGCACATGGATTCCATTTCCAAGGCTCTCTCGTCACAGGTTGACGAGAACATACATTTTGAGAAATGCCTTTTTTGTTCATACATTTTGTTCAATGGAAGTCATTGGGCTCCAGTCTTGTTTGGTTATTAACAACATTCCTCAAAATATATTCTTTTAAGTTCCACAGAAAAAAATAAAGTCATAAAGGTTTCGAATGACATGAGGCATGAGTGTGAGTAAATAATGAAAGAATTTTCATTTTTGATTGGACAATCTCTATAATAGTCCTGCATTGTGACAATTTTTTGAAGAACAAATATTTCAATGTAGTCTCTCAAAATGAAATAACAATAAAAAAAATTAGAACTAATTACAATAAGTATGTCATGCTTGACATTTCAATAAACCATTTTACTTCAAACTCAACACAACTGCAAAAGGATTTTGCATTGCCGATTCCCTTCAGGGGTTTGTCAACAGATCTCGTCATTGAAGAAGAAATAAAAAATAAAAAATCTAATAAGTAGGACAGACTTTGCAGAGCAGCTTCAATTCCCTCTTAAAATGCTGTCAGTGTATGCATTGGGATGTATCTACATTCCTCCAGTTGTTTGAGGTATAAAGAAGTTGGAAATCTCATTTGCATTCTGCACCCTGGAACGTCCCAGAGTGATTTAACGGTGTATAGATCTGATGACGGGCAAGGTCGTGAAATGTGTTTGATTTGTATAGCAGTGTATATGGGATCATTACCATCCTGGAATATGGGAACATAATGTGGGAATGTGTTTCTGTAAAATAGCTCCATATGTCTTGGTTGTTATACAATCATACATACAGCTCAATCATCAAGTCCAATAACACTTACATGATGGCCAGACATCCCAGGGCTGAATGATTAAACGATTGGATTATCAAATCGCAAAGGCTGTGATTTCATTAAATAAAATATATGCAATGGAAGTTCTGCGTGTTGTGAAGTGAAGTGTGGCATTGTGTTCTTCCACATGAGCAGCTCATGATCCGCTAGTGTTTTCAGTGTATCTGAGCGGCTTGCTTCACAGTAAATTGGGATATATGGACTCTGGAACGGTCTTCCTAGCATTGTTCGGGAAGCAGACACACTCTGTCAGTATAAATCTAGACTAAAAACATCTCTTAGTCAGACACGACATCCTCAATATACCGTCTCGGGCATGATGACGCCGATCTTTCGAATATTCCTATCTAATAATTGCCTCAACGACACGGCATGATGGCCAGAGGAGAACTGGCACCCTGACTGAGCCTGGTTTCTCCCAAGGTTTATTTTTCTCCATTATGCCACCTGATGGAGTTTTGGTTCCTTGCCACTGTCGCCTTTGGCTTGGCTTGCTCAGTTGGGGACACTAAAATTTTCAACTAAATATTCAAATAAATTTTCTAAATCAAAAATGAAATTCTGTTGCATTGTTTTCCTTTGAAATGCTTTGAAACAATCAGCATTGTAAAAAGTGCTATATAAAAAATAAAAATAAATAAATGCTGCTCCACACAAACTCCATCTCTGCATATTCTCTGAGTTTGCATTGTTTTAACACGCATCTGGGAAAATGAGACAACCATCTTACCATGCTTGCAAAGTGAAGTGATTATCAACGAGAAGTGCTTTAGGACTTCCTGTAATTTTCTGTCAAGTTTGATAGTTTAAAATTAAGAAATAATAAGAGGCCATAAATATTAGCATTGCAATTTTACAGTGGTAATGTTAAAAAACAATTACCATTATATTATTTTCTTAAGTATACTGTCAGAAAAAAAGGTACAGTGCTGTCACTGGGGCAGTACCCTAAGGTACAAAACTTTTCACTTTTGTTCCTTAGGGTACCGCCCCAGTGACGGCACCTTTTTTTTTACAGTGAAATATTACAATATTAACATTTCTTTTTTGAGTATTTTTATAATAATATTAATAATTCTTATAATAAAAAAACATTTTAAATTGCAATCGCAATTTTTATAACATCAATGGCAATCAATTAAATATCCTCAAATCTCAACAGAAAAACAAACGAGACCTCTTTAATATCGGTTTTCATAGACAGCAATAAAATGGAAATCTCAAAACAGCTGCATTTCTACAAACTGGTTCTCACATAATCATAACTTAACTTTCTATAATCTCCTTTCTGTGTTAACTGAAGTTTCAGTACTGAATATAACTTATGAAGGTATTATCTTGATGAATAAATCTTAGTATAGCGGAAAACTCATCAGACCACGCACTCATTATCCATTATCAGGCAAACATTGATAAATTCCCAGCAGAGAAGCTGTTCCTCTGCCCTATGAAGAAAAAAGGCCTCGCTTTGTTAAAGACTGACACCTCATTGCTGGTGATTCACAGGAAGGATAATTAGAAACATGGAGCCACATGAGTGAAAGTAGTGCAAAGGCCAGAGCTGTCACAGCAGGAGAGAGCAGGACTGACGCTGACAAAACTTAATACTCAGAGGATGATACAGCACACCGCTTCATGTCACATGCTCAGACATTAACATTCATTCTGCACACTGAACATTACTCTTGTCTTTTTCACAAAACATTTGGTCTTGGCTTTGAGAAGGAAGATTCAGACCGACCATCAACCAACAGCCAGCCAAACAGCAAAAAGTCTGGTCTCATTTGTTTTAGGTCTAGTGATGCTGGAAATTCAGACAGGTCAGATTATAAATGTAGCCCTCAGGATTAATTTAGACACAAAATATGACAACATCAGCAAAAAGCCAATTTAATGCTTCTGCAGCCAACAGTGTTTCCAACATTATATAATACACAGTGAAGTGCCATTGTGAAATCACGCTGGTTACCAAATGCAACTCGTCATATTTGTATAGCTATCTATCTATCTATCCATCCATCCACACTTACATATAAACACACAGTAGAAATGGACAGTTAGAAAATTAATTAGGGCCTTCCAAAAATCAGCTCCCAAATGTGATGTGCATTTGAAATTTCTTGACATTGTGACCCTGTATAGCAGTGGTTCTCAAACCTTTTTGGCTCAGCACCCCCATCCCATTATCTAAATGGTAATTATTTTCCCTAAAAAACGTCTCGGTTACAACTGTAACCTTAGTTCCCTGAATAGGGAACAATACGCTGTGTCACCACTTTGGGAACGCCTCTACGTGATTGCGTCGTGAAGCACGTGTGTAATCAGTCCAATGGAGAGACGGAACGTCATAGGCGGGTGACATCATAGACCCGGAAGGTACAAAGCATACCGGCAAACAAATGCCACTAGCTTCTGAGAAAGGCTAAAGCAAGACTTGCGGGCATGCGGGGAGTATGGCAGGGTGACGCAGCGTCTCGTTCCCTATTCAGGGAACTAAGGTTACAGTCGTAAACCGAGACGTTCCCTTTCAAGGGAACTCGCACTGCGTCACCACTTTGGGAATGAGAATACCCACATCCCCATAGGAGCCGGAATGCCCGCCTGTGATATTGTCTGGGCCCCGAGCCCTAGGAGAAACGTTAATGTCTAGCTCGTAGGAACTGACAAAGGTGTGTGGTGAGGTAACATCCTGCCACATCACAAATATCATGCAGGGAGACCCCTGCCAAAAGTGCCTGCGAGGCAGCCATACTCCTAGTTGAGTGGGCCCGGACAGCCAGGGAGAAGGCTGCCCGGCCGCCACATAAGCAAGTGAGAAAGCCTCGACCACACACTTGCTCATACTCTGCTTGAAGTAGTACCCCCTCTCGAGGGTGGCCCGTAACAGATGAACAATTGTTCTAATGCGCGAACAGGCAAGCAGAAGTTTCCCGGTCTGACGTCAGGAGGAGGAAGACAAAGGCCTGACGTACTAAGGGTCTCACAGGATCGTGGAAACCTACGGAACGTAACCCGGCCTACTCATAGACTGGGAGTAGTTCCAAGCCCGAGGGTGCCACAGAAGGGCTAGAAAAAACCCTAAACTTCCAGATATCATAAGCAAGAAGGATGAACCTATTAAGAGGGAGAAACTTCTCAGAAACTTCTTCAAGCAGCTTGAAGGAGCCTCAGAAATATCTTGGAGGACAAAGTCCCAGGCTGGCACCCTGGTGTGTACTACAGGTCATAGCCTCAAAGTGCCACAGAGGAAAATGAGTAACTAGAGGATGTAGCCCACATGAAACACCACCCAAAGGAGTGTGGTAAGCTGCTAAGGCCGCCACAGACACCTTTATTGTGGAGCGTTAACCCAGCTGAGAACCTCTCCTGCAGGAACTCCAGCACCGCGCTCGCAGGGCAGTTAACTGGATCCCACAGGCGATCTCTACACCATGAGGTGAAGAGTCTCCACTTCGAATGTACAGTTTCCTCCAGAAAAGAGCCGTGGAGGAGCGACACAATGTCCGAGAACCAGCTCGGGATGGCCAGAACAAGGCTACTAGCAGCAGACGAGCCCTGTTCCAGCGCACTCTCTCTAGAACTCCTGGAAGCAGAACAATCGGGGGAAATGCGTACAGGGGCAGCCTCGGCCACTCCTGTACCATGGCGTCCAGGCCAAGAGGAGCTGGAGGCGTTAAGGCGAACCACAGATGACAAAGAGTGTTCTCGTGTGTGGTCAGCAGGTCCACTTTGGCCCTGCCAAATTTCTCCCAAAGGAGCTCTGCCACCTCGGTGTGGAGTCTCCTCTCCCTGGGCCTCGACCCCTGTCTCGACAGGATGTCTGCTTCCACAAATGAGCAATGGGCCGAGCGACCACTCATGATAATAAAACAGACTCACTCATGATAATAAAATAGGGCGCAGACCCCCATCCTTCTTTGGCATGATGAAGTACCGGATGTAGAACCCTGACTCCCTGTCAGGTAGAGGGACCCTCTCTCAACGCTCTGATTTTGCTGCGCCCGGTGTGAGGAGCTCGTACTCGGCGTACGCTGCTCCCACACAGCAGCAGAGGAGAGGAAACCTGAGGCTACAGGCTTGAACTTTGCTTTTACTGCCTGGAGCTAAAATCACAGTGAAGACACGGGCTGTTTCCATGATCTCGACACCTCAGTGTGGGGATCTGTGAAAATGGCAAGCCCCGTGGAGGCTGAGCAGAGCACTGACAGGAAGTGCTCATAAGCCTGCTTTAACTGAGGTGCGCTCCTGGTCTGGTGGCTAGTTTTCTCTTGCTTTTTAAAAAAAAATTTATTTATATATTTTTCTCTGCTCAGAACCTCCAAGAGCTCCTCACTAGCAGGTGTTTGAAGTGGCGAGTCTTCAACCCCTGCAACAATGCTACAGACATGCAACTGCACCACTGAAGCCACGGCCCCCGGGCGTGAGAAACCGCAGCGCGGGCTCCCGAACCCAGAGAAGCAGCACTGGACCTGCCAGATGAAGGCAGAGAAAGGGCTGGCCCGTCTCTAACCCCTCTGACAAGATCATTTGCTAACCCCGTGACATAAGCTGCCGCCACGCCTCAGCAACAGCGGAGCCCGAGCCGCGGCGCCCTCCTCGAAGAGCGCCCGTGGGATCGCAGCACTCTCAGAGGCAAAGCCTCACAATGCTTGCGGCCGACCCCCTCGAGAGCCAGCTGTAGCGAATATCTAGCCCCAGGGGAAATGGTGCGGGATTTATGCATGCGTTTAATCGTGTTACGATCAAATATGCATAAATTGGCACAGAGGGGAATTTGGATATTAACAGTTGATTGTAACGGATTATAACAATTATTAATATCTAGGGCTTGATTAAATTTTTGAAATTTCTTTGATTCTAGAATTGAGTTCAAAGGACGGATAATTGTCCACCAAATATCTCCCTTTTAATAACTCTTAAACAACACCTCTCTGGCCAAGAGAAGTATCTTTCTTTTAATTTGTAACAGGGTCGGTTCAACGTAAAAGTGACCTATGTATGAGCAACTCAAGCACAATCACGTGTGAATATATATATTTTAATAAATCAACAAACAATAAACAAACCTACACAAATTAACTGAAAGAAGGAAGGAGAGAGAGAGAGAGAGAGAGAGAGAGAGAGAGAGAGAGACAAGGCAACGGTGATACTATCGACACAACCCATTGAGCACAAGCAAGAAATCAGTCCAACTTATTGGTATAAGCTCAAGACTTTATAACGACAGCTTAAGGGATACTTGCATATGTTTCCTTGGTCGTGAGTTCGTGCGTTTAGGGGAATTCTGCGATCCGGTCCGCGTTTGAATCTTGCAGTGTGGGTCCTTGAAGTCCGCGGGAAATTCAACTTTGGTTTCTTTGTGTGATGAGATCCGTTGGAAGATGGCGAAGAGGAAGGAGGAAAGCCAAAAGAGGTGGCAACAGGAAGCAAAAAGAAGAGGAGCGCGAGAAGCGTTTGTGGCCCATCTTAAAGGGCCGTGACGGGGCACGCCTCTTTTGTCGGAACAGCCAATCAGAGCAAAGGAACTCAGAAGCGGGAAATCTCCCTTTGTCTTGGGTCTCGCCTCATTAACATGTTTATGGCTCTCTTAGATACGCAGACTTGGGGGTTTTGGTATGCAGACTTTGGGGTTTTGGCTTAAAAGAAAGAGTTTGATGCATCATAATACCGCACAACATACCTAGCCGGCCTACAAATTGCGAGACAAAGATTTCGAGACCAAGCATGGGGAGTTTAACTTAAGAGTTTTGACGTCATTCTTCCTTACGCATTCACTGGCTATAAGTTTCAAACCTATCAAACACATCTAAAATGGTTATAACAAAAAGCATGCATACATACAGGGACCACAACACACCTAAAATGAAAAATAACTAAGTTAAAAGTCATATAATCTGTTCGGATGTCCTTTGGTATGTGTGAGGGAGGGGGCTGTTGTTTATGACGGTGCCTCGTGGGCTGCACGAGGCCTGGTTTGTGTCCTTTTAGCAACATTACCCTGTCAGTCTGTAGACTTCACGGCGCCGGTCTTGTTTGAGTCATTATAACTAATCAAAGTATTGGTCCGTTGATCATTTATGAGCACCGTCCATACGCTACACAGCTAAGCGTGCTGTTCTCCTAAACACTGCACATCAAATATGTATCCCCACTCGAGAAGTAACGAGAGCAGGGAGAAACACTTTCAGTAACGCTATTTGCTCGCCATAGTGTCTCTCTTTTACTGTGTCAGTAAGTGTTGCAAACTTGTTATATGAAAACAAAAAAGTCTGAACTCAGACACAAACACAGAGCTGACAAAGGACAATGTTACACAGAGCGCTTGCTGAAGATAACAGAAGCTAGTGGCGTTTGTTTGTCGGTATGCTTTGTACCTTCCGGGTCTATGAGGTCACCCACCTATGACGTTCCGTGTCTCCATTGAACTGATTACACACGTGCTTCACGACGCAATCATGCAGATGCGTTCCCAAAGTGGTGACGCAGTGCGAGTTCCCTTGAAAGGGAACTGGAGGCTTTTCCTCTTGAATATATATATCCCAATGCATACACTGACAGCATAATTATTATTTATTATTATATATTTTCACTACAATTCTTTTTTAAAAGAAACTGATACTTTAATTCAGCAAGGATACATTAAAATTGGTTGAACAATAAGTGTAATAATTTGATTTACAAAGTCAAGCATAGTATTGTTGGTGATTTGTCTTTAAAATTCTATCTGACATACCCTGTTGCCCTAAAGTTTAAAGAGACTTGTTACAAAATCCTGTTTATATATCCACAGTTGAATTTCTACAGAAGAGAGTTTTCAGTTTGTTCTTCCTTTCCTAGAACTCTTGAAAAGCTTTTTTTGTACTACTGTGATTAGTCTCCGACCTGGCTTTGTAAATTATCTGCAAAATGTGCAACAAATTATTATTATTATTATTATTTTTAAAAGAGCATCAAAAACATTTATAAATGTTAATAAACTACAGCTGTCAAAATTATGATATTTAACGCAGCATCCATTTTTTCCCATCATCCTTTGGCTACTGGTACATTATATGACCATGCTCTTATTCATGCAACTGCTTTTATAAACCATTCAAGCACGATAAGACACAAAAGAGAATGCAGTGTAGTATGTCATTCTCACTGTTAAAATTATATACTGCAGCAAATTCAAACTGGATCTCCCAGCGTTGTCTAGAGGTTAAATGTGTCAAGACACAAGCAAAAACTATATGAACGCTATAATGCAGCTAGAGCAAGGCTTTATCTGGACAGCATTCTCCCACAGAGAAGCGCAATTAAACAACATTTTTAGATGAAGACCTGCTCTTTTGGTTTTCAACTGTGATAACTAATGTGCTCACTCACAGAATCAGACACTACTGCTATTTATATAACTTTCCGTTATGAAATATAAATATTGAGAAAATCGCCTTTAAAGTTGTCCAAATGAAGTCCTTAGCAACGCATATTACTACTAATAATACATTTTGTATATATTTACGATAGGAAATTTACAAAAAAATGGAACATTTTGACCCATCCAATGTATTGTTGGCTATTGCCACAAATATACATGTGGGACTTATGACTGGTTTTGTGGTCCAGAGTCACAAATAAAAAAAGTGAATGATTATGTTGTCGATATAACAATGCACATATCTTAATGTAAAAGTTATTTGTCCACTAAGTTTCTTTACAATCATGCCAGTGGGCTATAGATTCACTACACCTTGTCTTGCAATATGCGAATGACAACATTATAACAAAGATATTTTATCAGGATCAGAGCGAAAAAGAAATCTCAGTAGCAAAATGGCAATAGAAATGGGAAGCCCAAATGGAAGTCCAAAACTGATATGTAGGCTCTGGATGGAAAACTGTGATACCCTCTCTTCTCCCTCATGGGACCTCTTCAAGAATACTGTGCAATGGATACATTTGAAGTGGTTTGGAAAGGCCAGTATCTAATCTGTCAGACCAAAGAGATGTCAGGGACGGTACTCCAGGGAGTGATTGACTCTGGATTTGTGGGAAGTTGGTTAGACTTGAGCGGTAGAATGAAATGCTTAATTCACAAGCATCACAATTCACAATGCTTGAATCTAATATGTTGTGAAGGTTAGTTTTTGCTAAAGTGAAAAATATTAATTGGATGGGATAACTAAGAACATTAATTGGAACCAAGCCCAGCCTAATCGGGTTTTCTTTAAAAAACGTCCTTTTGCATGATCAAATTAATTTCAATTGACATATCAGTAGGATTTTAGTTAAAAAAAGATTCAGATTTGTGTCGAAGAAAGTGTTTGTTTATTTCTTTCAAGAAGAGGGCGGAGCTTCAAGAGCTTGTGTGTTTCTCAGCTCCAGCAAAACAGGATTACCTCAAGCAGACATGCACTGAAAAGGTCAGAAACTGTTCAACCTTTTATATTAAACGGAGTAGGACAATGATGTCTAAGAAGTGAAAACGTGCAACAGGACGTTTCTGAACGGTTAGTTGATGGATTTATGTAGCTGATGTGGAGTTAACTATATCTTCAAGTCATTGATTAGCATGTTCTGTCATGATAATCTATTAATTGCTTATGTGGGAACTGTTAGATTCCTCCAGAGCCAGATAATATATGCTGCATGAAGAGAGAACAGGTTAGTTTAGTTTAATTATGGTTATAACTTATCTTGTCATCTGGACAAAAAAACTCCACAAGTAACCTAGAATACGGTCTCACACTTGATGACTGCTCTGTCAAGTCCTCGTCATCAGTTTGGAACCTGGGTGTGCTCTTTGATATCAATCTCTCATTTGAAAGCCACGTTTCTAGCATCTGTAAAACTGCATTCATTCATCTTCCATCTTAAAAATAGATCTAAATTATGGCATATGCTTTCAATGCAAATTGCTAAACAGTTAGTTCATGTGTTCATGACCTCAAGGCTAGATTATTGTAATGTTCTACTGGGTGGTTGCCCTGTTCGCTTAATGAATAAACTCCAGCTGGTCCAAAACACAGCAGCTCGAGTACTTACTAGAACCAGGAAGCAGAACCATATTAGCCTGGTTCTGTCAACACACTGGCTCCCTATTAAACATCGTATAAATTTTAAAATCTTGCCAATTACTTACAAAGCACTAAATGGTTTAGCTCCACAGTACTTGAGCGAGCTCGTAACGCATTATACTCCATCACGTCTATTGCGGTCTCAAAACTCTGGCCAGTTGATAATACCTAGAATGTCAAAATCAACTGCAGGCGGTCGACCCTTTCCTATTTAGCAGCTAAACTCTGGAACACTCTGGCAGTTTAAATCTAGACTAAAAACACATCTCTTTACTATGGCATACACATAGAACATTATCAATTTCTATTATTCAAATCAGTTAAATGATTGTTTTAGGCTGCATTAACTAGGTCAGCCAGAACCGGGAACACTTCCTATAACACCTGATGTACTTGTTACATCATAAGAAGAATGGCATCTACGCTAATGTTAGTCTCTCTGTTTATCCCGAGGTTTACTGCAGTCAGCCGGATCCGGGCCGTATCCAGACCAGATGGTGGACCTGCTCCTAGACATGACCAACGCATCCCTGAAATATCTGCAGAGACTGTGTCAATTAGACTCCTCCCTGTAAATGCCGCATCGACATGACACCCTCATTAAACCCGTCTCCGGCATGATGACTCCAATCTTTTGAATAATCTTACGAATATCTATTGATCTATTATGATTTCTGACCTGTAATGTTGCCAGAATCATAATCATACACTATTTGTTCATCGGCCAGAGGAGAACTGGCACCCCAACTGAACCTGGTTTCTCCTAAGGTTTTTTTTCTCCATTCTGGCCCCATTCTGGCCTCTGGAGTTTTGGTTCCTTGCCACCGTTGCCTTTGGCACTTAAATTCCAACTATATTAATGATCTGCCTGCATTGATACTATATGACAACTGAAATTAGCTGGACGACATCACCGTTTTCTCCAGAGCGGCTGTACAGCCGAATCAAATTCTGTTGCATTATTTATCTGTTAACACTGTGAAGCTGCTTTGAAACAATTGGCATTGTAAAAAGCGCTATATAAATAAAGGTGACTTGACTTCTCAACATGGCCTCACCCCGTTTGTTGCGTGTTGCCAGGGGGAGGGTTTATGTAAATTTTAGGGTTAGTGATGTCACTAACCCGGGAAGAAGCTTGTTGTAGTTAGAGATGTTCCGATACCCTTTTTCCTTCCCAATACCGATTCCGATACCTGGGCTCAGGGTATCGGCCGATACAGAGTACTGATCCCATACCTGGGTGTGTATCTGTATATACGGCTGTATCTACTACTAGCCCTGCATGAATTGCTAGAATTATTTTATGGTGTGCTTCAGACTTATTCCTTAATAAAACATGAACAAATACATACAGTGAACTAATATATTACAGTATTTTTATTATCTGACATGCATTTGACAGTAATATTATTTATTTTTAAGCGAAAAAGAACTTCAAATGCAGCCACAAATCTAACACCGCAAACTGAAAAGGGTATTTTAGTTTTACAATATAACTTTATAAAAAACAAATAAATCTAGGAATATAAAAAAATTATATATTAATCAGAAAATAATCTCTTTACAACAAAACAAGTGAAAAATAAGCAACCATCTAGGCATAATTATTGTTATTAGTAGAGGCGTATTATTATTATTACATAGAGACGTAGCTAAATCTAGTGTACAACAGTAGCCTAATATTGTCAATTTCTTCACGTTACACCAAACTTTTATTTTGACGGGTTGTCGTGAATACCTTTGAGTGTCTGTGCTCATGATATGACAGTTTTCTCAAAAGAAACGGTAAATTCTCATGGCAGTTTATGCGTTCATGTCCTCATATAGTGACACGGCAGAGACTACAAAGACAGCAAGCGAGTGTCGCGCGTGTGTGACGCAGAATTTGCAGGTAATATTTAAATAGTATTTTTTTTATTTAATATTCACAGACACTAGTATATATATATATTCGGCTACAGTATGGAGTTTACTGTGCTTAGATTAACACGGAAGCGACTGAACGCAGCTGCTTGTACAAACCTGATTCTGAAAAAGTTGGGACGCTGTACAAATTGTGAATAAGAACAGAATGCAATGATGTGGAAGTTTTAAATTTCAATATTTTATTCAGAATACAACATAGATAACATATCAAATGTTTAAACTGAGAAAATGTATAATTTTAAGGGAAAAATGTCATGGTATCAACACACCTCAAAAAAGTTGGGACAAGGCCATGTTTACCACTGTGTGGCATCCCCTCTTCTTTTTATAACAGTCTGCAAACGTCTGGGGACTGAGGAGACAAGTTGCTCAAGTTTAGGAATAGGAATGTTGTCCCATTCTTGTCTAATACAGGCTTCTAGTTGCTTAACTGTCTTAGGTCTTCCTTGTCACATCTTCCTCTTTATGATGCACCAAAAGTTTTCTATGGGTGAAAGATCTGGACTGCAGGCTGGCCATTTCAGTACCCAGATCCTTCTTCCACGCAGCCATGATGTTGTAATTGATGCAGTATGTGGTCTGGCATTGTCATGTTGGAAAATGCAAGGTCTTCCCTGAAAGAGACGACGTCTGGATGGGAGCATATGTTGTTCTAGAACTTGGATATACCTTTCAGCATTGATAGTGCCTTTCCAGATGTGTAAGCTGCCCATGCCACACGCACTCATGCAACCCCATACCATCAGACATGCAAGCTTCTGAACTGAGCGCTGATAACAACTTGGGTTGTCCTTGTCCTATTTAGTCCGATTGACATGGCGTCCCAGTTTTCCAAAAGAACTTCAAATTTTGATTCATCTGACCACTGGCCCAGAGAAAACGCCTGTGCTTCTGGATCATGTTTAGATATGGCTTCTTTTTTGACCTATAGAGTTTTAGCCAGCAATGGCGAATGGCACAGCGTATTGTGTTTACCGACAATGTTTTCTGGAAGTATTTCTGAGCCCATGTTGTGATTTCCATTACAGTAGCATTCCTGTATGTGATGCAGTGCCGTCTAAGGGCCCGAAGATCACGGGCATCCAGTATGGTTTTCCGGTCTTGACCCTTACGCACAGAGATTGTTCCAGATTCTCTGAATCTTTGGATGACATTATGCACTGTAGATGATGATAACTTCAAACTCTTTGCAATTTTTCTCTGAGAAACTCCTTTCTGATATTGCTCCACTATTTTTCGCCGCAGCATTGGGGGAATTGGTGATCCTCTGCCCATCTTGACTTCTGAGAGACACTGCCACTCTGAGAGGCTCTTCTGACATCAAAAAGGATGAGGCAGTCATGTCCCAATCATGTTACCAATTGACCTAATAAGTTGCAAATTGGTCCTCCAGCTGTTCCTTATATGTACATTTAACTTTTCCGGCCTCTTATTGCTACCTGTCCCAACTTTTTTGGAATGTGTAGCTCTCATGAAATCCAAAATGAGCCGATATTTGGCATGACATTTCAAAATGTCTCACTTTCAACATTTGATATGTTATCTATATTCTATTGTGAATAAAATGAAAGTTTATGAGATTTGTAAATTATTGCATTCCTTTTTTATTCACAATTTGTACAGTGTCCTAACTTTTTTGGAATCGGTTTTGTACGGAATATATTCGGGAGTTGGTACTACAGAAATGCTGGTATCATCACATTTTTAAATTTCAGTACCTGTACTTGTGACAGTTCCCATTTTACTGGCTGGTTGGTCCAGTCTGAAATACTGCTAAACAGCGGACATACTGCTAACGCGTTTTCATTTCTTCTTCGTTGCTCTAAACAGTGGTTTCTTGTGGCAACACACCACAGCTTCCAGTGTTTGCAATGCATTCTGAGCAGTGAAGAAGAATCGTGCAGCGGTTAGGCAAAGCTAGCACCTAGCGGTCATAATAACTAGGTCTCGTTTAAGAAAATGGTATCAGATCGGTACAAGGGTTCAAGTACTCGCCGATACTGTGTGCCAGAATTTGTTGTTTCCGAAGACTAGTATCGGAATCAGAACAACTCTAGTTCTAGTTCGGCTGATAGTCCCCATCAGCCGTTTGTTGTCCTTAAAGGGATAGTTCACCCAAAAATGAAAATGATCCCATAATTTACTCACCCTCAAGCCATCCTTGATGAATATGACATTATTCTATCAGACAAATACAGTCAGAGTTATATAAAAAAAATTCCTGGCTCTTCCATGCTTTATAATATTTAACATGTTATTATAATATAAAACATCTAGCTTCTGGCAGACAGCCTTCCATTTACAACTTATGAAGATAATGTAGCTCCTTTCGGAGTTCAAAATGCTTATGCTACGTCCGATGTCATCGTCATGGCAGTTACACTTTTTTCGTAAGTTGAATACAGAAGGCGGTCTGCCGGAAGATAAGATATTTTACTTTATAACGTGTAAAATATGGATTTTTTTTAAAAATGTATAAAAACCCTTTATTAACCCCCCGGAGCCATGTGGATTACTTTTAAAATGGATGGATGCTCTGGTCTTAAAATTTTGGGCTGTCATTCACTGCCATTATAAAGCTTGGAAGAGCCAGGACATATTTCAATATAAGTCTGATTGTATTTGTCTGAAAGAAGAATGTCATATACACCTAGAATGGCTTGAGGTTGAGTAAATCATGGGGTAATTTTCATTTTTGGGACTATCCCTTTAAAAAGCAATTTCTTTAAAATAAAATATCTCCCATTGCTTTGAACTTTGAGCACGGTAACTTTGCAGATGTCATTTATGCTTAAACAGCAACATTACACACTAACTAAAATAAAAAAAAAAGTTAAATAAGATAACTTCCCTTAAAAGGGTGGTTGATTATGTCAAACAGTTTGCAGGATTCTTGAGAGATTTTGGATAAAACATTTTTGAGAGTAATTATAAAATAAATATTTTGAGCAGATATATCCACTCTTTATCTTCATCATGATGGTTTCTTGGAACATGGTAGATGACGTGTTTCTGGTCTAAGATTGTCTACCAGCTCATTCTAGATCCAAACCCACTCCTAGTCAAATTGGTCAAACCTGAAGCAACTAGATGCCAGCTATCATGCTGCAAATACAAGTTACCAAATTAAACTGGTTGCTGGATTTTGCAGCAAGATAAAGTATATTTGGAGATCTCTACTGCTAGAAACTACTAGATCTCTACTACTAGAAAACATGATTCATCTACTTTAAACTATATATGTATAGACTATATATTTTTAGTACTTCCCAATTTTGTGAAACAAAACCTATTAATGAGTAAAACAAATCTGGATAATACATAAAATTACAATAAATATCTTATCTTGACAACAAAAATATCCTGTAAAAAAAAAAAAAAAAAAAAAAAAAAAAACCATTCCATCAGATTTCCTTTACATGTTTCATATTCCATAATGTCAGCATAGCTACAGCATGAGCAGCCAGTGTTTCAAAATAATGAAAGAGTCTCTATAGACTAAATTAAAAATAAATCTGTAACCAGGTAACTGCAATTTGCACACTGCAAAGCCCTTGCGTGTCTGTTCTGGGTGATAGGTTATGAGAGGTTTGACTACCTGAGATCTGGCATATTTTACAGGGACTATAGAGCATTACTCCATCACTGTGACTTTAAAATGCTGAAAGTGCTCTCTACTATACCCCCATCATGCTACACACCTGGTCATACATGTAACACTATTCTCCATCATTTAATTATTGAAAATGAAAACCAACATTTAACCCTATAAAGCCTACTTTATCATACTTGATATGCAAACATGAAAAAAACCTCTGAAAAACCTGCAGAAAAAGTTAATATTTTTAGAAAATGGTACAATTGTACTAAATGTCCACCTGCAGGTCATGGTCAAGTCAAGTCACCTTTATTTATATAGCGCTTTTAACAAGTCCAATTGTTTCAAAGCAGCTTCACATTGTTAACAAGAAAATAATGCAACATAATTTGTACAGCCGTTCTGGTGAAACGGTGATGTTATCCAGCTAATTTCAAGTATCATATAGTGTCAATGCGGGCAGATCGGTAATGTAGATGAAATTTAGGTGGTATTTGCATGGTATGTGCTGCTTTTTGCTGTGTAATCGTTATTGATTTGTAAGAATGACTTTGTAACTAATATTTCAAGATGAACACTCAAAATTGGGTTTACTCGTTTGTCCATACATTTTTTTTTTTTTGTACATCTACCAATCGTTATTGTATCGAATTGCATTATATGTTTTGCCCCAAAGGCCACAATAAAAACTGCAGAGCTTTGATCATAAAACTAAGCATTTAAATATTTTACTAAGACATTATTGGGCAATAGAGTGACAACTGATATTTGCATGCATTTTATGCAAGTAGTCTGCTATACTGTTTTAAAGTCCTATATTATACTTTTGCATATGAGCCATAAAAGCCTGATATATCAAACATGATACCTAAAAAAATATTTTGTCTAAAGGTTCAAAAAAACATTCATTTGAATAAAAATACTTTTTAGACTATACCATTTCAAATGTCAGATTTTACAGGGTTAAATTTAATTTTATTTACCATCTGCTTTTGTGGGCGGTAATAACACCAGGCAAATAGTGTTGGGTTTCATGAATAACAAGCAATCTAATAAGACTAATTTACACAGAAAGTAGGCGTGTGCTGAAACAACAGTGATTTAATTTAAATATGTACAGGGCGGTGCTATACCAGCATATAGTGACTGGACTACAGATGGTCACTGAATAAGAGGCAGAGGTTTATGTGCTTAAATACAGCTTGAAAAGTGGCCGTTAAAAGAATTTGCTCCTTTTACACTTCTACAACAGACTGGGCCAACAGTCACAGAAACTAAACTAAGAAATGGCTCTGAACATCCCCCACACTTCCAAACTGCTTGGGGCATGGAGATAGGAGAAGATGAAAGAGATTAGACAGGAGATGCTACCTTTCTGTATGGATATGCATAAAACATGAAATAAAAGATTGTGTGAAATTGAGAAGTGGACGTCTGAAATCCCTGGTGAAGATCACAGAGAGTATATGAAATAGGCAAGTGGGAATAGTGAAAAACAATAGATTTCTAGGAATTGCTGAAATAAATGCACTCAGTTTATTTTTTGACCTTTCCTAAAAATCTTTTTCCTGGAATGTTGCCACAGCACTCAATGCAGGAGTAATCATATACTGAAGATACCCTGTACAGGTACATATATCAGCAACAATCTCAGCATTGTTGTTAAAGTCAAAGTCAACATCGCGAGCAGCGATGACGGGCCCAAGCCGGTGGCACCGCCACCCCGGTGGCTTCGGGGAAACTGTGCACGACAGACAATATGCATTTAAACAGGAGAATATTTTTTGAAAAATATTTTAAATATGCCACATTTACCGCAGCAGCTGGTGCCACTATGACCACAAGCCACACCCATGATGTCATTGAAATATAGATTAATTTTATTGTCATAGGATATAATAGGTCACTTTCAAATATTTGCAAAGTTATCTTTTGCAGCTCAAAAATTCGTAAGTCCAGAAGGCCAGTATTTAATTCAAGGTATTTGTATAGTTTTTTTAAACTTTTGTCACACTAAAGTGATAGTTATTTGTGATAGCCTATGATATGAAACTCTAAACTCTATTGTTTGCATGCGTGTAAACATGGGTACGCACAACACATATTATACGTTAAAATATCTTAAGATCAATCATCATTACGTAAAGTACATTAGGCAAGTTGTTATTTATTTATTTATTTTTGTAGCTAAAATAATGTTTTAATAAAATGACTGTCAAAGTCATTTGAATTCACCTCATTAACTGCAGCAGTCGGTGCTGCTATGACCACAAACCACAACATCTATGAGATCAATTCAATTTAGATGAATTTCATGTCAGATGATGTCATAGGTCCCTTTGAAATGAGTGCAAAGTTATCTTTTGCAGCTTACATTTTTTAAAGTCCTTAAGTCCAGTATTTATCTAAAGGTCTTTTTATATTTTTATTAACATAATTATGAAACTAATCATATAAAACTATATTGCAGTGCTCTTCAAATCGAGTTCACAATGACATTCAGAATACTGCAGGTGCACCCATCCCCCACACACACACACACACACACACACACAGACAGACAGACAGACAGACAGAAAGAGAATGCAAAGACAGAGAGGCATGCATTAGCTGTCAGCCACCCATCCCCCCCTCCACACACACACACACACACACACACACACACACACACACACACACACACACACACACACACACAGAGAAAGAGCCAGAGGCATAGACAGGGAGGCATGCTTTAGCTGTCAGCCACACCATCCACACACACACACACACACACACACACACACACACACACACACACACACACAGAGAAAGAGTCAGAGCCAGAGACAGAGAGGGAAACAGGGATTTTTCCCATCAAAACTAAGTCAACAGTGACATCTTTTGGACAATGAAGGGAGGGCAGACAAAATAAGATTCAGATTAAATATATTAAATAAAATAAATATATTGATCTGAAAAATAGTACATCCATTTTAAATTCACCCAGGTTCAATTACCGAACATACAATCTTAATTTAATTTAAATCAAACAATGATTTTACAAGAAATTAGACATTTTCTGTTTCCCTTTTTTGTCCTTCATTTAATCCTTCACCATAGCAGCAGCATTTGAGATATCCTATAATCGTTCGCACTATAGCATCTTCAGTGTCTTTGTTTCATGTTGACCGAGTTTGGTGTCGATTCCATGCATCTCCTACGAATAGTTTATAATAACTCAGAGACTGATTTATCCAAAATTCCAAATTCAAACCAAAATATCTGACTTCCTGTTGGTCAGAGCTAATGACTGTAAATGGGAAAGATGTCCGGCTTGATGAGAACAATATATATACAGAGTTTGGTGACTGTAGATAAAACTAACCCCCCCGCTTTTGTCAAAAGGTGGCGCTACTGAGCCCCTCCACCACGCCCGTTTCTAAGTCTTTGGCCATATCTACTGGAAGGCATCACTGATGTGTGTGTTCAGTTTCATGCCATTTCAAGTATGCTAAGAGTCTCAAAAACACCCCAAAAGATTATTAAACTTTGACACGTTGCCACGGCAACAGTATTTAAAATATCAGGAATCCATTCATATGTCTATATCTGCCATGTTTTGACATTATACTGATGAAGTTTGAAGTAAATCGGGTGAAAATAAGACGGTGATTCAAAGCATTTTTGATAAAACAAGCACTTCCTGCTGCCAGTTGGTGGCGCTATAACTTTGACTCACAAAAGTCATATCCATGTAATTGGCCTCTTACCACGAACACACAGCTGAAGTTTGATCCAAATCAGTCAATGTATGCAGAAGTTATAACACACTTCCTGTTTCCCATTTCTCGCCATAAATTCGTCTCCTGCCACGGCCAAACCGTTCGAGATATCAAAAATCCGCTCGCAATTTAGCATCCTCAATGCCTTGACTTCATGCTGACCGAGCTGATCGGGTTAATCGCCTAGGAGGAGTATTTCAAATTCCACAGTATGCGTTTTAAAACGATCCATAATAGCTCACTTCCTGTTGGGCTGACTCATAACTTAGAGCGCGAAAGTTTTTCGGCCCAATGAGCTCTATATGTGTACCGAGTTTCATACTAATACATGCAAGCGTTTTTGATTTATGGACAGTTTTATTTATTTTTTCAAGGGGGCGCTGTCGAGCCCCCCTGCCACGCCCGGGTACCAAACCCAGCCCAAACCCTGATGGCCGCGTGCCGGACGAGTGTGCAAAGTTTCAAGAGTTTTCGAGCATGTTAAGGGCCCCAAAAAGGGCAAAAAGGCGAAAGAAAAATAATAATAATAATAATAATAATAATAATCCTTAGAAGAACAATAGGGCCTTCGCCCTTTCAGGGCTTGGGCCCTAATAATAATAATCCTTAGAAGAACAACAGGGCCTTCGCCCTTTCAGGGCTTGGGCCCTAATAACATTTTTCCCCCTCATTTTATCCCCATGTGACGTGTTTCAGCAAAACAGGAATTTCAACGTAAAAAAAAAAGAAAAAAGAAAAGAAAAAAGAAAAGAAAAGAAATAATAATTATGACATTATTTTTATCTGATCTGACCGTATTATAAAAAGTGGTTGTTACAAGATTGAAGTCAGGTGGATGGGAGGGGAAGGGTTGAAGTAAAAGGTATGTGTGAATTCAGCCAAATAGTAGGTTGTTTCAGAGGTGGAGCAGGTAGTTACATTTTGATTTTAAGATTATAAACCCTTTTTTTTCTTTGGAATAATATGCATCAATGAATCGTTCACAATAAGGCAAGTTTTAATTTCCTACTGACATCCCATGGATGCTGATCCCTTTTTAAAGGAATAAAATCTGTTCAAATGCATGTTAACTGACGATTAGGGATGAGGAATAACAATAAGAACATGCATAGAAGTAAATATTTTTAAAGTTAAAAAGTAAATTTTTATTTCATGCTGGTTTTTCGAGTGTCCCTATTCATTTCGAGTGTTTTTGTAACAAAAAAATTGGTACAACAGTGCAAGCAGTCTTGCTCAAACTTTACTTTCACAGACCTCGCCATGTGGTCTTTGCCCAACAGAAGATTTTAAAGTCTTGCGTAATTTGCATGAGCATTTCTTAACACTAAAACATAGACTTGTCTAAAACATAGAAGAATATCAACTAACAACTTTTACCAATAAAAAAATAACCTTTTAAAAATACCAGTATCCTCTTGCCTCAAGCTACTTGCATTCTTTCCATAGTTGGCCTTCAGTGAAACATCCCACCTTATTAAGGCACAACAAGAATCAACATAGGCTTGTAAAGCAGCCATTGGGACAAACACTAGGCATTACTTCCCAAAGGCCAGAAGAGTCATTATGTCAGTGGAGCATTATCACAACAGCCTGGACTGATCTGCTGCTGCCAGTGAGAGACAACATTATACAGAGAGGAAGGGGACTTTCACCATTAGACCAATGGATAAAGTGCCCATGTCCTGTTTACTTGTTCATGGTTTAGCAGACAGTAAAAATCAGAGGCAAAGTATCAAATGTAACAAGATTTTTAATATCACTGTAAAAATGCCCGTAACTTTAACGTAAAAGAATAATGTATATATTATAAATACAGCAAATATTGCTGCTGAACATATTGCAGAACCTTTGACACACATTTTCAATCTGACTATTGAAACTGGATTAATACAGAGTGTATGGAAGTCAGCATATGTCACTGCTTTATTAAAGGGTGGTGACCGATCAAATCCAAACAATTATAGGCCAATGTCTAAGCTATCTGCTTTAGCCAAGGTTTTAGAAGGACTTTTGACCAGTTGAAAGACTATTTATAAACAAAATATTTTAAAAGATTGGCAGTCTGGTTTTCGTAAAAAATACAGCACTGTCACTGCGACTATGAAAGTGTTAAATGATTTTATAAGTGCTATTGATTCTAAAGAATAGTGTGCTGCGCTGTTCTTAGATCTTTCAAAGGCGTTTGACACAGTTGACCATTATGTCCTGTTACAGAGATTGGTGGATATTGGAATGTCTCCAAAAAATGTGTCAAATGGTTTGGCAACTATTTGTGTGGCAGTTGATGGTGTGTCCTCAAACATTACTTATACAAAATGGTGTCCCCCAGGGGTTCATTTTGGGTCCCAAGTGTCATTTTTATGTGTATGATACCATTTTGTACTGTTCTGCCCCATCCTTGACAAGTGGCATAGAAGATCTGCAATTTGTTTTTAAAATTATTCAGAAGAATCTTCATAAATTGAGACTTGTACTAAACTCAGATAAAACTAAAATGATGTGCTTTTCTAAATAAAGGAAAACAGAAGATGCTTGTCAAATTGTTACACTAGATGAGAAAGTAATTGAACGAATATCAGTCTATAAATATTGGTTTCCTTTTAGAAGAAAATTTGTCCTTCATAAAGCATATAAAAAAACTTTTGTTTTGTTTTTGTTTCTGTGCGAAAAAAAAGAGTGAAGTTGGGGTTCTATTATAGAAACAAAGGGTGTTTCTCTTTTAGTACAAGAAAAACACTTATACAAACAACATTTTTGTCAATGCTGGATTATGGTGATATTTTATACATGCATGCCAATCAATCTTCTTTGAAAATGCTGCATTCAGTATATCATGCAGCACTAAGATTTGTAACTAATTCTAATTTTCATACTCAACGCTGTAGCTTGTATGAGAGTGTTGGTTGGCCATCTTTGCACAATCGACAGGCTAGAGCACTGGTATATTTTTCTTTTTAAGGCCATACTTTGTAAACTGCCCCCTTACTTATGTTCTCTTCTGACTCCAAAAGTCAATGCCAGGAAACGTAATCTTAGATCATATGGGCAAATCATACATGATATCCCATGAACGCGAACTGTTTTCGGTGAAAGTGCCTTTACAGTTTTTGCACCTTTTTCCTGGTACAAATTGCATAAACAGCTAAAATGAGTATCTACCGACAATGGCACAGTTTAAAACTAGGATAAAGGGCTATTTGAGTACTAAATGCACATGTGATGTTACTGAGCGCTGCTGGTGATTATGTTGAGATGATGTTAAATTGCCAAATGTCGTCTTCGGTTAAATGTGTGTATATGTATTTTTTTCTGCTGTCTTGGCCAGGACTCCCTTGAAAAACAGATTTTGAATCTCAATGGGATTACTTCCTGGTAAAATAAAGGATAATAAATAAACAACAACAACAAAAAAAAACAACAACTGCCAACTGGTTTACCATAATAAAATCATAATATTATTATCTCACAATTTTACTGTTTTCACTGTATTTATTTATTTTTTTAAATAAATGCAGCCATGGTGAGCAAAATAAACTAACATTTAACATTAAATAAACCTTACAAACTCCAAACTTTTTTAATGGTATATATTTCATGATAAATTAACAAAAATAGAATGGACCCACATCCAGGGATTTGAAATGTACTTGGCTAGATTGAACTTTGAATCGGAAAAGTACTTGGGCAGCGACTGATAACGTTTCACAAGTACAGACAAGAATGCATACTGAGAAACGGCCACTGTTCCTGTTACAGATTCTTCCTGAACTGTTTATGACTGTTTACACGTTAACACTGACCAAGATGGGCAATGTGACATTATTTTTGAGTGTATTTGACCATTAATAAGCTGGGAAAAGGTGCTAATTTTTGCCCCTTTTGAGCTAGAAATCTGCGGGAAACCGGGAAGAAGTAGAATTATGTGCAATCCTGCGCAAAAGTCAGACCTGTCACACCAACACTATTTAACCGGAGTGAATGAGAGGAGACAGGTGCGTGTCAACTCGCTGTCAGTCGGAAAGGAGAGGAAAGGAAGAAAGCGCAGCTGGTATCAGTGTATTGATACTGTAGAAAAGAATATTGGTATCGTTTCAGATATTTCAGCATTGATACATATCGAAATATCGATATTTTTGACAACACTACACTGGGGTGTTATTTAAAGCTGTGCAATTTCTGTCCTCTGTAGTGTTACTAAACAAAACTGCAAAAATATTGTATAGAGTAAATGTTCTCTCAAATGTCTTCCACAGGTTTGTCAAACATCTGTAAAAGTGTATTTCAACCAGTGAAAGAGTAAGCAACAGAGTGTTTAAGATTTATATCAACACGGAAACTACCTTATGTTGTCAGAACATTTTCTCCACCTACGTTACTGTACGTTAGGACTCAATAAAGATCAAGGTCAGTGAGAACACTATGGTAGCTAGACTGCAGCCCCAGGGCAGGATGTTATAAACCACAGCTGATCTTAATAGAGTATGACAATCACAACGACATATTAATGAAGTTTCTTTCCCCAGAGAGGGGCTGACTGACAGGATATTGGCTACTGGACCAACCAGAAACATTTCCTACCACTGCAGAACAACCCACCAGTGAATGTCTGCTACAGCAATGCCGCTGGATTTGTGGTCTGCACAAAGATTCACAAAAACACTTTTGCAAAAACACAACCTCGAGGACCAAAAGAAATCTGTGGACTAATTTGGTGATTTCAGGAAAAAACTTAGTCTTGGTTGTACCACACTGAAGTGTGCTATAAACTAAATATTTATAAGGGATGCGTAAAACATGCAGTACTTTCTGTGTACTGAGTTCTGTGTGCACAGATTCCTGTGCCTCAATATCCCTGCTTTTGTGCTGTTCCTCTTCACTAGAAGACCAAACACGGTGAAGTGTTTTCATTAAATATTAATGAATATCACATAAATTGCAAACAAAAATTCACATTCACCTTTGCATTCAGCATGAATGAGCTCCAGAACTGAAGATGCTATTGAAAAAAAATCCAATTTAGAGTTGGGAACGTGATCGGAATGAAATTAGCACCTGAGGGCCGTAGAAGCATACATCAACATGTAATGAGATTAAATGCAGGAAATATTCCAATCCCCCTAAAAATGAATGTGCCACATCTTCACACCAATGCTAAAAATTATTTTAGATTGCATATGAAGGTACTTAATACATCACTCTCATATTTCATTATTCCTGTATTTTACCTCTGTCACTTAGCAATGTTTAGTTTACTTAGCTGAGTTTAATTTACCATTTTCACATTTCCGGGTTTCTCAGAAGCGGAAGTCGTCATAGTTGGGTCAACTTTTATAGCAGTGAATGAGAGACTACATTAAATTTGTGTTCCCAGTGGCTCAAATAGCAAACAAAAAACTCTGTAACAGTGTTCTCACAACTTAAAAAAAAAAAAAAAAAGATAAAAAAGAGATATTGATGATAGCAGTCAGAAGAGAGAAAGATGTAATTTTTACCACCACAGTAGGGGAAAATAGTTAACTCGTTACTGCCAGAAATGAGATCCAAGCCAATTTCATCCTTTGCAATGAGTAATGAGCAATAAATCCAAAAGAAAAAAAAAAGAAAACAATTAATTAAAACAGAAAACATTATTGAACAAGAACACAAATGATTCCAAGAAAATCTCGTAGTAGGTGTTTTACGGAAACTTAACTCTGCTAGATTGCTGAGATCTACAGTCTGGACTTATGGAATTATGGGAAAACTGAGACAATTCCACCCACCAACTGCCTCCTGGACATTGGCTGATCATTCTAGACACTCAGGAAAGTTCAACATGACGAGTTCACTGTGGGTGGTGTTGGGATGTCTGACAATGGACTGTGGTTTGGTCACTTTCAGAGATGGGACTAGTCATAGCAAACAAAGGGGATTTAGGTCACATTGACTGACGCAGCATATGTGAACTCCTTAAAGGATCATAAAACCTATTTTAACACTGGCTAGTCCTCATCACAGTTGTGAAAAATGCTACAAAAGTTTCTGTGGTAAGCTGTGGAGTAGAGGGGGAAGAGGGGAGACAGACAGCACAAAAGCAGCTTCTGTTTCAGTCGCTCTTATTAAGCAAAAGCATCAAAGTGTCTTTCAAAGAATGCAAGCTACAATTGCACACACACATATACATATGTACATACATATATACACATATATATATACACACATATATATATATATATATATATATACATACACACACACACACACACACACACACACACACTCACCTAAAGGATTATTAGGAACACCTGTGTTCAATTTCTCATTAATGCAATTATCTAATCAACCAATCACATGGCAGTTGCTTCAATGCATTTAGGGGTGTGGTCCTGGTCAAGACAATCTTCTGAACTCCAAACTGAATGTCAGAATGGGAAAGAAAGGTGATTTAAGCAATTTTGAGCGTGGCATTGTTGTTGGTGCCAGACGGGCCAGTCTGAGTATTTCACAATCTGCTCAGTTACTGGGATTTTCACACACAACCATTTCTAGGGTTTACAAAGAATGGTGTGAAAAGGGAAAAACATCCAGTATGCGGCGGTCCTGTGGGCGAAAATGCCTTGTTGATGCTAGAGGTCAGAGGAGAATGGGCCGACTGATTCAAGCTGATAGAAGAGCAACTTTGACTGAAATAACCACTCGTTACAACCGAGGTATGCAGCAAAGCATTTGTGAAGCCACAACACGCACAACCTTGAGGCGGATGGGCTACAACAGCAGAAGACCCCACTGGGTACTACTCATCTCCACTACAAATAGGAAAAAGAGGCTACAATTTGCACAAGCTCACCAAAATTGGACAGTTGAAGACTGGAAAGCTCGAATCATTTCAAATTAGTTTCTTGAACATGACAATGAGTTCACTGTACTAAAATGGCCCCCACAGTCACCAGATCTCAACCCAATAGAGCATCTTTGGGATGTGGTGGATCCTTTAGGTGAGTGATATATATATTATATGGGGATGATTAGGAGGCCATGATGGACAGTGGCCAATGGGCAAATTTTTGGGAATTTTTTATGACCACAGAGAGTCAGGACCTTGGTTTAACGTCTCATCCGAATTTTACAGTGTTATAAAATTACAATATTGACAGCTCAACATTTTATATGAATAAAGCATTAAACATTACCTTAGGATCTGCATGATCTAGACATATTATAATATATTTTATTAGGCATTTTACTTATAAGTAAAACAAGATGATGTTCTTCAAGTCAAGTTTGCAGGTTGTGATTTCACGGACAGGTAAAAAGGCCTTCACAAAATATTCCATCCAATAGCATTGCAAGGCTGAACAATAGGACCCATTAGTTGTGTAAATGTGGTCTTAGAGAGAGAAAAAAACTTCTGCGGGTTTATTTTAGTAGAGCTAAACTTGATGTTGTAATATTACAACAGTGGGCCTTACAGGGTTAGGCTGTATGATCAGGTGTGTCATACTGGTATTAATAATATTAGTCCAACATCAACATCTCACAAATATTGAGAGTAGATACATTCTCGACCCATGATCTTCTGTGCCATAATTTGATTATTAAAATCAGGGCAGACTGATATTTTAGCTAGCAATGCACCAATCTCAAGCGTAGTGTTATTCTGGCAGATCATGTCAGTCAAGCTTGCATCAGCTGACTCTCCACGTCCACCTATAGGAATTTAACGCTATCGCAGCATTCATATATAAAGGTCCATCATTATTATCGGCAGCTTATCACATTGCTCAGGAGCTAATTACCCTGCCCCATCCTCAGCTCCTCCTCTCATCCAGTCAGGATTTGGCCTTCTTATTCTCCTTCGAAACAATCTAATTTCACAAATTATATTGTGTATTAAAATATTGAACATCAATGATATCTGTTGGTTCTGTTCTGTTTACCCTAAGGGGGGTTATCACTGCTTTCCCTGCTCTTATCCATGCTAGGCTGCATGGATGTTCAGGGAGTTCTTGCCCAGAACAGAACCATACCACCAATCCAAACTGTTTGCTAATTGTCAATCATCTTTGACGATAGTGGTCCTGACAGAATTGTTGTTGTTTTTTTTGTTTGTTTTTTTCAGAAATGTCAAAAAAAAAAAGTTTTCAATTAGTCGAAAACCAAAACCAAAAATAAAGTTTCTGTAAAAAACTTGGGTAATTGAACTATTCAGTGCGGGTGTTGTGTTCACAGTTGATGAACCAGATAGTAAAGTTATTTTGCCGAGCCATCTCTCAATATTTCAAACAAATATCGGTCAAACAAGAAAAAAAAAGACATTTTAGTTCTCTAGCATCATTATTGGTCACAGTGATGTATGTCCACACTGCTGATGTTTACCTGTTGTGAGCATGAAATAGAAGCTGACAGTCAATACAAGTGAATCAGAAAAGCGCTGTTTGATTTTGGCCCTCCAAAACTTTTCCGGCCAAAAACCAAAATTCTGTACTTTTGACATTTCAGACGAATATTTTCAGTGGCCAAAATTTCAATGCATCACTTCTTCAAAATTTTCGATGCATCACAACTTCAGCCAAACATGGTTAAATTACGTTTTTTTCAGCAGTTGTGTGGAAGAACTTAATTTGAGATATTTTAGATTGTTGCAGACATTTTTGGGCAGGATTTTGCAAACTCCCTCCTACCTGAAAAGCCTTTCGACTGCTGGGAGATGACACACATGTGACAGAGCGTTGGTCCACCAGGTCTAATGCCTGAAGAGCACATGGGCCAAACACAAATCGCAATCTGAAACAGAGACAGAACAAGAGCAAAATATGGGTGTTCACATTGACACAATTCACGATTCACTACTATCGCGATACTTTAAGCCAAAATAAAGAAGAGTTTACTTGCACTGTCACTTATACATTATAATCAACATTATATGTAGTACGTTCACTAAAACTCTGTAAACTTTAATTTTTTCCTTATGCAGTACACTCACACTGGCAGGCGTTCATTGGGTCTCTTACACAAACAAGCCGCATGCATACAGACTCTCGCGCTGCTCACTATGTCCTGTCTCTCCCTCTAGTAATGTATTTACATGATAAGAAGACACTATTTAAACTCTTTGAACCATCATACCACTAAAACTAAAAACAAGATATGGTGATTTAAATGATGTTTGTGCTTTCTCTTCTTAGGAGTTCTAATTGCAAAGCGAGCCAAAATGACTATTGCCAAACTTTAAAAGGGTTAGATCATCCAAAAACTAAAAGTCTGGTTTCATTTACTCACTCTCATGTCGTTCTTGTGCATCATACATCATACACTATATTGCCAAAAGTATTGGGACACCCCTCCAAATCATCATATTCAGGTGTTCCAATCACTTTCATGGCCAAAGGTAGGCCCGGATTAAGAACATGTAGGGCCCTGGGGGTATAACAAACCCAAGGGCCCCCATAGTAGCCGATTTTGGTGCCACAACTTTTTCTACCACAGAATTATTTTGTATTTTTTAAAAACACAACCTTCACAATGATATACATATGAGTATACTGTCTGAATATTACATTTTAATATTAAGTAGACCTATATATAAATATGTCAGGCAGCAGCACATTAACAGCATAAATGCAGTAACTCCAGATATGAGGTCAAAGCTAACAGGTTTCCAGATACAGCAACAACTTTTGAGCATACAACTGCCTTAAGGAGTTTTAAAACCAGTGGGGTCCCATATTTTAGCTATTTTGGGAGGTTGGGGGGGGCATGCTCCCTCAAGAAAATTTAGATTTCTCTATATGTGCATTTTAAGATGTTTGAAGTCATGAATAAATAGCTTTCAAAACCATGTTAGTGGGTGGTAGATTATATGTCATGCCTACCTGCTTTCTCCTCATTTCATCACTCATTTCTATCACTCTCCTCATTTCCATCACTTTCTTTTTCTCTCAGTCTCCTTCTCTTGCCATGTCTCTTCCTCTCCTAAAGTTGAGCTCTGACTGATCGTCTTTTCACTGTTTAACATTTCTATCCTAAAACAGCAGTCAAATAAGAAATGTTTAGTTTAGCTACATCTCACACCGTTTACTAAAGCATTGGAACTCGCGCCTACTTTAATTTGATTGGTCATCTCAAATATTTTGACATTGACAAGCAGTGACAGACCGCAGGCAAGGCAGCTCAGATAAGAAGATATTCTTGCAGCACTAAAGTAGTGTTAATACTCGTCAATTATTTCACAACATTTATTATGTACACCTCGGAAAAATACAGAGGTCCGGACCTCGGTGACCTCATAGCTGACTACGGCCATGATTACAGTCGTGTAGGCAGTTTACCTCAACACTTCACTTTACATGGTCGGAGCTATTCAGCCTGGTTCAGCTAGTTTCGCCACAGAGCCTTTACTGTACATATGATGTTGCGCTTGTATTAAAATTCAAATGGATAAAGCAACTGCCTGGCACTCATTATCACTTTTGGTGAGCGGCACACCAGGAAAAGTTTAGGTGCTCCTGATCGACTCTCAATCATTCCCTCGACCAATCACAGGCACCCTCCGTGCTCAGGCCCTGGGGCTTCCACCCCACCTAGCCCTTATGTTAATCCGGCCTTGGCCAAACGTGTATAAAATCAAGCACCTAGGCATGCAGACTGCTTCTACAAACATTCGTGACAGAATGGCTCACTCTCAGGAGCTCAGTGAATTCAAGCGTGGTACCGTGATAGGTTGCCACCTGTGCAATTAGTCCAATCGTGAAATTCCTCACTACTAAAGCCACAGTCAACCGTTAGTGGTACTATAACAAAGTGGAAGCAATTCAGCCACCAAGTGGTAGGCCACGTAAAATCACAGAGTGGAGTCAGTGCATGCTGAGGTGCGCAGTGCGCAAAAGTCGCCAATTTTCTGCAGAGTCAATAGCTACAGACATCCAAACTTCATGTGGCCTTCAGATTAGCTCAAAAACAGTGCATAGAGAGCTTAATGGAATGGGTTTCCATGGCCGACCAGCTGCATCCAAGCCTTACATTGCCAAGTACAATACAAAGCGTCAGATGAAGTGGTGTAAAGCACGCTGCCACTTGACTCTAGAGGAGTGGAGACATGTTCTCCGGAGTGATGAATCACGCTTCTGTCTGGCAATCCGTTGGACGAGTCCGGGTTTGGCGGTTGCCAGGAGAATGGTACTTGCCTGACTGCATTGTGCCAAATGTAAAGTTTGGTGGAGAGGGTGATTATGGTGTGAGGTTATTTTTCAGGGGTTGGGCTTGGCCCCTTAGTTCCAGTGAAAGGAACTCTTAATGCTTCAGCATACCAAGACATGTTGGACCATTTCATGCTCCCAACTTTGTGGGAATTTTGTTTGGGGATGGCCCCTTCCTATTCCAACATGACTGCGCACCAGTGCACAAAGCAAGGTCCATAAAGACGTGGACACATTTGAACATCCGTGTTTATGAATATTACAGTATTACAGTGTGTGCATTGATCAGTAAATGTGTTTATCATATAAAGCGACCATGTCTCTTATAATATAGTTAATATCACAGATATAGTGTGATAATATTGATATAACGATATATTGTTACACCCCTAATTTCTTCTTGGTTCGGTTCACTTTCACAAGGCAACCTATCTAAATTAACCAAAATTTGTTAATAAAAGTCACATGCAAGCGTGTGAGCTTTTTGTTTTTCTATGCATTTTTTGTAGCTGTAGTTTAGCCCTCTATCGGCCAAATAAAATGTTGTCGGATAAATAACTTAACCAAGTGTAGTGTTTTGTTCATCCCTCATATTTAAAATATTTAAAAATATCAAATATATTTCTCATATTTTGATTGTTTAATCAAACTTGTAGGGTCATTAAAAACAAATCCCCAATCCAATCCCCTCTGAGTCTGAACATCCCTTTTGGTCACTGTATGTTCGACCAACTAAATTTTAATTAAGCATTTCAATTTGTATTTCAAAACTCCTGGTTAACCCACGATTCATTTTGAGAGGCATTAAAGAACATAAAAACTCATTCATTGTGATAAAGCCTGGTTCGTTGGGTTGGATTGCTTTTTCACCCCAAGCAAATCGCTCTAGAGTTTGTTTTCAAGCAAGTTGAGATCATCTCATTCAGGCTATCACGAACCAATTTTTGGGCATGGATCTGAACAAGATTGCCATGTTAATATATGCCTAAACAAACGAACAAAGGGAGAAAACACATCAGTTTCCGAAACAAATGCTTCAAGCGAGCCAGGTGTGGAAAAAAAAAAAGAAAAAAAAAAGTTATTTTGAGAATTCATCTCTCTACATACAGGAAACAGGCTGTTATCTGCATGAGATAAATGACATGAACACAGGAAGCTGGGGCAACAAAGCTCAGCACTCACTTTTAACCCAAAGCATGTGGCTTCCTGTCTTAAATTTTTTTTTTTTTTTAAAAACACCATAGAAAATTTCACTTGTGAAGTTGTGAGCCTGCAATCTGGTCCTGCGATCTGGTCCTGAAATCATGCCTATAGTAACACCGGTATTATGAAGTTGCATCATCTGAATTTTATCCAACCACTTTCTAATCAGAGAGAAGCAGACATAAGCAAGCACATGGTGTGATGACACAGAAACAACAATCGCTCAATAAAGCAAAAAGTGCTGACCTGTGATGTGAACAGCCATTTATGGAGGAATGCGTTTTCCACAGAAGAGTAATTACTGTGGCTTAGTGCTTCTCTCTATGGTAGCCTGATGACTGTCATTGTGGGTTTGAGGACGCTTTTAAAGTCATGATTTTTTCAGACAATGACGTCTGGAAAGAGAGTGCTGTAAAGACATGCGTGTGTGCTTGAAAAAGCCTGTGCTGTGGAGTACATCTGGCAGTTAAGAGGTAAGAGCTGGTTTCTGCACAGTGTTCAGTGGGAATAACACACATTGGCAACAATTGACCTTCCTCAACTCAATGGGTCAATAGCATCCAAATTATTTACCAGTCTGTAGGTTAAGGCCAAATCTCACAATATTGTAAATGTAACTTAAGAGGTAAAAAAAAAATTTATAAATACTCACGCTATTAGTAGGTCATCTGGTACTATATGAAAGAGAAAAAAAGAGATAATATTGGTTACAGTTTTATAAATCTGAAACATGTAAAAGCACCAAGTGTGTTTTTGAAGCGCAAAAGCAACTTACAGGTCAAAAGTTTGGAATAATTAAGATTGCTTAATGTTTTTAGTCTCTTATGCTCACTAAGGCTGCATTTATTTGAACAAAAATACAATAAAAACCGTAAGATTGTGAAATATTATTACAACTTAAAACAACTGCTTTGTATTTTATATATTTTAAAATGTAAATTATTCCTTTTATGGCAAAACTGAATTTTCAGCAGCCATTACTCCAGGCTTCAATATCTTATGACTCTTCAAAAATCATTCTATATGCTGACTTGGTTCATAAGAAACATTTGTTATTATTATCAATGTTGAAAACAGTTCTGCTGCTTAATATTTTTGTAGAATTTGTGATACACTAGCATTCTAATGTTTGGGGTAAGTTCAACAAGAATGCAGTAAATTGATCCAAGTGACAGTTTATATATGTAATGTTTCTATTTCAAATAAATGCAGTTCATAGAATTTTCTATTCATCCACAAAATGATTAAGCAAGTAAAAAACGTTTTCAACATTGATAATAATAAGAAATGTTTCTTGAGCACTAAACCAGCATAGTGGAAAGATTTCTGAAGAATCACGTGACACTGAAGACTGACTTGGCAGCTGAGAATTTAGTTTTGCCATCACAAATTACATTTGAATTGAAAATTGAATAGTATTTCACAATATTACTGTTAACTGTATTTTTGATCAAATAAATTCCGCCTTCGAGAGTACAAGAGACTTCTCTCAAAAACATACAAAAAAAAAAAAATTCTAAACTTTTGATCACCAGTGCATGGGTACATGAAATACAACATATGGAAAAATAACTATAGTTAAGTACATAATAACCAATTATCAGTCATACAAAACAGCCTACTTTGGTTGTTTATTTTGGCCACCAAGTTTCTCTGGAGAAAGACCCAAAAACAAGTACAAATTGAAAGGACATCTCAATCTCAAACACACTACAGCGATCATTACTCCTCTAATCATTCCTCCCTTGATATTTCTCTCTGGCATTGCTTGACATCAAAATTCCAGCAGAATAATGTCATTACTTGTATCCAGATGTTATGCATTAGGTCTTGTCTGCATACACATAAGGATTTCACAAAAACTCTATGATCATATTGACATTCTCATTAGGCTCTGATGAGTGTGATGCTTTAGGACAAACTTGAACAGAAGTGCCTATATTTTGAATGCTATATTAAAGGAAACCTCAATACCATGGGCCATAAGAAACTTTAAAACCACCCAAGAGTACATGTTGTCATGTTGTTGCAATTGTGAAATGTAACCTGACTTGCTCCTGTTTGATAGACTTGGTATTAGTGTGCCACCTTGTGTCAGTATTAGAAATTGCAGCTATTGCTGTCTTGTCTTCTAAACTAAAGAATCAATATTAATTGTTAAAGTTCACTGACTTCACTGTTCACTTGATTCATTTTTATTATTAGCCCTAAGCTATGTTTATGTCTGAGACCACACTGAAAATCTTTACCCTAAAAATAAACAGAAGATTTAAAAAGGTCAAAAGTGAAGCACAAGATAATGGAATTCCAAATCTGACTAAATTCTAAATAAATAAATAAATACATACATACATAAATAAATATACAAAGAAATGTAAAATAAAATAATAATACTTTTATTTCCTTATATAATTGTATTTTTTCCCTCATTTTTTCCATTTATTTATGTATATATGTCTTCATGTCTACATTTATTTATTTATACATTTCTTAGTCTGTATGCTAATAATGGGGCGTGTTTTATCTCAGACATAGCAATCCAGCTCAAGAGTGGCAGTGCTGAAGCTTTGAGGCCACAGTGACACCTTGTGGTGTGTCACAAACAAAACGCAAGCCTTTTTAGAGATGGGCAATATATCCAAAATCTTATATCACGGTTTAAGTAATTTAATATCACCTTAACTGTATGTATGCAGGGTTACCACATATACTCTTTACTCCGGTCATGGCAGTTAAACAACATCTGGTAGGGATTTCTACAATGTCTTGGCACAAATGAACAGAAACTGCATCTTCAACAGATTTGATAACAGATACTTTGACATGGAAGCACGTGAAATTATCAAGTGGCAACCTCTCCCAGTTTCTGTTCAAGCCAATACGGAAGTAACTTAAACAGCAATTCATCGACTGGCCACTAGGGGCAGGCTCCAGAAGGGAGCAGAATCTCATTGAGCCCCATGTTAAAGGGATAGTTCACCCAAAAATGAAAATTTTATGTTTACCTGCTTACACCCAGGGCATCCAAGATGTAGGTGTCTTTGTTTTTTCAGTAGAACACAAATGAAGATTTTTAACTCCAACAGTTGCACTGTGCCAGTCATATAATGCATGTCAATGGGTGTCAAATTTGAAGGAATTGAAAATAATCAAAGATATTTGATTTTTTTAAATGAACAAAGACATTTGCTTTACTGTTTTCAACCCCCATCTCTCTCCAGAAGGGCCATTTGGAATTCCTAAAGACACAGAAATGCTGATGGCCTGTAGGCCAAATGTGTGTCACACCTGTAGCACCGTGGGGGAAGTTTGGTCTGATTGGTCAGTTTGAATGTCTCACATTAGGGTTTCAGTCACATGGTCAAGGAATAGATAAAAGAAGATTGTAACTGTTGCTCTGTCTCTTTTATGCTCTGGCTCTCTCTTCTTGGGGGCCTGCTCTTTGGCTTTTCTCTTCTTTGCTCTCTCTCTCTCTCTCTCTCTCTCTCTCTCTCTCCCTCTATCCCTCAGGTAACATTCATGCTGGGTACGATTAATGGTATACGTTTTCATCATCTCATACATTTATTTTGTAACTATTTTAAGTGTAACCATAACTAGATTTTGTCATTAAATTCTTTCAATTACAAATGATGTGCTAACTAGTTTTGATTTGGTATTGACTTTGAAGTGTTACCTATTGTAATACAATATAGCAATGCTCTCCCACATATTTTGCTATTGTAACTGCGCTTATTTCCGTCGTTGGTATAAGCTGCAGTGGGTGGTAAAGACGAGAAATGTACAGTTTTCTATCATCTTGCTGATAATGTTTCTTTAGTCATTCAGCAACCCTGCAGTCAGAACCACTGTAGGCGATCCACCCTTACAAATTCTATGAGAGTAAAAAAAACATGCACAGACAACTTCAAATTAAACCCTGCGGCTCATGACGACACATTGATGTCTATCGTGTATATTTGACCTCACCCAGCAGAAGTGATGGCACGCTTGTGGCTGTTGTACATAGTGTTGTATTTGAGATAAAAAAAAAAAAAATACTGTTCGGTTTCTTGCACAAACCAATCGTTTCGTGTCTTAAGACATCAATGTGTCGGATCAATGGGCAAATCCGCTATGGGCCCCACATGGTCTAACCCACCGGGGGCTTGATAAAAGTGCATTATTGTTACTAGTAACAGAATTCTTTGACAAAAGCTGTCCAATCCGTCAAGGAATGTTTTAAGTAGTAACCAATAAAAAAATGTTTTTCAATCCACCCACCACCGTGACTGGTATACAAGGCAAAGTCTCCCACCACTTTGAAAAAGTACCCGCCATTGGCTGGTGACAGGTGCTAATTTCCCGCCCTGATGCACATACATAAGATCGTATCGTTTAAATGAAAATCATGAAATCTCCAGCATTCGTTTCAACCACTGATCTATATAGAGAGAACATTATATAGATCAGTGGTTTTAACCAATGACGTTTGGATCTAATAATATTTAATAATAATAATTAATAATAATTTCCTTAAGTTTAGGTAACAGTAGCAGGCTATTCTGGTACAGAAATGCTACTGGAAAAATTATTTAAAATTTAAATTTAAAACAAAACTGGATAGTCTTCACTATTTATAGGCCTACATTAAACAGGTAAATCCTTTATAAAGTTATTAAATTTAAGTTAAAAATGGTAGGCCTATTTAGTGACAGTTATCCGATATACTATTAGGCAGTGGCAATTTGCACTAAGTTGACTGGACTCCACTGTACACTGTGTGTGTTTATATGAGGACTGTGATCAGCTTGTGTAGTAGTTTTCTAGTGAACTGCAAATGTTTCTGTGTTACTTAACATGTAACACCAGTCAATGGCTTCGTCCAGATGACTTGATATTAGTAAGCTTTTGAGTTTAAGACTTACTCTGGTTCATCTCAGAGTAAGTTCTCTGAAGGTCTTTCAAAAGTTGCTCAGCAACAGAAAGCAGAGATGAGTCCATAATGTGCCTGAAAACTAAAACACATTTCATTTAGCATTGTATAATAAAGCCTGTAAATGATTTTAAACTTTGAAAGCATGTCATTGGGATCTATTATGTAGTATATTGTGTAATTATTTGTCTTTAGTATCTTTTTCTCTTGCACAGCAGTAATGTGTAGAGTTTTTACGATGCTATCAATTTGAATAAAAGACAACTACTGGAAAACGATATAACAATTGCTCAGTAATGTTAAGAAAGTGTTCATAATATTATTTAGTATGTCCTCTAGTCAGGCGCTTCTCAAACGGACGGACGGACGCGCACACACACACACACACAAATCTTGCAGTCTCTACTAATGAGCTGGTCAGTGGAGTCAGGTGTGTTAGATGAAGGAGACGTACAAAACGTACAGTGATGGGGGATCAGGACAGGTTTGAGAAGCGCTGGAAAATGATCTGTAAACTACCTGAAATAAGCCAAGCAATAACATCAACATCTAGGCATTGTATTTGAAACAAAAACTTCGAGAAGATTCGATGACCACTTCTAAAAGCACCAAATGACCGAATATCTGCTGAATATATAAATATTTAACGTGCAGCACATTACATATATTTACCGTGTTCGTGTTTCCCGCACCACCGTCCCATTTCACTTGACGTTCTTCTTCTACAGTAGTTTGTATGTCGTATAACATACCATTGGTTTATATCGCCACCTATGGTACTAGGAGAACATTTATTTAAACCCATTAAAAAAAAAGAAAATAATTAAAAACTCAATAATAATAATAATAAAACAAAGGAGCAACAGTTTCTTCTTCAATATTAATTATTTAATACCATAATACACCATTTCCTCTGTAAAATGTCTGCACTGAAAATGTTCTAATGACTGAAGTTGCAGGATGCATTCAAATTCTTTTAAGATCTTTTAAAGACGCCATGAAATCAAAATGGACAATTCCAATTTAAAAAAAAAATCTCTCTCTCTCTTCTCTTCTCTTCTCTTCTCTTCTCTTCTCTTCTCTTCTCTTCTCTTCTCTTCTCTTCTCTTCTCTTCTCTTCTCTTCTCTTCTCTTCTCTTCTCTTCTCTTCTCTTCTCTTCTCTTCTCTTCTCTTCTCTTCTATGTAGGAGAGTGGTGGAGGGTGCAGTGGGGAAGAATGTATTAAGCTGTCCGTTTATATTTTTCCTTTTCTTATTTTTCATAACTTTCTTAGTTAAAAAAAAGTTTTTTGTGTGTAATTAGATTAAGGTTTTGTATTAACTGCCGAGTGTGAGAATGGCGTCACTCCCATCAGGTGAGTGTGCGCTATCTCCTTCACTCCGCCATGGTGCGAATCAGGGAGTATCGGTGGAAAGTGTAGCTGCTGTTATTGCCAGCCCAATAAAAGCCATATCACTGGGTTGTAAAAGTACGGAATTAAAACATGTTATCAATTTTGAAAAGGTAGAACGTGAAAAGAACGAGCTGGCTGTAGAGAATACTCAGATTGAAAGAACTGAAACAATAACTGAACACGCCTTAGCCGAAGTAACGGTACATGAGTGTGATAATTAAGGAATTGAGGTTCAGGAAATTGTGGTACAAGATGAAAATCAGTTGGTAGAAATATTATAAGATATTATTGATGAGACTGTTTTGGATTCTGAGATTGCGAGTACAAGTGGAGTTGGGATGGAAAATGTTGTGGTAGGCCCACTAGAGGATGACATGAGGGATGATGATACATTCTCTCAAATATCAGGTGTTTCTGAAGGGTCTTGGATAGCAATCTTTATTCTCTATGGGGGATAAATGAGTTTCTGGATTAGACATTTGGAAGAACGGTAGAAATTAGAGATTTCTTCCCTGATACAAAAAAATTTGTGAAATCAGTGCTAAAATTGCAGTGTACTGTTGCTTACAAAATTAAGAAAGCGTAAAGGTTCGTCTTCGAAAAAATAGGAAAATGAATCCGATGCACTGGGTGTTTTTTCTCTCCTATGTTTTTCTGCTATTTGCTGTCTCTTTTCCTTTTATTAATATGATGCTTATGAGAATAGACTCTTTTAATACAAATTGTGAGGATCAAACTAAAAGGGCAGCACTATCAGAATTTCTAAAAATGAGGAATATTGATATAGTAATGTTACAAGAGACTCATTCAGATAGATCTAATGAAATAGAATGGGGTTTATGTTGGGAGGGGAAATATTTACTCAGTCATGGGTCAAATACAAGTGCTGGTGTTGCTGTTCTATTTTCTAAAAGTCTAACTGTTGATATTTTAAAAATTGAAGTAGTAGTAACTGGAAGAGCATTATTTGTCCATGCAGAAGTTGAAGGAATAACATTTTTGTTCATCAATGTTTATGCACCAAATGTTGGTTCTGAGCGAGTTTAACTATTTTTGAAAATTAAGAGTCACATTTCAAACTATGAGAAAAATGTTTGTATAGTTATGGCTGGAGACTGGAACTGTACTGAAGATTTTATGGTGGATAGAAATGGTGAAGAACCTCATTTTCAATCAGCTGTAGTACTTTCTAAGGTGAATCAAGAACATGATTTAAATGATGTCTGGAGAAATAGGAATAAAGTGTTAAAACGGTATACATTTATTAAAGTATGTAATAATGAAGTTAAGGGGGCTAGATTAGACAGGTTTTATACAAAGTCTTTTAACACTAGAGTGATGGATGCTGCTATCTGTCCTAGTGGTTTCTCTGACAACCATATGGTAACTATAGATATAAATAAAATAAAAACTACTTTTAGATCAAAGTATTATTGGCATTTTAATAAGAAATTATTATATAAGTTACTTTGTGAGAGTTTTACTCATCTTTGGGAAAAATGGAGGTTACAGAAAAATAATTATGAGACTAAAAGTCAATGGTGTGAGGTTGGCAAGGTACATATTAAAATTTTCTGAAATCTCAAATTTCACTTTGTTCAAAGTTCAAAATTTGCAATGTGAAATAGGAGAAATGGAAAAAATGTTAATGGAAAATGAAGAAGTTATCAGTAGAAGCAGTGAATTAAGTAAGAAAAAGCTAGAATTGAAACATCTATTGCAAGAACAAGTTAAAAATGCTTTAATAAGGTCACAGTTTTGGGATATGGGTGCTCCTAGTGCTTATTTCTTTAAACTGGAGCGAAATGTGGTGCAACATAATCCTATGCTTTATTTAAAATGTCCTGATGGGACAATTACGGATAATCCAACTGAAATGTGAAAACTTGCAGTTGATTTTTATTCTGGACTTTTTAATGCTGGACAATGTGATGAGGAGAATGCTGCAGACATTTTTAAAGATCTTCCAGAGTTGCAACCTAAACAGAAAGAAACTTTGGATTGTGAGTTTTAAAGAGAATATTAACGTGTTTTTTTCATTTTATTTTTATCAATAGATCAAGAAAAAGCCTTTGATAGGGTGGACCATGGATATCTTTTCAAAGTTTTGAGTACTTTTGGTGTTGGTGATAAGTTAATTTATTGGATAAAACTGTTATATTCAAGATTCAAGATTCAAGACGCTTTATTGTCATTCCACCATACATAGCGGTTGCAATATACAGTGAAACGAAAGAATGTTACTCCAGGATCTAAGTGCTACACATAACACAGAACAAGAAGTGCAAGAACAAAAGTGCAAAACAAACAGTTCAATACAATACGCCACAGGACAAAAACATAAACATGAACATAAAGCCGACTATAGTGTAACGTGTGACTTTGTGCTAAGTAATAAGTAATAATAGCAGCATTGAATTAGAAAAATAGCAGGATTTTTTTTTTTTTTTTTTTAGCAGCAACAGTTTTGAGAAACAGTTTATGAGTGTGGTTGAGTTTGGTGGGTTCAATTCTTGGTGTTGAGAAACCTGATGGCTTGTGGATATAAACAGTTGGAGTTGTAGTGGCCCGTAGTGGGTTCTCTTCCAGATGAACACAGAGCAACTTGGAATATTGTGATGTTTCTGTATGGGTAAAGGTGGGAGGAGGGTTGAGTGCCTCAATCCCTGTTAAAAGGGGAATCAGGCAAGGGTGCCCACTCTCTGGGCAATCATTGCCATTGAGCCATTATTAAGATGAATGAGAAAAAATCTTAAAGGGTTTTCAATACCAAATGATAATTGTAATAGAATTGTGCTATCTACATATGCTGATGATATAACAATGTTTTTAAATGGACAAGAAGATGTCAAAAAATCTTACAAAAGCATTGAGTTATATGAAAAGGCATCCATTGCAAAAGTAAATCGGAGTAAGAGCAAAGGATATGCAGTAGGTCAATGGATAGATCAAAGGCTTCCAGAGTTATCGGGAAGATTAAAGTGGGGTAGGGAAGGGTTTAAAGCCCTAGGTGTTTTTTGGGGTTCTTCTAGGTTTCAAGAGAAAAATTGGGAGGGACTGCTGGAGAAGGTGGTGGCCTGATTGTCTCGATGGTGATGGCTGTTACCACAACTATCTTATAAGGGGAGAGTTTTGGTCATTAATTTGGCTGCTTCCACATTGTGGCATAGGCTAATGGTGGTTGAACCACCAGAACATTTGGTGAATTCTATTCAGAAGACACTGGTAGATATTTTCTGGAATGGTAAACACTGGATTTGTGCTGCACAACTGTATTTGCCTCCTTGGGAAGGTCATTGATAGACATTAGGAGCAGAATTCAAGCTTTCAGACTGATTTCAGCACAAAACTTTCTGTGTAGAAAATAATTGGACTCGTACAGCAGGCGCAATTCTGCAAAGAGTAGAGTGACTGAACTATGATGTGCATCTTTTCTGGATAAAAATTCGAGAGATGGAATTGACAGATACTAGGCCTACATCTTTTTATAAATCAGCAGGGCTCTAGAGTGCGACCAATTTTGGCCCAAAATTTGTAAGGGTGCGACTAACGTTTTTCCAAGGTCGCACCGGTGCACCTAACGTCCTCGCATCCGCTGCCTCTGAAATAAGCGTTTGTTCTCATTTGACGGAACTCACAGTCATGGTTGGATCATATCGTGGTCTAAACCAATCAGAGACAGATATAGGGTGGGTCTTTGCCTCTGATTGGCTGTGGTAGGCCTACACTGCTCCATGCTGTGTGATTGAAATTGCGACCTGAGCTTACGGCAATCAGGCATCAGCAAAATAAACGCAAGAAAACAGACGACGAACAATGAAAAGAAATAGACTCATAAGGCATCTTTACACAGTCTAGTTAAGGCTGATCTAAAGCGGCTCTGTGTCTGCTCAAAATTCTGTGTAAAGACGCAATGCCGCATAAAAGCAGATTTAAAATACACCGGGTCTGACCCACCTCAGCCCAATCAAAGCTGACACTGAAACGGTTTGTGAGTCCATTTCACTGAAGATGTGTGTGTGTGTGTGAGAGAGAGAGAATGAACGTGAACATCTATTGTGTCGCCCTAAACTACGTCATTGTCATGACAACCGCCTGTCAGTGTCAGCTCAGGTGGCGCGAGAATCAAGAAACGGGAGACAAAACAGGATTAGCTCCATATGTTTTAGGCAAATAATAAAAAAAAAAAAGTCTACCATTAAAGTAAAAGAGTCCTGTACTCACATCATCAAGCAAACCGCAAAAATAACAGAGTCGTCGTGTGTAATCAATTGGCGCTCGCCGTTTGTAATCTTCCTTTGAAGAGAATGGCAGATCACTCTGCAACATTTGCCTCAGATACGTTAAATGCTTAACCCAGTCGGCGTCACTGTGATTGTGCATTGTTATATTATATTCCAAAAATAATCTCCTTGAGAACGATATTTGCTGATATATTTACTGTCCTACCTGAAACGCTAATGTTAGTATCATTGTTAATTTGCCTGCTGCAAAGTGACTTTCTGGCTCTTTGAAAAAACTTTCGACCACTTTTAATCCTGTGGTGATCTACCCGTAATAATTAATAATTTCATTATAGCATTTGTTCCAGCTGGCACGTTACCACATAATTATGACAATCATCAAAGCGTATATATATATATATATATATATATATATATATATATATATATATATATATATATATATATATATATATATATATATATATATATATATATACACACACACACACTCACCTAAAGAATTATTAGGAACACCATACTAATACTGTGTTTGACCCCCTTTCGCCTTCAGAACTGCCTTAATTCTACGTGGCATTGATTCAACAAGGTGCTGAAAGCATTCTTTAGAAATGTTGGCCCATATTGATAGGATAGCATCTTGCAGTTGATGGAGATTTGTGGGATGCACATCCAGGGCATGAAGCTCCCGTTCCACCACATCCCAAAGATGCTCTATTGGGTTGAGATCTGGTGACTGTGGGGGCCATTTTAGTACAGTGAACTCATTGTCATGTTCAAGAAACCAATTTGAAATGATTCGAGCTTTGTGACATGGTGCATTATCCTGCTGGAAGTAGCCATCAGAGAATGGGTACATGGTGGTCATAAAGGGATGGACATGGTCAGAAACAATGCTCAGGTAGGCCGTGGCATTTAAACGATGCCCAATTGGCACTAAGGGGCCTAAAGTGTGCCAAGAAAACATCCCCTACACCATTACACCACCACCACCAGCCTGCACAGTGATAACAAGGCATGATGGATCCATGTTTTCATTCTGTTTACGCCAAATTCTGACTCTACCATCTGAATGTCTCAACAGAAATCGAGACTCATCAGACCAGGCAACATTATTCCAGTCTTCAACTGTCCAATTTTGGTGAGCTCGTGCAAATTATAGCCTCTTTTTCCTATTTGTAGTGGAGATGAGTGGTACCCGGTGGGGTCTTCTGCTGTTGTAGCCCATCCACCTCAAGGTTGTGCGTGTTGTGGCTTCACAAATGCTTTGCTGCATACCTCGGTTGTAACGAGTGGTTATTTCAGTCAAAGTTGCTCTTCTATCAGCTTGAATCAGTCGGCCCATTCTCCTCTGACCTCTAACATCAACAAGGCATTTTTGCCCACAGGACTGCCACATACTGGATGTTTTTCCCTTTTCACACCATTCTTTGTAAACCCTAGAAATGGTTGTGCGTGAAAATCCCAGTAACTGAGCAGATTGTGAAATACTCAGACTGGCCCGCCTAGCACCAACAACCATGCCACGCTCAAAATTGCTTAAATCACCTTTCTTTCCCATTCTGACATTCAGTTTGGAGTTCAGGAGATTGTCTTGACCAGGACCACACCCCTAAATGCATTGAAGCAACTGCCATGTGATTGGTTGATTAGATAATTGCATTAATGAGAAATTGAACAGGTGTTCCTAATAATCCTTTAGGTGAGTGTGTATATATATAGCAGGCAGAGGAAATAAAAAATTCTGTTAAAATGGTAATGTTCAAAGCATTGTTTCCTGTGATTTTAATCCCTGTGTAAATGCATATATTTTGTCATTTACATAATATATATGAATGTATATGGAGCGTGATAAAAAAGGTGACCTTGAAATTGTGGCGATAAAGGTGAAGCAAGCCAGGGGAAAATTTGGGTGCACCTAAATAAAAAAGTTAGGCGCACCAGTGCAACCAAGGCAAAAAGTTAGTCTGGAGCCATGATCAGTGTTACAGGCATGGGAGAAAACCTTCAAGATTAAAAGAGTTTTCGAGATCCTTAAAAACCGGGCTGGAGGAACCACTTTTTCACAATCAAGTGATTCATGGTACACTGATGTCTTCTAGGAGTGTACAGGAGAATATGCTGAGAAGAAACTGTACAAAGTTGAAGGATTTGGTCAACTGAGATGGCTGGAAGTCTGTGGCCAATATAATGCATTTGACGGGATCAAATGGCACTCTTTGGGATATCTTCCTCTTTATGATGCACCAAATGTTTTCTATGGGTGAACTGATCTGGACTGGACTGCAGGCTGGCCATTTCAGTACCCGTATCCTTCTTCTACGCAGCCATGATGTTGTAATTGATGCAGTATGTGGTCTGGCATTGTCATGTTGGAAAATGCAAGGTCTTCCCTGAAAAAGACGACATCTGGATAGGAGCATATGTTGTTCTAGAACTTGGATATACCTTTCAGCATTGATGGTGCCTTTCCCAGCTGCCCATGCCACATGCACTCATGCAACCCCATACCATCAGAGATGCAGGCTTCTGAACTGAGCTCTGATAACAACTTGGGTTGTCCTTGTCCTCTTTAGTCCGGATGACATGGCGTCCCAGTTTTCCAAAAAGAACTTCAAATTTTGATTCGTCTGACCACAGAACAGTTTTCTACTTTGCCACAGTCCATTTTAAATGAGCCTTGGCCCAGAGAAAACGCCTGCGCTTCTGGATCATGTTTAGATATGGCTTCTTTTCTGACCTATAGAGTTTTAGCTGGCAACGGCGAATGGCACGGTGGATTGTGCTCACCGACAATATTTTCTGGAAGTATTCCTGAGCCAATGTTGTGATTTCCATTACAGTAGCATTCCTGTATGTGATGCAGTGCCATCTAAGGGCCCGAAGATCACGGGCATACAGTATGGTTTTCCGGCCTTGACCCTTACGCACAGAGATTGTTCCAGATTCTCTGACTCTTGGGATGATATTATGGACTGTAGATGATGATAACTTCAAACTCTTTGCAATTTTTCTCTGAGAAACTCCTTTCTGATATTGCTCCACTATTTTTGGCCGCAGCATTGGGGGAATTGGTGATCCTCTGCCCATCTTGACTTCTGAGAGACACTGCCACTCTGAGAGGCTCTTTTTATATCCAATCATGTTGCCAATTGACCTAATAAGTTGCAAATTGGTCCTCCAGCTGTTCCTTATATGTACATTTTACTTTTTTTCTGGCCCCTTATTGCTACCTGTCCCAACTTTTTTGGAATGTGTAGCTCTCATGAAATCCAAAATGAGCCAATATTTGGCATGACATTTCAAAATGTCTCACTTTCAACATTTGATATGTTATCTATATTCTCATGTGAATAAAATAAAAGTTTATGAGATTTGTAAATTATTGCATTCCTTTTTTATTCACAATTTGTACAGTGTCCCATCTTTTTTGGAATCGGGTTTGTATATATCCCCTCCTTGAACTGTCACTTTATCATGGTGGAGGGGTTTGAGTACCCGAATGACCCTGGGAGCTATGTTGTCTGGGGCTATATGCCCCTGGTAGGGTCTCCCAAGGCCATGTCACCTTGCTGGACTCTCTACCACTCTAGAGTTGCCCATGGTGAGAGGCGGCGGGCTGGAGTGGGTTTGCTTATAGCCCCCCAGCTCAGCTGCCATGTGTTGGAGTTCAACCCGGTGAATGAGAGGGTCGCTGCCCTGCGCCTTCGAGTAGGGGACCACTGTCGTATGTGCCTACGGGCCGAACGGCAGTGCGGAGTACCCGGCCCTCATGGGGTCTCTGGGAGGGGTGCTGGAAAGTGCTCCAACTGGAGACTCCATCATTCTACTGGGGGACTTCAACGCACACGTGGGCAGTGACAGTGACACCTGGAGGGGCGTGATTGGGAGGAACGGCCCCCCTGATCTGAACCCTAGTGGTGTTCTGTTATTGGATTTCTGTGCTAGTCATGGCTTGTCCATAACAAACACCATGTTCAAGCATAAGGATGTCCATCAGTGCACATGGCACCAGGACACCCTAGACCGGAGGTCGATGATCGACTTTGTGGTCGTCTCATCTGACCTCCGGCCGTATGTCTTGGACACTCGGGTGAAGAGAGGGACGGAGCTGTCAACTGATCACCACCTGGTGGTGAGTTGGATCCGATGGCGGGGGAGGAAGCTAGACAGACTCGGGAGACCCAAACGTACTGTGAGGGTCTGTTGGGAACATTTGACCGAGCCCCCTGTCAGAGAGATCTTCAACTCCCACCTCCGACAGAGCTTCGACCGGATCACGAGGGAGTCTGGAGAAATTGAGTCCGAGTGGACCACGTTCTCCACCTCCATTGTCGACGCGGCTGCTCGGAAATCCCCGAACCCGGTGGTGGACACCGGAAGTAAGGGATGCCGTCAAGCTGAAGAAGGAGTCCTATCAGGCCTGGTTGGCTTGTGGGACACCTGAGGCAGCTGACAGGTACAGGCAGACCAAGCGGACTGCAGCCCGGGTAGTTGTGGAGGCAAAAAATCGGCCTGGGAGGAGTTCGGTGAGGCCATGGAGAAAGACTATCGGTTGACCTTGAAGAGATTCTGGCAAACTGTTCGCCGCCTCAGGAGGTGGAAACAGTGCCCTACCAACACGGTTTACAGTGGAGATGGGCAGCTGTTGACCTCAACTAGGGATATCGTCAGACGGTGGAAGGAATACTTTGAGGATCTCCTCAATCACCACCAACACATCTTCCATTGATGAAGCAGTGGCTGAGGGCTCAGAGGTGGATTCATCCATCACCCGGGATGAAGTCATCGAGGTAGTTAAAAAGCTCCTTGGTGGCAAGGCACCAGGGGTTGATGAGATCCGCCCCGAGTACCTCAAGTCCCTGGATGTTAAGGGCCGTCTTGGCTGACACGCCTCTGCAACATCACGTGGCGGTTGGGGACAGTGCCTCTGGACTGGCAGACCGGGGTGGTGGTCCCTCTTTTCAAGAAGGGGGGCTGGAGAGTGTGTTCCAACTACAGGGGGATCACACTTCTCAGCCTCGCCGGGAAAGTCTTCAGGAGAATTCGCCCGATAGTGGAACCTCAGATTCAGGAGGAACAGTGTGGTTTTTGTCCTGGTCGTGGAACACTGGACCAGCTCTGTACCCTTTCCAGGGTGCTGGAGGGTTCATAGGAGTTTGCCCAACCAATCCATGTTGGACTCCGGCAGGGCTGGCAGTCACCGGTTCTGTTCTTAATGTTTATGGACAGAATTTCTAGGCGCAGCCAAGGGCCGAAGAGTGTCCGGTTTGGGGACCATGTGATTTCGTCGCTGCTTTTTGCGGCTGACGTTGTCGTGTTGGCCTCAGCGTGTCCTAGGTCATTGTTGACCTAGGACACGCTGGAGGGATTATGTCTCCCGGCTGGCCTGGGAACACCTCGGGTTAGTCTCTCTGTTTATCCCGAGGTTTACTGCAGTCAGCTGGATCTGGGCTGTATCCGGATCAGATGGTGGACCTGCGCCTATACATGACCAACGCATCCCTTAAGTGTCAACTAGACTCTCCTCTGTGAAGGCCTCATCGGCATGACATCTTCAACAAACCTGTCTCTGGCGTGATGACTCCGATCTTCAATCAGATGGAACTGGACAAATATTCTGAATATTCCAATCTAATATGACTTCTGACCTGTAATGTTGTCTGAATCATAATCATACACTGTTTGTCAGGGGAGAACTGGCACCCCGACTGAGCCTGGTTTCTCCTAAGGTTTTTTTCTCCATTCTGTCACCTGATGGGAGTTTTGGTTCCTTGCCACAGTTGGCTCTGGCTTTTGGCTTGCTTAGTTGGGGACACTACACTAAATATTCAACAATGTTACTGGATCTGCCTGGACTGACACTATATGATAACTGAACTGAGCTGGATGACATCTCGCTGTACAGCCGAATCAAATTCTGTTGCATTATTTTTCCTGTTAACACTGTAAAGCTGCTTTGAAACAATCAGGATTGTAAAAAGCGCTATATAAATAAAGGTGACTTGACTTCACTTAATAAAACAAAAAACATGCTATGCTCAAGGTACAATTTTATTTATTTTACTAAAAACAGGGGGGGGAGTCACAACAACATTTACCCTTGTTAATACAGTATACTCAATATCTTTCCAACAGAAATACAATACACCAGTTTTTAATTTCCTTTCAATCTTATATTAAAATATCAGATGCAATCTAACAGTGCTTATGAAGTATGTCACTGGATTTATAGTCAAACAATTGTCTTGTTTTTCCCTTTGCTCTGCCAGTGGCCTTCAGCAGTGGAGTAAAAATAATAATAATAATTAAATAAAATCAAAATACAAAAATGAACCTTTGTGTTATCCTGCCCACTTTTTTATCTGACATTTTTAGCTGAACATGCAAAAAGGGCATTAACACAGATCTTTCTACAGAATACACTGAAGCATCACCAGACACTTCAAATTGCAAAGTTTTGAATAGCCAAGTACAATCTCACTACATTGCATATCATGACTTGTCCCAAAAGCTGGCAGATTTAACTGTTAGTTTCTCTTTTCTAAAGTATAATCAAATCTATACTGACAGTTAAAATTAATCAAAAATAGGCCAGAAAATGCAAATGAAGGACTCCATAGAGTCTCAAAGTGTACTAGACTGTACAGGCACAATTTACAGTATATATTCATAATAAATAGGGCAATTTTTGGCCTGGATGTACTTGGACAAGGAAGGTCTAGGATTTCAATGTTTTGCCCATAAGGAAACACTTGCAGCAGATTTTATTCTGAACGAATGCATTTGCTCTCTCTCACACACACATATACACACACACAGCTCACTGCCCTCGTATTACATGCACAAAAGCTTATGAAACAAAACAAAAAAATAATATTTATAAAACATGGAAATGCTGATGTTTATTGGAATGACTCTTGGGGAAGAGAGCAAATGCAGTTCACTTCCAGCCCCGGGATCACTGAACTGGGCTCTAGAGGAGCTGCCACAACAGACGCAGACATCCCAGCATACATCTGCAACTCTGATGAAACAGCATCCCAAGACACTGACCTGACACTGATGGGACGGTAAACAGGGTGTTTGACGTGGTAGGAAGTGTGTTTGTGTTTGGCAGGACTCCTGTGTGATAAGTGCAACATTTCTATGGTGATACAGAATCCTGGGCTTGCTCCTGATCACCCTCCTCTCGCTGCAGTTCTTCTCCGTGCTGGAGCGAAGCTTAAGCCCCCTTTACACATGAACATTACTGGAGAAAACAAATGCATGGGGGGAGGGGGTCTCTCTGTGTCCTCTCTGTGTCCCCACGCTGGACCATTGGCTTTGTACAGAAAAAACACAATGTTTGAGAAAAAGGGGGTTGTGGGTTAGACGTCAGTTGAGAAATAGAGTGTATTCTTCTTCAGCTCAGCGAAGGATATGGGTGGGTGCTGCAGGTAGTACAGCAATACCTGAACCTGTGAAAGAGGAGGAATAGAGAGGATGATAACAGTGAGGCAATGATTATACTATCCTGACTCATATGTAAAACTGTCAGCATTATTCACCTGCACCACTAGATGGTGCTCCAACTCCTAAACTGATCAGAAAACTGGAAACTACTACTTTTAGCACGAAACATGCAAGATCTATGTTAGAAGTTTGAGAAGTAGTACTGACTGAAGAGGAGGGAATGAGCACAATAAAAGAGGCCACAATATTATAATAATAATAATAATAATAATAATAATAATAATAATAAAGGTTTACTTATCAAACAATATCTTTATTATCTTTTAAATAAAAAAGTAAATAGATAAATAAAAATATACTAATAAAAAAACTAACAAAAAGTGCAGCACATTAACAAAGCCCTAGAACTTTCAGTGCATAGAAAAGCAAATAGAAAGGCATACACTTCTTATACGATTCTTATTAAAATATGTAATAACAGTAGAAAAGAAAGGATTTCATTTATAAAATATAAATAATTTCATTGGAACTAATTACAAAGAAATTATATTGCAATCTACTTGTTACCAAAAAGATTGTTTATTTCTTAAGGATTTGTTCATTTAGTTACAAATTACAGATATACACTATCCAAAATACAGCTTACAACTTATTTAATAATATATACTAAATACAAAGTTTACAATGGTTATTACTGTTCAATAAATACTTTTATATTTTATATTATAATGTTGTGGCCTGTATAACAGCCTGTATTTATAAACATTGTAAATTACATAGTTACGCCACTAGGTGGCGGCAAGGGACTGACTTTAAGGGCCCCGTCATACACCCGGCGCAATGTGACTCCAGGGGCGACGCAACATTCAAGATAGTTGCCAATCCCAAGAGTGGACGTCCCAGGAAATTCAGCCCAAGATTAGACCGTGTAATGCTCAGAGAAATTGCAAAAAACCCAAGAACTACACCTCAGACTCTACAGGCCTCAGTTAAACATGTTAAATGTTAGAGTTCATAGTTCAATTAGAAAAAGACTGGACAAGAATGGCATGTTTGGAAGGGTTGCCAGGAGCTGCTTCTCTCTAAAATGAACATGGCAAATTTGCATCTGAACAAACCTCAAGACTTCTGCAACAATGCCCTTTGGACAGATGAGACCAAAGTGGAGTTGTTTGGCCATAATGCACAGCACCAAGTTAGGTGAAAACTAAACACAGCACAAATGCCTCATACCAACTGTCCATCAGGCTAATGGAGGGTTTATGACTTTTGGCCTGTTTTGCTGCCACAGAACCTGGGCATCTTGCAGTCATTGAGTCGACCATGGGACCAAAGGCCCAGTCCAGACCTCAACTCAACTGAAATTTTGCGATGGGACCTTAATAGAGCTGTGCATAAACAGATGTCCGCAAACCTCAATGAACTGAAGCAACGCTGTAAAGAAAAGCGGGCCAAAAATTCTCCAGAACGATATGAGAGACTGATACTGTCATACAGAAAATTATTCTGAATCATTATACTGAATCGTATGGTGTACTTAGTTTGTCACCTATTGCTTTTCCATTTTGGTTTTATTTTTGTTAAATAAATAATTACACAATTAGGTTGTATTTGCCTAATTTAAAAATGTTGCCTGCTAATGACCAACACCTACATAAGTCATCTTACATTTCATACAATTTATTGGTGACAAACATGAAACACGGCAACTCAGTGCATGATGTATCCTATAGAATGCAGTTGGAATGCCCCTAAAATTCAAGGTATCAGGGCAAAAATTCCCCAGTATGTTTTTTTTTGTCTCGTATTTGACATGATATTAGTTAAGCAATGTCACACGAGTAACGAGCGCAATGTCACACGAGTAACGAGCGCAATGTCACACGAGTTCTGTTTTTGTGCCAAACAACACAAATTCAAATGTGACTGATTACAACAGTTACATAATAAGTTGATATTGTGTTATATTTTTTTGCTAAATTTTGCCAACAAAAATATTACCTGTAAAGTGACCAGAGCAGAACTGTTGTGCATCTCCGAGCAACATACAGCAGTGTTATGTTTCTGAATAAATCCGTGTTTTTGAGTGAATTAATCAGGTAAACCAATGATTCAATGGCCATTAATAAAAAGAACCATTTACTTAATTATTGAATGATTTAGCCATCTCAATGGGCCCTATTATAAAGGGCCATACAAAACCGTTTTTAATTGTATTAAAAATATGTTAGGTCCATATATGTTTGTGTTATGTCGTGAATGTGAAAATGAACTGCTACCTGTCAGCTCTAGCCACTGAAAAAAAAAAATAAGCGGAGAAATCAGGCCAATTTCAAAAGCTGGTCAGTCTGATGTGGTGTTGCCTGAGCTCATTACTATTCATGAGCTTGCCCAGTTGAGACCACGCCCACAGAATTCGAGTAGCTCAGTGACAGGCGGTTTGTGGTGTTTCTGTCTCTCTCTTCTAGATTCATATATATATATATATATATATATATATATATATATATATATATATATATATAATAATATGGCAAAATACCTGAAGAACCAATTTCTGCAGCGATTCCAGACAATAGTAAACAAAGTTCCTCTACTTGTTGCGCTGGGTAAAGGATGCTGATAGGCAGGCTCTCACTGGCTAGCTGTTAGCCAATCAGAGTCAAGCAGCTTAGTTCGTTGAATATTAATGAGAACTGGCGCAAATCGAGCTGAGTCTTCCAGCAGGCTTTCTATATCATGCTAGAATGGCTTGAAACAAGGTAACAAGGCATTTTTTCCACAAAAAATCCATTGTAGAACTTCAGACATTAACACAAAAGTAATGAAATACGAGTGGCAGGGCACCTTTAACGATCTGTGCTCATGGTCTAAAGAGCATGGCGCAGGCGCACTAAGTGCGTGTCCGAATCTACTTTTGCTAGAAAAAACAGTCCAAAAAAGTTGTACCAGGTCTCTTAATGAGTAATGGGTGTGTTTTGGGCATAACGTGCAATAAACCAATCAGAGTCTCATCTCCCATTCCCTTTAAAAAACAGTTGTGCTTGCACCATGCCGGATTTGCTATTTACATGGCTGAATTTGCGAGTGGAAAGACTGAACGCTTCTCCAGAGAGGAATCCTTTTATTTTTTATATTTAAAAATATCTGTGTGCTGCTGCCCATCCCTGTGTGTGTGATAAGCAGAGTACGCGTGTTGTGCACCCGCCTATAGGGGGTGCCTAAATTAATCACACATCAAATTTGGCTGTGAAATTACCCCCAAAAGATCATTTCAAGTCATTATTATGCTAAAAAGTTGTTTTAGAAAGAAATATATTTTATTTGATTTAGCATAGGATTTATTACACAAACTTGTAACGCTTGATGCAAGTGTTTTTTGCTGGTTCTGAAAACGAGCACCCTTTAAATAACACAAAAAAATTTTGCACTATTGACTTTAGACCAGGTTTTTGTTGGTCAATGGTGCAGTAGTTTTCAGTTGCCTCAAAATAGCAACACCAACAATCGCTTGAACATCGCAAAAAACACTTGTGTCGAGCCTGGCATCGCATTGCGCTGGGTGTATGATAGGGCCCAATTACGTACTCATTTAGATATTTAACGCCACCTACTGGCAGTTTTAATTATTTATTTAGAGTATCACTTAATTAAAAAAAGTTTGTGCAATAAATCCTATGCTAAATCAAATCAAATATATTTCTTTCTAAAGCAACTTTTTAACATAATAATGACTTGAAATTATCTTTTAGGGGTAATTTCACAGCCAAATTTGATGTGTGATTAATGTGTGATTAATTAGATTGAATCAGCATCCACAGTAGACCACATCAGTATCTGTGTAATAATGATACACTGAAAGCTATAAACAGAGCACTGATGTGCATCTTCAAACTGTTAAACACACCAAACCACATTACAGTGATATACAATCTATTCATGCTGGGCAAGACTCCACAAGTCCTTTCCAGAAAACTCTTGACATGAGGATTCACTATGTAAGTCAGGACTGACCTGTGCCATGACATCATGTGACCAGATGTCGGAGGCCAGCGTGATGTGGGCCTTACTGCTCTCTGACTCTGAGGGTCTCAGCAGAGTCGGGCCAAACACTGTGGCCAAATTATGCAGAGACATCTTATTGACCGGCTCCTTCTCTGCCACCCTGAAATGAGAGGAAACCAAACATCAATACTGTCACATCAAATTAAACAAAAATCATAAAAATCTTTAAGTTGTATATCTCACGGAGTTGGCCAGCAGGTGTCTACAGTGAACAGTGTTTGTGATGTGTTAATGGGCAGCAGTTAGAGTTGGCAATCACGATTCCAGAGAGATTATTTGTGACAGTGTTTATAAACCCAGGCCTGGCTTGCTAATTCTCGATGTTTCAGAGAGATTTGTGTGAATTGCGACAGCAGTTTCACACGTACTAAAATAAAACAGAACCCTGGGTATTTATGATGGTGACTGAACTGATGTTCATATGAAGTGACCGACTTCAAAGAGTCACTGTAAACAACATTGAATCCTGACTTCTCTTAGGTTTAATCTCATGGAGTAAATTCGCTGAATATTGCTTTGTTTAATGCACTGTGATAAGACCACAGACATAAGCCTATATTTAAAAGTTTGGGGTCAGTAAGATTCTTTAATTTTTTTGAAACATTTGTCTTATATTTGACTGTGACTGTTTATTTGTTAAAAACTGTAATATTATAACAGTGATATTGTAAAATATTATTACAATTTAAAATAACAGTTTAACTATTTTAATATATTTTGTGATGCCAAAGCTGTAATTCATTCAGGGTCATATGATCCTTCATAAATCATTCTAATATGCTTATTTGCTGCTCAAAAAACACTATGTGCACACTTACCTCTTCAGATGTTCCAGTAGGGAGAGAAATGTGATGAGATTTGGGTCTGGTAGTGACCGCAGCAGATGCATCATGCAGTTTTCTTTTGCTGCAGGATCTGATAGAGCTGTAATGAAGAGGAGTGTGATGATGTTATTACACCTCAATCATATGCATTCAAAATGACCCTATTTGCTACATATCACACTGTAATTATGTTTTAATACTCTTAAGATGTTGAAACAAAAAATGTGAAAGAGATCAAAGATGAAAAGTCATACCAATGCCCTCCATGAAGGCCGGGTATAACCTGTCTGTGAGAAGAGGTTCTGGCAGCTCCCTGAAATACAATTTCAGTGTCCCTGCTATAGCATTAATGTCCATATCACTTAACATCATCAGGATATCTTTGGTATCTGAGAGAGAGAGAGAGAGAGAGAGAGAGAGAGAGAGAGAGAGAGAGAGAGAGAGAGAGAGAGAGAGAGAGAGAGAGAGAGAGAGAGAGAGAGAGAGAGAGAGAGAGAGAGTAATGATTTGCCACCATAACACAGTAATAAGCTCCTGGCATGACATATGAATAAAAGTGACTAAAACATATGCATGTTAGCTGAAGGTACGGCTCTGGATACTCCCCGCAGACTCTGTGTGTGTGTTTATTGAGCCAGCTGACAGCTGGAGGGGGGTCAGACCTCTGCATGGCCTTTCCCACAACACTGCTGATGCTTTTAGACTCAATACACAGACCTCACATAACCAAAGACAGAGAAAACAGTGGAAAGAGACTGATGGGAAATCATCAAGAAAAGTCAAAGCAAATGGAGAAAAATAAGGGAAGGGATCTGTTTTTACAGTCCCATTGTAGTCAATAATTTTATCCCTTAAACGCATCTTTTTTTTAAAACATTTTTTCCTGTAAAAATGTTTAAAAATAATTGTTTCCTGTAAAAATAATTTCTTCATGCCTTAAAATAGCTTGAATGTAAACTACACTCTTGCTTCATTTAGTATATATGCAGATCCATGAATATGCATATTAGTCCCTGCCTCCATTCAATCACACAAGTTCATAATACCTGATCCACTCGGTCAACTGGAAAATTGGAACTGGAAATACTGGTTTAATTCAGCCATATTATGTTTGAACCAGAAACTAGCTTTTTTTGAACCCATTCTCCAGCTCTGAGTCAGACAGCTGCCTTCTAAAAATCAACATCCTTAGAAACGCTTTGATCAACTTAAAACGTCAGTGGAGAAAGGCATATAGTTCCTCATAACATCATAATATACATCACATTCATAATTCACCCGTAATATTGCTAAATATACCCGATTTAATCATATCAACAGAAAAATATACCGGGATAACCTGGCTTCTCTTGAGACCCCACTGCTTCGCAGCATAGTTAATGATATGCTGAAGTCCGTTTGTGACGTTTTCACACTGCGTTTTTGAGACTGTCTTTGGTAAACTGCAGTTTTAAGGAGAAAATACTCAGCAATGGTGTTGACTGAATTTGCCCATGGTTCATCTTAAAGCATATATAGCACTTTGTACTTCTGCATATATACTAGTTATCATAACCTAGTTTGAGTGTGTGATGTGTGATTGGCTTAAGATTCTTACTGGCATCAAAAGCAGCTTTGAGAGCCTGGATGTCTGTGGCCACACCAGAGATCCTGTAAATTCCCACTTCATCAATACCTCTCTTTTCCACTTCCTCAATGCACTGCCGCACAATGTAAGGCACCTTGGATCGTTCGCGCCTGAGGAACAACAAGAGACAAAATCAATGTACATGATGCAAACAATCTAAACATACAAAGAGCAACTGTGCAGCCTTTTTATGAATGCAAAATATTGCTGTTCAAGGCTAAACTATAATAAAAAGGCACTTCTGTCTTTTTTATATAATTTTATACTTTTATGTAGTATATTTTGATTGTTTAAAGTTGCAAGTAAACTGAAGTAACAACCAATCTTTTCATCCAAATTGTGACATGCAGCCAAGTGTACCGGATTATCAAAAATTGAAATGCAGATCTCCACAAAAATAAAGGCAGATCTGGCAGGGGTGAAGTTTAAGTGCACTAATAAATGGAGAAGTCCTGCATACGTCACCAAAGAGAAGTCTATCATTTTCACAGGAAGGTCCAGTTATGACATTTTTATTAATCATTATGAGGTAAAAAAAAAACAAAAAAAAACACAGTCCTGGCTCATTGGAAAAACGTAACTGTGGCAACATTTCTACAAAATGATATTATGTTGCGTCATGCACATTTTGAGACAGTTTCAAAGTAAAATGTCCAGTGAGTGGCACTAAAAGCATGTTCAGTTTTATCTGAAACAGATGAACATGAATCTGGCAACCTTTTATTCCTAAATTGAAATGTCCGGTGAGTGGCGCTAAAAGGTTTATTGCGTTTTAAAATAGTGTACCACATACACTGAACCCTAAACCTACCCCAGTGTTAAAAAAAAGTAAATGTGACATAAAAATGCAATTGCTGAAGCAACTATGGCATTTTAGCTTGTTTCTAGAAGTCTTTGAGCTATTTTGTCGTGACTCGTGTTTCACTGGACTTGTATCCGAGCTCTCTGCATTGCAAGTACAATTCTGTACCAGCTGAGCTATCGAGCAAGCTTAGTATGTCAGAAAAGCCAAACATATCGAGCTGGTTATGTGATGCAAACTCCAAAATGTATTTGTTGACCAATCATGCACTATGGTAAAAAGTGTTTTGAGGTCATTATATAATATTTTGCAAGGAGCCGTGTGAAAATAGGTTTTTATTAATTCATAATCTGCCCCTGTCATCATTTTGTATGAAAATTATTTGCTTGCTGTTTTACGGTCTCTAGTGTTAATCTCTGTTGGAAACTGCAGTAATATGTATGTATTGGTATATATTTTGGTAGGTTTTTCCAATGAACCTGCATGTGTTGAAAAAAGAAACAAATGCACAGACGAATCATTCACAATGAGATCAACAACATTCATTTAGAAAACAGATAGAGTGAATTTTCATTTCATGCTGACTTAAGGCTTGACATTTCACTCACTTTGTTACCACGCTAATTTTGACCCCAAACACGCCACTCTGTTTCTTTGATGGTGTCCGCTTCAAACTTAAATCCCGACTTGTAAACTTCATGGAAAACTCCACTTTAATCTGAGAAGGAATGAGTTAATAAGATAAATCACACATATGTCTCAGGAAATTTTGAGTAAGACAATAATGCAAAAAGTATCAATATGTTTAATTAGAAATATATTAGTACCCCATTCATTTCTATGACATCCAAATGCCAGTTTTTGGACTGCACTGTCTGTGGGTCCAGCTGTAAAGAGACAAAGAGAAATTTGTGTGAGGATTGTTTCATCACTAAGCACCAAAAAAGTATGATGCAATTATTGCTGCTTAATGCAATGCAAACACAATGGCCTCACAGAATACTGTCATAGGTCGAAGGTTAGTGCTGAGGAGACCAGAGCGGAACAGACGTGATGTTGGATTATTAGATTAAATGCTTTCATCATTTACTCACTCTCATGTTGTTCCAAAACCTGTATGACTTTGTGTCATTAAAAAAAGAAGATTTTTTTGAAGATTGTTGGTAACCAAACTGTTTTGGTTCCCATTGACTTCCATATTCTTCAAAATATCTTCTTTTGTTCATCAGAAGAAAGAAATTCATACAGGTTTTGAACAAATAAAAAAATTGTAAATGATGAAAGTATTTTCATTTTTGGGTGGACTATTTTTAAGGTCAGTGAAAGAAATCATAAAAATTATTTTATCAATGAATACCAATAAATCGCCTCCTGAAGGAGGCTCAGAAAACAACTCCAGTTTTTAGTCTTTCAGGAAAAAGTTGTTTATCAGTGCATGAGCGTATTTCAGGTTTACAATTTTTTGAGCAATATATCAGTAAACATCTGCACTATATGTCACTATATTTCAAATGTATTTATTTGTATATAAGTTTTCACAATACACATTGTTTCAAAGCAGCTTTATAATAGTTTATAATATCTTCATGCCTTGCAGTCGATTTAGCAGTAGTCTGTTTCTATATACCCATACTCTTCATGCAAACATTTTAAAACCTACAACAGAGCCTTTTAAATCTATTTCCTCTCTCATTTTCATTTTTTTTTTTTTTTGTTGTTGTTGTTGTTGTTGTGATAAAGATGACTTGAAATAATTTTGCTATTCTATCTAAAATTCCCAGGCAGTCCTTTCTATAAAAAAACCCTGGGAAACGGACAGTAGATTTTTCCCCTAGTTATTATATATCCAGACTGTAAATGTGATAAAGTTAACTCTACTACACTGCTGCGTAAGAGTCTAACATGGATGAATCAAACCTGAACACTCTATAAAGCTCTATAATGAACACGGTTTTCACCGTAACACAGCATTATAAAAAAAATAATCAACAAAGAAAGAAATTCAACAAACTTGTAACAGTAAAATACTGTTATATTTATATATACACCATATAGTGTTCAATATTATGCATAATTCACAAGAACTCACACTATGATATTTAGGTGCTTTACTGTCCTGTGAACATATAAGGAGAACCACTCTAGGCAAAAGCTGTGCTGTTTCCATTAACACACAACTCTCTGAGGAGAGTTACTTAGTTACACACACTTTCTCTCACACACACAGCTCTTCCACACAACTTTTCCCATGCTACATGCCACAGACAAGATGGATGATGGGAAGGGCTCTTTAGGGAAGACCCTCCCTACTCTTAAACTAACCTGTCAATCAAACCCCAAGGGGAAAGTCACAATAATAAACAATCAGACAGTCCTGACCATGTCTAAAACCAGTTCCCTACCACTGATCACTGTAAGAAATCCTCTACATTTGCTGTGCTGGTCTACACTAAGACTGAATCTAAACCAATTCCTGTGTGTATGCATTTAATTAAACTTTACTAACAATCAACATGAAGTAGGCCAGTGTTTCCTAACCACGATCCTGGAGGCACACCAACACTGCACATTTTGCAAGTCTCCTTTATCTGCCACACCCATTTCAGGTCTTTGAATCTCTACTAATAAGATGATCATTTGAATCAGGTGTGTTTGATTAGGTACACATGCAAAATGTGCAGTGTTGATGTGCCTCCAGGATCGTGGTTGGGAAACGCTGAAGTAGGCTGACACATGAGGGAACAAAAATAGCACAAATGCAGACAAAACTCCCATAAAATGAACCTTTTCAGTAAAACGTGCATTAGGTTGAATAGCTTTTTATGAGAATGTCTAACAAGGTTTGTCAAGCACATAAAACTGCATTCGCTTGTATTACTAAAATCAATTCTCTCAATGCAATTAGTGGGCAATCATCATTATTGATGCTGTTTATACACATATTAAGGCTATAATAAGATTCTTATTGGATACTTATGGAATGTTGAAGCCTTGTTATTATCCCCACGAAACCAATGTGACATGTCAATCAAATTAGCAGTGTAATAAATGGATATTTTGAGATCAACAGTGGCAACATAGGGAGGACATATCTAGAAAAATGATCTCATATTTAAGAGACATACTGATCATGACACATTCATGATGGTCTGCATGGATCCTCTCTGATATAATTTCCTGTTACACATTTATTTATTTTACTCTGTACATTTCTGTACATTTTGATGAATAAAAGTTTAATTTGATGGTTCAAAGTGTTTTCTTCTGGAAAAGTCTCAACAAAGAAACTCATTCTTTTAATTAAGTTTTTTCAGTTTATTTTTGACTTTATGCTCTAATAATAAAAAAAAAAAAAAAAAAAATATATATATATATATATATATATATATATATATATATATAAAATAATAATTTAGAAATTAGAAAAAACATGTTCATCATGGGGAGATGTATTTAAAACACGTATAAACTCCATTTTAAGTGTATTATTATAATTTGTTTAATAACTTAATATATCAGGACAAAATGGCGAGTCATCTCACTAGCCCACTGATAAACACATCAATTACATGCGGAGGTCATTCTGCTCAATGAACTGTTCATGAACATAACCGTATTTATCACTCCAAACATGTCTGATCCGTATTCTTTCTGTTGTTTGATTGTAGCCTTACAGAGTCCAAATACATATACTACACATGAATTTACTTGAGCCTTCCTCTAACCTTCTGGTACATCCTACCGTATTATAAAAATGTATGGAATAAAATTGTCCATGATATGTCTAGAAAACCCTTTAGCGGCTAAATGGCTTACCCTCTCAAAGATTAGTCACCTCATCTACCCAAGTGAACTCTTAAAAGGTCCTGGGGATCACCACAGAGACACCACTTTCGCTTTCCTCTGGAAAATTTTGGGATGAAAATTTTGGGATGAATTTTGAAACGAAATATCTATGTTATGGTATTATTTCAACAGCATACTCAATTGATTCCCTATAAGCCAGCCTGGATGATCATCATGGAGGTGGGGTGAAGGTCAGAGTAAAACTTTTGTTCTCAACACTCTCTGTATGGACCAACTATCTTCAAGATAATACACCAGTCAGTAGTATCTTCAATGTCCTCATTTAATCGCTCCGGGATTGGACATCCAAAACAAAGATAGGAGCTTCGCTGCTCTGAATTGTTTTAAATTTAAGACAGACCTGTGCTGACCTGAACATGAGATTTATGTTTCCTGTTCAATGAGTTTGTGAGGAACTCTGGTTCATAACAACCTTGAACAATCACTCTAATATCAGCCACATGGAGATTTATCTTGAATATGGGCGTAATTGCCAAAATATATAGTAAGAAAAAAAAGGTAAAACATTATTTAACAGTGTTCTTGTTACACATTACACATAGTTATTATAATACTAATAGTGAAGTATGCATAATTATAAACAACTAACTATAAACCAAAACCTAAACCTAATCCTATAGTTGTAACGGACTCTGCCACACCTCGCACACCAGACTCCTTCACTCCGCCTACTCGTTCCTTGTCACCTGAATTCTGAACACCTGCAACCAATCTCACCCTCACTACTTAAACAACACTCACCCCGCTCACTGTGTCTGGTCTCGTCTTCGCTACCCGGACTCTACCTGCGCTACCAAGCGACCCTAAGAACTCTTACGCTGTGCATTTCCTGGACTTCTCTTCCGAGCATTCCCAGTATTCTCCAAACCCTCTCCGAGTCTTCGACAGCCAGTTTTCACCACACCGCTTTCAGTTAAGATTGCCATTGCCCTTACCTTCACTGCCTTGCATCCGCAACTGTCTTTGTGTCCTGCCGAAATAAATCCCGTTCCATCTAACGTCTGTGTTTGAGTCTTCCATGATGACAATAGTAAGTACGTTTTGAATTAATATTACTTTATATTTATGTAATTACGCTATAACAAGAACATATTAAAATAAAGTGTAACAAAAAAGTACAGTGGCAGGTACAGTTATGGTATCAGATGAGAACACCATGGTATTTACGTTATTTAAAATGATGATGATAATGGCAATGGTGCAAAACAACATGATATTACCATAGTAAATATCCAGCAACCATAGTATTATCAAAATAAATATAAAAACATTCTAACAACATGAAACATATCCAAACTCCCCCACAAATTAACCATGTGTCCAAAAATCATGGTATTACCATGGTACATATTGGTATTACTGCCATGGTACAGTAGATGCCCAAAAACCATGTCACCATGAAACACGTAAAAAATGTGGTATTACCCGAAAATAGACACAACTGATAGATATCGAAAAAAACATGATATTATCATGGCAAATATAAATAACTAGTATAGAGCGTATAGCGTACATCTTGCACTGAATTTTGGAGATACAGATCTCCATATTCTGTTTTCTTCTGTCCTGCCGTCTCGTTCTCTCTAATTCAACGTGTCCCTCCCCCCTGCCCACCCCATCTCCCTCTGTTCTGCCAGCTTGCTGCTGTACAGAGCAGGAACACAGTGTTCTCTGGACGACTCCTCTCTGCTCTCTCTAGATTCAAAGAGACTCTGCACGGAGGATCTTATTCTTTACAGAGAACAAAGGGAGGAAGAACATGATATCAGTTAATTTGTTACAAATACAGCAGGTGTATGCGGCACACACAAAGCCTTGCTAAGATTGCTATAAAGCCTCACTACTCCTCTGATTACATACGTGTATATATACTATGCATCAGCATAGAGCCACACACACTGGTTTTAGCTTTGAGAAGAGCTGCTGACTGACAGACTGCACATGGTTTAGCAAACTAAGGTTATACTGACCTCACTGGCCAATCATGCTGCTCTCCCTAGCATAGAGAGAGAATCCTTTAAATACATCAACCAGATAATTTAGGTAATATCTGAAACACACTCAGTCTACCGTCTCAGTTGCAATTACACAACTCAGTTGGATCAAAGAGAAATATTTAATTTACATTCCTCAAGTGGAGTTTAAAACCCTGTCACCATCCATTTTGTTCTCTTCAATTCCCTTCTTCTATTACTAACAATTAACTTTTAATTTAAGTGAACTTAAAACAATCTTCACATAAACCCATTATAATGTCATATTTACCTGTGGCCTTCTTACCTGTCTAACTTTCAGAAAATATAGAGAAATTGAATAACGTTATCAAACAGCCTGCACTGCATAAATTACAGTGGTGGTCAGAATTATTGGCACCCTTGGTAAATATGATCAAAGATGGCTGTAAAAATAAATCTGCATTGTTTATCCTTTTGATCTATCATTTAAAAAAAAACAACAACAACAACAACAACAAAAAAAACCTTTCATTGAAGTAAAATAATTAAAAGTGGGAAGTAAATCACATTATGAAATAAATGTTTTTCCCCATGTTGGCCACAATTATTGGCACCCTTTTATTAAATACTTTTTGTAACTTTTTTTATGAGATAACAGCTCTGAGTCTTCTCCTATAATGCCTGATGAGTTTGGAGAACACCTGACAAGAGATCAAAGACCATTCCTCCATACAGAATCTCTCCAGATCCTTCAGATTCCCAGCTCCATGTTGGTGCTTCTTCTCTTCAGTTCACCCTACTCATTTTCTATAGGGTTCAGGCCAGGGAACTGGGATAGTCATGGCAGAAGCTTCATTTTGTGCTCAGTGACACATTTGTGTGTTGATTTTGATGTTTGTTTTGGATTGTTGTCCTGATGGAAAATACAACCACAGCCCATTATAAGATTTCTAGCAGAGGCTGTCAGGCTTTGATTTTTTTATCTGTTGCTATTTGCTAGAATCCATGATACCATGTATCTGAACAAGATGTCTAGGACCTCCAGCAAAAAAATAGGCCCACAACATTAAAGATGCAGCGATATTTTTAACCGTGTACCTTTTTTAAGCTTTCTGACCCCAAGACTCAACTAATCTCTGCGATTCTCCATCTGTGATCTTTGGAGAGTCTTTGTCCACTCAAACTCTCCTCCTCACCGTGCATTAGGACGATATAGACACAAGTCCTCTTCCAGGCAGATTCATAACATCTTTAGTTGATTTGAATTGCTTAATAATTGCCCTGATGGTGGAAATGGGATTTGTCAATGCTTTAGCTATTTTCCTACAGCCACTAACTATATTCTTTGGTTTTACTCATTGTGATGAATGATGAAGGGAATTTGGCCTTTGTGTTTCCTCATATTTATACACAAGATGTCATAGCTAGACAATTTCATGTCACCCTGGTGTGCTAAAAAACTTAAATATTAATGGGAATATACTCATAAAAAATTCTAGGGGTGCCAATAATTATGGCCAACGTGTTTTAGAGAAAAACATTTATTTCATAATGTGATTTTCCCCCCACTTTTCCCTCCCTTCTTTTACTTCAATGAAAGGTATGATTTTTGTGAATTTATTTAATTATAGATCAAAAGGATAAACAATGCAGATTTATTTTTACAGCCATCTTTGATCATATTTACCAGGGGTGCCAATAATTCTGACCACTACTCTATAAATTAAATATAGATTAATCCTTATTAAAGCTACAATTTTCGCTTTTACCTTTGTTCTTCAATTAACATTAATGAGAAAGACCTTAATAAGAAATACCTTATTAACTCATTAAATTGCTCTTATGAGAATATTTGACAAAACGTGCATTTTGGCATAATTCTGTGTGTTATTGTTCGCTCAAGCGCAAAAGAAAAACTCAATTCTGGCGTGCTGTCTGTGAGTGTGATACTGCGTGTCTTTCTGTGTGCTGTGTGTGTCAGGACATTCACAGACAGCAGTTCTCTTATATCTTGTCGCACTTGAATGGTTTAAAAGCATTTGCATGAATTAAAGCGTGATCATATAATGTAACACTAGCCCAAGGTTGACAGAAAAAAAAGATGCTGCGTTAATTGCGTTAAATATTTTCAAAATGTCAAACTGAACAAATGATTAGCATGTGTTAACGCACTAATTTTGACAGCATTAATACATATATATATATATATATATATATATATATATATATATATATATATATATATATATATATATATATATATATGTTCATAAGAGTCGTTTGTTCATGTACCTGACTTCAAATTCATACTGTATGGTCACTGCTGAATGCCAACAGCAAGGACAATAAAAGACAGGAAGGCAAGCTCACAACTAAATCAAACTATTTCTTTAGTCATAGTACTGTAAGTTCAGTAACAATGCAGACAACACTATCAATACAATACATTACATTTACATTTAAAAATTGTGAGAAATGCTGTTGTGGATCGGACCAAGCACTACAACACACTTATCGTAGCCAATCAGCAGTAAGGGACGTCGAATACACTCATGATGGGGAAAGAGAGAAAGTGACAGGGAGGGAGATTTGAAGAAAGACTGTAGGAAAAAGATGGCTGAAAGACATTACAAAATAAAAAAAGGTCAGAGGAATATCACTGGAAAAATAAGTGTTATGAGTCAGCGCTAGAGGGACCTAAGTGGGAAGGCCTAAAACGGACACTGAGGTTGCGTTGTTTCTGCGCCATACACATTGATTTTGCTATGTTTCACAGAACTAAGATATGCTATTGCTGTAATGTTAGCTATAGTAACAGGACAGTTTTGAGTGTCATTGTCTGGAGCTGGTGTGCTGCTGGCAACTAACAACAAACTCTTGCTTATATTTACTCTTGTTTACTGTATGTAAATTTTTTTGTTCTTCCTTGTCGTTCATTCATCATCTTCACTTTATTTTTTCGCAAACACAAAGCATTCTTGCATTGCGAGTTTGTGCATTTTGGGGGTGAACCAATGAAGGGAGGGGTGTGCTTGTATGGGTCAAATATCAACAGTGTTTCTCAGAAATCACTTACTGCACCTTTAATCATTTAGCAGACACGTTTATCCAGACACGTTATCATAAGTTAAGCAACTCACAAATTACAAGACCCAGTTAGTCTAGCATTTTTATTTTTTATGAATAGAAACTATTAGTATTAATGGATCAAGTGTTGACAAAAGTATAATAATATGTGTCAGGATCAGCAGATGAATCCAGACATTGAAGAACCAATATTGGAACCAAATGTCATGAAAATAATTTGGTTCAGTACAAAACAAAAATGGGATTGGTTCTGTGGAAAACCGATTCTCAAATCCCATCTCTACACAATTCTATATGTCAGAGGTTGCTTCCTTGAAGTCAAAACAGTCAAATTCATCTTTCATTAAATGTCTAGTTCCAGTGTGCAGTCAGATTTAGGAATGATTTGTTCAATGTGTGGTGTGGGAAAAAAGATGTAATTACTGTGGTATTCAGAGTTTGGCGTGGAGGTCAGACTGATGTTTGCTTTAGTGTTCTGATGCATTGGGTTGATGTCACAGGCTGGGCCTGCTGGGCAGGACTGGGCCTCTTTCAGTAAATGTAACTTAATCACACAGGAAATGCCAATAATCTGCTGACTCCTAAACAATGGTCATCAATGACATCCTCACATCTTTCACCATTATCGTACAAATTTTGTATATTTAAACATATTTAAAGCTCTTCCATATAAGGTGTAAACAACACTTGACCATCCTTAAAAATGTACTGTGGTAGGACCATCAGACGGCAACACAATAGAACTTTGATATAAAAAATGGTATTGAATGATTATCATATATAGTAACTGTAAAAACGAGGTAAAAAAACACCATGTTACTTTTATTTCTTTAAACGTAGTATGGTATTATTGGAAGTACCTTGGAGTACCATTTGAGTACCATGGTTCATGAATATCAAAGTGCCATGCATTACCATGGTACTGCCAGAGTATAAATTATATGGGAAGGTTCTTCAAAGAACTTAATAGCATATATCTTAAAACATAATATTGCTAATTGTAGAAGTCAAAAAAATTGTTTAATTGTTTTTTTTTTTGTTTGTGTGACTATTAAACATAGAACTAAAGTAACTAAATTAACTAAAAACAACCCAAGGAGTCGAGAGACTCAACTATCGTAAATACCCTGATAGTTATGGAGCATAAGATATATTTTTACAGATGGCAGTTACCATTAAATGCTAATGTCTCTATTGGTAATAAATGCAAATAGATAGTGTCATAAATCAATAGTGTCATAAATCAAACTAAACATCTGCTAAAAGAGAACCATGAATAATATTAATAACTCCTCATGGACCAATTCTGTAAAATGCACAAATCATAAGATAAAACATGAAAGTAGTACTGAATCAGACCAACGTTAAATAATTCCAAAAAGCATTACCATGTATTTTTTACATGGTACGAATGGTCATTTTTAATCTACAATGCACAGTAAATACCACTGCATAGGAAATTTAATGTAAGGTGTTAATTAACAACAGACTTGTAATTATGCATCATTTACTTGTAAAGAGTTTACTTATTACTATAGTAAGTACATGTAACAACAATGAAACAAGGACACTAAAATAAAGTGTTGAATCATCCAGTGCCAAGATATATATCGAAGTGCCATGGTGTTCCCATCACTATACCATGGTACTGCCACAGCACTTAATAGGAAAAAGAAATCGAAGCAGGTCAACAGTCGTTGTGTCTAGTCCCAGACACCACCACCCTCCTCCACTTCATTAGCCCAATAAGCCCTTGTGGGGGTTCAGTAGACCCTCAAAGGGTTCTGGTGCCCTCACATTGGCAGCAGAAGATATATGTGGGTGATAAAATCATCCATAAGCATATAGCTGGCATTTAAAGAGGAGCAAGGTTCATCAGTGCCTCAGTCATTGTAAGACCTGGAGCACCATTTGTGAGGCAGTATAGGCTGGAGAGAAGATAGTTACAGCAGAGGATGAGTTCATCTCTGGGGACATTCTTCTTGTGCATAATACATCTCTTTCACACAGACCCTCCCTCCCTCTTGCTGTTCTTTCTTTCATTTCATAAGAGGAACAATTGCCACAAGGGTCACTATAACGAGCATTAGTGCAAACTGTGTTCTCCTATGTGGCAACATAGCAAATTCAGTATAATAGCACACACTCATTAAGTACTGAGGTTTGTTAAAGGGAGAGTTAACCCCAAAAGAAAAATTCTGTCATAATTTACTCACCCCCCTACATTACTTCACTAATAAAGTACAAAACTAGTGCGCAAATTCAAACACTGTGACCAAAGTGACCATTGGAAGTGCTGCGGACGTCATCGTCTGGCGAGATGTGGGAATTCATTCAGCACGACACTCACAGTGCATTGGCTAGCAACTAGCCGTTGAGTGTACATCAGTTGTACATTCATTATCATAGTGCATTATGGAATTGATTGAGCACACTTGATAATGTCCACTGTGGTTTACCTCTACAAATGGCTGTCCACCACTTGTATAAGGGTATAGAGGGTGATTTCAGGCACACAGCCAGTTTCTGGTCTGAGGGGTTAAAGTGGCAACATGTTCTGATAAGGTTTATGTTTATCAAATAAAAGCGCATCTGTGGAGGTCAGACATTATGAGCAGGTCATGAGACAACACTGGGATCATTCATGACCATATCAAAGGAACACACTCACACAGATAAACACACACACTCTCTTGGCCACAAACACTCATTCAATATTCAGTCAATGAGACTGGCCATCTGTGAGAGAGTTCAAATGGCTGCAAAATGAGGTAGGTATAAATTTAATTGGCAGTGTGGCAATTATGTGTGTATATATTACACCTGTGTCTGAATATGAGTGTGTGTGTATATATATATATATATAGGCACTGCACAGTACATGTATGTGTTTTACAGGCAGAATTCCTCTTATAAAGGAATATGCTAGATCAAAACAATACAGAATGATGTTTGAGAAACAAGAGGAAGTCAGAGAAATACAGACAGGAGGAAACAAAAACAAAAGGTGAAGAGAACTTCAAAAGAGCATGGGCTCAGTACATGGAAAGACAAGGGTTCTGCTTTGTTGTGTATTACCACCAAAAGCGATTCTCTATCCTACACTCTTAAAATTGAAGGCTCCAAAAAAGAGCCTTTTGTGAAAAAGAAAGTTTACATGAATATAAAGGTTCTTCATGGAATCATGGATTCAATATTCATATTCCAACAGTGTTGGGAGTAGCTAACTACAAGTAGTGACACTACTAACTTAACTACATTTTCCAGTAGATTGACAGTAGCTCAGTTGCTTTTAAAACAATGTAGCTTTTCCAGTACCTAACTACTTTTTCTAGCAAGCAGAGGTGTAGCGCAACCAGTTCTGGTTTGACGAGCCTGCAATGCATTGAAGCAGCACAGCCTCTTCTTATTAGATAACAAACGAACATCACATGCTACCGACATTTCATTGCGCATCTTAGGGCTTTACAGTTCACAGAGAAGAGATCGTCTGATGATTATGTAAAGGACGTACAGGAGTGTGTTGATGCTTCACGAATCGACTAGTAAAAGGTTACACTTGATTTATATTAACAAAAAATTAAAACGCTCTCTGTGTCGAAGACTTGAAGCACATACAGGTGAATGATAGCCTTTTTAAACTGATTATCCTGTTTTATTTCACTCTATATCAAATGTCTGCTCCTGATTTTATTACAGTGCAATGATATGCTCTCTGCAAAGTATGCTGCATCGCTGCATGTGCTGTGAGTTGCATTTGTAACCTGCATTTTTATCTACTCCTGTGTATCCAATTTAAGTTGCATATATTTTGTTCTTGCACTGATGTGACATTTGTAGCAATTTTGCACTTAAGATATAGGTTACATTTGAGTATTGTATCTTTGAATGGTTTACAAAATAAAACTGTACTCTTATCGTAATTGTATTGCATTGTCATTTTAAACCCCAAACCATTTTACCTAAAACATTATTTATTAAAAATATACGGTCAGTCCTGGTTCAGTGGATCAGGAAGAGTATTAACCCCAACTGGGCAGAAGACACACATAAGTACAGCAGAGTCTAAAATGCTTTGTTTTTACAGCCAGAAAGACTTTGCACATAAATTACTGCTCAAAGTGCTGGCCTCATGTGGAAAGACCTAGATTTCTCACACACACACACACACACACACACACACACACACACACACACACACACAGCTGCACACCTACTCCCACAAGTTATACATGCAGAGCATGAAGGCACTGATCTCATCACAGCAAGACAATCATTCAGCAACAGTGAATGCTGAGCTAGAATTAATTAGATTATGTGCCATTCACCAGTACAATCCCATCAATGTTATACTAGGTATAATAAAAACAACACATTTCTTCCCTCTAGAGCAGAGATCCAAACTTTCTTGTCATTTACACTACCCAATTCAAAATGTTGGGGTCAGTAAGATTTATTCATGAATTTAATTTTTTTTTTTTTTTAAAGAAATTGATACTTAACAAATGCATTAAACTAATCAAAAGTGACAGTTAAGGGCATTTAACATTTTGTTACAAAAGATTTCTATTTCAAATAAATGTTTATCTTTGTAACTTTCTATCCTGAAAAAAAAAAATACAAATAAATAGATTTCCACAAAAGAATTAAGCAGCACAACTGTTTTCAACATTGATAATAATAAGAAATGTTTCTTGAGCATCAAATCAGCATATTAGAATGATTTCTGAAGGATCATGTGACACTGAAGACTGGAGTAATGGTTCATGAAAATTCAGATTTGCCATCACAGGAATAAATTACTGAGCCCCAAACAAACCCTGAGATTTTGAGTAAATTGAATTAATAATTATTTAAAAAAAAAAAAAAAATTCATTGTTGAAATGAATAATATTTCAACAATTAATAATAATAATAATAATAATAATAATAATAATAATAATAGTAATTGCATGCCTTGTTTTGAATCATATTTAGATTTTCTGTTATACACATTTCATTAATCATCATTTCAATAAATCATGCTCTGGATCCTTTGCAAATACATGAGAATAGCTGGTGTTGTAATTATTAATAAAAGATTATACAATGGTGTGTAATTGATCTTCATCAGTGGGTGGGCGATACTTGCCAGGTTCTCTGAGGACAGCAGGTTAAAGTGATAATTAACCTCTATCTACATCCCCCACAACAACCCCTCCCCACATACAGGATTCATATTTAAATAGTCTTTTTGCGGTTTGATATATATATAAAGTACAATGTAAAAGCCTAAGAGCATTGTATCAAATGATTAATTTAAATGTTAATACATCAAGACACTGAAAATAAAGTGAGAGAAATTATAGGAGCAATGTTCTGCATTTCGAGACAGACAGCATGAAAAAGTGCAGGGTTATTCAGTGAATTTCAGTAAGTTAAAGTTCAGGAAATGGACAAAAGAACTGAAGAAAATCAGTAGAGAGGATGTAACAGATGGAGAAAGAATGAAAGAGTGAGTGACCTTTTGCCGGAGCAGTTTACTGCGCACACGGCCCCACAGTTTGGCACCGCTGTTGGTGTGTTTTTTGATGGCTGAAGGATCGTCCATGCAGCAGTGCTGCTCCACACGCTCACACACTGAGTTCAGATTACAGTCCGTCACCACGATCTCTGTCATCCTGGCTGTGCTCCTCTCGCAACCACGCACAGAGAAAGAGAAGGGGGCGCTGACCCCCGGAACACCAGTAGAACGATTCCCAAGGTAAAATAAAACTCTTCCCAAATTCTTCACAGCAAACGGATAAAAAACACTTTTCTAAAAATTGCCTTCACTTGGACATCCCAAGACACAATTCTTCACTTCTTGTGTTAAGTGCTCTCTGAGGATGGATTGATTAACAAAATGAATAAAAATCAGCAGAGTAATGAACCCTGTGGAATAAAGGGTTCATTTCTGGAGGAAAGTAAACATTGCCATGATTTTGCTTTTTCTCAAGCTTAATATTTGAACTATAGATCCTTCAGTGGATGTTAAAGTAACTCTCTCCACCGCCTGCATCTCTCTCCTGCTGCTCTCTCCTCAACATCTGATCCTCAGAAAACAGAGAGTGAGAGGAAGAAAGAGTGGGAGGAGAAAAGGAGAGAGGGAGTGGGTGAGCTGATTCTATCACAACGCAGTTTTTAAGTCTCCAGATGCGAGACGAAGGGAGAGGAAGACAGAGAGACACGAAGGAGGAATGTTCTTTATGTACCTCAGTATCAGAACATTTTACCCTAAATAAAAAGAAAGAACTATTATTTAAAGAAATTATTTTTTTGCATAAAGAAAATAAAGCCTATTTTTAGAAGGATTTTTATAACAAATAAGCACATTCCCACAATCAGATCGGTACTATACAATGAATAAAAACAAATGGTTATACTAAAATTACTATTACTCAACAAGGATGCATTAAATTGATGTTCAAAAGTGACCAATGTTACAAAATATTTTTATTTAGAGTAAATGCTCTTCTTTTAAACTTAATCATCAAAGAATCCTGAATAATGTATGGTTTTCACAAAATAGAACAAAGTAGAACAACTATTTTCAACACTAATAACAGAACTGTTACTCACCAAAATATCACAAAATAATCATATTAGAATGATTTTTAAAGGATCACGTGACACTGAAGAGTGTAGTAATGGCTGCTGAAAATTCAGTAGAAAAATAGTAAAACAGCTATTTTAAATTGAAAAAATATTTCACAATATTACACTTTTACAGTATTTTAGTTTATTACAGTATACTATTACAGTTTACTGTACTTTTGATAAGCCTTGATGAGCATAAGACACTTCTTTTAAAAACAATAAAACAATCTTCCCAACCCTAAATTTTTGAATTGTAGAATATATATATAAAATGTATATATACATCAGTGTAACTTTTATACGGTCTTTAAAATTATGATTTAATAAAAATAAAAATAAAAACATTTATTTACAGTAATGAGAATCATCACTGAGAAAAAAAAGTTTAAATCCAAATTAAAAAATAGTGAGTAGTTATTAACAGTGTTAATAATCCAAAAATGTTATTGGTCCTAAAATAGGCTTTAGTTTATTTTTGGCAAATATAACTTAAATAACTTTAACAAATACAGTATAACTTAAGTATATATAATAAATATAACAAGATTTCTGTTTTGATTTTGGCGTGAAATATGACCTGGATAGGTTTTCCCCATGTTTCCTCTTGACCGTTCTCTACTTCACAAACACAAAGTTTGAGACAAAAATACCCTTAAAGTTTGTGTGTTAATGAAGACAAACATATTTCATCATCTGACACTATTGTTACAGAGCACATTCTCTGCTACTGTAATCTTTGCAGTGTGTGTCATTGGGAGCCTGAGGCGGTCACGTCTTGTGGGTGTTGGTGTATATATGTTGGTTATGTAAGCAGGAGTGGGATTGTTCTACATCAATTGTCCTCATGCTAGTCTCTGGAGTGGCACACAATGGTTTCTACTAGGTAATTTTGCTCTCCTCTTTCTTTCCATTTGTCCTCATGCCACCTTTCCTCCATCCAAATCTCATTTATATTTCATAAGACCGAAAAAAATCACTGTATTACCAGTTCTTTGTAAAAACCACACATGTGCTGTAGGAACTGTGCCTAGTGTATGCAAAGATCAAATGGGTGTACTTAAAAATAATGCGGTACAAGTGCTGCACCATGCACCTAAGCACATCCTGTTACCCAGGATTCATCTGAACATGCTCTCCAGGCCCCCATGGAATCAGCATCCATAAAACCCTGCGGCACAATTCAAACACAAAAACTTCACAAAGTTCCATGTAGCCTCTGCTTCCTGTGTGCAACTTTATAAAATAGTTTGGCTAATTTGATTATGCTTTTAGCTACCAGAACCGTGAAGTGCTCTCAGCTCTGTGTAACACATTTTACCAGGTTTAAATTCATTACACAGCTTTAAATAAAAAATAAAATAAAAAAAACCTGATTTAGACTTGCAACAGCTAAAGACAATTAAATGAAATAAAAAACAAAAGTGAAAATTCTGTCACTTACTTAACCTCATGTTGTTCCAAACCTGTATGAGTTTCTTTGTTCTATTGAACAAAGAATAATATATATTTAAATATAAGTTAATAATATATATTCAAAATAAGACATTTTAAAGAATGTTGGTAACCAGTAGGGGTGGGAATCTCTAGGAACCTCACGATTCAATTCGATTATGATTCGGAGGGCTGTGATGCAATTATAAAACTATTATCGATGCATCTTTTTTTTTCTATACAGATTTTCTTTTTTCTCCTTGGTGCTTTTAAAGCAAAGTATTTGTAATGACCCATAATGAATTTACTTCCAATATCTTTTATTAATAAAACAAATGGAAGGGATTTGCCAGAATATGTCCCAACATTGCAAAGCACCAACAGGAAAAGTGTCTGTAGCAGCATACTTCTGCATATTCTGACATTAAGTAATAACAACACTCCTCCTGTTATGTGCAATGTACAATATAATCCTTCAGACAAAAAAAAATACAAAAATGTACTCTGTTTGAAAAAAATTAAATAAAAATTTTGCTGTAGCAAAATCACAACTTTTATAAAAACAATATAGAATTCTGTACCAGCAGCTCTGATAAAAAAGTAATGCTTGTGGACTTCAGCATATTCTGAATAACTAGCAGCATACAGCTGCTCTTATACACAAATAAATAATAGAGTCTAAGACTCCAAACTAAATCCTGAGCACAGACAAATGTTTTGCTGTATACCACAATCAAAAACAGCTTTTATAAAACATCTGAACACTAAATTAACATTTGCAGAGAATACACACACAAATCCTTGACCATGAAATTTGCGATAGAGTTACAACCGAGCGTTGGAAACATGTAATATGGTTTCACATGTTTGCCATGTTTCGAAAATATTTTAGTTTAGCTTGACACAACTTCCATATAGTGTGGCTCTTGTCCAGGTCATTTTCATAGAAGCCAAAGTGTTTCCATACGCTAGCTTTTAATGCAGAGGGTACGGGTCGGATTTCTCGCTCAGCCATCACGCGTTTCTGTCATGTGCACGCCACAGACGGTCCGGGCACTGCACTTCCCACACTTCAGAGTTTTGCCTTTTGCGTTCCATCAACATTACATTATAAACATTTAGAAAATCGATTTTTTGACATTTGTGAATCGATTCAGAATCGTCCACGTCCGCATCCTGAGGCCTCTAAGAATCGAATTTCCCCCCACCCCTAGTAACCAGACAGTTGACGGTGGCCATTTACTTAAAAAAAAATATATACTATGGAAGTCAAGAGTCTTTGCCGTGAATTTTACATAATTTAGAAAATCCAGCATTTAGCGGATACAGATAAACGCTCATTGTCACAGTTGTAAACACAATGGCTTACTTCTCCCATAAGGAGGTTTGGCATCACAACATCTTTGTTTCCAGGCGGACCGTTAAAGAACACAACACACATCTCCTGGAAATCGTGTAGAATTTAACGTCATCAGATGACGACTTCAAAACTCCTGAAATGTTTCCAATTTTGTGTGCCATATGCATCAGACGTTCAGCCAACAGTCCGTGGGCATGACGTCTGAGGCTGAGACTAACTGTTACCAACATTCTTTAAAATATCTTCTTTTGAGTTTAACAGAACAAAGAAACTCATACAGGTTTGGAACAACATGAGGGTGAGTAAGTGATGACAACTTACATTTTTGGGTTAACCATCCCTTTAAGTATTGGCTTTAACCAACTAGAAACCATGTAAAACCAGCTACTATTAGCAGGATCCTTGCTCTCTGTGATGTATGCGTGCAATCTATGTGTACTAAAGCAGATGAAACAATGATAAGTTATAATAATAATAATAATAATAATAATAATAATAATGATAATAACAAAAGTTATGACCTGAATATATGACAAAAGTACTGACATTTACATACAGAAATGTGTTAATGCTAAAAGCCTCAGATTATAGTATTATCTAGTCTGATACAAGACAAAAGAGTGAATTAAAGGCAGATAGTGAGCAGTGAATGTTTGACACACAACGGTGTGTCCTTGGATATTAAAGATCTTATATTCTTAGCTTTGGCATTTCACCACTTTTTATTGAGCGCAGAACAGCAGCAAAAAATACAGGGGGAGAGGGAAATGACACATGCCATATTCAAACTTGAATTTCCCATTTGAGCACCACAACTCAATGTCAGACGTGTGTTAACCAGCCATGGATCTGACAAAAACTAGGTAATTCATTTGAATCTGTCTTTAGATAGAGACCAATGTACAGCATACTAAATGGCCTCCAATCCGAGGGCACGGCTTTGGCCCCATGGCTGCTTGGAAGAAGACAATGTGCCAAAATGAGACAAGGTTTGAAATGGCTGCCACGTCAGTGGTATAATTTCCGATTAAGATGCGTTGGGTGTACTCGGCAGCTCGAGCTCTCTACCTCTCTTTTTCTCTGTCTCCAGAGGCTTGTGGTATGAGGGCATGTAAGAACACTGCGACTGGTTATTTTTAAAATATAGATAAAACGCAGCAAACTAATTTGGGCAATGCGTCATCATTCTGAGGAAAGAATGTCTGGGAAAAATGGAGAGACACTTTAGAATGAGGCATCTGGGCTTAAACATGCTTTAAACACATGTTATAAGATGTTTTAAAGACCCCCTGTGGTGAAAATCATGTTTATATGTCTATGTGGTGTTTTTAATGTGCTTTAAGACAAACCATGTTCCACTTCTTCTTCAGAATCAGTTTCTGGGTCAAACATATATGGCTGAATTAAACCAGTATTTCCACTCGCCACTGTGTAGCATCTATTAGTTTTGTTAGTTTACATATAATTGTATTGACTATTAACAGATTTGAAGCTGTACTGTAACTGTCATTCAATATGAAAATAAATTTTGATTTGGTTAACTATGTATAAATGTGTTCTTAATCAATGGTCTTAATAATTGTAGTGGTCTCATCTCGTGCACTTTCCCACGCGCAGCTGCTTAGTAAACATTCCTGAGGTAAATAAAGTAAAATATAAACAAAAATGACATCGACTCAGCTGCTTCTCAACACTTTTAATTTGTTTACATATTCATACAATAGAATATGTGAATGCTACAGTCATAACCACAACCATTCATAAATACTCCATTTATAAATACTCATAAATAAAAATGTATCAATTATACAAATCAATTATCCATCACAGAGCCATTTAAAAACTTTTCTAACGGCTCTGCTCCATCATTAGTTCTGACTGTTTGACTGAGTCCTGGCATTAGTTTTCATTGCTGATGATACTCAGCTCTATATTTCTGCGCACCCGGACGAAACTTACCAATTCACAAGATTAACGGAATGCATAGCTGATATAAAACATTGGATGACTAGTAATTTCTTACTACTTAATTATGAAAAAACAGAGATTCTAATTATTGGACCAAAAACCTCTGCAAGTAGTAACCTAGAATACTGTACAACACTTTGCCAAGTTTCTAGCATCTGTAAAACCGCATTCTTCCATCTTGAAAATATATCTAAACTACGACATATGCTCTCAGTGCAAAATGCTGAACAGTTCATTCATGCGTTCATGACCTCAAGGCTAGATTATTGTAATGCTCTACTGGGTGGTTGCCCTGCTTGCTTAATAAACATATTCCAGCTGGTCCAAAACGCAGCAGCTCGAGTTCTTACTAGAACCGGGAAGTATGACCATATTAGCCAGGTTCTGTCAACATTGCATTGGCTCCCTATTAAACATTGTATACATTTTAAAATCTTGCTTATTACTTACAAAGCACTGAATGGTTTAGCTCCCCAGTACTTGAGCAAGCTCTTAATGCATTATACTCCCTCACGTCTATTGCGATCTCACAATTCTGTCCAGTTGATAATGCCTAGAATATCAAAATCAACCTCAGGCTGTAGATAATTTTCCTATTTAGCACCTAAACTCTGGAATAGTCTTCCTAGCATTGTTCGGGAAGCAGACACACTCTGTCGGTTTAAATCTAGACTAAAAACACATATCTTTACTACGGCATACACATAGAACATTATCAATTCCTATTTGTGCCAAGCAGGATGAGGCCAAGTGACCGTGGGAACGGGGCGAGGCCGGTGGTGAGTGATAATGAGCACCACCTGCGCGCCACACCGGTCTCGTGTTTCAAAATCTCAAAAGCTTAAAATCACGCACAATGACAGTTGGGTGATTTTCACTCTCCATTTCCTGTGAAGTGATGTATTGATGTTCCCTTCTTCCCTAAGCTGTTCGCAGTGCCCTTCGAACTGAACATGCTCGCTCCCTTCAGACTGGAATCTCATTTAGGATGGTGGAATACCCTGTGAAGTCCACTTTGCAGTTCACTTACAGTCGAATGGAACGCACCTATGGATCCGCGTATGCTAAATGAAGCAATGGTGTAGAGTTTCATTCAAGCTATTTTAAGGCTTTTTTTTTTTCACAGGAAAAACTTTTAAATATGTAATTTTGGTAAGGGATAAAATTATTGAGTATGAGTATGAGTTTTAAGGCATAAAAGTATTTAAATATGAGTTTTAAGGGATACAATTATTGACTACAGGGGGACTTAAAACCAGGGGAGAGTAAGACCATTATACACCTTGAGCAGTAGAAATGTTTCTGCTGTGGTGCATCTCTTCTCCAGAAGCATCATGTCCCCTTAGAGCCAAGTGATTTTGAACGCAGCTTAAAAAAATAAGGTTTTTTATCTAAAACAGTATGCCTGAGATGAAAAAAATTCAAATGTATAAATTTGGCCAGTCTATTTGAATCAAAGCTTCCACATCTTTTTCTGAAAACTGAACATTTTGGCATCATCTACCTATTGTCAATTTTGCCCTTTTTTTTTTTTGCCTCAAACTGCTCTTTTCCATACAGATAAAAAAAAAAAAAAAGGGAAAATACAGCAGGTACCGACAGATTTATGTTACAAAAGGTTTCTACTTCACATAAATGCTTAATCCTGCAAAAAGTCAGTATTAAGCAGTACAACATTTTTAACATTGCTAATAATAAAAATGAGCACCAAATCAATTCTTGAGCACCAAATCAGCAGGATCAGGATTTCAGAAGGATCATTAAAGACTAAAGATTAATGAGTAATAGCTACTGAAAATTCAGCTTTGCCATCATAGGAATAAAATACATTAAAAAAAAAAAAAAATAATAATAATAATTTCCAATATAAATATAAATATAAATATATAAATATAAATATAAATATAAATATAAATAAATATAAATATATAAATATATAAAATATAATATATATATATATATATATATATATATATATATATATATATATATATATATATATATATATATATATATATATATATATACACGCCTATAGCACCTATAGCACAGTGAAACTGAACCCTCCAAAAAACTAAAATAAGTGCATTACACCCTTGTTCTTCTCTAGGAAAGTATATAAAGGGGGTGGTAAGTGCTTCAGAAGGGTTTTCTCTTTCATCTTTTCAGAAACAAGTGACAGTGATGCTCATTAAACAGGTGAAGCTAAAGGCTGAAAGAGGGAGTTTAGATGAGGGCAGACACTCTTTTCTCCTGCTTTTCTCTTTCTTCTCTGTCAGAGACTGGCAGCTTACAACAACAATGCATGAGGGAGGGGAACAATTTTCTTATCACAGCCGTTTTTTTCTTTCTTTTCTCGTCATGTTTGAGATGATGTCCTGCTCTATGTGGTTCCATTATACTGGTTGAGGGTGACAGGCTTCAGCATCTCACAACCCTATATAGGATAAGCGGTTTGGAGAATGGATGGATGGGAGGGCTGTCCCTGACTGTCCTGAGATAACCACAGGTGGATGTTTAGCAGTGGATAAAGCAAAGCTCACAGTGACATCAGTGTCTCATGACCTAAACTGGCAACAAACAAACTTAAACCAGAGGTACAATCATAACCTCAGTCCACAACCTTGTCTCACTAGATATTCATGGACTCAATGACTACACCTACATGAGGCATTTTGACCAGAGCCACACACATAAAGACACAAAAAAGGTGGTCTGGTAACCATACACTTATGTCTAAACCACATTCGTCCATTTTCAGATGCCACTTCACAGTAAACATACTGCTTTCACTGATTTCATAATCACAGAGCTCAACTTTACGAAATAATAATGGTTGTATACAATGGTGCTTTACCTGCATCCAAAAGAGCAGTAGCTCAGTGTGGAAACTCCAGACATAAAGTAGTAGCAATTACAAGACAACAGTTGAAATTTGATTTAAACCCTGTTTAAAATGGTTTAAAATGTTTAAAAAGTTACTTAAGAATGTATTTTACAAATAAATGTTCACCAAGGCTGCATTTACAGTACTTGATCAAAAAGATAAAATCAGTAATACTGTGAAATACAACATAATTACAATTTAAAATACATGCTTTCTTGTTTAATGTATTTAAAAAATTTAATTTACTTATTTTTTTCCTTAAATTTAAGTGTTTTCCATGTTTAACAATAAAATATTTTTATTAAGCAAGCTGTTGTGCTACTGTTTTTGTGGGATGTTATGAATTTTTCAGATGGGTGCCAACCGTATGCCACTAGAATAAAAATAAGCAGTGCAGAAAACATAAGTAGACATATTACAAGTGTGTAATAGCGGTAATGTGGAAAGGTAGGGATGGGGCTGGTTAAGGGGTGAAAGGTGTGGTGCGGATATACTGGATGATGCATGAGCTAATAGTCACACAGAAAATAACTACAGTATTGCCATTTTATTGCCAACACTACAATAAAAGAAATGCCATTTTACCTTTGAAGTAGCCTAGCATTCTAAGCAAATACCTTAAATGAATACAACAATTATTCATTACTGTGGTATTTGATGTATACCACAGTAATGAATAATTGTTGTATTCATTTATGGTATTTGTTAGAATGCTTTGTGTTACCATCACTGTCATGGGTATGTATAATTCCATCAGATATTTAATCGGGACATGGATCTGTTACTGCACAGAAACACTGTGTCTGTGAATCACAAAGATGCTGAATGGATGGAGAGGGGGAGGAGGAACCAAGGGCAGGAAACAAAATAGGGGTTTCCAGCCTTTCATGTGAGGGGCTGATGGTTGGGTTTGTAAGGTGTGTCCTGGGGGAACGAGGGGGATTCTGACTGCATTAGCAGATCCCGCTTTCATGTGCGGAGTGCAGAGCCCGTCCCACATCAAACAAACTCTAATGATGGTTTTTAAGAACAAAAGCAGCTCCACAGTTATCATTCTTTAACTCTTTCTGCATGTGCGTGTGTGTGTGTGCAGCACCTGAGGGGCAGGAAAAGTATTAGAGCACCTTGACAGATCTCTAGATGATGCTGGGTTGCCACGGTGACTATGTTTGTGCTACTTTAACCATTTTAACTGAATCAATATTCAGAGCAGCCATACTCTGATGTACTGCAAGAGGAAAGCTGAAATCTAATAACAGCTCTGATGCAAGCATCATCAGATATGCAGCAATCATTTTAGAGACTAACAATGACCTTAATCACAACAACACAAAATACAATCCTCATCTGAAGACTTCACACAAAAGCAGTTTTCACTAGCTTTCTTTGAAATGACACTGTAATGTGTGTGCACAGAGTGTGTGTGTTTTCGCTGAACTCTGCAAATTGTCCCAGTTTTATCTTATTTGAGTGTCAAGTGGATGGTATTGTATTGTCTGATATTCCACAGCAATGATTAAGAATCCTAATATTCCGTAAGGAGATTCTCTGTGATTTCTTCTCACAAAGAAATATCTGGGTCATACGTAAGGTAAAATCAAATGAAATAATAAAATAAAAATATTAATTAAAAAGAAAAGAAAGACAAAAAAATAACAGAAAAATAAGAAAAATATTCATATTTTAGGAGATACATTACAAATTATACATACAAATGTATAAATATAATATCATCATTTGTTCACATTAGAGTTTATCATCGTACAAAACATATTCATGACACTATGATGAATATGTTTAATATTAATAGCAGAGACACAATCCACACACATATCATACTACAGCATATAAAAAATATTTAAAAATAATAATAATAAAAAGGTATTATGGGGACATTCATGCACTCTAAAAAAAAAAGTCTGTAAAAAAGGGCCCAATGTACTGTTAATAAAAAGGAATTTTTCATATTGGTTTTTCAAAGGTGATTTCACCATATTTTGAATTAGGCATTGCATTGTGTTATTGAATTGAATTGAATATTTTATTTGTCATTACACATGTACAAGTACAGTGTAACGAAATGAGTTTGGAGCAAGCCTCCGGGCCGCAGCCGATTAGTCAGGCGCCGCCACACGCTCTCCAGAAATACAAGAATGCAGTTTAGCAAGCATTACATAGCAAAACACAACAAAACATCAACAAAACATAAACATAAACATAAACATGACACAGTACACGTGGTCACGTGATGGGATTTTTTGTATGGACTGGGGGAGGAGATAGATAAAGACAGGCAGACGGTTGTAGTGATCAGGTTAGGTATTGTGTATGGTGCGAGTGAGTCTGTGAGAATGTTAGCCATAACTTCAGATGTTTTCGAGTTCAGTTCTATGGTTTGTCCTTGAAGGGAGATAAGACAGCTGCCCGGCTGCCCGGCTGGACTCCCAACCGAGAGATAGGGACCAAGTGGGGATTAGGTCAGGCAAATACAATTTATTATTTTTTAATCCATTTGATGATCTTGGTAATTTGTCCGGATCATAATCAATCAATCAGATCTGGTCCTCAGTGTTTCGCGTCTGGTCTGTGCAGTTTCCCTAGACATTACGTCCAGCCTCATGGCCAGACCGGTTACAGTCCGTAAAAGTTCACCGATCTGACCCCCGATGGAGCCCACTCTACCCTGCGTATCCGCAGTCCGGACTGCGTTGTTACGGTTCAGTTCCTCAATTCCTATCACTTTCTGATCTAATTCCTTCAAACGGTCACACACAACCCCGAAGCATTCTTTAATTTCCACAGACAGCGGCTGGGTGAATTTGCTTGCAGCTGTCTTACCAATCTTCCGATAGGTCAGGGCAATCCCAAAGCCAAAGAATAGGAACCCCACCATTAATAATCCAATCATGTATAAATCTTCCGCATCCTCCACGGACAGAGCCTCCAGGCACAGGACTTGCCAGTTGTTCCATGCGTCCCTCACGTACCCTGCGGCAAAGGTCCCGTCCGGGCAGGTGGGTTCTCCCGGGGCACCCTTCCTTAGTGAGAAAATCTTGTCGATCGCGCTGATTGACCAGTTAATCAATTCCATTTCAGTATTTTCAGGAGTCCAGCAAAGCAGCAGTCAGAGAGAAAGAGAAGAGACGAAAACAAAACAGCGCCAGAGCACAGCGGGGAGCAGAGAGAAAAAACACGTCTGCACGGATTGAAGGACAGATCAGGAAGTTATGTTAAAGGATTAAGGGAAATGTCTAAAAATTGTAGATACCTTGAGATTCCATTGGGTTGTTCGATACCTATTCAATCATGCAGTAGTAACCAGTTATTTTATTATTATACTATTGAAGTATTTTTTCATATTTGAATTAGCTAAAATATGAAAATAATTTTTCATTTTCATATACTTTTTATTTTATAATTTATATTATGATATTTTATAACTACTATTAATTTTGTATTTAATCATTTATAAGTGATATATAATTGTTCATGAAGGCTGGAAATTAAAAACACCTTATATTCAGGTGTGCAGAATTATTAGGCACGTCTTCTTTTTCAGATAAAATGAGCCAAAAAGAGAAAGAGAAAGTCTTTAACTCAGACTGAAAAGTCAAAAATTATTAAATGCCCATGAGAAGGATACAATACATACAATACATCGTTATACTGTACTTGTACATGTGTAATGACAAATAAACTTGAAACTTGAATACTAGAAATTGCAGTTAATGCATTACCATTGGACAGTGAAATGCTCATTGGGTCAGCAGGGTCAGACAAAAACAGGTGGCGGAGAAAATATATGTTAACTGCAAAAGAATTAAGAATTAAGGTGAAGAATTAAGTGACAGTAGTCAAGTCAAGTTGAGCTTTATTGTCATTCCGCTACATGTGGGGACATACAGTGGAACGAAATGTCGTGCCTCACAGGACCACGGTGCTACACTATAAATATACTATATATAAATATAAATGTTAACCTATACATTTCTGGGGAACAGTGCAAGATTATTGTAGTGCATGAGCATGTAAACATACATATATTATAGAGTCTTTTGTGGGCTTATGTACACACAGCAGTGTGTGAAAGAGACTAGTGCGCATAGGGAAGAGTGTTTTTTACAGGTGTTTTTTCGGCCCACTCACCTGTGTGTAGCACACTTCAAATTGCACATTTTTTTTGGTTTATGTTTCAGGAGGTTTGTATGGGGTCTCAGGGAGGGGCAGGGGGGTTTGAGTTCAGGTTTGTATGGGGTTTGTATGGGGTTTCAGGGAGGGGCGGGGGGGGTTTGAGTTCAGGGCTCTCACAGCCTGGGGGAAAAAGCTGTTGAGCAGTCTGGTGGAGCGGGCTCTGATGCTCCTGAACCGTCTTCCTGATGGAAGGAGCTGGAAGAGACTGTGGAAGGGGTGGGTGGGGTCCTTCACGATACTGTTTGCTTTGCTGGAGCATCGTGCAAGGAAAATATCCAGGATGGAGGGGAGAGAGGCACCGATGATCCTTGTAGCTTTGTTCACTGTCCGCCGTAGGGTCTTGCGGTCTGCTGCACTACAGTTCCCATACCAGACAGAGATGCAGCTGGTCAACACACTCTCAATGGTGCCCCTGTAGAAGGTGGTGAGAATCGGCGGAGGGAGACTTGCTCTTTTCAGCCGGCGGAGAAAGTGTAGGCGCTGTTGTGCCTTCTTGGAGAGTGACATGGTGTTGGTGGTCCAAGTGAGATCCTCTGTGATGTGCACCCTCAGGAATTTAGTGCTGCTGACTCTCTTCACAGTCGAGCTGTTGATGGTCAGTGGGAGGTGGTCAACAGAGTTTCTCCTGAAGTCCATCACAACCTCCTTTGTCTTCCCCACATTGAGGGACAGGTTGTTAGTGCCACACCATTCAGCCAGCTGTGCCACTTCCTCTCACTGTTGTTGCCGATGAGACCTACCACAGTTGTGTCATCGGCAAACTTAATGATGTGGTTGGAGCTGAACTTGGCAGTGCAGTCGTAGGTCAACAGCGTGAAGAGCAGCAGGCTGAGCACACAGCCCTGTGGGGCACCTGTGCTCAGTGTGGTAGTGCTCGAGGTGTTGTGGCCGACACGGACTGACTGAGGTCTTCCGGTTAGAAAGTCCAGGATCCAATTACAGAGGGAATTGTTGAGGCCTAGCAGGTTTAGTTTGTTGATGAGCTGTTGTGGGATTATTGTGTTGAATGCTGAGCTGAAGTCAATGAACAGCATTCTGACATAGGAGTCTTTGTTTTCTAGGTGGGTAAGAGCCAGATGGAGGGTGGAGGAAATTGCATCATCCGTAGAGCGGTTTGGACGGTATGCAAACTGGAGTGGATCAAGTGTGTTGGGAAGGCCGGTTTTGATGTTGTGCATGACTAATCTCTCAAAGCACTTCATTATGATTGGGGTTAATGCTATAGGACGGTAGTCATTTAGACAGGACACAGGTGATTTCTTTGGTACCGGTATGATTGTTGTGGATTTGAAACAAGTGGGGACGACTGCCTGGCTCAGCGACGTGTTGAAGATATCTGTTAGGACATCTGTCAGCTGTGCAGCACAGTCTTTCAGTACACGGCCAGGTATGTTGTCAGGACCCGCAGCCTTGTGTGGGTTAATCCTAGATAGGGTCTTCCTTACCTCGGCTGGAGACAGACGGAGCACCTGGTCGTTGGAAGGTGTGGGCAGTTTTTGTGCAGGTGTATCATTCTGCATTTCAAACCGTGAATAAAAGTGGTTGAGTGCATATGGGAGGGATGTATCATCATCACAGGCCTGTGGCGGGGGCTTGTAGTCAGTGATGGTCTGAATGGCTTGCCACAGGCTCCGTGTGTCCCTGCTGTCTGTGAAGTGGTTGTTGATTTTTTGAGCATATGACCGTTTTGCATTTTTGATGCCACAGGACAGGTTGGCTCTTGCTGTTTTGAGGGCTGCTTTTGTTCAGTACATTGTTGTTGCTCCTCTATGCCCCTCCTTTCTGAAACGTGTCAATTTTTACAAAGCTCATCATTCTGAAACCGTGAAGTGTGATCTGATTGGCCAGCGATCCAGTGCATTGTGATTGGTCTGAATATCTTAAGTGTCTGATGTAAATGTCATGCTCCCAAAGCAAAGCAATATTAGCAGATGATACTGTCAGTCCTACTTTATCAATTTGAGCCCAGATTTGATCTGGATGATGCAGATGACCAAGCTGATCGATCAACGTTGCTTGCGCAACTGGACCAGAAAGTATCAGATTGGTAAGTTTATATTTGTTATCGTAGAAGCGTCAAAGACGAAGAAACGGTCTGTGCTCTCCCAGGTGCTAGAAACAGTCCGAAAAATGTACAGCACACAGTCGAATGTTTGGGTTGTACTGTTCTGGAACAGTGTTGTAACTAAAGCTTAACCGCTGTTTTCTAATTATCCCTTTTTTTGGAAGGCCAAATAAAGTAGTTTGGCTTTCACAACGGAAAACACAGCATCTCCACGACATGGGTGCGCTGGCGACAACAATACTACAGCGAGACCTGTACTGCTATTTAATAGCCTTACCTTATACAGTTTATTTTATTAGTCATATTTTTACAATTTATGTGTATTTGTGTGTTAAGTGGGACAGTAATTGTGTGTCAATAATTTTTGTAAAATAAATTAGCTTGTTTTTTAAAAGCAAATTTATTCTAATTGTTAGATTTATTTAAAACATTTTTTTTTAGCAGTAAAGTCCCATGGTTGAAATTAGGTCCCATGGCCGAACCAGTTGAGAACCATTGAGCTAGATTATGCATTTATGAAGAGAACAGATGAACAGAGACTGTGCATCACTTTTCATGTTCAACACCACACAAAGCAGATTATTTTTTTCCCACAGTGACAGCGGAGACCACTAAAACACAACCTTTTGTGCCTGAATAGGCAAATATGAAAAATGCAATGTATTACAAATTACAATTATGACTATACTGTGAACAGACTGTAAAAAATGAACTAAACTAGACTCAATAGATGCTCTGTATCTGCCTGAACTCAAATCTTCCTCCTGATCCGCATCGACTTAAACTGGGTGCTAGCCTGTGCGTAATCAAACACATCAAGAGAGACTGATGCAGAGGAAATTGTCATTAGATTTTGCTATTTTGCCTCAGATAGACGAATTCTTGTGGCAGATTTAATTTTGTCCTGAAGGCTGAACCTGCGCTCTGCTGTCACACTGGTGTGCACTCGCTACCAACTGGACAGGGGTGATAATAACAGCTACAAGTTACAATAGACCACCCAGTGTTGTCTGTCAAAACAACGGATGGCCTTTAGATTTTTCTGTCACTGCTAAAAAAATTCAGTCAATGACAGAAAATATTCGGTAAACGCGACCTCTGGTCTAGGTAGGCAGCTCACTAGGAGATAAAGACAGAGCGAGCATTATCTATGATCACAGTGAGCAAACACAGCCATTGGCATGTGAAAGTTCATCTAAACACAATCAACATGAAGCATAAAAACAAGCCATGCATTCACATAATGAGCTTCTCTACGGAGCCGCACACGGCACTAACGTCATTACAGAAGTGCTGAGGAGAGAGAACCATCCTCAGGCATACAGCACACATATATCATGGTCATATACATTCTGCGTGTTTATCTCTCTCTCTCTCATATAAACACAATTTAGTCATGGTGTTGAATGATTACTCTGAGGAGAGATTTCACTGCTATTTTGAGGCAAAGTACATAGATAATAATGTGTAGAACAATGTGCAGACTAGTTGAATATCTATTTAGTGATTTATTATTAATAATAATAAATGTAATTATAAAAAAAAAAAAACACAACTACTCATGCTTAGGGTTGTTACAGTTACATTTTGAAACATTTCTTATTATCAGTGTTGAAAACTTCAAAAGACAGCATTTATTTGAAATAAATTTAGTATGGAAGCTTGTTTTTGCCACTGAATAAAAATAAAAAAATCAGACAATTCTGACTTCTTTCCTCCGAAATGTGAGATATAAATATATAATATATCTTGTAATTCTTTCTTTATAACTAGCAATCATGAGTTTATGTCTCACAATTGTGAGAAAATTTGTCAGAATTATGAGATAAAAAGTCACAATTACATTTTGTATTTTTTATTCTGTGGTAGAAACAAGCTTCTATTACAAATTATTTAAAAGTACATAAAAATTATAGCAAAATTATCACTTGATCCAAAACTTCCAGGAAACAACTTTACAAAGAACCCACTCACACATCACAAGATGCAACATTTAGACCGAGTAATTCTGTTTAGACCGAGTAATCCCTGTTCCCGATCTGTCCCCATCACTTCCGATCACTTCCCCAATAATAACAGACATGAATCCTGAAACAGGGGATGTCTATATATGAAGCTGTGGGTTGGGGTTTAAATAGAGGCTGAAAGATGCTCCATCTGAAACAGACTGATATGCAGAGAGAGATAAAGAAAGGAGGGACAGGAAAAGAGAGGACTAAAATATGAAAAATATACTGTGCTTCTGTCCATACAGTGGGTGTGCAGTGGGCGACACTGACTCTGTGTGAATATGTGTTATTACCAGCCACTTACTTTCAATCTCTGTTAAACTACATTTAATTTAAATGCTACATCAGCACGTCTTCATACACGAGTGCTAGAACCCACACACATATATATATACCTACAGATATGTTTTTGCACTAATGCACTTGAATGCAGCATGATGTCTATTATGTAAGACAGTACCACAAAAAAACGACACCTGAAAAAACCTGCAGAGAAGTGGTAAAAACTCCAGCCTTAAATACAGCTAAGACAATTATAATTGTCCAGTAGAATTATATCTGTAAACTTTGAGTATTACTGCATTAGCGAGTCTTTAACAAAGGGTCTGGCAATTATTGTTTGCCTTTAACACTAATTTTAGTGAAGAAATAAAAATAAAAAAATAAAAAAATAAAAAATATATATATATATATATATATATATATATATATATATATATATATATATATAGTTTATAGATTATAGGATTATATAGATGGGATTATATAGATGGGATATATATATATAGATGGGATATATATATATATATATATATATATATATATATATATATATATATATATATATAATATATATATATCTTATCTACATAATCCCATCTATATAATCCCTATAATCTATAAACTACAATAATGATCCAGGGCATTCAATTTAATGAACACAAAAACAGATGCTGACAATACAAACACTTGCTGAGTTGCAGAAGAACTAGATTTGGTTTAATGCATATATTTAATGCAATAAATTCTTTTAAGTCATCCTCAGGCCCCCTTGAAAGTTTGCTGAGGCCCATTAGTGGGTCCCTGCCCCGATTGAGAACCACTCTTATATACTACTCGAAAACAACAAAATGGTTTTACCGTAAAATACAGGAAACCATTATTTCTTACAGCCTTAAGTCATATGAACAATTATTTCTCACTTTATAATAAAACATTTGTAGGGATGATAACATTTTAACTTTTAATTTCAAACTGAGTACATCAACATTCAAAATAAGTGTAATAAGATAAGCATTTATGTGAATGGAATGTGTGCCAAGATGACCTGGACTGAGTAATGGCATACCACAGAAATTACAGATGACCATAACAATGAGCTCACACAGCTAGAATGCAAGAATGATCTGGAAATCTATTCTGAAGACCAGCCACAAGATCAGAATTTATGCAGAATTAAATCTGAGATTCTTAGAAGCATCAGTTCAGGTTGTCACAGCATAAGAAAAAAAAAATCAGCAAACCCTTTATAGTTGGCTGGATTTCGGTTCATCAGGCACATACTAGATTAATTTTTAGCAATATATGGATGCTAAGCAGAGTCTTACAACAGAATGACTGATAAATATTTTAAAAATAGACTAAGACTACATCTACATTAATCCAGATACATTTGAATGTTGCTTTCAGCAGCGTGGCATCTAGATGTTCATTAACAGTTTATTGTTGCAACTTCCTGCATGTGGTCATATTGTCACTTGCTCTAAGATCTGGTTGCAAACACATGGCAAAAATAGATTATCAGAGGTAAGAGATTATCATAAATTTCCCCCCTCCACTAGGTTTCTGATAACAAGATCTAGGTGATATGCTGGAATAATAAGGTGTATTGATTATGTTTTTGGTTTTCTGTGGTCTGATAGTAGGTCTGAGAGATTAGTCAGCTGATTAGACAGATTGTCTTGTGGTGCCTCCAGAGTGTTTATTTGGGTCTTGACCCATTTGGATCATAGTTTCTGGGCACAAAAAGAGACCAATCCAACCCTTCCAGCCTTTATAGGAACACACAGATGAGAAACAAAAGTGTCAGCACACGCATATATATATATATATATATATATATATATATATATATATATATATATATATATATATATATATATATATATATATATATATATATAAATATATATATATAAAGTACATTATAATAATAGTAAAATAATCATATATACACGCATATCTTAATGTAATCTTAATCTATATCTTAAATTGCCAATCTGTTTGTAAGTAAGTATTTTTATTAAATGTGTTTGTAATGAAAAATAAATAAATAAATAAATAAATAAATAAATAAATAAATAAATAAAACCTTAGACCTTCTCTGACTTCCTAGGTTGTCTGATTTTTATGTTTAGGACTTGGGACATTTTTGCCAGGAAAATCAAAACAATGTGACACACTATATTGTCAAAAGTTTTGGGACACCTGCCTTTACATGTACATGAACTTTAATGACATCACATGAACTTTAATATGGAGTTGGCCCACCTTTTGCAGCTATAATAGCTTCAACTTCTGGGAAGGCTTTCCACAATGTTTAGGAGTATGTTTATGTGCATATAAACATTTGATGACATATCAAATGTTTAAACTGAGAAAATGTATAATTTTAAGGGAAAAATAAGTTGATTTTAAATTTCATGGCATCAACACATCTCAAAAAAGTTGGGACACGGCCATGTTTACCACTGAATCTCCGCTACAGTTAAGCCCTTCTCGATCTCTCTTCAGTCCCTTCCGTGCCTCTTCAGTTGTCTGCTGCTAATAAACGTATCTGGGTTCACTTACGTCTGCGTCTGCCTGTTAATCATGACAGAAAACTGGACCCCTCAGCAGACCGAAGACATAACTGGCGAAGAGGCAGCTCCAGCGACCGCTCCGGAACGAAATCCATTATTCGACTTGATGCAAGCCTTCCACCATGTCCTGCAAAGTGTTGCTTCTACGTCTGCCTCACCCAGTCCCATGGCTCGGCCAGCGCCCTTCGGTGGTAAGGCGGAATGCAGCGGGTTTCTTTTGCAATGTCAGCTCTATTTCGAAATTAATTCACGTCAGTTTGAGACCGAACGAGCCAAGATCGCTTTCATCATCTCCCTACTTAACGGACGCGCGCTTCAGTGGGCGCGCGCTATCTGGGACTCCAACAGTCCTGTCACGCAATCACTAACAGCATTCATCAGTCATTTCAAGGATGTGTTCGGTCACGCTACTGACACAATTTCCACTAACGACCAACTTCTCAGTTTAAGACAAGGCAACCAGTCCATCCAGGATTATTCTCTTCAGTTCCGCACCCTCGCGGCGTCAAGCGGCTGGAATGAGGCAGCACTACTGGCAGTCTACCGCCAGGGGCTCGACCCCCGGATCCGTGTTCACCTCTCCATCTATGATGATAGTTATGGTTTGGAAAGATTTATTCAGAAGTCCATCCTAATAGCACAAAACCTCTCCACCTGTTCTAATGAAACCGCTGCATTACACTCTCCGTCTCCACCAAGGGCGCCAAATCCTCCAGCACCAGAACCTATGCAACTGGATCATTACCGACTAACACCTGCAGAAAGAGAGAGACGTATCCGCTTGCACCTATGTCTGTACTGTGGTGGTGAGGGTCATACCCGCATCCAGTGTCCGACCCGACCACCACGCCCAGGGGTGAGTACTATTCGCGCTATACCGGTAATCCATAAAATGTCCCTAACGAAGGTTCTAGTCACTGTCAATGACCTCTCCGTTTCAGCCTCGGCGCTGATGGATTCCGGCTCGGCGGGGAATTTCATCTCAACCAGCCTACTTAACAGACAGCCCATAACATTCTAGGAAAACCCCTGGGTCATGGATGCATTCGGTACGTCTCATCCCCTATTCAGCTCCAAATCGGCTGGCTCCACCTAGAGGAACTTACTTTTCTGGTGCTGGAAGGAGCCACTACTGACATCGTCCTGGGGCGCCCGTGGATGTCCAAACACTCCCCGATGATCTGCTGGAGTTCAGGTGAAGTTTTAAAATGGAGCTCTTTCTGTCTATCAAACTGCCTTTCAACTATCACAAGGAAACCACAACCCGCTGAGACCTCTGATAGAGAAATTCATTCCCACTCGCTTCCACATCCATCGAGAGCCCACAGAATTCTTCACCACCTCATGAGATCCCTGCCGAATACTGGGCGTTCCAGGACGTGTTTAGCAAACAACGGGCCACGGAACTTCCACCTCACCGGCCATGGGACTGTGCCATCGACCTGCTGCCTGGGGCCACCTTCCCTCGTGGACGAATCTACGCCCTGTCCATCCCGGAGCAACGGGCCATGGATGAATATATCAAGGAGGCTCTTCAACAAAAGTTAATTCGCCCATCCACTTCCCCTGCCGCTTCAAGCTTCTTCTTTGTAGGTAAGAAGGACGGAGGCTTGAGGCCCTGTATCGACATCGGCATCTGAACACTCTCACGGTCAAATTCCGTATCCACTGCCCCCTGGTCCCCGCCGCCTGGAACAGCTGCGGGGGCTCGTGATTTTCACCAAACTAGATCTACGCAGCGCCTATAATCTAATTCGGATAAAAAAGGGAGATGAGTGGAAAACTGCGTTCATTACACCCTCAGGACATTACGAATACCTCGTCATGCCATTCGGTCTGGCAAATGCTCCTGCAGTATTCCAGGGCTTCATGAACGAGATCTTCAGGGAATTCCTCAACGTCTTCGTCATCGTGTACCTGGATGACATTCTTGTTTATTCAAAGAACATCGCCGAACACCACCAACACGTCAAACAGGTCCTAACCAAGCTCCGTCAATACCACCTCTTCCTGAAATTGGAGAAATGCGAGTTCCTCCGCAGCAGCATCCAGTTCCTCGGTTACATCATCACTCAGAGCGGCGTCAAGATGACCATGGGAAGGTGAGCGCGGTACGGAACTGGCCCAAACCCACCTCCATCAAGGAACTTCAACGTTTCTTAGGCTTTGCCAACTTCTATCGCCGGTTTATAAAAAATTTCAGCATCATTAGTGCACCTCTAACATCTCTGCTACGAAACGGGCCCAAGTCTCTGTCCTGGACACCGGAAGCCAACCAAGCATTCCAGACTCTCAAGGAAGCCTTCTGTACGGCTCCTACCCTCAGCCATCCGGATCCCCAGTTGCCCTTCATCGTCGAGGTGGATGCATCTTGTACCGGGGTAGGAGCCGTGCTATCCCAGCGGCAGGGTGAACCTCCCAAACTTCATCCATGTGCCTACTTTTCTAAAAAGCTGTCCCCGGCGGAGCGGAACTATGACATCGGAAACCGCGAGTTGCTGGCAATCAAGTTGGCGTTAGAAGAGTGGAGGCATTGGCTGGAGGGAGCAGTTCACCCCTTCCAGGTGATAACAGACCACCAAAACCTGCAGTATCTACGAGAAGCACGAAGGTTAAATCCACATCAAGCTCGTTGGGCACTCTTCTTTACTCGATTCAATTTTACAGTAACCTACAGACCAGGCGACAAGAACCAGAAGGCCGACGCTCTCTCTCTGCAATTCTCCTCTGACCATGATCCACAACCTCCAGAACCCGTGCTCCCTCCAGCCTTGATTGTGAGCCCCATCCAATGGGCCCTGGACCATCAGATTGCTGAAGCAACTCGCGAGGAACCGGCTCCGCCGGGGGTCCCTGAGGGGCAGGTCTATGTACCATCTCGACTACGCCTGCCCCTCTTGGAACAAGTCCACACCTCTCCGGGCTCTGGACATCCAGGCAGCCAGCGGACCCTCTCACTCCTACGGGGCTGTTACTGGTGGCCCAGGATGGACCGTGATGTCTCCCGCTACATCAAAGGCTGTTCAGTCTGTGCCACTTCCAAGACTCCACGCCATCTCCCAGAAGGCAAGCTGCAACCTCTACCAATCCCTCGCCGGCCCTGGTCACACATTGCTGTGGATTTCCTGACGGATCTGCCTCCATCTGAAGGTCATACCTGCATCCTCGTGGTTGTTGACCGGTTCTCGAAGACCTGCAAATTGATCCCTCTCAAAGGGTTGCCCACGGCTCTGGAAACGGCGGAGACCCTGTTCCACCAAGTCTTCCGTCATTTTGGTCTCCCTGAAGACATCATTTCCGACCGGGGGCCCCAGTTCATCTCCAGGGTTTGGAAGGCCTTCTTCCGCCTTCTTGGAGTCTCCGTAAGTCTCAGTTCTGGTTACCATCCCCAGACCAACGGCCAGACTGAACGAAAGATCCAGGAAATCGGGAGATATCTGAGGTCCTATTGTAGCCACCAACAGAACACCTGAAACCGGTTTCTTTCCGTGGGCAGAGTACGCCCAAAACTCACTCAGGCAAGATTCCACACACCTCACACCTTTTCAGTGTCTGTTTGGTTTTCAACCCCCGTTGTTCCCTTGGTCAGGAGAGCCCACGGAAGTGCCATCAGTCCACCACTGGTTCCAGGAGAGCGAGAGGGTATGGAACTCATCTCACGTCCATCTGCAAAGGGCAGTCCGTAGGCAGAAGACTCAAGCTGACCGCTGACGTCGCCAGGCACCTCAGTACCATCCCGGCAAACTCGTTTGGTTGTCTACGAGGGACATTCGCCTACGGCTGCCCAGCCGCAAGCGGAGTCCCCGCTTTATTGGTCCTTTCAAGGTGATGAGGCAGATTAATGAGGTCAATGACCGTTTACAATTACCCTCACACTACAGAATTGCACCAACATTCCACGTATCCCTTCTCAAGCCCTTCACTAAACCTCTTCTTCCCTCTTCCACAGAGTCTGGTGCTGAGGCCGTACCTCCTCCTCCTCCCATGGACCCGGCGGACCAGGACATCTACAGAGTCTCTTCTATCTTGGATTCTCGACGACGGGCTGGCACACTACAATACCTAGTAGACTGGGAAGGGTTTGGCCCTGAAGAACGCTCATGGGTCAACCGCGACGATATCCTAGACCCAGAACTTCTACGGGAATTCCACACCAACAATCCCTCTCGTCCTGCACCCCGAGGTCGAGGCCGGCCCCGTCGTCGTCCGCCACGGTCCTCCGGAGCTGCCCGTGGAGGGGGGGGTACTGTCACAGATCCAACCATGCCCCTCGCACCAGACTCAATCACTCCTCCTACACGGTCCCAATCACCCGAATTCTGAAGCACCTGTCGCTAATCATCAACGCCTTTAAATGCTGCCCTCAGCCTGCACTCACTGTCCGGTCTAGTCTTAGACAACCCGACTCCCACGCTCGTGGATCCCATACCGTCTTGCCGTGCCCGAGTATTGCTTTCTTCCACCTGGACAACGCTACCTGAATCTCCGCTACAGTTAAGCCCTTCTCTATCTCTCTTCAGTCCCTTCCGTGCCTCTTCAGTTGTCTGCTGCTAATAAACGTATCTGGGTTCACTTACGTCTGCGTCTGCCTGTTAATCATGACAGTGGCATCCCCTCTTCTTTTTATAACAGTCTGCAAACGTCTGGGGACTGAGGAGACAAGTTGCTCAAGTGCTCAATACAGGCTTCTAGTTGCTCAACTGTCTTAGGTCTTCTTTGTTGCGTCTTCCTCTTTATGATGCGCCAAATGTTTTCTATGGGTGAAAGATCTGGACTGCAGGCTGGCCATTTCAGTATCCGGATCCTCCTCCTACGCAGCCATGATGTTGTAATTGATGCAGTATGTGGTCTGGGATTGTCATGTTTGCACATTCAGGCTGTAGTCCCCACCAGGATAGAAAAAACATGTGCACACATACACACACACAAAATACTTTTTGTGTTCAGACTTGACTGAAGAAAAGAAAACTGACACTTTAAATCAACATTTCAAACTATTAAAAATCTAAATATTTAAAACGACAAAAAAAAAAAAAAGCCATTATGTCTAAAAACAACTAAGAAATTACATATCAATTAATTACAATTCACGATGTTTGAATACAGCTTTGCCATCAGGGGGATAAATTACATTTTAAATATTTATTTATAATGATATACATAAATGATGTATTATAAATTATGCATAAATGACTTATGTGTGTGTTATATATGTCATTAACAGGAGTAACAACCAAGCCAAGTATTAAACATGTAACCTTGAGTAAACATAATGAATAAAAATGTCTTCACTACATAAATTTCAGTGGAAAACTCCAGTGTATGAAAACAAAATGACCATATAATGAGTTTGAGATGACCTCTCAACCAACATTTAGACAGACACGTAACTGTCATGGTATCAAAGAAACTGTATGTGAAACGAGTTGAGTACTGTACTGTATTGTACTGAAAACAAACCCTGAATATCTCTGTATGACGTACACTTTTGTGACATCTGACGCAATGTACAGGCGACACCTAGACTGGAATCCTGGATTCATTATGAAGAGTCTCTTTTTATCTGAAGAGAACAGCCTTCACCATATCAAACGCTTGTCACACAAACATTCTCAGCATAACACCACATTTGAGTAAACAGAGCAAAAATCTCAACAAAAAGTTGAAAAGGTTTTTTTATTTTTTTATTTTTTATTATTAAATCTACAACTGAATGTCTGTATGAGTCTGTCTGCAGGCATAAAGCAGGAAGTGACATTTATAGGTGAGGGAAAATTCTGATTTTATATAATATATATATATATATATATATATATATATATATATATATATATATATATATATATATATATATATATATATATCATAGATATATTTAAAATCACACACACACACACACACACACACACACACACACACACACACACACACACACACACACACACACACACACACACATATATATATACATACACATATACATATACACAGGTGCTGGTCATATAATTAGAATATCATCAAAAAGTTGATTTATTTCACTAATTCCATTAAAAAAGTGAAACTTGTATATTATATTCATTCATTACACACAGACTGATATATTTCAAATGTTTATTTCTTTTAATTTTGATAATTATAACTGACAACTAAGGAAAATACCAAATAAAGTATCTCAGAAAATTAGAATATTGTGAAAAGGTTGAATATTGAAGACACCTGGTGCCACACTCTAATCAGCTGATGAACTCAAAACACCTGCAAAGGCCTTTAAATGGTCTTTCAGTCTTGTTCTGTAGGCTACACAATCATGGGGAAGACTGCTGACCCGACAGTTGTCCAAAAGACGACCATCGACCCCTTGCACAAGGAGGGCAAGACACAAAAGGTCATTGCAAAAGAGGCTGGCTGTTCACAGAGCTCTGTGTCCAAGCACATTAATAGAGAGGCGAAAGGAAGGAAAAGATGTGGTAGAAAAAAAGTGTACAAGCAAAAGGGATAACTGCACACTGGAGAGGATTGTGAAACAAAACCCATTCAAAAATGTGGGGGAGTTTCACAAAGAGTGGACTGCAGCTGGAGTCAGTGCTTCAAGAACCACTACGCACAGACGTATGCAAGACATGGGTTTCAGCTGTCGCATTCCTTGTGTCAAGCCACAAGGAATTGCATGAACAAAATGGCGCCGCCGTGTTTGGTCGCCGTTCAGGTCGCTCCGCGAAGACTGTGCTTTTATTTACTATTTTACTTTCTTTTACTCTCAGTTTTTACAAACTTATCATCTGCATTGATCTACTATGACAGCAAAACTCTTTTGGACATTGGTTACCTCTACACTGGACTGTTTCAGGACACTTTCGCCGATACTCTGTGGCCATCTGAGATTCTTCGGAACGCCGAGTTGAACAATGGACAGACGAGTCAACGGCGAAGAATCAAGAAACACCGTGGGAAACGCGCTGGTATCCGTAACAGACTGAGGAAAAGGGCATTCAGTCCTCCTCTCCCGAGCATTCTTCTAGCAAATGTTCAATCCTTGGATAATAAGATGGACGATCTTAGAGCCAGGATAAGTTTTCAACGGGACATGAGAGACTGTAACATCTATTGTTTGTCTGAAACATGGCTCACGCCGCGCGTCCCGGACACAGCTGTGACGCCGCCGGAGAACTTCTCTGTTTTTCGGATGGACAGAACAGCCGAGCCGCCGTAAATCCAAAGACGGTGGAGTATGCTTCATGATCAACAAGAAATGGTGCGATCCCAGGAATATCACCATTCTCTCGCGGTCCTGCTCGCCTCATCTGGAACATTTAACAATCATTTGCCGTCCATTCTATCTGCCGAGGGAGTTTTCTGCGGTTGTCGCGACTGCTGTTTACATCCCACCGCAGGCAGACACAGCGCTGGCTTTATCTGGCCTTCATGATGTTGCCAGCGGCATCATAAACAAACATCCCCGACGGCATTCATTGTCGCGGGCGATTTTAACAAAGCAAACGTAAAGAAAGTCCTGCCAAACTTTCACCAGCACGCCTCCTGTCCTACACGAGGAGCAAACACGCTGGATCACTGCTACTCTCCGCTCAAGAACGCCTACACGCGGTCACTTCCAGCGTTTGGCAAATCGGATCATGCCGCCATTTTCCTCACTCCCGAATACAAACAAAAGCTCGTCCAGGAACCCCCGGTGAGGCGGGAAGTTAAGCATTGGTCGCCCCACTCAGAGACCGCGCTTCAGGCAGCTCTGGACGATGTGGATTGGGACATGTTCCGAGCGAGTTCAGCCGACGTAAACGAGTTCACAGACGTGGCGCTTTGCTTCATCAACACGCTTACAGAGCAAGCCACGCAAACAATAACAATAACGTCCTTCTCAAATCAGAAACCGTGGGTGGACAATTCAATCCGTGCGGCAGTGAACGCACGCACTGCTGCTTACAACGCCGGTCTCCATTCAGGGAATATGAATGAATACAGAACGTCCTGTTATGCTCTGCGGCGTGCAGTTAAAGCCGCAAAGCTCCGATATAAAGACCGAGTGGAGTCTCATTTCCAACTCAACGACTCGCGGCACATGTGGCAAGGTCTGAGGTCCATCTGCTCGTTTGGATCTAAATCCTCTGCAGAGGTGAGCGCTGATCCGTCGCTTGTGAATGAGTTAAACTCTTTCTACGCTTGCTTTGACTGTAACCGCTGCAACGCTGCTCCGCCAAGTGGTGCGTTAGAGGAAATTACTCAGAGCAGCAACAACCACGTGATCTCTGTCTCAGAGGATGAAGTTCGGAGAGCACCTGCCGTGTGGACATCAGGAAAGCTGCCGGGCCGGATGGTATTTCAGGTCGTGTTCTACGGTCCTGTGCTGATCAGCTCGCCGGGTTGTTTACATCTATCTTTAATGAGTCCCTCGCTACATCTGTGGTCCCCACCTCCTTCAAAAAATCCACCATCATCCCTGTCCCTAAGAACAGTAAACCCTCTTGCCTAAATGACTATCGTCCAGTGGCTCTCACGTCTATAGTCATGAAGGTCTTTGAGAGACTCATTAAAAACACCATTTGCGCCTACATTCCTGGCACTTTGGACCCTCTTCAGTTTGCCTATCGTCCCAATAGATTGACTGAAGATGCAATCTCTCATGTCCTCCACTCCTTCCTCACTCACATCGACAGCAAAAGTGGGAACTACGTAAGGCTGCTATTTATTGACTATAGCTCAGCCTTTAACACCATAGTTCCCATCAAGCTAACCTCCAAACTCCTGGATCTCGGCCTGAATTCTTCTCTCTGCCACTGGATTGGCCTCAGGTGGTGAGAATAGGCCAGTTCACCTCCACCTCCATCACCCTGAGTGTGGGTGCTCCACAGGGCTGTGTCCTGAGTCCCCTGCTCTACTCTCTCTACACACATGACTGTTTGTCCACACACAGCTCCACCTCTATCATCAAATTTGCTGATGATACTGTTGTCCTGGGCCTCATCTCCAACAACGAGACGGCATACTTGGACGAGGTGGAGCATCTAACATCATGGTGCCAGGACAACTGTCTCTCTCTGAATGTTGGCAAGACCAAAGAAATGATTGTGGACTTCAGGAAGAGACAGCAACGGACATACTCCCCCCTCATGATCAGCGGGTCACCAGTAGAGAGAGTGAGCAGCTTCAAGTACCTGGGTGTAAACATCTCCGAGGACCTGACCTGGACTGCACACATTCAGACACAGGTGAAAAAAGCCAGGCAAAGACTGTACCACCTGCGCCAGCTGAGGAAATTCAGGGTTTCACCAGCTATCCTGAAAACTTTCTATTTAGGGGCGATAGAAAGTGTATTAACTCAGTGCATCACAGCGTGGTATGGGAACAGCACCAGTCATGACCACAAAGCCCTGCAAAGAGTCGTGCGCTTATCCGAGCGTATCTCAGGGTCAGCTCTCCCGTCTCTGCAGGACGTCTCCACAAAAAATGCTGCAAAGGTAGAGCTACTAAGATCATCAAGGACTCTAATAACCCTGCAAACCATCATTTCACGCTGCTGCCATCTGGTAAGCGCTTCCGAAGCCTGATGGCCAAAACTGAGAGACTCAGGAGGAGCTTCTTCCCCCAGGCCATCAGACTCCTGAACTCAGTAACTTAACACCACGTGACTTCACTTCAGGATAAACATACTGACATTGCACTGCACTTTCTGTTCTCGTTGTTACTGTGTAACAACCTGTTATAAACCCGTTTGCACATTATACTCTTTATACATTTGTTAACCACATATTTATAAGTCTACAGTTTACTCACTGCACAGTCTACTTCAATTATTTTATTCCCTTTATTCTTATTTTTTCTTGACTTGATTATTTATAATTATATATATATATATATATATATATATATATATATATATCTATATATATATATATATATATATATATATATATATATATATATATATATATATATATATATATAGATAGTACTTTTTTATCCTATTTCTATATAATTTCCTCCTTGTGTTTTTAACTGTGAATTTGTACTGTCCATGGAGCGGACCTTTTTACATTTCACTGCCGGTTGTATATTCTGTATATAACTGTGTATGTGACAAATAAAACTCTTGAATCTTGAACAACTGACAGCATCAGAAGCGTCTCGCCTGGGCTAAAGACAAAAATGACTGGACTGCTGCGGAGTAATCCAAAGTTATGTTCTCTGATGAAAGTACATTTTGGGGGTCCCAGAGTCTGGAGGAAGAGAGGAGAGGTACACAATCCATGTTGCTTGAGGTCCAGTGTAAAGTTTCCACAGTCAGTGATGGTTTGGGGTGCCATGTCATCTGCTGGTGTTGGACCACTGTGTTTTCTGAGGTCCAAGGTCAATGCAGCCATATACCAGGAAGTTTTAGAGCACTTCATGCTTCCTGCTGCTTATCAACTTTATGGAGATGCAGATTTCATTTGCATGTGTGTGCGCCATTTTCTTGAAAGGCAATTGTCTTTCAAGAAAAAGCCCTTAACAGTTGTGTCAACAGTAAATATCTTATGGGCTGAGCATGTGTGTGTGTGTGTGTGTGTGTTGTGTAAGTGATTTAAAGCAATAGCCTCATGGCTAAATAGTTAATCCACCCATCCACTGGGGCTGTAGCTACAGATAAGAGGCAGCTAAAGCAGTCAAGCGGCTGAGCTATTAACTACTTCTCACTCAGTCTGTGTGCATCTGAATAAATAAGCATCGGGAAATGCATGAATTAGAAAGTTCATGCATGAAAATGCTGACTCTGCAACTGTTTGATGTTGATCTGGAATATCGACCAGGTGAATCACATCAAATTTCATGTTATCTACACAAATACTGACATCTGAAATCACATGTCTCCACTGTCACTATAATTCAGCTACTGGTGTTGAGGCAGCAGAATCTGACGTGATTGTTTGATGGTTCCCCGAGGAGCATACAGCATTGGTCAGACCTGACCACATGTGGACAACAGCCACTGTCCATAATCATGATAAAATGAGAATAAAACAGACATTACAGTCATGTGCAAGGATTCTGCAGGTACAATGAGGTCTTCTGCTGTATTCTATTAAAGTGTCCCTATTATGCTATTTTAAAGGATCCTAATTTTGTTTTGGAAGTCTCCTACAATAGACTTACATGTATCTGCAGTCAAAAAACACTTTAATAGTCTCATAATACACAGAACATTTAAATTGGTCATGAAGCAGCATTATTCACCATGGTAAAATAAATTAATAATGAACGACTGAATATATCCACACAAAACAAAAGACTGCCAAAGGAATGACATTTTTGTAGGCCAAAACCTGAAAACGAGTTAGCAGTTTAGCATTTTCATAAAACACATCGGTAATACCCCTTTGTAATTTTTTTTTTGTGAAAATGACAGTAGCTAACAAATGGTTAATTGGGGTTAACAGAAGTTGTTGGGGACATAAATCTTCATCACACCGAACAGGAAAACTCATTTACTTTCACAGCCTCATTGTGTTTATCAGCACACTAATGCAAACTTCTAACAGAAACTTTCAGGAAAAAGCTTTTTTTATTTTTTATTTTTTTATAAATAAAGACTGCTTTTTGTTGACATTGAAGCCATGCGATCATGGTGTAGTTTGTTTATAGCCTATGTTTAGCTGTTTACTTCTGTTTAGTAGTAAATAGTATTTACTATCTAAATAGTATTTAGACTTCAAAATGCAAAAATTTGCGTTCATAGACACTAAGTGGAATGATACATCCTTTTTAATGGCACACACATTTGATGGAAACTATCATGCTCTTTAAAATCCTGAGGATTGTTACTTGATGCCCTGATAATGCCATGGATCTGGGCCACTACGCCACACCACCCACCTAAGCATAATTTTAAGGTTGTGGGTGTCCGGTCATAATCTTCTGTGACGGTTCTTTCTGCTGATCACTACAAAGAACATCAGGCCTGACCAATGCAGAGAGAAACTGAGAGATACTGAGATAGGAAAGAGGACCAGCAGGAAATTAGGACTAGGAGACAGGAAATGCTCAGAGGGCCTGACCAGAAAGTGAAGTATTGGAAAAAGACAAGAATAGCTGGAAGAAGAAAAAAAAAAGAGCAAGATCTGAAACCAAGAGTGGGAAAAGCAGGGGACTCAAAATATTCTGTCCTGGTTCCTCGAGGGACAAAAAGAGAAAAGGCAGATTACACTGAGGGCAAAAATCTGGCACGATTAATAATGGAAAATCTGATTAGCTGGCTGGCAAATAAAAGTATCAGCCCAGGGCCATGTGTGTGTGAACTCACTATATATTCAGGAGAAACAAACAGAGGCCAGCAAGAATGCGAAAAGGAACAAGACAAATTCAACTTCACATTCAACACACAGTCTCTATATCAGTAACACACACCTACTGCCACATGTTGAAAAATAATGAAAGAAAGCATGATACTCTTGTTTGGCATGAAAAAACTATCAGGGCCCTATCATACACCCGGAGCAATGTGACGGCAGACGGAATGAAAGTGTTTTTTGCTAGTTTCATCCCCTATTTTCACGTCCAGTGGCACATTGTTTAAATAGCAAATGCCCTCGCACCCATCTGTTTGCCCATGGGCGTGCTGGTCTGAAAACGAAGTGTGTTCTGGCGCATTGTTGGCGCGTTGCTATTTTGAGGCAACTGAAAATGACTGTGCAGTATTTTTTGTGTTATTTAAAGGAAGCATTAGTAATATGCGCCTATAGGTGGGTACACAAGTCGCGTACACTGCATATTACACACACAGGGATGCGCAGCAGCACACAAACATTTTTAAATGTAAATAACGAATCCGCCATGGTGCAAGCGCAACTAGCTTTTAAAGTGAATGGGAGATGAGACTCTGATTGGTTTATTGCACGTTGCGCCCAAAACACACCCATGATTCATTAAGAGACTGAGTACAACCTTTTTAGACCATGCACCTGGAGCGCCGACCATTTTTTCCATCGTTAAACTAGCAAAAGTGGATTCGGACATGCCCTACATGCACCTGTGCCATGCAGTTCAGACCATGCACTCAGATCGTTAAAATAGGGCCCTTAGTAATAAATCATGTGCATTGATTTAAAATACCAAAAATTAAACCGATAATCCAAATAAGCATGAAGAAAATCTGTGAAAATCTTCTTCACAGCTTAATACTTTACAAGTAAACAGTTTACAGTATAAAATAGTATACAGGTGCCAAAAATAGTGAAAGTGCACTTGGTATGTGGATTGTTTATGCTCTAATTATGAGTACTGATATGAACACAAACATAAACAGGAGAAAACAACAGCATTTATTCACCAAGCCTTCATACCAATATCATCTGCTATTCATGAAGAGAAGGACAGGAATGCACTTTGGCTTTATTGTGACAATTCTGCATCAACCATCTCTGGTATTCAGAACGACATTCAGACCAAATGTGCTCTCATGGGCTATGTGTTTCCTGTAGAAAGCAATACAAAGTGCTTTGGACACACAGACGTCCCACTCTTTTCTTAGCCTTTGTGTACATAAACACAATCCATACATGATAAAACAGCCCACTGGGTGAACCATTTCAGGCTGGAATATCAAACATTTTGATATGATTGAAAAATATAATTTAAAATGAAGCAGAACATAAAAGAGAACAAAGGGGGAGCTGGGACTTGTGGGTCACCATGCAAGCTAGCATCTGTGTAAAAATCAGTGTTACTTAACCTTTAAATATAGGATGAACGTGCCAGTCACCACTGACATGCAGCGACTCCACTTTGAAACATAGGAAGTACCACAAACAAACTATCTGAAGCAGAAGGGAACAGCAGAAATAAGTTAACTTGAATCTATTTTAATTTAAAGAGTGAAAACAAAATGCAATCAGTAAGTGCCAAAAGATGGCATAATACTTATACTGAACAATACAATATATAAAAAGTTTATTAATAAGACATTTCATTGTTTTTGAAAGACGATTCTTATGTTCACCAAGGCTGCATTTATTTGATCAAAAATAATACAAATAAATGTTTTAAAATAAATGTTTTCTATTTTAATATATTTAAAAATGAGATGTGATGTGATGGCTAAGTTACATTTTCAGCAGCCATTACTCCAGTCTTCAGTGTCACATGATCCTTCAGAAATACTTCTAATATGTTGATTTGGTGCTCAAGAAACATTTTATTATCAACATTTCATCATTATCATTATAATACATTATTATTACAACATTACAATATCAATGAAAACGTTTAAAAAATGTTCACGATTAATTGATTAAAGTAAAGAAAAACAGTATTTATTTCAGTTTATTATCAGCATTTATTTATTATAGAGTTGTTGTTTTTTTAAACTGACATTTTTATCTATTTAATACATCCTTGCTGAATAATAATAATTAAAAAAATCAAAGAAAATTGGACTGTGTGTGTATTTCTGTATATACTCTGTATATGATCTGATATATGAGTAAACATGATGCTGTGACACACAATGTCCTGTACCGTTTACCACAAATCCACAAGAGGAAAGCATCTAAATTATTTCTTTGTCAAAGGGACAAAATCTACATACAATTAGAAAAAAATAAGAAAATAACGCAAAATAATTTCTCAGTTTATCACAAAATTCGAACATTTTATTTTGTCCCTGAATGCATGCATAAATTATTTCTGAAAGGGTAGGAGAAGGTTTGGTGTGGATGGAGGATGTGTATGAGATGAGGTGTGTTCCCCGGGGGTCTCCAGAGCAGTGTGTGGGGGCAGTTCTGTGGGTGGCAGGGACATTGCCCCTGTCTGATTTAAGTTTTCAACACGGGGACATATTGTTTTATTGAACCCCCTGCCATCAATTCTTTCTTTGTTCTCATGTTCTTGTGCTCTTTCTGTTGAGAAAAACTGCCAGTTGTGATCTCTGATTAAATACTGTGTTCATTTGGACAAAACAACGTTGCTGTTCTTTTTTCCTGACTGTTGTTTCTGTCATAACCCTTCTGGAATACATTTGTTCATGTATGTAGGTTTTGCCCCAGAGCAAAAAAACAACATGCTGGCAGAATAGTGCACAAAATAAGATTACAGACCCCTTGAAATTTGATGAATTAAATTAAATTAGATATACATTTTAGCTGGGAATTTTGTCAACTTTTGGGAGTATCTTATCAAAAAGCTTGCCTCAAAAAGAATAGACATGATTACACAGGGTCTTAAGATCAATGGATGCAAATTTTGTTTAAATGATGCTCTCTCAGAAAGGCTGCATAGCTGAACTTATGATTATATAATGCTTCATGTAGATGGTTTGTGATTAGGATGATGTCACTCCACAACACAGGAAGCTGTGTTAACATCTCCCTGAATAGAAGGGAGCTCTGATCTGCTGAAGAGATTCTGGTGTAAAGTTAAATTTCACACTGTGATTGGCTGATTTTCTTCCCTTTCCATTAATTGATATAAAAAAAAGAATGCGGATTGCACTTTGCTACTCTGTAACACAATGTAGAACTAATGCATAATCTGTGAATAATATCTGGGTTATGAAGACAGTGCTTGGTAAACTTCTGTGAGTGTGCAGCAAACGAAATGTTCATGACCACACATTTACTGTAATAGAATATGTAAAGTACAGCATAAAAACATCTACAACAAAGCATCACAGTTGATCTGTGCCTCACAAAAGATATATTTGTTGACACCTTATAATAATTTAAATTATTAACATAAACTATATTACATTGCGACTGAAATGTATTACTTGAAACAGTCAAATAAATATGAATGTTATGAAGTAATTATTTGTGCATATGTTTGTTGTATTGTGACATTTATGTAACAATCAACAACAAAAAAAATATGCCCCAACTTCATCTGTGGCCTCAAATTTTGGACTGTGCCCCCAAAATCTTAAAGTGTTAGTTTCACCCCAAAATTTAAACTCTGCAATCAGTTTAAACCCTAATGTTGTTCCAAATCCAAAAAACTTTCATTCATCTTTGAAGAACAAAAACCTGAGAGAATTCTGTCCCTCCAATGAAAGTCCATTCCCTCAAAACTCTGATGCCTCAAAATGTTCATAAAGTCAACATAAAAATAATCCATATGAATTGAGTGGTTTAATCCACATCTTTCAAAGAGATATGGTCACTATATATGATGACAAGAATTTATTAGGCTTTTATTCACATTAAAATATTTATCAGCACACATACATAGAGCAAAACAAATATGGCAAATGAAAGCTCAAAAATGCTTGCTCATTTTTGGGTGAACTAGCCCTTTTCTAGAAAACAGATTCTAGATCATTCTATAGTGAGCAATTGTTCTGTTTCTCAAGATCTAAGTGAATGAAATAAGTCAATAAATACTAAATCTTATTAGACTTTCCTAAAAAAGACTCAGATAAACAAATGCTGGAAGGGTTGTGAATTTTGGTGAATTAATCTAAATTAAGGTTTTCACTGGGGCTGTGTGTTCCACTTCCTGTCTAAACATGACCCAATTATATCTGATCAGCACTGCTAAATTCTGCTTTCATAGCCAGATCACTGCAGACTTAAATCTAAAGGAAAAGCCTTAAAGGATTAGATAACTTCAAATGAAAATGTCCTGATATTTTACTCACCCCCATCTCATCCAATATGTTCATGTCTTTCTTTCTTCAGTCGAAAAGTTTTTTTGAGGAAAACATTCCAGGGTTTTCCTCTACATCATTGACTTCCAAGACAACCAAAATGTTTAAGGTCCAAATCAATGCAGTTTCACAGGGCTTCAGAGGCTCTGCATGATCCCAGACGAGGAATAGGGTCTTATCTAGCGAAGCGATCAGTCATTTAAAAAAAATATATACTTTTTAACCTAAATTGCTCATCTAGAGGACAGAATGACAGAAAAAGACAAAAAACAAGCCTAAACATCAGTACGGCATACACAAGATGGAAGATTTGGTTATGGAGAAAATCCTAAGTAGTGATGCTTCTTTTTTGTTGGACTCAAACACATCCAGTAGCAAGTAGATAGCCACTAGCATCAGCTGGACTCGGCTAACTGATGCCATTTATATGTAACAAATCTGTCCCACCAATTTGTATGTGCACCCTACAGCGAGTTTGTGTGTGCGTGTGTGTGTATCTGCGGGCACTATAAAACACCCATCTGTGAGGGTTGATAGATTCTGGGGCCTCTGGGGGATTGTAGGATGTTTGAGAGAGAATGAGAGAAACAGAGGTGACATGACATATTACCAAAAAAACATGATAGACAGACTGGTCATGATTAATGACTGTCTATAGTATTCCGAATACAACACACTTCATGCATGCAAGCACAGCCACTGAAAAACAATAACAGTGCATCCATGCTCACCATATCCACATAAAACAGCCACAACACTAGCTTAAGCGCACCCACGCGTCTCACAGCGCAAATATTCACATAAAATTACACACAATATGTCTTGTCGAGCAGCATTGTAAACATAGTCTGTTATGTCTTTTAAATGAACATAAACATGAAATATGCCAGTCAAAAAAGAATAAACGTGAATCAAAATTTTAAAAACACGTCAAAATATAACACACAAAACCGAAAATCTTTGCAAAGTTAACCAGAATCACAAACAACGCGGTCATGAAAATTAAAACAATAAGCGTGAATCAAACATTTAAACAAGTTTAAAATTATATTGCTCAAAACTGCGTTCTCTATCATTGTATCAGCAAGGAAATACATTATTTTATTGTTATGAATATAATCTTAGGAACCTATTCTATTGTATGATAGACGTTTTAGGGGGGTTTCTCACAATTAAAGCAGTCAAATGAATGTGATCATAACTGGGTGCTTACTGACGCTTGGCTGGCCGTTCAGTCCAACCAGCCGCTGTTGAGCTATGAGTATTACAGCGTTCTCTTTCCTTGCAGATACTCACTGTATCTGCAAGGAAATACATAATTGTATTTTATTATTATGAATATAATATTAAGGATCTAATCTTTTGTATGATAGATGTAAAACACCAGAAAGGGTAGGACCAGAAAAGTTGATTTTGAACTTCTTCCTACTCCTTTTTGATCATGGGAAATTTTAAAAGTTTAATTACAAGAATTTGGAAATAAGTCCATGTCCTTATTTATTTATTTGTTATATATATATATATATATATATATATATATATATATATATATATATATATATATATATACACACACATACTCACCTAAAGGCTTATTAGGAACACCTGTTCAATTTCTCATTAATGCAATTATCTAATCAACCAATAACATGGCAGCTGCTTCAATGCATTTAGGGGTGTGGTCCTGGTCAAGACAATCTCCTGAACTCCAAACTGAATGTCAGAATGGGAAAGAAAGGTGATTTAAGCAATTTTGAGCATGGCATGGTTGTTGGTGCCAGACGGGCCGGTCTGAGTATTTCACAATCTGCTCAGTTACTGGGATTTTCACACACAACCATTTCTAGGGTTTACAAAGAATGGTGTGAAAAGGGAAAAACATCCAGTATGCGGCAGTCCTGTGGGCGAAAATGCCTTGTTGATGCTAGAGGTCGGAGGAGAATGGGCTGACTGATTCAAGCAGATAGAAGAGCAACTTTGACTGAAATGACCACTCGTTACAACCGAGGTATGCAGCAAAGCATTTGTGAAGCCACAACACACACAACCTTGAGGCAGATGGGCTACAACAGCAGAAGACCCCACCGGGTACCACTCATCTCCACTACAAATAGGAAAAAAGAGGCTACAATTTGCACAAGCTCACCAAAATTGGATAGTTGAAGACTGGAAAAATGTTGCCTGGTCTGATGAGTCTCGATTTCTGTTGAGACATTCAGATGGTAGAGTCAGAATTTGGCATAAACAAAATGAGAACATGGATCCATCATGCCTTGTTACCACTGTGCAGGCTGGTGGTGGTGGTGTAATGGTGCGGGGGATGTTTTCTTGGCACACTTTAGGCCCCTTAGTGCCAATCAGGCATCGCTTAAATGCCACGGCCTACCTGAGCATTTTTTCTGACCATGTCCATCCCTTTATGACCACCATGTACCCATTTTATGATGGCTACTTATAGCAGGATAATGCACCATGTCACAAAGCTCAAATCACTTCAAATTGGTTTCTCGAACATGACAATGAGTTCACTGTACTAAAATGGCCCCCACAGTCACCAGATCTCAACCCAATAGAGCATTTTTGGGATGTGGTGGAACGGGAGCTTCGTGCCCTGGATGTGCATCCCACAAATCTCCATCAACTGCACGATGCTATCCTATCAATATGGGCCAACATTTCTAAAGAATGCTTTCATCACCTTGTTGAATCAATGCCACAGGTTTTCAGGATAAACATCGATACACTGACATTGCACTGCACTTTCTGTTCTCGTTGTTACTGTGTAACAACCTGTTATAATCCTGTTTGCACATTATACTCTTATACATTTGTTAACCACATATTTATAAGTCTACAGTTTACTCACTGCACAGTCTACTTCAATTACTTTATTCCACTTCTTTATTCTTATTTTTTTACTTTTTCTTCTACTTGACTTGATTATTTATAATTCTACAGATATATATATATATATATATATATATATATATATATATATATATATATATATATATATATATATATATATATATATATATATATATATATATATATATATATATATATTTTTTTATCCTATTTCTATTATAATTTCCTCCTTGTGTTTTTAACTGTGAATTTGCACTGTCCATGGAGCGGACCTGTTTACATTTCACTGCCGATTGTATACTCTGTATATAACTGTGCATGTGACAAATAAAACTCTTGAATCTTGAATCTACATATATATATATATATATAATACAATTAAAATAACAAATAATATTTATTAAACAACATACACACCGGGACATTTGACTGCACATCACATTATTTTTACACTATTTACACATTATTTTTACACTTTCTATTTAGGGGCGATAGAAAGTGTATTAACTCAGTGCATCACAGCGTGGTATGGGAACAGCACCAGTCATGACCGCAAAGCCCTGCAAAGAGTTGTGCGCTTATCCGAGCGTATCTCAGGGTCAGCTCTCCCGTCTCTGCAGGACGTCTACACCAAACGCTGCAAAGGTAGAGCTACTAAGATCATCAAGGACTCTAATCACCCTGCAAACCCTCATTTCACGCTGCTGCCATCTGGTAAGCGCTTCCAAAGCCTGATGGCCAAAACTGAGAGACTCAGGAGGAGCTTCTTCCCCCAGGCCATCAGACTCCTGAACTCAGTCACTTAACAACACGTGACTTCACTTCAGGATAAACATACTGTCATTGCACTGCACTTTCTGTTCTCGTTGTTACTGTGTAACAACCTGTTATAAACCTGTTTGCACATTATACTCTTTATACATTTGTTAACCACATATTTATAAGTCTACAGTTTACTCACTGCACAGTCTACTTCAATTATTTTATTCCACTTTATTCTTATTTTTTACTTTTTTTCTCTTGACTTTATTTATAATTCTACAGATATATATATAGTATTTTTATCCTATTTCTATATAATTTCCTCCTTGTGTTTTTAACTGTGAATTTGCACTGTCCATGGAGCGGACCTGTTTACATTTCACTGCCGGTTGTATATTCTGTATATAACTGTGTATGTGACAAATAAAACTCAATCTTGAATCTTGAATCACTATTGATCCTTCTTGCAATCGTAATGCAATGGACTATAGGGCCTATATTAAACCTTTAAATAAAAGGGTTATTGAGCTGTTTACACTGTCAGCGACAGGAAATAAAAATAAAGCAAAAAACCTGCCAACCTTACCACAGCATGTGAGCTAAGCGGAGCGGAGCTCCACCCATGAACGGCTCACCGGTAAAACGGCGCACGCTCAAATCCCGCTCTCACATGAAATTTATCTGTACTGTAGCCTACAATAGGCTACTTGTAGCCATTAAAACACGTATTTAATTTAATATGTTTAAATATTATAATTTTTTTTTATTTAATCTACGTTGATTATGAAAAGTGAACAGGACGCATCAAAAGATGCGCATATCAGAAGACATGGGGGTCAGAGATGATTTTGACCATTTCATTAAGTTTTGTTTTGTAGAAAGCCTTTCTTTAAAGTGAATTTCGTTTTTGTATAAATTGTATCTTAATTTTAATCAATGTTTTATCAACCAATTATCTGGATTTAATAAATAATAAGCAAATATAGCAGGCAATGACATGGAGGTGCCAGCGCTGCGTGAACAACGGCTTAAGTGAACAACTACTAGAAAAAAAAGCTTTAGTCGGGGGTAGCCCTAGCTACTTAGCCTATTTCAGATAGGCCTATATTCGAACCAGCATGTGCTGAGCAGAATGAGCTTTAGAAATGAACGGAATATTCAGAAAGGCGCTCTCCAGTCTGGACCAGAGAATGCAAACTGGCTACAGATGGTAAGCACAATTACATTAACCCAAAATAGTGATGTGTCATTCATGAACGATTTGTTCATTTTGTGTTGACCGCGCATGCGCAACATCCCATATGTTCTGTACCAGAAACAGAAAAGATTAGTTCATCTCTCGAGTCTTCGGGCTCGAGACGTTTGTTCAATGTACCGGAAACAGAAAAGATTAGTTAATCTCTCGAGTCTTCGGGTTCGAGTCGTTCATTCAATGTACCGGAAACAGAAAAGATTAGTTCATCTCTTGAGTCTTCAGGTTTGAGTCGTTCGTTCAATGTACCGGAAACAGAAAAGATTAGTTCATCTCTCGAGTCTTCGGGTTTGAGTCGTTAGTTCAATGTAGCGGAAACAGAAAAGATTAGTTTATATCTCAAGTCTTCGGGTTCAAGTCGTTCGTTCAAGTCCCCATAGGCTGAATGCACAAACAGAAATGATTAGTTCATCTCTCGAGTCAATCATCGGGTACGAGTCTCGTTCTTTTGTCACGTGACGTGCTGAATACAGAAAGTTGGATACAGGTTCATTCACAACCTTCCTTACAAACAAGTGCATAGTTCCCTTTCAGTCGGTCATGTTCGACGAATTGGGATCACTTCAGGGAGCCCCTATCAGCTTCGAGATATAGAGAACAGGTCAATGAGAATTGGCGTGCGAGATTTGCATCTCGCGCTCCGCCCCGCATCGCGGGTATAAAGTGGAAGCAAAATTCAGGGCACATTTTTCATTTACTTCGGAGCCGAACGGCGTTGATGAAAAGAGCTACTCGGCAAGAGAGATTGCAACAGAGAAACTAGAGCCTAACACAGAGACAGAGGAAGACGCTGTACTGGCGAAAAGGCACAATCAGTGTGACTGCGCTCACCGCTGCAAAAAAAACCCCCCCAAAAAACTGCTGTTCTCACAGCAATCCTGTTGGTGCGTGAGGGTGTTTTTTTCTCAGAGTGAGTGCACACACAGGCTGCTTCTATCACCTGTGTATTGCTGCGGTCTTCCCCTGGGTGCTTTAGCACTTCAAAAAAAAGAGCGTTTCCTCACAAATGAGCAACACGGGTGTGACACTGCGTCTTTTACAAGATGTCATTCCACCCGTGCGTTTCTGGATGCGGCCATTCACTGTCGCCCCTTGACGGTCACAATTGCTGTAACACGTGCCTGGGCATTCAGCAACCTGAGGCGGCGTTTGTGGATAGTTCGTGTTCCCACTGCGGGAACATGACTATCGCGGCACCTAGGTCGAGACTTGCTTACCTTCGGGAAGGTGGAGTCCCCCTACCCATACCTCGATCTAGTGCTATTCCCAAGAATAGACCTACTTCACACTCACGCACCCCCCCCCAGTGGAAACAGGTAAGTGTTGCACAGCACACTCAGACCCCACTTCTGGGCTGCTACCATGCCGTTTGAGTCGGGTCCCTGCATGCTGCCTCGCTGCCCCGCTGTGGGTATGTCTGTGGTGCCGTTGGTCCCGCTTGCACAGTCTCTGGGAGCCTGGCTAGCCTAGGTGTCCCCCCAAGTTCAGGGGCGTTCACTTCACCTCCGTGTCGAAGGAGAATGCCCCTGTGCTCCAGGCGGAGATCGCAGTCCTACTGGCGAAGGATGCGATAGAGCCGGTCCCTCCAGCTGATATGAAGACTGGCTTCTACAGCCCGTACTTCATTGTACCCAAGAAAGGCGGCGGGTTATGGCCGATCTTGGATCTGCGACAGCACCTCTACGAGGCGCCTCTATGCGTTGAAGTGGAACTTGTTCGTTGATTGATGTTCTTCTTGCCGAGAAGACCCCCGAAGGTGTTCGATCAGTTCTGTGCTTTCCTTCTTACAAGACGGGTTGTAGCGAAGGCTCTGTCTCCCTCCACCTTCAAAGTTTATGTTGCTGCTATCGCCGCTAATCATGATTTGGTAGGTGGAAAGTCCTTAGGGAAGCACGATCTGATCGTCAAGTTCCTGAGGGGGGCGAGGAGACTGAATCCGCCTCATCCTCCCTCTATACCCTCTTGGGGCCTGTCTCTGGTGCTGACCGCACTGCAGAGGCCTCCCTTTGAGCCTTTGCAGTCAGCCGAGTTAAAGATTCTGTCTCTGAAGACAGTACTCCTGACTGCATTGGCCTCCATCAAGAGGGTAGAGGACCTGCAGGCATTTTCGGTCAACGAATTGTGCCTGGAATTCGGGGGGGGTAACTCTCATGTAATCCTGAGACCCCGGCCCGGATATGTGCCCAAGGTTCCCACCACTCCCTTCTGGGACCAGGTGGTGAGCCTGCAAGCGCTGCTCTCGGAGGAGGCAGACCCAGCCCGAGCTTTTCTCTGTCCCGTCCGCACCCTACGGACTTACGTGGACAGAATGCAAAGCTTCAGGACCTCAGAGCAGCTCTTCATCTGTTACGGAGGCCAGCAGAAGGGAAAGGCAGTCTCCAAGCAGAGGATGGACCACTGGATAGTGGATGCCATCGTCTTGGCGTATGAAACCCAAGACATGCCGAGCCCACTCCACTAGGGGTGTAGCTTCTTCCTGGGCGCTGGCTCGTGGCGCCTCGCTGACAGATATTTGTAGAGCTGCGGGCTGGGCGACACCCAACACGTTCGCTAGATTCTATAGCCTACGTGTAGAGCCGGTATCTTCCTGTGTGCTCACTTCCCATAGTCAGTAACACCGAAGTGCCCATTCTAAGTGTCGGCTTGCTGCGCCATTCCCTTCCCCATGGAACGGATACATGCGCTTATATGCTCCAGTCGAGTTCCCCAGTATGGCAAACCCTGTCGAGTCCTCCGCAACCCACAGCAGTCGGACGTGGCGGAGCGTCCGACGCCAGGTCTAACACTCATATGCATTGGTGGAACTTGTGTTATGCTGGGTTCCATATGTTGTGACCCCCACGGTGGTCCCATATGTGTATTCTCCATGGTACGGCTCCCTAAGGTGAGTGGTAGAAGTGGTCGTAACTGTGGCGTTTTCCAACAGACTGAAAGGGAACGTCTCGGTTACATATGGTAACCCTCGTTCCCTGAAGGAGGGAATGGAGACGCATGTCCCGTCGTCCACAGTTGCTGTACCATCACTGCATGGCCGAGTCAATAGTTTGGCTCCTCAGTGAAAAACAAATGTGCGCTGCATTTTGCTTCCGCTTTATACCCGCGATAAGGGGCGGAGCGCGAGATGCAAATCTCGCATGCCAATTCTCATTGGCCTGTTCTCTATATCTCAAAGCTGATAGGGGCTCCCTGAAGTGATCCCAATTTGTCGGTGACATCCGATGTACGTCTCCGTTCCCTCCTTCAGGGAACGAGGGTTACCATATGTAACCGAGACGTTTTTGTTTGTTTGTTTGTTTAATTCAGTTTTTTAGCTATAATAATTGATTTTCCTATGAAGACTGGAAACATTGGGTTGGTCAGAATGGATAGGCATAACATAAATGTTTATTGCATATATTCTTCTGATGATTTTATAATAATAAATATATTACAATATGCAGTCAACAATACGAATGTAATGTTGTATATGTTGCGAGACACTGAAGCAGCCACGTAACAAAAGAACGAGACTCGTACCCGAAGACTGACTCGAGAGATGAACTAATCATTTCTGTTTCTGTATTCAGCCTATGGGGACTTAAACGAATGACTCGAACCTGAAGAAATGAACAAAATGAACAAAATGACTTGAAAAAAGATTAGTTAATTTTGCTGATTCGAGTCAGTAAAACGATCCGAACTTCCCACTACTAACCCAAAACTAACTTAATTAAAATGCCACAGCCCATACTGGGTTTTTTTTGTTTGTTTTTTTTTTTACTTAGAATATAGACATTAAGAGACTAAATTGTTATGCAAGTACTTTTACTTTTAATACTTAAAGTAGCCTACATTTAAAATCAGGTACTTTTTTAAAAAAAACTTAAATAGGGTTGTCATTGTGGTACTACTACTTTTACTAAAGTAAATATGTCTCTGGTTATTTGTACTTTTACTTAAGTACTGAGATTCAGTAGGCCTACTTCCTCCACCACAGGTTATAGCCTACTCGCACGTTATACTAGTAGCTCAACAGTGGCTGGTTGGACTGAGCTGCCAGCCAAGCGTCAGTGAGCACCCAGTCATGATCACGTTCATCTGACTGCTTTAATTGTGAGAAACCCCCCTAAAACGTCTATCATACAAAAGAATAGATCCCTAATATTATATTCATAATAATAATGTATTTCCTTGCTGATACAGTGATAGAGAACGTGTTATACTTGTAGCTCAACAGCGGCTGGCTGAACTGATGCCATGTCCACACTAATACGTTTTCGTTTGAAAACTCATCTTTTTCTCTCTGTTTTGGCCTTCCATCCACACTGAGTCAACGAAAACGTAGCTTTTTGAAAACGCTCTCCAAAGCGGATACATTTGAAAACGCCGTCTTCGCGTTGTAGTGTGGACTGTGAAGACAATATATATTTGAAAACGATGACGCATGTTTAGTCATGTGACGCATATTGTACCAATAGATATCTTGATACCGCTATTGTGCCAGTTATGTGCTATTCACTTTCACACAGTTGCTAAAATACATTACTTTGCACACTTCATATCACAGTCCTGCGAGGATGACAGAAAATTAGTTTGCATTTGCTGTCCTGTGGCAAAACAGGAGTGGAGTTGCATTTTAGACCAAACATAATGGTTGACCGAGTGCAACCTGGACGCATCAGTGAATGGTGAGATATTTTGCTAAATAAAATGATCCTGCCAGAAGTGTGATAACTTTATCATGTCTGTATCATCTCAGTGAGCTTTTATGAGGTTTTACGCATGCGTAGTAAGTTGAATTTGGCGTTTACTGACGTTTCAGTGTGGATGAGAAACTTTTGGAAAACGTTAGTGTGGACGGAGAACGTTTTGAAACGAAAACTCCGTTTTCAAATTTATCCGGATTAATGTAGACGTAGCCTGAGCTGCATGAGTCGCATTGGCGTGACGTCATCGATTCCCTCTTCGATTGATTGGCTATAGGATGAGCTGTCAATCTAGAACTAGTGGACCAATGGTGATGCTAAGACCCGGCCCTGATTTACATGAAACTCTAACTGCAACTTTTGGAAACGCAAGCGCAGAATGTGGAAACAAGAGCAAAGGAGAAAAGAGCACAGGCATGATTTTGTGTGCGATTCAGATAATTTTAAATTCATGATTCAGTTTTGAGTAATATCATTTTAAACTTGTTTAAATGTTTGATTTGTTTAAATGTTGGTTTCCGTGACCGTTTGTGTTTGTTTGTGATTCTGGTTAACTTTGCATTGATTTTTCAGTTTTGTGTGTTATATTTTCACATGTGTTTTTAAATTTTTTATTCACACGTTATTTTTTTGATGCGTGACTGCAATACATTAGGTGGGAATCCCTGATCCCATAGCAGGGAAGCATTTTCTCCTTTTATACAGTCTATGGTTTTCATAAAAGACGAGATGACAAAAGACAGAAAAAAATCTCACTGCTCTTGACTGAATAACTTTAATAAGGGTTAATCTATATTTATACAGTGAAGACTATGCAGTGATTTTTTACATGTGATTACCATTTCTGTAGCCTACCTGAAAATCTAGTTCAGACCTACATGAAAAACCTGAAAAGAACTGTTTATTTCATTTGTATGTTTGTTCTGTTGTATTTGTGCTGTTGCTCATAATCCTATTATTTGTTCTTATTGTCTTTAACAATTTATTTATTTATTTTTATTTTATTTTTTTATGTGTTAGGCTTTTTGAGTCAACCTTATTTATTAAGGTTACATAGATCAAAAACAACAAACACAACAACTAGGCCTATTTTATTTTATTTATTACTTTTTTGTGGTGGGGCCAGTAAAATTTTTTGCAGGGCAAGTAAAAATTTGAACCACTGGTCCAACCGGGCCAGTAGAAAAAATCCTTAGCGTTGAGCTCTGAACACACTTCTATATACACAAAAGTCACATAAAACTAAAGGTAAAACAGTCATAGTCTAGATTATTACTGTTTTTGTTGTATGCAGCATAGACTGACAATAACATTGGTCATCAGGGAATGCTAAAATGCTACTAAAGTAAGATATAGCTCCCTTTAAACCATATATGTAGGCCAGAGTATGTTGTGTTTGACAAAACAGGGAGTAGAGGGGATACAACCCCACCCAGAGAGATCATTAAAGAGTTTCCAGAAGGACACTCAACACAACACTTCACATCTGAAAAGCTAAGACATAAAAAGACCATAAGATAGTGACTAGGAAGAGAGAAAAAGCGAGGGATGAAGAGGAGGAGGTCTCCCTGAGGGAGAGATAAGGAGGCTGGTGAGGAGAGTACTCAGAAGAGTAAAGCATAAAAGCAATCTTACACACTTCCTCCCTGTGAAATGTTTGTGAAATCTGTAGCGTTATATAACAAGCCACTAAAGAAAGAAGGAAACAGCATCATATTGCTATCTACATCAATGTAACACTCTCAGGCCACTGTTTAATATGATAAAAAGTGTTTCAAAAAGTTAGACAATGACTCATTTACCTTTTCTGCCTCAAAAAAATAAATGAACACAAACTTGTTTAAACAAACTCTCATAATAGCACTGGTACTTTGGAATAGCATAAAATATTGGTATCCAATAACTTTTATAAAGCATTAAAGACTGAACTAACTAACATATTAACTAACAAATATAATAACAATAATAATAATGTTATTAGATCGAAGATATTAATAGACAGACAGACAGAATTCAATATGTTAAGCCCTATTCGGACAGTGATTGTTTCTCGTGGGGTCGTAAGGTATTTTCATCAATGACAGGGGTCTGTGATTTTATTGCTGTCCGAATCCAGAATGTCAATGTAATTAAATATGGATCAGTTGGAGTTAGAGGTCAAAAGATCAACTCCCAGTGGATCAAAGCCAAGGAGATGTACTGAAATAAATGGTATTAATGGATGACTTCTGACTCAATCCTGGGGCTAACACCATGTCCTAACCACGACAAGCGCCAGGTTCACGCATTCATTGAGCTTGTTGTGATTGGCTGTAATTTAGTTGATTTGCACAGTATTGTTGTTTTTAGTGTGGGTAGAAAAATGAAAACACTTGATGCAAGAAACTTGAACATGTTGCTTTGTGGACATGAATAGATTAATATAAGCTTTCCCATCTCCCTATAAAACATGACTGTAGTAACAGGGTTCTTTAAAATCAGACGGGATTTGCTACAATGTGACCATTTAAGGATTTTTACATGAAGGAGCCAGAAAGTTGTTAAATAAATCAGGATCTCTCCAGGGAGGGAAGGAAAACATTTTGGCTCCATTCACCTCAGCCAGAGCAGTTAAGAAAACAGACGCTCAGAGGGAAAGATACAAGCAGAAGATCAAGCTTAGATACTCATGACGGCAACACAATCAAAGTATTACATAATATAAATAAAAGAGACTGATTAGTTTGGAGGATTGTGTTTTTTAGAGCATAAGATGGTCCAGATGTTGACTTAGCCCTCAATATCACTGATCACAGGCAAGTAAGACAGTATATTGTAACAAAGTGCCTGGCACAATTTTTTTTTTCTTTCTTTAACACATGAATGACAGTTATTAAAAAATAAAGTACTTGTCTTAGTTTCACAAATCAAATCAGACAGCAACATGTGGGTAAAATATGTATTTAAAATCTGTTTGTTATGAATATGTGAGAGATTAATTGTTTTCTATTTGCTGCTGTAAATGTCATGTTGATGCTGCTAGTGATGCTAACTGCATATCTGAATCTGTGCAGACAAATGTGCACACACACACATTTACTTATTTAAATGGAGTCATGCAACAGACCTCTGTTGTTTAAAAAAAAAAAAAAAAAAACAAAGTTCTAAAGTCTATTTATATATTTGGTTTAAATTCAAAGATCAGCAAATTAGCCAGTGTGACGGCCCATGTCATTACGTCACCTCACACAACAAATCTAAACTAAAATAGTGGTATATTTCACTACACATTTCCATACTATACCACTATCACAAGGGTTTAGTGATGGGGTTTAGAGAAGGCCAGCGGACAGGTGCAGTTTGACTTTAATTAAACCTGATGAAGTATCTCATTCTTGCTGAGTGATGTATATTTCCCAGAGTACAGCTGTGAAAAGTGGCCTACTCCACACTCGTTAATCCTCTCATACTGCACTATATGTGCATGTGCCATCATTATATCCCCAGAACAGATTATCATTCAACAGATGCATTCATGTCAAGTGTATTAAAAATGTGATGCTCATGGTGTTAGATGCTTAAAAAGAAGTCCTGAACATCAGACATACAATTCCTTAGCATACCCAAATAATGAAATTAAATGGATTCAGAAAGTTTCATGGTCACACATTCATTCAAGAAATATTACTGGAATATCTCAATTGTAACCTCTCAAATTAATATAAATTAGCTTCAGTACTGACCTGTATGCTGCACAGTTTCATCACACTCTTTAAACTCACTTAAATACGAACAAGGCCTCTCACATGGATAGAAAGAAATTACTTTGGTTTCAGAAGTGGCTTGTCTTCCTATTTTAAACAAATATTTAAAATATACTGTCTTTATGTTGTTCATCGTGAATTCTGATTCAATATGAAAGTCAGAATTTGCTACCAATGCTATACTAAGGTTAAGGTTAGGATGTAGATTAAGGGTTAGTATTTATTTCAATGTTATCTAGGCAATGTTCATCTTTAGAATCAACTCCGGGGTGGGATTTGTGCTTAACAGTTTGGCTACTCACTATATAGCCGATTATTAGTGTTAATTTTGTCAGCTATTTTACATATATTTATCTTATAAATTAACACACTCTCTACATTATGAAAACTGGTAAAACATGACACATCTTTCATGAAAAATTAAATTCCAATAATTGTAGTATTGTAAATTGTAGAAATTCCAATAATTCCAAATTATATTAAAGTGCCTCTATTACGCCATTTTAAAGTTTCCTAATTTAGTTTGGAGGTCTCCAACAACAGGTTTATATGCATCAAAGGTAAAAACAACTTCTATTTTCTCATACTATACATTGCACGTCACCACAATGTCCAATGATTTTCAAACGACTCGACAGATAAACCAGTCTCTCTAAATCCCTCCTTTCCGCGAGTCCGAATCAATAATGATATGGCCAGCAGCCATATCACCCTGTAGCCCAAGACTGGTTTCCCCCTGAAGCTAAGCAGGGCTGAGCCTGGTCAGTACCTGGATGGGAGACCAACTGGGAAAACTAGGTTGCTGCTGGTAGAGGTGTTAGTAAGGCCAGCAGGGGGTGCTCACCCTGTGGTCTGTGTGGGTTCTAACACCCCAGTATAGTGATGGGGACACTATACTGTAACAAGCACTGTCATTCGGATGAGACGTTAAACCAAGGTCCTGACTCTCTGTGGTCATTAAAAAAATCCCAGGAAGTCCTTTGGAAAAAGAGTAGGGTGTAACCCTGGCATCCTGGCCAAATTTGCCTATTGGCCCCTGTACATCATGGCCTCCTAATCATCCCCATATACTGATTGGCTTCATCACTCTGTCTCCTCTCCACCAATCAGCTGGTGTGTGGTGGGCGTTCTGTTGCAATATGGCTGCCGTCGCATCACCCAGGTGGATGCTGCACATTGGTGGTGGTTGAGGAGATTCCCCCCCTTCTATGTAAAGTGCTTTGAGTGCCTTGAAAAGCACTATAGAAATGTAACAAATTATTATTATTATTATTATTATTATTATTACAATGGAAGAACTAGTTATTCAAACCAAACCTTAAGCAGGACGTATCTCAGTTTGAGGTACATTATGAGAGGTTTCAACTGTAATTCCTCACCATCAGCAAGTATGCTTCCATCAAAAAACCTGTGTGTCTGTGTCTAATGTATTGTGGTGCACATGTGGGAACTGTATCAATAACAGTACATACGTTAGCCCAGCTGATGTAAACATTAACGTGTGCAAAACAAATCTTGCTCCGACCCTTATCTTTACTCAAAGTAGTATGACAGACAATCTGCATTAATAGACACAATATTAGGTAATACTGCAGCCCACAGTCATTTACAGTAGTATTTCAGTTAGACAGTAATAACGTGAGTTAGCCAGATACTTACACAATATGAAACACAATAAACACATTGTAGAGCATAGCGTCTTCTTGACATGGTGCTATCCAGTATCCACTGCAGTGTTCAAGGTTTCCCTGGTGTCTGTGCGGCGTGCACGCACAAAGGGCTTGCGACTCATTTATAAAAACTATTTGTTTAATGACTCAGAGTAGATTCTTACTTTTGAGAGACAATAACTTTATATATGCTGCACTTTCAGACTTAGAACTATGTTACACACTACATGAAAGGTAATTTTCAAAAATCCATAATAGGGGCTCTTTAACTTTTCTATTAAAATATCAGCAAAAAAGACTTTGTCACCCAGTGCATTTATTCGGCAACTACAATCGCAAACAATTAATTTGAGATGTTTGGATTTACAGTTCACCATGGAAAAGGTTTTATAGCAGATTTAGTCCCAGCAAACAGTGCAAGTGGTTCATGAAGGAGAATTTGAGCAGAATACCTCAATGGAGGTCGCTAAACTCCAGTTTATATGTTTGTCTGTGTTTTCAGATAATCTGCGCTTCTTCTCCAGTGTAGAGAGAGCGCATGTGCATGGTTGCCAGATAACAACTCCAATGCCCCATGTTGCCAGAAAACATAGGGCAGAAAATGTATCCTTTTAACAGAAAAGCTCTGATTTGGGGGATTTAAACTCTTGATATCTGGGAACTGCAACCATAAAAGTTTGTAGAGGCTTGTTAAATTCTGAAGTGTGCATCCGATGGACACTTTTCTATCCTATGACGTCACAGGAGAGGAGTTGTGAATGGCAATAAAGTGGCACAACTGATGCTGCAGGTTACATTACATTTACAACCTGGCTGATGTAATACGTCCAAATTTCATTCATACTACACACATTCATGCCATATAGAACATACCCTTTAATGGTCAGGAAGCAAGTTTCAAACCAAATGTAGTACTTGCTATGCAGTATGTGAATACAGACATAGCTAAATTATTCAAACAAAAAGCCACTAACTTCCTAAACGCCTTTTTTCTCATACTGTGGAGTTTGTTTGCAACTTCATAGGCATAAAGCATCTCTGCAATGTCTTTATTCCCAAAGGACCATTACTATAAGTGTCTCTTTGTCTGTAGAAGTAGTACTGTGTAGTAGTAGTACACATGTTTAGCATGTGGTGGTAACGTGTGTATATCTGTATACTGATGGGAGTGACATACACACCACATTCTCTGTGAAAACAAAATCATCTCTTTTGCTGTTAATCCACCTCTGGCTACAATCCCAAGAGAATAACACAAACATAAAACAGAAATAAACCTCCTGTGCAATTAAATCCACCTAATTTTCAGTCCCCCCATAAACTGCCCCAGATTTAAAAGAATGCAACACTTTAAGAATAATAATTTGACTGAGGTTTAAGCATAAAGCTTAGAAAAACAGGACAAATGGCTTTTTTAAATGTAGCATTAGTGACTAACATGATCCTCAAAGTGTTTCCACAACAATGAAGACCAATAAAGGCTTTAATCCAGTAAAAGAAAAAGGTTTTTTTTTTTTTTTTCCATGGATCTGTTCAAAAATTCCTCTTGAAAGGGAATTTTCAGGCTCATATTGATGCCATCCCTGGTAACTTTTTCTAACATAAGCTTCATATGGCAAAAAGCATGTGAACACACAGATCTCAACACTCGCTTAAGTTTAATTGGTGCATTTCCCACGTATGTGAGAGAGAAAAAAAAGTAAGCTATGTGTTCTCAGGCAGTAAAGCTGCCCATGTCAAACATAAAGCACTACAACACACCATCTGCAGAGCACACGCTAAAACCAGACAACAACAGAAATGACTCACATCAGGAAACCACTACAATTTTAGTCGACTTTTTGTGGTCTAAACCAGTCTGGTGGGGTCTACTCATAGAAGGTGGGGAGTGTTTGCTGTTGCACACGTTTAACAATGTGTTTGTTTCTTTGTCCTACCTGTACTTGGCCCTTGCCCATGATCTTGTCCACAATCTCATTATCGTCCTTATTGAGCTTTGATTTGTCGTAACACTTCTCGTAGCACAGGATTCGCAGACACTGAGAGCCCTCCAGCTCTATTTCAAACTCCTAAAGGAGAACAAATAAATTAATGACAAATATGGTGATGGTGATTGGTCAGGTGAATCTTATTTATTATCATGACATGATAGAGCTCACCTCATTCCATTGTGGTTCCGTTGTGTCCCTGAACACACGTGTTTTGGCCTTACTGACGAAGTAACCGAAAGAGTCAACCTCCAGCGTACAGTACATATCTACAGAGAAAACACAATAATAATGACCTCATGAGATAAAAAAAAAAAAAAACATCATAAAAAGGTAATTCAGAAGCTGTTGATACACACTTGCAAAATAAAACCATATAATTTGTGCTTCAATGTTTGACACCCATAAACTGTAGTAAGAGTAACAATCTATATTACTTAATTATTTATTTTTATTTTATAAAGCTTATGAACTATTTTATATTAATTAATTTATTTTATATAATATTATATAATGTATAGTGTTATATATGTTTATTTTATTTATATTTTATACTAAGATTACTACTAAAATATAAAAATGCATATTATTAATGTACATAATAGCTCAAAAGTTTAGGGTCAGTTAGATTTATTTTAAACAAATTAATAGTTTTATTAAGCAAGGATGCATTCAACTGATAAAAGAGACAGTAAAGACATTTATAATGATTTCTATCTCAAATAAATGCTGTTCTTTTGAACTTTCAATTAATCAAAGAATCTTGAAAAATATGTATCACAGTTTCCACAGCACAACTGTGATGATAATAATAATAAGAAATGTTTCTTGAGCAAATCACCATTTTAGAATGATGTGACATTGAATAATGGAGTAATGGCTGTTGAAAATCAGCTTTGCCATCACATAAATAAATTACATTTCAAAATCCAAAAAATAAAAAGTTATTTTAAATTGCCATAATATTTCACAGCATTACAAGTATTTAATTTAGATTTTTTACTAATATATATATATATATATATATATATATATATATATATATATATATATATATATATATATATATATATATATATATATATATATATTTTTTTTTTTTTTTTTTTTTTTTTTTTTTTTTTTTTTTTTTTTAAATAAAATGCACCCGTGGTGAGTATAAGATACTTCTTTCAAAAACATACTGACACCAACCTTTTAAATGGTGGTCTAACTTTTATTACAGTATATTGCTATTAATATTGCTATATTAGTGGCCCTTTGGCTTCTAGAAATGAGGCAGAGAGTTTCTGACAGGTGCGCTTGATTTATTGTTTCTCAGATGTAATTAAATACTGAAGTGTTCATGGTCTCAATTTTCAGTTGCATATCTCTTTGCACCATAAAGTTAGCACCACAGCATGTAGCATCACAACAACAGCGTCACAGCACATGGCACCAGCAGCAAAATCGGCAATAGCAATTAGATCAATTTTAGGCAACGGATAAGGAACATTGAAATAATCTTTGTAGAATGGAAGGGTCTTTGTAGCAACCTCCAATGCAAATTTCCCTTGCTCTGCCTTTCCGACAGGGGTGTACACACGGACTGTCACACCGTCCGACGACTGATTCTCTACAAAGTCATACTCGCCGATGACAAATGCCACCAGGTAGGTTGACATGATGGGTGTAGTGGCAAACTTCACCTCCACTATGATCCTCTGGATATGGCTTTCGATCAATGACATTCATATTCGACAAGGCTACTCTGTCCTTTGGGATGATGAGGGTGATGTCAAAAGTGGCTTTGATAGCTGGTTCATCCCAGCAAGGGAAAGCTTGACGTGCGTCCGTGGCCTCAAACTGTGTGACGGCAGCGTAGCAGATTTCTCCTGAAGTAGCCGTGTATTTACTCCTATAGAAGCCTTTCATTTTGTCGTTCAGCTCTCCAACAAAGTCTATTTTTAACGATCCCGACCCATTTTTGCAGAGTGCTGGGGAAACATAGGGTCACCTTCTCATCCTCATTCTGATAGTTAAATCCTGTAGCGTTAATTTCTCCCCCCCCTTCAGGCATAAAAGAAGCAGTAATTATGTCTATATCAGCACAGTTCATCACAATCTGGTTTGTCCCTTGTGTAACCTCCACGGCTGCCTCCAGTTTGCCCTCAAAGGTGAAGTCGATGAGGTCGGGCTTGAGGCGCAGCCCGTAGTTGACGGGGTAGACGTCAGTGGGCAACCGCACGAAGGGCCTCCGCTCGGGCATGCTGAATAATGTTGATACGCTGGAGACCGAATTAAAACGGACTAGGAGTTTGCTTGCTCGGAGAGTCGGAGACACAGGCTTCGCTATTGGAGTCGGATTGCTTCAATGACCCTTCTTCATATACACAACATTAACAAAAAAAACAAAAAAAACAAAAAAAAACAAAAGGGCATTTATTCGTGAAAACCACATCTGCTTTGGATGTCTGAGAAAGGGGCATATTTCGAAAGACTGCAGAAGATGGCATATTTGTGGCACATGTGGCTTGCGTCATCCAACTTGCTTGCACGAAGATAAAGACAAAGGGCCTGTGAAGGTATCAAGAATAGATCTTACTCCTACAGACGTGCACACAGGTCAAGAAGTTCAAAGGGTTATGTCTCATGCAGTAACCCAACGGGAGTCTGCTACATCTAGTATTGTTCCGGTCTAGATCTCCACAGTGGAGGAGCCGCAAAATGAGATTCTCACTTATGCTTTACTTGATACACAGAGTGACACAACTTTTATTTTGAAAGATTTTCTTGAGGAGCTCCAAGTAAGCAGTCATGCAGTGAAGCTGAGACTTAGTACTATGACAACAACAGATACAATCACTACAAGTCAAAAGGTTAGTGGCTTGCGAGTTCGAGGACTCCAAGGGGGAAAAGTACAGCAAGCCTATACTTGTGATTTTATTCCCGACAAAGCTTATATTCCAACCAGAAAGACTGCGTTGCAATGGCCTCACCTCAAGCACATAGCAAATGAGTTGCCACCACTCCAGAGCTGCGATATAGGACTGTTGATTGGCTATGATTGTCCTTCAGCGCTGGCTCCCTTAGAGGTCATCATCAGCAGTGAAAATGAGCCATTTGCACAGAAAACAGAGCTTGGCTGGAGTATCATAGGGTTTTGTAATCCCCACCTGGACCGACAAGGAAGTCAAAGTTTTGTCCATCGAGTCTCAGCAAAAGAAATGTCAGTTCCATCAGTCAATGATGTCTTAAAGGTGTTAGAGTCAGACTTCAATGAAAAGGGTTATGAGGACAAATATGTGTCCCAGGAAGATGTCCGTTTTATACGCCTCCTTAGTGATAACATCAAACATAAAGAAGATGGACATTTTCAATTGTCCCTTCCTTTCAAGAGCAGCAGTCAAGAAGCTTGCCATGGTACGTTTGCAGCATTTAAAGAAGAAACTGAAGTCAAATCAACAGTATTATGATAAGTATAAGTCCTTCATGGAAGAAATGTTCAGCAAGGGAGATGCAGAGATGGCTCCTAGAATATGTGAAGGAGAAACAGTGTGGTATATACCACATCATGGTGTTTACCACCCTCATAAGCTAGACAAGTTGAGGGTGGTATTTGACTGCTCTGCAAAGTTTTGTGGCATATCTCTTAATGACACTCTTCTTATGGGTCCAGACTTGATTAATTCTTTGGTGGGAGTACTTTGCCGGTTCCGGAAGGAAGCAGTTGCTGTGACATGCGATATTGAAAAGATGTTCCATCAATTTCATGTTCCTCCTGATGAAAGAAACTACCTGAGATTCTTATGGTGGGAAAATGGAGAGTTGGAGGGAGAACCTCAAGAATATAGAATGACTGTACACCTTTTCGGCGCTGCTTCATCTCCTGGATGTGCCAATTTTGGTCTTAAATATCTAGCAGAGCAATACAAATCTGAGTATCCTATAGCTTCGTTATTCATGAAGAAGAACTTTTATGTTGATGACGGCTTGATTTCAGTCCCACTGATCCAGGAAGCAAAAGAGTTGAATTGTCAAAGCTCAAGGCTTGTGCAAGCATGGAGGGTTACGCCTTCATAAGTTCAATTCAAATGAAAAAGAAGTTCTATGTTGCGTGGATTCTTCAGAGTTGGCAATGACTACCAAACTGCTTAACCTGAATCCTGAAGTAACAGGATATGTTCTTGGAACTCAGTGGTCTACAAAAGATGACACATTTAGTTTTGAAATGAAACTGAAAGACCAGCCTTCAACACGTCGGGGTATTTTGTCAATTGTTGCTGCTTTGTTCGACCCTATTGGGTTTGTTGCTCCTTTCCTTTTAAAGGGAAAGTGTATTTTACAGGAGCTGTGCCGTAGAAATATTGGATGGGACGATCCTCTTCCTGAGGACTTGTTCATACGGTGGGAGGAATGGAAAAGTAGTTTTCAGGACTTGAAAGAATTCAGAGTTCAAAGATGCTATCATCCGCCATCTTTCAGTAACATCGTCTGGACAGAACTGCACCATTTCTCTGATGCAAGTAACCCTAGGTATGGTGCATGCTCTTATCTTAGGTTCAAGAACGACAAAGACGAAGTACACTGTAGTCTTGTAATGGCCAAGGCTCGAGTCGCACCCACAAAGATCAAAAGTATTCCAAGATTGGAATTGTCTGCTGCTGTAGTTTCTGCCAGAATGAGTGTTATGTTAAAGGCTGAACTGGAAATGAAGATCGATCAAGAGTTCTTCTGGACTGACTCGCAGGTTGTACTAGCATATGTTAACAATGAGGCCAGAAGATTTCATGTGTTTGTTGCAAATCGTGTCCAGCTAATCAGGGAAATCACAAATACGAGTCAATGGTATTATGTCAAAACAGCTGAGAATCCTGCGGATCATGTTTCTAGAGGTCTTCTTTTAGTTAGATTTAGTCAAATTTCTTTTTGGAGAACACTCATTAATGTCATTGCTAGAATAAAAAGGCTAGCCTCAAGACAGAAATGTCTTAAGGACATTGTGACCATGGAAGAACATGAAAGGGCCACTGAGGTCGTTATTAAGCTTGTTCAACAACAGGCCTTTTCCCAGGAGATAAGAGCTATTCAGGGAGGAAATGTTCTTCAGAAATCAAGTTCACTTTTCCATCTTGATCCAATGTTGAAAGGAGGTCTTCTTCGTGTTGGCGGAAGGTTGAAACGGTCCTCTCTCAGTGAGGAGGTCAAGCATCCAGTGATTTTGCCAAAAGATAGAAATGAACTCAGAGAAGCTCTTAAGGAATGTGATGTTAAGATGCTAGACGGATTTCTTAGTGAAAATCAGTGTGAGTTCATTTTTAACGCTGCTTCAGCTAGCCACTGAGGTGGTGTCTGGGAACGCCAGATTAGGACTGTGCGAAATGTATTGAATGCCACTCTTTCTCAGTGTCCAGGTAGACTTGATGACTCTTCCCTTAGAACACTGTTTTATGAAGCGATGGCAATCGTCAATAGTCGACCATTAACTGTTGATGGAATAAATGACCCCAAGTCACTGGAACCCTTAACACCAAACCATCTTATCCTAATGAAATCTAAGACTGCCCTTCCACCTCCTGGGAAATTCCTGAAGGAAGACATGTATGCTACAAAAAGGTGGCGTAGAGTTCAGTACTTAATTGAACAGTTCTGGAGTCGATGGAAAAGAGAGTATCTCCTGAATATTTCCACACGACAGAAGTGGCATGTATCCCGACGTAATCTCCAAGTTAATGACATAGTCATCATCAAAGATGACATGTTGCCAAGGAATCAGTGGCAGTTAGGTTGAGTTGTTGAGGTAATTCAAGGGAGCGATGGCTTAGTTCGACGAGTCAAAGTTCAAATAGCAGAGCGAAAACTAAAAACTAAGTTAGGGCATCACTCTAAACCTTCAATTATTGAGCGACCAATACAAAAATTAGTGGTTCTACTTGAGAGTGAATGATTCAGTAATGAAGGCCATTCTTTTGCATTACACAATAAGGGTTTAGCACAAGGGTTACAATTATTTATTTTTATTTTTTTGTTTGTTTATTTTTTGTTAATGTTGTGTATTTGAAGAAGGGTCATTGAAATTTGAAATCATGTATGATTTGTTTTGTTTATTATAACATGATTTGGTGGGAGTGTAATGACCTTTCCCTTTAAATTTATTTGCTTTGTGTCACCACTAGAGGGAGAAAAGTATATAAGTAAAACGGAAATAGAACAAAGGTAGTTCACGTTTGCTCTTGAGCTAACACCAAGCTCAGGAAATTGTTCAAGCTTAGCAACCCTTTGGTAAGCAGAGCGAGGTATGTTTAGTTTGTTTTCTTGTATTTCTTTGGTAAAAGTTAATTTGGGTAATGTTAATGTAGTGAATGTTTGTTTATATTGTGAGTGTTGTTTGAGTTTATTTCTCTTTATGTTTTGTTTTCTTTGTAGTTTTACGGTGCCATGTGCTGTGACGCTGTTGTTGTGATGCTACATGCTGTGGTGCTAACTTTATGGTGCAAAGAGATATGCAACTGAGAATTGAGACCATGAACACTTCAGTATTTAATTACATCTGAGAAACAATAAATCAAGCGCACCTGTCAGAAACTCTCTGCCTCATTTTTCGAAGCCAAAGGGCCGCTACAAAGTCCATGCACTATAGATTTTGAGACAGTTTAGGGGGTTTAGGATTAAAATATGAAAAACACCCCATACAACCATTGTAATGTACAGCCACTCAGGGTTTATTGCTTTCATAAATATCTTTATATTCATTTAGCACTTAAGCATTTCACGATTTAAGAAAACTGCATACTCTTCATTTCTTTGCGGTTATTAATCAAGGCATAGGTTATAAGTGTAGCTCTAGATTGTCATGGTTCACCATGTAGACATGGTGTCAGCATTTGAAAGACTTTTTCTACCCAACTGGTCTACCATCTATTATGAAAAACATCCACATATGTCAATACTGGCACATAATACAGTGTATAACAGTGTACAGATACTTTAACAAGTTTTGTCAGATCAGGACCATTTTCCTGGTTCCATTCGCACCACCAGTAGAAACTCTGAAGTGACATAAGTGACAATGAATAAGTGACAGAATTTAAGTATGCCATTCAACAATGTCAACAACTGGAGGATGCTGTGTTTTTGACGTGGGTTTTGTGATAACGGAAATGGAATGTAGGTGTATAAGTTATGCGACTGAAAGAGCAAAAAGGAGGGCTAAGAGACAAAATATCCATGACAACTTGCAGTGCTACATCTCATGGAGGCTGAGAAAAGAACAACGCCACAGACAAAAGTGACAGTTAATGCTGTTAACATTGGCTTTCTGTATATTTATGTTAGTCTCCGGGGTAAAACTGTGGGTTTAAATGGCTTTTTTAAAAATGGAGGGTGCCGGGGCCTTCAGCCAACTCAACATATACTTATTTCACTGGTAGTTCCTATTGTGCTGGGTTAGACCCTAATCTGAAATAGGAGCAAATTTAGTCCTCCCAAAAGATGTTCCTATAACTAAAATCGTTTCCAGTTCCTTCAGTGAAAACACACTAAAAAGCGGGTACTTCCATCAGTAGTACCTATGCAATTGAACTTTATCACACTGCTATAGTGTGTGTGGCCCACTGACATCTCGACCTCTGCAGTGTGTGGGGTGTATTGAGACAGGAGAGAAATTAGGTCATGTTCAGTTAGCATGGAGGTGGTGTCAGACAGAAGCAGTGGGCTTCAAAACACACCGTGGGGCTTGTGAGCATGGCTTTAACATGAGTATGCAGTCAATCAGGCCACTGGTAGTCTGGTGTGTAATGTGTATGAATAAATTATGAATTATGAATGTGTCATAATGAAGCTGTATGAACACCAGCTCTATTGGTACAGAATAAAGTTGTAGTGCATTCAGCACATGGTCAGAATGATTGTATTTCTGAGATGACACCACCATAATTTAGCAAGAGGGAAATAAATGTAATACTTCCAGACACTTAATTGCATGCTAATTGAAATTAAATGAAAATGTATTATAGTTTACATTTATATTAAACGCACAAAATTACTTGTATTGACTATTGAAATTTTGATTAAAGTATACTGCCGAATTTACTGACAAGCATTTATGATGAACTAAAATATACTTTAATGTAATTTCTATTAAAACTATTTTGTCATGTTTTTAAATATATTCATAATTGCACATTTGTTATGAAGTTATGAAATGAAACATTTTCACTTTGAATGTAACTTTTTAAATTGTAATCAAGTTACATGCGCTTTAGTATGTTAGGCAACACATCAAAATGAGTGTACTACTTTAAAGCACAACTAAATATTATTAAAACATGATTTGAAATATACTTAGTAAACTATTACCCTTTAGTTCACCCCAAAATAAAATTATCATCATTTTCTCACCCTTTTGTTGCTCCAGAATTTTGTGAATTACTTTTTTCCACAGAACATAAAAATATATTCAGAAAATATGTCAGTGTTGTTTTTGTTCATGCATTTAGAAGTTAATGGACTAAACACTTCAAACATCCATTCATGTATGTCAGGATTTCTCCACGAATGGCCCATTTCCTGCAGCCCTACTGCCCTTGCTCTCAATACTTAAATCATGAAATAAGGGCAGCTATATCTCTCCTCATGGTCAGAGGAGGCTTTAGTTTTTAGTAGCACCAGGCACAGAAACCTAGTTCTTCAGAGAACAGGTAATGAATGTATTTATAAAAACATATAAATATCCAACATGAATCAGGACAAAGAGTGGAATAGGACGGTAAGGGAAGGTGCTCAGTTTTGCAGACAGTGACCACCGAGTGTAATTCGAACCCTGTGGAGTGTTTTTATTCAGGCGTAAGAGTGAGCTCTTAAAAGACTTATATAGTGCACCGTCATCACTTCAGTTTGTGTAGCAAAAAGCTCAATAAGAAGCTTCTTCAAGAGGTTGTCATTGAAATGTTCCATTAGATAAAAAAAAGTGATGAATAAATAATCTTAAAGTAATAAAACTAAAAAGTTTGGCACTTTGGTGCATATGTAGAAAGACAATAACCACTGATGGTTCTGTATTATACCTATATTATATCTGTATTAGGGTTTTAACACTCGGTCAGCAAAGACGCCGGTGACTTAACCTTGTTTTTTTTCTTATCAGTGCAAAAGAGATTCAAAATACTCCACTGATTTTGGTCATTCAGGCAAGTGTTATACATAATTATAATCTGTTAAGTTTCTACTTTTATTTGTGTATACAACAAAATGTTGTGCTTTTTGCAAAATAAAGAAAACAAACATGACACGTGATCTGCAGCCTCTCTCTAAATGACATTGATTGAAAATGAACTGTAACTTAGTGAATACTTGTCACACAAATGAGACATACGTCTAAAGAAACGTTGAAATGTCAGGTTTTAAATAATGTAAATCAAATCACAAACAAATATTCTCTGTTTATGTAATCTGTTTGAAAAGAGAGAGATGTCAGTCATTCACAAGCCTCTTCATTATCCACTAATGCGGCCACGACCATGGAGCGCACGTTCTTTTGAAAGTCAAATATATAGAGTATAGAGTAAAGTATAGAGTATTCACCTTGTAAAATGTGGTGAGGAATTACCCTGGAATAATTTACCTCAGAAGAAAAGCTGTTTAATTTCAAATAGCAACGGATCCAGCCGATGATTGTGAGTCAAGTTTTTTTCTGTTAGTGTCTGTGAATATTAAACTGCAAAAAGACTGTTTAAATATGAATCCTGCTGCAACATAAAATGTCATAGACCTAAGACTGTTTGGCCTGTTTTGGACAGATTATGAAGTGTTTGCTGTAAAATAGCCTAGTGTCACAAAGAAAATTAAAAAAACAAAAGAGTTGCAAAAAAGGCTTTACATCAAAATAAATTATATTTTAAAGTATATTAAAATAGAAAAACATTATTTTAATTCGTAATAATATTTCACAACATTAATATGTATGTATGTATGTATATATATATATATATATATATATATATATATATATATATATATATATATATATATATATATATATATATATATATATATTTCATTTTTGATCAAATAAATGCAGGCTTGATGAGCATGAGACATGAGATGAGCATGAGACTTTTAAAAACATTAAAAATAGTAATGTGTCCAATCTTTTGATACCCACATAGGACATTGTGATTTTGGCTCTCACTTTATATTGTTGACTACATTTTAAATAAACTACAAAAAATATATTTCTTTTGTCCTCATATTTTTGTCCCTCTTACATACCTGACTGAAAGGCTCATTCATTATGCGGCCCATTATGCAGTTCTTTTGTTCTCTCAGGTGTGAAGGTCACAGCATTATTCATGATCGTTTATGCCTCTTCGGATATGGGCTTTGTAAACAAAAAGTGTCTTACAAAATTTAAATCAATATATTGTTTTGTGTGAATAAGTAGGCACAATGATTCTCACGTCAGTTTGAAGCAAAAACTCTAGGCAACAACATGCATTAATCAAACGTCTTGTGGACACATATTTACTGTGTTTTGTGGCCTTAATTCAGTGACTTGAATGTTTTGTTTTTTCAAAAACCACACAAACATTATTCTCTCAAAAATACAAATATGTACATACATGTTGCTCACATGTTGCTGTTATATTTACATTATTGTTTGTTAGTATTTTTTAATCATGTACTCTACCATTCGAAAGTTTGGGGGTAAGACTTTTTTAATGTTTTTGAAAGAAGTCTATTATGCTCAGCAAGGCTGCATTGATTTGATCAAAAATACAGTACAAACAGTTAATGTCGCAGGATATCCAAGGACGATGAAGATGATAATGAATAACACAAGGTTTATTGAAAGAACTAACAAGCGAGACAGCGTGTGAAACACAAATGCACAAACAATACTGGACAACTGAAGAGTGCACACAGAGGAACCTGAATACACAGTGATTACAACATAATAACGAACAACTGAGAAGATGCATCAGAGTCCAATTAAACTAATGAGTGGTGGGAAAAAAAGACAAAGACACAGGTGTGACTGATGAAAACAAACTGAAAGTCCATGAAATCTGCAATAAACTGTGACAGTTATATTGTGATATATTATTATAATTTTCAAAAACAATTTTTTATATACATTTTTTTTTTTATAATTTATTTCTGTGATGGTAAAGCTGAATTTTCAGCATCCATTACTCCATTTTTTTAAAACAAAAGAAATAGAGGTTGGGGAAAAGATAATTAATTTAGTAAGTGATACTACTTCAAATTGTGGTTTGTATTCTGGGTCAGTATTTCCCCCCTCAAACTCTTTGTATCAAGAGGCCAATGTCAATGACCTAGTTTGCATTAATGGCCCAGAGCGAGGATTTGGATGCGTTTCCTGTCAGAGTGGATGAAGGCCTTTAATAAGACTCGGAACAGAGGAATTTAATCAGTGGCTGAGATTGAGAAAGTATATCCCGATATAAAAATATATTCAAACACCTGCATATCCATCTGCAAAACACATGTTTGCTCTCACTGTCATATTCAAGACGACCACAAACTCCATGACAAATGATTACAGATGAGCCAAACACAAAAAAATGAAGCAAGAAACAAGCATTCAATAACCTCAAAACAGTCTAACACAATGGCTCTTTTGAATCAGTCCAGAGGAAGTATATTGTGTGATTCATTGGGGCTTTACAACAGACGTCTGATTGTTATCTGAGCCGAGCTAATCTACAGAGTCTGCTGGCCATATGTGTCCATTATGCAAATTCACATTAGCATACTGTACATAGACAAGGTAGCAGCTTGAGTTCTTACTAGAACCAGGAAGTATGACCATATTAGCCTGGTTCTGTCAACACTGCACTGGCTCCCTATTAAACATTGTATACATTTTAAAATCTTGCTTATTACTTACAAAGCACTAAATGGTTTAGCTCCCCAGTACTTGAGCGAACTCTTAACGCATGATACTCCATCATGTCTATTGCGGTCTCAAAACTTGCGGTCGATCCTTTTCCTATTTAGCGCCTAAATTCTGGAACAGTCCTCCTAGCATTGTTCGGGAAGCAGACACACTCTGACAGTTTAAATCTAGACTAAAAACGCATCTCTTTACTATGGCATACACATAAAACATCAATTTCTATTATTCAAATCAGTAAATGATTGTTAGGCTGCATTAACTAGGTCAGCTGGAACCAGGAACACTTCCCATAACACCTGATGTACTCGTTACATTATAAGAAGAATGGCATCTACGCTAATGTGAGTCTCTCTGTTTATCCCGAGGTTTACTGCAGTCAGCCGGATCCAGGCTGTAACCAGATGATGGACCTGCGCCTGGACATGACCAACGCATCCCTGAAATGTCTGCAGAGAGCGTGTCAAATAAACTCCCCCCCGTAAATGCCGCATCGACACGACTTTCAAATAATCTTACAAATATCTATTTACCTAATATGACTTAAGACCTGCAATGTTGCCAGAATTATAATCATACACTGTTTGTTCGTCGGCCAGAGGAGAACTGGCACCCAAACTGAGCCTGGCTTCTCCCAAGGTTTTTTTCTCCATTCTGACCCTGAAGGAGTTTTGGTTCCTTGCCACCGTTGCCTCTGGCTTTTGGCTTGCTCAGTTGGGGACACCTAAATTTCATCTATATTACCGATCTGCCTGCATTGACACCATATGAATTAGCTGGATAACACCACCGTTTCACCAGAACGGCTGTACAAATTCTGTTGCATTATTTTCCTGTTAACAATGTGAAGCTGCTTTGAAACAATTGGACTTGCTAAAAGTGCTATATAAATAAAGGTGACTTGACTTGACAACCCATTTTACTTACATAATGAAGTGTAAACATTTTTTTGAATCAAATTCTTACAATTAAAACTAATTAAAAGATTGTGAGAGACAATACACAATGCTAAACACAATGCAATGTTAAACAGTAAAGCTAGTTAGTAAGTTAAGATATTAATTATTATAAAAGTTTATTATTTATTAGTAAATAGAAGTCACGTGATCCAATTAGTTATTGTTTAGTTCCAATTAGTTATCACTTTTCCTATAATTACTTTTTGGGTGTAAGCAAAAACACACCGTTTTTGTGTGTATCCCTTTAAATACAAATTAGCTGTTGCTGCTGGCCTCCTTTCAAGAACATTAAGAAGCTTCAAGAGCTCATGCTCCAGCATACCAGAAAAAAACAAAACAGGACTCTCAAGGACTGAAAATGTCAGAAAGTAGTAGCTTTGTTCAGCCTAATATGTATGAACCGGAGTCAGACAATGATAGAGAGACTCATAAAGAAGTGACAACATGCAGAATGCAACAGGATATTTCTGAATGGTTAATTGTTGAATTTATGTAGTTGATAATCTATAAATCGCTGTACAGGTGCTTGTGTGGGAACTGTTGTAAGATGCCTACAGAGCCAGAGAATATATGCTGTATGGAGACAGAACATGTACAGTTTAGTTTACTTATGGTTATAACTTATGTTGTCATTTTGCTTTTATGACATGCTATTGCATTTGTGTTACGTACTGTATTGCAATAAAGGTGAAAAGATGGAAGCGACAGCTTGAGCCAACTCCCAAATGTATGATTGACCATCCTTGACTGGAGCCTGTTTGTTTAAATGTGTATTCTCTTCAGAGCACATGTAACATTTGGCGCAGACATTGTACATCTCCAGCTGCTACAGCAAGGATACAGAAATGGTGGACTCTGTGCTTCTCACTCAGGGCTGAGTCTATGCTATTAGGGTAGATGGTCACCAGCTTTGGGCGGGGCTTTTCCCTAGATTGATGTCACTGTGGACACACATTGGTGTTCAAACACCTTATAAAAGTGAATTTTATCTTATAAAAGGGAATTTTGCATAACAGGTCCCCTTTAACAATTCCCAGAGTGTGGGTGAAATTTTGGGAATTGCTGATTTATACAGCTGAATTAAAAGGTTACTTTGCCCAAAAATGTCCTTCACCCTTATATAAAAAAATATCCTGGCTCTTCCAAGCATTATAATGGGAGTGAATAGAGAGAGTTTTCATCCATCCATCATAAAAATAATAAATACGGCTCCAGGGGTTGATAAAGGCCTTCTGAAGTGAAGCAATGCGTTTTTGTAAGAAAAATATTCAAATTTATAACTGGCTTCCTGTAATGGCCATACGCAAGTATAGTTCCGGTGAGGGACTTCTGACCCAGCTCACGACATATTGATGAAGGCGGAAGCACAGAGGATAGAGCAAAACAAACACCCTGGAGGGATTACTTTTGGATGGATGGATGCACTTTTTGAAGCTTCAAAAACTCTATTCACTCCCATTATAAAGCTTGGAAAAGCCAGAATATTATTTAATAGACTGTAACTCCGATTGTGTTTGGCTGAAAGAAGATAGTCATTTACAGCTAGGATGGCTTGAGAGTGAGTAAATTATGGGACAAATTAAAATGTTTGGGTGAATTAACCCTTTAACTGTTTTCCTTTAAAAACATCTAAGGTAGGCTGATATTTTTTTTTTTTTTTAAGAAACTGAAATTGACATTATTGATTTGTTATGCAGGATATTTTTTTTTCTACAGTCTTACATTCTACAAAACAACACAATAAAAAAACAGACTGCTAAAGGCATGTGAAACAGACAAGACACTTTAACTTACTGGCAGATTCTTTCAAGCCCATGGCTTTATGGACGATCACATGCAGAAAGCCATACAGACCAGGAGATTCCTCATCTGGAAGAGACAAGAAACACTCAGTAAGTGTGTGTGTGTGTGTGTGTGTGTGTGTGTGTGTGTGTGTGTGTGTGTGTGTGTGTGTGTGTGTGTGTGTGTGTGTGAGAGAGAGAGAGAGAGAGAGAGAGGGGGAAATTAGTGAATTTATGAAATATCCAACTCCTTGCTTTAGTCATCTTACAGAATTTCCCTCTTTAATCTACCCACAATCCTCCATTTCATTGTCTATAGTGGCAGATAACAGATATGCAAGTGTCTAGTTAAACACAGGCTGCTAAAACGCATACATACTATTAAACTTAGAACCCAATATAGCTGCAAGCACAAAAAATAATGAGTCATGCAACTATTATTTTTAAATGATTTTAGTCAAAACAGCTGAAAAATCATAAATACCATCACTAGTAATATGATTTAATTGCTTATCACTTTTGACCAATTTTATGCCCTTCCCTCGCTAACTTCCCACCGGATCACTCGGATGCAAACTACCGTGTTTAAATGGAAAGCCCTAAGCCCTTAATCACTTGGAAAACACAGCTGATTTATTATTTATTTATTCTCATGAATTTGTTTTTATATGTAGATGTGTATGTAGCCTAGGTCCAAAGAGCCTTGAAGAGTATGTGAATGAAAAAACAATTCTCAAAGGGAAAGAAGACACCTGGTGTATTCCAAAGCATTAGTATCTAGTCATCTCTGTTTCCCTCTCTGTGCTCATCAGTAAGAATGTGAGCAGCTGGTGAGTGAGTTTATGTCTGTTGTAATCTGAACAGTTCTATTCTAATACTGTCTACTGTAATACTGTCCTGCCAACTCGTTTAAGATCTATGGGTGATAGGGCTTTATCTTCATTTGCTCAAAACCTATGGAACTCTCTGCCCTCTGAGATTAGGAATCTCTGAGTGTTTTTAAATCTTCCCTCAAAACATACTTTTTTAGGGTAGCTTTTATTTGATGTATTTGAATTACTTCTATTTTATTTGATAACTTTTAAAGGTGCTATAGAAAATAAAGATTTTATTATTATTAATAATAGCATATCTCATGTCTGTGTGGTCCATTTCTGTGCTGGACTGGTGATAGTAAATATCAGGCTAGTTGACTAGCATTGTTATCAGTACTGAAAAAAAATGCAAAGTCAGGCAAAGTCAAATTGACTAGAAATATGATTGACTCTAAAAAAGTATCGAAGGACAGTGCTGATCTGAAAGCTTTATAAATGTGATGCAAGGAAAAGTTGCAAGTTGCACTAGTTGCAAGATCTATTACATACAGATCAGATCAAGTCAAGTGTCACAGCCCCCTGACTTTAACTGCTCTGCACTGGAAACACTGATGATGAACTCTGTAAATTAGTGCTGGTGGAAAGAATGCAGATGTCAGAGCAAATGAAAACAGTGTCACGTAACCAAAAGTCTACAGCTGCCTTAACTAAAACCATGAGTTTGGATATCCACACCAAGAGTTTAACATCATGTGAAGTGGGTTAAAAAACCATGATTAATGAAAACAATATTTATGGTAAGCCTCAGAGAACGTGAGGATTCTTATGGAATTAAAGGCTTTTGTCCTGAGAGGAAACCTGCAACATGTGAAGGGTCTCCAAAGCATACAGAACCAGTCATCACTTCAGGGTGGCCTTGACTGACCCTCATGCACACAGAGTGGCTTATTGTATCAATATTAGAAGCAGTGGGTGGCAGTGCTGAAGTTGCGGTCTCTCTTTCTCTACATTTATTTAGCAGGAAGTGAACTAGCCGAGAAGCTCTTTGAACCTACACTGCCTCATCAGAACAACACAAGATTTTTTCATAATCAGAAAACATAGTTGTGCACCACTGAATTTGAATTTAGTTTTAAACTCCAAATCAATTCTTGAATCTGAAATTTAGTAGAGGTAGCAAACAGGATGTAGAAATGCAATTCTAATCATAATAATGTGATAATCATAATGTGATAATTTGTTAAATAATGCGATCTCTGATATGCATTAAAAGTTATTTTTAAATTAAATTATTTTTCACTTTATTTTGATGGTCCCTTTAACACATACTGTACTGTGAGTAACTCTGCACCTTCATGTCAACTAACTCTCATTAGAGTGTTGGTATAGTATTAGTAAACTGGTAGGGTTAACGTTAGAATAAGTTGATGTACTTGCAAAGTTACTTATAGTCAGTAGAATGTCTGTTGGGGACCATCACAATAAAGAGTTAGCAAATATTAAGCAGACAGTCTACTAATACTTTAATGAGAGTTAGTTGACATGTAGTTGGAAAGTTACTTATAGTCAACAGAATGTTCAAAAGGGACCATCAAAATAAAGTGTTACCAAAAGTGAAAATGGAAATTCTTTTTGTGAGAAAAAAGCATTCCTACAACTTCTGAAAGTGAACAGCAGTGTTTTACTGTAGTATTACATAAAAAGTAAGTGTCATTTTAACGTCAGTGTAAACCAGGGGGGTTTAGGGTTTCAGCTAGGCTTACTTTAGGTTCATTTAACAACAGCAATTGGATAATCAAATGTACAAATATACACTCCTTAGTCTTCACTATATAAATTAAATGTACAAACCCGATTCCCAAAAAGTTGGGACACTGTAACAAATTGTGAATAAAAACAGAATGTAATGATGTGGAAGTTTCAAATTTCAATATTTTATTCAGAATACAACATAGATGACATATCAAATGTTTAAACTGAGAAAATTTATAATTTTAAGGGAAAAATAAGTTGATTTTAAATTTCATGGCATCAACACATCTCAAAATGTTGTCCCATTCTTGTCTAATACAGGCTTCTAGTTGCTCAACTGTCTTAGGTCTTCTTTGTTGCATCTTCCACCAAATGTTTTCTATGGGTGAAAGATCTGGACTGCAGGCTGGCCATTTCAGTACCCGGATCCTTCTTCTATGCAGCCATGATGTTGTAATTGATGCAGTATGTGGTCTGGCATTGTCATGTTGGAAAATGCAAGGTCTTCCCTGAAAGAGACTATGTCTGGATGGGAGAATGTTGTTCTAGAACGTGGATATACCTTTCAGCATTGATGGGTCCTTTCCAGATGTGCAAGCTGCCAATGCCACACGCACTCATGCAACCCCATACCATCAGAGATGCAGGCTTCTGAACTGAACGCTGATAACAACTTGGGTTGTCCTTGTCCTCTTTAGTCCGGATGGCATGGCGTCCCAGTTTTCCAAAAAGAACTTCAGATTTTGATTCGTCTGACCACAGAACAGTTTTCCACTTTGCCACAGTCCATTTGAAATGAGCCTTGGTCCAGGGAAAATGCCTGCGCTTCTGGATCATGTTTAGATATGGCTTCTTTTTTGAGCTATAGAGTTTTAGCCGGCAACGGCGAGTTGCCGTGCCGGTGGATTGTGTTCACCGACAATGTTTTCTGGAAGTATTTCTGAGCCCATGTTGTGATTTCCATTACAGTAGCATTCCTGTATGTGATGCAGTGCCGTCTAAGGGCCCGAAGATCACGGCCATCCAGTATGATTTTTCCGGCCTTCACCCTTACGCACAGAGATTGTTCTTTTTGCAATTTTTCTCTGAGAATCTCTTTTCTGATATTGCTCCACAATTTTTTGCCTCAGCATTGGGGGAATTGGTGATCACTGCCACTCTGAGAGGCTCTTTTTATACCCAATCATGTTGCCAATTGACCTAATAAGTTGCAAATTTAACTTATTGCTACCTGTCCCAACTTTTTTTGGAATATGTAGCTCTTATGAAATCCAAAATGAGCCAATATTTGGCATGACATTTCAAAATGTCTCACTTTCAACATTTGATATGTTATCTATATTCTATTGTGAATAAAATATAAGTTTATCAGATTTCTTCCTTTCTGTCCTTCAATCCGTGCAGACGTGTTTTTCTCTCTGCTCCCTGCTGGCTCTCGCGCTGTTTTGTTTTGTCTAGTGTTTCGTCTCTTCTCTTCTCTGACTGCTGCTTTGCTGGACTCCTGAAAATACTGAAATGGAATTGATTAACTGGTCAATCAGCGCGATCGACAAGATTTTCTCACTAAGGAAGGGTGCCCCGGGAGAACCCACCTGCCCGGACGGGACCTTTGCCGCAGGGTACGTGAGGGACGCATGGAACAACTGGCAAGTCCTGTGCCTGGAGGCTCTGTCCGTGGAGGATGCGGAAGATTTATACATGATTGGATTATTGATGGCGGGGTTCCTATTCTTTGGCTTTGGGATTGCCCTGACCTATCGGAAGATTGGTAAAACAGCTGCAAGCAAATTCACCCAGCCGCTGTCTGTGGAAATTAAAGAATGCTTCGGGGTTGTGTGTGACCGTCTGAAGGAATTAGATCAGAAAGTGATAGGAATTGAGGAACTGAACCGTAACAACGCAGTCCGGACTGCGGATACGCAGGGTAGAGTGGGCTCTATCGGGGGTCAGATCGGTGAACTTTTACGGACTGTAACCGGTCTGGCCATGAGGCTGGGACGTAATGTCTAGGGAAACTGCACAGACCGGACGCGAATGCTGAGGACCAGATCTGATTGATTGATTATGATCCGGACAAATTACGAAGATCATCAAATGGATTAAAAATAATAAATTGTATTTGCCTGACCTAATCAACTAGCCCAACGAACCTCACTTGGTCCCTATCTCTCGGTTGGGATTTCAGCCTGACAGCTTTGTCTGCTATCTTCCCTGTGCACTGCCTTATCTCCCTTCAAGGACAAACCATAGAACTGAACTCGAAAACATCTGAAGTTATGGCTAACATTCTCACACAACACAATCTCAGACTCACTCGCACCATACATACCCGACCTTCCCTCCCGTTCCATCCGTCTGCCTGTCTGTTATCTATCTATCTCTCTCCCACTCCATACAAAAATCCCACCACGTGACCACGTGTACTGTGTCATGTTTATGTTTATGTTTATGTTTATGTTTTGTTGTGTTTGCTATGTAATGCTTGCTAAATTGCATTCTTGTATTTCTGGAGAGCGTAGGGCGGCGCCTGAATAATCGGCTGCGGCCCGGAGGCTTGCTCCAAACTTCATTTCGTTATACTGTACTTGTACATGTGTAATGACGAATAAACTTCAACTTCAACTTCAACTTCAATTTGTAAATTATTGCATTCCTTTTTTGTTCACAATTTGTAGTGTCCCAACTTTTTTGGAATCGGGTTTGTATACTGATTCTTATTAAAGCTACAAAAGTTTTTCAGTCAACAGCAGTGAGCGATTTTCTCTTTTGTTGTTTGTTTAATATTAAGCATATAGACGGAAGCAGGTTTATTAGCCTACTGGAACTTTAAGAATTTTGCAGATCCAATATATTGTTACATGTGCACTTTCTTTTTCAACTGTTTAGTCCACTTCTGACATAAATGACTGTGTTTATGCGAATACCCATTAAGAAGAACATATACATGGTGTGTATATGGACATATAAGCTGCGGAAGAGAACTGAATTCAGGATCACACGCTGTCCGAGAAGCGGCTTTCTGTGCGTGTGAGTACTTCACTCATTAAGTTACAGAATTGTTGTTTTGTAACGAGTTACAAAAGTAATGCATTACATTAATGTATTACTTTTTGCTGTAACGCAGTAGTGTAAGGCATTACTAATCAATTTTCAGTAATATTTTACTTGGTACATGTTCAGTAACGCTTATGTTACAACACACTTAGCCCAAAATTAAATAGTAAAAAAAAAATAAAAAATTTACGAATTAATGAATGAAAAAACACAAGTAAGTTATTACCTGTTTGTGGTCAGTCAATAGCCGCGTGTGGTGTCCAAGTTTGTAAATAAAGACTAATGACAGCTTCTGATATACAAACCGATTCCAAAAAAGTTGGGACACTGTACAAATTGTGAATAAAAAAAGAATGCAATAATTTACAAATCTCATAAACTTATATTTTATTCAATAGAATATAGATAACTCGAAATGTCGAAAGTGAGACATTTTGAAATGTCATGCCAAATATTGGCTCATTTTGGATTTCATGAGAGCTACACATGCCAAAAATGTTGGGACAGGTAGCAATAAGAGGCCGGAAAAGTTAAATGTACATATAAGAAACAGCTGGAGGACTAATTTGCAACTTATTAGGTCAATTTACAACATTATTGGGTATAAAAAGAGCCTCTCAGAGTGGCAGTGTCAGAAATCAAGATGGGCAGAGGATCACCAATTCCTCTAATGCTGCGGCGAAAAATAGTGGAGCAATATCAGAAAGGAGTTTCTCAGAAAAAAATTGCAAAGAGTTTGAAGTTATCATCATCTACAGTGCATAATATCATCCAAAGATTCAGATAATCTGGAACAATCTCTGTGCTTAAGGGTCAAGGCCGGAAAACCATACTGGATGCCTGTGATCTTCGGGCCCTTAGACGGAAAATCACAACGTGGACTCAGGAATACATCCAGAAAACATTGTCGGTGAACACAATCCACTGTGCCATTCGCCGTTGCCGGATAAACCTCTATAGGTCGAAAAAGAAGCCATATCTAAACATGATCCAGAAGTGGAGGCGTTTTCTCTGGGCCAAGGCTTATTTAAAATGGACTGTGGCAAAGTGGAAAATTGTTCTGTGGTCAGACGAATCAAAATTTGAAGTTCTTTTTGGAAAACTGGGATGCCATGTCATCCGGACTAAAGAGGACAAGGACAACCCAAGTTGTTACCAGCGCTCAGTTCAGAAGCCTGCATCTCTGATGATATGGGGTTGCATGAGTGCATGTGGCATGGGCAGCTTACACATCTGGAAAGGCACTATCAATGCTGAAAGGTATATCCAAGTTCTAGAACAATATACAGACGTTGTCTCTTTCAGGGAAGACCTTGCATTTTCCAACATGACAATGCCAGACGACATACTGCATCAATTACATCATTGCTGTGTAGAAGGAGGATCCGGGTACTGAAATGGCCAGCCTGCAGTCCAGATCTTTCACCCATAGAAAACATTTGGTGCATCATAAAGAGGAAAATGCAACAAATAAGACCTAAGACAGTTGAGCAACTAGAAGCCTGTATTAGACAAGAATAGGACAATATTCTTATTCCTAAACTTGAGCAACTTGTCTCCTCAGTCCCCAGACGTTTGCAGACTGTTATAAAAAGAAGAGGGGATGCCACACAGTGGTAAACCTGTCCCAACTTTTCTGAGATGTGTTGATGCCATGAAATTTAAAATCAACTTATTTTCCCCTTAAAATTATAAATTTTCTCAGTTTAAACATTTGATATGTCATCTATGTTGCATTCTGAATAAAATATTGAAATTTGAAACTTCCACATCATTGTATTCTGTTTTCATTCACAATTTGTACAGTGTCCCAACTTTTTTGGAATCGGGTTGTATTTGTATAGCGATTTATTTCATTCATCTCCCTCTTGTTGGTGTAGCTTTGTATTGTGTGACATAGTCCAGTGAAGGCGTGTTTGGGGCAGGTTTTACAGGAGTGCCGCGAGGCATGATTTCGGCCTCTGTGTTCGTGTTGGCCAGTGGAAAATCGGCTAAAGGCGGTTTAAAGGCTCTGTTGTTTCAAAGAAATGGCAAGCGCGTCAAGTATAAACATGTTGCCAAACGGACGAGGCGCAGTCAGCGCAGGCTAGTGCTGCGGAGTATAAACAAGGCTCAATGGGTAAAAATGGGTGAAGAAGACTGCACATTCGGGAGATGGACGTATGGGCATTACTTGAGTTTGTCATAGATAAGGACAAGAAGAATGTAATAGTCAAATGCAAATGCAGTCAAATACAACCTTTGTCTAAAACCGAAAGACCTATCGACGTCGCGAAATGGCACTAACATTAGCAATTTAGCACTTTGTGCATGACAGTTTTGTGTTGTTAACCTCTTGAATTCAAAGAGAATAAAATAATGACAACAATAAGAAAAGAACAAATGTGGATCTTGTCGTGGCATTAAGAGTTTACATACAATTCTGTTGTGTCTAATATGAATAGACCTATTCCCAGATATTACCAGATAATCACTTTACCTCTACCATACTTTTAACAGACTTGGATTGTTTGTGATTCTGTCTGTCATCCATTCTTTCAGTCATTATGCTACATCATATCGCCTTCTACTGGATGTAAAATGCTCTGTAGTAGCCTACATTTTGTCATTTTAGAATTTTAGAAAAGTTCTACTCTACTATTTTGGTGAAAGTAACTCAAAAGTAATACAGGAGTGTATGTAATGTAATGCATTACAATTCTGAGACAGTAATATTGTAAGGTAAAGAATTACTTTTAAATAGCAGTAACAAGTAATCTATAATGTATTACAGTTTGGAAGTAACTTGCACAACACTGTTAATAACATTAAGCATTGTCACATGTATGCAAGTCATGTGTCCAGTCTACCTAAAACTTTCTGTAATCTTTTGGTGTATTAAAATCATACAGTATCGCAAGCCGTTGTGATGTGCACATTTGCGATATTTCGATAATTTTGAAAATATTGTGCAGCCCTAATATTTGTATTTAATTATTTAATCAAATTAAATTAAAATTAACTGAAATTTGTAGGAATTTTAAGGCAATAAAAGGACAGTTTGTCAAGACAAACTTTTATAGCTTAACAAACCATTGCTTAAAGTTTGAAAGTTTTAGGCTTTAGCCTATAATGTATTCGCTACTGTGCATTCAATTACGATTCCTTTAATTAATTACAATTACAGTAGCCAATTCAGTTCAAATTGAACTCATGACTTAAGAGTCAATTCTTACATTTTAATTCTGTCCGAACCTGGAGTACAAAGCAACAAATCTTTAAAAACATTCAAACATGAAGAGACCTTCAAAGCCTCATAATTAACATTAGTGTTGGTACATCAACTGATTTAAATTCACCACAAGCATCCCGAAACCGTAGCGTTTCATGCACCCACATTCAACCAGTACATTTCTGATGTATCAAAGCAATTACTAGGAATTTTCCTGTTCTTAGCTCAAGTACTGAACAGCAGCCGACCATCATTTAATTACTGTTCCCCTCCTTCTAAGAGCTCCCAGTGTCACTGTTTCTCTCATAATGAAGACAAACACTCCTTACATCCCTGATTTATCAGCTCAAACTACCGGTGTCTAGAGGAAAGAGAGTATTTGTGAGTGTATATGGGGTTCAATGGGGGTATGTATGTATGTGGCAGGGGTTACATTCCTCTACCAGCTGCTCCTCATTTCACCTCATTCCCTGCATCTTAAATTTCATAGCAGGAGGGATGTTGTGGGGTTCAGAGGATGATCAGAGGTGGTCTTTCTATTTGTGTCAAGCATACAGTGAACACAACTACTACTTATACCACAAGTCAAACTCAAGACCCCCAGCCTGGATACAGCCTGCCAATGGCACTCTTCAATATATCAATGAGGTTCTTGAAAACTACAGACTGACTGCGTCTCTGCTATAGACATTTAGACATCACTAAAACATCAATGACTTAAATTATAATCAGCTGTATTATAGTAATCAAATAGGTAAAAACAGTCTTATAAATACTACATTTGTCCAGGTTTTGGAGGCATCAAAATTGGGGAAAATGCATTTGCGCAAATGCTCAAAATAAAATGTATTTAAACTTAAAATCTGCTTTAAATCCAGAGTGATTTGTGCTTCTGTAGATGTTCTTCAAGCTAAATTGTTAACTACTCCAAATGATAGTGGCACCAGTACATAACAATTACAGAATGTTTACAGCATGCTCTGAATATTTGATTCTGATTGTTCAACCGCAGATCAATATATATAATATACGTTTGCTAGGAAAGTTTTTTCTTTGTGAAAGATTTGCGTTTGCTGAGCTAATAAAAATTCAAATCAATATTTTGTGTCTAGTTATTTAATTATGTCATCCGGTATCGCAGACTTACACAGCTGCTGCCATTTTGCAACAATTGTTTTGTACTATAATGGATTACAAGATAACAAACAGGTAAGATTTTAAAACAGTTTAATCTCAAATCAATATATCTTATCCTCATAACTGTGGAAAAATACAATGTAATAAGTGAAAGTGGTATGACTGTATTCCTTTAATGCCTATCTAGTTTGAACTTGCCACTTGCTAGCAACTGCTTTCGTGGAAGCTTTGCGTTTAAAGACCTAATAAAATATTTCAACTCAAGTCAATATTTTTTGTCTAATTATTTACTTAAGTGGCAAATAGCCGTGTAATAAGCGGGATAATGTCCATCCAGCTGGTTATCGCAGAATAAACCCTGATCACCCTGTCGATACAGTACTTATCACCCAGCGATATATTAAATGCTGGATATATAGTACTTTACCTGCATACAGTATACTCATATTAAACAATATATTGGGTGCATGATTTTTTTTACTGTTGCAAAAATTTTAACTGTATTATAATACAGATTTATTTAAAGTTGGATTTAGAATTTCCAGCTTTCCAACAGGCCTCTTTTGCCTTTTGGCTTGCTTAGCCGGGGACACTAAATATTCAACTGCGTTGAGAAACGTATCTGCATTGAGAAAAGTGCTATATAAATAAAGGTGACTTGAATTGACAGAGTACACTCACATACAGCAATATATTTTATATAGCAAATCTCAATTGCCTGATATTAATATATTATGAACATTACCAACATGATTTTCTATAAAATACTTTGTGCATTCTGAAAAGAGCTATATAAATAAATTTGACTTGACTTGACGTTGTGCATTACAGTAACATAAGCAGGTTTTAGGAGAGGTTTAATGCATTTCATGGCTAAATGCAATAATATTTTTGAATCTATGACCAACCACTTATAATTCAACAGGATATGTTTGGAGTATGTGTACAGCAGCACTGAGGAAGTGTTGCCCTTTTGATAGTCACAGACTCCAGCTCTGCTGACTCTGGGTTATATGTGGGAGGTGCTGGACAGATGGCTTTAATGTCATCCAAATCGAAACAAAGAACACACAAATACAAACAGCCAAGTTCAGAAACTCTACCCTGCCCAGAAGTGAATAAAAGCAGCCTCTACATGGCACAGGTTATCAGTAGAGTAGAACCAGATTGTAACCTAGATTTCTGAAAAACCTATTTGGACTTCACTGTGATGGAAAGAGAAAGAGAGGAACGAAGAAACTGGGGTAGTGAGTATAAATAAAAACTATTGTGATGAGGAGCTGAAGGCATTTAAGTGGAAACAGAAGGAAAAAACACTGGAATGGAGGATAAGCTGTATTGTTTGTACTGAAGTTTTCAAGTCAAAGACAAATGAGATGTAAGAAAAACCAAGACAAAAAAATTTATTTCAGCACATCTGATATCAACTGAAATTGATATCACTGACATATTTTACTCAAGTCTCCCCTAGATACCCCTCTAGATATAACTGAAGCTAAGCACTGTATCAGAGAGCAGAGAAGAACATTTTAAAATATGTATTTTACCATCTTTGTTACTGGTGACAGGAATGTTGTGGACAGTTCTGAGTTTGAAGCAGGAGCCGGTTAACACTTGCAGCTCTACTGAACTCAACACACATGCCTGAAGGTCTGTAACACACATACACACACACAGTGAGCTCTACACATCAGTGTTATTATCGCTAACTAAAACTATCAAAACATTTCTGTTAATTGAAATAAAGATGAAATAATTATTTGATTTGATGATAAGTATTTGATAAGTATTTGATGAAAAACCTACACTAAAAGAAAATTATAAACGTTGCTCCTGCAAATATCTAAGCACAATATCAATATCACAATATCTAATAAGTTAGCACAATATGCTAACTGGAAATAAACTAAAACTAAAAATTTTAATAAAAAATATAAATAATAATAATAAATAAATTTTTAAAATTATGAATAAAAACTATATTATTACTATACATGTAACGTTCAGGATGTCCACAGAAAGGTAGGACTTTTTCAGCATTATTTTCAAGAATCATTACGACTTCAAATCCCCCTAATGTCCAACATATTATATGAAGCCCACTTCCATCTTGGATGACAAAGAGGAAAATTATAACTATTGGTAAATCATTTAAATATGAAATGCAAAATATGTTTTGTGGCTCTTAATGAAAAAAAAAAAAAAAAAAAAAGATGACTATATGCAACTGGTGCATTCTGGTGTTATATTAAAATAAAAAGATTGAAAAAAAGATTATGTGTCAAAAAAACAGCATTGTGAACACAACAAAATGCAGGATTGAGGGAACAGGATCTAAAATAACCAGGTGGAAAAAAGCTCACCACTGCATTTTCAGAAGTACGATGCCATTTAACATGTTTTTAGAATTTTAAGTTATATGTTTTTATATTGTAAATAATTATACATAAATCATATTGCTGCCTTCTTGCTTAATTAGCTATAGTGGACCCATCGATTTTAAACCTTAGAGAGCATTACTCGAGTGGCAGCTAGGCTAATTCAGCAATGGTGGATTGTGTAATTTTGTAATGATGATTTGATATGTGTATGGGAAAATAATCTGATCCTTTGATATAACAAGTAATTTTACCTTTCTTCTGCAATTTCTGAATGCTTTCCCTCCATTCTGACCTCTCATAATCTGAGGACAGCAGGAACAGGCAGCTCTGGAGAGAGAAAGGGAGTTAAAGCAGAGGTCTTCAAACCTGCTTTTAGGGACCGACTGTCCTGCAAAGTTTATTTCCAACCTGCTTTATCATGCCTACATTTATATTTTCAAGCAATCCTGAAGAGCTTGATTAGATGGTTAAGGTGTCAGTTTGATTAAGGTTGGAGCTAAACCAGAGATTGTCTTTACAGGGAGATGAGAGGGTCTGTATCTCTTACCATTGGAAAAAGCGTAATGGCTAACTTGGATCATGTGAGGCACCCTGGCCTATGAAGACCTAATGAGACCAGTCAGTGGCAAAGCGTTCAGAGTTTTATGACAGTCAGTTAGTTTGCGTTACACACGGTTTCTTGTGGATTAGCATGTTCGTTTTGTGAATAATGTTCTCCATTTATTGTGTTATAGGTGTTATATAACTAGTAAATGTACAGTAAGACTGCAATGTTTGTGGAATGTGCTTTAATGAGAGGTAAACAGAGCGTGAATTGCTCTGTTAGCTGCAGATTTCTGGTCACTACAGTGTGCATAAAACCACATTTAAGATTAGATTTTAATCTGTTAATTAAAAAACAACATACATAGCAGTGATACCAGTCATTAAAAATTTAATTGTAGTTTAATTGTTGAAATCTGGAAGCCATAGAAAGAATCCATTCATTTCTTTTAAATATTTATATTTTGTTTACCTTCATTCATTAAAAAGCATTGTCTTTATTATTAGGCATACACAGCAGTCATAAAATCATTACAATTAAAGTCTAATTCATTTGTTGAAACCTGGAAGCCATGGCGAGAACACATCCTTATTTTATTTATCTTTTCATTAAACAACAATACAATATTTATAAGCAAGTTATTAATTTTCTCTTTATTCATTAAAATGGATTATATCAGCACCAAAGCGCATGGCAGTCAGTCATTCAAGTCTTATTATAAGTGGTAAATACAAAGATAGAAAATATTGATATTGTTACTCTGCCTTCTCTTAAAAAAATAACAGTTTAAAACATGTTGAAGATTAGCGAACAGGTTGTCGATTGATTAAATGATAAGCTATTTCCTCACAAAAGCTGTTTTTGTGTAGTCAAGTGTAGTGAAGCCTCTTGTCTCATTCCCTGCGTACCTCCACAGCCTGTGCATTAACCGTTACGCTTTTTTGGCTAAAGGTTGCGAGCTTGCCTTCCTTTTTTTTTTTTTTTTTTTTTTTTTTAGCTTTGGCTAAACTCTGCAGGACAGTTGGTCCCTAGGAGCAGGGTTGAAGACCTATGCGTTAAAGAATAACAATGGCTCCCCCTACTGGAAAGCTTTACGGACAACCTTTAACTGGTAAACATTCATGTGTCATGTGTAACATCAAGTGTTAAAACGATAGAATATCTGAAAGATCATGTCAAATAAACATCACACTTCTCACAAATAACTGTAGTAAATCAGATGGTTGTGGGATGTGGTACCTTGCCGTGTTTGTTGTGAATGCGAAATGGGATGGTGGGGGAGTGTAACAAAAGACACGACTCCTGCTCATTCATCTTCTTCCTGAGACGATCCACGTTACGACTCTGACCCTTCTGTGCTTTCTGTTCACACACAAATCAATCTGATATTAGTACATTAAGCATGCATTTACAAGCAAAATATAACTAAGATGCGTCAATGTGTCTTCTAGATTCTCAGATAACACATACAGCAATCAGCTTGAGACATCAGCTCATTGTAATCACTAATCTGCATTTCAGTCAGAGAAACTTCCTGCTCTGATTAGCCCTCTTTTTCCCCTCTTATTACTGTCAGAACTGAGTTAATAAAGAAACCAATAGTTCCACAGAGTAATTGGTACAGATTAAAATCCCCTATCATCAAGTCTCGAGTAAAGTCTCAAGTCACACAAACCAAGCAAAAAAAAACAACAACAACTGTAAAAACAGTATGATGAATAAACATTAATTATATTAGAATTACAGTAAATGTTATGTTTAACTTTGCTTATATCTCCTACAGGGCAGTGACAGAAATTAACTTTCCCATTAAGACAGATTTGATATTTGCTCCCTAATATATATTTTACAGACAAGGCTTCAGACTAGTCCCAGTGTTTTAAACAAAAGTTTAAATAGAGAAATATGAATATTTTATATTTTAATAAAAACAAAAAATGAAAATGTGTTCGTCTTGAAGCGGTGCTGGGCAGACCTTATGACATCAAATCACCGCGAGAGCGATTCGACACCAGACGGCTCTGTATGCTTTCAAAACACTCTCATTGTACTTTGATGTGATACACCAAACGTGCGCAGCGCCGCTTCAAGTCGAACTCACCTAGGCTGTGTTTGAAATCACCCCCTATACTCTCATTCACTATTTCCTACATTAGTCAAATAATATAGTCCACTTGAAGGAGTGAATGAGATGGAGTGAATGAAAAGGAGTGAGCAAATTCAGACACTGAGTGTGCCGGAAGGGCTGCTGCTTTAGCATAGTTCGTGCTTGCTGTTTAATAATCATTTGAATCTGGCAGCTCTAGTAATAATGAAAATATTTACATCATGGAAACTATGTATAAACCTTAATTAAACAATTTAATAAATCAATTTAAAATTTATTTTTACCTCTATGATATTACACTGTACCCAGATTAGACTAGCGGTTTGGAAAATGGATGGATGATTTAGCTGCGGCCGCATCTTCTGCAGAGATGCAGGAATAAATTTGACACGACCGTCCCAGTGCATTATGGGTATTCTCTAGCCGTTGAGTTAACATCGATTGTACATGTTATTGTGAAGCATTATGGGATTGAATGGGTGCACTCAATAATGTCCACAATGGTTTGGGGGCACTCTACAAATGGTTGTTCCCTCAAATAGTGTCCTATTTAAGGGTATAGGGAGCCATTTCTAACACATTCCTACTGTCATAATAAGTGAGTCCAAGCATTCACTCAGCTAAATTGTTCAAAATGGCTGATTCATTCAGTAACAAAGCAAGTTACTGTGCTTGCAAATGGGTCATAGAATCACTGAACCAATTCGTTCAGAAACGAAACATGACTGTGTGTTGCTCAGAGACACTTAACTCTTTTGTTGTGGCTTTGTTTGGAACTATGGAAAAACAGACTATGATCTACTGATGAAGCGTAAATTAAAGAACACAGACAAAAAAATTTGACAGAAAACAGAAAACAACTGAAAATTTCCATCAGGGCCGATGCTACCATTCTGTCATTATGTGTGTATGGTATGGCAAGCTGTTTTAGTTTAAATTGTTTCCAGTGTTACTAAATCGAATTGCATTTTTACTAGTAAAAATTCAACTAGAGAGCTCTACAATTCAATTCTTACTACTAACAATTTCAATTAGAGAGCTCTATAATTCAATTATTACTAGTAACAATTATGATTAGAGAGCTCTCTATTTCAATTGCAGAGCTCTCTAATTCAATTACAGAGCTCTGCAATTGAATTAGAGAGCTCTCTAAATCAGTTCTTGCTAGTACGAATTACAATTAGAGAGGTCTTTAATGCAATTATTACTAGTAACAACTGAATTAGAGAGCTCTCTAATTCAATTCTTACTAGTAAGAATTCCAGTTACAGAGCTCTAAAATTGTATTCTTACTAGTAAAAACTTCTATTCATTAGATGCAAAACAGATTTGCAATTACACCCATTTCCCTCAGCAAATCCCGCCCAATGTGTTACACTTCAAAATAAAAGCTCCATTAGACAACTTGGATAGCTATACAGCTATATTTTGCAATTGAAAGATAATATTTAATCACTACATTAATTTGCATCTTTATATTCTGCAAATTATTAAAGAGCAAAGAAAACACACCTGTGTTTCCTCTAAGAAAACTTGTTGCTGGTCAACATGCCTGGTAATGACAAAGTTTACCAGACAAAATATAAAATCAATTTTTGTGTTTATTATGCACTGTAACATGTTTGCATATGTTGAGCTACATATAGGCTAATTATTAGGCTAGTCATCACTCTGACATAATGAGTTTTAAAATGTATTTCTCTCTTTTTTATCCATCATGTTTGTTTTAATTCCCCAATGGCTAGGACTATTTATGGAATACAAGTATGAGAGAGAAATAATAATAAAAAAATGTGAATATTATAAGGAATAATAAAAAATATATATAAAATATTATATTATATTATATTATATTATATTATATTATATTATATTATATACGCCCAAAAAGTGTGGATTGTGGAATAGCCTACTTTAGGTTGGAAGGAGATATATAATTAATTAGGCTAAAACTAATAAAATTTTGGCTGCACTTATTTCTTGTAGCCTAATTTATATATATATATATATATATATATATATATATATATATATATATATATATATATATATATATATATATATATATATATATTTTATTCTCAAGGCTAAATAACCAAACAAATACAAGCCCAAATTAGGAGTATATGATATTGACAAAAATATAGGCTACATATATTTTTGGGGATTTTCTTTTGACAAGGATAATATGATATCTTGTTAATTTTGTTTGGTTTTTTTAGGCTCGTCTAAAACCACCAGTAGGTGGCAGCCCAATTCTGTCTTAATGAGTGATTCATTGAATCATTCATTCAAATAATTCGTTCAAAACGGTTGATTCTTTTAGAAGCGAAGCAAATGACTTTGGCCATTTCTCAATATGCATTCTTGTGTTCTCGTGGACTTGTGAAACGTCATCAGTCGCTGCCCAAGTACTGTTCCAATTCAAAGTTCACATCTAGTCAAATAGGCCAGTTCAAATCCCTGGATGCGTTCTTGATCCACCCCTTTTATCGAAGATGCACCGAGAGGAGTCTGAGGAGACTTGTGTGGACTTGAGACAGGCAGGTACCCCAGAATGCATCTCGCACCAACTAGCAAGCATCAATAGCGGATGAGAAACCCTGCATAATTTAAAAATACTAAATGTGTCACAAAATGTAGTTTTAAGACTTTTTCAGACGAGAATGTACTTGTTTAAAGATTAAATCTGTGGTTTATTTATAAAGAGAGTTTATAAACTCTCTTTTTGGAGTTGTGAGATCCAGTCGATCAGCGGGTGCTCAGTGCTCGTTAACCCACCGAGAGCAGCCTTTCCTTGGCTAGTCCTTCTGATGTTTGCCGCTGGCTCTGATGTCCTGTGGTGGATACGAGATATCAGAAACGAGGCAGGGTTGTGTTTTATATTCGTTTTGTTATAAATATACATGCATAATCAAGGTATGCATTGTCTGAACCACATTTGTGTGGCTATTAATATGTTAAAGTTTTTTTTTTTTTTTTTTTTTTAAGAAAAAGAGGCAGAGACTGGTGTTTTATGACCTATTTCGTTTTATTGTAGCCTAAAATGTTTTTTGTTTTTGTTTTTATGAAAAAAAAAAAAAAGAAAAAAAAGAGGCAGAGTGATGTTTTATGACATATTTCGTTTTAATGTAGCCTAAAATGTTTACGCTTTTTTAAATAAAAAAGAAGAGGCAGAGACTGGTGTTTTATGACATATTTAGTTTTATTGTAGCCTAAAATATACGTTTCTCAATACCAAGTACGCAAACTTCTGACTTGTGTCCGTGTAAGTCTGGTACTCTGCTAATGGAACAGCAGCATTCTTGATAGTGTCACTCAGTGTTTATATGTATATTTTAGGCTACAATAAAATGAAATATATGATAAAACACCATTCTGTCTTTTTCATTTTCATTAAAAAAATATATTAAACATATTATAGCCACACAAATGTAGTGCAGGCAATGCATTCTCTTCACTGCATGTATATTTATAACAAAATGAAATATAAAAACCCTGCCTCTTTTCGTTTACATAAAAAAAAAAAAACATTAATATGTGGTTCAGACAAGTGTGCCTATATATGTGCATATATATGATTATCACTGTAACAAAATGAAATATGACATAAAACACAACCCAGTCTCTTTTTGTTAAATGTCAGTTTATGTGTGATCAATGATATAAAAGTATAAGTAAAAGGTATGAGAAGCTATACAATAAATAAAGGCAAAGCAAACTATTCTGTCAAACAAAGTTAGTGCTATCTACAACGATAAAGTTAAATAGCCTAAAATAAAAAGTTATGAAACTTCACTTTGCCCTCAGCCAAACGATCTGGCAGGGAACAAATTATAGATTCATGAGACCAAAGATCGGCCGTTAGATCTACACAAGATGAATTATAACGAATTACTACTACAGAGACATCAGAGCCAGCGGCAGAAGTCAGAAAGACTAGCCAAGGAAAGGCTGTTTTCGGTGGGTTAATGAGCGCTGAGCACCCGCTGATCGACTGGATCGCACAACCCCGAAAATGCCAGATCAAATTTTCAAAAAGGCGCTGGGATACCAGTCTGTCTGAAGTCCACATAAGTCTCCTCTCGATGCATCCTCGATAAAAGGGGCGGATCAAGAACACATTCCGGGGATTTTAACTGTACTTGGCTAGATGTGAACTTGAATTGGAACAGTAGCCTGATGACGATTCACAATTGAGATTGATGACGATTCCTCCCATCCTCTGGAGTTCGTTCTCCCGAGTCAAACTTGGCAAGTCTGAACTACCAAGGAGGCAAGTTTGCGTACTTGGTATTGAGAAACAGCCTTTCTTTATGAATGGGTCACTGAATCATTGACTCAAATGATTTGTTTAAAACACTGATTCATATCAAGTACGAAATATTGCACTGTGACGCAAAACAGTTCAGCCAATATTGTATTTTATTTCTGCTCAGCTAGCCACATTGGGCATCAACCACACAGCAAACGCTATAGTACTTTTTCATATACCGTTTACTTTCTTTGATTAACAGTTTTATCTAATAATAACATAATAAAAGTCCCACACAACAACCAGAGCAGCAGGATGTAAGTAACGGCTTACGGGAACATTTACATCTTGGGGGAATGCCCTGACAAATGTTACAGTTTAGAACTTTTACTTCGATGTGAGAACCTCAAACATTTGTGGCGCGTCATGTCAAAAAAATGCGATCGGTGCAGATACGTTGGATGGGTTCATTATTCTTGGGTTTATTACACTCTAGACAGAGTGTTGCCATGACACAGCAACACAGCTAAAACACAGCTAAAAGTATTCCTAATATGTTGGACCGTTTTGAAAGTAGCCTACTTTAACCTGTTAAGACATGCCTTTACAAGCACCCGTGAGCAGGGCTGTGCACAGGGGGGTGGCCCGGTGGTTAGAGCCACTGCCCCTCCGCCCTCATCAGCTGAGGTGCCCTGCTCCACATCCCTCCCTCACCCCCAGAGGATTCCCATCTGTTCCGCTAAAGATCCACTAATTCCACACTCCGAGTTTTCCCGCTCGCTCCGCAACATCGCTCACAGTCTGGCTGTGCCCGCTCTGTCGCAGAGACGATAGTTCCAGAATGTCGTCCCATTAATAGGTAGATTACAAACTACACTGTCAGAAAAAAAGGTACATTGCTGTCACTGGGGCGGTACCCTAAGGTACAAAATTGAAAAGGTACTAATATGTACCTTCAAGTTACTAATATGTACCATTTAGGGGTGAGTAAGGTACAAAAATGTACCTTTTCACTTTTGTACCTTAAGGTACCGCCCCAGTGACAGCACTGTACCTTTTTTTCTAAGAGTGTACAATCCACATTACAAACAGTGATTGATCCACGGAATTAGTACTTTGGTAGTTTGTTTTTGTATTTCTGTCTGTTTTGCTCCCGGTCTTCTGATAATGCTAACAATTAAACAATTTATGCAAAATATTCACATTCTTGGAAGATAATTAATTGTCTAATCAAATTATTTTACCTGATCTAAGCTAAATAAAAACATTTGCTGTTGTCTGCACACTTTGTAGACAAAAACTTAATAAAAAAGAAGACAAGAGCAAAAGGAGGCTAAAGTCAGTTCAACATTGCATATGGATTCAAAGCTCAAGCAAGCCAGTGGGTAAATCATCATATAGAATATTTAGCAGACAGTTTGTCACAGTTTAACTCCTGTATATTAGTATATTTCCCATTATAATCAATCAAGTTAATATAGTATCTATAACATACATCATATTTATAATGTTTTATTAAGTCCATATTAATAGTAGCCTATACACAAAAAAAAAAAATACAATATACTATACATGTTCTAAATGAGTTGTATCTTAATAGGGCTTAAAATATATATGTTTGTATTAAACATTGCTGGAGCAACATATTTTCTGTGAAAATAAATCATAAAAATTGTTTGTTTGTTTAATCATATAAATGTGGGCCTTTTACCCCACAGACACACAGGGTCAAACCAGCATGGGGCAAAAGACACAGTATTGAGCTAAAATAATGTTTTAATCATGTCTTAATTAATACTTGTTCAAATCAATCACTTTAGCAAAGTATGTACTATTTTCTGTTTATTTTGATAAATAAAAAAATCATTATTGTTCAATAAATATACTGTCATTAAAATACTGTATGTAAGTATAAAAATGCATTTTAAAAATACAGAAACAAATTATTTAAAGTAAAGATTCTGATTGCATTGACTGATAGAAAGCATTGAATGAAAATTCAATTAAATATAATATTTTTTAATAAAGCTTTACAGTAGTAACAAATAATTAAAAATTTTTTATTATACACTCACCTAAAGGATTATTAGGAACACTTGTTCAATTTCTCATTAATGCAATTATCTAATCAACCAATCACAGTTGCTTCAATGCATTTAGGGGTGTGGTCCTGGTCAAGACAATCTCCTGAACTCCAAACTGAATGTCAGAATGGGAAAGAAAGGTGATTTAAGCAATTTTGAGCGTGGCATGGTTGTTGGTGCCAGATGGGCTGGTCTGAGTATTTCACAATCTGCTCAGTTACTGGGATTTTCACGCACAACCATTTCTAGGGTTTACAAAGAATGGTGTGAAAAGGGAAAAACATCCAGTATGCGGCAGTCCTGTGGGAGAAAATGCCTTGTTGATGCTAGAGGTCAGAGGAGAATGGGCCGACTGATTCAAGCTGATAGAAGAGCAACTTTGACTGAAATAACCACTCGTTACAACCGAGGTATGCAGCAAAGCATTTGTGAAGCCACAACACGCACAACCTTGAGGCGGATGGGCTACAACAGCAGAAGACCCCACCGGGTACCACTCATCTCCATTACAAATAGGAAAAAAAGGCTACAATTTGCACAAGCTCACCAAAATTGGACAGTTGAAGACTGGAAAAATGTTGCCTGGTCTGATGAGTCTCGATTTCTGTTGAAATGGTAGAGTCAGAATTTGGCGTAAACATGGATTCATCATTCCTTGTTACCACTGTGCAGGCTGCTGGTGGTGGATAATGCACCATGTCACAAAGCTCGAATCATTTCAAATTGGTTTCTTGAACACGACAATGAGTTCACTGTACTAAAATGGCCCCCACAGTCACCAGATCGCAACCCAATAGAGCATCTTTGGGATGTGGTGGAACGGGAGCTTCATGCCCTGAATGTGCATCCCACAAATCTCCATCAACTGCAAGATGCTATCCTATCAATATGGGCCAACATTTCTAAAGAATGCTTTCAGCACCTTGTTGAATCAATGCCACGTAGAATTAAGGCAGTTCTGAAGGCGAAAGGGGGTCAAACACAGTATTAGTATGGTGTTCCTAATAATCCTTTAGGTGAGTGTGGATATCTTATTATATGATATGATTAGTATCATATTTTTAAAGCTGATGGTTTCATTACAAATATGGTGATTATCTCTAAGGTGGACACCCAACTTAATATTTGATATTTCCATGTCATGTCAACAAATGGAAAACTATTTATTATCATGTTAATTATTGTGCTTTTTACCCCAAATTCCATACTAGTACATATTCTTCTGTTATTGAAAAACTGTTGCTTTAATTACGTTGAACAAAACTGGAAATCATTAACAAGACCTTTGTTAATCAAACTATCAAACTATATTCAATAGTTTTTAGCGATTCTTATTCACTAAATCTACAACATTTAAAAAAACATTAAATATGAGATCAAATTAGCGCATAATCAACTTTTTGGAGGAGTAATTACAACAAAATAATTTGAATTAGCACTAAAACCTAACAACTGTTTTTACATTATGATTGTAAAAGGTTTGTTATTCATTCTCTATATTAAGATGATACTCAACCCCCTTATAGTGCCCCTTTTTTTTGGGACACTGCCCCTCAAAATGTCTGTACAGGGCCCTGCCCGTGAGAGCGGTTTTATGAGTTGGGGAGTTGCAACGTGCAAGAAGAGCGTTTGCAAGGTTGTTTGAAAATATGCTTTAATTTCTGTATCCTGAAAGGTCAGTCTTGCTCATTGTTAATAGTAGCTCACACCACCGTCGGGCCAAATGTTTCTAAGAAAGCTGAGGAACAGATCTAGTTATATTTCCACTTGAACCTGGTCCAGCACGGCACGATTACAAACCATTCTTGGACCGGAATTCTCAGCACAGTTAGCTAACCATGCTGAAATGCCATAGATCTTGCGTCACCACTCATGATTGGTCACTTATCTGTTGCTTAGCCAGCTTCTTTGTAGCTGACTAATTAAGCTATTTGAGGGATGTAAACACAAATTAATAATAAAATTAAAAGAAATATCTGATTATCCTCCACAGTCGCTATTTATCGATCTCATATCATCAGTAAACCGTTGTGTTACCAAGGCAACAACTGACGCATTTGTATTACATTGCAAAGAGTTCCGTTATCAGCCCCACAATGGAAAATTAAACCATATCCATGCTGGCTGGGCCGGATTGGAACGGAATGGAACAGTTAAGCAAAGACAATGTTTTGGCCCGATGGTGGAAAAGCGGCTCATGACTCCTTTGCCACCTTGCTATTGTCTGATTTGAACTGGTGCTGGTACCTCAAAAGTCACTCTCAACCTATCTGTCCATAAAACTTTAAAACCTTTAAAAAAACGTCTTCACCTATTTCAAGAAACTTCAGCGTGTAACTCTTATTAAACAGGGGTCATGTTTCAGGATTCCTTGATTTAGCACAGTCTTTGAGAACCTGACCTTGTATTTCTGGAGATACCAGGCTGTGGTCATCGTGGCCTTAATTTTAAAATTTCTATAGCATTGCATCCTTCTCATGGCCTTTTCGTATGTTGACTTTTCAGTGCAAGTTGAATCTTATTTTTTTATTTTACATTTGACCTGAAATATAAATATAAGGGTTTTTTCATTTTAAGCCCTCATCAATAATTGCATATTGCCTACTAATGATTTTATATATATATATATATATATATATATATATATATATATATATATATATATATATATATATATATATATATATATATATATATATATATATATATATATATATATATCTTAACAGCAATTATTAAGAATGATGTGGTTTACAATTGGTAAAATGTACGCACTGTACTGTAAATATATGTAGGTTTGTTAAATTTCCAACACTAAGTATAAGCAATGTCACTAGTGGCACTAATATTTAGTTTAATTATTGGCTTAGTTTTTATCATAAGTCCTCATTTAGATCATACCTTCTCTTTCTGGATCTCGCTTTTGATGGAAGAGATCTTGATTTTCATCTCCTCGATCTCATGCTCAGGGAGTGTCTGGACGTGAGGGAGAGAGTCCGAGTCATCCAGAGTCTGGAAACTCAGATCGGCCAGAGGGATGTACCATTTACACTCATACTGCTGATGCCTCCTGACAAACACACAGAGAGAGAAACATGTCAAATAAAAGTGTGATTTTTAGCTTTTTTATTGCTTACATTTTTTATAAATAAGTACAGTAAATTAAATTGACAACCTTAATATATTTATATATTAAGTATATAATTTGAGTGTATTAATTGTACAGTTCGTTCTGGCTCGCAAATACATGCTTCATAATGTCGTTTTCTTCCTGTTCTGACAGGAAATAGCTCTGTTGAGACTTATGTAACCTATTAATCTAAGCACTCACTATGGAGAATACACACACACACACACACACACACGCTTCAGGGATCAAAATGTGTTTCCACTACAGAAATGCTTAATAATGTGCTTATTGTGGGATGATTATGATGCCAGGCATGGCTCTACAGCAGAATATAATCTGTTCTTCATGAAGCTGAACAACCAATTAAAATCATCTCTTGCTTAATTCAGTCTTATTGAAATGCTGAATACTTTACAGTCTCTGCAAGTGCTGAGAACAAAACCCAGAACTGAATGTCCCATAATGCAGAGCATACGAGATGGTTGATGGTTGATGGCAAAGTAGATGGTTGTGTCTGAAAATGCTGCCTTCGGAGGATGCATTCCAAGGTAGGAAGGCATCAAGGCATGTCTGAATCCAATGTTAGCATCACTTTCTGTCTCCTGAGATACCTTCATCTGATGGATTTTGAAGGCAGCATAGATGTATCCTTCGCTGCATATGATATTCCACAATCATGTGTATTCCATTCTGTGACAGTTGAGATAAATATGGCACCTGAATGTTGCAGTTGGTGGTCAGTTTGTGTGTTAACATACATTTATATTCGCTTAGTTATCACCAAATCTTGCTCTATTTTGTTGTAGATCATTAAACCATTATGCTTCCTCAGAAGCCTGTCTGAAATCAGTTTCATTGAGGTATCTTTGTGCTGCCTGCAAAGTCATTGCCTGATAAGGCAGCGAGGCAACAAGTCACTTTGCAAGCACAGCCTATAGCGCTTGTGTTACGTATGCGTTTAATTCTTTGAAATCTGTAACTGCATCAGGGTAACAACAGCTATCAATCAATATTATGGTGTCTTTGGCATCGTAACCATGACAACAACAGAGTGACAAATGATATTGCACCTTTGTAAATCAAAACACTTAATCTACAGGCACCAGACACACAGCCTGTAGTGTGATATATGCATGTGTAGGTAATACATAACTTAAAGAGAAAGTGAGTTAGTGTAAACTGTAAAAATTTTGTAAATAAATCAAAGATTATTGGAGTACACTTTACAATAAAATAACATTTTAGTCTTTTTACTTTATTCAATGTGTTACTTGCCATTTCTTTGTAATTATTCTGTGAAATGTATGAGCATTTTTTGAGTGAAAATTTAAAGTGAATCCTACACCAATTTGAACTGTCCATGTTCATACCCAACTGCTGTCTTTTTCATCTTGGCACAGAGCAGAAGGTCTGTGAAGAGGAAGACATGACGGAGTTTACGCGTCCCCTCTGACACCTCCACCAGGAAGCCATCCTTCACCAGCTGACGAGCCTGTGATATTTAGAATATGAAATATTGATATTAATACTACACGCACAATAATATTAATAGAGTGGCAGTAATCTGGTTGAAACTTGAACATAGTAGGTTGCACTATTGCACCTTTTTATATGCTTTTATACAGTTATGATTACAAACTCTCTCCCCACCTCTCTACATTTGCGTTTTGACTGTCTTCTTATCAGTTAGGGGTACGTTTCCTACAAGCACATCCTGGCTGAACCACATCTCAAAGGTGCCCTATTGGATTGAAATATGGTGACTGTGGAGGCCATTTCAGTGAGGTGAAACCAGATTGAAATGATTTGAGCTTTGTGACATGGCGCATTATTTTATCAGGAGATGGGTACACTGTGGTTATAAAGGGATGGACATGGTCAGCAACAATAGTCAGGTAGGCTATGGCATTTAAACAATGCTCAATTGGTACAAAGTGTGCCAAGAAAATATCCCTTTCTTCCCTATTCTGATGATCAGTTTGAACTTCAGCAGATTGTCTTGACCATGTCTCCATCACTTGCATGACATCATTAAAGACAGTTCTATATTGTCTAACCAACGTTTGAATGACAGATGTGCAACAGTTACTACAGTTTCAGGAAGCAGTCATGACTAACTAGCTAAATGGCTGGTTTTGGTCAGATTTTTTGCTGTGGAATGTCCACACAAACCAAAACTAAAGAAAACATACCAGGTTCTGAATAAAATGCTATTAAGAAAATCGGTGTGAAAATGCTCTTAAAGTCACCGATACCTCACCTGCCTTAAAGGGATAGTTCACCCAAAAATGAAAATTCTGTCATTAATTACTCACCCTCATGTCATTCCAAACCCGCAAGACCTTCATTCATCTTTGGAACACAAATAATATATAAATATTTTGGATTAAATCAAATGCCCCTCCACATCTCATGCCCCTCCACAGACACTTTCAAGGTCTAGAAAGGTATTAAAAACATAATTAAAATAGTCCATGTGACTCCAGTGGTTCACAAGAATACTTTTTGTGCGCTAAAACAATAAAAAATAACAACTTTATTCAACAATTTAGTTGTCAGTCTCCAACACAGTTTCTGTTGTAAATAGTGCAGTGTTCTCAAGATCTACGGTAGCCGATTCTGTTCACATGAGCACTACGATATGCGCGAGAGCTGCACTGTATTTACAACGTAAAGAGCATAGGAGACCGGTACAGGCCAGAACAAAATAGATTCAAGATTCAAGAGTTTTATTTGTCACATACACAGTTATATACAGAATATACAACCGGCAGTGAAATGTAAACAGGTCCGCTCCATGGACAGTGCAAATTCACAGTTAAAACACAAGGAAGAAATTATAATAGAAATAGGATTTAAAAAAAAGTACATATACATATACATATATATATATATATATATATATATATATATATATATATATATATATATACATATATATATATATATATATATATATATATATATATATATAATCAATATATATATCTGTAGAAGAAGAAAAAAGTAAAAAATAAGAATAAGAAGTGGAATAAAATAATTGAAGTAGACTTTGCAGTGAGTAAACTGTAGACTTATAAATATGTGGTTAACAAATGTATAAAGAGTATAATGTGCAAACAGGTTTATAACAGGTTGTTATAGTAACAACGAGAACAGAAAGTGCAGTGCAATGTCAGTATGTTTATCCTGAAGTGAAGTCACGTGGTGTTAAGTGACAGGAGTTCTGGAGTCTGGGGAAGAAGCTCCTCCTGAGTCTCTCAGTTTTGGCCATCAGGCTTCGGAAGCGCTTACCAGATGGCAGCAGCGTGAAATGAGGGTTTGCAGGGTGATTAGAGTCCTTGATGATCTTAGTAGCTCTACCTTTGCAGCGTTTGGTGTAGACGTCCTGCAGAGACAGGAGAGCTGACCCTGAGATACGCTCGGATAAGCGCACAACTCTTTGCAGGGCTTTGCGGTCATGACTGGTGCTGTTCCCATACCACGCTGTGATGCAGCGTTAGTTAGTACACTTTCTATCGCCCCTAAATAGAAAGTTTTCAGGATAGCTGGTGAAACCCTGAATTTCCTCAGCTGGCGCAGGTGGTACAGTCTTTGCCTGGCTTTTTTCACCTGTGTCTGAATGTGAGCAGTCCAGGTCAGGTCCTCAGAGATGTTTACTCCCAGGTACTTGAAGCTGCTCACTCTCTCTACTGGTGACCCGCTGATCATGAGGGGGGAGTATGTCCGTTGCTGTCTCTTTCTGAAGTCCACAATCATTTCTTTGGTCTTGCCAACATTCAGAGAGAGACAGTTGTCCTGGCACCATGATGTTAGATGCTCCACCTCGTCCAAGTATGCCGTCTCATTGTTGTTGGAAATGAGGCCCAGGACAACAGTATCATCAGCAAATTTGATGATAGAGGTGGAGCTGTGTGTGGACAAACAGTCATGCGTGTAGAGCGAGTAGAGCAGGGGACTCAGGACACAGCCCTGTGGAGCTCCCACACTCAGGGAGATGGAGGTGGAGGTGGACTGGCCTATTCTCACCACCTGAGGCCTGCCAGTGAGGAAGTCCTCAATCCAGTGGCAGAGAGAAGGATTCAGGCCGAGATCCAGGAGTTTGGAGGTTAGCTTGATGGGAACTATGGTGTTAAAGGCTGAGCTATAGTCAATAAATAGCAGCCTTACGTACTTCCCACTTTTGCTGTCGATGTGAGTGAGGGAGGAGTGGAGGACATGCAAGATGGCATCTTCAGTCGATCTATTGGGACGATAGGCAAACTGAAGAGGGTCCAAAGTGTCAGGAATGAAGGAGCAAATGGTGTTTTTAATGAGTCTCTCAAAGACCTTCATGACTATAGACGTGAGAGCCACTGGACGATAGTCATTTAGGCAAGAGGGTTTACTGTTCTTAGGGACAGGGATGATGGTGGATTTTTTGAAGGAGGTGGGGACCACAGATGTAGCGAGGCACTCATTAAAGATAGATGTAAACAACCCGGCGAGCTGATCAGCACAGGACCGCAGAACACGACCTGAAATACCATCCGGCCCGGCAGCTTTCCTGACGTCCACGCGCTTGAGTGCTCTCCGAACTTCATCCTCTGAGACAGAGATCACGTGGTTGTTGCTGCTCTGAGTAATTTCCTCTAACGCGCCACTTGGCGGAGTCGCGTTGCCGCGTTACAGTCAAAGCGGAGCGTAGAAAGAGTTTAACTCGTTCACGAGCAACGGGTCAGCGTTCACCTCTGCAGAGGATTTAGATCCAAACGAGCAGATGGACCTCAGACCTTGCCACATGCGCCGCGAGTCGTTGAATTGGAAATGAGACTCCACTCTGTCTTTATAACGGAGTTTTGTGGCTTTAACTGCTCGTCTGAGAGCATAGCAGGACGATCTGTATTCATTCATATTCCCTGAAAGGAGACCGGCGTTGTAAGCGGCAGTGCGTGTGTTCACTGCAGCGCGGATTGAATTGTCCACCCACGGTTTCTGATTTGAGAAGGACGTTATTGTTATTGTTTGCGTGGCTTGCTCTGTAAGTGTGTTGATGAAGCAAAGCGCCACTTCTGTGAACTCGCTTACGTCGGCTGAACTCGCTCGGAACATGTCCCAGTCTACATCATCCAGAGCTGCCTGAAGCGCGGTCTCTGAGTGGGGCGACCAACGCTTAACTTCCTGCCTCACCGGGGGTTCCTGAACAAGCTTTTGTTTGTATTCGGGAGTGAGGAAAATGGCGGCATGATCTGATTTGCCAAACGCTGGAAGTGACCGAGCTTTATAGGCGTTCTTGAACGGAGAGTAGCAATTATCCAGCGTGTTTGCTCCTCGTGTAGGACAGGAGACGTGCTGGTAAAAGTTTGGCAGGACTTTCTTTAGGTTTGCTTTGTTAAAATCGCCCGCGACGATGAAAGCAGCATCGGGGTGTTTGTTTATGATGCAGCTGGCAACATCATGAAGGCCAGATAAAGCCAGCGCTGTGTCTGCCTGCGGTGGAATGTAAACAGCGGTCGCGACAACCACAGAAAACTCCCTCGGCAGATATTCTATATCTGCCGAGGGAGTGATTGTTGGGCGGCAAATGATTGTTAAATGTTCCAGATGAGGCGAGCAGGACCGCGAGAGAATGGTGATGTTCCTGGGATCGCACCATTTCTTGTTGACCATGAAGCATACTCCACCGCTTTGGATTTACCGGCCTCGGCTGTTCTGTCCATCCGGAAAAACAGAAGTTCTCCGATGGCGTCACAGCTGTGTCCGGGACCGCGGGCGTGAGCCATGTTTCGGACAAACAATAGATGTTACAGTCTCTCATGTCCCGTTGAAAACTTATCCTGGCTCTAAAATCGTCCATCTTATTCTCCAAGGATTGAACATTTGCTAGAAGAATGCTCGGGAGAGGAGGACTGAATGCCCTTTTCCTCAGTCTGTTTCGAATTCCAGCGCGTTTCCCACGGTGTTTCTTGATTCTTCGCCGTTGACCCGTCTGTCCATTGTTCAACTCGGCGTTCCGAAGGATCTCAGATGGCCACAGAGTATCGGCGAAAGTGTCCTGAAACAGTCCAGTGTAGAGGTAACCAATGTCCAAAAGAGTTTTGCTGTCATAGTAGATCAATGCAGATGATAAGTTTGTAAAAATTGAGAGTAAAAGAAAGAAAAATAGTAAATAAAAGCACAGTCTTCGCGGAGCGACCTGAACGGCGACCGAACACGGCGGCGGCATTTTGAATGACGAATAGTTGAATAGTAATAGCTTGAAATAGTTGAATAAAGTCACAGTCACTTCATTAAATTAAGGTTGAACCACTGGAGTCTACTAGTAGACTATTTTAACAACCTTTCTACTTTTACCTTTTACTACCTTTCTGGACCTTCAAAGTGTTAATTAAATAGCTGTCTATGGAGGGGCCTGAGAGCTCTCAGATTTCATAAAAAAATATCTTAATTTGTGTTCCGAAGATGAACAAAGGTCTTATGGGTTTGGAACGACATGAGGGTGAGTAATTAATGACAGAATTTTTGGATGAACTATCCCTTTAAAGCATTACTTACATTAAAGGACTGTATATGCAAAATACAGTATGCTTCAGGCTCTCTTCTGTCACACAAAGGGCCCTACTTTAATGATCTGAGTGCATGGCGCAGGTGCACTTAGGGTGTGTTCGAATCCATTTTTGCTAGTTTAATGATGGAAAAAATGGTCATGCGCATGGTCTAAAAGGGTTGTACCTAATTTCTTAATGAGTCATGGGTGTGTTTTGGGCGTAACGTGCAATAAACCAATCAGAGTCTCATCTCCCATTCCCTCCCATTCCCTTCCCAGTTGCGCTTGCATCATAGCGGATTTGCTATTTACATGGAATTTGCGAGCTGAAAAAATGAACGCTTCTCCAGAGAGGAATCTATTTATTTTTAATATTTAAAAATATTTGTGTGCTGCTGCGCCCTGTGTGTGTACCAAGCAGAGTGTACGCATGCTGTGCATCCGCCTATAGGTGCATATTACTCACGCGCCCTTTAAATAACACAAAAAATACTGCGCTATTTACTTTTTATTGGGTTTTTGTTGGTCAATGGAGCAGTCGTTTTCAGTTGCCTCAAAATAGCAACGCGCCAACAATGCGCGTGAACACACCTTGTTTTCAGACCAGCACGCCCATGGGCGAACAGATGGGTGCTAGTGCATTTGCTATTAAGTGGCACCTGAATGTGGCACTGGACGTAACAAACGATAGCTGCGTCGGGCTGAAACTAGCAAAAAAAACACTTGCGCCGCACCTGGCGTCGCATTGCGCAGAGTGTATGATAGGGCCCAAACACACAAAGTTGCACAAACACATAGTCGCAGACCTCTCCCTTCGGTGTGGTTACGGCAGTCCTGCGCGGGTCAATCTCTTCATTGATGCTGGACAGAAAGTTCTGGGATATTCTCAGAGCATCCTGCAGTAACGGGAAGTCTGGATGATCCTTAGGGGTGTGTTTCAACAAGTCCTTAAATAATAAAACAAAAAGACAACATACCTGAGTTTTATGTGTATTCTTAAAGTGATAATCCCAATATTAAAATAAAAATGATAAAGTTAGAAATCTACACTACAGTTCAAAAGTTCGGGGTTAGTAAGACTTTTAAATGTTTTTGAAAGAAGTCTCTTATGCACATCAAGACTGCATTTATTTGATCAAAAAGTACAGTAAGAACAAGAATACTGTGAAATATTATTGAAATTTAGAAGAACTGTTTTCTATTTTAATATATTTTAAAATGTAATTTATGCCTGTGATGTCAAAGCTGAATTTTCAGCACCATTACTCCAGTCTTCAATGTCACATGATTCTTCAAAAATCACTCTAATATGATGATTTGCTGCTCAAGAAATATTGTTATTACTATCAATGATGAAAACAGTTATTCTACTTATTCTACATTATTATTCTATAATATTTTTATGGAAACCATGACACATTTTTCCAGGATTCTTTGATGCATCAAAATAACAGCATTTATTTGAAATATAAATTCATTGTAACATTGTAAACATCTTTATACTGTCACTTCTGACCAAATTAATGTGTCCTTATTTGTTTTGTTTTTTTTAATCTTACTGACCACAAAGCATTTGAATGGCTGTGTATGTGTGGAAGTCACATTTTGGACTAATACTGGGGGAACAAACAGCATATAGTACAAATAAAGATTTATTAGAAACACTGCAAGCGTCTTAAACTAATGTCTAAAGTCACAGCTGATTGGATCTGAGTGTGCATGTGAGTGTGCATGTGTCACTCTATATTAGCCTGTGCATTTGCCTTAGTAAAAGGGACCATACAATTTTAAACCTAACTACATGCAATTAATAGACGTTTATATTTTTAGAGAGAAAGCAACTCACATGTAGGACAAGAGTGCTGCGAGTGACACGGTCAATAGGCTTGTAGAGGAGAGCTGTAAAAACAGAAATTAAAGAATAAATTAGAGAGTATTAGAGAGAATCATAAGTTATGGAATATTCTTTTATAAGATATATAAGATCTGAATCCACAAAACAGAGAGAGAGAGATATGAAGAAATACCCTTTCCAAAACTATTACACAGCTGACTGAGCAGCCAGATACTAGGGATAATAGCAGCATATCTGAGCACTGCACAAACATGAGCATCCAGGACAAATGAATCCAAACACTGAGAGGAGGCTCAGTTTATGTCTTTAGCTCTCTGTAAACTCACACTCTCAGTAAGCTGACAGACTGAGAAAGAAAAGAAAACAAATATCTGTCAACTTACATACAGTATCATGCCCTCCCGAACACTGCAGTGATATATGAACACCTTATACAATACACTTTATACCAAGTTCTTGCTATTCTGTTACATTTATACAATGTGATCGGCTTCAATAGTTTTTAAGCTAATTGTAATTATCTATCTGCATTTTCAGAAATAAAAGGTGATGTCAGCAAATGACTCGTTATGCAAATATTATACACCACCACCATTGTTCACAATCATTCAATGAAAGTCAAAGAACGATTTGCAAAGTTAAATGAGAGGTTTAGCTTTTTTCTATCAAGAAATAATACTGCTTTGCAACTTAAAAACATTATCATCATTATTATTGATGATAATCAATAATATATTATTATTATTATTATTATTATTGTTTATATGAATAATTTTTACCAATATGCAACCAAAATGCAATATTGCACTAAAGGTTGAGCGGTAATTGAAAAATACTGAATATTCTAAATATTTTGTGGTTATGGCCCTGCACTAACCACTGAGCCAAAACTTCAACACAATCATTTATGTAATTTCTGTTGACTTTATTAAAAAAACACAGCTTATCAAAGTCAGACTATTGTCTTCCATGAAGTCCCAGGTGTCTATGTCATTATACTTTCCAAAACTGTGTGTAACAGTGCTCCTTGTAGGTACAAGGAGCACTGTTACACATAGTTTTGGAAAGTATACTGACATACACACTCCAATAAGGGTCTCCTGTGAGCAATCTTCAGGAAAGAGCTTTATCTCTTATTTCTTTGACAGCACTAGTGAGAAACTTCATATTCTCCTCTGCGCTCGCGTCTTCCTCTTCTGATATGTTTATGTTGGGTTCCTGTGGTGGTCCTGCTGTCTTTCATTCTAATGGACAATGATTCCCACTAGTCCATACTCACTCACACTCGATTCATCTAATTATAGATTATATATCACATCGCAAAAGAATGAAGCTCTCTGACAGGGCTTATTTCCCATGTGCCTCTGCAAGGCTGAAGGATTACAGTGGAGAGAGAATGGAGACAGGAATGTTTGAAAAGGAGGATGAGAGATTTATAAGGGAAAACTACAGTGTCATTTATCAATTAAGTAACTTATCTTCACTATCATATTTACTAGTGTTCATTTGCATTACCGTTTGCAGGGCTTTATGAGTATTTTCTATGGCGTTTTTTTGGTCAAATCTGTGGAATTTTGCTAAATGGACCATAAAATCAACTAAGCACATTTTCTGAAGAAAATGTTTTTCTGCTTGTCCATACAAAACCCACTCCCACAGGTGTTGTGGCCGTTAGATGTTTGAGTGTTTGTTAGCGTTTTGCTATGTGTTTCTAAGACACTGCAAAGGTGTTAGTGTGTTCTTAGTGGTTGCTTGGGTATTTCTAGGTGGTTGCAATGGATTGTTGTGTTCTGGATGGTCCATAGTAAGCTGTTGATTACTATAGTGTTGCTAGTTGGTTGCAGGGTGTTGCTATGAGTTGTTGAGTAGGAGTATATAGTGTTCTGGGTGGTTGTTAGGGAATTACTAGGTGGATTTTACTGAAAGTTACTATAGAAAAAGTATCAAGCATGTGTTAGTAGTAGTGCATGAGAGCTCGTTCTGGCCATCATGAATGAATACACAAGAATCCACTGGCTTATTCCACCTTACCAATGACCAATTGGTACGCTTACGCCTGACCAATCACAGCTGATTGGATCTGAAATTGAACAAATTAGAGCTGTGTTTGCCAAAAGCATTGTAAGCCTAAGCAGATTTTAGAAACCAATGACACCACACCAGTGCTCTCTACGATCTACTTACGTTTATGATGCTTTTGAGAAACACAGTCACTATAGGTTGTGACATCCAATCACAACCTTGACACACATCTCAGCACAGATGCTTGCGTACAACATAAATCCAAGATGCCCTTCACACACAGTCCCAGAATAAACCCATCTAGATTGACAGATCTACTAATTTCCCATGATAAACTAAACTAAACTTGGTTAAGGTATTTATCTGACAAAAATTATTTGACAAAAAGGCAAACTACAGCTACAGGTTTTATTTTACTAAAAAAAAAAAAAAGAAAAAGTGTAGAAAAACAAAAAGCTCACAGGATAAGTTATTCATATTTTGATGGTTTTCTCTTGTTTTTTCCTGTGTTCATATTTTCTTTGTATTGCAGCCTGGCACAACTATTCAATTTGCTTACAAAATCTTTTAATAATTTTTGAATAAAGGGTGAAGATGTCAATTTTCCTATGAACATCACTTTTGGCCACTGCTGTATAACGCAGAACTGAGGGCTTCTCTTTAACACAAAATACAGTTCCAATTCAAATGCAACTGTCATACATGAGGGAACTGAAAAGTTTTTCAGATTAGCCTGAGTCAGAACTCAGAAACTTTTAACTCAGTAAAAATTCTTCCTATTTTCCCTATTTTCTTGAACCACCCATGTGTGAATGATCAAAAAGTGCTGCAAGCAGAGTGTCACTAAGAGATTTAATCAATATGTTACTGTTATGAGTCTAAAAACATAACTTTAGCTCCAGAAGAGGAAAATATTGTCAAAAAATAAAATGAAAACGCATGCGCGCACAAGACAAAAATATGTCAGTTCTTATTCTTTGCTAAATAAAAAAGGATGTTTGAGGAATTATGTCACATCAGCTAGGGCCTGACAGAGAATCTGGATAAAGCAGGTTGCACAGAGTGGCAAAAATGTTTAAATGTGCGTAAAGTATAAAGAAAGCCGATACATGGACTCTGAAAATGAGATTTGACATTAGAGAAATAATATAGATCACACTTTTTCCTTTCCATTTGTGCGACTTGTGTGCGATATAAGCCTGCCTGTGAGATGTGTGAGGCACGGAGCACCGATCAACGCTCTGCCAGAGCCCTATAGAAGATAATTAAGAGGCTACTTTTTCCAGCCTGTTCTCATAAATGCTGCATGTCCAAGAACTTTGGGAAAAAGCACCCTATGGTCCTTATTGCTATGTGCAGGTAAACTGCTGGTGTGCTGGTTTATTTCTGTTTTGGCTAGTAGAAGTTCTGAATGGTAAAATTCAGTAGCCAAATTAGCCGGTGAGTGAAAATTATTTCAAACCCTGGTGTCTAACCATTTAGTGTCACACTTTTCACATTTTCTCTTTGTTTCGTTTCCTCCATTTCATCCCTTCTACAGACTCTGATTCAGTTTTGGCTGAGCTCATGTAATGTCTATAATTTGTCAGTTAAAAATCTGAATGAGAGAAAAGGTGCACAAGAGAATTTTGATAAATTAAAATCTTTCTATATTGTTATTCTCTCTCCACAACTTTAGCGTTTGAAAGACTACTTTTATCTGTTTATTATCTATTAATCTGGTGACTGCAGCTGGTGCATTGTGGGGGATAATCCTCCACTCACCTTGGGGTGGAAGGAGGAACTTCAAAGGAGTAAATGCATGCATACACACAAACACACCTAAACGCATGTCCATAAAACAGCACATCGAAAGTCAAATGGTGGTCATTACAGCAAGACACAGACACACTTACGGTGCTCACCTGGTTTTACACCTCGATAAAATTGAAAATTAAGTGGTGACCCAACACCAAAATGATGTATCATAAAGTATATAAAATATGTATTTAAAATAAAATTATTTACATAACAGTCTGAACAAAACATTTTTGGTTTCTAAATGCCTATTGAATTTTAATGGTTACATGATTATGTTAGCTAATCTTTCACCAGCAAACCATGCTTATCCTCAATGCAAGTGAATGTGCTTTTAGTTTGAGACATTTTTTCATCTTGCATTGTTTTGTAGAGACATGCAGTCTTCAATGCTGTGACTCTTAACACAAAAAATAAAGAAAAATGCCATAAAGTGATAAAAACAAAGCATTTTCTCCTATCTTTTATATATTCTATTCATGCTTACACAACTGTATATGGTTAATTGCATTTCATAATTTGCATTTAGCATTGTTTTTTCTGTATTACACCCTCATAAACAGATATGCAAACTATTTTTTTGGTCCTTGACTCACCAGCTGAGCAACTCTGAAATTTTTTTTGGTTTTTTTTAAGTTATCTTTTTACTGAGCTTTACAAAGGCTTTCACTGGGGTGGTACCCTTTTAAAAGGTACACCTTTGTTTCTTTTTTTTTTTTTACCTCTAAATGGTGCACATTAGTGTCTTAAAGGTAAATATTAGTACCTAAATGGTACATATATTAGTACCTTTTGAAAGGGTACCGTCCCAGTGAGTGTTTTTGTACCTTTTTTTTCTGAGAGTGTAGTGCATATTTGGTCAAATCATCTTTATTTATATAGCCCTTTATACAACAGATTGTTTTAAAGGAGCAGTGATAAACAGTGCTGTAAAGTAGCTCTAAAAGAAAATAATGACATTGTTCAGATGAGGTCAGATAAGTTCAATAACTGTTCATCAATTATGAAATGAGTTAAATTCAGCTACAAAGCAGCTCTGCAAAAAACAGTGATGTCACACATGCCAACAGTGCCAGTACAATCAAATCAATAATATTGCTGAATATTAAGTGTCCCCAACTAAGCAAGCCAAAAGCAACAGTGGCAAGGATCCCAAACTCCATCGGCAACAGAAATTGAGAAAAAAACAGGCTCAGACGGGACACCAGTTTTCTTCTGGCCAAACAATTATGATTACAGGCAAGTCAGATTGTAGATTGGTATGATTCAGAATATTTAATTCCTTCTGCTTTTAAGCAATTAGAGCAAAGGTTGAGCTACATTATGAACACAGTCATGGCTAAAAGGCATTATTAAGAACAACATAAATTTTCAAACATTACTTCAAGCTTATCACTTTAATCACACCAGGGGTGATAAAAATAACAATAATGATAGCGATCATTTTAAAAACTATAACTATAAAAGAACAGCAGAGTCTACACTACAACTATAACTGCACAGAGAAACAATATAGTTGGAATCACTTTCACAGCGACTTTTCCCGCTGATGAATGACAAATGCATTGACAGCCAATCAGAATTCATTCTGCTTTAAAGGGCTCAAGCATCTAAAGCAGCAGATGACAAAACTACAGCACAAGCTTATAATAAACAGAACAATATAGTGTGTTGATGTAGAAGCTAATATAGTTATAGACCTTAGTCAGGTTAGACTGTAATTCTATCCCTCACAGCCTCATTTTCAGTCCTGTCAAAAATTGAACATAGTGCTACCCTGACTAAGGTCTATTGGTATAGTTACCTTAATAGTAATCAGTCTTGGTGTGAATGGGCCATCCTTCCTATGGCAATATAATCCCTGACATGTCAACAAAGGTTAATGATGATAAACTCTGGACAGTGGAGCAAAAAAACAACAACCTGTTAAACTAATTATTTTAACTTGAGCGCAGCATTTTTAGAATGCTGTGTCATTCACAAGATGCTGCAAAGGACGCAAGCTGCAAGAGCTAAACACATCCATCTAGCACATGTTTACATGGAAAAGTACCCCAGTTGAATGCAAAAATGTGTTCTGTGTGAACCGGCCCAGACGGTCTACAAAATAAGTCATCGGTGGGTTCCAAACAAGCAAACACAACAAACCTTTCCCATTATCTGAAAAGATACCATCCCAGTGACAACACAGAGAGTACAAAATTCGGTCCTGTGAGTAGCATAATACATATACATTTTGCACTAAAATTTCTACCTCTAAATCATTTCACAGATGTAAAACCAGTGCATAGTTAATATTTTTTTTTACTTTATTTTATTTTATCTAACATTAACTTTTTTGTATAGTTTGTACCTCTTAAAATATTTGAGATGTTTGCTACCACTATTTTAATAAGTTACAAGGCAACCTAACTTCTATTGTTTTGAGGCAGAAAAAGCATGTTTGCACAGTTAAAGGTTTACATTATGTAATTCTATTTTTGTTAATAAACTAAAGCTATTCTAAAATGTAATTAATAAAGACTTTGGTTTCACCAGGCTTCAGTCAATGTTGGGATACTCTTCAATCTTGGCAGCATTATCAATTCTATATTGTGATAAATATAGATATCGATCAATATGGAAAAAATTATTGTGATCATATTTTTTGCCACATAACCCAGCTCTAGTTGATCTCCATGCATGCGGTGCAGTCATACAGTATATGGTAGGGATTTGACGAGATCTTGTGCCACCTTTTCATACTCTAAAAAGAACTTAAAGGATTAGTTCACCCAAAAATGAAAATTCTGTCATTAATTACTCACCCTCATGTTGTTCCAAACCCATAAGACTTTTGTTCATCTTCGGAACACAAATGAAAATATTTTTTGATGAAATCTGAGAGCTTTCTGTATTCTCCATTGATAGCTACGCAACTACCACTTTGATGCTTCAAAAGTTCATAAGAAATTTTCTGAAGAGACTTGATCACTTTATATGATAACAGATTAAAAGATTTAAGAAGCATAAACAGAAGCTCAATCGAACCTGCTTGATGTGCAAGAACAAACCTTATTAGCTCATGCGGAAGCTCAAACATGCTGTGTAACACACAAGAATAAACCTCATTGGCTCTTGCACCTCAAGCAAACATGTTTGAGCTTCCGTTTACCACAACTGATGTGTGAGTTTATGAATGTTTATATGCGCAAAAAAGCCTAAATTTAAAGGGTAACTAAACCCTAAACCAACTTTTTTTAGTTAATCATCTGCAAGACTGGGGCTTTATTAGTGCTGTTCATTGATTCGAGTAAATGTTTTGACATTTGGGCATAAAGTGTTTTAATTCTACAATATATGGTGTAAAAACCAAGGGGGTAATCCAGCACCCGGAAAGCGTACCTTCCATAGGGGCAGCCATTACTAAGCCATCACCTGCTGTTAGCATTCCATTGACTCCCATTCATTTTGGTATCACTTTGACAGCGAATAACTTTACATCTGAGGTGTTTAAAGACTCCATTTGTCCATTGTTTATTTCTAAAGAAACACGACAATGTATAAAAGGCTCCATTACCGCGTATCTTACATTATCGTCCCATAAAAAAAAAGCTTCTGTAAAAATAGGCTAACAATTGCATCATGACCATCATGACTCTCTGTCGTACAGTAGAGAAATGATTGCACAGTAGACAGTAATTATTTTACTGTCTATGAGGCAATCAGGGGGACGTGGACGCATAAAGTCCGATAAAGTCAAGGGAGAAGCATGGGGAGAAGCCCATAGAGAGCCAAAATCTCTGCAAGATTCGGTGATTCAGATTTGACTTTGCACAACTACTAGAAGACGTACAACTGTCAGACAGGTTGCTCACATCACATCCACATCAACAAGCTCTTAGCACAGTACGCTCAGCCATCAGGAAGTGAGTGCTTCTAATTGACTTCACTTCTCTCCGTAGAAGTCTATGGGGTCGCTGTGTCCATTTCTTTTACTGTCTATGGTAAAAACGTCTGAGTGCTGCCCTCTTAAGGGTGAACGGTGGCTATTGCAGTTGAATTTTCCTATTGGACGTTGTAGGTCATCGACGTACAATGGTTCTTCCAATGGCTCACTATCCACGCCCCTGGCACAAGCTCACCACGCCTAAGAAATGTTTTCCCGATCACATGATGAGAACGGCTTCACTCCAGTATGAACGCTCATGTTACATGAAGTAGAAACATTATGAATGAAACTTACTTGACACTTGACACTTGCTATCAACATTCTAATGAAGAAAATACGGTTAACTAATGAAGAAAATACGGTTAAGTAATGCAGTTGTAAGTACACGTCAGGCTTTTCTTGTGATATTTTTGCCGCCCGTCATGTGTACAAATAATTGTCATACATGAGACACTTTCAAACTCTGACACGCAAGTGGTTGCCGTGGTAACAAACAACAATACCGTAACGTGCTGGCGTATATAGTCTAACTTTTATTTGAGGAAATCTGTTTATAATAGGCTATTAGGTTTTAACTTATTGGTCCTGTGCTGCCTACCGATTCAGTTAATTTGAATAAAAATGCATCGCATGTATTTGATCTATTTTTAGTGGCATTCGGGTCAACTATTCGATTTGACTGTTCATAGATTAGGTCAGTGGTCCCATTCTCTCATGCGCTGCTGCTTCGCAAGCATCAGGAGTTAAGACAGCTGTCAATCAATCTGTCACTGCGGTTCTCGGAGGGGGGGGGGTGCTCAGCCCCGCCCTCGGTTCGTCCCCTCTGTCTCCACTGAGTTCGGCCCACTTTTCCAGCATTTTTCAAATATTGCCAGTGGGTGGAGTTAGGCTCTGAGCTGGGGTTGAGTTATCCTTTATTCTGTTCATCATATAAAGCAATTGTGTCTCTGCAGAAAATGTTTTACGATCTCCTTATGAACTTTTTGAAGTGTTTTGAAGTGGTAGTTGTGTAAAATCCTGATCAGTGATTGCGCTACATTTTGTGTGAAAACAGCAGGCTAATACCACAGTTTATGGGGAAAACCTAACGCAACATAAAATAATGATTATTTATAATAAAACTTAACTTACATTTTCACTGTAATAATAACAGCAACATCTTTTTGAATTCATTCTGAATTATGGACCAACACGCGTTCATATTATTATCTTTACTGATGCCTGCATCATAATTGGTAGTGATAACCCAGGACTAGTTACATGATAAGTTAAACGCACCAGCATTGTTTTGCATTTTGTGACTTTCAGTTGAATAAAAGAATAATTTTTCCAGTCATATTTTGTCAATGAAGATTTCTTAAATAGTGGTTCTTAAAAATATTGTGTGAAAATATCCTTCTTGTGAACCCAATATTGTGTATCGTCTCGTCTCGTGTGTGTATCATCACACCTCTAGTATATGGTATACAGTTTCTATCTGAAAGTAGTTACTTTATTGTGTATTTTAGCATGACTGGAATGCTGTATTGACCAATCAGAAGCCATAATCGGAACTAACTATTTTATAGTGCCATTGTTCTTGAGGTCTTAACATTCTTAAAAATAAAGGTTCCAAAACTGGGTTTTCACAGCAATTTCATACAAGAACCAATTTGGGTTCCCCAAAGAACCTTTCAAGGAGCAGATTTTAAAAGAAACACTTTCTCTAATATTTTATTAATCTAAATATCCTTTTTCTACAATAAAGAACATTTGTAGAATGTAAAAATAGCAATACCTCCAAATAGCAAAGAACATGCACAGTTACCAGACATCTTGCTGCACTGAAATTAGATATCGTTCTCCAGCAGAATTAAGCTCTATAAGAGTTTAATCTTGATTAGATCAGAAAGCATGGTCACAATTAAAACAGAAATCACAAACCAAACAACACAACAAACAAGAATTGAGAGTCATCCAGATCCTCAGCTTGTCAAAGCATTAAAATGCAATACAGTTACCATAGGTGCAGTTACAACACAGCCGGAGAACTAGAAGAATCTCCATGATAAACTTCCACTGATCCTGCAGTCTTCTCTCTCTAACTACTTCCTTCTTATTCTGCAGCCCCTTTTATCTGTCCCTCACAAACATGGCCAAAACAGCAAGAGAGAAAGAGAGAGACTCATACACTCCTGCTCTCCCGCACTCCAAAACACTCAGAATGAGCAAGCACGCACTCTTCTTCACACACACACACAGAGTTGTGGATGCTGCATACACAAGTAGAAAGATGCAGAGCTGAACTCATTCTTAAAGAGACATTGCTCACAGCTGACTCAGTCATACATGACAATTCACTCTCGCAATGAACCATCAATCAACACATCAGATCACATACAAACAGATTCAGGCTTTCACATACAGTAAATATGGTTCACTCATGCATGTCACACAAATCACAGATCAATAGATCAATGATAGTATCTTACCCTCCATGGTGGCGGTTGCGGTGCAGTCCTTGGATTCTTTAGGACCTTTAACTTTCAGATTCTGTCAACAGACAAGATGCCTAATATAAGTACCAACACATGTACACACATATACAGAGCTCATGTCTGACTCAGACAGCAGAATGTGATGAATACTTCCTGAATGGAATAAAGAAGAGAAATGTGATGCAGATGGCTGCTTGTGTATGTGTGTATAAGTAAATGCATCAAGCTGATGATGATACCTAGATGTGAACATGCTACTACAATGTTGTGGGCGCTTGTAATAGTGTTGCTATGTGGTTTCTAAGAGGTTCTGAGTAGTTTTAGCCTGTTGCTATGCAGTTGCTAGGTCAAGCCCCAAATGTATTTTGGGGTCATTAGATATAGCTGGGCAGTTCCAATTTAAATTTATGTAATTTTGCCTATTTTATCATCTGTTAAACTCAATTTTAAGCATCAAAGCAAAATCTAGATGAAAACTTGTTTAATAGTTTGCATGTTTAATTCTTGTGGTTAAGTGTTTGTTCAAATTATAATTTTAGGAATTTCCGCAGGTGTAGACTCTGCTATAAATTTAGGAATTACTCACACAGCTCTCATGAAGCAGGCTCTCAACTCAACAGTTCTTGAATTATTTTTGTGGCTTATTGCGCTTAAACGTTCAAATATATACCAAATTATGTCAAAATGTCTGTCTTGTCTTCAGTTAAATACAGTGAGTTTTGGAATGAAAAACTGCATGTTGAGTGAAAATGCATGTTGTGTAACAGTATATTGGATCTGTGTTAGGGCTGCAACTAATGATTATTTTGATAGTCGATCAGTTGGCAGATTATTTCTTCGATTAATCGGATAAAAAGCCCTGTTTTCTTTTTATTTTTTTTTTTTTTTTTTGTGACAAAACACTATTCCACATCCTGCCCAATGATGCCATTCAAACAAATGTGCCAACTAAATGCAATGAAAACATATATAGACATATATACAGTACATGAGTTATAAAGCTAAAGTACAGTTTAAATCTCTACATTAACAATGAAAATAATAATAAAGATAATAAAGAAAACAAAAACACAAATTCAGTGTTAACAGACTAGAGGGATGTTCTGCAGGAATACATTCTTACTGTCATTTCTTTATCCTGTAAATGTAAGAAATGTCTTACTTTTATATTCAATTACATGCTGTTATAGTTACTACTCTCATAAAATACTTGAATTACATGTAGACTTTTGCACCTAAATTTAACGTCCAACAAAATATATTTCAGCAAAATGATTTTTTTTTGGTGAATATTAATGGTCTCCCTATCTAATGCATTCCGTTTGTTTGATGTGCATGTGCGCACCGACGCTCATTCAGCTCAGTTGAAGTTTAACACACTAACTGCATCCGAAATCACGTACTGTCTGAGTAGGTACTACATTTGAATTTTAACTTACTTCGCGACCATCAAAAAAGTATGTTCTGTATAGTATGAATATGTGTAGTATAAATGTGAATCATGTGACCTACCAGCGTTGGCTGTGTCCCTTCACCTCCATTTATAAATCCTCTTCCGTGGCCTTAATGGGATAGTAAAGTGTCCATCGAATGTGTACTTCAGATTCTCGCCAGAAGTAGTAGGTCATCCGGGGACTTTTCGCCTATTGTTTTTCGAATACTATATATTCAGACAAACTACTCTGTTGGCGTACTGTTTTTTTGTATGCTATATAGTAGGGACGTATTCGATTTCGGATGCAGCGACTGTGAATTTGTAATATTTACAGATAAGGATATAACCGTTAAATGCAAGTATTGCGCTGAGGAAACATATTTCACACATTAAACAGCACACACATCTGTCAAAGCACCTGACAGGGCAAGCCATGTTAAACATTATGCTAATGCTTTAGCCTGAAGCTTGAAATAAATAAATCTCATGTTTTGGGCAGCTTGCATTATGCACCTTTCCTGCAACAGCTCACTCTTTTTCTTCCAATATTTTTAGATGCATTTTGTCCCTAGAAATGCGTTATTCAGTGCTTTAATTTGACGCAACTGGCGAAAGTTTTCTGTGCGCTGTCGGCATACGCAACTAAATGATAATGACATTCGTTGTTGATGAGTTTCATTATAGATTATTAACGATTTTATTGATTAATTGTTGCAGCCCTAATTTGTGCATAAGCTCTTAAAGTGACAGCAGCCTAATAAACCTTCTGCTGTCCGTTAAGTTAATCAAAGAACAAAAGAAAAAGAGAAAATCACTTGCTGCTCTTGACTGAAAAACTTTTGTAACTTTAATTGTAAACATTATCCTGTATTTAATTTTTAAAATGAAGACTATCCAGTGTTATTTTACATTTGATTACTAATTTATGTAGTATTTCTTACCTGAATACAACTGTTAGACCCACCTGAAAAACTTAAAAACATGTTTATTTAATTTGTCTATTGCAACATATTTGTCTATTGCAACATAATTACCCAAATTATAAAAAATGTTTAAGGTATCGCATCGAAGTTGGAAATTCCAGTATCATGACAAACACGATAGTGCTAGGTGGTCGGAGGTAGACGGTGGCGGCGTTTCACAAAAACCTAGGGTATGGCATGAGTCCTTTTGGCCATACAGATTACTGCCAAATAATCACATTACCTTATATCTAAACAAAATGTGAACAAAAATCCAATGAAAGAACTTAACAACAGACTTAACAACAATACAAAATCAATGCAAATACTGATACAGTCCTATAAGCCTTCACTGTGCCCTAACCAAACACGACACGTGAGAAAAAATATATTTATTTTAGGATACTGGTTTTGTTTATGCTGCGTTGTGGCTGGAACAACATACAAAGTATGACAGTGCAGATTATGTGCTATAGGCTATTTAATGTAAAAAGATCATTTTCGTGACCTTTATAGACAGCCTTACTGAAAGCAACAATGGATAATTAATCTCAGATCTTTCAAATAAATTAAAGGAAACAACTAGGCTATGTTCGAACTGTCAACTCAAGGTGAACAAACAAGTGTATTCTATGATAAAAAAAAGTGTTTCAGTCACTCAGTATGTATTTTTAATCAGGCTAAAATTGTGTACTATTTAGGAATTCGATATTGTAGGCTACTTATCAATTTCATTGGGAATGCAGTCAGTGTGCTCACAGAGAGCCCACCCACACACTCTTCTGATTGGCTGTGATTTTTGATTGATTGATCTCAGGTCGAGTCTGGTTTGCCGCTGAAAATCTTTGTCGCATCATGTCTGGTTAGGACACGGCGTTAGGCTGTTTAAATTTGCTTTTCAAAGCTGCAACAGAACTAACAAGCAGCATCATGAGTTTATTTCCCTTGCTTGTCTGAACGCTAGGGTATGGCAACTGCCACACTCTGCCATACGTAAACGCCACCCCTGTAGATGACCTCACCTCAGAGATCTTCTGAAATTGGCTGTTGGCCTGGCTGCATTTCTCTGCCGTCTCCACTGCGACTTTATAGTTGTTCACAAAAGCTTTGTACACACCGAGCTGACTGGCCTGAGAAATAAGCAGAGGAAACAGGTGTTAAATGCAGTACAAAGACAACACAGAAGGGCTTTTCACACTGCACTTAACCCCGGCTTATTGCCATTCCAAATACCGCTTTTAACCCCGGTTAAAGGAATGCCGGGTTAGCACTGCTTTTTACACAGTTATGAAACCCTGCTCCGGAACAAGGTTAGCACTGCTTTTGCACTGTTAACTCTGCATTGTGGTGCCAAATGTGTGCAATGTGAAACAACGCAGCGTTAGAATGTTATGGCTAGATGCTAAGTAACCGACAACCAATAGCGTGCCTCATATTCACATGCTTTGGACAGTCACGGCAACACAGCGCGTTTCAGCGTTTGAGGGGGAAAATGTCAAACGGCAATGGAAAATGCATCAATTAGAGTGAAGAAACCATTTAATTCTTACCTTTATAGTGCAACAAGTCCAATTAGTATAAACTTGATATATATAATAGTCAGTCAGCAATATATAATATTAGGATGCACAATGCTAGAGCCTTTATGTAACCATATCACATGCAGCGTTTGTCCAATCAATTACACTAAAAGTAAATATGCAAATGTGAAACATTAGTTTATGAATACCCAGGATTAATTGTTAACCCCGGGTAAACTATGAGCAGTGTGAAACGTCAAGTAAGATTCCTAGGATTCCATTAACCCTGGGTTTAGAATGACCCAGGGTTAACCATTTCAAGTGTGAAAAGCCATAGATAGAGAAAGGTGATGTGGAAAACCACAAAGAAGAGGAGGAAAAGACAAAAGTTAAAAAGAATGGAAGAACTAGACACTGAAGATATAGATGGATGAAAGAGAGTGGAAAAAATTGCAATGCTGAAACATTCATTTAATCTCTAGACCTCTACGCAAAAAGTACGCAAAAAAAATGACTGTGTAACACGGTTAAAGATTCAGGGAAGGAGGAGTAGGGAACAGGCAAAAGTTTAACACGCTTTAATCTAAAAAATTAAAACAAACACAAAACAAAAGTAAAGTGGCAGCCCCTTACAGACGACTGCCGCACCAACATAAACAAAACACAACCTAAAGTCCAGTCCAGGTCCTCTTTAGTCCTTCACTGTCATCACTCCTCCTTTATCAATCCGGAGCTCATCTGTGAGAACTCAAAGCCGGTGCAGTGCACATGTGACACTAATTAACACTCGCCAGCCTCACACCATTCCCATGTTTTCCCAAACACTACCCCATCTGCCGTGGGTTAGCAAACAGTCTCGCCTCAAACTCACACCACTGGTTGAGCCAACATTGCAGAGTTGAGTTGGACATGATGCTCAAACAGAAAAATGTTTTTATATTAACCAGAAAAAAAAAATTTAACTGTTTGTGGTGTCTATGAGCTGATAACAGTATTATAAGTGTTTCTATCTATCGGTTTATCTAATAATAATTTGTTACATTTATATAGCGCTTTTCTGGTTACTCAAAGCGCTTTACATATACATATAGAAGGGCGGGAATCTCCTCAACCACCACCAATATGCAGCATCCACCTGGATGATGCAATGGCAGCCATATTGCACCAGAACGCCCGCCACACACCAGCTGATTGGTGGAGAGGAGACAGAGTGATGAAGCCAAACAGTATATGGGGATTATTAGGAGGCCATGATGGACCAATGGGCAAATTTGGCCAGGATGCCGGGGTTACACCCCTACTCTTTATCGAAGGACATCCTGGGATTTTTTAATGACCACAGAGAGTCAGGACCTGGGCTGGGTTTTCATTTTTCAGACTAGTGGTCAACCAATATAATGAATCAATTAGAAAAATTAATTAAATCTGCCAAATTAACAAAAAAATATTCTGTAATCCTATTTTTGAAACTAACGAAACATGTTTAAAAAATGAATCAGAATAATATATTATTAAAAAAAAAATCAGGGAACACTAATTACATACAACACACCGTGAATAGGACATACATTAATTGTGAAATGTTTAATTGTGGAATTAAATATACTGGCCATGGCGATATATTGGTCGACCACTATTTCAGATTTAACAAAGCAAAAAGATCTTAAGCACTGTCATTCAAACTCTGTCTTGACCTCTAGCTGCTCTGCTCTCTTTCTTCTTCCCATTGTCTTTTATGATCCATCTTCTCTGTTGTGATTCCTGACTTCTGTAAAGTTATGGATGGCTGTATATTTGTGCCCTGAGGTGAGAACTGCATGATGAGAGCCTGTGTTCTCAATCTCCATCCCAGCATGCTCCTCCCTCCCACTGCTCGAGAGAAGCCTGGAACACAACACATCACACGGATGTGCAATTGTCGCCTAGCAACCCTGCATCAAGCACTCTGACTTTTCACCAAGTGTATCCGCAAACAGGCGCTGATACGTGCATACACGTCACCAAGACGCAAAAAGAAATATTTGTTGTGAAGACAGAGGCATTTGGGAAGAGTGAGTAACAGAGAAAGAAAGAGAAAAGTGTGACTAATAGAGAGAAACTGCCTCCAATCTCGCTCTGCCTCCATCTGAATTTGCTCATACTAAACCTTTCCTTCTGTCAAAAACTGAACTTTTATTCTTAGTCTTTAATGCTTATTTTCCTCTTCGCTGAGTTTCCAGAGCAATAGGGAGCCTGTAATTACGCAATCTGCTAACTGAACCACTGTCACAATGTTTTACTAATTACACGTGTGTGTGTGTGTGTGTGTGTGTGTGTGTGTGTGTGTGTGTGTGTGTGTGTGTATGTATGTGTGTACGTGTGTGTGTACATGTTTTTCTATCCTGGGGTGGACTTCAACCCGAATGCATAACAGTGCATGCGTGTGCGAGTGTGTGCGTGTGCGAGTGGAGAAAATTCAGAAAAATTGTGTGTCATAACCTGCCATCTGGTGTTTGGTTCAGGAGATAAATGAAGTGTAGCCTGTAATGATGAGCCGTAATACATGCTGGGTAGCCTGACAAGCCAGACCCACATCAAGATGTTGGGTCTGGGAACACACCGTTGGCAGGGCTCAATCTGGGGGGTGGGATAAACGGTTGTCTTTCAAAGTCCCTCTGCACGCAATAGGATAGCGCTACAACCAACCAGAGCAACAAAGAAGGTGAAGCGGAGCTAGTTGATAGATTAAACTTTTGCCGTATCAGGTCAACAAAACTCAGAACAAATCTTCCTTTAAGAATGACTTCAATACCGTTCTTTGTTCTTAGCACGCGGAACTGTTGCAACTCACAACTGCCGTCATTATGTTAAGCCCGCCCACCGACTCTATACATGATATGATTGGCCTGTCCAGAGTTTGGTTTTTCCAGCTCGCAAGCCAATTAGATTTGCTGCCGCTAGGGTGTGTCTAGATTTCTAGGCTACATGCTGGGTAGGGGCAAACAGAATCCATTCAGAGTGGAACAATGAACTTAACAGCACAAGATAACTAAATACATTTACACAGTATTCTGTATTTCATTATTGATTTAAAATTAAACCGCATCATAAATATTGTAGTTATAATGTGCTTTTTATTTGAGCAGTTAAGTTTTCTAAAGACTGTACAAGCAGTTCCCATTCAGTCGGTCACTCTCGACGCCACGTCGGAGTACCGACGAATAGGAATCTCACTCGCGAGAGCCAATCTTCGAGTGTAACTAAACGAGTCAATACATATTGGCATGCAATGACTGCACCAGGTGCCCATGCCATGCCGCACAGGTATAAATGAGACACAGGTGATTGCATCAAATCAGCATTTTACTTCAGAGGCGAGGGGTAGATGGTGACGCCAGATATCACTCCTTACTTCGCAGTCCTGACTGAAGACGGAAGCCGCCTTTCAGAAGCGATCTCTTCAGTCGGTGTTGGTGTGACGGCACAGCAGTGGGTCATGTGCTGTTGTTTGTCAGAACAATCACAAGGGCTGTTCTCACAGCTGGTTCGGTGCACTAGGTGGAGAGCGCTGAAAAGCCGTTCCTACGGCTGGTAAGAGAGCACCTTCGTGTGAGAGAGCACGCACATCAGGCTGCACTATCCCCTGACTGTGTCGCCGCGACCCCTCCCCCTGCGTGCTTCAGCACAAAGGAGAGCGTCCTTCTGAAAGAGCCTACACAGATAGAGCTTGCGTCTTTTTCAAGATGACATTCTATCTGTGTGTTTCTGGATGCGGTGGTTACCTGTCACCAAGGGATGTTCACCATCGCTGTATCTCGTGTTTGGGCGTTCAGCACACTGAGGCAGTGCTGGTGGATGACTCATGTTCTCACTGCAGGAGCATGACCATCTCTGAGTTGCGGTCGAGGCTCCATCTCACAAGGGGTGGAGCCCCCGTGCCTTTGCCTCGATCTAACCCTCCACAGAGAGTTACTTCAGGCAGTAGCTTGGGCGATTTAGTTTAGTTCCCCTTTAGTAGAGCTGCCGTTGGAACACGGTGGGCCATCCACGAGATGTGCACCATCCGTATCCTTCAGGGATCCTCTCGAGGACCAGATGTCCATCGCTGCGTCGGAGGGAGGGTCAGAACTCTCTGGAGATGACGTGTCGGCGCAGGGGGCTCCTCCGGTAAGACCCGCTGTGCCCGATACTGATCCGGAGATGATGGCCATGCTTTCCCGGGCCGCCAAGAGAGTCGAGCTCGTGTGGAACCCTCCACCGTGTCCCGAACCCTCAAGGCTGGATGACTGGTTCTCAGCGCCCCACCCCAGTTCCTTTTTTCCCGGAGATGTACGAGGAGCTCACTAGGTCGTGGACGGCACCTTTTACTGCCCGAAAACCGGCCCAGTGGATCCTCTTCCTTCACCACCCTCGATGGCGGACCTGCAAAGGGATACACACAGGTTCCTCCCGTGGAACGGGCCGTTGCTATGCAATTGTGCCCTAACTCCACATCCAGGGGGAACCCGTGTCTCCCCTCCAGGGCCTGTAGGTACTCGTCCGATCTGATCAGAAAGGCCTACCAGGCTTGTGGAGTGGCAGGTTCTGCCTTACACGCTATAGCGTTGTTGCAGGTCCATCAGACCCAGGCACTGAAGACCTTGCACGAGTGTGGTCACGATCCCGCAGTTCTCCAGGAACTGAGAACCGCAACGGACCTCACTCTTCGTGCAACGAAGGTTATGGCGTGGGCCGTGCGATGTCCACTATGATAGTCTAGGAATGCCATCTCTGGCTGTGTCTGGTGGACATGAGGGAGACTGACAAGATCAGGTTCCTTAACTCCCCCGTCTCCCAGACCGGCCTCTTCGGCGACGCGGTCCACAACTTCGCCCAGCAGTTCTTGGTCGTACAGAAGCAGACTGAGGCGATCAGTCACATCTTGCCACGGCGGTCAGCTGCTGTCTCCACCCCGCCGCTGGCAGCGCCTCAGCCTGCTCGTCACCGAAGGCGGCCGCCTACGTCTGCCTCTGCTCCCGAACCACAGCAGCAGCCTCCACCCAAGCGACATTGTGGAGCCACCCCGCCCGTCCAGGTGCCTGCCAAGAGGGGTGGCAAGGGCAAGGGCAAACGGCCCTGAGACCGGCAACCCGGAGATGAGGACGACTGCTCTTCTGGAGATGGTGACCACACCGGGTCCTCAGGGGGCTCGGAGAGTTGTGGCTGGTCAAAGGCCGGACCACACTCATCCTCCCCCTTCGCCTGCTGACCTCCTCATGTTCTGTCCTGCATGCGGAGATCGCTGTCCTGCTGGCGAAGGACGCGATAGAGCCGGTCCCTCCAGCCGATATGAAGACTGCACAGCTTCTACAGCCCGTACTTCATTGTACCCAAGAAGACCGGTGGGTTACAGCCAATCTTGGACCTGAATCGGAGCCTTCACAAGCTACCGTTCAAGATGCTCATGCAGAAACGCATTTTCGAATGTATCCGTCTCCAAGATTGGTTTACAGCGATCAACCTGAAGGATGCGTACTTTCATGTCTCAATCCTTCCTCGACACAGGCCGTTTCTGCGCTTTGCGTTCGAGGATCAAGCATATCAGTACAAAGTCCTGCCCTTCGGGCTGTCCCTGTCCCTCCGTGTCTTCACGAAAGTCACGGAAGGGGCCCTTCCGTAATAGGGTAATATTCCGTAATATCTATTGTTTGTCTGAAACTTGGCTCACGCCCGCGGTCCCGGACACAGCTGTGACGCCGTCGGAGAACTCTCTGTTTTTCGGATGGACAGAACAGCCGACGGTAAATCCAAAGGCGGTGGAGTGTGTTTCATGATCAACAAGAAATGGTGCGATCCCAGGAACATCACCATTCTCTCGCGGTCCTGCTCGCCTCATCTGGAACATTTAACAATCATCTGCCGCCCATTCTATCTGCCGAGGAGTTTTCTGCGGTTGTCGCGACCGCCGTTTACATCCCACCGCAGGCAGACACAGCGCTGGCTTTATCTGGCCTTCATGATGTTACCAGCGGCTTCATAAACCAACATCCCGACGCGGCATTCATTGTCGCGGGCGATTTTAACAAAGCAAACCTAAAGAAAGTCCTGCCAAACTTTCACCAGCACATCTCCTGCCCCACACGAGAGCAAACACACTGGATCACTGCTACTCTCCGTTTAAGAACGCCTATAAAGCGCGGTCACTTCCAGCGCTTGGCAAATCGGATCATGCCGCCATTTTCCTCACTCCCGAATACAAACAAAAGCTCCTCCAGGAACCCCGGTGAGGCGGGAAGTTAAGCGTTGGTCACCCCACTCAGAGACCGCGCTACAGGCAGCTCTGGGCGATGTGGATTGGGACATGTTCCGGCGAGTTCAGGACGTAAGCGAGTTCACAGACGGGCGCTTTGCTTCATCAACACGCTTACAGAGCAAGCCACGCAAACAATAACAATAACGTCCTTCTCAAATCAGAAACCGTGGGTGGACAATTCAATCCATGCAGTGAACGCATACGCACTGCCGCTTACATAACGCCGGTCTCCTAACAGGGAATATGAATGAATACAGATCCTGCTATGCTCTCAGACGAGCAGTTAAAGCCGCAAAACTCCGTTATAAAGACCGAGTGAGTCTCATTTCCAACTCAACGACTCTGGCGCGCATGTGGCAAGGTCTGAGGTCCATCTGCTCCTTTGGATCTAAATCCTCTGCAGAGGTGAACGCTGATCCGTTGCTCGTGAACGAGTTAAACTCTTTCTATGCTCGCTTTGACTGTAACCGCGGCAACGTGGCGCGTTAGAGGAAATTACTCAGAGCAGCAACAATCACGTGATCTCTGTCTCGGAGGATGAAGTTCGGAGAGCACTCAAGCGTGTGGACGTCAGGAAAGCTGCTGGGCCGGATGGTATTTCAGGTCGTGTTCTGCGGTCCTGTGCTGATCAGCTCACCGGGTTGTTTACATCCATCTTTAATGAGTCCCTCGCTACATCTGTGGTCCCCACCTCCTTCAAAAAATCCACCATCATCCCTGTCCCTAAGAACAGTAAACCCTCTTGCCTAAATGACTATCGTCCAGTGGCTCTCGTCTATATAGTCATGAAGGTCTTTGAGAGACTCATTAAAAACACCATTTGCGCCTTCATTCCTGACACTTTGGACCCTCTTCAGTTTGCCTATCGTCCCAATAGATCGACTGAAGATGCCATCTCTCATGTCCTCCACTCCTCCTCACTCACATCGACAGCAAAAGTGGGAAACGTAAGACTGCTATTTATTGACTATAGCTCAGCCTTTAACACCATAGTTCCCACCAAGCTAACCTCCAAACTCCTGGATCTCGGCCTGAATCCTTCTCTCTGCCACTGGATTGAGGACTTCCTCACTGGCAGGCCTCAGGTGGTGAGAATAGGCCAGTCCACCTCCACCTCCATCTCCCTGAGTGTGGGAGCTCCACAGGGCTGTGTCCTGAGCCCCTGCTCTACTCTCTACACGCATGACTGTTTGTCCACACACAGCTCCACCTCTATCATCAAATTTGCTGATGATACTGTTGTCCTGGGCCTCATTTCCAACAACAATGAGACGGCATACTTGGACGAGGTGGAGCATCTAACATCATGGTGCCAGGACAACTGTCTCTCTCTGAATGTTGGCAAGACCAAAGAAATGATTGTGGACTTCAGGAAGAGACAGCAACGGACATACTCCCCTCATGATCAGCGGGTCACCAGTAGAGAGAGGAGCAGCTTCAAGTACCTGGGAGTAAACATCTCCGAGGACCTGACCTGGACTGCTCACATTCAGACACAGGTGAAAAAGCCAGGCAAAGACCGTACCACCTGCGCCAGCTGAGGAAATTCATCAGCTATCCTGAAAACTTTCTATTTCGATAGAAAGTGTTTTAACTCAGTGCATCACAGCGTGGTATGGGAACAGCACCAGTCATGACCGCAAAGCCCTGCAAAGAGTCGCGGCGCTTATCAGCGTATCTCAGGGTCAGCTCTCCCCGTCTCTGCAGGACGTCTACACCAAACGCTGCAAGGTAGAGCTACCAAGATCATCAAGGACTCTAATCACCCTGCAAACCCTCATTTCACGCTGCTACCATCTGGTAAGCGCTTCAGCCTGATGGCCAAAACTGAGAGACTCAGGAGGAGCTTCTTCCCCAGGCCATCAGACTCCTGAACTCAGTCACTTAACACCACGTGACTTCACGCCAGGATAAACATCGATACACTGTCATTGCACTGCAGTTGTTACTGTGTAACAACCTGTCATAAACCTGTTTGCACATTATACTCTTTATACATTTGTTAACACATATTTATAAGTCTACAGTTTACTCACTGCAAAGTCTACTTCAATTATTTTATTCCACTTTATCCTTATTTGTTACCTTTTTTTTCTCTTGACTTGATTATTTATAATTCTACAGATATAGACATATATATATATATATATATATATATATATAGAGAGAGAGTACTTTTTTTATATCCTATTTCTATTATAATTTCTTCCTTGTGTTTTTAACTGTGAATTTGCACTGTCCATGGAGCGGACCTGTTTACATTTCACTGCCGGTTGTATATTCTGTATATAACTGTGTATGTGACAAATAAAACTCTTGAATCTTGAATCTTGAATCTTGAATCTTGTGCCCATGAGAGAACAGGGCGTTTGCATCCTCAACTATTTTGACAACTGACTCATTCTAGCACAGTCCAGGGATCAGCTATGCGAACACAGGGAACTGGTGCTCAGACACCTCAACCAGTTGGGTCTTCGGGTCAACTGGGAAAAGAGCAAACTTGCCCCCGTGCAGAGGATCTCTTTTCTCAGTATGGAGTTGGATTCGGTCGATCGGACAGCGCGCCTCACAGAGGAGCGTGTCCAGTCGATGCTGAACTGCCTGAACACATTTCAAGGCAGGATGGCGGTTCCACTGAAACAGTTTCAGAGGCTCCTGGGGCGACCGCTGCGTATATCAACTGACAAGGTGGTCTGCACTCCCATCGCATGCAACTCGCCCGCCATCTCCTCCTCTGGAGTCAGAACTGTCTGAGGTCGCTTCAGGCCATTTATGTCCCTGGTGTGCACAACCGTGTGGCCGACGAGCTTTCATGAGCTGCGGAGTGGCGACTCCACCCCAGGTGGTTCAGCTGATCTGGAGACAGTTCAGGGTGGCACAGGTCGACCTGTTTGCCTCCCCAGAAACGTTCCACTGCCAGTGGTTCTATTCGCTGACCGAGGGTACACTCAGCACGGATGCCCTTGCGCACAGCTGGCCCCAGGGGCTGCACAAATATGCATTTCCCCCAGTGAGCCTACTTGCACAGACTCTGTGCAAGGTCAGGGAGGATGAGGAGCAGGTCCTGTTGGTGACCCAGAACTTAATGGCCTCGCGGCAGCCCCTCCTTGGCCGATTCCTCTGAGGAAGGACCTTCTGACTCAGAGACGGGGCACCCTGTGGCACCCACGTCCAGATCTGTGGAAGCTTCATGTCTGGCCCCTGGATGGGATGCAGAGGTTCTAGGTGACTTACCCCAAGAGATAGTTAACACCATCACTTCAGCATGAGCACCGTCTACAAGACAGGCTTACGCCTTGAAGTAGAACCTGTTTGTTGAGTGGTGTTCTTCTTGCCGAGAAGACCCCGAAGATGTCCTCCACCCTCAAGGTCTATGTTGCTGCAATATCTGCCTATCACGACCACATAGAAGGTAAGACGGTTGGCACTTCAGAATGCCCCATTTGAGCCTTTGCAGTCAGCAGAGCTAAAGATTCTGTCTATGAAGACTTTGCTGTTGGCTGCATTGGCCTCCATCAAGAGGGTAGGGGACCTGCAGGCATTTTCGGTTGACGAATCATGCCTAGAGTTCAGGCCGGGTGTTACCCACGTGGTACTAAGACCCCGGCCTGGCTATGTGCCCAAGGTTCCTACCACTCCCCTTCAGGGACCAGGTGGTGAATCTGCAAGCGCTGCCCCCGGAGGAGGCAGACCCAGCCCTAGCTCTGCTCTGACCTGTCCGCGCTCTGTGAATCTACGTGGATAGAACTCAAAGCTTCAGAATCTCAGATCAGCTCTTTGTCACGGAGGCCAGCAGAAGAGAAAGGCTGTCTCCAAGCAGAGGATGGCCCACTGAATAGTGGATGCCATCACCTTGGCTTACCAAGCACAAGGTGTGCCCTGTCCGCTCAGAAGCGTTGCATCCTCCTGGGCACTGGCACGTGGCACCTCGCTGTCAGACATCTGTAGAGCTGTGGGGTGGGTGACACCAAACACGTTTGCTAGATTCTATAGCCTATGTGTAGAGCCGGTCTCCTCCTGTGTTCTCACCTCAAACGGGTAGAAGCACTGAGAGGCCCGGCTCTTGTCGGCTTGCTGCGCTCCGGCACTCATATTCTCCAGAAGCAAACTCTGTGAGTCCTCCATCACCCTCGGTGCCGGACGTGGCGGAACGTCTGGCATCAGGCCCCTTGCCGCTGAATCCTTGAGAACCGGTATTGGGCTGGCGTTATATGAGTGACCCTGCGGGGGATCCCATATATTCTTCCATGGTCGTTCCTACGGGAAGCCTGTGTCTTTCCCTTGGGAGAGCCTTCCCATCACTGGGACGTTGCAGGCTACGGCTCAGCATTGTACTCCACATAACTCCTTTGGGGTACAATGTGGGCTCCGCCTTCTCTAGGGCACGCTTTCCCAGTGTTATCCAATAATCACTGAGCGGGTCATGCGGAACAGCAGTGATGGACTTCCCGGTGTGAGCCCCGTCTCATCAGGTACGAGAGCTCAGGTGGCTCACACAGGGCACTGGAAGGGATTCCTATTCGTTGGTACTCCGACGTGACGTCCCGTTGCCATGTCCTCTGTACCCTGCTGGGATGCCTGTCTACCTACTCGGCTCCTCAGCAAAAGGCTGATTTAATCCAATCACCTGTCTCATTTATACCCGCACGGCGTGGCATGAGCACCTGGTGCAATCAATGTGCATTGGCTCGTTTAGTTACACTCGAAGTAGATTGGCTCTCGCGAGCGAGATTCCTATTCGTCTGTACTCCTTCAGGGAATGAGGGTTACATATGTAACCGAGACGTTTCACTATACTGGTTCAAATGAATATAATTTAACAATTATTTATTGCATTCATTTAATGATAAACAGTGGACAAAATGCCTTGATAATTGTTTACTTTTTTTTTTACTGTATTTTATTTTGTGCCTTAAACATTTGAAATTTGCTTAGCAACAATTGTTTTTTTAAACTGGATCAAATATTGTCAAGAGTCTAAAAAATATTTTGATTATTTCTATATCACCCAGCTCTACATTTTTTACAAGACAACAGAATGATAAGTCACAGGGCTTTTCAGAAAACTACAGAAATTAGCAGAGACGGAATGCCTGTCATTCATATCCTATTCTACTTTTAATATTCTGTATATTGCTTTCAGCTATCAGTTAGTTAGTTTAGTACATTCATGGTTCAATTTAACACACACTACTGTTCAATAGTTCGGAATCAGTACGATTTTTTTTATTTTATTTTAATTAAAAATTATATTGAGCGAGGATGCATTAAATTGATCAAAAGTGACATTTTACAAAAGATGTCTATTTCAAATAAATAAATGTTCTTCTGAACCTTCTATTCATCAAAGATATAATATTAAGCAGCACAACTGTTTTCAACATTGATGATAATAGTAAGAAATATTTCTTGAGCACCAAATGATTTCTGAAGAATGTGACATTAAAGACTGGAGTAATGGCTGCTGAAAATTCATCTTTGTCATCACAAGAATAAATTTTAACATACATTAAAAAGGAAAAGAGTTAAATCTAAATTATAATAATATTTTGCAATATTATTGTTTTTACTGTATTTTTGATCAAATAAATGCAGGTTTGCTCAGCATAAGAGACTTCTTTCAAAAACATTTAAAAAAAAATCATACTGAATTAGATTTTTGAAGTTTTGAACTATAGTGTATTTTAAATTAGATTTCCCCATAACACAGCACAGAAAAAGCCCCTAAATTCACAAAAGCACACACACACACACAAAAATCCATTAACAACATTTAACTGAATACAATGTTTAAATGCAATTAAATGTTTGTTGCATCAGAACACCAAGACAGAATGCAGCAGTGTGAAGCAGTCTGAATTCACCACAAGTTAATGTGACCTACCCTCTGAGTCTGAGCTATAATATTCATTCAGATGACACAACAGCATAAAGAGAGATGCAGAGCTGCACTCCATCTAGAGTTTCTTAATGAGACACACAGCACACACATCGTCCACAGTCCACATACACTCATCTATCTCAACTATCTACCAAGACAGCATTTATGACCATCACAGACACGTGAAGCATCTGTTTCTTCGGTTTCACACACAAGTCTGAAAAGAGCCTTGTATTTTCATTTGGCAGTACTTAGGCATCTCCTCTCTGCAAAACTGTTTATTTCAGTCTCAACAGATGCTCCTCTATCCTTCTGCTCTTCGCCTCAGAGGAAGATGATTCTTATCAGATGTATTTATACAGTCTAGCAAAGTACTGCAAGATGTATTCTGTCTTCTTGATATAAGCCCACATACAGTATAAACCCATATAAAGATAGATCAATACATAATGTTGTACATTCTCAAATAGGGTATAAACAGTAAAGAATAAACCAAGTAATCAAGTAAAAATCACACTGCACAAATTTGTTCAAACCAAAAATTATTCAGATACCAGATATATTTTTTTACTATTGGGTGCAGGACAATATAGTTAATTTATGTAAGTGAGGATAGCAAAATAAAGTAAACTGACATATTATACCGAAAAATTCTTCATACAGTGGACTACCAGTAAAATTTATAAAACTTTGGGACCAAAATTATTCAAACACTTTGACCTGGCCATGTTTTGCTTAAGTGTTTTTGCTTTAATTGCTAATGCAACCTTTTACACCATAGACTGAACAAAATGAAGTATTGCTTGGTAATTGGTTGACCTAAATTGGTATTATCTAATTGTGTACTTAAATTTAACAGCTGACAGCTGATTGGTTGATTTCTATCAAAGTTATCTGACATTAATCAAGATGAATTTGTTCTGACACAGTTTAAAACGGTGCGATTTTGGCCGAAAACTGACTCGTGCGACTTTTTTGGGTCGGGCCAATTTTCAGCTTTGAAAATTGAAAGCTTCAGCTTTGAAAACGTGCATCATTTGTCGTGAGGTGTTCGTGCAGTGTACAGGGGGAAACGAGAGGCGATAAACCTCTCGCAATCGGCAATTGGATGGTCGGATGAATTTCTGGCATGTCAGAAATTCTGGTTGCCCCTTGTGAGGGTATCGCACAGCTGAAGCAGAGCTACGAATGATTGCCCTATTTCCACCTCACTGCGCCTGCTTGAAAGCAGAAGTTGAATCATTTCATCTTTAATGCAGCAAGAAAGAAAACGAAAAGAGGGTAATCTTTAAGTTCTGTAGGCAGCTGCCAAATAGCAGCAATTTAGCAAACTGTTGCATGCCTCCAGTTCGTGTTGTAAAATGGATAATCCAAGTCTTCCAAACCACCGTGTAGCCTATCTAGCGCCTCTTTTATTAATTCAGTAGACTACTTGATCATTAATTTACTTGTTTCACTTTATTTGTAACTGCTGTCCATTATTTGACAATTGGTGATAAAGAAAAATGTCACGTAGCAATATTGGAATACCGGCGAGTCAGTGGATATCACGCAATGTGCAAACTTTGCACGAGAGTAATGTCGGTGAAGTCTCAAACCCAGTCAATTATTCAATACAGAAAGTGAAAGTAAAATCTGACAAGCTTTCGGTGCATATTCTCAGAGACAACGAGAGATAAACTACTTCAACTTATGCTTGTATATTGTTCAACATATACAGTTATATATAACTGTCTTAATTTATTTTCTTAATATTTATCTTGTGGCCCATATAGGCTAGTGAAAAAAATGAGAAGAGAAGTAGGCCTATTTCATGTTAAACAAGGTGTTTTTGAAATAAAGCTGCTTTTTTCATTGAGACCAAGATTCAAGAGAGATTCAAGAAAGTTTTATTTGCCACATACACAGTTATATACAGAATATACAACCGGCAGTGAAATGTAAACAGGTCCGCTCCATGGACAGTGCAAATTCACAGTTAAAAACACAGGGGGGGAATAAAAAAAGTACTATATTATAATAGAAATAGAATATAAAAGTATATATATATATATATATATATATATATATATATATATATATATATATATATATATATATATATACATACACACACACACTAAAGGATTATTAGGAACACCATACTAATACTGTGTTTGACCCCCTTTCGCCTTCAGAACTGCCTTAATTCTACGTGGCACTGATTCAACAAGGTGCTGAAAGCATTCTTTAGAAATGTTGGCCCATATTGATAGGATAGCCTCTTGCAGTTGATGGAGATTTGTGGGATGCACATCCAGGGCACGAAGCTCCCATTCCACCACATCCCAAAGATGCTCTATTGGGTTGAGATCTGGTGACTGTGGGGGCCATTTTAGTACAGTGAACTCATTGTCATGTTCAAGAAACCAATTTGAAATGATTCGAGCTTTGTGACATGGTGCATTATCCTGCTGGAAGTAGCCATCAGAGAATGGGTACATGGTGGTCATAAAGGGATGGACATGGTCAAACAATGCTCAGGCAGGCCGTGGCATTTAAACGATGCCCAACTGGCACTAAGGGGCCTAAAGTGTGCCAAGAAAACATCCCCCCACACCATTATACCACCACCAGCCTGCACAGTGGTAACAAGGCATGATGGATCAATGTTCTCATTCTGTTTACGCCAAATTCTGACTCTACCATCTGAATGTCTCAACAGAAATCGAGACTCATCAGACCAGGCAACATTTTTCCAGTCTTCAACTGTCCAATTTTGGTGAGCTTGTGCAAATTGTAGCCTCTTTTTCCTATTTGTAGTGGAGATGAGTGGTACCCGGTGGGGTCTTCTGCTGTTGTAGCCAATCCACCTCAAGGTTGTGTGTGTTGTGGCTTCACAAATGCTTTGCTGCATACCTTGGTTGTAACGAGTGGTTATTTCAGTCAAAGTTGCTCTTCTATCAGCTTGAATCAGTCGGCCCATTCTCCTCTGACCTCTAGCATCAACAAGGCATTTTTTCGCCACAGGACTGCCGCATACTGGATGTTTTTCCCTTTTCACACCATTCTTTGTAAACCCTAGAAATGGTTGTGCGTGAAAATCCCAGTAACTGAGCAGATTGTGAAATACTCAGACCGGCCCGCCTGGCACCAACAACCATGCCACGCTCAAAATTGTTTAAATCACCTTTCTTTCCCATTCTGACATTCAGTTTGGAGTTCAGGAGATTGTCTTGACCAGGACCACACCCCTAAATGCATTGAAGCAACTGCCATGTAATTGGTTGATTAGATAATTGCATTAATGAGAAATTAAATAGGTGTTCCTAATAATCCTTTAGGTGAGTGTATATATATATATATATATATATATATATATATATATATATATATATATATATATATATATATATATATATATATATATATATATATATCTGTAGAATTATAAATAAATCAAGTCAAGTAGGAAAAAATAAATAAAGAAAAATAAATAAAGAAGTGGAATAAAGAAGTGGCTTCGGAAGCGCTTACCAGATGGCAGCAGCGTGAAATGAGGGTTTGCAGGGTGATTAGAGTCCTTGATGATTTTAGTAGCTCTATCTTTGCAGCGTTTGGTGTAGACGTCCTGCAGAGACGGGAGAGCTGATCCTGAGATACGCTTGGATAAGCGTACAGTCTATGCCTGGCATTTTTCACCTGTGTCTGAATGTGTGCAGACCAGGTCAGTTCCTCGGAGATGTTTACACCCAGGTACTTGAAGCTGCTCACTCTCTCTACTGGTGACCCGCTGATCATGAGAGGGGAGTATGTCCGTTGCTGTCTCTTCCTGAAGTCCACAATCAGCTCTTTGGTCTTGCCAACATTCAGAGAGAGACAGTTGTCCTGGCACCATGATGTCAGTTGCTCCACCTTGTCCAAGTATGCTGTCTCGTTGTTGGAAATGAGGCCCAGGACAACAGTATCATCAGCAAATTTGATGATAGAGGTGGAGCTGTGTGTGGACAAACAGTCATGCGTGTAGAGAGAGTAGAGCAGGGGACTCAGGACACAGCCCTGTGGAGATCCCACACTCAGGGTGATGGAGGTGGAGGTGAACTGGCCTATTCTCACCACCTGAGGCCTGCCAGTGAGGAAATCTTCAATCCAGTGGCAGAGAGAAGAATTCAGGCCGAGATCCAGGAGTTTGGCGGTTAGCTTAATGGGAACTATGGTGTTAAAGGCTGAGCTATAGTCAATAAATAGCAGCCTTACGTAGTTCCCACTTTTGCTGTCGATGTGAGTGAGGGAGGAGTGGAGGACATGAGAGATGGCATCTTCAGTCGATCTATTGGGACGATAGGCAAACTGAAGAGGGTCCAAAGTGTCAGGAATGAAGGAGCAAATGGTGTTTTTAATGAGTCTCTCAAAGACCTTTGTGACTATAGACGTGAAAGCCACTGGACGATAGTCATTTAGGCAACAGGGTTTACTGTTCTTAGGGACAGGGATGATAGTGGATTTTTTGAAGGAGGTGGGGACCACAGATGTAGCGAGGGACTCATTAAAGATCGATGTAAACAACCCGGCGAGCTGATCAGCACAGGACCGCAGAACACGGCCTGAAATACCATCCGGCCCGGCAGCTTTCCTGACGTCCACATGCTTGAGTGCCCTCCGAACTTCATCCTCCGAGACAGAGATCACGTGTTTGTTGCTGCTCTGAGTGATTCCCTCTGACGCGCCACATCAGTGAACTCGCTGACGTCAGATGAACTCGCCCGGAACATGTCCCAGTCGACGTCATCAAGAGCTGCCTGTAGCGCGGTCTCTGAATGGGGTGACCAGCGTTTAACTTTCCGCCTCACCGGGGGTTCCTGAACGAGCCGTTGTCTGCATTCAGGTGTGAGGAAAATGGCAGCATGATCCGATTTGCCAAAAGCTGGAAGTGAGCAAGCTTTATAGGCGTTCTTAAATGGAGAGTAGCAATGATCCAGTGTGTTTGCTCCTCGTGTAGGACAGGAGACGTGCTGGTGAAAGTTTGGCAAGACTTTCTTTAGGTTTGCTTTGTTAAAATCGCCTGCGACGATGAACGCAGCATTGGAGTGTTTGTTAGTGAAGCTGCTGATAACATCATGAAGGCCAGATAAAGCCAGCCCTGTGTCTGCCTGTGGTGGAATGTAAACGGCAGTGGCGATGACCGAGGAAAACTCCCTCGGCAGATAGAATGGGGGGCAGATGATTGTTAAATGTTCCAGATGAGGTGAGCAGGATCGCAAGAGAATGGTGATGTTCCTGGGGTCGCACCATTTCTTGTTGATCATGAAACATACTCCACCGCCTTTGGATTTTGTAAAATCCAAAAATCACTTTGGCGTGCGTGCATTCGTGAGTTGAAAAATACAGTACAACACACCCCTGCTATACCACTGTTGGGTTTTGTGATTTTTACTTTTTGTAAAAAAAAAAAAGAAAAAAAAAAAAGAAAAATAACTTTTACACCTTCAAATTACTTACTACTACTACTACGACGACTACTACTAGTAGGCAAGTTAAGACTGGATTTAGATTTTTAAAAAGTACTATAAAAGGAATCAATTTTAATAAATAATAATAATAATTGCATGAATATTTCAATCTGTTGCATTTCGCAGATAGTTTAAGATTTGATTTATATTTTTAAAAATGGACTATATTGAATACAAATTTTTTTATGTCTTAAAAGCTATTACAAAAATTAAAATATAACATGTTCTGAACATGAACATGAACATGATTGATCTGTTTGCCATGAACTGAGGAATCAAATTCCCTTGATCATTTGTTATATAAAAGAGGTACAACCAACAGCAATCAAACAATCAAACAGCATGAGTTCTGGACTTTCAAAAAGCTTACAAAATGGCGCCGCCGTGTTTGGTCGCCGTTCAGGTCGCTCCGCGAAGACTGTACTTTTATTTACTATTTTACTTTCTTTTACTCTCAGTTTTTACAAACTTATCATCTGCATTGATCTACTATGACAGCAAAACTCTTTTGGACATTGGTTACCTCTACACTGGACTGTTTCAGGACACTTTCACCGATCCTCTGTGGCCATCTGAGATTCTTCGCAACGCCGAGTTGAACAATGGACAGACGAGTCAACGGCGAAGAATCAAGAAACACCGTGGGAAACGCGCTGGTATCCGTAACAGACTGAGGAAAAGGGCATTCAGACCTCCTCTCCCGAGCATTCTTCTAGCAAATGTTCAATCCTTGGAGAATAAGATGGGCGATCTTAGAGCCAGGATAAGTTTTCAACGGGACATGAGAGACTGTAACATCTATTGTTTGTCCGAAACATGGCTCACGCCCACGGTCCCGGACACAGCTGTGACGCCGTCGGAGAACTTCTCTGTTTTTCGGATGGACAGAACAGCCGAGGCCGGTAAATCCAAAGGCAGTGGAGTATGCTTCATGATCAACAAAAAATGGTGCGATCCCAGGAACATCACCATTCTCTCGCGGTCCTGCTCGCCTCATCTGGAACATTTAACAATCATTTGCCGTCCATTCTATCTGCCGAGGGAGTTTTCTGCGGTTGTCGCGACCGCTGTTTACATCCCACCGCAGCCAGACACAGCGCTGGCTTTATCTGGCCTTCATGATGTTGCCAGCGGCATCATAAACAAACATCCCGACGCGGCGTTCATTGTCGCGGGCGATTTTAACAAAGCAAACCTAAAGAAAGTCCTGCCAAACTTTCACCAGCACGTCTCCTGCCCCACACGAGGAGCAAACACACTGGATCATTGCTACTCTCTGTTTAAGAACGCCTATAAAGCGCGGTCACTTCCAGCGTTTGGCAAATCGGATCATGCCGCCATTTTCCTCACTCCCGAATACAAACAAAAGCTCCTCCAGGAACCCCCGGTGAGGCGGGAAGTTAAGCGTTGGTCGCCCCACTCAGAGACCGCGCTTCAGGCAGCTCTGGATGATGTTGACTGGGACATGTTCCGAGCGAGTTCAGCCGACGTAAACGAGTTCACAGACGTGGCGCTTTGCTTCATCAACATGCTTACAGAGCACGCCAAGCAAACAATAACAATAACGTCCTTCTCAAATCAGAAACCGTGGGTGGACAATTCAATCCGCGCGGCAGTGAGCGCGCGACGCACTGCGCTTACAACGCCGGTCTCCATTCAGGGAATATGACTGAATACAGAACGTCCTGTTATGCTCTGCGGCGTGCAGTTAAAGCCGCAAAGCTCCGATATAAAGACCGAGTGGAGTCTCATTTCCAACTCAGCGACTCGCGGCGCATGTGGCAAGGTCTGAGGTCCATCTGCTCCTTTGGATCTAAATCCTCTGCAGAGGTGAACGCTGACCCGTTGCTCGTGAACGAGTTAAACTCTTTCTACGCTCGCTTTGACTGTAACCGCGGCAACGCGACTCCGCCAAGTGGCACGTTAGAGGAAATTACTCAGAGCAGCAACAATCACATGATCTCTGTCTCAGAGGATGAAGTTCGGAGAGCACTCAAGCGTGTGGACGTCAGGAAAGCTGCTGGGCCGGATGGTATTTCAGGTCGTGTTCTACGGTCCTGTGCTGATCAGCTCGCCAGGTTGTTTACATCTATCTTTAATGAGTCCCTCGCTACATCTGTGGTCCCCACCTCCTTCAAAAAATCCACCATCATCCCTGTCCCTAAGAACAGTAAACCCTCTTGCCTAAATGACTATCGTCCAGTGGCTCTCACGTCTATAGTCATGAAGGTCTTTGAGAGACTCATTAAAAACACCATTTGCGCCTACATTCCTGGCACTTTGGACCCTCTTCAGTTTGCCTATCGTCCCAATAGATTGACTGAAGATGCAATCTCTCATGTCCTCCACTCCTCCCTCACTCACATCGACAGCAAAAGTGGGAACTACGTAAGGCTGCTATTTATTGACTATAGCTCAGCCTTTACATCCAAACTCCTGGATCTCGGCCTGAATCCTTCTCTCTGCCACTGGATTGAGGACTTCCTCACTGGCAGGCCTCAGGTGGTGAGAATAGGCCAGTCCACCTCCACCTCCATCACCCTGAGTGTGGGAGCTCCACAGGGCTGTGTCCTGAGTCCCCTGCTCTACTCTCTCTACACACATGACTGTTTGTCCACACACAGCTCCACCTCTATCATCAAATTTGCTGATGATACTGTTGTCCTGGGCCTCATTTCCAACAACAATGAGACGGCATACTTGGACGAGGTGGAGCATCTAACATCATGGTGCCAGGACAACTGTCTCTCTCTGAATGTTGGCCAAAGAACCAAAGACCAAAGAAATGATTGTGGACTTCAGGAAGAGACAGCAACGGACATACTCCCCCCTCATGATCAGCGGGTCACCAGTAGAGAGAGTGAGCAGCTTCAAGTACCTGGGAGTAAACATCTCCGAGGACCTGACCTGGACTGCTCACATTCAGACACAGGTGAAAAAAGCCAGGCAAAGACCGTACCACCTGCGCCAGCTGAGGAAATTCAGGGTTTCACCAGCTATCCTGAAAACTTTCTATTTAGGGGCGATAGAAAGTGTATTAACTCAGTGCATCACAGCGTGGTATGGGAACAGCACCAGTCATGACCGCAAAGCCCTGCAAAGAGTCGTGCGCTTATCCGGCGTATCTCAGGGTCAGCTCTCCGTCTCTGCAGGACGTCTACACCAAACGCTGCAAAGGTAGAGCTACCAAGCTCATCAAGGACTCTAATCACCCTGCAAACCCTCATTTCACGCTGCTGCCATCTGGTAAGCGCTTCCGAAGCCTGATGGCCAAAACTGAGAGACTCAGGAGGAGCTTCTTCGCCCAGGCCATCAGACTCCTGAGCTCAGTCACTTAACACCACGTGACTTCACTTCAGGATAAACATACTGTCATTGCACTGCACTTTCTGTTCTCGTTGTTACTGTGTAACAACCTGCTATAAACCTGTTTGCACATTATACTCTTTATACATTTGTTAACCACATATTTATAAGTCTACAGTTTACTCACTGCACAGTCTACTTCAATTATTTTATTCCACTTTATTCTTATTTTTTACTTTTTTTTTCTCTTGACTTGATTATTTATAATTCTACATATATATATATATATATATATATATATATATATATATATATATATATATATATATATATATATATATATATTAGTACTTTTTTATCCTATTTCTATATAATTTCCTCCTTGTGTTTTTAACCGTGAATTTGCACTGTCCATGGAGCGGACCTGTTTACATTTCACTGCCGGTTGTATATTCTGTATATAACTGTGTATGTGACAAATAAAACTCTTGAATCTCTTGAATCTCAAACAGTTTTCTAACCTTTCATGCCACAATCTAAATATAATGCTATAGATCTAAAAAATAACACTATAATCAGCACTTTTCAATATTAGTTAATCTTGAGAGCTGTAATAGTAAAAAAGTTTTTGAGAGAGTTCCACATGTAATACTTAGCTATTTCATATGTAAATATATTAGAAATCACAGCAGTGGGCATTTACACTGAAGTCTCACAGCAAACACGGCCGTTAAAACAGAGTGTTCAAATCAGAGGCTAAACCCAGGGTATAGGAAAAATGCCTTTTATTTCTAAATGACCCTTTTTTATGTAAAAATCTAGCATTATAATTGCACCCCATGAAACATAAAACAATGCAGTTCATGACCCCTTTAATATAATTTAATATGTAATTTATTCTTATGATGGCAAAGCTGAATTTTCAGCAGAATGTTTAAAAGAACAGCATTAAGTTGAAATACAAATCTTTTGTAACATTACAAATGCCTTTACTGTCACACTTGATCAATTTAAGGCATCCTTGCTATATTTGAATGGTAGTGCACACTACATAGAGGCTCATTGTATGATTTATAATTAACATCTAGGGCCTTTGAATGGTGTGTTTATAGCAAGTGGACTCACCAGTTTCTGGAAGAGATGTCCAACAGTGACCTTCTCATCCCACTGCTGAATGTTGGGGAAAAGAGCATCATAAAACTCCTTATGGATCTCAAAGATGTCTTGGATCATGAAGAAAATTGTGTCAATCTGCTCCATTGTCAGCACTGGCTTTGATGTAGTAGCTGTAGCTTTAAGTGGCTTCATGGGCTGAGAGAGAGTGAAAGATAAAGAGGTGAATCAATAAACATCACTACAATACTGTACAAGATGCATGTATACATATGAAGTACTAAATTGTCATACGCATAAACCCCTACATTTAATTCTCAAGTCAAGTCACCTTTATTTATATATGGCTTTATAAAATACAGATTGTTTCAAATCAGCTTTACAGTGTGATGCAAACAGAATTCAATTCTGCTGTAAAACAGCTCTAAAGAGACAATAATAAAGTAATTTTTCAGTTGAAATCTGTTCAGTGTTCACTCAGTTTGGTTCAATAACTGTGTAAAGTTCCTCAATAATGGAATTAGTTAAATTCTTCTTTAAAGCAGCTCTGGAGAAACAGTGATGTCATCGTCCATCTCAGTTCAGATCTCATCCACTACAGTGCATTCAAGTCAATAATACTGATGGATATTAAGCGTCCCCAACAAAGCAAGCCAAAAGGTTACAGTGAAGAACCCAAACTCCATCCTTGGGAGAAACCAGGCTCAGTCGGGATGCCAGTTATCCTCTGGCCAGACAAACGAACATGGTGTGGTTTGATTCCAGGCTGCATCACAAGTCAGAGGAGATTTAAACTGAATGAAACCATCAAGGTACTTTCACTGCATTTAGTTTAGCCAAATTTCATGTAGTACTCAAGTGGCACACATTGACTGGTGGTTCAATTTCTCTCTCAACTTCCTGTGAAATGATAGATTGATTTACATTGGCTTCCTTTGCATCTGTAATGCTGTCCGGACTCCGGACTGAAAAAGGTGCAATCCCACTGTGTTTTTCTAAATTTTACAAGAGAAAGCACATGATCATGCAGAGACGAGAGAAAAAGAAACATTTCACAGCACAGGTATTCATGTGTGTTTCTTTCTTTAGGGCTGATAGCTGTTAGTGCAGCACAGTTATTTTCAGATCAGTATGACTCATTTTAAGTTGCTGCTCTTCTCTGCCTCAGGAAACTGCTTTATGTGTGCAGTTTTTTTACTCTTTTATTGATGCATTTCTGATTGAAGAAGGGTGTTTCAGTGGGGCCAAAGAGCTCACCTCTTGAAATTGCCTTTAGTTTTGTCATAGTCACAAACCATGATTTGCAACTTGTTAATAGGCCTATAAGAACTTTCTCATTCTAGAGAGCATTTATTTGAAGCAAAAAATACTGATAATATTTTGGACATTTTCCCAGAAAGACTTGCAGTAAAATTTTTAAATACATTTATCGTTTAAAAGTTTGGGGACTGTAAAATCTTTCTTGTAAGCTTCATCTTTGAAATCAAAAGTTTTCAGCCCTCGGCTCTTAATGCATCATGTTTCCTTCTGGAGCATCAGTGAATGATTGAACCTTTTTATTAGTTGTGTTTGAGTGTTGTGTTTTCAGTTGTCCTCAATGTGAATAGATGGATCTCAAAATCATAGAGTCACTGCTGGAAAGGGTTCAAATATGCAAAAGATGCTGGAAAACTGAAGAATTTGCAGGACTTGAAAGATTTAGATATTCATACAACAAAATATTCTGTGGGCCATGACATTTTTATGAAAATGACCAAAAATGCTGGCAGTGCCTGGGAACTTTTCTTTTTTTTTTAAACGCTGGCGGGGAAAAAGTTAATAGGTCAATACTGTTTACAAAGCATCCTACACTCTCAGAAAAAAACGGTACAGTGCTGTCACTGAGGCGGAACCCTAAGGTACAAAAGTGAAAAAATACATCTTTGTACCTTACTCAACCCCTAAATGGTACATATTAGTACTTTAAGAGAACGTATTAGTACCTTAAAGGTACATATTAGTATCTTAAAGGTACATATTAGTACCTTTTCACTTTTGTACCTTAGGGTACCGCCCCAGTGACAGCAATGTACCTTTTTTTCTGACAGTGTAGGATGCACTTCATGAAGTTAGTTGAGAAAACAAACACTTTAAAAAAGGTCAAATATAAGATGCCTTTAAAATAATAATATTATGTCCATATGTGTTATTTCATATACACATCACAATTACTCTAAATGTATAGCAAGAACAAGGAATATGTAGGTACATTCAAACTTTTGAATGGTAGTGTAAAAATAAGTCTTTCATGGATAAAGTGGTGGAAGTGCATTTAGCAGTGCTGAGTGTGAAGGTCTCAATCAGAAAACATGTAACTGGATATGCACAGTCTTATCAAAAATGCCAGAGTTCTGACATCAGCATGACAGGAATCATGTCCCCCTCTGTCATTTCAAAGATTGATTGGAAAAGATGAACAAATCGGTTCTTGTTCATTTATATACAGTATGCTCTGCCACAGTATTTGTAGCTATTTTGCTTACAGGGTCTAAAAGTGCTGAGTAAGGTATGGACGGGAAGTGTGCAGCAGAGAGCAGAAGTACATAAACCCCAGGTCTGTTTAACTAAGGTTTACTTAAACTAAGACAGGAGATATCCAGGTGCTCCTTAAAGACTAACAGCAGTTGGCACAGTGTGTGTCCAGCATAATTAGCACATTAAAAATACTCACATTGGATTTCAGGGGTGTGTGTGTGTGTGTGTGTGTGTGTGTGTGTGTGTGTGTGTGTGTGTGTGTGTGTGTGTGTGTGTGTGTGTGTGTGTGTGTGTTTGTGTTACTTTGCTCTCCTTAATGGCTTTAGAGAGGAAACCATTGTTTATTATAGAGATTTTATTTTTACTCTACATCCTCTCTTATCAAATTCAATGAACAATCTAGAAACCTGCTGATTCAACTCCCATTAGATTGCGATTAGAAACAATGGCAAAAATACTCTGAACAGATCAAAAGCACCAGATTACAAAAACAAAAAACAAAAACAAAAAAGACAGGAAATGACGTGTTCAAACAGCAGAGGAACAAAGTACTGCTAGACTTCAGATTTCAGCTTCTATAAATAGGAAATGCTGCTTCCTGATTGGCTTAGTGTACGCATGCTCTTTTTACTGCACTCTAAGAAGCCATATTGTGGAAAACTAACTTTTCCTTGCTCTTATGAAATATAAGAGTAAACATATTCAAAACAAACACTAATAGCAAATCATACCTATATTTACATAAAAAGTCTTAAAGTTGCAAGATTACAAACAGCAAGGGTCATTGACGCTGATTGGTCAATAGGTGCGTTTTATTTACAATGAAGCACGGTTATGATTGATTCACCCAACAGATCTGTGTACTGCGCAACACCCTTTCCAACCATCATTAGCAACATAAACAAATCTGTTCCATGTCTTGTCATCAAAAACAAGTTTATTTATTTATTTAATGAAGTAAGACCGACCTCTGCTGGCATTATGTCTACGTCATTCACCTTTCATTTTAAGGCCACATGCTTCCCCCTCAAAGAAAGTTTTCGCATGTGGGAGATACATTGTGTGCATGTATCTCCCAAGCCCCCGCCACAGGCCTGTGATGATGATACATCCCTCCCAGATGCACTCAACCACTTTTATTCACGGTTTGAAATGCAGAATGATACACCTGCACAAAAACTGCCCACACCTCCAAACGACCAGGTGCTCCGTCTGTCCCCAGCCAACATAAGGAAGACCCTATCTAGGATTAACCCACGCAAGGCTGCGGGTCCTGACAACATGACCTGGCCATGTACTGAGAGACTGTGCTGCACAGCTGACAGATGTCCTAACAGATATCTTCAACACGTCGCTGAGCCAGGCAGTCGTCCCCACCAAAGAAATCACCTGTGTCCTGTCTAAATGACAACCGTCCCATAGCACTAACCCCAATCATAATGAAGTGCTTTGAGAGATTAGTCATGCACAACATCTGTTCATTGACTTCAGCTCAGCATTCAACACAATAATCCCACAACAGCTCATCAACAAACTAAAACTGCTAGGCCTCAACAATTCCCTCTGTAATTGGATCCTGGACTTTCTAACCGGAAGACCTCAGTCAGTCCATGTCAGCCACAACACCTCGAGCACTACTACACTGAGCACAGGTGCCCCACAGGGCTGTGTGCTCAGCCCGCTGCTCTTCACGCTGTTGACCTACGACTGCACTGCCAAGTTCAGCTCCAACCACATCATCAAGTTTGCCGATGACACAACTGTGGTAGGTCTCATCGGCAACAACAATGAAACGCACTACAGAGAGGAAGTGGCACAGCTGGCGAATGGTGTGGCACTAACAACCTGTCCCTCAATGTGGGGAAGACAAAGGAGGTTGTGATGGATTTCAGGAGAAACTCTGTTGACCACCCCCCACTGACCATCAACAGCTCGACTGTGAAGAGAGTCAGCAGCACTAAATTCCTGGGGGTGCACATCACAAAGGATCTCACCTGGACCGCCAACACTATGTCACTCTCCAAGAAGGCATAACAGCACCTACACTTTCTCCGCCGGCTGAAAAGAGCAAGTCTCCCTCCACCGATTCTCACCACTTTCTACAGGGGCACCATTGAGAGTGTGTTGACCAGCTGCATCTCTGTCTGGTATGGGAACTGTAGTGCAGTGGACCGCAAGACCCTACAGCGGACAGTGAACACAGCTACAAGGATCATATTTATAGTCAAATATGTCAGTAGGTTAGTTATGTATAGGTTTATAGTGTTTTACTTCATGGTTGTATGTCTGTACTTATGTAGCACCGTGGTCCTATGAGGCACGACATTTCATTCCACTATATGTCCCTACATGTAGCGGAATGACAATAAAGCTCAACTTGAACTTGAACTTGAACTTGATGTATGTGTGGAAGCCCACAGTTTCCAAAATGCAAATGAAATATTATTTAAAAGTTTTTTGTTTCAGGTAGAACTGTAGTCCACTATGCTGTTTTTATACTGCACAACCTACGCTTCTTAGTTTTCTTCTTGTTTTCTCAAGCAGAGAAATAAGCATATGTATGTGTGTGAGGAAATATCATATATTGTGAAATAAATGACAGTGGACGAGAACAGTTTCTAGTCATTCATTAGATGAGGCATTACTGTATCTGTCACTGTCAGGGACTATTTATTTTAATTTTTTTCTGGCAGGATGAAATTTAATGATCTTACATGAAAAAAGGGGACATTAATACAGGGTGCGATTTGTGGATGGAAAAAAAGGGGTGAAAAGTTTTTTCCCCTTGAAAATAAATCACAAACTACAGTGGAGCTATATAGCCTATATAGACTATTTTTGGCAGCTGTTACAGAATTTTTTTTACAATAAATATTCTGATTTAACCTTGAGCTTTGAAGTATTAGATTAGATAGCTTCGATTTTAGACAACTATTTACAATGATGCTAATAATTCTTTTCTGATAGGAATGCAAAATAATGCAAAATCAATCGGTAGTTATAGATATTCTGAATAGAATAATGAGACCATATTCTATGATATGGTATCATATAATATGTCCAAACCTGAACATGTTCAATCGTGATTGCTCCCATTTATTTTTGATCACAGTGCTTCAGCTACAGACTGGCCCAAAATTGTGCACATTTGGAGAAATATGGATTCACACATTTAACTTTTTAATTTTTTGTTTAGATAGAATAGAACTATAATTTTTTGATGACTCGCAGAAAGACGATTCTCTGCCGATCCATCAGTCAATTTTGTGCGATAATTCCCACCTTATGGTGACGGTAAACTTCTGCATTCTGTCTCATAATACATTTATGCGCAAGTTTATTATATATAATATCTGCATTAGATCACAATAGAGTGATCAGAAACATTGTATTAATCTCATATACTGTCACTCTGAAATCTTTAGAAATGTTGGCCCATATTGATAGGATAGCATCTTGCAGTTGATGGAGATTTGTGGGATGCACATCCAGGGCACGAAGCTCCCGTTCCACCACATCCCAAAGATGCTCTATTGGGTTGAGATCTGGTGACTGTGAGGGGCCTAAAGTGTGCCAAGAAAACATCCCCCACACCATTACACCACCACCACCAGCCTGCACAGTGGTAACAAGGCATGATGGATCCATGTTCTCATTCTGTTTACGCCAAATTCTGAGCTCGTGCAAATTGTAGCCTCTTTTTCCTATTTATAGTGGAGATGAGTGGTACCCGGTGGGGTCTTCTGCTGTTGTAGCCCATCCGCCTCAAGGTTGTGCATGTTGTGGCTTCACAAATGCTTCGCTGCATACTTCGGTTGTAACAAGTGGTTATTTCAGTCACAGTTGCTCTTCTATCAGCTTAAATCAGTCGGCCTCTATCAGCTTGAATCAGTTCTCCTCTGACCTCTAGCATCAACAAGGCATTTTCGCCCACAGGACTGCTGCATAATGGATGTTTTTCCCTTTTCACACCATTCTTTGTAAACCCTAGAAATGGTTGTGTGTGAAAATCCCAGTAACTGAGCAGATTGTGAAATACTCAGACTGGCCCGTCTGGCACCAACAACCATGCCACGCTCAAAATTGCTTAAATCACCTTTCTTTCCCATTCTGACATTCAGTTTGGAGTTCAGGAGATTGTCTTGACCAGGACCACACCCCTAAATGCATTGACGCAACTGCCATGTGATTGGTTGATTAGATAATTGCATTAATGAGAAATTGAACAGGTGTTCCTAATAATCCTTTAGGTGAGTGTATTTTCATCTTTAACATTTGTATTGTGTGGTAACCATTTTATAAAAGCAATAAGGTACTAGAGGCGTACTGCATTGTGAATACATTCACGGCTGAAAGGGCTGTGCTTCGCAATGTGCCTAACAACGCCCTTCACGCCCCATGATTTCATTCACAAAACAGCAAACCGCGAGTATGTTATTGCTTACTTAAAACACTCCACACACTAAGGACTGTGAAGATCCCACATCAAGTTTAAGTGTGAGTGACGATATTTGTGGCAGTAGTACTCACCAGCAGCAACGCCTCCAGCTGGTTAATGTAGATCTCTTCACTGGCCAGGAAACCAGACAGAACCAGTTTCTTCATTTCCAGACCTTTTTCCATGTCTCCCTGAAACACATACAATACAGATAAATCAGGCGAATCTAAAAACGGAAACAAAATCATTGTGGTCCTTATGCTGTTTATACCTGACAAACAGAAAGCTGCTTGGTATAAAAGTGGTACTTTATTGACAATAGAAAATGAACCTTTTTTGTCATGAAATTTTGTAAGCATGTAAGCTTTTCAGTGAATAACAAATTAAACTGAGGCCTGCTATCATACAATGCTACTATATAGCTTCAGAAGACTGGTAAAATAGTGTGGAAGTAATAGGACATTTTGTTATTTTGGAACTTTGCAGCAAAAAGTGTGGCCAGTATATTCTTCAAAAATATACCTTTTATGCTCCACAGTAGAAAGAAAGTCATACAGGTTCGGAATAACAAGAAGGTTATAAGGAAAATTATGACAATTTTCACTAATAGAATTTTCCTTACAAAGCGTGTTCATTTTACTCCAGAACAGATGAACATGTTATGTTGGTTCATGCACATATTGCGGCAGTTAGAATCCGGTAAGTTATCCTGTGAGTGGCACTAAATGGTTAATGTTTTTTGTTTGAAAATAGTATACCACCCTACAACCAATAGTGTTAAGAAAGAAAATGTGAGCCAAAAACGCATTTGCTGAAGCAATCATGCCATTTTACCTTGTTTTTACAGTACATGACTTCAAGATCTTATGGCGAACCATGTTTTCTGGGGACACGTAACCAAGATCATTGCAAGCACAATGCTGTACCAGGTGAGCTACCGAGCAAGTTTACTTACAGTCGAAAAGCAAAATGTGTATACATAAATGTATTAGTTTGCAAATACACTGAGGTAAAGGTGTTTGTAGATGATAAGTATTAAAAAATTTATTGATAATCTGTGCCATCATAATTTGTGTGAAAAGGAATAAAAGTTGTTTGTGTTTTGCTGTCTAGTGTTCATTTCAGCTGGAAACTGCAGTGAATTGTAAGCATTTTTGTTGTGATATTCAGTTAAGAAATATGCTACAGCTGACGTCACCACCTGTAGTTAATCAAACCATGTGTTCTGTTTTTTCTACTAGTCTGTTCTGATCTTTATTTCTCTCTCTGGTGTGAAATTTCTCAGGCAGAGACACACCCTGAGAATTCACCCATCCAGGTACAGAGTTCAAACTGTTTCTGTGTTAGTGTGTTCAAACAAAGGCATAGAAATGCTATCTTAACCTAGCCATTTGAACAAATACCTGTGAATTTGAGTGAAAAAGGAAAACTCAAGGAGCCTTCAAGTTTAATCCAACTTTCAAATGTCTTTCTCAATATTTTTTGCTCCAAATGAGCATTTAAACCAAACCCCCCTTTGAACTTTCCATTTACAACAGCTATTGCTTTATTACATGACTTCATAAAAAATATTTTGGGACAATTACAGTATGTGCAAATTTTCCCACCATGTCTGTCCACCAAAACCACAACAAATATATGAGGATAACTCAGAACATGACTGGGTTTGCATGAAACCCATGGACTTTGATTACATAAAGGAATAAACAGTGGTTCTATCTGAAAAGACAGGAAGTACCACCCTTATGACTAACTACATATAAAGAGAGCAGCCAAATATCCCCACCATTGCCCTTATAATTCACACACAAACACTCCTTTGTCCAGAGCACTATTTATTCTGTGACACTCTGGAAGGGGAAAATGAATAAGGTTCAGACTAAAGTGAGGCCAGTACTCACTATGACAGCTATGAACATTCTGTGTGAAGATGCTAATACTGGGCATGGTAAGAATATAAAAGGAATTACGTTTTTAACAGATTGTGAAAACCCTGAAGAACCTTAGAACCTGAAGAATCCTTAAAGAGATAGTTCACCCAAAAATGAATATTCTGTTATTATTTATTCACTCACGTTATTCCTTCTTCTGTGGAACATGAAAGAAGACATACATTTTGGTGACTGTGAAATTTAATTTTAAGGTGTCAAAAAAAGAAGAAAAGTGTGTGTGTGTGTGTGTGTGTGTGTGTGTGTGTGTGTGTGTGTGTGTGTGTGTGTGTGTGTGTGTGTGTGTGTGTGTGTGTGTGTGTGTGTATATAAACTTGAAAAAAAAAAAAAGTTATTTTGTGTTCCACAGAAGAAAGAAGTTCATACGCCATGAGGCTGATTAAATAATTACAGCATTTCCCTATTGATTTATGGATGTCACTGCATTAGATATAATATGTCAAAATAAGTACAACCAACTCTTTTCTTTTTGAAATAGCTTTGAACCTAATGCAATGACATTCATTTTAAGTGAGAGCTATTTGAATTAGTGTGTGTTGAGGTTCAGAATTTGAGTTTTACGGAGCGGCTTTTACTTAACGAATAGCAGTGACTTCTAGTACGGTGCCCAGTGCTGATCGTGATAAGATATTGATAAGGAATGACGACACAGGAAGAAAAGTATTTATAAAACACAGTTAGTGTCATTTGTGAGAGACAGAGAATAAACAAACAGGACAGAAGAGGAAGTAACAGAGACTGAGAAGTTTCTAGACTGGCTAAACAATGTACAGCCAGAAATGCATTGGTCACTAATAATGGAAAATTGTTTGTCTTTTTGTTGCCTCATTTTCATCTATGAGAAAATCATCTATTTTTGACTGAACACATCAAAATATCTGTAACTGGTCAGAGCTGTGACACAATGGTTATTGCACATACATACTCTTCACACATTGAGCTGTAGTGCTCACGTAGCTGATGTATGTTTGAGTCTGTAAGACAATAAAAAAACAAAAACAAGCTGAAGTTAGCCAACTGGCCTGTGAATTTTACAAATTTTATTAGTAATGATCCACTGACATTTTGGCCCACCATAAATTGCACTATTAGAATGCTAATAAAAGGCAGTTTACAAGAATTTAAATTAAGGTGACTATTTAGGTCACTATTTATTATTGCTGCTTGCTCTTTCAAAAAAAAAAAAAAAAAAAAAAAAAAAAAAAAAAAGTGCTTTTTCTTTTTTAAAGACAAGTATTAAACTTCAGCATCGTCCCACATATGTTGTGCTATGGACATGATCAATACCTTAAATCTTTGGTGGAGGACAGGTGTGCCATTACTTGGTGGATGATAAGAAGAGGAAAAATAAAATATTGACTTCAAACCCAACCCATGTCCATTTTATGTTGTTCAAAATTTTGGGTTCAGTAAGATTTTAAATTTAAGAAATTAATACTTTTATTCAGCAAGGATGCATTAAATTGACCAAAAGTGACAGTAAAGTAAATTGTATTTTAAATAAATAATGCTCTTTTGAACTTTCCATCTATCAAATAATCTACTATATATATATATATATATATATATATATATATATATATATATATATATATATATATATATATATACACACACACACATATATATATATATATATACATACATACATATATATATGTATATATATATATATATATATATATATATATATATATATATATATATATATATATATATATATATATATATATATATATATATATATATATATATATATATATATATATATATATATATATATATACACACACACACACACACACACACACACACACACACACACACACATACATATATATATATATATATATATATATATATATATATATATATATATATATATATATATATATATATATATATATATATATATATATATATATATATATATATATATATATATATATATATATAAGCACAACTGGTTCAAAGATTGATAATAAAATCTTGAAAAATAACAGATTGATAATAATAAAATCTTAAAATGTTTCTTGAGCACCAAATCACCATATTAGAATGATCTCTGAAGACTGGAATAATTGCAGCTGAAAATTCAGCTTTACCATCAAATAAATAAGGTACATTTTAAAATATATACAAATAGAAAAGTTATTTTAAACAGTAATTTTCGGTATTACTGTTTTACTGTATTTTTGATCAAGTAAATGCAGCTTGGTGAGCTTAAAAATCAATCAAAAACATAATAAAAATTAAAACAGAGACAGGCATAGATTTATGGATATACCAAAATATCAGAGAGATTGGGGGTGGGTTTTGTTTTGGCTATTCTTACTAAATACATTACAGTGGAGTAAACAAGAAACTGCACCTCTTTATCTCGGTCCTCATTCAAAACTTGTGCTGCTCAACAGCTAAATTGTCTTTGTCTTTTTCAGCTCATTATATTGTCCATCTTCTGTGTGCATGGACAACACTCAAACTCACATGATTCAGGTCAGTCCTAAATCAAACTTGTTTCAAAATTTAGAAGCACAGGCATTAAACACAACATTTCTGACCATGCACACAATTTATTGTGAATAATTAATTTTTTTTTTTTTTACAAGAATGGTGTGTTTATGGCCTATGTGCTCTGAATGTGAGTGTCCGACTATAGTACAAATAAGAATGTGCTAATAAAGTTATTGCTGTGGAGTCCGAGTAAGCATGGATGCTCTTATAAAGACACTAAACATCCCAAATCAAACAGTAAAGTGAATGCAATGCCAAAGAGTCAACATCACAGTAACAGTTGGAGAATAAACATCTGTATTTGTGCAAAAACTGGCCAAGTTTCTACATTTATCTGAGTGGTTTCTGTCTCAGTGAGTATTAGAACAGCATAAAGATCATTAAGACCATAAAGGCCCACCGTTGCAACATTTGACTGGTACAAAGCAAAAGGGAAATGAACAAACACTAACGCCACGTCGCGAAAAGGTTTAATACTTTCCACCTCACTATTTTTAGCCATTGAGACAGAGCAAAACCTCAGCAAGACAGCAGGGGAAGAGAGAAGTGCTGTCTTGTCTCTTCACCTTCTCAGCCTGTCTCTCTCTCTCTCTCTCTCTCTCTCTCTCTCTCTCTCTCTCTCTCTCTCTCTCTCTCTCACCTTAAACGTCCTGAGTTCCACTGGGGTGAATGCACAGTCCAAGTCCATCTCATTGTCAAACAAATCTTCATCCTCTAGAACTTTGTCCAGAAGACCCAGCACCTCATCCTCATCCTCCTCCATGCTGGCAGCTGATCCCTCTCTCTCCTCTCACAACGTTTCCCTCGCTGCTTTACTTCCTTTCAAGTTTTGACAAGCCGCCCGTGACACATCGATGCCTCCACTGTAATTCTACCTCTTCTGTCCACGGAGGGTTTTTTTCTCTCTCTCTCTCTGGAATGGTAACGTGTCCTCCCTCTCACACAAACACAGGCACAGCTACTTGCTTCCTCTCTCCCGTATACACACACACACATCGAATGGCCCGCCTCTGCACTCTCTCTCTCTCTCTCTCTCTCTCTCTCTCACACACACACACACACACACACACACACACACACACACACACAGAGAGAGAGAGGTTGTCCCTCCCCCTGACTGTAGTTCTGTCTTCCTGGTGTGTCAATTCCGGGTGCCCTGGGTTAAGAGACTGTCCACCATTTTCCTTTCTGGCCTTAACAGGTCTCTTTCTTATTTGTTTATATCTCTCTTTGTTGTTCCCACTTTATATTAAGTGTCTTCAACTACTATGAACAAAACATTTAAATAAATAATTTGATACAATGCATTTATTACAGGTATTAAAAATACCTGCATGTGATTACAGATGTATTTTATTTCTGTAGGTATTTCTATAAATTACACTGTTGACCAGACTTTTTATTATTTATACAAAAGTAAAGTTACATATTGTTGATAATCTTTTAATTATTACACTAACACTATAGACTATAGGGCTGTTATATCAATTAACCAACAATACAAAATCCATATTACTATTTAATCAAAATCCATTTACATTACAGTTACAATAATGTTATAAGATTAATGTTCTAAATATAACATTTTGAATATAGTAATAAGAATTAAGAAATGACACTATATATAGTGTATAATTACACTATAATTACACATATATATATATATATATATATATATATATATATATATATATATATATATATATATATATATATATATATATATATATATATATATAACCATCAGTAGGTGGCATAAGGCCATAAGTGAATCATAGAATCATTAATTTAACCGATTCATTCAAACCGGCCAATTAATTCATGAAAGAAGCAAGTGTCCACTGACTTTAAGAATCGGTCACTGAATCATTCACTCACCCGATTCATTCAAAATCACTGAAGAATGAAACACTTGGTTTGGAACTACTTTCATTGGCCAAATAGAGCAAAAATAGTCAAAATTGACAATGCTGTGTTTAAAGTTTGCCAATTCAATATAATCAACTTGGACTGTAATATAAAATGAATATCACATTTTGTAATTGTGCTGATATTCGAGAAAATAGCACTCTTGCTCATGTGATATTGCTTAACTATATTATGTTATACAAGAATACAAAATACAAGAGCTCATTCAAGGGCAATTCACATTTAGAATTTTGGGGCATTTTTATTAATTTTGGTCAAATTTACAATCTTGCAACGCATTTCCCGACAGTGGAAAAGCATCTATAGATGCCAATAAAGAACCTTTATTTTTAATAGGGTATCAGCACAAATCAACAACCTCAAATTTGTTGAAATTAACTAGACTGCTAATTTTGCATGCTTGTGAACTATTCTTTTCCACTATAATTCTGAAAATTCCAATAAGAGGAAATGCACTTTAAATACACAGATGACGCACTAATTTAACTGCATAAAAACAAAAACAAATTGTGGAATGTTGGACACTTCATGCACTCAACGGTCGCAGGTTTCCTTATGTGGTTATCCGATGCATACACTAGTGTAGTTTAAGTGCAAATGTATACATCATTTGGGACACAACCAATGAACCTAATTGAGCCGACTGTTTACTAGGTCTGTTTTTGTTTAATCAGTCTATTAACTCCTTCATGGACCACCAGTATTAAGAATGTCAACTTTCGAGCAACACCATTTGTGTAAGTTATTATTGTCTAATTTGGAATATACACTTCTGTTCAAGTTTGGGGTTAGTAAGATGTTTTAAATGTTTTTGAAAGAAGTCTGTTATGCTCATCCAGATAATGATTAAAAATACAGTAAAAACTGTAATACTGTGAAATATTACTATTATTTAAAATAACAGTTTCACATTTTTAAAATGTAATTTATTCCTATATGGCAAAGCAGCCATTATTCCAGTCTTTACTGTGACATTATCCTTTAGAAACCATGCTAACATGCTGGTTTGGTGCTTTGATATCTTATTATCACCAACTTTAAAAGTAGGTATGCTGCTTAATATTTATGTGGAAATAGTGATGCTTTTTTCCCAGGATTCTTTGAGGAGTATAAAAATAAAATAAAATAAAAAAACAGGATTTATTTGAAATAGAAATCTCTTGTAATAAATGGTATTCTGTGTAAATATAGGAGCTTCATCAGGGCAGTACTAAAAAAAATAATAATAATCTTACAGATTCGATAAGGGGTATGGGGCTCAGTGGTGCCTCTGTGGGTAGCACTGTCACCTCACAGCAAGTTTTGGAGTTTCCTCCGGGTGCATGGTAGGTTAGGTGATTGGATAAACCAAAACTGTCATTGGAGAATGTGCGAGTATGAATGTGTCCCAAGTCAAATGTTTGAGTGAAGCGGACCCTGCAAATGAGCGGGAATAACGCTAGGAAGATGGATTCTGCAAGGGGTATGTAAACTTATGAACAGGACCATATTTTTTTTATAGAACAAAAGGGTCTTGTATAATTTTTTGTTAATATTTTTGCTATAGAGATGCAGGGTCAGTGTCTCTCTATCAAAGAATACAGCGGCACGATGAATCTAGTATATGGCAAAAAGTTAATGGTTGTTAAAGTTACTGAAATTTATTAGTGTGGTACCAAGACAATTCTGGCATTTTTATTTTAGGGTATAACACTCAATGCATCGCTGAAATACACTCAATTCACTTTGTGATGTTTTACTCTATAGAAGTGACTGCCTACAGTGCATGCACACATTTTGCAAGTGAGTGTGTGAGCAGACTGAGGTCAAAGTCTGGTTGGCTGAAATTTGTCCACCTACTTTTGACTGATCACACCCAACCACACATCACACTCATTCAACAGACAGATGTCAAGCTATTTATTAACCTTCCTGACAAACTCAGTTAACATTGAATGATCAATATAATCATCACCGTGGAATTACATTTGGAAAAATTACATGGTAATCCTTGAACAGAAGTCGGTGAGGAATCCCTGATTATGTAGTTATCTAGTGCTCAAAAGAGGAACTAGAACCCAGCAAGATGGCAAATGATGGCATAATACTTCGGCTTCTCTTTTTCTTACAGAACCAGTATACACTGGTTGACAACATTACCATCAATGGGAAATTATATAAATGAATGGTACACTAGTTCATCTCTCATTCATTTGATGTGGTGAGGCGAGTCTGTAGAAACAGGCCTCTGATGATATATGGTGTGAGTCTCTGTGCAGTGGTTATATAAGGCTCTCAGAGCTCCTCACAACGCTGCCCACATGGTCAGACCCTCTTAGAGCCTCTAATGAAAATGAGAAAGGAGGCAGAGAAAACACACAGCAAATTTCTAATAAGCAAATTCCCTATGTCTTTCTCCAGGCTTGAATTTACCTGAAGTCAAGCTCACATGGGCAGCTGACTACTTTGTTTTCTATATCATGTATAGATACAGTTACTGTTATAACTGTTATAAATTTAAGGCTATATGGATGAAACAGCATGTTTATAGGGTATAACAAATAGGGCAGTCCAATCACTTCACATTAAGAAAAAAAAAGGAAGATCTTGATCATAAAAAAGTTGTTTCCTCTAAAGCGTTGAACTGAAGGGTTTGATTGACGTCCCTTTAGTTACAGATGCTATCTTTGTCAAACTTTTTGCAACAAAAAAAAAAAACATCTATACCTAATATATTTTTAATAGATATATTAGGTATAAATGTTTATTAATGTAGATTTAATATATTCTCCATTTTTCCATGAGAGGTTACGTGCAAAATATGAAACGTGCAAAGAAATGTGTCATGAATCAAAGCAAACTCTTCTCTGTATCTCTCACTTTTTTTTTTTTTTTTTGCTTGTTTGCTGGATTAAAAAAAAACTGTCAAACAGATAAAATTGTATTTTTATACATTATTTACAGTAATTGTATTAATATAAAATGTATTTAATTAATGTATAATTTATTTTATAAATGTTTTCATTATGCAAATTTGTTTCATTGCAATGTAAAATAAACCTTCAAATATGTGATATTCTAATATCAGGTTTCACAGCCTATATTTGATCAGTAATGGAGCAGAACTATAAAGGCACAAACACTAAGGCAGCACTTCATCTACTCTACCACTAGATGGAGATGCTGTTGTAAAATCTTGAGCTTGATCATACACTTCACTATTAATTTGAACAATTTAACACTAGTTATCTGTGTCACACAATGGAAATAGTCATGCCTGTTCATAATGGGTGTAAATACATGTAACAATCACATAAACCTCAATGTCAATTTAATCTCTGAACTGTACATTATAAATGGCCAAATACATTCATTGCAGAATGATGAATAAACATTTCATGTCCATCTGATTAGAAAGCCTTAGATTATAAATAGTCTTTGTGTTATCATTTAAAATAAATCAAAGTTGGTTTGTTTTTGTTTTTTGTTTCTTGTCTTTGTCATCTAAACTTTTTGTCAGCCAAACCCATTTGACATAACATTTTTACATAAAGTACCCTTTTGAGATTTTAAATTAATATTTCAATAATTAAATAAAACATTCACATTTCCACGGTTCTCTTATGTTAATCATGCAGGCAGATTAATAAGATATTTTGCTTTTTTTAGTATTTTATTTGGATTTTTATTTTTAAATGATTTATTTTAATTTGACATTTCATGATCGCAAAAAATTACTTTTCATCAATCCCCTGCAGTTCCCTCATGAACCCTAGTTTGAAAAACCTTCATCAATGAAAATTTTAAGAAAAACTGGAAAATTGGAACAACAATCTCCAATATTTTGAATTTGTACTGTAGTACCTATTTCGCCCACTAGCTGTCAATCCTACATACCGCACCTTTAAAGCACTGCATTATACTCAGTATGCTATACTGAGAAACACCAGGTGAGAATGGACTCAGCAAAGCATTTATTTCATTGCCTGAAGCTATGAAAATTATTTGGCAAAACAACCACACTGTTTGTCACATCGATAAAGAACACCCAAGTGAAAGTGAAAGCAATGAGAGTGATGCTGGCTGATTGCGAGCTGACATTTATAACAAAGGCTGGTGAAAAGACAATCTCATGCTTTGTGTAGGGTCAGTGCTCTTTGGTGAAGAGTCTAACACAGCTCTCTGTAACAGCCATTCAAATCAACAGATCCCAAACATTTATACAGCATGTCTATGCAATGCTATAAAGCTAATCCTAAAAACAGTGTCATCTCATAAACACTGCACATACTTCAATACTTTTAAAGCGATAGTTCATCGAAATGAACATTCTGTCATCATTTAGTTATCTTCAAGTGGTTCATTCTAGTGATGCACCGATGTTTTGGACGATTTTTTTATCAATTTACAACCATCGGCATATCGGCTATAGCATGAAAAAGGCTGTGTGAAGGTACTAGGCTGTATAATGTCTTTTGCATAATCCAAGATTATAATGTAATATTCCTGCTGCACTGCTGTCTGTGTTTTAATGTTAATCAAACAGCAAAAGACTGAAAAAATTAATAAAATAAAACATTCGCTCACTTATCTTGATTAAATAGCTTTCATAAGGATTAATTTCCGAGATGCGGAAAACACAGACGGAATCCAGTCATAAAAACGGAATTTACTGCATAAAGTGGTATGTCACAGAATTTGTCAAAATTCCAATTTGTCATTGTCGGAGGAGCACAGTCCTTGCGTGACTCGCCATAGACATAAACAGAAAGAAGTAGCTCCGGCTGCAATGTTCTTCCGCAAGACGCAAGGAGTTCTGTTTATTAACCACTCAATTTATGAGGACATGAATGCTGAACCTAATCTCCAGGCACTTCATGAGCATTTTACTGTTTCATTTGACAAAATCTATCATATCATAAACACACACACAGAAACTCGCAGGTCTTCAACCCGAAATATAAAAGTGAAAATAAAAGTTCAGTTTAACAAAGTAAATGAGACAGAAATATATTAATGTTGTACAGTAGAATTTAGCTACGTCTTAATGTAATAATAATATATGTATTTAATTTATACAGTGAAGAATATGCAGTTATTTAACATTTGTTTACTTTATCTCTGTACTTGGAAACTGTTAAACCTACCTAAAAGCACTGTTTATTTTATACGTATCTTTGCTCTGTTGTATTCATGTATTTATGTTGGCCAGCAGAATGTTAAATGGATCCAGTCTATGTTCATTAGAAATTATTTGATAATGCAGCAGCTAGTAGGCTATAAGTTAAATGTATTTTATTTTTATTTTTTACTGCTGATTTAAAACATAATCAAAACACTATCTATTTTAATGACAGCATTTCAAATAAGAGGGCAAGTGACAAATATCGGAATCAGCCAATAATTGTTTGTTAAAATCGGTGTTGGTATCGGCCCAAAAAAATCCTATCGGTGCATCCCTAGTTCATTCCAAACCTATATGGCTTTTTTTCTTCAGTGGAACACACATACACACAAAAGAAATTAGAAATTAGTACTTTGTATTCAGTATTTATATTTCAATTACACCATGGTCTGTCTGAATAATCGATTCTGATTGGCTGTAAGGTGTGCATTGGAACAGGTAGTTCCAGTCAATTTAAACACTGCTCTATATTTATGGCTTTCATTGAAGAACACACACATTACTTGCTCACAGAGATCAGAGATCATGCTGCGCATACACAGAAACATTCAGGAGCACAGAAACTTATCACTCACTTCCAGCTCACTGGAAAACAAGGTGGCAACTTCGGAAGGATTTCATATAAATTTCAAAAGCATGGTCCTCCCATAAACATAACCATCACCGGGGTGTAAGTATATCATATGTATGAATGAGATCACACAATCACCCAAAATGTAAAATAGTTATGAATTTCCATGAGAGTGTTGGACAGACAGATTTACACAATGGCACCTAATGTCTTAAATCCAATATATACGAATTGGCATTAAGTATGTTTACAATAACACCAGCAAGCCCATTATTACAAAAAAATCTGCTTAAGACAGCAAAGAGGTTTTTGGCAGCGTGTTAGAAGCATACTTTTTTAACCAACTGTTTCTTCTAATCCTAAACGCACACTGTCAAACATACGGTCATACCCCAGGAAGAAGCCCATCAGGTGGCATGGGTGAGACGGCCTCTCCGTCCTGTCCCCGTGCACAGAGGTGAGGGGACATGGTGGGTGACTCGTCTATGAAGGGCATGGTCTCTGAGCCATCCTGAGACTTCCTGTCCTCTGCAGTATCTCCCTCATAGCCATCCGTGTTAAAGTTAAAGTCTGTGGGGAAAAACAGAAGAGGTGTAAATTAGAGCTACAAGAATTACTATGTAAATATGGGTAAAGACACAATGAAACAGATAATTTCTTCCATATTGTGATGTACAGCCAAGAGTAATGGATTATTGAAAATTAGAAAATGGGGACTTGGTTCTATGCATCAGTTGTTGACTGGATTTTGATGTGAACATTGCGCTCAAAAGTGGAGGCAGAATTTGAACGTGAGTTTGCAAAGGCAGGGTTTAAGAGGGCCAAACGATTGGAGACGTCCTGCATCAGAGAGAAGTCTGTCGTTTCATCAGAATGTCCAGATTTTTTTTTTTTTTTGCACATATGCATGCACAGATTATAATAAGATCTATAACATGCACTTGGAAAATTTATTTCATGCCAACTTTAAAGGTCAAGCGTGATGTCTGCTTCACTAGTGGCACCAATTGGAACTGCAAAAATAATAATGATTTCCAAAGGTTTCCATTGTCGGAAAACAGGTAGTCCCACCTTAAACTCTCACCACTGGTTAATGTCGCCATATTGGGCAGCTCAAACATACATCAGTTCATAAATGAGGCAATTAGTTGTGCAGAACATGGAGAGTGTTTATAGTTGATCTGCAAGTAAAGAAGTGGGTGGAAACTATGGGTATATTTGACAGGCTCTGTAGGACAAGATGAGAAGTGGTAATGGGAAATGAGTGGGCATTTTTGAGACGCTGTAATGCACCATTACACAGGCTGCTGTGGCTGACCATGCAGTGAGCGGGAAAGTGATTTATCAAAGCTCAGCCAATATCAAAGATCCAAAGCAGAAACAATAGAAGACATTTTAAATGGCTAACTAAGGCACATCTTTTTTGATTAGTTGGTTTACACTGAAATTGTAACTTCACAACAGAATAAACAGAACTAATGTATTCCAACTTGAACGGGAAATGCATTTAAATGACATGTAAAATATGCCATTAACACACTGTTTACAATACTGCATTTAAACCCTGTCAGCCTTCCATTGTTAAGGAGCTTTCAAACTAACGGTATATTTTCAAGCAGCAACAAAAAACCTGGAACTCAAGTTTGCAATGTGAGGTGACATAAGTGATAGTTACAAATCTACATACTACATGCTAAAACATGCTAATGACGCCTAGTGATATTGTATTGCTGTATGATAAAACATGCTAGCAAGGTATTAAAATATGCTAGCTTCATGATAAAAATACTAGTAACACCTAACAGATCTATCTATCCTTCCTTCCATCCATCCATCCATCCTGAATTTTAATGATACAGAGAAGCTTATTCATATTTTTATTTCCTCCCATCTTGATTATTGTAATGCTTTGTTTTCGTCTTTGAACAATCGCACTTTATCGCGTTTACAATTAGTGCAAAATGCTGCAGCCAGATTACTGGCACAAACAAAGTTATTTCATCATATTACACTTGTTTTAGCTTCTTTACATTGATTACCGGTTTATTCAAGGATTGATTTTAGGATTGTATTGTTGACATAAGGCTTTAAATGGTTTGGCACCTATATATTTAACTGAGCTTCTGACACCTTATGAATCAGGGAGATGTCTGAGGTCCTCTTTTAACAAGCCACTGGATATCGACCGACCGACCGACCTACCTACCTACCTACCTACCTACCTACCTGATTGCAAAGCTTTTAAAACAACTTGCAACTTTCTGAACAGGCTATTTTAAGCTAGCATTAATGTTTGTCTCAAACTTTTATACACATGACAGCATTTCACAGAAATTACACTGAAAATAACCAGAATATTCCCTCTTAAACTGAACTTAAAGAACACAAAGGGGCCCACATACTAGAGGATCAAAAATCTCCTGTTAAAGTGTTTATGAGTTTGGTAGTATTCACAGGAGACTTGTCTTCATTAAAATAGAACATGCAGCATGTTTGTGTCAAAGCACACACTCCCACATGGCCAGAGACTGGCACATAAACAAAAGACCTGCTTGACAACTCAACCCCGAGGGGCAAGGCCAGCCCGTCTGTCACCATGACATTCCCTAAGGTTGTTAATGTGACGACCAATCATAACCAAAAGAGGAAAAGACCAATTGTAACTCAACTTGGTCACAATGGCGTGTTTCTTTCACTTGAACACACAGACACAGACACACACACACACACACACACACACACACACACACACACACACACACACACACACACACACACACACACACACACACACAGTGTCACATCAAAGTGACACTGTCTGTCTTTCAATAACTCAAAAGTAACAAAGCAACTACCATAAGGCACCGTAAAATAAAATTTATTTCAACTCATCTTTCATATTAATACTACATAACAAAGCTTTAGTATATATATTCTAACTGGTTTATGTCTATGCGTGTGAACATGTTTTAGACATTAATAGTGTTCAATAGAGGGGCTGGTCGTAAAAGAGCAGAGGAAATAACTTCTCAGGAAATGGGTTGAATGTGGGTCAACAGGCTCTCACATCCGCACTGCCTACAGCACATTCACACAGGGTCAAAATGACCTGCACTGTCCAGAGGCAATCACTCCACCATACACTGCTGCTGCTGCAGGTCACAATTATATTGTGTGATGTACACTCACAGCCCCAATGTTACTGCCATCTTGATTGCTTCATATTTTATATAGTTATGATTTATATTTAGGTATCCTCAAAAATATTTCTATAAATACTGAGAATTGAAATTGGTCAGACTGTACCAGTTAGGCTAAAGGAACCTACTAGTGGTAAATCTCATGAAATCTAATAATATTTCACACAATTAAAAAAATTAAGAAAAAATATCTTTAAAAGAAAGTCTATTGTAGGACCATTAAAAGTCTGTGACATTATTTTCATGATAATTAAGTTTTCCTGTTGTTCTCATTAGTTTGCCTAATGGAAACATTTGCTGTGTACCTTTATGTGCATTTAAAAAAAAAAAAATTCTAATTACAGCTTTTACTAGCAAATACAGTAAACAAAAAAATTAGTAAAAGAATTAATGTACAACATTGTTAATAATGAAAATGAAAACAATAAATCTCAGAAGTAAAATGTCTAAATACATGGAGTTAATTGTCATAAAAATTATGTCACAATGCAAACAAATTGTTAATTGTCCTAAAATAAATATATCTAATTGAATAATACATTTAAATTAATAAATATAAATAAATAAAGTCTAAATACAATACATTAAAATAAAAATAAAAACAAATTAAATAAATGCATATAAATGCACAAATTCTAGAAATTAAATAAGAAATAAAATAAAAGAAGAAATAACAAACAAATACACACACAATATCCTTGAGGTATGTCTCAGCATCCCTCTGATATTAGGTATAGTTCCCAAAAGAAAAAGAAAAAAAAGCACAAATACTACTAGATATAACTAAACCAAACCAACACACCAAATCAAGGGTTAATCTACACTTCTTTCACTACCTTCTTTCAAAAACTCATTTTTACACTCATGAAGCAGTAAACACACAGCACACTGCCCTGTTTGGCCTTGACGCCTGGTTAATGTGTTTAGAAGAAAAATCAATTGGTACATCAGCAAACCTGAAGTGCGGCATTGGCGGAGAGATACTGCAATCGCATGTGGCTCCTCATACATATACTGACTGCATTATGGGATTTTAGCAACTGGTTTCTGTATCTATGGATCCATGGGGAAGAAAATCCAATATAAATCTGACAGTGTGAGGGATGTTTTAAAGAGATTTACAAAGATCCCACATAGTGTGGGGGCAAACAGTTAAAGCATTTAACCAAAACAACATGAAATTTGAGTCTATAAAAGTAAATACTCCTATTAGATGGAGTCAAATGGATGCAACTGCCCATATTCAGACATCCCTTACAAAAAATAACTGCAGTACATTGAGGTAAAACTGCAGTATAAAGTAGTTTAACTGCAGTACATTGAGGTAAAACCGCAGTACAATGAAGTACAACTGTAGATTTGCAGTATAATGAAGTATAGACGCAATATAACTGCAGTACTTTGAAGTTCAACAGCAGTAAAACTGCAGTACAAAAAAGTAAAACTGCAGTACAATGAAGTACAACTGTAGATTTGCAGTAAAATGAAGTATAGATGCAATATAACTGCAGTACATTGAAGTTCAACAGCAGTAAAACTGCAGTACAAAAAAGTTAAACTGCAGTACGATGAAGTACAACTGTAGATTTGCAGTATAATGAAGTACAGATGCAATATAACTGCAGTACACTGAAGTTCAACAGCAGTAAATTGCAGTACAATGAAGTACAACTGTAGATTTGCAGTATAATGAAGTATGCAATATAACTGCAGTACATTGATACACTGTAATGTATGTGAGATCGAGGATTTAAAAAATTAAATCAAAGAGCTAAAAGAAGATTTACAATATTAGCGCCACTGGAAAGGTAACAGCAATTATTCTCAGTACTTGACATCCGTTCTCAACAGTTTGCTTGTGGTCTTTCTTATTCTTGTGTATATATTATACCATAGTCTGTTTGAATACTGGATTCTGATTGACAAAGTGTGTGTTAAAACAATGAACGCACAGATAGTTACAGTCAGTTTAATCACCATTCTAAATTAATGTGCTGCCTTTCCTGTAACACACACACATATGGAGTCATTCTCACAAAGAAACATATTTCTAAGCAACAAAGTCTTAAGACTTAAGTGATAGTTCACCCAAAAATGAAAATTAGCCCATGATTTCCTCAAGTCATCGGTATATATGATTTTCTTCTTTCAGATGAATACAATCAGAGTTATATTTAAAAAAGTCCTGGCTCTTCCCAGCTTTATAATGGCATTGACTTGATGGTTCATTTTTAAAAGTGCATCTATCCATCATATAACTGCTCCACACAGCTCCGGGGGTTAATAAAGGCCTTCTGAAGTGAAGTGGTGCATTAGTGTAAGAAAAATATCCATATTTAAAACTTTATAGACTAAAATAGCTTCCGGCAGTCAGCGGTATGCAAGTCAACTTACGGCAAAAGAGTAACCCCTGACCCTTGACGTATGCGTTAAGGATATCAGTTATATGGTAAATATAGTCATATAGTCAAGGCCATTATAAAGCTTGGAAGAGCTAGGACATTTTTTAATATAACTCTGTGTTCGTCTGAAAGACGAATGTCATATACACCTAGGATGACTTGAGGGCGAGTAAATTTCATTTTTGGGTGAACTAACCCTTTAAATGTTGCTGTTTCTGAAGTAATTCAACTGACAGCTTTACTAGAGTGATGCTGCATAGATGCATAGACCCCACCCACCCATCGCACAGCCTCTTCAGTCTGCTGCCATCAGGGAGGAGGCTTCGCAGTCTCCAAGCAAGGACCAGCAGACTGAAGGACAGCTTCATTCCCCAAGCTGTCAGGGCATTGAACTCCCTCCCGACTCTGCCGACCCTCCCCTCTTCTGCCCCACGCACCTGATCTGGGAATCGCCCCACCCCCCCACACAGCACACAGACTCTTACAGACTCTTTTTTTGCACACACTCTTATAATTTTATTTTATACCTGCACTGACTTAAATCTGAAATTGCACTATTGTTACCATTGTTTGCACTATTTGCCATCGCCACTTTACCTCTATAATTCACTTTATCCATCTTTTTTTTTTATCTTTCTTCTGTTGTTGTTACTGTTAAACTTTTGTTGTTATTGTTATTGTTATTGTTTTGTTGTTGTTAGGCACCTAGGGTCTGAGAGTCATAGAATTTCAATTCTCTGTATGTATGTACTGTACGTATGGCAGAATTGACAATAAAGCTGACTTTGACTTTTTGACTTTTGATATAATTCACATATGCACAATCTCTTTCTCTCTCCCTCATTTATTCATTCAAATAAATGTAATCCAACCACGTTCATTTATCTCTGTGCCTGATTTAAAGTGTGCAGAATGCTAGATCTAATGGCCCATAGCCAAAAAAAGAAAATTAACCATTAGTTTTAACTTTCCAGTCAAATTGTGCTCCACAAACATTAAGGGCAGCTTTAACTTAACTCTTTTACCCATCTTTAACAGCTGCACAATTTTAGTGCACTTCACCGAGGCAACCCGCTTCATGTCGGGATTCTTTACTTCAGCTTTACATGTCAGCTGTATTGCAGTTATATTGCAGTTTATTGTAGTAATACTTCAGCTATATTGCAGTAATACAGCAGTTATATTGCAGTTTATTGTAGTAATACTTCAGCTGTATTGCAGTAATACAGCAGTTATATTGCAGTTTATTGTAGTAATACTTCAGCTGTATTGCAGTAATACTGCAGTTATATTGCAGTATTATTGTAGTATTACTGCAGTATTATTGTAGTATTACTTCAGCTGTATTGCAGTAATACTGCAGTTATATTGCAGTATTATTGTAGTAATACTTCAGCTGTATTGCAGTAATACAGCAGTTATATTGCAGTTTATTGTAGTAATACTTCAGCTGTATTGCAGTAATACTGCAGTTATATTGCAGTATTATTGTAGTATTACTGCAATATTATTGTAGTATTACTATTGTATTGCAGTAATACTGCAGTTATATTGCAGTATTATTGTAGTATTACTTCAGCTGTATTGCAGTAATACTGCAGTTATATTGCAGTATTATTGTAGTAATACTTCAGCTATATTGCAGTAATACAGCAGTTATATTGCAGTTTATTGTAGTAATACTTCAGCTGTATTGCAGTAATACTGCAGTTATATTGCAGTATTATTGTATATTGCAGTATTATTGTAGTATTACTTCAGCTGTATTGCAGTAATACTGCAGTTATATTGCAGTATTATTGTAGTATTACTTCAGCTGTATTGCAGTAATACTGCAGTTATATTGCGGTTTACTGTAGTAATACTTCAGCTGTGTTGCAGTAATACAGCAGTTATATTGCAGTTTAATGTAGTAATACTTCAGCGGTGTTGCAGTAATACAGCAGTTATATTGCAGTATTATTGTAGTATTACTTCAGCTGTGTTGCAGTAATACTGCAGTTATATTGCAGGATTATTGTAGTAATACTTCAGCTGTGTTGCAGTAATACAGCAGTTATATTGCAGTTTAATGTAGTAATACTTCAGCTGTGTTGCAGTAATACTGCAGTTATATTGCAGTTTATTGTAGTAATACTTCAGCTGTATTGCAGTAATACTGCAGTTATATTGCAGTTTATTGTGGTAATACTTCAGCTGTATTGCAGTAATACTGCAGTTATATTGCAGTATTATTGTAGTAATATTTCAGCTGTATTGCAGTAATACCGCAGTTATATTGCAGTTTAATGTAGTAATACTTCAGCTGTACTGAAGTAATACCGCAGTTATATTGCAGTATTATTGTAGTAATACTTCAGCTGTACTGCAGAAAATACTGCAGTTATACTGCAGTATTATTGTAGTAATACTTCAGCTGTATTGCAGTAATACTGCAGTTATATTGCAGTATTATTGTAGTAATATTTCAGCTGTATTGCAGTAATACCGCAGTTATATTGCAGTTTAATGTAGTAATACTTCAGCTGTACTGAAGTAATACCGCAGTTATATTGCAGTATTATTGTAGTAATACTTCAGCTGTACTGCAGTAATACTGCAGTTATATTGCAGTATTATTGTAGTAATACTTCAGCTGTATTGCAGTAATACTGCAGTTATATTGCAGTATTATTGTAGTATTACTGCAGTATTATTGTAGTAATCCTTCAGCTGTATTGCAGTAATACTGCAGTTATCTTGCAGTATTATTGTAGTAATAATTCAGATGCATTGCAGTAATAATGCAGTTATATTGCAGTTTATTGTAGTAATACTTCAGCTGTACTGCAGTAATACTTTAAATGTATTGCAGTTTATAATACATTAATATTGCAGTTTTTTCGTGTCCAAAAACTTCATTTTTCTACATAAACAAAAACTGCAGTATTACTTAAAAAAAACTGCTGTATTTTTTTTGTAAGGGATGTAAAAAACATAAAAATACTGAACTCACACACACAGTCACATACAGTACATACTTGATCTGTCTTACCTTGTGGTGAAACAATTGATCGCAAGACACATACAGCCTCGAAGAAGGAAGCCATGTGGACGCTGTCCTAAACCTTACATGGTACACTGAACACAGTACCAACCAGACCTCATCTTATCAGAGGAACAAAACATGTGCACGCACATGGGGGATGTAACAAGTAGGAACCTTTGAAAATGTTTTATTTAAATATATGGAAATACAATTCAAGGTAAACAAGAGACCGAAGTGCATATGAACAGTGGTTCATACTGTTACTGACAGCAAAATAGGCAGGAAAACATCAGTTTGCGACATTTGTTTTTCACCATGATTTTTCTTATTGTTTTCATTGTTTTTGACCCATATAAATTTGTATTCTAATAAAATAATGTACCAAAATTTTAGATACCAGTGCAATTTAACAATTCTCAGTTCCAATGGCCACTTAAGTGGGGACCTAGCTCTGAGGGCTGAACGGCACACATTACACCCGCTTACATTGCAAATTCCCCTCAGTAGCAATCCTCCACCCATCCATCTCCCTGCCATAGCTCACACGATTGCATACACACATACATTTACATATTACTGGTTGTTTTTTTGTTTTTTTGTCTAACCTGTTTTATGTGATGTGTGGTTTCCGGGAAGGTAGAAGCAAATCTAAATATTGTTTGCCTTCACTCATTCATGTTGCTGAACAAAAAAATGAACCCATAATAAACCAAAATAAATCCAACCGCTTATATCAAAAATAAGACCAAAATATTGTGACCCGCACCTGCCCACTTTAATTACTCCATTAACTTTAACTTGGATCACTTTATGAGCCAAGCCCAAGAACGCTTATAATAAGAGGACATAGCACCACTGCAAGAGCATGCTTTGTGAAGCATATATTCCAAGCATATACACAACACCTTTGTCGGTAGTACTTTAGTTAAATTTGCAGAACATAAGGAGTCTTTTGTCGCTATAATATTGAGACAACATGCTCTGTACACACACATGGAATTAACATTTTGGGGATTTACATAAATGCAGTTGTCACTCTTGAAACTTTACAGTGTGTACTGTACTTGGCAAATTTCAATACCACAGCAAAAACTTAGTTGTTATGGTGTTCTTGGTAGCTGCTATTCTGTGGATGCTAGTGTCTTAAAAGTAAAAAGGTAAAAACCCACAGATTTCTAGGCAACATCTGTAATATCTTGGAAATTATGCAGAGTGCAGTTCTATTTCTTGAGTGGTCTGAAGTGTATCTGTTTGATTTTAAGCCATTTTCCAACAGACAAGTAGAAGTGTTCAGGCATAAACAGCAAAAAGCCTGCTATAGTTGTTTACTATTACTGTCCTGCTTTCCATAATAACAGCTGGTTGGAAAGGTCAGCAGTGCAGTCTCTGTGTATGAAAGAGCTTTATTACCACCGCACAGCCCTGTTAAAACACACCACATCAACACCGATTACTGCATGACCCTTTCATGATATGAATGAAATTAAACACGCATCTGCTTTCACACTACGTTCACTTTCAGAGACCTCACAAAATAATCTGCTTTTAAAGCCATACATTAAAGCCATACATTATAAACGCATGGTTACCACAATCAAGGAAATGTTTTAATGCTTTTTAGTTGGCTAAAACTTGCACACAAGTCAAAGTGACTTTTTCAAGTTTGCTCGTTTAAACGAGTCAGGTACAAAAATCTAATTGATTCAGGTCTGAATCAAAATAATTTTTTTGCAGTCCTTAACATTAAGTTTTTTAGACGGTCATTATTTTGTTTCGCTCCAACATCTCTCCACTGCAAGATCACACGGCATTACACTTTTTTTAGATATTGTTTTTTTCCACACAATACAGTATATTTATTTCCTTTTATTTGTATTTTTTTAAAACATGTTCAATATATTATAATAGGATTACAGAATCAAAAAGTTCCTATCTAAAGTATCTGAAGAATCTGTTCCCCAATTTTTTTAAATGGCAAAGTATTAGAATGCAATTAAGTGTACACATTACGTGTATTCACAAGTGAACCAATAGTGGACATTGAAGTAAATGTCCACTATTGGACATTTAGTGGACCAACTAAATTGGACTGTCCAACTAAATTTTAGTGGACAGTGAACTTCTTTCACTGTCAATTTTCTCAGAAACACTTTATAAAACAGGTTCTTTAACATTAGTTAATGTATTAGCTATCATAAACAAACAATAAATGTACAACAATTATTACAGCATTTATTAGGTTAATGCTAATTTATATATAAATATACTATTGTTTATTGTTAATTCATGTTCGTTCCACATACATTAATTAAATGTTAAAAATGTATAAGTAAATATATAAATTAACATCAACCTAGATGAATAAATGCTTTTGTAAGGATGAGGCTGAAGCCGTGTTAGAATCCATGTGCGGAAGCTTTTATTTGGGAGATCCAGAACAGAGACAGAAACCAGGCAATGAGTCGATAACACTATGGCAGTTCAACAGGTAAACAAGTCCGAGGGATAATCCAGAGGCAGAGATCAGAATAAACAGGCAATGGGTCAACAATAAGGCAATGAATCAGTATAGGAATGAATGCTCGGTAAGGCAGGTTGACTGGCAATACTTCGCAAGGTTTGTTTGGTCAAGCCATGCTTAATATGGCTACCAAACAGGAAGTAGTTGCAGAGTGATCTAACAGATCACAGTTAGAATTCAGGTGAGGGCTCCCTCTGCTGGCGTGGCGTTACAGCTTTACAAGTATTGTTTATTGCTGCTTAATACATAAATGCTTTACCTATGTTAACCAATTGAACTACTGTAAAATATAAAGGACGAGGTTTAAAGAACTTTTCCACACCTTGTATTGGAAAAACTTATAAATGACTTCACAGCATTTTACATATAGTCCCGTATTCCCTCATCATCAGCTCTTATCAATTTCACTTACACCAACAGACGCTGCACAAACACACAAAGACACACAGATCCCTCCTGATGGACAGCCAGCTACCCTTTAGCCCCGTCACTGTCAATCAACAGCTTCTTTCCATGCCGAGTGCCCTAGCTGCCATGACAACTTGAGATTCTTCAATGCAGTCACTGGTTGAATGAGAATGAGTGGCTGAATATGAAAAAGCTCTATTTATAGGGATGCAAGCAGGTTTAAAGATGGCAGTTATAATGGATAAAGAAACAACGTATACATCCCAAGAAATCATGTCATATTAACATATACACTTCAAACTACTGTAAGCCAGTATGGAGGGTAAATGAACATCTTATAATTTATCCTGATTATCTAATTATGGAGGAAAATATACTACATTTGCAAAATAAGTATTTAAATAGGTCATAGTGTCTAAAAACAGTTCCTTATTAAATTGAGTTTAAAGCATCTCTTACAACTTGACTGCTAATTCAGGGCTCTTTTTACTTTATGCAACTGTTAAATATTATTCTGGGAATACCAGTGTAGTTCTGATACCTGGTCAAAGACTACAACCTTTTAATACTAAACATACTTTTCACGTTTCATACTTTTATGTGCTATTTGCTCCTTTTCATCAAAGGTAACCACTTGATTCCTACTATTACAGGAACACAATGTTTCAGGTACAAATTCATGACAAGCAGAAATAATATTTTGTGTGGCAAAAATATGAGTAAGATAAAGGCATTATGTTCTGAAAATACTGTCAACAAAACAGGATAGAATTAGCTTTGGTGTCAGATGGCCAAACTGCCCACGATCCTTTCACAAAGCGTCTGATACATACTGCACACTAAAATGGCAATGAAAACATCATTACTTTCTGATGAAAGGTCTATGCAAATTGTCCTACTTTGTTTATTGTTGTCTATACAACATTCACAAAGTCTGCTATGTCATCATCTGAATGAGACACCAGTCTGCTGTGGTAGTATCGATTTCAGATTCACTTCCTGTCTAAGTGGACAGTCCTTGGGCAGAATATAGGCTACAATGTACACAAAACTTGCAAACAATCAAAAGTCTGACTCCAGCCAGACCTGAGTTGAATTAGCATACTAGCATATAAAATAGAATAGACTCACCCCAGCAATCTTTCACAAACAAATCTTTTCACAAACTTTCAAAAAAATATTTAGTAGCCAAAGACAAGTTCACTTTGACAGGATCTGAACTGCTTTAGAAGAAAAGCAGTGTAGACATCAAGCCATATATGAATATAATGGAAGATGAACTGAAATTATTGCATAGATGAAGAATGTTCTATAAAACCTCATAGACAATGGTAAACCAATGACATGGTTTTGTGATTTGTAGTCCATGTCTGTTATCGTTGAAGGCTAACAGATATATTAGTTGCATAATTGTCCTGTAAAACTGCTTTGAAACAATATGTATTGTATAAAGAGCTATATAAATAAAGGTGACGACTTGTGTACCCCTAAAAGCAATTTTAGCAGAAGCACTACTGTTCAAAATTTTGGGGTCAGTAAGATAAGTCTTTTGGTTGTATTCATTTGATCATTTGATCATTAATTTGACATTTTTTTTACAATTAAAAGAAAAACAATATATTAATGTTTTGGCATGTGATGGCAAAGCTGAATTTTCAGTTTTCAGTGTCAAATGATGATTCTTCAGAAATCATCCTTATATGTTGATTTGATGCTCAATAAATTCTTCTACATTTCTTCTGATTATCAATGTTGAAAACAGTGCTGCTCATTATGTTTTTGTGGAAACCTTGATTCATTTTTTCTTTAATCAATAGAAGGTTCAGAATAGAAGCATCTTTTGCAACATTATAAATGTTTTTACTGACACTTTGATCAATTTAATGCATCCTTGCTGATTAATAATTTCTATTAAAAAAACTTAACCCAAACTTTTAAAAAAGTTTATATTTATATCTAGTCTTTCTTTGCTAGGAAAAAGCACACAACATATTCATGATATATCAAAACTCCTAAACAATGTTAGAAAACACCAAAATCCCTTTTCCCATACAGAATCTTAACTTTCAAGCAATTACAGAATACAAACGCACCCTCATTTTGTTCCACAAGACTATCCATCTAGTCCAATCTAGTATCATGAATTCAATCATTTTGACTACACTCCTGCTCACACATGCACTCTACACCCATCATATCTGCTGAAGAAAGACATTATGACAGGAAGATGATTGCTAATGTAATCAGAAGGACTAATTGCTAAATGTCTTCTGGAGGAAGGGAAAGAGACGGCACGAGAGACAAATATCTCCACATGAGCAAAATTTCATAAAACGTGTATGTACCAACGTACCAAATGTAATACCATATTTAAAGATGAAAAATGGGGAAGACAATGTAGGGAAGAGAGTAAAGGAAAGATGTTTGCACATTAGAATATATGACTAACATAATAATGATTAACATAATAACTGCCATAATAATGTTATTGTAGCTTTTAATATTTCAAAGTATGTGTTTCCTGATTCTCTGAGGGCTTATACATCTGAAGCTGATCGGTGGCTCATTACTCCACTGTGATGGAGAGACTGAGGGGATCTGTGTCTGGCTCATGCATGCATCCCACCCAGTCGACTCTGCTCAGAAAAGATGATTGATGAGGAACAGACACACACATTTGCACAGCGCCTATGTTAAAGTGGCAAACTTAAAAGCCTTTATGTAGGATATTCATTTTAGTGAGCACAACTACACGCAAGGTATTATACAACAGAGTGTTGGACTGTTGCTGTTTGTATTAGGGCTGGACGATAAAACAATAACGATATGTATCGCAACAGACAGGTAATCGATATCAATAAAAAATGCATTTGATAAAACGTTCGATCATTTTTTTTTTTCCATCGTCAGAAGAAACCAGAGGTTGCAAAGCAAGTTTGGTTGCATGAACAAAGGCACTCACACTCAGGTAACCTAGCAACGTAGGGAGTGACACGCTAACAGCGTGTCCACGCTTTCCAGCCGAGTATGGCAGGAAATAGGAAAACAAGTCAGCTCGCCAGTATGGCAGTTTTTTGGAATTTTTAAGTCTGACCGTAGTCAGACCAATGTCATCTGCAAATTATGCAAGACCGTCATCCCCACCAAGACTGGTACTACCACAAATCTGTTTAACCACCTTAGGCCTTGTTTATACTTTCGTCTGGCTCCGCAGCATGAGCCTCCGCTGACTGCATGCGCGCCTCGTCCGTTTGTAACGGAGGCACTGCACATTTAATGTTAAGAGATAATTAAGTGTTCATTGTGATTTTAGACTTGATGAACCATGTTTACATTTGAATTATTTGAGTGTTTTCCACGGTGTGTTAACAATTCTGCCTTTATAACTGAGGGGATTATAATTTTTATTTATATATTTTATTTATAAAGTTATATATTTTTCTCTTGATCCTTATTTTAAATAAGTATATTTTAAATATTGACCGATATGAAACACTTATATCGCGATACAGTTTTCAGCCATATCGCCCAGCCCTAGTTTGTATTATGCTCGTATGTGTCAAACACAGCTCTAGATAGATGGATCTCAGCAGCAGGACTCTGCTGTGTTTGAAGAATTGCTGTAATCTAATTTGCTGAGTGCAGAGCGATGATTAGTCCCACTGCTGTGAAGCACACAACACAATTCAGATGGGAACAGAGATCACACGTTTGCCTCTTCACACTGAAGTAATTCATGATCTCCTTATGCAGAGCTCCCTTCTGAACAAGCCCTCTTGTGTCTTACTTAATGTTTAATTTATTTAATTGTATTTTAAAATATTTTAGCATAATATTTTGGTTTTGTTTTGCATTTTGTGTTTTGTTTTGTATTGTTACATCACAATTAACCTACTTATACTATGTCCAAAAAGTATGAGCTTCAATTTTTGGTTCATGCCACACCATATTTGCTTTTTGAATGGCCTGTGCTGTCGCATAGCTACATCCATCCTGTCCTGTCACTGTAAACTGGCCAGGCAATCATCGTCACAGTTAAATTTCATCAAACATCCTCATATACACACTCCACATTTCAGTTAATTTAATTTATGCTACAAATCTAGTCTACTGTATTGGGGAAAGAAGTTTGTAAACAATGATTGCAGTTTTTCTTAACACTTCTTTTTTATTCTTGTTTTGAATCCTGCAAAGCACAAAGGGTGTGCATGGATCTGCACTTTTGATATCCACCGAAAATAATAGACCATCTGGGTACCTTTGGGTTATTCTTTTCAACATACTATGGGACATAACTTGAGACCTAATTCTAATTTTGAATACTATTAACAGCATGTGAATTGGGATGCAAACTGTTGTTTTGTTTTGTGACAAATTAAATCTCTGTTATTTTGTATGCAAAAACACATTCCAATAAAGTACTTTGATGTTAAATGTGAAAAATATAGTCAGAAGGAGAAAAAAACGAGAGAGCAGAAAAATGAGAGTACAATGTCCTTCCTCGGCACTCTGCAACTGTTCAGTAGAATTACGTAATCTTTGGCAACCCTCTCTCATGTGCTCTGTCTTTCTGCATTTCTTATTTTGAGCACTGTGGAAAAAGAGGCAAGACTAGTATCAGTGTGTGCATGTATGAAAAAGAGTCTCATCTGGTGAGGGGTTATTGAGGGCACAGGGGGGATCACAGTGTCTCATTGGGGATGTCATTAGGAAAAGAATGAGGAGGAGATGGGAATGATGTGAAGGGATAGTGTGAAAGGAAGGGACAACAGTATAAAGATAAAAACTAGATCTTTACATTTACCACCAAGCAAAAATCTCAAACTCTCTGTCCGTAGCACAACATTAAGAGAAAAAGTTTGTTCAAACCCTTAACCCTCACCTCAGTATGAAAAACCATAATAGTGATGCTTGCCTTCTATGAAAAGAGGAACAAAATGAGAGTAGGGGTTGAGAGAAAAAAGCAGGGTGCTGGGCTTATGACAGACAGTTCTGCCATCTGTTCTTTTCTGTAATGAAACCATAACACACACACACACACACACACACACCCACACACACGCACACTTAGCTCACCATGCAGAGCACAAATATCAATGCAATTACAATTTTAATAACCGATCCAAACACTGTATTGAGCATTCAGTGCCAATGGCCAAAACACACACTCCTGATACAACACATATGTTGTAGTGGCATAGAAAATTCCAATCAGTGTCACTATCTCAGTGTTAAATTGGAATTCTTCTCCATGGAAGCATCTCATATGAGCAACCTGAAGCTGTTAAGTAGAACAGACATCTATTTTGTAATCAACAGCAACCTCTTTCTCTCTTACACATCATCATTTCATTCATTTTCTCTTTATTTCTACCTTCATTTTTAGTTGTATTGTCTTTTCATTGAAATTTTGAGAGTGACTTGAGATGTCTTGAGATGTCTTCAAAGCATCAGTAAGAATGGACTGAAAAATGATAAACAAATGAATAATGTTTCACACCACATGCCATCGTTTACAGAAAACAAGGTGTTTTTGAAGTTTATGAATAGCAGAGTTGCATAATAGCTGTAAAACTTCCAGTTCAGTCTGGCTAAGTGTTGTCATCCACTCAGAACCCCTTAGCAACCACATAGCAATGCCTTGGCCACCACCAAGAACACCTAAAATCATGGCATTGAGTTTTGTGCAAACAAGCGCCACTCATACAGTATTTTCTTTAGAAAATGTATAATTCTAGTTGTTTCCTTCAATTAATTCCTTCAATTAATTGCTATAATTATCCTATAATAATTTCCTTATCCCTTAATGCGGTTGGGCTAAACAAAACAAACCATAGACTGGACAACGTTTCTCCACTTCCTTCCACTGTGTAAAAAAAAAAAGACAAAATAACCCAGAAATGGTCATTGCCGGTTACATCATTTGGAGGCAGATTCTGCGCAGTAGTGATCCTGAGGTGGAGCCGCGGCATCAAGGTCCCACTCATTCTCCCGCAGACTCAATCCCAAAGAACAACTGTCAATCATGACAGTGTAATTAGATTTTTTTTAGTTTAGCTAGATTCACATTCGATTACATGGAGAGGGTGGGGTTTATGACCTATACAGCCACCAGGGGCTTCAATTTTCTGGATGTGTGCGGCATACTTGAAACAAACACAAAATATGTGATCTGCTGATCTGTATTACCAGAATAATAAAGTCATTAAAAAAAAAAAAAAAAGGTTACGTAATATTAATGCATTTTGGCAACCCTGCCTGGGTCTTGCAAGCTTGCTCATAACTAGCAAAGGAGGCTGAACCTCATGCAGAGAGATTTGAGAAGATCTGAAAGGTCAACAGGCTGCTTTAATCTCTACTGCTCTCCAGACAGCATCATTAAACAGCTGAACCCCATGAGAGTAAAGGAGTGTAGAGAGCCAATGATGAATGTAGTCTTACTCAAATGCACTGGAGGGGAAAACAATTTTCTGTCAGTATTTTTTTTTTTTTTTTGTTATATGTTAAAGCCTAAGGATATTGTATAGAATTGACTGAAAACTTTACAACTCATGTACTTAAAGGGATAGTTCACCCAAAATTAATTTCTCACCCTCATTTGGTTCCCAACCAATAAGACCTTTGCTTATCTTCGGAACACAAATTAAGATATTTTTGATGAAATCCGAGATCCCTCTGACCCTCTGTGACAGCTATTTAATGAACACTTTCAAGGTCCAGAAAGGCAGTAAAAACATTGTAAAAAACATTGTTAAAATAGTTCATGTGACTCCAGTGGTTCAACCTTAATTTTATGAAGCGACGAGAATACTTTTAGTGTGCAAAAACAAACAAAAATAACGACTTTATTCAACAATTTCGTTCTGGCCTGTGCCAGTCTCCTACGCAGTTTCTGTTGTAAAAACAGTGCAGCTCCCGCAACATCGTCACACACATGCGTTGTGGTGCTCACGTGAACAGCATCGGCTGCCGTAGAACTTGAAAGCACTGCACTATTTACAATGGAAACTGCGTAGGAGACTAACCGTAGGAGACTGACCGTAGGAAGAAAATTTCTGTTTGACTGAAACAGTTTTGAGGGACAAAATCGTTGACTGAAACAGTGACATTTAATCAGCTTCTCTAATGGTACGTTTTGACTGTGTCAGTGTCTATTTTGTGCACACAACATGGATAAGCTACAAGTAAACATGTCAGCTGTGTGGATGCTAGGGCTGGATTAACAATGTTGAATTCTCATTTTGAACAATTTTCATTTGAATGAACCAAGAACTTTTAGTCCTTTAGCATACTGTTATCATTTGATGCATGAACAAAATTTCCCTAAACATTATTTACAGTGTTCCCATCCAATAATCGCAATTGTTACTTTTGATAAAAATCAGTTTGAGCGTGCAAATTTTGTCAATTTTACAACGAAATTCAAACAACAAAATGTAATTTAGACGCTCTTTAATGTGGCGTGACATTGCTATAGCTACCGCAGTTCAAGCACTTGTAGAAGCACTTGTAACTGATCATGTAGTCTTTACTACTAGTTATAGAATGAAATAAAAATGTATTAACTTGCAAAAATCATATAAGGCTAAGACATCTGAGAATAAATATAAATAAAAAGTGCTCAAAAATAAAAAGCCTTTATTTATTCATGGCTATAACATTTTTAAAAAACATTCACATATATCCAAAAAACCAATACGTTGCAGCTAATACGCCTTCATCATGTGAAAACATAACACACTCAGAGTCCTTTTATACTGCAATTAATCATATGACATTGCCACCTGATTAGGATTTTTACAAGGGGAAATTAAAATCTTTAAACAATATCGAGAGAATCTATAAATTCAAAATACACTGAAACAAACTCAATGTTGTATATTGAATTTATAGATCCTAAATACTAATCAGGTGGACATTATAAAACAAAAACATTAACTTTTAATATCACTTATTTGGGTTTTTGATTGTTTTAGTTTAAGCAAATGCTGAATGAAATGCATCAGTATTGTTTGGAACCTTTTGTTCTTTGCTGAGATAAAAAGGGAAAAAGTATTTACAAATAATCTAACACATTGTTCTATATAATACTTAAGTGATGCCTTGGAAAGACAGCAAAGATCAAGTAGCACTTATGTATTAAAGCAGTTGGCTAAGTATTTCTGGAAACCGGGTCCTCGTCAGCCGGTTCTTAGACATTTACATTTCTCTGCAGTTAATTCAACAAATCCATATTCATGCAAACAGAGTAACACCCAAAAAAACACAACATGCTAACATGTAATATCAAACCTAACATTTCAAAATCCCTGACTACTCTAAAATGTATATGAAGGTCTTACGGGAAGAAGCATAATATGCTTCTTCTCAATATAAATATACTCTGAATGGATCAAAGCAGAAAGACAGAGAGTGAGAAAGAGACGCAAATGACAGGGGCATGTCTGAGATTATGTGAAGCAGGCCTACACCCAAGAAGATAAGTGATGTCTCGTAAATGCCACATGCATGAACCTCACACTGTCGCCAAGGCAACAGTTACTTGCATCCCCCATATGTCCTAATTATTCAGATTACATAACTCTTCAGTAATTACTCAAACAAGATTCACAGAGATTCCACCAGTGGGCATGAACAGGACGACAGAGCGCAGAGCAGAATAGAGTGAGAAATATGTCTGTTTAAATCACAATACACATCTTTCATCTGCTCAGATTCATTCTGAAGGCTTTCCTTTTCAGGTCACCACACTCTCAAACCATGCCACACATACTGTAAAGGCTCATTCACACCAAGGAGGATAACTATAACAATAGCTTTCTTAGGGCTGATGAACACACTGCCCTTATCCTGGGGTTATCATCTAAACACCGCTTTTAAAATTAAATGTTTAACAATATTGTAAGAATCTATAAATTCAAAATACAACGAGTTTGATTTAAATGTATTTGGGGCAGTCGTGGCCTAATGGTTAGAGTCAGATTGGTAATCCTGAAGGTTGCGGGTTTGATTCTTAATACCGGCAGGAAATGAATAAGGTGCCCTTTGCTCTGGGTGTGTGTGTCCATGGTTTGCAGTGTGTGTTCACTACTCACTACTCCTAATGTTTGTGCACTAACTTGGATGGGTTAAATGCAGAGGACAAATTTTGAGTATGGGTTACCATACTTGGCCTCCACTTTCTTTTTTAACCCCGGGTAAAGGAAATTTTCACACTTGTCATCTTGATGCAGGGTTAAAGGGATAGTTCACACAAAAATGAAAATTCTGTCATTAATTACTCACCCTCATGTCGTTCCAAACCCATAAGACCTTCGTTCATTAAAAAATGACTATGTTTCACAAAGTTTACATGCATGTCAGCGGCGACTTTTTACGGTGTTACATCATCAAATTGTGATCGGTTTGAAAACAAAAACAAAACTAACAGAACTAATAGTAAAGAGTAGACACTGTTCAGTCACAGTGTTGTTCAGTGTTAAATGTGTCAAACAAGGTGGTTAATATATCATTCAGCCGAAGAAAAAAAAAAAAAAACTTGTAGAGAAAATCTGGTTTGAATTCAGCATGTCATGTGTAAGACTAGGTAAACTTGCATAATGTCTGGTTGAGGAACAAAAACGATCTGAGAAAATAAAGGAAATTAGCATCTAAACTCACTCATTCATTTAGCATCCCCATGGGAGACGACGTCACGCTGAGTGAATCATCTAAGAATTACTTTAATTTACATGCCTTTCTTTTCACTGCCTCTTCCCCCATTCCTACTCCAGATTTCACCATCAAAATCTATATGGTTTAATGTGAATTCTCATAATACAATATTATACATGTTTGATATCGTTTGAAATGTCTCACTGCGATTGGTACAAAGATCTCATCCCCACAGAAGTAAACAATAATATAATAAAAGTTTTAAGAAGTTTAGAGACATTTTGCTAAATACAGTGGGTGTGGCTTTCGGCCGATTGGTCTTCAAACAATACAGGCATATGGGAGAGTGATTCAATTTAAATTCCCATTGTTAACACATGTTTACATTTGAAAGAGTTTTACATCTTGGTCTGATATTTAAGGAGATTTAAGGGTGTCTGCTAGATGCTCAGCATTATGTAATTTTAAGAAGTCAGGTATTCATATTTTATTCTTTACTTCAGCGTATTTGATGTTATGTATGGACTATCTTTGAATTGATTATGTAATCGCCATTATACATTTACCTGACTGTTAATAAATTGTTACATTTTGATCTATTCTGATTTACTCTGGAATTATTAACTATCTCTACTAGGCTTAGATTATGAACGGGTATAATTTCAACCAAGAATTAAACAGAATAATTAAATGGTAACTATTAAATATAAATGACCAAAAAACCAATTGACATTTTAACCTAAACTCGAAATGATGATAAAATGGAGTCAACTAAAGATAAATTGGAATTAAATCCTTTTGCCCAGCTGAAAACACCGAACGCAAGAGCTTACCCGATCATGGATCGTTACCCTCATTGGAACAATTTTAGCGGGCCTTACACATCACATTTTATTAAAAACTCTTTCCCCATGACTTAATGTGCTCTTGCTACTTTACCATGGATATAAAGTGGCAAAAGCCCAACAAAAATGTAAAAAAGCACAAAGCAAAGCAAACAAATCGAAGATAAAGCAAAGAAAAAGATTAGACAAAGCAAACAAAAAACACACAAAAAGCAACAACACAAAACATTAAACCTGACCCTTCCTCAAAGTACTAGTTTCAAAGCAGGTTAAAACTTGAATTCACCCAATGAACAGCCTCAACTGTGTGTTTATGGGAGTACTGGAAGAACCTGTAGTGTTTGACTTGACTCTCCACTTTTGTACTTCTGTACCAAAAACTGGAAGAAAAAATAAAAATAAAAGAGAAAGAGAGAAAGGAAAAGCAAATGGCCATGTTACATAACACCTGCGTAAAACACTTGTCAGCAATGTTCCTCAGTGCTGTCCTCCGTCAATGCCGATCGGTCATTATAGACAGACCTCAAAGAATTCTACTGATGATGTAAGACGCACAGGTCATGACCCGGATAGGTCTTTTTAACCACACACACACACACACAAAAAGACAAGCATATTGGGTGCCATTACATTTGCAAAGTGGAACCATATTGATTTAGAAGGATACAGTTTAAGTCAGTGAACAGCACTGGTTTGACATAATGAATAAGGGGTCACTGGCTGACATCTATTCCACAGGCAGCATTTAATACAGTCATGAATTTAATCCAAAAACTCTGAATATCATCTGGTGCACCCAGTGTAATGGATAGTATTTGCTATTCTAATAAGAGTGAATACATCTCCACACAGTTCACTCAGGGGAAATTCAGAGTTGTTTTAGTGCGTGTTATGAAGGCTGTAAGTGTCTTTCTGACAGCAGCTGTACACACACAGACTGTGTGAATTAAACAACATGAATTGCATCCGGAGGTGTTTTTCATGTACAGGCAAAGTGATTGTGTTTGTATCGTCTCTCCATCGATGTATATGGTGAAGAACACATTAAATCAGTGTCTATACGCCACCTGTATACATATTTCCAAGAATAAATTTAATGTAGTCATAAAATCTTGTTACGGTACCAAACGCAGACATGTCAATCAATCTTTGGCTGTCTGAGGGAACAGTGGATGGATAGAGGCCCGTGCACAGACATCCCTGAGAGTCAATCAAACTTCTAAACTCCCTATTGATTGTGCTTCCTGAAGCTCTGCAGTTGTGCAACTGATATTATTCAAAGTCTAATTATTCCACTCTCAAAAACAAGGCATAAACTACTGACAAAAATTTTGATGTACATGCACACAAACGCTCTTTAAAGTGAACAGCAATGCTAAATTAACATTGTTCCCCACTATATTCGAATGTACGTCTCATAATTAAACCATGCCTAACCTGTAACAGCAAAGAAAAGACAGTGTTTGCATCTGTATGTGTTCATGACAGAAAGGGAGAACGATATCCATAAAAAAAAAACTGTATCTGGAAATACCAGATCTTGCGAGGAAGCAGGAGAGTAAATGTTAATAAGTTTAGGTTTTAGGCTCTGTTTCTGCATAAACAAAATAACACACCAGAGCTGCTTTACCAATAAAGAAGAAGAAGGTGAAGAAAAAGACAGAGAATGAGAAGGTGATGGTGAAAAAGAATGAGAAGGTGAAGAAGATTATGAAGAAAGTGAAGGTCGTCTTCGAAGCAGATTAGTCTTGTCTGGAAAATGAGTCAAGACAAAGGGAAGATAACAGAGACTGTGATCTCTCCATTAAATTGTGGTTCTTATTAGAGAGAGCCTCAGTTCAAAGCTGATCAAAATAAGAAAAACTAAATAATTTCTTTAAAAAACTTCATTTTACATTAAAACTGTTAAATTACAACATTAATATTCAAGGCTGACCTAATATCATTTTCAAACGTTAAACCATCATTTATTTTTCGTTAGAAACCCACATCTGTGCTCTGTCAGCCGCAGATCGGTGTCAGCCCATATTCACATCGATCGTTAGTCACTAAATTTGGCGATCTCACAAACTGATCTAGCCTGGTCCTACCAGACTCTCGTACATTTAATTTCTACAGAGAGTCTGGCCACTCTCCATTGACAAGCGTTAACTTCCTTGAAGGCGGGTACTCTGTTGAAGTTTAAATCTATTGGATTTGCCCAGAGCCACTCTGGATCTGCCATAACCACTACATTTGGTCGTGACGCATGTCATGCGTTCATGCCAACTCCTTCACCACTAACAGAACGAGCTGAAAAATCAAACTTTTCCTGAACCCTGTGGGGAGGAGGGCCACAACATCATGGCCAATAACAAAACTCAGCAAAGATTGTTCTAGATTGTTCTCTTCAAAGATTGTTGATTTAACTTCTGGATATTCGTCAGTATTGCTACAATGGACCGAATGGCTTTGCTCGCATCTTTCTCCGCCGCCATAACTGAACTACAACTCAAACTAGTGCATGACATCAACGGCATCATTCTCAGCTACTCCCATTGTTCGCTGATTGGACCGGTTAAAATTTGGCTGGAGATACCGCAAACCCAGACGACGTACTGAAGGAAAATGAAAACTAAGCGGAAGTATGTAGAAGGGTGGAGCCAGGCTAAAACTGATCGCAATTTAATGATGTAACACCATAAAATGTTGCCACTGACACGCATATAAACAGTATACAAATGAGGCTTTTGTGCCACATTCTACTTCGTAACTTTGTGAAACATTAGTAAACTAGTAAAATCGCACAGGCTGTCTTGATTCAAACGAGCCCACACACAACATAACATGATGCATAGACCTTTAGAAATTCCTCACAGAGTGACATGACATGTTGCTTGGATAAAGCACTTCTGTGATCCCATTGCATCGCGACCATAGCATAGTGTTTTTCAACGTCATTTAAAAGTTCAACCAATGAAAACTGGATCTCGGATATGGGTAGGGACCAATCAGACACTGTTGTACAGCTGGAGCATGCTTGGATTTGATTGGTCACTTTTTGTCTTGATTTACCGTGCGCCATAGAATAGGACCGCACAGCTAAAACAGCGCTGGAAGATCATCATTCATCAACCAGGATCTTTTTACTTGTTACTTATTCTAGGTCATTATAAATATTTGTATGCTTTGTGGTGTTTACATGTAAAACACTTGTTTGGGGAAGTTTTTGGACATTTTATAAAAAAGGCTACCATGGTTCCAAATGCTACAACTTTTGATGGCTTTGAGATATCATCACAAAATGTGGCCCATACAGTTGGCATGATTGTTGACCATGTCATAAATACTTTCTAATAGTGTTATCAAAAATATCAATATATCAATACGTTTTGATAATTAAATAGGGCTGGGCATTTTTTTTTTTTTTTTCGATTAATCTTTTTTTAAATGCGGTCGATTCAAAATCGATTCTCAAAGGCCACAAATAGATTTTTTTTCCATATTTATTTCCTCTAACATTGAACATAAGATTACCGTAAATCTAATTACTAGTCTTCTCCACTAGATGTCACCCTCTTATTTGCCTTGTACTGTTACAAAGGAGTGAGAGGGGCGCCTGTCATTCATTTATTCATTCAGTTCTTAAATAGCGGCTTCCAGTGCGTTGTCGCCTTTTGTAATGCTGAGGTAAAGTTCTGTGTAATACTACAAATCTGCAGAACCATTTGATGAGACATCACCCAGACGTTGCAACACCCCCACAGCCGAGCACACAAACGCTAAAAATAGATCACATACACGTGAATGCTTGCCTTGCGTTAGCCATTATAGACATATTCAAATCATCTGAGTCAATAGCGCAGGACCAATGATTCAAACCTAATAGCTTACATTATAAACAGATTTCCTCAAATTAAAGTTAGTCCAATTAAGTCAGCATGTTAAGGTATTGTTGTTCGTTACCATGGCAACTACTTGTGTCCAGATATGAACGTGCTTCTCGTGAATGAAAAGTAACTGCACACATGGCGGGTGGTAAAATCACAAGAAAAGCTTGCCGTGTACTGAAAATAGCTGAAAATCATACAATATATTTTTATGTTTTAGAATAAATGTATCAAAATATCAATAAAAACTAAATTGTATAAAATATTTCTCAGATACATTTTTAGAATAAAGTTGCAAAATTGTATTGTATTTAACAATTGCATGTATTTGAAATATAGAGATGGGTCCTGTTTTAATGAACGAGAGTACCTAAAATAAAAGGTTTAATATACAGGTTTGTGGTTCTTCTTTTTAATTACCCACTTGTAAACTTATGTTCACTGTTCTTTTTATAAATACCTATAGTATTTGTATTAAATCTATATTCATTGAGTTGAATCGAGAATCAAATCGATTTGAGAGCTTGTGAATCGAAATCGAATCAGAACATCTGAATCGATACCCAGCCCTATAATTAAATATCTGAAATGATTCCAATACTCTGCAGTGCCCGAGAGAGCTCAGCGCGCTGCAACTGAAGAGAACACATGCAAATAGAAAAAACACCAGTAAATTAGGTCGCAACGCAACCAAATACAGAAATGCGCTGCACAACACAATTAAATACAGAAACGCGATGCACAACGCAACCAAATACAGAAACGTGTTGCACAATGCAACTAAATACAGAAACATGCTGCACAACGCAACCAAATGCAGAAATGCGCTGCACAACGCAACCAAATACAAAACCACACTGCACAACACAAATACAGAAACCCGCAGCAAATAGCACAAAAATGCCTTCACGGTGTAAGGTGTTAACAGTCAACAGAGAGCTCACATAATACTATAAAACTTGAATGATTGGGATCGGGAGGTAAAAGAGAGAGGAGAACCCCTGCGATGAGAGCACTCCACATTGCTGCTCTCAGATCCTCCCCACCCCTCCATCCCTCCTTTCTCCTCTTGACTGGCCTGAATGCTTAATCATGCTTCGACTCCCGGTGGAGTAAAAACAGACCGGAGACTGGTCCCATTGGCTGAGCCATGTGGTGTGTGGTCTGTGATGCTGAGCTCTGATTGGTTAACAATCTAAGGGCAGAGTTAAGAGGTCCCCAGTTACCAGCCGGGAAGGGCAGGGCATGTCTTCAGCCATGACAACACACACAAGCACCTTGGTGGACAAAGAACCAAAAAGCAGAGTGTATGAGTCAGGGATGAGTGACCTCAGAGATCTAATAATGCATATAATCCCTAAATGTCATATTAATCTCAGAACTGCACAAACAATCAACAATCCATTGGGACAACATGAATCATTTTCACTGATGTAAATTTAAAATAGCATAAACTAGGCAGGGATTTGTTGTTCTCCGCTTTGAATAGGACTGGAAGGAGAGAGATAATATTGGAATTAATGTGTTATTTTGCATGTGTTCATGAAAATTCAGGTTATTGGACAGGGTGATATGACAATAAATATTGTGCATAGAAATATCATTTTCCACTTTTTAAGCATACTCAAATTTAGATATAATTAGATAAATGATAGATACAGATTCATTCTAAAATTATAAATAGATAAAATTGATATAATTTAAGATTTTACACACTTAAACCATTACCATATTCCATATATCATTTCACATTATTTAACAAGTTAATTGGATATTGCATTTTCTTCAATATTGTGCGGCCCTAATTGTGGCGATGATATAAAGTGTCAACGAATTTTGATTTTGTGTTAGAAAAAGAAACACCCATGAATTAATGAGAAGGACATTATTAAGTATAAAAGCCATAATAAATTGACTTCAGAGATTTATCCTGAGGTACAGTAAAGATTATGTAGATATCTTTTATCTTATATATTAAATTCTTTTTTAGGGTGACTGATATCAACATAGAATTCCCTGGATTTATACATTTCCAGAAACCAAACTAACCCATTGAGACTACACCACTATCAAATCAGTGCAACATTATGTAAGAGCAACTGTCTCCACTAACCTCTGAGCAACTCTGAGATTGCTGTAATGGGTCTCCTCTCTCTCTGTCTTAGAGGGCCAAAACATTCATTGTTTATGAATAATGAATTAAACAGGTTCGGGAGGTAAAAGTATCATTAAAGTGGTCCATATAATTTGTGTGCTACATTCCAAGTCTTCTCAAGCAATATGGAAGCTAACTTAGAAAATATTTAGTCACTATTCAGAGATACTACCGCACACAGAACACCTGTGTAAAGGCCCCGATGTACTTCAACCCAAAACAAAGAACGAACTTGTGTGACATCATTTAGAACAAGATCATGCCAAAAATGAAGTTAGTTTGGAGTTAATTTCAGCTTGCCAAAGCGAACTTTATGTGAAAGTTTGTTCCGTCTGGTAAATACCTTTGAACTACCATTGGTTTGTGGTGATACATAACAGGTAGATGTCGATCTGAGGCCTTGCTTTCTTTGTCACGGGAATCTCTCCAGTTCATTTCTTTTGTTCTGTCTGTCCAGGTCAGACATTTCACAGCAGAAACTTAAGTTGTAATTCTAATTAAAAACAGTGAAACTGACACCGTTTATGTTTATTACTGTAAAGCAGCTTGCTTTAAAGCTGCTTTGCAAAACTGATAAGCGCTGTTGTGTATGAGAAACATTAAATGGCAAGCTCGCCAAAAGTGGAACTAAACAGAGCTGAACGTTTACACTGCACGCCACACAGAACATTAATCAGCTCAGCTGAAAACACACCACAGTTCTTCTCTGTCTGTCTCAAACATGTGACCACTAAACTGTGCTGTGAGATCCAGTGAGAAGTGTTCCAGTTCATGATCCAAATACTACGGAAGACAAAATTTTACCCTATGAAATGAGGTTGTTATAATTTTTACAGATGTTACACACATAATTTTTAGAGCATGTTAAAACTGCCACTTTTTGGGGGTTAGCAAAAATGCGCCGTTTTTGTGTGTATCTCTTTAAATGCAAATGACCTGTTGCCTTCGGACCCCTTTCAAGAAGAGGGTGGAGCTTCAAGAGCTAAGTGCTCCGGTGTCAACACAATCTCATTTCACGGAATGAAGTGTCAGTTTTAAGCAAAATCTCAATTTAGATTCCCCCAAAATATAAAAATACAAAATATATTTGCTTTGTCCCTTTGTTTTGATCCATCTCAAACACACACCTGAGCTCATTTATTATGCAGCTCATTATGCAATCTTTTGTTCTCTCAGGTGTGATTCACAGCATTATTCATGAACATTCACGCCCCTTCGCATACGGCCTTTGTAAAGAAAAAGTGTCTTTCAAAATGTAAATCAATGTATTGTTTTATATGAATTAGCAGGCTCAATGATTCTCACATCAGTTTGAAGCAAAAACTCTAGGCAACATCACCCATTAGGCTAAGTATTGTGGTCGCATATCTATTGTGTGTTTTGAGGCCTTAATTTTAAAACAATTTTTTTTTGCTTTTCAAAAACCACGCATAAACATTATTCTGTCAAAAATACAAGCATGTACATACATGTTGCTCACATATTATGGTAGCCGAGTTTGTGCTGAATACAGTGTAATTACACTTTTGCCATTAATATGTTTATAAGCAACTGAAAAAAGCACAAATGTCAGAGCATGTCAAAACTTCTAAAGGGCCCCCAAACAGCTCAGACTCCAGAGGGTTAATGGGGATAAAAAAAAAAGAAAAAAAAAAGCACTGGGTGGATTATCATCATTATAGCGTGGCTGTGTACACACAATGTCAAAACATATTTATGTTCAAACACCATGTGAATTTTGCATAATAGGTGCCCTTTAATCTCAATGAGGTTTTAATCTGGCTAAATAAAGAAATTAAAGTATTTGCCATGTCCAAATGATAAAACCACAATTAACTTGCACTCAGGAGCAAAAGTCTGCCTTTAAACTTGAAATAAATAAGGATTTTACATTTATCGTGATGATTATCGATATTGGCTGATATGAAAAATGTTACTGTGATATTTTTCTTTTTGGCCATATCGCCCAGCCCTACCCCTAAGCAAAGAATGAAAAAAAACTACAAAGTGAGAATATATCGGGGCCTTTAAGTCTTTGTTGTGTACTCCTGTACTACATTTTGGGTGTTTACAGCTAATTTATTTAACTCAAGAGCTTAACTGAAGACCTCATCAGGGCAGCAAATGTCACACCAGAGCCCATGATCCCAAACATCATACATGAATGCCTCTCTTAAAAAACTGTGTTTTTAGACCATACGGCTGGAAATGGTGTGTTTTGTTCTTCTGCAGTATGATTGAGCATAACAGCAATTCCCAGCTTCAACAATCCACTTTACAGCTCTACATAAAACCCAGAAAAGCCATTTCTTATAAAGACTTTACTGCCCACAGGCATCCATGAAAACGGAGCTCAAACTAAATTAAGGCTGACATGGCCAAAGGACACAAACTAAACACAGAGACAGTACAACTGTTTTCAACATTAATAATAAGAAATGATCCACCTGATCAGCATAATAGAATGATTTCTGAAGGATCATGTGGCACTGAAGACTGGGGTAACTTCTGCTGGAAATTCAGCTTTGCCATCACAGGAATAAATTACATTTTAAAATGTTTTCAACTAGAAAATAGTTATAGATTTCTTTTTGAAATGTTAATACTGTAATAAAGTTAATAGCCTACTGTAATAAAATTAACACCGTTATATTTTTATACATGCACCTGTAAATAAATATTTTATAATCTGCTTCACATGAAGCCTAAAAAACGTTGGCTTAAATTTTTCTTTTTTTTAGACTCTTGACCCCTGCACACCTGTCAAATTTCTGTCAAGAGTCTCTCCAGTCTGGAGGATTATAGACATCCAGCTTTTGTACTGCTCTTGACTAGCTTGTTTGCTTATAAAACGTCCATACATGTCAATGTACTGATGTTCCTCCTGTAGTAGTAGGCATGTCCCCTCTCTTTCTTTCTCTTTTTCTCTCATAGCTTGCCTGATGCTAATTCACAGTCATGAGAGCAGCTGAGCTCAATATATTTTTGAGCCTCTGAAACAAATTTGTTAAAGTCAAAGTAAAAAAAACCTCATTAAAATTTGGCCGGACTAACAAATTTCAGAACAACTGTCCAAAACACAACAAAAGCTTGATTCATGCTCAAAATGATAAAGTAATATGACAACAGCTACAAAGAAAGCCACAATAAGCCCGCAAAGCTATTGTTTACACATCCTGATGGATGACTGATGTGAGGTGCAGAATCTCGGAACATAAAGGTGTGCACTCTAACCAATGAGATGACAGTTTACTCAAATAAAAAAACTTGTATTAGAAACTTTAGGTCCATTTAGAAATGTTGCCTTGTAAAAAGCGAACTGAACCAAGAAGAAATTGCAACATTGTTAACCCATGTTTCAGAACAAAGCAAACAAAATGAAAATGACAAAGGATGATAAAGATGGCTATATAGTGCATATTACTCAGATTATTCTATGGGCCTGAATGATACCTAAAAGTATGTGTCTTTTTGACAAGAGGTGTAATAAAATTAGCTATTTTTGCCTGCCAAGCGATAAAACTGCAACAAAAAACAAACAACATTTTTTTTAAAGAGGGGCCTGAACCTATGTATTTTTTTTCTTCTGCTGAACACAAAAGATGATATTTTTGAAGAATTTTAATTATAGGTCAAACAATTGATTGGTTTTGCTGATTAATTGTCACCGATAACGATTGCTGGGGCAATCGGTCATCAACAACAATCCATACCAATAGTTTTTCCGGGTTGTGCCCATTGCTAGAGTAGCCGAGAAGGGTCTGCTGTCGTTATATGCCTTGTGGAGTTTGTTTTGACACGTGAGACTATACGCTGCACAAAGTAGGACACTTCAAATGCGGATTTAAAACAGACATTGAAATGGTATGTATACTAGGGGTGTGACAAGATCTTGTGCCAAGAGATCTAGTGAGACTAAAATGTGACAAGATTTCTCATCGAGATGAAAAGATGTCTCGTTTCATATTGTCATGACAGAGTGTGAGGGTGAAGTTAGGATAGAATATTGCTGTGTCCCAATTCGCCTACTTATACTACGACCTAAAAGTATGTATTAGTTTTTGTGAAGAAGAGTAGCAGCTTTGGGACATACTACTTCATCATCTTTAACAGACTCTGTTGCTTATTTGCGTGCATCCAGTCACCGTTTAAACTGCCCTGTCAATCATCGTCACAATTAAAATCCTCCATATTCACTTTCATTTCCTACCGTATCGGAGAGAAATGTAGTAGCACGTTGATCTGCCATTCGTGGGTCTTTAATGCAGAGACTCTCCTCATGTGTTTGCAATTTAAATATATATGATGAATTTAAAAGGTAATTGCCAAACGTATCATTACAAAAGTTCACAATGGTTCTGTAGATTAAATATAATCTGGATAACACTGAATAAATATCTTTTCGTCAGGTTAAATACTGATAATTGATCACTCAAGCCCCTTAAACTAATAAATCTCTCTCGCACATCCGTCATGTTTGTAGTTTTTTGACACTTTTTATCCGCGTTTGTAGTTCTAATCGAATCAAAGACCGACAGGGCCATGGCGGAGGATTTGTTGCGCAACAGAAGTGTCAGATAAAATGTCTATTTTAAAATGCGCATTTAGCAACAGTACGCACGATCACGAAATTGAAAGTGAAAGCAAACGTGAGAGGCATTCAAACACAATTTCAATACCTTAGCCTACCACTGTTTGAAAGCGACTCCCTGAGGCATGAGAATCTTTTTCAATATGAAAGCTATCTGTGTAGTTAACAATCTCTTAGCTCTGTATCATGCTTGAAGAAATAAAAAGGGCTCTATTTGCACTTTGAATATTGAGAATATTGAGTACTTTGATTATGGTTAACTTATTGTTTGCACTTTTTCAGTTAGTTCAGAGTACAGTTAGGAGGTCAAAAATTGTATAAATTCATAAATAATTTTTTTTTACATTTCACTGCCGGTTGTATATTCTGTATATAACTGTGTATGTGACAAATAAAACTCTTGAATCTTGAATGTACAGTTCTAAGGTCTGAAGAGACAATCAAAAAAGAAAGAAGCCAGTCAGTTGAGTTTGTGCAAAACCTTCTACAGTGCTTGAGTATTGTTGTCTTTCACTGCATATGATAATTTATACTCAGAAAGTAAAACTATAATGACATTCATTACAAGATGATGAGTTAAAAGTTAAAACATTTCAAATGCACCTGCAAATTTTTCTAGTCATGTATTTCATAATTGAGGATTTCCTAAAAATACTATTTAAAAATCTTGTCTCGTTCTCGTTAAACCCAATCTCGTGTCTCATCTCGTGAGATAAGTCTCTCGTCACACCCCTAATGTATACAGTACATGTTTTCATATCTTTATAAATTAATTAATTTGTTGATGCTGCATTAGTGGAGAACAGCAGTATGTTTGCCAATAAGGCTGAGAGGATGCTAACATTAGTACTTCAAGCAGTTAAAGCAATGTGACTAAAAATACACACAAGTCTGTTAATGTTATGACTGTTACCATCTATTTGCAATATATACCCAACTGGTCACTTTTATGCATTCGTTAGCCAGCATAGTTGCATATTTAAAGTTAGTGATGTGAGAAAACAAATTGTAGCCTACAGAAACACAAACAAATCCGAATGCTTCTGTGGCTTTAATATAGTCTATATGCTTCATATTGAGATTTTCATAGTTTAGTACAGATTTTTTATTTATTTATTTTAAATAAAAAGTTCAGCACTATTTTACTTGGGAGTGTTATGGTTGTTTTCATTCTAATTAAAAAAAATTATCGGTTGATTCGGCCAGTGCTGTCCAACCTAGTTATCGTTATTGGTAAAATCCGTGGTTGACCTCTAATTTTGATAATCAAACAGTTTTGGTTCTCACTGACTTCCATTGTATTTTTTGTCAAATTTTTTTTGTCCATATTTGTCCATGGAAGTCAATGGGAAACATAACTGTTTAGTTACCAACATTCTTCAAAATATCTTCTTTTGTGTTTTACAGAGGAAAGTAAGTCACAGGTTTTTAAACGACATGAAGGTGAGTAAATGGTTTAGAATTTATATTTTTGGGTGGACTATCCATTTAAGCGGGGGCTCTTTTCTGCAAGTAATCAACAACCTAGCAACACCCAAGCAACCACAATGCAACATTATAAAAAATAAATACAATTTTCAAATTTAAATTGAGAATGTGTGCATGCTGAATCTGACACAGTACAGGACTTATATACACAAAGGGATAGGAGGAGTGATCATCTCAGTGAGGGAGAATAATCCCACGAGACGCATGTTCTACCAGCCGAATTCAATCTAACAAAGAGAGTTTGACCACAGCTGCTGGATCTGAACACACACACTTCACATCAATGTCTGACTAAGTTTACTGCCTTTCAACTACTCTGAAAAGAGGAAACCATGACAACAGAGCAGTAGAGGAGGCAGGAGATGATATCAGCGAGGCAACTGGAGAAAAAGCTGTGAGGAGGTGGAAGAGAGATTCATAGAGATTAACTTAATATATGGCTTTAATAACCAGAATGAATCCATTAAGAGATTTTAATTCAAATTCAAATAAATAGATAAACAAATTGATGAAGAGATACATAAATATAATTTATTTTTCTTTTTTCGGAAGACAAAAAATGCTGGCAATTTGAATCCTCCATTGGCATGTCATGAAAACATCAAATACAATATAGGCTATACTACTGTTAATGTGCTCTCACTAATATTGATATTATCCTCTGTGGAAAGATCACGCCATTTGAAACGTACATCTTTTATTAAGCAAGAAAGCCTTTTAATGTTTAATAATACCCATAAATTATTAAATGGCTGTACTTTTTTTTTTTTTTTTTTTTTAACAAGGCCATACCTTCAGCACTGAACAAAAAACACAATTGGCAGGAACAATAAAAACAACAGTATCTGTGAAAGCTAACACAGAAACATTGTTATTGTTACAGAAGCGGTTAATGAGGCCTGTTACTTTATGTTAATGAGTTGTTGGATAATTTGTTAAAGACCTCATGACTGACAGAGAAAAAGGAGGGCTTTGATTTGGGTTTAGGTTTTTAAGGGTCTCTTCACTTATAAGGTCAACAAAACCAGACAAAAGCTGAATGATGTTTTACCCTTGTGAGGTAATTTAGAACCGAAAATATCTACATATCAGGGGCTGAAATGTCTTACTGCTCTCTTGCTCTTTTGTTCTCCTTTCTTGCTCTATTTGAATTCAGTGAAGTGTGCTTAAAAGCATGACCAGAAAAATGAATTTGTTTTACCAAAGTAAATAGAGTAAAATAACAAACATACAAATGGAATAAATAGAACTTGTTTTATATTCACAAGAGGAATAACAATAGTATTAAACAAAATGAAACAAGAGAAATCAAATATATATATATATAATATATATATATATATATATATATATATATATATATATATATATATATATATATATATATATATAGTATATATATATATATAATATATACATATATATATATATATATATATATATATATATACATATCATATATATATATATATATATATATATATATATAACTATATATATATATATTATATATATATATATATATATATATATATATATATATATATATATATATATATAAAATATAAACAAATAAAGTATTTGTAAATTAAAATGTATTTATTTTATCATGAAAATAATTTAAACTATTATAATTGTATATAATTTTTACAGAGTAAATAAAAATTAACAATCCAAAAAATACTTAGCACAATAATTTGTGTTAAACTCTGTTTACTTTATTTTTGTACTTTTGTTTAGCAATACATTATTTATATAAAGTGATAGAGAAAAGGTATGTCAATAATTGTAATAATCTGACTATCATTTTAATTACAATAAACATTGTTTTACCTCTACTATGGTTTTCAAAACATTCAGATACCTAATATTATAACAAACAAGCAAATAAATAAACAGCCATGGTTAGTAAAGCAACATTATTTTTGCTTCCTGCTCTCTCAGTACCGAAGCATATGAGCACTGACATTGTAATACTGACATCCCCAAACCACACACACACAACATGTGAGGGTGTATATAGGGGAGGATGAGGGGTGGAACTACTAACATCTTGTGGGGTGATTGCTGCTTTTCCCTGAATTGACAATTATATATATTATCACGCAGACTCACAAACACCATCTCTCAAGCTCAAACACACACAAATCTCATTTAATTTAGTGTGAAATTATGGGGTGGGGGTGTTTGTAGATGATTAGTCTTTTTCTGTTTAACTGCTCAATGGATTCTCCTCAGTGAATGAAACAAACTCCACCCCCCACCCGTCTCCAGTGTGATCTGCGCATTTCTGCCAGTCTTTCCTCCATTTAACGTTCTCTGAAAGCCCTTTATGTAACTCAACCTTACAGCCGGAGCAAATGAACAGCACACTAAACAACCACAACAAGTGCATCTCCTCAGCCTAGTATTACCCACAAACCCCTGCTGACAGCGTCTGCCCACATGACTTCCACCCAGAGATAAAGAGCCCACCTGACTGTAAACAGTCAACACAACATTTAAATATACATGAGAATGGCATGTACTTTGGGTCTAACACAAACAAATTTGGTATATAATCACTGTTGACCATGAAAATTAGGTATATTTTTAATAAGTGCATTGAAATGGTACCTTGAGAAGGATGAGAGAAGGAAAAGAGAAGCTAGAAAAATAAAAGAAGAAAGGAATAAGAGAGGGAAAAGAGTAGAAAGAAGGAAATTGGAAATAGAGAGGAGAAGAAAAGGAAGATGGAGATGAGAGTGGGAAGAAAGGGAAAAGAGAAGGTATGGAAGGATAAGAAAAAGAAAAGCTAGAAAATAACAAGAGAAGGAAAGGGGCTTTTTATTTGCAGTAAAAGTACAGAAGTGGTACTATAGCACAGTGACGTGTTAGATAAGAATACCAAAGTACAGTACTTTGATATATACCATGGTACTATTTTATTTTACTACCATATTCATGTATTTGTTTAAAATGGGCTGACAGGCATCACAGAACAAACACAACATCAAACACAACATGCTTGAGAGCCTCATTCACATACGACAAAAGATAACATTATTAGCACAGGCAAAATCAGCACAATACGCGCACACACACACACACATGCGCACACACACATGCGCACACACACGTGCGCACACACACACAGGAGCAAGATTCTGGAACGAGAGGAAAGAGGCCAATATACGTACTGCTGTAGAGAGTGTCTATCCAGGAGAGCCTGGGCAGCTCACGAGTGCTCAGGTGCTCCATCCCCCCACCTGCCGTCTCCTCCAGTGCTGCGTCTCCTCCGAACGCTCCCCCAATCTCTTCCCTTACTCTATCACTCTCTTTACTCACCCACAACTTGCCTGATCTTCTTAGTGATTATGGAGGGAGGTGGACATATCTGAGTTTGAGATACAGAGCCGCTGTGTGTTGCTGAGGAGAGATCCACAAATCAATGTGTGTCGGTTCGTACTACAGCTCCTCACATGCAATACAACAGGCTGGAGCCGCTCGCTGCCAACGGTTGCTATGGGAAGGAGAGGCACTCCTCCTCTCTCTCTCTCTCCCCCTCTCTCGCTCGCTCGCTTGCTCATTCACTCTAGTTCAATCCCCTTTTCTTCAGTCCACTGCCTCAATTTTGTAATTTCATTTACTCTTATCTCTAAATAGTAGAGGTTGCTAAGGCAAGTACAATTTTACTATTGTTGATAAGTTTGGTACATAACTCAGTCCTCAACTTTTTGTGATTTTGATTTTCAAAAAAATATTATGAAAATAAAAAAAACTAAAGTTAGCCTTAAGGTTCAGAATTTAGTAAAAATGTAATGGGCAAAAAAGGTGCATTGTATATTGCCATTAGTGTAGCGCAGGAGTTTTCAAACTTTTTTTGTCAGCCGAACCCCTTTTGACCAAAATAATTTACCTTAAGTACCCCCTGAGATTTGAAGTAAATATTTCAATAATTTAATAGCACATTTGCATGTTTACTTCAAAAACATTTATTATTTAGAAAGTTGTATTTATTTTTTTATTTTAATATTATTTAGCCCATTTGTTTAATTTTTAATGATTTAATTACAAATTAATTAATTGCTTGTCATCAATTTATGAACCCCCTGCAATTCCCTCATGAACCCTCAGGGTATTTAGATATATAACGCTCACACAGAAATCAGTGTCAAACCAAGCAGCTTTCTATTGGTCAAAGTGGATGCCCAACCTCGAGAGACTGCACAGAATAAATTAACTGGAAAAGATTTCCACGTCCAAGAAGGTAGAGCCTCAGAGCACGCCTACCTATTACGTAATTGCCACGGACCAATGGTAGTTCGAAGGTGTTTACCAGTCAGAACAAACTTTTCCAGGGAAGTTCACTTTGGCAGTCTGTTTCAAACTCCCGAAATGAACGCAAATCGAACTTCATTTTGGCCTGATTTAGTTTGAAATGACGTCACACCAGTTAGTTTGATTTATATCAGGGCCTTTAAAGTAGAAATTAAAGTTCATTCTAATGGAGAGCAACACTGACACCTTTTTTTATGCTTAATAAAAGCAATCTATTGTATAAAGTGCTATTTGAATAAACGTGACGTGGCAGCCGGTCAAGTTAAGCCCAAATTATACTTCACTTTTTACACGTACACAAGGGTCAGCGCACAGTGACCCAAATTTTGCATCAGAAGAGTATGCGCGTACCGCACCCCCGGATTTTTTGTAACCGTGCATACTTTGTACGTTCAGGTTGCACATGTGCATTGAATTTTTTTGTCAGTATTTACATGGATTGTAACTCGTGGAGAGAGATTGATCAAAACTTGCATGCACCGAATGCCTGTGTACGCGTACGAGTCAAATGAAGTATACTTTGCAAGGCTGTGCGTTCGTCTGTGCATGTATGCTAGCATATGCGTAAAAAAAAACTACAAACCAGATTCCAAAAAAGTTGGGACACTGTACAAATTGTGAATAAAAAAGGAATGCAATAATTTACAAATCTCAAAAACTTATATTTTATTCACAATAGAATATACATAACATATCAAATGTTGAAAGTGAGACATTTTGAAATGTCATGCCAAATATTGGCTCACTTTGGATTTCATGAGAGCTACACATTCCAAAAAAGTTTGGACAAGTAGCAATAAGAGGCTGGAAAATTTAAAATGTACATACAAGGAACAGCTGGAAGACCAATTTGCAACTTATTAGAGGTCAATTGGCAACATGACTGGGTATAAAAAGAGCCTCTCAGAGTGGCAGTGTCTCTCAGAAATCAAGCTGGGCAGAGGATCACCAATTCCCCCAATGCTGCGCGAAAAATAGTGGAGCAATATCAGAAAGGAGTTTCTTAGAGAAAAACTGCAAAGAGTTTGAAGTTATCATCATCTACAGTGCATAATATCATCCAAAGATTCAGAGAATCTGGAACAATCTCTGTGCGTAAGGGTCAAGGCCGGAAAGCCATACTGGATGCCCGTGATCTTCGGGCCCTTAGACAGCACTGCATCACATACAGGAATACTACTGTAATGCAAATCACAACAAGGGCTCAGGAATACTTCCAGAAAACATTGTCGGTGAACACAATCCACCGTGCCATTCGCCGTTGCCGGCTAAAACTCTATAGGTCAAAAAAGAAGCCATATCTAAACATGATCCAGAAGCGCAGGCGTTTTCTCTGGGCCAAGGCTCATTTAAAATGGACTGTGGCAAAGTGGAAAACTGTTCTGTGGTCAGATGAATCAAAATTTGAAGTTCTTTTTGGAAAACTGGGACGCCATGTCATCCGGACTAAAGAGGACAAGGACAACCCAAGTTGTTATCAGTGCTCAGTTCAGAAGCCTGCATCTCTGATGGTATGGGGTTGCATGAGTGCGTGTGGCATGGGCAGTTAGAAAGGAACCAATGGGTTGCGAACTGGAGCCAACATAAACTTCAAAATGTTGTAGAGCTAACAAAAGAGCAAGTGCTTCTTTCTCTATGGTACTGTAGTTAACTTGCTGACGATTAAACTTCTTAGAATAGAAACATACAGGATGATCGATTCCTTGATCATCTTCTTGCAGCAGGACAGCACCGGCACCCGGTACCACTGGCATCCACTTCAAGTTTAAAAGGTCTAGAGAAGTCAGGGGCAGTTAAAACAGGAGCATTGCACAACAAATTTTTCAGAGACTCAAAGGCAAGTTCACATTTAGAATTCCAGTTAAAGGTTACAGTTTTTCGTAGGTTATCTGTGAGAGGTTTTACAACATCCGAAAAGTTTTTACAGAAACTTCTGTAGTAACCAGCCATTCCGAGAAATCTTCTAAGTTCTCTCTTAGACTTGGGCACAGGAAACTCAACAATGGTCTGAACTTTAGCTTCTAAAGGGCGAACAGTACCATGACCAACCTCCTTACCTAGATATTTGACAGTAGCATGACAGAATTCACATTTTGTCAAATTAAGGGTAAGATTAGCAGCTTGAAACCTTGAGAACACTTCCTCTAGGGTCTGCAAGTGATTACACCATGTATCTGAGTAACACACTACATCATCAAGGTAAGCCTCACAATTTTTAACACTGGCTAAAACGCGATTCATTAAACGTTGGAAGGTGGCTGGAGCGTTTTTGAGGCCAAAAGCTAAAACATTATATTGCAGAAAGGTATTGACAATGCTGAAAGGTATATCCAAGTTCTAGAACAACATATGCTCCCATCCAGACGTCGTCTCTTTCAGGGAAGACCTCACATTTTCCAACATGACAATGCCAGACCACATACTGCATCAATTACAACATCATTGCTGCGTAGGAGGAGGAACTGGGTACTGAAATGGCCAGCCTGCAGTCCAGATCTTTCATCCATAGAAAACATTTGGTGCATCATAAAGAAGAAGATGCAACAAAGAAGACCTAAGACAGTTGAGCAACTAGAAGCCTGTATTAGACAAGAATGGGACAACATTCCTATTCCTAAGCTTGAGCAACTTGTCTCCTCAGTCCCCAGACGTTTGCAGACTGTTATAAAAAGAGGAGATGCAACACAGTGGTAAACATGGCCTTGTCCCGACTTTTTTGAGATGTGTTGATGCCATGAAATTTAAAATCAACTTATTTTTCCCTTAAAATGATACGGTTTAAACATTTGATATGTCATTTATGTTGTATTCTGAATAAAATATTGAAATTTGAAACTTCCACATCATTGCATTCTGTTTTTATTCACAATTTGTAATGTGTCCCAACTTTTTTGGAATCGGGTTTGTAAGTATACTTTGGGCTTTAGCCAGAGAAGGCGGCTACTTCAACATGTTAAAAATAAGTTAAATATATATTGCAAAATAATTACGAAATAACACTATTTAGTCATTCTATTTGACTAGTAGTCATGTTAGCATCTATTAAAAACCAAAAGATCTAAATTGTATTTTGTTTGTTTTTTGTGTGCGATGTGCCAGACAAATGTGGTGTCTCAAATTGGCTCGTTTCAGAATGTCCTCGGGTCACAGAGCGCTGTGCCCCAGAGCCTCCCACTTTTGATTTTAGAGAATCAACATTGTTTTTGTATATTTTAGCCTTGTGTGATTGGGCCATTCTCAACTTTGAAGTAGGCGCAATATCCTCCGAGATTAAAGTAAATTTGGTTACATCTTTACAAAAAATGCAAGTCATGCATTTTATTGTTTTCCCTGTTTGCTATTTCAAAGTCCTGTCACTGAAGCATTGTGGGCAATGACACAAGGCAAATTAAATAATGCAGTTTAACTTGAGGTGATCGTCGGGGTATAAGCACAATGGCTTGTGATGATATATAGTACAATGGATGGACATGTCTCTATTCAAATAAAATATTTATAGAATCTTTATAGGGTTGTTTCACCCAAAAATGAAAATTCTATCATTAATTACCCTCATGTCGTTCCCATGAGCTCTCTGACCCCTCTATAGTCAGCAAGGTAATTAACACTTTCAAGGTCCAGAAAGGTAGTAAAAAACATTGTTAAAATAGTCCATGTGAATTTCTTCACTTCCGTGAAAGTCTGTTAGTCAGCTCCTGCATCAGCACCACACGCATGCATCGTCCAATGGTGCTGGCGTATAACTTGGAAGCGCTGTACTGTATTTACTACGTCAACAGCATAGGAGACTGACACAGACATGAAGAAATTGGTGAATAAAGTTGTTATTTTTGTTTGTTTTATATGACTTTTGCCTCAATAAGCTCCTAATTTACTGCTTAATAATAGTTAGTAAGGTAGTTGTTGTATCGTTGAAATTTTGGTATTGGATAGGATTAAAGAAGATGTCATGCAGAATAAAGAATATGTGCTTTATATACTAATAAACAGCCAATATGCAAGCTAATAAGCTGACTTAGCCAATATGCAAGCTAATTATGACTTAATTTCTTCTGGTTTCTTTCACAAAATAAATATATTTTGAAGAAGGTTGATAACCAAACCATTTTGGTGGGTGAACTATCCCTTTAAGAGTGGGCTGTTTTGACTTGGGCCAGTACGCAAATACCCAGAACACCCTAGCAACCACAGATGATACCGTTCATTCAAATTCCTCTCCCTCTCAGCCATCTCTCATCCCTCTCATCTCTCCTTTCTCTCTTTGTGAGGAGCTCTTACAGGAGCTCTTAGGCGCCCTCCACAGGGATTTGGAGTGATGTGGTAACAACCCCCTGCTCTCCAGAAAACACAGGGTTAGGGTTGGGAAATATAAAAAAAAAAAAATACCATAACATTATTTCTGTCTTTGGATGATACTCAATGTATACCTCATTGTTTATGAATTGTTCTTATGGCTTTAGAGCAGGTTTTTTTATTTAGCTTATTTGTTTAATTTTTTATTATTTAATTATAATATATATTATATAACTTACGAACCCCCTGCAATTCCCTCACGAACCCCAGTTTGGCAAACCCTGCTTTAGAGGAACCATATCAAGATTTAGTTAATATACACATATATTATAAAATAAACATAATTAAGTTTAACATACATAAAAATTTTTTTTTAAAAACTGTTCATTGTGTTTATATGCACCAATATAACAATACAAACTAACAAACATCAACATTAACCATGCTTTTGTACTAAAGGATTTTGATATATCCACACAGAGACCTCTGTGGAGAATCTTGAGCAATAACACAAACAAATCGCTGTATCAGAGGTTTGAATCGATTCACTGAAACAGCCAGCTTGAATCAAGTCATGGAAATGAAATAAACTCTAATGCCACTTTTTTATCTATTAAAACATGAATTTAATGCTTAAGCAAGAGCCAAAGTAAATATAGTCTAGCTCAAATTTCAGCTCAATGTTCAGACAATATGTGCTTGTATCATGCTACAATTTGCAAGGGTATCATACACGTTTCTCATTACATAAAAAAACAAAACAAAACAAAAAACAGTTAAAGAGCAAACATCTCTGTCTTAATACTATCACGAAAAGGATCTGGAAAATGGTCTGATGTTTTACTCTATAGAAAAACCTACTGGGCAAAGCACATTGAGTATAATTTATTCTATATAAATATAATCTGAATATACAAAATATTGCTCAGTGTGTGTTTACACACTTTGAAGAGAGAGCAAGAATGCTAAACCAGAACCGCTAACCTCAGGAGATGAACAAAATCACTAAACTCTGGAGGACAGAAGATGGATGGAGAAACACATGCAGAAAATAGGCTGGTTCCAAAGACATGAAAAAATTAGGGATGTAGATAGATGGAAGAAGAGAGGTAAAAATCTACTGAGAAGTGTGTAAGGTCTGAAGCAGATGGGCCATGTCAAATCTCTCTCTGTCGGTTCCAGTGACAGTTCATCTCATTCACACTGGTCCTGATGAGGCTGATGGTGCTCATGTTGAGAAGTGTATATTATTAATGGTTGAATATTTTTTGACAAGATTTTAACCGTTTTGGTAATGGGGTATTTTCTCCTCTGCACTGTTAAAACGCATATGCCTACACTTTAATTAATGTATATGTACACCATCATTTAAAAGTTTGGAGTTAGTAAGATTTTTATGTTTTTGAAGTCTTTTGCGCTAACCAAGGCTGTATTTCTTTGATCAAACATACAGTAAAAACAGTAATATTGTGAAGTATTACAATTTCAAATAACTGTTTTCTATTTTAATATATTTTGAAATGAAATTTATTCCTGTGATGGCAAAGCTGAATTTGCAGCAGCCATTACTCTTCACTCTTAGTGTCATGTGATCCTTCAGAAATCATTCTATTATGATGATTTGGTACTCAAGTTATTATTATTATTATTATTATTATTATTATTATTAATCATAAAAATAATGTTAAAAACAGTTGAGCTGATTAAAATTTTTTCAGGATTATTTGATGAATATAAAGTTCAAAACAGCAGCATTTATGTGCAGTGTTGTGTTGTTTTTATATTTTTACAATTTCAAAATCTTTACTGTCAATTTTGATCAATTTGATCAAACTTCCTTTTAAAAATATATCTTACTGCCCCCAATATTTAGAACGGTAGTAAAATATTTACATATGGTTCAGTTACCGGCCATTTATTGGTTATTATTTTGGCCATCTGATTACCGTTATTGGCCCGAATTTGGACATTTGTGCATCCCTATTTATTAATGCTTATAGAAACTGCGTAAGATTTAACCCCAAAATAAATAATACTAGAATCTGCGTACCCCTAATTAATAATAATTCACTTCAACAAACATTTTAATGTGCGGCATCACATGCTTTCTTTAGGACGCTTTAATTAATGTCTCTGAACTATAAAGGACTGTTTACTTCACAAGACATATCTCACCCAATCATGGATATAACAATGAAATCAATGTTTACTTCATTCCACTGATAAAGCTGCCAATTAAGAGAGAGAGAGAGAGAGAGAGAGAGAGAAGAATGAACTTACATTTACGCTTTTGGCAGACGCTTTTATCCAAAGCAACTTACATTGCATTCAAGGTACACATTTCTTTTTTTTTTTTCTGGGAATCAAACCCATGACCTTGGCGTTGCTAGCGCCACGCTCTTATTGTTTGAGCTACAAGAAAGCTTAATGCTTAATGCATCATGCCTTGGGCAACAAGGACCCCCCATAACAAACCCCTAAAAAGACATCCCTATTCCCCCAAACCCCACCCCCACAAGGCAAGGGTTGTGATAAGCCAGACTGAACAACTTCAATTAGGACACAAAGGCGTCCTGGGAGGATTCCCCCCCCAACCTCTCACAGCAAGCTGCCGGCGCTAAACCCAAGACAAAGAACACAATCCACACACATACGCGTACAGTATACTCACTCATTACAGATTAATACATAAACAGTGCATCCACAGCATCCACTTAAACACTCAAGATCTATATGTGCACAAACTCATAAACACAGACTCTAATGTCTCACCAGAGGTCGTTTGAAGTCAGACTTTTAGAAAGGCCCCCAAAGACCCCAAATTAAAGTGCTGTCTCTTGCCAAATGTGTGTGTGTGTGTGTGTGTGTGTGTGTGTACGTGGGCATGTAAACATGTGAGCACAAAGCAATCTCTGCACCATCCACTTGTGCCTGTGCATGAGACTATTCAAAGTGACAGAACGTTAAGACAAAGAGCAGAATAATATAGGTCAAACACACACACATAAGAAAAAGACAGAAACAAATCCTTACGTGTGTGTGTGGGGGGGGTGCGGGTAAATTCTACGTTATTGGGACAAAATGTCCCCACAAGGATGGACATATTTTGGTCCCCATGAGGAAAACAGCTTATAAATAATAATAAATAATTATGTTATGTTTTATGTGAGGATTGTATGTGTAGGTTTAGGTTAGGGGATAGAATGTGTGTGTGTTTGTTTAACCTACATTGTGAGGACCAAAATGTCCCCACAAGGATAGTAAAACCTGAGATCACCTACATTGTGGGCCTGAGTTCTCCACAAGGGAAATGGATTAATAAACATAATAAATGATGCTTATTTGAAAATGTGAAAATGCAAAAAGGTTTCTGTAATGGGTAGGTTTAGGGGTAGGGTAAGGGTATAGAAAATACAGTTTGTACAGCATAAAAAAACATTTTGTCTATGGAGACTCCCGGCAAAGATACCAAAACCTAACGTGTGTGTGTGTGTGTGTGTGTGTGTGTGTGTGTGTGTGTGTGTGTGTGTGTGTGTGTGTGTGTGTGTGTGTGTGTGTGTGTGTGTCTACTCGTGGCAGAGATAAGTAGCAGTTCATTAAATATGGATCTGACAACACACACAGCTCTTTGTTTCTGGATGAAGGCCAACAGGACATCAGAACAATGGGGGCTTTTGAGAGTGATGTGCTACACAAAGAAGAAGATAGCATACTATAATAATGAAAAAAAAAGTAAATGTAATTAATCTGGTTAGTGATTCATTAATTAGTGCACTGATACTAAAATTCTAGCTGCTTAAAAAACCTTTTCTTGCAAAAAATGCAAACGGCTTGTTGAGACACTGCTTATGATAAAAAAATGAGTGGGTGGCTTTTTACCATTATAGGGTGATTGTGTACACACACTGCCAACACACATTTATGTTCAAACAAAAGATAAATGCAAGATATTCAAATTAATTTCTATTTTATCTACATAAATTAAAAGTAAAAACTTAACACAAAAGCTTCACTATTCCATTTTAAAAATGTATATTCATTTTGGGATTTACTAAAGACTACATTTAACAGTATTATTCATTTGATGCAATTTTGCAACGAAAACATTCACCTGAAATGGCCAAAATGGCCAAAATCATTGACTTGAACAGTGAAGTTCAAAGTGAAGTATGTAGGATTGAAATGGTGTACCCATTTCTAGTGGTTGAAATGGGTACTGCAGTCCAAATTCAAAATATTGGAGAGAGTTCCCCCGCCCCCGGCCCGCCCCCTCCTCAGACTTGAAGCTCACGCGGGTTGCCAGCTTGAGGACACGTAAGCGAGCGCAATTGACAATGATGATGAGTTGATTTAAACAAAATGCATGAATCTTGATTGGTATTACAAAAAAAGGCTGGTCCAGTGGTGTGCTATCTAGCTTTAATAACATGATCGCTTAGGGTGGGAAATATGACCAAAAATCTTACAAGTAGACCACAGCAATAAACAATTGCTTAATATAAGTCAAAAGTTTTCAAGCAATTCAATAATCAAGTAAATGGTCAGTAATAAAATAAGAACTTATAAACAAATGACAATAGGACAAATAAACACAACATAAAGATACAGATACAAACAGTGCTTTAAGTTTAAGTACTGTTTTTCCTGTTGTTGTTTAACATTGACGACACAGACAGGAGCGGGTATAGGCTAGGATATATTAGGTTGCTTTCATTTTAAGACCTACAGTAAAGCGCAGATCCAATACTGACATACGTTCCAAACCTTTTTACACACAATATGGACATAGGCATAATAATGTGTGTATTTGATCATTCAAGGGCAATAAGCCTAGAAATAGACACATTTGGTATACTCGCGCGAGCACTGACAGGTGGCAAATGCGCGCACAGAATCCGCAGCCAGTCTGAGAACTGAGGAGCTGGAAGAACTGGAGAACTGTGATTGAAGAATAAAATCCGTTTTATGTGTCTGCGGTACAATCCGAAAGAGACTCGCGCCAATAACACGAAAGCTGATTGGCTGTAATATAACTTGCATGTTGGTCTCATTTGTAGTTGTAATACAGCGAACTATAGTTGGACTAGCGAAAGAAAGAACTACACACCCCGGAATAAACACACACACACTCTAAAGTGCTGCGGAAGCACTTCAATGTGCAACAGAGGTAGCGTTACATGGACGTAGGAAAATTATACCCGTTTACAATTTTTTAAGACATAGAACTCAATACTTCAGCGAATTTAAGACTTTTTAAGGCCTAAAATTTTTATTTTGAAATTTAAGTTCACACTTGTCATGTTTGGTTCGATTAAAATTAACCGTGGTGCGATTGCTCGGTTAGTGCTGTTAATTTAAGCATATGTGAACACTGCCATCCAAACTGTGGTGTGCACCAAACAAGGGGACTGAGACCGCTAAAAAGATGGGTCTCGGTCCGCTTCCAAATGAAATCTGGTGCGATTCGATTGATATACGAACGCAACGACGCAGAAAGATCGGTGTATCCAAAATGAGTAGAGGGCAAACGTGGCGCAACAAGGAGGTAAAGTGTCTCTTTGCAGCAGTTCTTCATTTCTGCATACAACGGAGGAAATCCTGGTGCTGTCTTGAATGTTTTGAACATTTTATGAGCTCTTCGTGAGTTCTCAACTGGTAAAAATAAAACCATATGTACACGCATAAAATGAACACGTTTAATCCAGCACACACAGCATTGTTTTGAATGTTCAGTAAGCAAGCTCCATCGCAAAATATACGTCATAAAAGCCGACCAATCATGTTGAGACCGTATCCCTCTGCCTTTGGTTCGGTAACTTTAGGTTCGCTGTTAAAAATGCCAGTGTGAACGCTAAGCGGACCAGGACTATGTTTTTTTTTTGTTTTTTGGTCCGGACCAAACGAACCAAACTACAAGTGTGAACTTTTTAAGATTTTTTAAGACCCCCCTGTTTTGATGAACCGATATCGACTCTTAAAGGGATCATGACATGAGAAATCAAATTTGCCTTTTATTTTTGACATATAAGTGTCAGGAAACTGACAGAGATGAGGATCCAAATGCAGGGAAACTTTAATAAACAAACAATCAAAACATGAATCAGGAACAACATAACCAAAACACAGGGAACAGAGAACAGCATACACCTGCATGACATCAAACAACAACCGACAGAGAACCAGAGAAAAAAAAGGGCTATAAATACACAGGGAAGACTAGCTTAACGAGATAACAAGGGGTGTGGTAAATGGGAAACACCTGGGGAGACTAATCAACATGAACAAAGAACTACAAAAAATCCACAGGAAACAGGACACAGAAAAGAACACAGAGACAACTACAACATAAAAGTCTCACCGAGCGGCAGACACAGAAACAAATATGACAATAAGAGGTCTTTGAACGGACAGATACAAACAAAATTATGTCAAAACGGTTATGTCTTAAGTGAACGTAAAGAGTTGAAAAAAGAAATTTGGCTGTGCATCATTATATTGGATTTGTGCAGTTTAAATGTTTGTAAACAACTACTTAATTATTAATTAGTTTTCGTTTTTTGTGTAAATAAAAACTTTAATTTTCATCACTCTGTCTCCTCTCCACCAATAAGCTGGTGTGTGGTGGGCATTCTGGAGGAGTATGGTTGGATACTGGACAAGATGGTTGGATACAGGTGGATACTGCACAATGGTGGTTGAGGAGATTCCCTCCTTCCATGTAAAGCACTCTGAGTGCCAAGAAAATGACAGTAAAAGTAATCTAAATGTATAAAAAGGGGGAAAAGTAATCAATACTGGCCAATACTGATAATGTAAAACCTTTCTAATATTGTCCGATAACTGATATGGTACCAATACATTGTGCAGGCATAATGATGACAAAATCAAGTAATCAAGATTGGGGGGACTGAATGTAAAATTTTGAATGATGAAAGGGGCAGCAGAACAGTCCAACAATGAGTCATAAAAAATAAAAAAAAACACTACCCTGATCAACCACTAACCTAAATATTATATGGGGTACTCTGTGGTGGTAACGGTCCTGTGAAACACCAAAACACAGAAACCCAAAATCTATAGACAGCATGCAGATAGTAGATTAAACACACACCACATGGGCACATACATATGCCACATTTGTCCTCTTCCTGTTGAATCACAAATGGCCAATAAAAAATTGATGCTTAATCCTGCTGAGCAGTCAGAAAGCCATTAACTTGCTCCATGGTGAGAGCTCCAGACTGCTGTCATGAGCACTGAAAGGAGCTGGATCTCATAGCTCAGTGACACTGCATACTGGGGCAAAGTCTGTTGCCCTATGCCCCAATGACTGACACCCATAGATCTTTTAAACAAAAATGGAATAAAATGGAATGGGGGTGTGTGCACTTCTCAGAAGTTTTTTTTTTCTTTGACTTATAAGCCAAAAGACAACATATCCTGCCATCAAATAAACATAGCACATTGTGGTCTTTGTTTATGAGTCTTCCTCGTGGTTTTGAGAACTTGAAGTCTTTATGTCGCCACGAAGGTCAGAAGTTATTTAAATACAGATGCTTTAACACATACACTCACCTAAAGGATTATTAGGAACACCATACTAATACTGTGTTTGACCCCCTTTCGCCTTCAGAACTGCCTTAATTCTACGTGGCATTGATTCAACAAGGTGCTGAAAGCATTCTTTAGAAATGTTGGCCCATATTGATAGGATAGCATCTTGCAGTTGATGGAGATTTGTGGGATGCACATCCAGGGCACGAAGCTCCCGTCCACCACATCCCAAAGATGCTTGAGGCTGAGATCTGGTGACTGTGGGGGTCAGTGAACAGTGAGTGAACAAGTACAGTGAACTCATTGTCATGTTCAAGAAACCAATTTGAAATGATTCAAGCTTTATGACATGGTGCATTATCCTGCTGGAAGTAGCCATCAGAGAATGGGTACATGGTGGTCATAAAGGGATGGACATGGTCAGAAACAATGGTCAGGTAGGCCGTGGCATTTAAACAATGCCCAATTGGCACTAAGTGGCCTACAGTGTGCCAAGAAAACATCCCCCACACCATTACACCACCACCACCAGCCTGCACAGTGTAACAAGGCATGATGGATCCATGTTCTCATTCTGTTTACGCCAAATTCTGCCTCTACCATCTGAATGTCTCAACAGAAGTCGAGACTCATCAGACCAGTCAACATTTTTCCAGTCTTCAACTGTCTAATTTTGGTGAGCTCGTGCAAATTGTAGCCTATGTTTCCTATTTGTAGTGGAGATGAGTGGTACCCGGTGGGGTCTTCTGCTGTTGTAGCCCATCCGCCTCAAGGTTGTGCGTGTTGTGGCTTCACAAATGCTTTGCTGCATAACTCGGTTGTAACGAGTGGTTATTTCAGTCAAAGTTGCTCTTCTATCAGCTTGAATCAGTCGGCCCATTCTCCTCTGACCTCTAGCATCAACAAGGCATTTTCGCCCACAGGACTGCCGCATACTGAATGTTTTTCCCTTTTCACACCATTCTTTGTAAACCCTAGAAATGGCTGTGCATGAAAATCCCAGTAAATGAGCAGATTGTGAAATACTCAGACCAGCCAAAATTGCTTAAATCACCTTTCTTTCCCATTCTGACATCCAGTTTGGAGTTCAGGAGATTGTCTTGACCAGGACCACACCCCTATATGCATTGAAGCAACTGCCATGTGATTGGTTGATTAGATAATTGCATTAATGAGAAATTGAACAGGTAATAATCCTAATAATCCTTTAGGTGAGTGTATTTAGAATTAAAATCAGTTTATTTCAGAAGGATGTTTTCTGTTGCTGCTCTTATGTAAGCATAATAAATGGCAATAAATTTCATTCTGATTCAGATTCTGATTTTCTCTCTCAAACTGCTTTTCCACCATTGAGAGTGAGACAAATTGAACTAAGAACGGTAAGGAACAGTTCGTTATATTTCCACTGTGCTGAACCGTGCTGCTAGTGCAGTGACATCGCAACTTAAGATTGGTTACTTGTCTGTTGCCTGGCTACCAGTTTCTCTGTATAGCTGGCTGAGCGTGCTATTTGAGTGACTTAACACAAATTAATAATAAAATTAAAAGAAATCCTGATCATCCTCCATAACATGGTCACTATTTACCTCATTTATCTCATATCATCTGTAAACACTTGAGTTACCAAGGCAACGTTTATATTTGTATTACATTCCAAAGAGCTACATTATCAGCCCAAAATGAAACCATACCGTACCGGCTGGGCCCGATCAGCACGGAATAGAACGGTTATGCAAAGAGAATGGTTTGGCCCGACGGTGGAAAAGCGACTTTAGTCTCCTTCCATCTATTCCTCCACCCTTCACTCAACTCACTGAACTGAAGACAAGCCCCATCGCTGTGGTATGACTGATGCTATACCCTCTGCTGTCTAACACACCACTGACACCAGCAGCATGGGCATCTTACTGCTGGGAGGAGATTTAAAAAAGCAAGAGGAGTTCAGACAGTGGGTACTGAATCATGGGGGATGTAATAGCAGTAGCACTGACAGGTCGAATAATGCTCTTGCAAATATATCATAATCAAATTTTCCTCTCCTATCATCCATTTTGCTTTTGTCCCTCTTTTCTGTTCTCTTCACTCCTATATTCCTCAAATCACCAGCAATTAACCTCTCTCTCTCTCTCTCTCTCTCTCTCTCTCTCTCTTGTGCTCTCTGTGCAATTTCAGAGAGCTTTACTAACATGACTGTTTATAAACATACTGCTAAAGACTCAATACAAATAACAAAAAAATGCTAAAAAATATCCAAAACATAAAAAAAAAAAAAAAAAAAAAAACAGGCCACGAAATATAACAATGCACAAAAAAATAATTAAAAATGAAATCTTATTAAATATTAGATATATTTTTTAAATTCTCTCTCTCTATCCCAATATCGTAAACTGAGCTCAGAAATTGCCTCTCATTTCCTGAAACACATAACCATGACATCAAAACCATTAAGTAAGTTATGTATATGCTGACAACATATTGTGGGCTAGTTCATCTGGACATGTTTTGACATTAAATACTGGATTTATTTTACAGTACCTGTGCTGTGTTGACAGACTTCAGTCCTAGATCAGTTTGGGAGGGCTTCTCATTCAGAAGAATGAGACAAAGACTCGCGCCCTTCTGAGTGGATGTGCTGGCACACATTAGGTACCAACCAAAATCACTTTGATCTATTGAGGTCACAGCATTGTGCACCGATTGGCTAGATGGTACGGTGGTCAGATATCTGTTTGTTTGCACAGAGCATATCACAGCGTAATGATCAAACATGAACATCATTGGTGTGACTAAGGGTGCTTTCACACAAGTTTATTTCAAAACACTTTGTGTCTATAAATTAAACTATGCAAGGTCCGGTGTATTTTTGCTAAGGAGAACGTAACAGACAGATAAAGAGAGAGATGGAGAGCAAAGGTCCGCGCAAGGTGCGAGCACATTTTTTTTTTTTTAAATATCCATCATACCTTGCCTGGGGAAAATGCTGTTCTCTGGCAAAATAAAATCCATTAGTTTATACAGATGCACTCAAAGCCTGCTGACCACACACTTACCACACAAACACTCTGCTGCCATCTAGTGATGTCGCTATATTAACATTCTGGTAATATTTAAAGGTGAAGTATGTCCTTGTTTTAATACTTTGTCCTATGAGAAAACCAATCATAGGCCATATCACCTGTGGCTCTATTTCTATATATTTTTCTAAAGGCTATTAGCAAACACTTTAGCCATCAAAATACAACATGGCATTAAGTGCATTACTGATTTATAAAATAGTTACTATGAATTAAAAATATAAAAACACAAATTTTCATTATTTGTTTATTTTTATTCATTTACATTTTTATTCATTCATTCATTTTTATTAAGTAAATTCATTACGTGATATACCTCCAACAGAAAATATAGTCCAAGATATATAAAATACGGTTAATAGTTGGTCTGAACATTGATATTTATGTATTGTGCATTGATGTTCATTTCACAGTTATACTCAGGGCTCGATTTGAAGGGGATGTGGGGGATTGCATACCCCTTGTTGAAAAAAATTACAAAAAGTATCCCCTCTTTAAAACCACCTTCCCCCATTACAATCCCCATTAGATTAACAGTGTTGTGTATTATGTAAAACTTTTCATGGAAATTAAATATTAAAATTCTCAAAGTATGATAATTAACAAACTATAAATAATAGCGCTTGACCAATCAGAAATCAATATCGTAACAAGCTGCCATTCTTTAAAAAGAAGACATTAGAAGGTATGATATTTCTTTGATTAGTGTTTAAGGACATTTCCCTGAAATTACATTAGAATGAACTAGAGGCAAAAATTTGTGAACAAAGTTTGATGTTGGTCATAAGTGCTGCCCAAAAGGCTATTGTTCCGACATAACACTTCATTTTATTAGGGGCCAAGCACCGAAGGTGCGGAGGCACCTATTGAAATTGTTAGATTTCTTATTAGGGGCCAAGCACCAAAGGTGCGAAGGCACCTATTGAAATCGTTAGATTTCTTATTATTATTATTCCGCCATTAGAGTCTATGGCAGCCCATAGAACCGTTTGCGGAAAAGTTGTGAGAGGTCAGTACCAATTGTAACCACACCACACTTTTTCGAACTCCTCCTAGGCCGTTGCTCCGATTTTCACGAAAATTTAAACAGAACATCATCTGACAAAAAGTTAAGGAATTCAAATTGATTTGTCAAATCGTTTTTGATAAAAGCACAAACAAATTTTACGTAGCTCTTGTGAAAACAGACGTAAGGCTGAATCTCCGCAACGCTTTATCGTGTTCAGATCAAACTTGGTACATGTCATCACAAGCATGATCTGAAAGCGTTTCGGTACAGCGCCACCTACTGGTCCGGAGATACGAAAAATTGCTATTTTTGCTTAACTTCTGAACTGTTTGTCCAAAAATCACAAGTGGTCTCGTTAGATTCAGGACGTCATGCCGAGTCGAATGATATCCAATGTTACCATATCGGCCATTTTGGCTGTCGGCCATTTTGAATTATGTGCTAAAATTTTGTATTTTATGAACACATGAACGGATTGTTACGAAACTCGGTATGGGTCATCGGTATGATGCCCTGAAGGAGCCTGAGAAGTTCAGAAACAGCACCACCTAGTGGAGAATTGTTTTTTGTTTTTTTTTCAAATGCTTATAACGTTGGGTGTGGTTGACTTATTTTCATGGGAGTAACTTTTTTTGTCTCCTGAATCCTTGCCAAGTCCAACGATACCAGACTTGCCAGGTTTCAGTGTATGGTTTGTACAGCGTTGTAATTAAGTGCTTATAAAACATTAGCTGATATTTTCGAAATCGCTAGTCCGATCAAGACGAAACCAGCATCAGAAATTCAGAAACATAGGTCAATAATGAAATGTTAAAGACCAAATGTCAAAATATTGATAGTAAGGGGTAGTAAAATCCAATCAAAATCAAAGTTTTTTCACATAAATGTCTATAACTCCAAAACTAAATGAGATATTTTCACCAAAAATAACACACATGTATGAGCTCACTCCGAGGACACAAAAAAAGGTAGGATTGTGCCTCTTGGTGGCGCTATAATAGAACAAAACATGAAATTCCCATAGACTACAATGCATTTTTCAGCCTTTTTGCCAAAAATCATCTTAAAATGTGTTTAATTGCTCATTGCTGCAGTTGATCTGACACTCCCAGCCATTTTGGCATGTCTTGTCTTCTTCTTTGCGCTTGGCCACGATAATGGCTGCTTGCAGCTATATTTATTTTATTTATTTTTTTGTCATTACACCGGTCATTACATTTCCTACAGATTTCTGCTCGTTCTAAATCAGATACAGATAAAGTAGCACCGTTAGATTACATTTATTTGAATGCATTAGTGAGAGAGTGATTGCGTGTGTGAATGAATCATACCTGTCTGTGAAGCATCTCTCTACTAAAAAAAACGATAGAAACAAATGCTATAACTTTTCAGTTTCTAAGCAAATTTATGAATAAATCGCAGTACAAGCAATAACAATACGTTTCTGCGCTACTGAATGTTTCTGTGTGCGAGATCTTTGAGCTGCTGTCTACTGTATGTGTGTGTGCTACAATGTAGCAGCGCATTAGTTTAGAGCGGCGATTGACAGGTATTGAATCGTGCATTCGGCCTGTCCAGATGGTATAAACCAACATACAGGGTTCGTACCATAGACTGTAAAAAAAAAACGTACTGTCCATGACGTCAAGTCAAGTCAACTTTATTTATATAGCGCTTTTTACAATACCGATTGTTTCAAAGCAGCATCTAAAGCGTTTTGACAGAATTTAACAGAATTTGATTCGGCTATACAGCCGCTCTGGAGTGATGTCATCTAGCTCATTTCAATTATCATATAGTGTCAATGCAGGCAGATCAGTAATATAGTTGATATAGTTAATTTAGTTTAGCAATTAAATTTATTTGGATATTTAGTTGAAAATGTTGTGTCCCCAACTGAGCAAGCCAAATCATACTTATCTGACCGTTATCAGTTTGTAGCAGTAAATGAAGAGATGTCACACTGATCACAAGTTCAGTATGGAGTACCGCAGGGCTCAGTGCTAGGACCGTTGCTCTTCACCCTGTACATGCTACCACTGGGAGATATCATTAGGAAGCATGGCATTAGTTTTCACTGTTATGCTGACGATACTCAGCTCTATATTTCTTCACGCCCTGACGAAATTTACCAATTCACAAGATTAACGGAATGCATAGCTGATATAAAACATTGGAATGTCTAGTAATTTCCTGCAACTTAATTCAGAAAAAAATGAATTTTTAATTATTGGACAAAAAAACAAGTAGTAACCTAGAATACTGTCTAACACTCAATGGCTGCTCTGTCAAGTCGTCGTCGTCAGTTAGGAACCTGGGTGTGCTCTTTGATACCAATCTTTCATTTGAAAGCCACGTTTCTAACATCTGTAAAACTGCATTCTACCATCTTAAAAATATATCTAAATTACGGCACATCCTTTCGATGCAAAATGCTGAACAGTTAATTCATGCGTTCATGACCTCAAGGCTAGATTACTGTAATGCTTTACTGGGTGGTTGCCCTGCTCGCTTAATAAACAAACTCCAGCTGGTCCAAAACGCAGCAGCTCGAGCTCTTACTAGAACAAGGAAGTATGACCATATTAGCCCGGTTCTGTCAACACTGCACTGGCTCCCTATTAAACATCGTATAAATTTTAAAATCTTGCTTATTACTTACAAAGCACTAAATGGTTTAGCTCCCAGTACTTGAGCAAACTCTTAACGCATTATACTCCATCACGTCTATTGCGGTCTCAAAACTCTGGCCAGTTGATAATACCTAGAATATCAAAATCAACTGCAGGCAGTCGATCCTTTTTCCTATTTAGCGCCTAAACTCTGGAACAGTCTTCCTAGCATTGTTCGGGAAGCAGACACACTCTGTCAGTTTAAATCTAGACTAAAAACACATCTCTTTACTATGGCAAACACATAAAACATTATCAATTTCTATTATTCAAATCAGTAAATGATTGTTAGGCTGCATTAACTAGGTCAGCCGGAACCGGAAACACTTCCCATAACACCTGATGTACTCGTTACATCATAAGAATGGCATCTACGCTAATGTTAGTCTCTCTGTTTATCCCGAGGTTTACTGCAGTCAGCCGGATCCGGGATGTATCCAGATCAGATGGTGGACCAGCGCCTGGACATGACCAACGCATCCCTGAAATGTCTGCAGAGAACATGTCAAATAAACTCCCCCCATAAATGCTGCATCGACACGACATCCTCATTAAACCCGTCTTCGGCGTGATGACTCCAATCTTTCGAATAATCTTACAAATATCTATTTACCTAATATGAATTAAGACCTGCTATGTTGCCAGAATTATAATCATACACTGTTTGTTCGGCGGCCAGAGGAGAACTGGCACCCCGACTGAGCCTGGAAATTAGCTGGATAACATCACCGTTTCACCAGAACGGCTGTACAAATTCTGTTGCATTATTTTCCTGTTAACAATGTGAAGCTGCTTTGAAACAATTGGACTTGTTAAAAGCGCTATATAAATAAAGGTGATTTGATTTTGATTTGGAACCAAAACTCCATCAGGCATAATGGAGAAAAATAAACCTTTGGAGAAACCAGGCTCATTATATAAATAAAAGACGTCACCCATAGGATTCTGAAGAGCAGTCCTGAAGCGTAAAGTAGGGTCGAGCTGACCGTAGCCATCTTGGCAGCGCGTCATCGCGTCATCGCGTCATCGCGCGTCGCTCCCCGATAACTGACAATGGGCAAAGAGGCGTGACGTGGCTGGAGCGATGTGATGACTAACAGACAGCAGACAAATGGCTATCCACCTGTCACTCAAAGTGTCCACACCCTTAATTATGCAGAACTCTGAGGCTTTATATAATGTAAATTAATGAGTTATAAAAAGAATACACCCCCCTCACAGTTGTCATGAAGGGCAAAATTAGCTATATAGACCAAAACCACAATTTGTACCAGGCTTTAAACATGTTTTTTTTCTGCTGTAAAGTTGGGCATTTTAACATGGGGCTCAATGAAATTCTGCTCCCTTTTGGAGCCTGTCCCTAGCGGCCAGTCGATGAATTGCAGTTGAAGCCAATACGGAAGTGACTTAATGAGAAACTGGGGGAGGTTACCACTTGGTTCATACACATTTCTACCAATACATTTCCATGACTTTTGAGGCAAATATTCATGACACGTCTGTGTATGCATGTAAAATAAGAATAAAAATCTTAAATTATTATTAATTGAAACAATGTGGTTTAATAAAAATAAACATTCATTTAAATAACGCTAACAAACCAGTAAGATGGAAGATAAAATAGATCAAATAATGTGACTGACCCTCAGAACTCCACTGTGTAGCAACGGATTAACATACATCATTGGGAGGCAACAATGTTAAATAAGTAAATAAAAGTGTAGTGCTGCATTCGATACTATCGACCACAACATTCTTTTGAATAGACTCGAAAATTACGTTGGCATTAGTGGAATTGCATTGGCATGGTTTAAATCATACTTATCTGACCGTTATCAGTTTGTAGCAGTAAATGAAGAGATGTCACACCAATCACAAGTTCAGTATGGAGTACCGCAAGGCTCAGTGCTAGGACCGTTGCTTTTCACCCTGTACATGCTACCACTGGGAGATATCATTAGGAAGCATGGAGTTAGTTTTCATTGTTATGCTGACGATACTCTGCTCTATATTTCTTCACGCCCTGACGAAACTTACCAATTCACAAGATTAACGGAATACATAGCTGATATAAAAAAAATGGATGACCAGTAATTTCCTGCAACTTAATTCAGAAAAAAAATTCATTTTTAATTATTGGACAAAAAAGCTTCACAAGTAGTAACCTAGAATACGGTCTAACACTTGATGGCTGCTCTGTCAAGTCCTCGTCATCAGTTAGGAACCTGGGTGTGCTCTTTGATACCAATCTTTCATTTGAAAGCCACGTTTCTAGCATCTGCAAAACTGCATTCTACCATCTTAAAATATATCTAAATTACGGCGCATGCCTTCAATGCAAAATGCTGAAAAGTTAGTTCATGCGTTCATGACCTCAAGGCTAGATTATTGTAATGCTCTACTGGGTGGTTGCCCTGCTTGCTTAATAAACAAACTCCAGCTGGTCCAAAACGCAGCAGCTCAAGCTCTTACTAGAACCAGGAAGTATGACCATATTAGCCCGGTTCTGTCAACACTGCACTGGCTCCCTATTAAACATCGTATAAATTTTAAAATCTTGCTTATTACTTACAAAGCACTAAATGGTTTAGCTCCCCAGTACTTGAGCGAGCTCTTAACGCATTATACTCCATCACGTCTATTGCGGTCTCAAAATTCTGGCCAGTTGATAATACCTAGAATATCAAAATCAACTACAGGTATGCATCCTCATTAAACCCATCTCCGGCATGACGACTCCAATCTTTCGAACAATCTTACAAATATCTATTTACCTAATATGACTTAAGACCTGCAATGTTGCCAGAATTATAAATCATACACTGTTTGTTCATTGACCAGAGGAGAACTGGCACCCCGACTGAGCCTGGTTTCTCCCAAGGTTTTTTTTTCTCCATTCTGGCCCTGAAGGAGTTTTGGTTCCTTGCCACAGTTGCCTTTGGCTTTTGGCTTGCTCAGTTGGGGACACCTAAATTTCAACTATATTACCGATCTGCCCGCATTGACACTATACGATAATTGAAATTAGCTGGATAACATCACCGTTTTCATCAGAGCGGCTGTACAGCCGAATCAAATTCTGTTGCATTATTTTCCTGTTAACACTGTAAAGCTGTTTTGAAACAATTGGACTTGTAAAAAGCGTTATATAAATAAAGGTTTTTAAAGGTTTTATATATTTGATTTGATGCGTTCATGACCTCAAGGCTAGATTATTGTAATGCTCTACTGGGTGGTTTGCCCTGCTCGATTAATAAATAAATTGCAGCTGGTCCAAAAACGCAGCTGCTCGAGTGCTTACTAGAACCAGGAAGTATGACTATTAAACATCGTATACATTTTAAAATCTTGCTAATTACTTACAAAGCATTAAATGGTTTAGCTCCCCAGTACATGCTCTTAGCGCATTATATTCCATCACATTAGTTTACAATGCCAATTAAATTACCTGTACAATAAAATGTTCATTCACTCAATGAATATTGAGTATGCAGATAGTACAAACAAACATAACTTGTGGAGCACTCTCAGAGTGTGCATTTATTTGTTATTTTAACTGATGGAAACGGATCGTAAAAGCCGGCCAACACTAAAAGATTTTTAAAAAATCTTATCAGCCTGTGGCCCCCTCTATTACACAGCATTAGCATCTTTTGGATTTTTGATCATCATTTATACGAAAACCGCAAATCTGATCAGTTAGAATAGATAGAGGTCTGTGCCAAGTTTGGTGCTTGTAGCATTGAAGTTCTAGGAGAAGTAAAAAAATGTAGCAAAAAAATGTAGCAATATTTTGGCTTCTCAAGTCAACATAATAATAACGAACATAGCTAAAGTGCATTGATTAACTAAGAGATGGTTGTCAAAGTTGCATTGAATTATTGAAAGTGAATGCAATCACTGAGTTGATAATGCACACATGCATGCGTTACCTAACTGTATGCATGTTTATTTATGTATTTTTTTAAAACAAGCTATGAGCTATGTTCATACACCACTGTCTAAATCTGTGCAGAAACCATTCAAGCCACAGGTACAAAGACTACTGCTAATAGCTTGGCACTCGAGCCGCTGGCCGACAATAGCTCGAATAGCAATTATTTAGAATAAAATGTGTGCTGTATGTGTGGCTGTGAGTGACAGAGACGATTCTGAGAGAGAGGGGGGAGGCGTAATTCCATTCAGAAATTATCATCCTATTCTTTTTGTCTTTTACCATCCACTGTTGGTAACTGAAACGTGTGGGGCTCAAAAATAATTCATCAGTCATTTGAAACTAATTTAGAGTTATTTTTATTTTTTATAAAATATATTGATAATAATTAGACCATAAATGGCATAAGACATCATTTAGGTAGTTTGGCAAACAGTTTTTCGATATTGCTCAATATGCGTCACTATTTGAATAAGCTTCATGAGTACAAAACCTCGTATACATACTCACACAAACACACACAACTGTATAACAGCACTGTCAGCATTCCACTCCCTCACATATAATCTCATATCTCCTTGAAAAGTTGTTTCAAGAGACACAAACAGCATTCATAAAGATCAAATCTTTCCATGTTTATGAGGGCATCTCTAACCTCTGTGGTTACAATATACGTAACTAACAGCATATCAATATCAATCACTCATTATGTCAAATCAGACAGGCTGTGCTATGATTGAGAGAAAAAAATTACACTTCTAAATCTGAGTTCACAGTATCAGGACAGGTTCTTTGGTGGTTTTCTAAACCAAGCGGAAATTATGGTGGGCTCTGCTTGCCTGCAGACACTATAAACAATGCCCCTCAAACACACACCTCCCTCTTCCTGTTTAGAAGGTTTATTCTCTGTAGGATCTCAGCGCAAAAACATCATTAGCACTGCAGTGCTGGTGAACTAAATATGACAAAAAAAACTTAACCTTTAAGCACACACTATTTATACCCACATAATCTGAGAAGAGCATACATACCGATATTTGGATTCTATACGCTAATTTTGAAATATTTATAATAAAAACATATATCTTTTAAAAAAGAGATTCCACCTAGTATAAGGTGATGGTTGAAATAAATGACTAATAAAATGTCAATGGGAAAAGTAATATATTATCAATTACAGATATAAAGGTTCTGAATCTACTTGGATTCCCTTTATACAGAAAAAAATTAAGAAGTATTCATTAAGGCATACAGTATGCTTGATAGGATATCTGGAAGTATAAACTTAAGTGGTAATGGCTTGTACACATAAGTTTTATTGGCCATTCAGTCTTTTTGGGAATAAAACAGCTAAATGGAACAAACACACAGGTCTTTAAAGCGTTTTTTAGTTAAGTTAACTTGACAATTAAAGTCATGACGCTGAAGTCATGCAAAGTTTTTTAACGCACATCACTTTTTAACGCACAGGGTGCCCCTTTAGTGTCATTTTCCGACGCACAGGGTACTCCATTTAATTTCAGTTGTTTGCCCAATGCATCAGATCAAGATGCATTTAATTCTTTGCATTTGTAAAAGTATACATGATTTTATACTACTTTTATATTTTGGAGCAACTAACCCCTCTCCTACCCTAAACCTACCCACTTCTACCTACCCAGGTGTGGACTCCGCGACCATGGCGAAGTTCAAACTAACTGTGCAAATTCTTTTTATCTTCATCTGGGAAACAAAAAAAACAATCGCAACCTCAGCAGCATCGGACAGAACTATCAGGACTTTCTCACGCGACTGTGTATCTGGACGCTTTCCTCCCCCACGAAGGCACAATGCAAGTAACGCACACTTAATCACTGTGTGATTAGTAAAGCTGCGAGCTTTAGTAACAAAGAAGTTTGCAGTAAGAAACTGATGTTTTTTTTTTAAATGTCAGTGGGCCTTGCAGTATTGATTCGAAGAGGAGGTGGGCCTTCGAGTAAAAAAGGTTGGGAACCACTGCTCTAAGCACTGTAAATGCTAAGGAAGAATTATTTTTCTGTAGCCAGGAAAATTATCATTCTCTTAGAACTAAATTAATAATCAATACTGAGTGTTCACCGGATGAACTGGTTGATTGATTGTAATGTTTATGTAGCTATATCAAGTTAATCTCATTAACTAGTTCAAATATTCATAATTAATCATAATGAGTTATGAATAATTATTAATATTTCCCCTTTGAGCTAAATTACCTACATAATGGTGGAGAAACACTGGCATCATTTTAAACAATTGTTTGCAGGCGGACCCAGTAATCAATCATGTGCTGTTCCATACACTTTATTGACATCATAAATCAGCCAAACTATAGTGTAAGTGCGCCTTCCTACGAACGGCAGAACATTTCTCAATGCTAGAATGCATGTTCAAATCATACGATAAGAAACTAACCTGAAATTATCTAGGAAATCATAATTTCAGTCTTTAAATGCATAAATCTTTTCCTGACGAAGAAATCTCAGATTAGCGGTGCGTATAAACGGTACCAGAATAAATTACCCTGATTTTTGGTGAAGAAAACACCACTTTCAGCTTTAAATGCATAAGTCTTTTTCCTGACGAAGAAATCTCAGAGTAGCAGCATGAATTAACCTGCGTGACGAAGAAATCTCACTACAGTGCTTGTAATGGTGAACTGAGCGATGCTCCTCAGTCACTGATCAAGGTCTTATTATTATTCGACACGTCATCGTATTCATATTGATGCCTTAAATTGCTCATATGAAACAATAATGTCGAATTAGTGGTGTAAATTCGAGTCTAGTTAACTAGTAATTCACCGTTGTCTGTTAAGTGATGTGCCGTTTTGATTTGTGATTCATGACTGACCACGCTAGAGTTCTTCGTGCATGCTTTCAGCACGGCTCAAACGTCTGCTCCGTTTGGGTTTGTGTTGTGAGCGAACACTGGTCTTGTGGCAACACATGACAACAGAACGTTTGAGCAGACACTTCTGATAATCTGATAACAGCACTCACGTCACAGACTTGAGTGTAGCCAAAGCTAGCTTTAAGCAAACCTACATGTATAAGCTAAAGCCCTTTACCTCAACTAAAGCTGGTAGCACCATGCTAACACCTAGACACGTTTGAGTGTAGAGCGTAACATTCGAACCCAAGACTCTACAAACTTTGGAACCCTTTTAAGGAACTTTGATTTGAACCATTGAAGAGGGATCTGAAGCTTCAAGAATCAAATGAATCTACGAATCTGCGTTGCAAATTATTCACTGATTTTAACAACTCAGCACCACAAGCCGGTGACCCCTGCTGGTCAGAACAGGAAGCGCAGCGAAAACTTAATGAAACATCTTTAACAAACCATTCACAAATGTTTTGTTGAAGGTGTAATCAATTAAAGACAATCAATGAACCATCTAAACGTGAGGTCCCTTATTAGGCATGATATTTCAGTAAACTGTAGGGCTCATTTTGTGAAAGCTGGGCTAACCAGACAAGTAAGAGAATGTTAAATATGCTTCTTTCCTTTATCAATCAAAGGGATCATTGAATGTGTCTAGATTTATAATTGATACTGAGCTATATATATATATATATATATATATATATATATATATACAAATTATATATAGACTGGTTCACCAGACCTAAATGACAAACCATGGAAATTTTAAATAATTTTTTTAAACTGCTATGATGCTTAACCCTTTGGAGTCGGCTATCACATCCGCGCGATAGACTCACTTATCAGTGCCAAACAGACTCAAATAACTCAAGTGTTATACATCATTATAATCTGTTAAGTTTCTATAATTTTTTGTGTACAGTCACAATAAAAACAACTTGTTGTGCTTTTTGCAAAATAAAGAAAACAAACATGATGCGCAATCTGTAGCCTCTCTGTCAAAGACGTTCATTCAGATTCTCTTAAAAGGACCTATAACTTAATAAATATTTGTCTCTCAAAAATGAGACATATGTCTAAAGAAACGTTGAAATGTCAGGTTTTAAACAATGTAAATCAAATCGAAAAAAAATATTCTGTGTTTATGTAATCTGTTTGAAAAGCGAGCGTCTCATTATCGCCTCATTACCCGCTAATGCGCCCACGGAGCTACCGAGGAGATCAGTGGTCTTCAGGAGGCTCTGACAGCTGACCTTGAAAGAGAACGGTTTCACCGTTCAAGACTTTGTTAAAGACAGCCAATGTGGAACTTAAAGGGAGAGGACGCTAAAGCGAAGGTCCTTGGAGGCCATCTGCATGCAGCCAGAAGCTGAAGTCCAAACACTGACTCAGCAATTCTGCAGCATTAGAGACAAGCTCGATGTGGTCCGAAAAGAACTAAAACGGCCCGACTAATTGCAAATGAACCACACAAGAAAGATGTACCCTGCTGAACTTCACATCAGCAGCGCAAGCTCCTCCAGCCCTGAGTACAGATGTAAAGGGGGGAGGAGCCAAAGCCTTATCTTAACATTTTACCAGACAGTTTCCTGAAAGCCTCTGCAGCCTCGGAAAGAAAAGAAAAGGATTAATTCAGACAAACCCTGAAATGGCACCTGAAGTGACACTCAAAGACCTCAAGCAAATGGCCAGACACATCCCTGCATTCACACAAAAGCTTGCAGGAGACCACAACGTCCAGGCCTTCTGACAAGACGTTGACCTTCACCTGCAATCTTCGGGCGAGTGTGAACTACCAAGATAGTCTATCTGCTTTGGATCACATCCAGCCCAGAGTTGCGATGCTTTCTGGCTCGGCGGCCAGGAAACACCCACTTGCACTACCAGCAGTCGAATCAGGCCAGCATAAAGGAATTTTCAGACCCTGAAAGTGGACTGAGCACTAGATACCAAACAGGGCAGACATGAAATTTCCTATATTCCTATACAGACTCAGATGAACCTGGAACGGAAGGAGGACACCAGCTTCAAGAACCTTCTCTGACACCAGTTAGTCACCTTTGTAGGTGACACAGCCTGCCCCCACACAATGCCATGCATGTGACTTGACAAAGAAGGCCTTTAATGAACACGAGGCCCCCTCTGAAGGGGTTCTCAAAACCCCAATGACTTTGAACTGCGAAACACAGAAGCCAAAGTGGGCACCAGAAGGCACCCAGCATAGCCACAATGCAAGACCCTTCTACAAAAGTCCCTAGTCAGCATAGGACATAAAACTTTTAAAGTAGATGAAAACGTGTTCACAGAAAAGCAAGTCTGCATTAGTGAAATTAAAATTTTACAGATAAAATTCTTGAATGACTGTATAAGCCTCATATGTCAACAGACTAGGCACAGCTTTGAAACATATAGAAATTTGATATACACAATTTGATTTGGTACTGCAGCGCATTGGTTTCCATGACAATGACTCGTCAAAAAAAAAAAAAAAAAAACACTAACCGCAGATAGCGCTACGTCACTGTGATGACAGATTGAGGTGGATAAGCTAGCACGGTCTAGTGCCATTCATTGAAACCACTGTCCACCTATACATTCGATAGGTATGTAGATCACTAGTTGCTGGCTTGTTAGATGCAGATAAAATGATATCTTGAATTGACATCTCTACTGTAACAGTGAGTGTCTCAGCAGAGCATCATTGATTGTTAGGTTCATTTCACTGTTATAATTGCTGGAGCTGTCAATCGTTCAGAGACTGAGTTCTGTACTCTAGCCAATACTTCCATTATAATTAAGTGTCTACACTGCACAACAAATATCTTATTTGCATAGTGTTTGCACTGTGTTAGTTATGATGAAAGCATTTGTGAGTGTAGAAATTGAGTTGCAATGAAACAAGATTATTTCACATTTAAATTGAGTGTTTAAATCGGAGGGAACAAATCAAGGTAGAAAATGGCCATTTATATCTAAATTATTATAAGTGCACCTCAGGAAATATTATATAATTAAAAAATGAAATTCATAAGTTTTTGTTTGTTTGTTTGCTAATTGAAGCACCCCTGCTAAACAAATATTATTAAAAAAAAAAATTTGTGACTAACCATATAGTCAGTTCATGGGTGACAACTCGACTAACAGATGCATACAAGGGAAATGCTAACCATGCTTCACCCTGTGTGTGTGTGTGTGTGTGTGTGTGTGTGTGTGTGTGTGTGTTATATTAGGGGTGCAGTTAATGTAGGGGAATAGAATTGAATGTACAGTAGGCATTTTTAAAAAACATTATGCCTATGTGTGTGTACTTGTTTAACTATATTTGTGAGAGCCAAGTGACCTCACTTATATAGTAAAATATTGTGACACCCAAAAAAGCATTAGTTTTTCCTTCATATCATGTGCAGGGCTCCATAGGTTTGAAACGACACAAGGCTGAATAAATGATGACAGAATTTTAATTTTTAGGTAAACTATCCCTTTAATAACACTTATCCTCTGATAGACTAATGCCAGGATCACACGAAGACAATGACTTTTGACAAATTCATCTACTAACTTAAAAAGAGCACACAGGATGCAAGCCTTGCAGAAATGTCCAGCACTTCTCTATTTCACCTGGTCCGAGACAGAAGTGAGACTGATGAAGAGGGGAACGCTGTGAAAAAGGGATGCACTTCAAAAACACACACACACACACACACACACACACACACACACACACACACACACACACACACACACACACACACACAAAATAGTGTCTCTTTAAGCATTTTTTTGTGCAGGGTGAATGTATTTGTATGATACCACACTTGCTGAGCCACATGGTTCAGCATTTTAGATGTTAGGTTTGGAACAAAGTATCTTATTGTGTCAGACGTGGAGGAGGGGGGAAATACCATAAAACTAACCTGCTTCCTACAAACCACTAAACGGGTCCACATTCTCTGCTCCTCTCTGGGGTGTCTGTGCATTTTACAAATATTGCATCTTATTTAATTCACTTCATCTGTGATAAAAGTAGGCAAACACCACACAAGCGTCACTACAGGAAGCAGAAAGTGTCTGACTTCACATCTCTCCGTTTTCAACTCCTCCCCGACTACATGGCAACTCTCATTGATCGGTTACATCCAGCCGCAGCTGTCGAACACACCTAAGTTGCACTGTGTAACATTAGCTAACTGCATTAGTTTACAAAAGATAACGGTTAACAAAATATTCTCATCACTTATTAAGCTTGGCTAATGTTAATTCCAACCTGCACTGATGCATAATAATAACAGTAGATTTTGTGCATTAATTTAAGTAATAATTGATTTTCTACTTTTGGCTTTAGGAAATCCATCAGATGACCCTTTAAGTCCAGATTACAAAAAGGGTTTAAACAATGTTTTTTAATGCTTGTTCAGTGAACCATAAACAATTATTGCACATGCACCTGCAGTACTAAAGACACAAGCCCCCATTCAAACACTCTCTCGTACACTGTACCACAGCAACAAGGATTGCAGCAACATGGCTACAAACTTCACTTAAACTAAGCACACACATTTTGACACATATTCAAAATTTTTAATAATGGCATACAGCAATTAGTTTACTAGCACACAAATAGCAATGTAATGTATTATTTACATATACAGATACCATGCAAGTGCAATCTCCACTAATAACCTTCTGAGTGCAATGCCCACATCTCAAATTCTAATCAATAACTGGATTGAACCAAGTCCCCACCCTACATTTTTTACACTCAGATGTATGTCACATTATGGGGGAAAAAAAGATCTGCCGCTACTTCCAGTTCATTGAAACTTTAAATTAATACCAACTAGTTGTTATGTGCCACTGCACAATATATGTTTGGTTCTGACTCCCTGCCTACAAACAAATTGTCACTTAAATGATCGATCTTGTTATGCGCTCTAAGCGCTTATGTTAATACAAAGGAAGAACTATTTTTCTGTGGCCATGAAAAATATCCTTTTCTTAGAATTAATTAATAATCAATAGTGAAAGTTTACAGGATGAACGGATTGATTGATTGTAATGTTAAATGTAGCCATATCAAGTTAATCTCATTAACTGATTCAAATATTCATAACTAATCATAATGAATAATCATAAGGAGTTATGTTTATTAATATTTCCCCTCTGAGCTAATTTGCTACAGCATCTACGCTAATATTAGTCTCTCTGTTTATCCCGCGGTTTAGTGTAGGCTGTCGGATCCAGCCCATATCCAGATCAGATGGTGGACCTGCGCCTAGACACGACCACAGTGCAGCCCTGAAGTGTCAGCAGAGACCGTGTCAACTAGACTCTCCCCTGTGAAGGCCTCCTTCATATTACTTTCCCTCTGTACAGATGAAAATGTTATCAAAATTATCGGAAATGACTAAAAATACTGCATGTTTGTTTTCATTCAATATCTATTATAACAAACTAACGGTTGATTAATCTGTTATCAGCCAACGTGGTCCAACCTAGTTATCGTTATCCGTAAAATTCACTATCGGCCGAGCTCTAATTAACTATATGTAACAAGATATTTTTCAACATAGGAAGTTTTCAAAACAATTCCACACATGCAATGGTGGGAACGTTGAAAATTATTTGTATTTGCAGTGGGTCTTTACTTTGAAGTCTTGAATGCAGTACGCCTATCAAAACGTGTTCAAAAGTGTTACAGAGAGAGGGTCAAAAACAGGATAGAAAATATCTTATTACTTCTAAATTAGGATGTTTTGGTGTAAAAATCTTGAGAACATTATTAGTGGTATTATAATAGAATACAAATTTAATTAAACATGACCCTTTAACAACTGAAATGACTATAAAATATGCATTACATCCCCTTTGAAAAGATTTTTTTTTTTTTTTTTTAAATACAATTTTTAAAGCTTTATTTGTCAATGACCCCTGTACTGTATTTGTTGTGTGCAACACCTGATCACTAACACCAAATTGTACAATTTAAACTTCATTCTTGACTTTGATAATAATGTGAAATTGCTCTTTTAGCATCAATACTTGCAGGTTATGAGCTCTAAACACTTACCTATGAGAATTATAAAAGAAAAGATCAAAATCTGAATCAAAATGACTTTCAAAAAGGAAAAGGACCCAACAAGAAATGTGCATAAAAATATGTCCACTCTTACACTTTCATTATTGCACTATAACTGAAAGGAAGTTAGTGGTTTCTTAAAGGGGACTTATTATGCAAAATTCACTTTTACAGTGTTTGAACATAAATGTGTGTCGGCAGTATATGTACTTAACCACCCTATAATGGAAACATCCACCCACTCCTCTTTTTTTAATCCCCATAAATCATAAGCATTCTCAGAACAAGCGGTTTTCAGATTCTAGCAGTGTGATGTCACATATGCTCCCACGAGCTGATGGACTCTGCTCTTCTGCCCTATTAGCATAGACCTTGCCTGTACACAGAGCTGTGCACAGTCCACAGAGCTGTGCACAGTCCACCATGTAAATGCCAGAACATTTAACAGCAGCATTCAAGTAAGAAATGTAAGAAAAAAAAAATAGATAAAGTAAAAAATAATTACTATACAAAATGCAAAAGTCCTGTTAAATTATTACCAGGGTTCATACACATTTCTACCAATAAATTACCATGACGTTTCCATGGCTTTTCCATGACTTTTAGGCAAATATTCATGACCTAAGCTTCCATGAAACGTCTGTGTATGTATACATGTAAAATAAAAAAAATCCATGTTCAAATGTCAAATAACTAATTAATTAATGACAAGCTATGTGGTTTAATACAAAATACAAAAGACAGACCCTAGCAATGGATTAACACACATCAATCATCCCTAGTTGAATTTTTATTTTTTTAATTTCTGCAATTTACACCTATACAAACTAAAAATGCCAGACGTTCCCTCATGCCAGGGTCGGAAATTTTCCATTAAGGGGCTCCTTGCAATTGATTTCCAGGAGCATTTATAAGTGCAAATTTTAATGATTACCTGTGTTGTCATTTGTCAAATACTTAAATTTAACCAATTACTTCAATCAATCAGAATAGTCACCTTTATTTATATAGTGCTTTTACAATACCAATTGTTTCAAAGCAGCTTCATAGTGTTAACAGGAAAATAATGCAACAGAATTTGATTCAGCTATACAGCCACTCTGGTGAAAACGGTGATGTTATCTGGCTAATTTCAATTATCATATCATATAGAATACTATATAGACTGTTATCAATAAAATGTTATCATTATCAAAATCCATCTTTACCCTGCAAAGGTGGAACAGAAGTTGCATCTGAAATGGCATAAATGTTTATTTACACAAACTGTTTAATGTTACTCAAATGATAAAATTAACAGGAACTCTTTACAGAGTCATTATTGTCAGGTAATGCTCTTGATATTGTAATAATGATTATTAATGTCGTCGATTAATAGACACACAAAATGTTTTTGTGTTTGGGCAAACTGCACGTGATGTTCTGACTACACAGATAAAAGAATCTTAAAACCATTTACAAATAATTTTAATGCTTTTTATGCATTAGAAAATTCATATGATCTTACCAGCAGAATAAATTATATTAACCGGAATTAACTAACGTTATACAGAAAGGGAACAGAGAATGTAACCAATTGTGAGGCTATCCATAACTTGGGATAGCCTCTCCCATAAACACTCTCACAAACACTCCCGTTAAAATCACGGAAGCTGACGACACTGCAACATTAATCTCTAACATCCAATCTGGACTTTGTTATTTATGACGACGGGAGAATTTGCGCGCACTGAAAAAATATCTTTGTATCTTCTGATTGGCCATCATGCTCGACAGAAACACGTGTGATTGGTTATAATGCATAATGCTGCAAAGCGTTTACAAAGTTTCAAAGTTTGTTTAACCAATATTATCACTTAAACATATATTCTATTACATAAATATTTTGAAACAAATTTCCATGACTTTTCCAAAATGTTCTGGTTTATTTATTTTTCCAAAACTTTTCCAGGCCTGGAAATTGCCATTTTAAAATTCCATGACTTTTCCAGGTTTTTCATGACTGTATGAACCCTGTATTAAAGATGTCACACTCCTGACAGCTTGGCCTGAAAACGTTGAGGTAAAAGCTTCTCTAAAAAATATTATCAGCTAAAAAACACATGCTAAGCATGCTCATAGCACGACTATAGAAATCACAGTTTGTCATTAAACCGTGTGAGTATACAGTATAAAGATTCACCCTAACTACATGAACTCTACAAAGCAGATCTATTGACGGGAAATCATCAAGCAAACAGGACAGACCAGTGAGCCGTCAGCAGATGTGTCCCTCGGATAAAACTGCATTGATTGTATTGGTTCAAGTATCACAAGGTACAAGCACACAGACTGTTCTTCAAACCTACTATAAAGGTCAGAGAGATAAAACTGCTGAAGATCTGTTTGAAGATGTACAAAACAAAACTTCTAGCATGCCTTTTTGCTGTCGACAGGCAAGCTTGAAATTGCAGAAATGTACTTATGATAAATAGTGCTTGACCAATATGGGTTTTCAGTGGTCAATTTTTTTTTTTGAAAAGCAAAAATGTAATGAACCTTTTGCTGTCGACAGGCAAGCTTGAAATTGCAGAAATGTACTTATGATAAATAGTGCTTGACCAATATGGGTTTTCAGTGGTCAATTTTTTTTTTGAAAAGCAAAAATGTAATGAACACTTACTTATACAATCTTTATGGCAAAAATACACACAAAAAAATTTTTGGTTAAGGTTAGACTAGTCAGTTAAATAGTATAATTAGTCAGGTGCAAAATGGGCTTTTTAATAAAATTTGGCTGTCTATACAGTAGAAAAGTGAGCTTTTTTAATCTGTGCTACATTACTAAGTATGAGGAAGTATGATCTGTAGTTTTGACAAAGCCCTGTAGTTGACAAAAAACGACATCCAGCGGACCTTTTCTGACAAATACATAAGGTGTCTGGGTGCAGGTAACATGGAGAAAGAAAGAAAACCCTTTTTTTGTTTTGTTTATTTGCATATACAGCCAAACAGAGCCGTTGAAAAACAGTTGCGACATGCTTTGATCTCGCCATCATGTGGTCACGTGGTTCATGGAGCTCTCAATAGTTCCAAACAGCTTCGCACTGTCAATCTCTTTGAATGTGTTTAAGCAGGATAGACAGCAGTTTCACTATATTTGCAGCAGTACCTGCTCCCACAGACCAGAGCAAATTTTGTGCTGTTAATTAAAAAAATAGTAGAATTAATATTTTCTCATTTTATTCTTATTATTTTAGTAGTTAAAATGAGTAAAGCTGTTTGTTGTTGTTAGGATGACAAATGTTTTAGAAGTTACATTTTTAGGCTGCTCTGCCTCAGCAGTCTAACAGCACTAGTCAGTGTCAAATTACAAGATGGCCAATCAAATCAATTAAATTCAATTTCTAGTCCACAGAAGACAAGAGCAAAAGAGTGATAAGCAGCTAAACATTTAATATTTGACACCTGTTTTATGAAAGAAATGCAAATTCATCACTGAGTATTTTCTCCTTAAAACTGCAGTTTATCAAAGACAGTCTCAAAAATGTGGTTTGAAACCATCCCTGTTTCCTACCATGAAGTATGTAACCAATCCTGTCAACATGCTGGTTGGGGCTTTTCTCCACTGACTTTCCATGATGTTCAAAGCTTTTCTAAGGATGCTGATTTTTAGAAGGCAGCTATCTGACTTTGAGATGACAAATGAGAACAAGGTCTGTGTAACATTAACAACACATTATTAGCTGTTTGATAATGTAGTCAAGCCAAAGGCTAATCATATCAGTTACTATTATTTGTCCGACATTGTAGACAGCAATACGTAAAGCGCATAACCATTCCGATACATCGATTTGTTGACAACCCTGTTTAGTTCACTCTTCCACTTCTTCTTCTAAATCACTTTCTGGTTCAAAAATATATTGCTGTCAAATAACAAACACACAAACAAATATTTCTACTTTGCCATTGTGTAACATTTAATACAGTTGACCGAGTAGTCGGGTAGACCAAGCTGGTGTGATTGAGTGGAGGCGGGGACTAATTTACATATTCATATCCACATACTAAATTAAGCAAGGGTTTAGCTATTCAAGCTATTTTAAGGCAAGAAAAAAAATTTTCACAAGAAAAATAGTTTAAATATGTAATTTTGATTATAAAAGATGAGTTTTAAAGGATAATTTAAAAAGGCACAATATGTAAGATTTTTGGATAAAAAAATATCCAAAAACACTAGAACAATGTTATATATTTTGTTGACTTGTGTACTTACAGTATCCCAAATGTTTCCAATAATGTTTAAATCCAGAGAAATTAGCAATTTCTACCAGTATAACGGCCTGTGTCATTGCATCACCTGTCAATGACGTCATATCCGCATTACCCTCGATTTCCATTTTTAATTCAGTAGAAACCATGGAAACACCAAATACTTTAATATATTATGCGTTTATTAGACAGGTGAGCAACTGTTTAGATACCTTTATCAACACAAAACTAATCATTGTTATATAGCTCAACACGGTTAGTCTTAATGTTTGAATCTCTTGTTTTCTTGATTTACCATGATTAACATGTTTGTACCATGCCTCAGATTAGAGATCTGCACTACCGCGGGACTCATGAGACCCAACGCAATAGAGTGGGGGGGTGTGATTAGATTTGATGGGCGTGGGCGGTAAGGTACTCGTGTGTGTGCGGGTTGTGGGAGAATAAAACAATTTGTGGGATTCACACAAAATAGAAACATCTAAAAATAAAACATCTAAAAACAAATAAATTGTTATTCATCTATTGCACAAAAGCAACAAACTAATAAACAACTAAAACAAAATAAAAATGATTTTCAGGTGCAAGCATGGGCAAAGTTTCTATTTATAACATGTTTTTGCAGCGTTGTGCAATGTAGCCAATCACAGACATATGTGTTTATTTCTTGAATGCAATGGCCAATCAGATGCATTTAAGAATCCACTCACCGCTCAAAGTGAATTTTTGTTCAGTGCTGAATTCTGCATGCTGGCAAATCCTAAGATTATAACAAGGAAAATGTGTAGTAGACATTATGAAAGATTCATTGTGCAGTCAGCTTCATTGATATTTGATAACGGAGCTTTGTCAGACCATGCTAAACTGAGCTTTTTAGGAATTATTAAGGGAGCACACTTGGCACGCATTCTGCCATGCCAAACCATGCTTGCTTTTGTGTTAAATTACTTGAAAGTATTTCACAGACATACAAAAGTATATACACATTATACAAAATAATATAGACAATAAAGACAAGAATAAATGTTTTTGATATAAATGTTTGACTAAATATTTTTACCTTACTATTTTTATCTTATGCGTCGAGCATATCAGAATATATATATGTGTGTGTGTGTGTGTGTGTGTGTGTGTGTATAGTACTATAGTATTATTATACATTAAGCAGTCTGCCTCCTGTCTGCCTTGTTGCAGAGTGTTTGTAGCTCTGTACAGCTTTGCTTTTGAATCTCTTTTTGATATCTTTTCTTTGTTGTTTATACTGCTAAATATAACTTATTCGTCACTATATATTGTTTAATATTGCCTATCACGTTAAATTTTACATAGCTAGCTTTTAATCTAAATTTATCCCAAGGTTTATTGCAGTCAGCCAGATCTGGGCCGTATCCAGACCAGATGGTGGACCTGCGCCTAGACATGACATCCCTGAAATGTCTGCAGAGAGCATGTCAATTAAACTCCCCCCTGTAAATGCTGCATAGACACGACACCCTCATTAAATTCGGTGACTTTAGACTCATCCGGTGTGATGACTCCAATCTTTCGAATAATCTTACGAATATCTATTGATCTAATATGACTTCTGACCTGTAATGTTGCCAGAATCATAATCATACACTATTTGTTCATCAGCCAGAGAAGAACTGGCACCCCGACTGAGCCTGGTTTCTCCCAAGGTTATTTTCTCCATTCTGGCCCTGAAGGAGTTTTGCTTCTTTACCACTGTCGCCTTTGGCTGTTTTCACCAGAGCGGCTGTACAGCCGAATCAAATTCTGTTGCATTATTTTCCTTTTAACACTGTGAAGCTGATTTGAAACAATTGGGATTGTAAAAAGCGCTATATAAATAAAGGTGACTTGACTTGACTTATTTTCTTATTCATGTCTTTTGATTTCCATGAACAATCAGTAGCCTACAAAAAAAAAAAAATCAGCAGCCTAAAAGAACACTAACATTTTCCTATGGTTTTAACAATACCACAGCAAAAACAACTGGACTAACTAATATTAAAGGCAAGTAAACTGTAATAAAATAAGAATAAACTAATTAGCAATAGCACAAATAAATACAACTGATCTAAGTTCAGGTACAAAAATAGTAAATGTAATAGGGATGGGACGGTATGAAAATTTCATATCACGATTATAGTGACCAAAATTATCGCGGTTATCAGTATTATCACGGTTTTGTTAAAATGAGATGAAAGTTGATGAAAGAAGAACAAACAAATAAAACATGCAGCTCTATGCACTTTTTAAACAAGATTATATTCTGTGGCATTTCCTTCCTTATAATGACCGCCGTCAATAGCAACGCTATTAGACGTGAAGCTTTAAAGGGTAACTCAACCCCAGCTCAGAGCCTAACTCCACCCACTGGCAATATTTGAAAAATGCTGTAATTTCGGACAGAACGAAAGAGCTCACGGGGAAAAGCAGAGGTGGGGGTGTTTGTTTATTTGTCAACCACTCGTGGTGTGACGAAAGGAACCTACACTCCATTAAATCCTTCTGCTCCCCTGATCTGGAATTTCACATGCTTCTGTGCCGACCATTCTGGCTACCGAGGGAATTTACAGCGGTCATAATCACAGCTGTTTATATTCCTCCTCAAGCCAACACAGAACAGGCACTCAAGGAACTGTATGGGAATATAAGTGAGCAGGAAACCGCGTACCCAGAAGCAGCGTTTATTGTTACGGGGGACTTTAACAAAGCCAACTTCAGAACAATAGCCCCAAAATACTTTCAGCACATCGCCATCAACACGCGTGGTGATCGTGTACTGGACCACTGTTACTCTCCTTTTCGGGACGCATACAAATCTCTCCCGCGCCCACCTTTCGGCAAATCAGATCACTCTTCCATCCTGCTCCTGCCTGCTTACAGGCAGAAACTGAAACGGGAAGCACCCGCCCTCAGGACAATCCAATGCTGGTCGGACCAATCAGACGCTACACTACAGGACTGTTTTGATCACGTGGACTGGGACATGTTCCGGGCAGCTTCTGATGACGACATAGAGGTGTACTCAGAGACTGTAACGTGTTTCATCAGGAAATGTGTAGCTGTAGTCATGGAAATTTGTTTCAAAATATTTATGTAATAGAATATATGTTTAGGAAATGTGCCGCAGCTGCTGCAGGAGATGTAAGTGCACTCACCGTCTCCGTCGCGGATGTAACCCGATCCTTTCGGCGGGTAAATATCCGGAAGTCTGCGGGTCCTGATGGCATCCCCGGCCGCGTGCTCCGAGCATGCGCATTACAACTAGCCGGTGTTTTCACAGACATTTTTAATCTCTCCCTCTGTCTGTCTGTGGTTCCCTCGTGCTTCAAAAAATCCACCATTGTGCCAATACCAAAGAAAAGCAAAACCACCTGCTTAAATGACTGGAGGCCCGTTGCTCTCACACCCATCTTCAGCAAGTGCTTTGAGAGACTTTGCCTTCATCATTGGATCCGCTACAATTTGCCTATCGTAGTAACCATTCTACAGATGATGCTATTACTTTCACCCTACACACTGCTCTCTCCCACCTGGAAAACAAGAACACCTATGTGAGAATGCTGTTTGTGGACTACAGCTCAGCATTTAACACCATGGTGCCCACTACACTTGTTGCGAAGCTCCAGACTCTGGGACTAAACAGATCTCTGTGCAGCTGGATCCTGGACTTCCTGACAGGCAGAAGTCAGGTGGTCAGAATGGGCAACAACACATCATCCCCTCTGACCCTCAACACTGGTGCTCCTCAGGGCTGTGTCCTCAGCCCACTCCTGTACTCCCTGTACACACATGACTGTACAGCCACACACAGCTCCAACGTCATTGTCAAATTCGCCGATGACACAACGGTGATAGGCTTGATCACCGACAATGATGAGACGGCCTACAGAGAGGAGGTGAGCACTCTGACTAAATGGTGTCAGGAGAACCACCTCTCACTCAACACCGACAAGACCAAGGAGCTGGTGGTGGATTTCAGGAGACCGAGCAGAAAACACAAACCCATCACCATCGACAAGACACCAGTGGAGCGGGTTAACAGCTTTAAGTTCCTCTGTGTCAACATCAGTGAGGATCTCACCTGGTCCACACACACTGACGCAGTGCTGAAGAAGGCACATCAACACCTCTTCTTCCTGAGACGTCTGAGGAAGTTTGGAATGAGCCCCAGCATCCTCAGATCCTTCTACACGTGCACCATAGAGAGCATCCTGACAGGCTGCATCACGGCCTGGTTTGGAAACAGCACCGCTGGCAACCGTAAAGCTCTGAAGAGGGTCGCCGCACTATCTACCGGTTACCACTAGATACATCCGATGCACACTCATGACATTCTGTATCCAGTTCACATACAATCATCATCATTTTATACGTATAAATGTCAATAATGTAGAACGTGTACATTCTGTGTATAGTGTTATTGTGTATAGTGTTTAATGTGTACATTTTGTGTATAGTGCTTAATGTGTATATTCTGCGTATAGTGCTTAATGTGTATAGTGCTTAATGTGTATATTCTGTGTATAGTGTTTAATGTGTATAGTGTTTAACGTGTATAGTGTTTAACGTGTATATTCTGTGTATAGTGTTTAATGTGTATAGTGTTTAACGTGTATAGTGTTTAACGTGTATAGTGTTTAACGTGGTGCCAACTAGTAACTGTCCAATAGTACACTGTGTGTACTAACTATATGTATGTGCACATTGCACTTTTTTCTGTTTTTACCTGCTTAAGGTTGTATGGTTATGTTAACTGTTACTGCAATTGTCTGGAGCATGCTCTCAAGAATTTCACTCTCCAAGGCACATGTGCTTTGGTGATGTGACAATAAAACTGACTTGACTTGACTTGACTAAAATGGGCCGAGCTCAGCAGAGACAGAGGGGACGAACCAAGGGTGGGGCTGAGCAGGGGCGTACACCTGAGAACCGCAGTGACAGATTGATTGAGAGCTGTTTTAACGATGCTAGCAAAGCAGCAGCACAAGAGAGAAATGGAATCACTGACCTAATCTATGAACAGTCAAATCCTTAAACTGAATGCCACTAAAAATAGATCAGATACATGTGATGCATTTTTTTTATAAACAGATTTCCTCAAATAAAGTTAGACTATATATGCCAGTACGTCCACCTACGTGACCTTTCCGACGTGATGACGTCATATGCAGTGAAGAATAACAACACAGAAGTCACGTATTTGAGGTTAAAAATATATAAATGTTTTTTTTTTTGTTTTTTTTTAAGAAATGACTGATGGTTTCGCTAGATAAGACCCTATTCCTCAGCTGGAATCATGCAGAGCCCTCTGAAGTCTTTCGAAACTGCATTGATTTGAACCTTCAACCTGTTGGTTGCACTTGAAAACCATTATGTAAAGAAAAATCCTGGTATGTTTTCCTCAAAAAACTTAATTTATTTTCGACTAAAGAAAGAAAGACATGAACATCTTGGATAAGATGGGGGTGAGTATATTATCAGGAAATTTTCATTTTGAAGTGAACTAATCATTTAAGTATTTAACAACAAAAGTGCATAGTTCACTCCATGATTGTTTGTTTTATATTTAATACTGTAAAGCTGCTTGCTTTAAAGCAATCTATTGTATAAAGTAACAGTAACTGTAATATTGTGCTACTTTACTATACTAACTACAGGGTTAAATCAAATGAGGATTAAAACTGCAGGAAGAGCAAATAAAACAATCTTCATAATGCTAGTGAATAGAACAGGATTCAGCTTAGATAACTAAAGTTAAGAGTTGTGACAGATACACAGAAAATTTCAAATGATCAATAGATCTGCTTCCTATTTCAGCAGAATGGGTTTCCCAAATGCTTATCATAACCCAACAGGCGTTGAATTACTTTTAACCAGTGATGTGTTGGTCTGGAGACAACAATGTTGTCTCTGCGGTTAAGGAGGACGAGCCTCTGGGGAAAACACTGCAGAGCTGTTAACACTTAGTAACTGCATTGAGGTGTGGATGATACTGAATGGATGTTGGTGTGAATCTATGACATGACACAGCAGGAAATGAGATGTATCTTGAACTTGCTTTGGTTTAGTTGCAGTTGCAGAGCTGCAAAGTCAAGCTACGGGCAGCATGTGCAGGAACGTTGCAGACCACCAGTTCACATACACCATGAAGTACATAAGAGGACTTAGGAGAAGGTTCAAAGTTCAATACCCTTTCCTTATGACAGCCTGATTACCATGGTAACACCAAATGTTATTCCATCAGCTAGATTCACCACTATTTGTCAACATTAAAAACTCCAAGACAATAAAGTTTCTTAAACATGTTAGTTTGGGTCATCAGTTTAAGGATTCAGTTAGGGTTCAAGTGGATCAGGATGGATGACTACCAGTTTTCTAGATTGTTTGTTAGGGATGCACCGATATAAAAATTTTGGCCGATACATATTATATTGCATCCTAACTATGCAAGATATAATAACAACATGCAATACTTAACAGTTAATTTGAGGGATTTCTTCCCCTAAGCAGCCAGGACCGCAGCAGGCATTCAATTGGTTTTATTGCTGTCATTTTGCAGTGGGTAGCCCTGCCCACAGCGAAATCGAATTGGTCAAGTCAAGTCACCTTTATTTATATAATACTTTATACAGACTGTTTCAAAGCAGCTTTACAGTGATAACAGGAAAATTGTGCATTTCAGCTGTTGTTCAGCTGAAGTCAATTCAGTGTTGATTCAGTTCCATTGTAAAGATCATCAATTATTAAATGAGTTAATTTCATCTATAAAGCAGTTCTGCAAAAAATGATGTCATCGTCCAGTTCAGCTCAGTTGTCATACAACAGAATCAATACAGCCAGATCAATAATATCACTGAATATTAAGTGTCCCCAACTGAGCAAGCCAGAGGCGACAGTGGCAAGGAACCCAAATTCCATCAGGCGACAGAATGGAGAAAAAAAACCTTGGGAGAGACCAGGCTTAGTCGAAAGGCTAGTTCTCCTCTGGCCAACAAAATGAACAGTGTCATTATGATTCAGGCTACATAAGTCAGAATTCAGATTGGGATCGGTAGCATTCAGATACACTCACCTAAAAGATTATTAGGAACACCTGTTCAATTTCTCATTAATGCAATTATCTAATCAACCAATCACATGGCAGTTGCTTCAATGCATTTAGGGGTGTGGTACTGGTCAAGACAATCTCCTGAACTCCAAACGGAATGTCAGAATGGGAAAGAAAGGTGATTTAAGCAATTTTGAGCATGGCATGGTTGTTGGTGCCAGATGGGCCGGTCTGAGTATTTCACAATCTGCTCAGTTACTGGGATTTTCACGCACAACCATTTCTAGGGTTTACAAAGAATGGTGTGAAAAGGGAAAAACATCCAGTATGCGGCAGTCCTGTGGGCGAAAATGCCTTGTTGATGCTAGAGGTCAGAGGAGAATGGGCCGACTGATTCAAGCTGATAGAAGAGCAACTTTGACTGAAATAACCACTCGTTACAACCGAGGTATGCAGCAAAGCATTTGTGAAGCCACAACACGCACAACCTTGAGGCGGATGGGCTACAACAGCAGAAGACCCCACCGGGTACCACTCATCTCCACTACAAATAGGAAAAAGAGGCTACAATTTGCACAAGCTCACCAAAATTGGACAGTTGAAGACTGGAAAAATGTTGCCTGGTCTGATGAGTCTCGATTTCTGTTGAAATGGTAGAGTCAGAATTTGGCGTAAACAGAATGAGAACATGGATCCATCATGCCTTGTTACCACTGTACAGGCTGCTGGTGGTGGATAATGCACCATGTCACAAAGCTCGAATCATTTCAAATTGGTTTCTTGAACATGACAATGAGTTCACTGTACTAAAATGGCCCCCACAGTCACCAGATCTCAACCCAATAGAGAATCTTTGGGATGTGGTGGAACGGGAGCTTCGTGCCCTGGATGTGCATCCCACAAATCTCCATCAACTGCAAGATGCTATTCTATTAATATGGGCCAAAATTTCTAAAGAATGCTTTCAGCACCTTGTTGAATCAATGCCACGTAGAATTAAGGCAGTTCTGAAGGCGAAAGCTGGTCAAACACAGTATTAGTATGGTGTTCCTAATAATCCTTTAGGTGAGTGTGTGTATATATATATATATATATATATATATATATATATATATATATATATATATATTTATTCTTAAAGAAGCCATATTATGCCCTTTTACAAAGTTTTTATTTTGTTTTTGAGGTCTACTAGAACAGATTGTCATGCTTGAACGTTAAACTGTTGCAGCACCTCTCTTCCCAGGCTGTCAGTAGCACTCTGTTTAAACGTCAGTTTGTATGAGGTATGATGAACACATTCACTCATCTTATCATAGCAATTTCATATCATAGCAAAAAAAAATTAACATGGTGTAGTCAGCCGGATCCGGGCTGTATCCAGATCAGATGGTGGAGCTGTGCCTAGACACGACCACAATGTATCCCTTAAGATTTCTAACAAGAATTATTTCAGGAAAATGTATATTTTAATCTACTGCACACCATCTGTTTGACATACATACAGCGCTCGTTCATTGAAGTCTGTGTAGTTTAAGACTACACTGTGTAGTTTAAGACTACACTGTGTAGTTTGAGACTACACTGTGTAGTTTGAGACTACACTGTGTAGTTTGAGACTCACTTGTCAGGCTATGCAAAATAGAAATATTCATGGAACTTTCTAATATTTACAGATAAGGCTATAACCATAAAATAAGTCATGCGTTGAGCAAAACATGTCTTAAAAGCAGTAAACAGCACACGCATCAGTCAAAGTGCAACAGGGCAAGCGACCGTAAACACTGGATTTTGTTTGAAGCACTTAATATAAAGTAGGCCTATTCTCATGTTTTAGACTTGGGTCATGCACCTTTCCCACAGCAGCTTACTCTCTGACCTCCACTATTTTCCATATACTTTTTGTCCAGTGTTTGAAGTGGGTCGGTACTGGTTCTCAGATGTTGCCGTACTCTGACCACCCTGCGATTTCAACCTGTCACTTTTTTCCCCACTTCGAGCACTGGTTTTGTTCTGAGAAATGCATTATACACCACTGTAAAGCGACGTGACTGGTGGATGGTTTCCGTGCACAGCGCACAGACACAACTAATCGATAATCAGATACGTTGTTGTTTATTTTTTCATTATTGATTATACTTCTTTTTTTTTTTTCTTTTTTTTTTTGATTCGTTTTTGCAGCCATAATAGTGATGTGTACATTCCTGGAAAAAACTAAAGACTACAAATCAAGGCATTTTAGGGAGTTCAGAAACAATGCTTGCTGATATAGTGAATAACTCCCTTTGTGCTTTGTAACTTTGCAGACCTTTTTCATGCTCAAACGGCAACATTACACTTTAAAAATTTTTTTAAGCATAATAGGTCCTCTTTAAAAAAAATTTAGGGGCATACCTTTATTATGAGGATAATTAGGTAGATACAGAGTAGGGAACAGTAAGAGGAAAGGCCCTGAAGTTGGGAATCAAACTCAGGTCATCTGTATTGTAGCCACACTATAATGAGCCAATGCATTTGCATTGGCTCATTATAGTGTGGCTCTTTTGTACATCAAAAGAGCAATATGATGAGCTTCATGAAATAACATATATATTAGACTCTAAACTTGTGAGGCAGGCAAATGTCTTCTATCAGACTTCTACCAGGAAATCTATCAGACAGTGTCAAGGCGGTGGGACTATGCAAATACTAACCACATATTTTTTCTGTAATTTTCTTTTTTGATCCAGCTGCATCCTGCCCGTGAAGCAGTGCAAAGAAATTTTAGACTAAGTTGATTGAGCTTATGTCGATAAACAGACTGTGTTGTAAAATTTTTGTCTACTTTATAACTGAGTCATTACACACACATAAAAACATTATAAAAAATAAATAAAATAAAAAATAAAAAAACTGGTGCATACCTGAGACATAAAAGAACTTCACAGAATGATCTGATCTCATTCAAAACTGAAACTACACACAGCCTTTTAAAAGGGATAGTTCACCCAAAAATGAAAATGACCCGATGATTTACTCACCCTCAAGATCCTATATGACATTCTTCAGTTATATATATATTTTTTAAATGTCCTGGATCTTCCAAGCATAATAATGGCAGTAAATGGCAGCCCAAAATTTGAAGCCCAAAAAAAGTGTATCTATCCATTATAAAAGTAATCCACACGGCTCTGGGGGATTAATAAAGGCCTTCTGAAGTGAATTGTTGGGTTTTTGTAAGAAAAATATCCATATTTAAGCGTGGAATATACTTCAATCCAAGTTCCCACACAAACTTATTAAGTATTCAGTCCATTTTATCAAGAAATTCAAACGATAAATGCCGTTTTGACACGCTTTAATGTGACGTGACTGATCACTGTATAGGCGCATCAGTTCACAAGTTCCCACACAAACTTATTAAGTATTCAGTCCATTTTATCAAGAAATTCAAAACGATAAATGCCGTTTTGGCACGCTTTAATGTGACGTGACTGATCACTGTATAGGCGCATCAGTTCAAGCGGCGGCACAGGGCGCGAGTGAATGTGATCATCTCTTCCTAAAGAATAAACATGAATTAATATATCTTAAGGTTTGTTGAGGATACATTACAACTTACTGAAATGTATCATATGTCGTGTAATCGCTCAATCTGTGTTTTAAATGCAGAAAGACAATAAAACAGCTTGTAAACAATGTCACGTAGCATCACATTTACCTCAGAAGTCATTCACTGTCCACAGCTGTGTACTATATATTAGCCTATATATTCATTATATTCTACTTAAACTGTTAGTGATGTCTTGTTTATTTTGTTTATTTAATGTATGTTTAAATAAATCTGTCATGAAAATGACAGCCACTGTGTATAAATAATTATATTTCAACAACGAATTGAAGAAAAAATGTATAATTAGATTTAGAAGTTAATGCAAAAACTGCCTTATGTGAAGCTTATGAGTGTTGATTATTATATCTAAAAATAAATAGCAACTGAATTTAGGCTAATAGTTTTGGCTCTGTTGTTAACATTTAATATTAAAGTAATGTGCAAGTAAGAGCTCGCTATATAGTTTACAGCATTATCTTTAATAATTTTTTAGTTATAATTGAATTGTGTAATCATGAATCTTAAATCATGTAATTATGTAACTATTGAATGAGTGAGTGAAAGTGTACCTTGCTTGGTATCTTTGTTTGCTTACAATTTTGATTGAATTTTGTCTAGAATGTATTATGTTCTTATAATAAGAAATCATGTCTAACTGTACTCTGCTTAAGACGGGAAATTTGGAGACCAAAGATAACAGATAATTTATGGTGAGGGTTGGGACACAGTCAACCCTAAACCAAGATGATCCCTAATTGGCTAGAACCCATCCAGGAGGATGGGCAAATATTTGAGTATTAATCTCAGAACACGAAAAAATGTTTCAGTCTAAATCAGTTCAAGTCAGTCTTAAGAGAGTCAAGAATTGGTCAGACGACAGAGGCCGAGACCGGTCAGAGGCAGACCAAGATCTAAGAAAATGGGTTGACGATTTAATTTCAAGCCATCTGAATACTCTCCTCTCACTTTCCTTTCTTTTACTTAAAGGAACACTCCACTTTTTTTGAAAATAGGCTCATTTTCCAAGTCCCTTAGAGTTAAACAGTTGAGTTTTACTGTTTTTGAATCCATTCAGCCGATCTCCAGGTCTGGCGGTAGCACTTTTAGCATTGCTTAGCATACATCATTGAATCGGATTAGACCATTAGCATCACGCTCAAAAATAACCAAAAACTTTCAATATTTTCCCTATTTAAAACTTGACTCTTCTGTAGTTACATTGTGTACTAAGACCGACGGAAAATGAAAAGTTGCGATTTTCTAGACCAATATGGCTAGAAACTATTCTTTCATTCCTGCAAAATAATCACAGAACTTTTCTGCCGTACCATGGGTGTAGCGGCGCAATGCTATTACGCAGCACCTGAAAATAGGTCAACTTCATCAACATAACCGACGTGACAACCTGCTTGCACAGCCTTGTAACCATGGAGACGTTTGTGAGAGACGATTCAGAAGATTAGGGATGTCACAGTACCAAAATTCCAGTAGTCGGTACCAATACCATAAAACTTTTACGGTACTCTGTACCAATTTCGGTACCACAGAAATGTTTTTTATTTTTTAATTTTTTTGACTATTTCTTTATTTATTTAATTAAATTCAATGAGTTTATTATTTATGATAATCATTATAAGTAAATAATACATAAATATTTATAGGCTGTATGCTGTTTAAAAGTAAACATTGTTTATAAAAAAGATCAAGTGAAAAATAAGCAACGATCTAGGCATAATTATTATTATTAGTAGAGGCGTATTATTATTACATAGAGATGTAGGTAAATCTGCTGTACAACAGTAGCCTAATATATTCTGTCAATTTCTTAACGTTAAACCAAGCTTTTATTTTGACGGGTTGCCATAAAGACCTTTGAGTGTCTGTGTTCATATGACAGTTTTCTCAAATGAAACGGTAAATGCTCATGAAGTGACGGTTTATGCATTCGTGTCCTCATATTGTGACACGGCATATTGTGACACAAAGACAGCGAGTGAGTGCATCGGCGCCTGTCATTCACACAGAGACGCAGAACATGCAGGAGTAATATTTAAATAGTATTTTGCAGTTTAATATTCACAGACACTAGTATATATATATATATATATATATATATATATATATATATATATATATATATATATATATATATATATATATATATATATTAAACTACAGTCTGTACCGGATATACTCGGGAGTCGGTACTACCGGTACTACAGAAATGCTGGTATCGTAACATTTTTTAAATTTCAGTACCGACTTGTTACTGAAGTACCGGTACTTGTGACCTCCCTACAGAAGATATTTACTTTGGTGCAGATCTTGAACCGTATCTATTTGAAGCAGAATACACTGAAGATGAGCTTTTGGAACGTTAAAGGCAAGAAAGTGTGGCTGAACAGACTGGGGCAGAAGGGAGGAGGAGAGCAGATTTGAACTGGTGAGTCTGAGAAGAGTCAACGTTTTTTGGGCGCAATTCACACCCAGCGGAAATTCAAGGAAAAAATTGTCTGAATGCGCCACGTGCAACATGTTTTCGTTCTTCCGACCTTTTGATTTTGATTAACGTAATATGTGAAATATGAGAACGCTAAGACAGTGCTTATTTTGAAGACAGAGAGAGTGCGTGCGGGGGAGGAGCTCTCTGCTTGTTCTCTCTGTCACTCAGTTAACATGTGCCCTATCACAAGCACAGCAGTCATGTACATCACTCATAAAATCACAATAACTAATCATATATTTGGCGGGACAAAATTTTTTTTGCCGGCCACCAGATAATTTTCAATGCTGGAAAATTATATCTATGTTCAGAGCAGCCAACCATTGATTCTTTCGTTCCTTGTTTTTCGTAGGTATTCTGTGAAACATGATGGTAGAATACACCTTCGACTTACTATCACAGCCCTTTACAACGCACAGAACCATGGCTAATCACAGATAAATCCACTATCTAATTTGCCAGCTGCAACTCTGCAACTACACAAACTTGGAAGTTACCTAACTGGGGACTACGTTCAGGTGTTGCGCAATATCACTGTACCACTGCACCCATGGTACGGCAAAGTTCCGTGATTATTACACAGGAATGAGAGAATAGTTCCTAGCCATATCGATCTAGAAAATTCACTTTTTCCCTTTTCACTTTCCATTGGTCTTAGTACCAGAAGAGTCAAGTTTTAAATAGGAAAAATATTGAAAGTCTTTGGTCATTTTTGAGCACGATGCTAATGGTCTAATCCGATTCAATCATGTATGCTAAGCTATGCTAAAAGTGCTACCGCCAGATACATAGATCAGCTGAATGGATTCAAAAACGGTAAAACTCAACTGTTGACCTCTAAGGGACTTGGAAAATGAGCCTATTTTCAAAAAAAGTGGAGTGTTCCTTTAAGTTTTACATTTCACTGCCGGTTTTACATTTCACTGCCAGTTGTATATTCTGTATATAACTGTGTATGTGACAAATAAAACTCTTGAATCTTGAAGTAATTTTTTTTCCGTTGAGTCTCGTTGTAACAACAATGAACGATCAGGGAAGGAGGAGGCGGGAACCGGCGAACATTTAAAAACTTTAATCCAAAAATAAAACAAACCATAACGTCGGTGGCAGCCCCTCACGGACGACTGCCGCCTAAAAACAAAACAAAACAAAACACAATAATGGCGGCAGCCCCTCACGGCCGACTGCCGCCTACATACAAAACAAAACCAAACATAAACTCCAGGCCTGGTCCTCTCTCCTCTTGCCATGTCGTCGCTCCTCCTTTTATACTCCCGTCACTCCTCCGCCACACTCATGTTCTAAGTTAAGTTTAGCCGCAAAGTTTCTCAATGAATCTACAGCGAGTGTGCTTAAACTTCAAACAACACCCACAAGACTTTCTATCCAGCTGCCAGCATGCCACATGATTGGCTTCCCAAGATGCCCATCAAAAGACACAACAAGACTGTCAGCGAATCAAAGCACCGGGGAACCCCCCTGCAGGTCATGTGTTTTAAATGCATATATTGCTAGAAACTTGGGATTTCATAATTTCTCTCTCTTAAAATTCTTTAAGCTGTAGGTATGCAAACGGGGAGCAGCACGGTTGTTTGGGCAAAAACTCCTGGCAATGATGTTTCCACCAACTGCGCAGATCGAAAGTACAATGGGAAACCACTTGCTGATGACACAGCTTAATTACACACAGCTGAAGTTTCATCCAAATCGGTCAATGTATGCAGAAGTTATAACACACTTCCTGTTTCCCATTTCTCGCCATAAATTCGTCTCCTGCCACGGCCAAACCGTTCGAGATATCAAAAATCCGCTCGCAATTTAGCATCCTCAATGCCTTGACTTCATGCTGACCGAGTTTGGTGCTGATCGGGTTAATCGCCTAGGAGGAGTATATCAAATTCCACAGTATGCGTTTTAAAACGACCCATAATAGCTCACTTCCTGTTGGGCTGACGCATAACTTAGAGCGCGAAAGTTGTGCGGCCCGATGAGTTCTTTGTGTGTACCGGGTTTCATACTAATACATGCAAACGTTTTTGATTTATCAACAGTTTTCTTTTTTTTTTTCAAGGGGGCGCTGTGGAGCCCCCCTGCCACGCCCGGGTACCAAACCCAGCCCAAACCCTGTTGGCTGTGCATTCCGACGAGTGTGCAAAGTTTCAAGAGTTAAGGGCCCCAAAAAGGCCAAAAAGGCGAAAGAAAAATAATAATAATAATAATAATTAAAGCTGCGAGCAGCGATGACGGGCCCAAGCCGGTGGCACCGCCACCCCGGTGGCTTCGGGGGAAACTGTGCACGACAGGCAATATGCATTTAAACAGGAGAATATATTTTGAAAAATATTTTAAATATGCCACATTTACCGCAGCAGCTGGTGCCACTATGACCACAAGCCACACCCATGATGTCATTGAAATATAGATTAATTTTATTGTCATAGGATATAATAGGTCACTTTCAAATATTTGCAAAGTTATCTTTTGCAGCTCAAAAATTCGAAAGTCCAGAAGGCCAGTATTTAATTCAAGGCATTTGTATAGTTTTTTAAAACTTTTTGTTCACACTAAAGTGATAGTTATTTGTGATAGCCTATGATATGAAACGCATCTAAACTCTATTGTAGCGTACGTGTAAAAATGGGTACGCACAACACATATTATACGTTAAAATATCTTAAGATCAATCCTCATTACGTAAAGTACATTAGGCAAGTTGTTTATTTATTTATTTTTTGTAGTTAAAATAATGTTTTAATAAAATGACTGTCAAAGTCATTTGAATTCCCCTCATTAACTGCAGCAGTCGGTGCTGCTATGACCACAAACCACAACATCTATGAGATCAATTCAATTTAGATGAATTGAATTTCATGTCAGATGATGTCATAGGTCCCTTTGAAATGAGTGCAAAGTTATCTTTTGCAGCTTACAGTTTTACAAGTCCTTAAGTCCAGTATTTATCTAAAGATCTTTTTATATTTTTATTAACATAATTACGAAACTAATCATATAAAACTATATTGCAGTGCTCTTCAAATCGAGTTCAGAATGACATTCAGAATACTGCAGGTGCACCCATTCCCCTTACACACACACACAGAGAGAGAGAGAGAGAATGCAAAGACAGAGTTGCATGCTTTAGCTGTCAGCCACCCACCCCCACCCCCCTTCCACACACACACACACACACACACACACAGAGAGAAAGAGCCAGAGACAGAGAGGAATGCTTTAGCTGTCAGCCACCCATCCCCCCTCCACACACACACACACACACACACACACACACACACACACACAGACACACACACACACAGACACAGACACAGACACAGACACACACACACACACACACACACACACACACACACACACACAGAGAGAAAGAGCCAGAGGCATAGACAGAGAGGCATGCTTTAGCTGTCAGCCACCCATCCCCCCCTCCACACACACACACACACACACACACACACACACACACACACACACAGAGAGACAGAGACAGAGAGGGAAATAGGGTTTTTTTCCCATCAAAGCTAAGTCAACAGTGCCATCTATTGGACAATGAAGGGAGGGCAGACAAAATAAGATTAAGATTAAATATATTAAATAAAATAAATATATTGATCTGAAAAATAGTACATTCATTTTAAATTCACCCAGGTTCAATTACCGAACATACAATCTTAATTTAATTTAAATCAAACAATGATTTTACAAGAAATTAGACATTTTCTGTTTCCCTTTTTTGTCCTTCATTTAATCCCTCGCCATAGCAGCACCGTTTGAGATATCCTATAATCGTTCGCACTATAGCATCTTCAGTGCCTTTGTTTCATGTTGACCGAGTTTGGTGTCGATTCCATGCATCTCCTACGAATAGTTTATAATAACTCAGAGCCTGATTTATCCAAAATTCCAAATTCAACCCAAAATATCTGACTTCCTGTTGGTCAGAGCTAATGACTGTAAATTAGAAAGATGTCCGGCTTGATGAGAACAATATATATACAGAGTTTGGTGACTGTAGATAAAACGAACCCCCCCACTTTTGTCAAAAGGTGGCGCTACTGAGCCCCTCCACCACGCCCGTTTCTAAGACTTTGGCCATATCTACTGGAAGGCATCACTGATGTGTGTGTTGAGTTTCATGCCATTTCAAGCATGCTAAGAGTCTCAAAAACACCCTAAAAGATTATTCAACTTTGACACGTTGCCATGGCAACAGTATTTAAAATATCAGGAATTCATTCATATGTCTATATCTGCCATGTTTTGACATTATACTGATGAAGTTTGAAGTAAATCGGGTGAAAATAAGACAGTGATTCAAAGCATTTTTGAAAGTGACACACTTCCTGCTGCCAGTTGGTGGCGCTATAACTTTGACTCACAAAAGTCATATCCATGTGATCGGCCTCTTACAACGAACACACAGCTGAAGTTTCATCCAAATCGGTCAATGTATGCAGAAGTTATAACACACTTCCTGTTTCCCATTTCTCGCCATAATTTCGTCTCCTGCCACGGCCAAACCGTTCGAGATATCAAAAATCCGCTCGCAATTTAGCATCCTCAATGCCTTGACTTCATGCTGACCGAGTTTGGTGCTGATCGGGTTAATCGCCTAGGAGGAGTATTTCAAATTCCACAGTATGCGTTTTAAAACGACCCATAATAGCTCACTTCCTGTTGGGCTGACGCATAACTTAGAGCGCGAAAGTTTTTCGGCCCAATGAGCTCTATATGTGTACCGAGTTTCATACTAATACATGCAAGCGTTTTTGATTTATGGACAGTTTTCTTTTTTTTTTCAAGGGGCGCTGTCGAGCCCCCCTGCCACGCCCGGGTACCAAACCCAGTCCAAACCCTGATGGCCGCGCGTTCCGACGAGTGTGCAAAGTTTCAAGAGTTTTTGTGCATGTTAAGGGCCCCAAAAAGGGCAAAAAGGCGAAAGAAAAAAAAAGAAAAAAGGAAAAATAATAATAATAATAATAATAATAATCCTTAGAAGAACAATAGGGCCTTCGCCCTTTCAGGGCTTGGGCCCTAATTAAAGCTGCGAGCAGCGATGACGGGCCCAAGCCGGTGGCACCGCCACCCCGGTGGCTTCGGGGCGACTGTGCACGACAGGCAATATGCATTTAAACAGGAGAATATTTTTTTACAAATATTTTAAATATGCCACATTTACCGCAGCAGCTGGTGCCACTATGACCACAAGCCACACCCATGATGTCATTTAAATATAGATTAATTTTATTGTCACAGGATATAATAGGTCACTTTCAAATATGCGCAAAGTTATCTTTTGCAGCTCAAAAATGCATAAGTTCAGAAGGCCAGTATTTAATTAAAGGTAGTGGTATAGTTTTAAAAAAAAAAAAACATTTCACACTAAAGCGATAGTTATTTGTGATAGCCTATGATATGAAACGCTTCTAAACTCTATTGTTGCGTATGTGTAAACATGGGTACGCACAACACATATTATACGTTAAAATATCTTAAGATCAATCATCATTACGTAAAGTACATTAGGCAAGTTGTTTATTTATTTATTTTTTGTAGTTAAAATAATGTTTTAATAAAATGACTGTCAAAGTCATTTGAATTCACCTCATTAACTGCAGCAGTCGGTGCTACTATGACCACAAACCACAACATCTATGAGATCAATTCAATTTAGATGAATTTCATGTCAGATGATGTCATAGGTCCCTTTGAAATGAGTGCAAAGTTATCTTTTGCAGCTTACATTTTTTAAAGTCCTTAAGTCAAGTATTTATCTAAAGGTCTTTTTATATTTTTATTAACATAATTAAGAAACTAATCATATAAAACTATATTGCAGTGCTCTTCAAATCGAGTTCAGAATGACATTCAGAATACTGCAGGTGCACCCATCCCCCTTACACACACACACACACACACACACAGAGACAGAGACAGAGAGGGAAACAGGGTTCTTTTTCCCCCATCAAAACTAAGTCAACAGTGCCATCTATTGGACATTGAAGGGAGGGCAGACAAAATAAGATTCAGATGAAATATATAAAATAAAATAAATATATTGATCTGAAAAATAGTACATCAATTTTAAATTCACCCAGGTTCAATTACCGAACATACAATCTTAAATTTAATTTAAATCAAACAATGATTTAACAAGAAATTAGACATTTTCTGTTTCCCTGTTTTGTCCTTCATTTAATCCCTCGCCATAGCAGCACCATTTGAGATATCCTATAATCGTTCGCACTATAGCATCTTCAGTGTCTTTGTTTCATGTTGACCGAGTTTGGTGTCGATTCCATGCATCTCCTACGAATAGTTTATAATAACTCAGAGCCGGATTTATCCAAAATATCTGACTTCCTGTTGGTCAGAGCTAATGACTGTAAATTAGAAAGATGTCCGGCTTGATGAGAACAATATATATACAGAGTTTGGTGACTGTAGATAAAACGAACCCCCCCACTTTTGTCAAAAGGTGGCGCTACTGAGCCCCTCCACCACGCCCGTTTCTAAGACTTTGGCCATATCTACTGGAAGGCATCACTGATGTGTGTGTTGAGTTTCATGCCATTTCAAGCATGCTAAGAGTCTCAAAAACACCCCAAAAGATTATTCAACTTTGACACATTGCCATGGCAACAGTATTTAAAATATCAGGAATCCATTCATATGTCTATATCTGCCATGTTTTGACATTATACTGATAAAGTTTGAAGTAAATCGGGTGAAAATAAGACGGTGATTCAAAGCATTTTTGAAAGTGACACACTATCTGCTGCCAGTTGGTGGCGCTATAACTTTGACTCACAAAAGTCATATCCATGTGATCGGCCTCTTACAACGAACACACAGCTGAAGTTTCATCCAAATCGGTCAATGTATGCAGAAGTTATAACACACTTCCTGTTTCCCATTTCTCGCCATAAATTCGTCTCCTGCCACGGCCAAACCGTTTGAGATATCAAAAATCCGTTCGCAATTTAGCATCCTCAATGCCTTGACTTCATGCTGACCGAGTTTGGTGCTGATCGGGTTAATCGCCTAGGAGGAGTATTTCAAATTCCACAGTATGCGTTTTAAAACGACCCATAATAGCGCACTTCCTGTCGGCTGACGCATAACCCGATGAGCTCTATATGTGTACCGAGTTTCATACTAATACATGCAAGCGTTTTTGATTTATGGACATTATGGCTTGGGCCCTAATAATAATAATCCTTAGAAGAACAATAGGGCCTTCGCCCTTTCAGGGCTTTCAGGGCCCTAATAATAATCCTTAGAAGAACAATAGGGCCTTCGCCCTTTCAGGGCTTGGGCCCTAATAATCCTTAGAAGAACAATAGGGCCTTTGCCCTTTCAGGGCTTGGGCCCTAATAATAATCCTTAGAAGAACAATAGGGCCTTCGCCCTTTCAGGGCTTGGGCTCTAAATATATAGAATATCGATGTGTGGGCGCTAACCCCCGCTGATGTCATCAGCCGTTTGAACTTTTTGCGGGTTGTGAGCAATCTATGTGAAATAAACTATGGCCGCTTCGCGAGCTTCGTGTGCATCATGATCGGTCCTGATGTCAAGCCGGTAACGTTAGCTGTCAAGCTGTGAGTTTTTTTTGTTTTTTTTTCTTATGTTTCTTTTGATATTCTTGTTGGGCCGTGTTTTTGTTGTTTAAGAGAGTATTTGTGCCAGTCAGTTGATTTGGCATCTGACACGAGAGCAGTGGTACCAATAAATAGTTAAATTGTCTTTTTGTCTCACATGTCCTTTTATGTTGCTTTCCCCCTTCCCAACAAGCACTTTGAAAGCGGGGTTCGTAACAGTAGTGCATACAGTGCATGTGCATGATTGTATTCTGTATGTATCAGTGTGTGTGGTGTTGTTATGGCGGCGGCGTAGGGTGTGTTGATCGTTAGTGAAAGGCCCTGACTGAAACCCCACGGTACGCTACTGTAAAATACGATAAATACGATAAATGATGAACAGTGGCAGCTCACATTCCTACCGAAGGGACCTTAATTGGCGCTTTGCAGGTGATAGAAGACTGGTATGGTAGGAGTTTTTGTTGTTGTTGTTGTTGTTGTTGTTGTTAAACTTGTCCTACCTGCAGAGGAGTTGTCCTCATGGTCGGAGCTCAGGTATCCGTCAGGTGTGCTGCGTCCAGACCCGTGAGAGCCGCGGAGTGCGAATGAAGGAGACAGTCTGCCGTCATCCGAGTCCAGATCTCGACTTACACGGACCCGAGGGTTCAGCCGCTGATTCTCCCGGACGTTACTCTTTGGGTTGAGTATGTTTTTTCGCAGGAAGTTTTCGTTGAGCTCCACGTCCTCGAACTCTTGGTCACTGTCCTGCTCGCTGTTCCGTTGCTCGGCAACGCACAGAGAGAAGTCACGAGCAGATGAGTGTTCTTGCTGAACATCGGGCTTTTTCCGAGGAGGGACGGGGATGAGCTTACCTGTCTTGCTGCCCCGGAGTATGTCCCGGGCGAAAGGCTCTTCTACACCTCTGCTGTCTGTCCCGCAAGGATTGTCCTTTAAATCTGCCTTGTTCCACCATTTCTCAATGTCATAACTTTTCGTCTTCTGCGCAATGGTGGTCTGAAGGTAAATTACCTTAAACTTCTCCTCCGATAGAGCCTGTTGTAACACCTTCAGATTGGCTTTGCATTTCTCCAGCTCTGCCTCTATGTCCTCCACCGAGTGGAGATTCATCACTGGCACTTCACCGTCAGGAAACTCATTCTTCCAGTGCTTCTCAAACTCCGCCTGTTCCCACATTGTCAAACCAGAATGGGGGGGAAAGTCCTTGAATTTGTATTGTTCCTGCTTGGATTCACTGCCTCAAACGTCCGTTGTGAAGTAGCGACAGCTCATTTTCTCTTTCGCGCATATCCACTCACTCATACACCTCAGATCAGTTTACAACTGAAAAAACTTTCAGCTTCCGCTACATTGGAAAGTCGTGACGTCAGCTGGACACGGAGCCAATCAGATCCATAGGCCGTTTACATTTAGACGTGCAGAATCCTAGCCTGTGGTTGTTGTTTTTACACAACATTTAAGCTCCACCTGTTGAGTAAATAAGCGTTTGCTTATTAGAAAAACATTAAAGTTCTGGCTGACTAACAAACCTTTTAAAATCTAAATAAACAAGTAATAGTACAAGTAAAGTGCTAAAATAATAAATACAATTATGAGTAAACAGTAAAAAAAAAAAAAAAAACATAAAAAGTGAAATTAACAATAATTAATCGCCATAATATTTAACATAACAATAATATTGTTAACATAATTATACACACACACATACATCAAGTTGGAGCGATAGTAATGATGAGCAAAAGTTAAGTAATAAAGACATACACAGAAATCTTTGTGTTTGCTGGATCGTAAGAGCGGTTTCATTGTTTTACATGCAATTCCCTTTTTTGCATTAATTTCATGCAGTCTGAAAGAAAACACTCTTCACTCTTAAATTTACACTCTTGAAAATAAGCGGGTTTGTGCAGCAGTGCCATAGAGTTTACTTTTTGGATTCCCCAAAAAGAACCTTTTGGTGAAAAGTTCTTGAAAGCGCCATTTTGTTCTTAACGCAAAGAATATTTAAATATTCTGAACCTTTTTCCACAAAGAAATCTTTTTGCAATCGAAAGGTTCCGTGGATGTTAAAGGTTCTTCATGGAATGGAATGATGTTCATGAATGTAATGATGTGTATTGCATCTTGATAATTAATGGATATCCTAATTCTGCTCTGCATGCATTACCTGCAAGATAGTTTACTGATTGAGGTCAGACATCTATGTCCCAGTTGAGTCTAATTCATGGTCCATTTTCTGTTCAGAGCCTATTCTTCATTCAGATTCCGCTTTTCACCCCGATGTCAATACCATTAGCAGAGATGTGGTGCAGGACAAATTCGATATGGGTATCATAGTGTCACTGGAGAACCGGAATGGTCGGGTTCCAGCAGTTCTATGAGAAACTGAAGATGAGAGATGTGTGTACTGATAGCCTCACATCACATTGGAGATGTGTACAGGCACGGGGCTCTACTGCATGGATCAATCCACTTTAGATTGTGTTTGAGGAGCTTGAGATGCTAATTTTTTCCCTTTTTTAAAAATAATACCAGCAATTTAATATCTGCAACATTTGCACACAGTGAATTTGTGTTTAATAATTGTGCTCATGCATTAGCCCCGGACATTCAAATGCAGTTTCAGCTATGCTGTACAGGCATCTATTTGAATAATTAATGAGATTTTGCATCCTTTAGTCCCATTCTGTACTGACGATCAACTTCATGCCTTGTAACATGCATTTGTGTTGGACATTCAGAGGTTAATTACTATATAATTATTCATTTTAACAGGTTAACAACCAAAAGGGATTAAATAGGATAGTCAAGCCAAAAATGAAAACGCTGTAGAAAGCAGAAGAAAAAATATCATGCACGTTTAAAATGACATGAAGTGAGTAAATAATGTCAATATTTAGATTTTTGGTTGAACTATATTTGTTTGCAACACTGAAGGGAAAACATTAAATAAAAAAAGAAAGAATGAAAAAGACAAATTAATAAAATTAATAATAATTAGGAAAAAGAAATACTTGTTTTTGGTGTGGGATGAAAAAACTGTAAGATGATAATAATGAGGCACTTGGGGGAGGAAAGAAGAAAAATTACGCTAATGCAGTCATAAGTCTGAAAAGCTGAGGGCCCGTCTCATCAGATCTTCAGCTGATACAAAAAGTTCAGTCAGTGTGAACCATCTGTAGGGTGTAAACATCTAATAATTATTCGCCAATTATTGTAGTTACACCAAAGCCATCGAGTTTAGAGCTATTATAAAACTGGCATCACAATGAACAGTGTCAGAAACTGAAGACCCGATTAGGTCATCTTTTATTTGATATGCATCAATGCATTTAACTCCAGCTTGAATAGCAGCCAAAGGGAGAAAGTCTTCCTGTAAATTCAAGATTGTTTTAGTAGCTCGTACCATTATTCGATGGAAGGTCAGCACTATAGCTTTCATTTGGTGAAGAGAGAAACCTTTAGAAGGCTTTGTTTCTTTATTCTAGTTCCACCTTGGACTCCATCCTAGAATCGCAAGGTCATCTTTACTAAAAGCCTATTCAACTTTTGCCGATCAGCAGTGACTTGTAAATGCATTATACATAACTTGGTTCAGTTACCATAGTAATTTACACATTAAAATCACTCCACACTTTCTAGCAAACTGATGAAAGTTATCTGTGAAAAAGGAGGGGCACAGTAACCTGCATGATGCACCGCATTACCCATCTGTGAGTTAGAATCACTTAGTATAAGGTGATGGTGATTTAACAAAGATTTAGATGGCCATTTTATGTTAGTACGTATATATTTGCCCATCCCACAGATCATATAGGTTAGTATAAAGGCAAAAGTAAAAGTAAAAAAAAAAAAAAAAAAAGTGGTAGTAGTTAGTTTTTCAGGTTTAATGATAAACTGCTGCCCTCTAGTGATCAAACTAACAAATACAGCCGTGGCCAATGTATTGGCAGAGACATACATTTTGTTTCGCAAAGTTTGCTGTTTCAGTATTTGTAGATTTAACTCTTGCCTGTGACATGGTGCTCCATCATGCTGGAAAATTCATGGATTATCATTAAATTGTCATTGGGAGTCACTGGGAGAAGTTGCTCTTGTTTTGAGACCATTCTTTATTCATAGCTGTGTTTGTGGGCAGAATTGTGACAGGGCCCACTCCCTTGGATAAAAAGCAACCCCATACATGAATGTTCTCAGGATGCTTCACTGTTGGCACGACACAGGACTCATGATAGTGTTCACCTTTTCCGCTCCAGACAATCGATTTTCCAGATGTCCCAAACATTTTAGAAGGGGGCTTCATCAGAGAAAATAACTTTGCACTAGTCTTCTGTTGTTCAATCCTTATAATTACTACAGAATATCAGTTTGTCCTTGTATTTCTTGGAAAGAATTGGCTTCATTGCTGCCCCGCTTGATACTAGGCCGTTGTCAAAAATGGTCTAGGCATAGGTCATAACTAGGCGGTCAGCTAGGGGTTATTATTCAGCATTACCATGAATTAGATGCACATTTCAGACATTTTTGCTTTCATTAAAACCTATAGGTTGGAAATTAAATTAGCATTCATAGTGTTGCTATTATGACATAGGACTATCTTCAATTAAAATATGGGCAATTAAATATGTAAATATTCATATCCCTGTATAAGTCACAGAATAATTTTAACTTATTTCTGATTCATCTTTTACTGGAATTCTGCCTTGCCTGACATTGTTTACTCAATTATTCAACTAAATTGTCAAAATTCTATTTTATAGTTTATTTAGTATTTTACATTAATTACACTTTAAACACATATATAAATATTTTATATAATAAAGAATTATATAAAAAGTGATTTATACATTCTGTAAAAGTTGGGTATGCAGTTGAGTAAGATGGCCTCTTTGAATAATTTTACATTTTGTTCTATAACTAAATTAGCAAATGTTTCTATTTATTTCCTGTACTAACACATTGGCTGATGCGTCATCATATTACAATTAAAAAGTGAATCCACGTTGTGCTTAAGGGTGGCATCTTCCCCCATGTTACCCTACAGTATATAAATTTTTTAGGGCTATACATGCATTCAGTTGTTACACATGTTACATGGTATTACAGATAATAATTATCTTGTTTTGGTGTGTGTGTGTGTGTGTGTGTGTGTGTGTGTGTGTGTGTGTGTGTGTGTGTGTGTGTGTGTGTGTGTGTGTGTGTGTGTGTGTGTGTGTGTGTGTGTGTTGGGGGATGGGGGTGCCAATAGGAATTTCACCTAGGCTGTCAAAATGGCTAGAAACGTCCCTGGATGCATTGAGCAAGCTCTGGCGCTTGGACACTCTGGGACGTAGTTGAAAGTTCTGCAGTTGAAAGTTCTTGATTCAGTAAACGGTTCTTTCAGGTGCAATATTCTTTGGAGCAATTTCCCTGCATTGATGCCATTTTAATGGAAAGTGATGGCTGTACGTCTTTCTTTGGAGGTAACCACTGCTAACAAAAGAATACAATGATTAGAAGCACTTCTTCCCTCCTTTTATAGTGTAGTGACTCTGTATAAGAGAAACGGGTCTATTTAGCTCAAATTAATGAATTCATAGGGAATTTTGAAAGTCTATTTTAAGACTGAGCAAATGACTCCAACGTCCAACGTTCATTTGAACTATCAATTCTGCAGAAGAAATGATGAAGTCCCAAGTTTCTAGCAATATTTAAAACATGACCTGAATGAACCACCGATCATTAACTTAACCCTCCTATCGTTGCATATCCTATCGTTGTTATTCAATTTGATATCATTGCACCAGTTCAGTTTAGAATCTGGGGGTTACTTCACTGACGGTCTTGCCTGTCTTTGATGGGCATCTTGGGAAGCCAATCACGTGGCGTGTTGGAGGCTAGATGAAAGTCCCCAATATATATATATATATATATATATATATATATATATATATATATATATATATATATATATATATATATATATATATATATATATATATATATATATATATATATATATATATACACACACTCACCTAAAGGATTATTAGGAACACCATACTAATACTGTGTTTGACCCCCTTTCGCCTTCAGAACTGCCTTAATTCTACGTGACATTGATTCAACAAGGTGCTGAAAGCATTCTTTAGAAATGTTGGCCCATGTTGATAGGATAGCATTTTTGCAGTTGATGGAGATTTGTGGGATGCACATCCAGGGCATGAAGCTCCCGTTCCACTACATCCCAAAGATGCTCTGTTGGGTTGAGATCTGGTGACTGTGGGGGCCATTTTAGTACAGTGAACTCATTGTCATGTTCAAGAAACCAATTTGAAATGATTCGAGCTTTGTGACATGGTGCATTATCCTGCTGGAAGTAGCCATCAGAGAATGGGTACATGGTGGTTGTAAAGGGATGGACATGGTCAGAAACAATGCTCAGGTAGGCCACGGCATTTAAACGATGCCCAGTTGGCACTAAGGGGCCTAAAGTGTGCCAAGAAAACATCCCCCACACCATTACACCACAACCACCAGCCTGCACAGTGGTAACAAGGCATGATGGATCCATGTTCTCATTCTGTTTACGCCAAATTCTGACTCTACCATCTTAATGTCTCAACAGAAATCGAGACTCATCAGACTAGGCAACACTTTTCCAGTCTTCAACTGTCCAATTTTGGTGAGCTTGTGCAAATTGTAGCCTCTTTTTCCTGTTTGTAGTGGAGATGAGTGGTACCTGGTGGGGTCTTCTGCTGTTGTAGCCCATCCGCCTCAAGGTTGTGCGTGTTGTGGCTTCACAAATGCTTTGCTGCATACCTCGGGTTTAACAAGTGGTTATTTCAGTCAAAGTTGCTCTTCTATCAGCTTGAATCAGTCGGCCCATTCTCCTCTGACCTCTAGCATCAACAAGGCATTTTCGCCTACAAGACTGCCGCATACTAGATGTTTTTCCCTTTTCACACCATTCTTTGTAAACCCTAGAAATGGTTGTGTGTGAAAATCCCAGTAACTGAGCAGATTGTGAAATACTCAGACTGGCCCGTCTGGCACCAGCAACCATGCCACGCTCAAAATTGCTTACATTGTAGATTTTAGAATCCACAGGAAAAACCCACAGAAATTGTTTGTTGCATATAAACTGCATCAAATCATTCAAAGGATTGTTCATTGGACTTGCAGTCAAACAGCCTTCGACTGCATAATTCTATATGTCTATAAACAATACACGTGACCGTTATATATTTTTTATGACAGCTGTATGACAGCCCTATTTTGGGTATAAATTTCCACGTTCATCAAAACGGGGTGGTGTAGTCTGCTCTATCTTGTTCTAGTTGTGTGTGTGTGTGTGTGTGTGTGTGTGTGTGTGTGTGTGTGTGTGTGTGTGTGTGTGTGTGTGTGTGTGTGTATCCTCATTTCAAACACTTGTCGTCTCAAACAGAACAGATTAAGCTATTTGATGTTAAATGTTGAAAACTGCTCGTGGACATATGTAAACTACTGTTGCATGATATGTCTACGCATTGTAATGGTCACTTACGGTAATTCGAGGGTGCAGTGGCAACGCCGCATGTACGTAGAGGGTGTGTCTGTGAGAGATGTGAAAGGTGAGCAATAGAAGGGAACTTTTTTCTTCTCTTTTATTTTTTTCTGTTTATATTTGTGACCTTAGTTGAATGTTTACTTTTTCCTACTCAAACCCTCATGTAAACGGACGAGTGAAAATGACGAGTCATTTTATTAAACCCGGGAAAAACACGGCAGATCGTCTCTCGTGCATCTTTTCATCCGGTACTTTTTCTCTCGGGGCAACGGAACATTTCAACTGTGTGTTACAGCTTGTTTCAAACACTGTTTTAGAAACACATTTTACCTCTTCTGAAATTGTTTACATCATGTGAAACATTGTACACCGCCTTGACTTGTTTGTTTTTAGCACTTTTAATTTTGTTTAATGGGAACCACTCTTCAAATGCCTATGTGTAAAGATTTTTAATAAAAACAACCCCTCATTGCAGTGTTTAACCTCAAAAGTTTCACATTTAAAAAAAGCATATAGTTTTATACTGTTTCAGAATACCTTTCACTTTTCTGATAACATACAATGCCTGAACTGTGCCTGAACTTTTTTAACAATCTGCATCACTATAAAGTTTTAAAGTTGTATGTGAAAGCGTTACATGTGTGTGAAAAACTTTCTTCAAATGTATGTAGTCAATAAAAACGTTATTTAATAAAAATACCCCTTGATTGCACTGTTAACCACCCCGAATGTATAGGAAAATATTTTTAATAAAAACAACCCCTGAATCCAGTGTTTAATCTCAAAAACTATCTATAAAATTCACATTTTATAATTTTAAAGCATATAGTTTTATACTGTTTCAGAAACACATTTGACTTTTTCTGATAACATTTTACAGTGCCTGAATACTACGGTTTTGTATTTAAAGATTTGCATCACTTTCTATATGTGAAAATGTTACACGTGTGTGAAAAACTTTCTTCAAATGTAAGAAAAACGTTCTTTTAATAAAAATACCCCCATGATCACAATGTTTACCACGCCTGTTTTAAAGTTTAAAGCACATTGTTTTTTAACAGTTTTTTTTACTTCAAAACACATTCTCATAAACATAAATTCATCCATTGGAAGGGGATGGATATGGTATCAAAGACTGAATAATCAATTAGCTAATCAACTAAAAATTGTTAAAAACTTTGTTAAAGCTACTATTATTTTATAAATGTTATTTTATTTAATTATTTTACCAACATTTAAATCTGTGTGTGTGTGTGTGTGTGTGTGTGTGTGTGTGTGTGTGTGTGTGTGTGTGTGTGTGTGTGTGTGTGTGTGTGTCTGTGTGTCTGTGTGTGTATGTGAGACTTGAAACAATTAGTTTTGAAAGAGCTAAGAGCGAATAACTAAATGAACTAGCGTACTATGAACTAAACAAAAATGTTAAAACCTATATTATTTATAAATGTCATTTTGTTGAATTATTTTTCCGTTATTTAAATCTTCACCTCTGTATGGACTGGGTGCATTCTTCTGCACTGAGGGGGTGTGTTAGGGGCGGAGACTGGGGGTGGTTTTACTCACGCTCCCAGACCTCATTAGTGATTAGCCATCAGGGGAGAGAGGTCGCGTTTGCTTCACCCTGCGTAAGAAACATTTGTTTTTTGGTTTTTGTCTAAACCAAATAAACATTTAGCAGAAAATTGTAATGTGATAAAACTTAATATTATTTGTTTTGCTTTTATTTTTTTATGTTTTTATTCGCTGTTCTGCATTGAGGTAAAGTGTTAGGGGGCGGAGACTGGGAGGTGGCTTCGCACAAGCTGCCAGAGCTCATTCCGTTTTCCATCATTGGAGACGTGTTTGCATCAGACTCCGTAAGAGAAATGTTTTTGACTAAAGAAAACTTTTTTGATGGGATTTTTAACCACCTTTTTTTTGATGCTTAATGCATATACTTGTTTGAAAACAATGTTACTTCAAAGATATACTCTAACTTGTCTTTATATTTCTGAAAAACATTTTAAATGACTGAACATTGACTTTTTTTACAAAGTTTTATGTAAAGGAAAAAACCTTTAACTTGTTTTCACATTTACTTAAAACATGTGAATGTCGTGCATTCGTATTTAACAATATACATTGGTTTTAATGTTTTAAACGTCTCAAAGTTCAAATGTATGTGAAATACAATCTTTGTTTAATAAAAACTGTCCCCTGATCTCATGTATGTCACTGTTATTCCAGCACAATGTCTCACATTTTTTAAAGCTTAAAGCACATTGTTTTTTTTTTTTTGTTTTTTTTATGACAGCCATTGCATTGAAAGCATGTGCAGTAATTTAGATATATTTTTAAGATGGTAGAATGCAGTTTTACAGATGCTAGAAACGTGGCTTTCAAATGAAAGATTGGTATCAAAGAGCACACCCAGGTTCCTCACTGGCGAGGACTTGACAGAGCAGCCATCAAGTGTTAGACAGTATTCTAGGTTACTACTTGTGGAGCTTTTTTGTCCAATAATTAAAAACATTTTTTTCTGAATTAAGTTGCAGGAAATTACTGGTCATCCAATTTTTTTTATATCAGCTATGCATTCCGTTAATCTTGTCAATTGGAAAGTTTCGTCAGGGTGTGAAAAAATATAGAGCTGAGTATCGTCAGCATAACAATGAAAACTAACGCCATGCTTCCTAATGATATCTCCCAGTGGTAGCATGTACAGGGTGAAAAGCAACGGTCCTAGCACTGAGCCTTGCGGTACTCCATACTAAACTTGTGATCGGTGTGACATGTCTTCATTTACAGCTACAAACTGATGACTGTCAGATAAGTATGATTTATGCCAATGCAGTTCCACTAATGCCAACATAATTTTCAATATGGTCAGATAAGTATGATTTAATTGTTATTCAAGAAATGTATGTCTCGTGACAGTTGCCAACTTACCATGCACTTCACGGATGATCTCAGTTGTGAATGTTTGTGGCGCGCAATGACTGGCTGGATCAGATGGTATTGCCAACCGGCACGTTGTAGAGTCTGGTTTACAAACTATGAAACGGCAACACTCATAATGTGGTTGAGCGGTGTTTCATCCGTTTTTATTATTATTTTTAAATATTCATTTATCGGCCATCGTAAATGCTGATACCGATAGTTTGGAAAATGCCTAACCGATATATTGGTCGGGCTCTACTCTGCACTTCAGCTTCTCATCAGATTTTCTGTCCAATCAAATGCTCTCTAGGATCTAAAGCGTCCTGCCCTGTATATCTATGGTCTTTGCCCTACATTATAAATAGATGCTAAATCTAAATCTGTCACTTATTCACATCTTTACTATTTTTTTACATGGTGAATGGCACATAGTGCACTATATAGGGGATATGGAATGATTCAAATCAAATAAAATCAAATCACCTTTATTTATATAGCGCTTTTAACAAGTCCAATTGTTTCAAAGCAGCTTCACATTGTTAACAGGAAAATAATGCAACAGAATTTGTACAGCCGTTCTGGTGAAACGGTGATGTTATCCATCTAATTTCAAGTATCATATAGTGTCAATGCGGGCAGATCGGTAATAGATGAAATTTAGGTGTCCCCAACTGAGCAAGCCAAAAGCCAGAGGCAACGGTGGCAAGGAACCAAAACTCCTTCAGGGTCAGAATGGAGAAAAAAACCTTGGGAGAAACCAGGCTCAGTTGGGGTGCCAGTTCTCCTCTTAATTCATATTAGGTAAATAGATATTCGTAAGATTATTCAAAAGAATGGAGTCGTCACGCCGAAGACGGGTTTAATGAGGATGTTGTGTCGATGCGGCATTTACGGGGGGAGTTTATTTGACACGCTCTCTGCAGACATTTCAGGGATGCGTTGGTCATGTCCAGGCGCAGGTCCACCATCTGATCTGGATACGGCCCGGATCCGGCTGACTGCAGTAAACCTCGGGATAAACAGAGAGACTAACATTAGTGTAGATGCCATTCTTCTTATGATGTAACGAGTACATCAGGTGTTATGGGAAGTGTTCCCGGTTCCGGCTGACCTAGTTAATGCAGCCTAACAATCATTTACTGATTTGAATAATAGAAATTGATAATGTTTTATGTGTAAGCCATAGTAAAGAGATGTGTTTTTAGTCTAGATTTAAACTGACAGAGTGTGTCTGCTTCCCGAACAATGCTAGGAAGACTGTTCCAGAGTTTAGGCGCTAAATAGGAAAAGGATCGACTGCCTGCAGTTGATTTTGATATTCTAGGTATTATCAACTGGCCAGAGTTTTGAGACCGCAATAGACGTGATGGAGTATAATGCGTTAAGAGTTCGCTCAAGTACTGGGGAGCTAAAACATTTAGTGCTTTGTATGTAATAAGCAAGATTTTAAAATTTATACAATGTTTAATAGGGAGCCAGTGCAGTGTTGACAGAACCGGGCTAATATGGTCATACTTCCTTGTTCTAGTAAGAGCTCAAGCTGCTGTGTTTTGGACCAGCTGGAGTTTGTTTATTAAGCGAGCAGGGCAACCACCCAGTAAAGCATTACAATAATCTAGCCTTGAGGTCATGAACGCATTAATTAACTGTTCAGCATTTTACATTGAAAGGATATGCCATAATTTAGATATATTTTTAAGATGGTAGAATGCAGTTTTACAGATGTTAGAAACGTGAAAAGATTGGTGATTGGTATCAAAGAGCACACCCAGGTTCCTAACTGACGACGAGGACTTGACAGAGCAGCCATCGACAGTATTCTAGGTTACTACTTGCAGAGTTTTTTTGTCCAATAATTAAAAATTCTGTTTTTTCTGAATTAAGTTGCAGGAAATTATTAGACATCCAATGTTTTATATCAGCTATGCACTCCGTTAATCTTGTGAATTGGTAAATTTCGTCAAGGCATGAAGAAATATAGAGCTGAGTATCGTCAGCATAACAGTGAAAACTAATGCTTCCTAATGATATCTCCCAGTAGTAGCATGTACAGGGTGAAGAGCAACGGTCCTAGCACTGAGCCCTGTGGTACTCCATACTGAACTTGTGATCAGTGTGACATCTCTTCATTCACTGCTACAAACTGATAACGGTCAGATAAGTATGATTTAAACCATGCCAATGCAATTCCGCTAATGCCAACATAATTTTCGAGTCTATTCAAAAGAATGTTGTTATCGATAGTATTGAATGCAGTGCTAAGATCGAGTAACACTAATAGAGAGATACAACCACGATCGGATGATAAGAGTAAATTGTTTGTTTTCTTCTAAGAGAGTCGAGAAATAAGCAGATCTAGCAGTTTTTACGGCCTTTCTGTATGCCATCATGCTCTCTTTCCATGAATTACGAAAAACCTCTAGTTTTGTTTTCTTCCAGCTGCGCTCCATTTTCCTGGCTGCTGTTTTAAGGGCCCGGGTGTGCTCGTTGTACCACGGTGTTGGACTATTTTCTTTAATCTTCTTTAAGCGGCGGTGAGCAACTGTGTCTAAAGTGCTGGAAAAAAGAGAGTCAATAGTTTCTGTTGCAAAATCGAGTTCCTCTAGGCTATCTGGGATGCTGAGGAGATGAAACTGATGAGGAAGATTATTTAAAAAGCAGTCTTTAGTGTCGGCAGTGATAGTTCTGCCATATTTGAAGCGAGGGGACGGCTTTGCAGCCTTAGCTAAATTAAGTATACATGATACTAGGTAATGATCTGAGATGTCCTCGCTCTGCCTGCAGAATTTCAATGGTATCAACATTTATTCCATGTGACAATATTAGGTCTAGAGTATGATTAAGGCGATGAGTGGGTCCTGACACGTGTTGCCTTACTCCAATAGAGTTTAGAATGTCTCTAAATGCTAATTCCAATGCGTCTTTTTCATTATCTACATGGATATTAAAATCACCAACAATTAGTACTTTATCTGCAGCCAGTACTAACTCGGATAGAAAGTCAGCAAATTCTTTGATAAAGTCTGTATTGTGCCCTGGTGGCCTGTATACAGTAGCCAGCACAAATGTCAAACGGGATTTATCAATTACACTACATAATGCTACATAAAGCACCAAAACTTCAAAAGAATTATATTTGAAACTAGACTTCTGAGTAATACTGAAGATATTATTATAAATTACAGCAACTCCTCCCCCTTTACCTTTCAGACACGGCTCGTGTTTATAACAATAATCTTGTGGGGTGGACTCATTTAAAGTAATGTAGTCGTCAGGTTTTAGCCAGGTTTCTGTCAAACACAGCACATCTAGATTATTATCTGTAATCATATCATTAACAATAAGTGCTTTTGGGGAAAGGGATCGAATATTCAGCAATCCAAGCTTTATCATTTGATTATCTGTATTATATCTGTTGTTTATTTGTTGGACATCAATTAAGTTTTTACTGTTGAATGGTCTTGATGTTTTTTTGTATTTACTAATTCGGGGGAACAGACACAGTCTCTATGTGATAATATCTAGGTGAAAGAGTCTCTATGTGTTGGGATTTATCTGACTTCTGTAACGGGAGACAGCTAGCAGACGGTCGGGTAAGCCAGATGTCTGCTTCCTGACCTGGGCCCCAGTTAGTCAAGGTTTAGCTTTAAGACTATGCGCCAAATTACTAGAGAGAAGAGCAGCACCACTCCAAGAAGGATGGATGCCGTCCCTCTTCAACAGGTCAGGTATGCCCCAAAAGCTTTTCCAATTGTCTATGAACCCTATGTTAATTTTTGCGGACACCACTTAGACAACCAGCCATTGAGTGATGATAGTCTGCTAAGTATCTCATCACTCCTTTTAACAGGGAGCAGACCAGAACAAAAAACTGCATCTGCCATCGTACTTGCGAGTTCACACACCTCTTTAATGTTAATTTTGGTGATCTCCGACTGGCAAAGTCGAACATCGTTAGTGCCGACGTGAATAATAACCTTAGAGAATTTACGATTAGCTTTAGCCAGCACTTTTAAATTTGCTTTGATGTCAGGCGCTCTGGCTCCCGGTAAACATGTGACTATGGTGGCTGGTGTCTCTATTTTCACGTTCCATGTAATAGAATCACCAATAACTAGGGCACTTTCAACAGGATTCTCAGTGGGTGCGTCACTGAGTGGGGAGAACCTGTTTGATGTTCTAATCGGAACGGAAAAGTGTTTTTTTGAGCCGCGACTATGCCGCCTCACCGTTACCCAACTGCCCTGCTGCATGGGCTCTACAGCCGGAACCGAACAATGTACAACGTTCACTAAGCTAGTCGCATCCAAAGCAGTGTCTAAAGCTGTTACATTCTCACTACTCTCAAATAAAGTCTGGATGCGTGTCTCTAATTCTGAAATCTTCTCCGTCAGCCTGACTATCTACATTTATCACATGTGAAGCCCTGCTCGCCAACGGAGACAGATACACTAAACATGAAACATGCGGTGCAAGTGACAATGACTGGAGAAGACATGGCTTACCATATTTGTTGATTAATCCAACTTACCAAAGTTGTTTGATGGAGTCTATTTACTAATCCAACTCACCACAGTTGTTTAGTGAACTCAGAAAACAGGAAACCCGGGTGCAGAGATGGCAAGCTAACAGGCTAGCGAAAAGCTAACGTGTGATAATGATTTAGATTAAAAGCTAGTGATGTCAGATTTAATGTGGTAGGCAATGTTAGACAATATATGAAGATGAGTAGGTTATAATTAGCAGTTTAAACAACGGAGAATTATATCAAATAAAAATCCCAAAAGAGCAGAGCAGAGCACATGCGAGCACAGCAGCAACAGCAAACAGGTTAGATTCAGACAGTGTAAATATGCATTCCATTGGGGCGAATGAAGTCTGGTTTCACGTTAGTGGCGCACACATGCTGCTCTGGTCCAGAGACACAATAGCACCCCAGACAGCGACATGGTGTCGGTCCAGATCCGGGCCACATCTGGTATATGTGGATTCCACACGTACCAGAGGTGGGCCGAATCTTGGCGACACTATGTTGCTGTCTGGGACGAAGAGCATCAAATGTGCGAGTTGGCATATACCAGAAAACTTATCTGACCCATTTGATTTCTGCACAGAATGCTATATTTTAAATGTGATATGGTGGAGATTATGAGAAGTGGTTAGAGATTAAGAGAAAACTACTGCTTTACTGAGCTCAACGGTTCTGGCTGAGCTGTAATATGAACTAAATGTTGTATGTGGCTTGCCGTCTGTCACTTGGTGTGATGTCCAGTTTGTTTGTTTTATTCTGTTTTATGTTCTATTTGACGCAGTGTGCTTAGCTGTTACTGACTTATGACCGATTATCTCTTTTAAATTTAAAAGCCATTTCAAACAAACTGCTCAACCTAGCTTGAAACGGTTCTCACTATGCTCCCCTCCCTTACTGATGTCTATACCTGACTGTCTACATCGTTGGCTGTGCTCCCCATCTGCGAGAAGGCGCAGGAGGAGACACAGAAGACGGGGTGTCTTCGCTGTTAAGCTAAAGCTCTTTCTGCCACACCATCAGGAGTCTCTGCCTCCCCTAGGTCTTTAACAATGTTCTAGTGACTGTGAATCTAGCAACTATGCTGTGCTTGTGCTCTCAGATCTGATTGCTGCATTTGATACAGTAGATCATACTGTTCTTTTAGCCCACACTGTGCAGGGATTAAAGGTAGTGCCCTGGATTGGATTAAATCTTATTTTACCAACAGAAGGTTTTCAATTAACATTGGAGAATATTTTTCTAGTAATGCTCTTATCTTATGGGGGTTCCACAAGGATCCATTTTGGCTCCCATTGTTTTTTTCGTTATACATGCTCCCTCTTGGCTCTATTTTTAGGAAATATATAGTAATTTATAAATTATAGTATTCAGACCTTCAGATTCATTTAATTCTCCCAAAATAAACCTTGGTGGGCAGTCTTCCTGTGTGAAGTCATGGGTTTGAAAATGTGGGTGTTGTTTTTGATGAATCACTAAAATTTGATAAGCAGATAAACTTGGTGGACAAATCATGCTTTTTTCAGCTCCTAATGTTGTCAAAAGTAGTCATTTCTTTCTTTTAAAAACTTTGCAAAAGTAATCCATCCCTTTATCTCTTCTAGGCTGGATTACTGTAACTCACATTACATTAGGATTAGCCAATCAGCTCTGTCCCGATTACAGTTAGTCCAAAATGCAGCAGCTAGACTCCTGACTGGTGCTAAAAAAACGGGACCATATCACTCCTGTCTTGCGTTCCCTGCAATGGCTGCCAGTGTGTTACAGAGTAGATTTGAAAATATTACCCCATAAATCATTAAATGATATGGCTCCAGCAAACCTCTTTGACCTGCTGACTGAGCATCATTTATCTAGATCACTCCAGTCATCCAACCAGAGACCGCTGTCCATCCCCAAGTCGAGGCTGAAGTGCAGGGGTGATGCGCTTTCTCTGTATCTGCCCCCAGACTCTGGAATGACTTGCCAATTTCTATTAAATTAGCTCCCTCCATATCTGTTTTTAAATCCAAGTTAAAAACCTATTTATTTAATAAGGCATACAATCAATGTTGGAGCACTCTTGTAATGTGTTTGTGTTATTTATCTTGTTGTAAAGCACATTGGTCAACTTGGGTTGTATTTAATGGTACTATATAAATAAAATTTCCATTACCATAAACGCTATTGGCTATTTTTAAAAAGGAGGAGCTGTTCGATATGTCCAGCCTTGTTTTGCGATTTCAGTGGAAATTATGTCAACACCTTGAATAATGCTACGCATTTCAAGGCACTTCAGTGGGCTTTTAACAACCGCTTTTGATGATGCACATGGAAATTTTGCTGATCCTTGATGCAATTGCGGACAGCAACACAAAGTTGATTCTATGCTAATTTGATCTAATATTAAATTAGACATTAACATTAGGGGGTGTTATTATGCATCTTCTGAAAGAGTACTGAATCTCCTGATCAAAACACAGGAAAATGCAGTACCATATGTAAGCAGATGCATATGTCAAATAATGCGATCATCAATTTTAAACAGTATATACATCAAAACTGCCTAATGTTACTGAATGAAATGTCGACCCAGGATGAGGCAACATTATAAAACAAAAATGCTTATGGGGAAAGAGTTAAAAATGTTGTAGATTAATGTAGCAAATAGATAAAATTATTGACAATATTTTAAGACAAAGGTTTAAAGTTTTTAATAACTTGTTCATACTTTCCCATGTTCAGTTGATATGATTAGTATCTATCTATTGGTTAGTTAGCTGAACATTTTGTGCTAGTGCCAAAAACTACAAGTGATTTTTGTTTTGTTTTTGTGATTTAAGTTCTCTTTTTTGGCCAATACATATTTTTCAAATAATTTAAAATGCATCTGATCATACTAACACAACAAAATGTATGTCACTGCCAATAATTTTGGCCACAGCTGTAGGACCTTAAAATAGTTCACCTAAACAAAATTATTGTGTCATTGTCATTACTTTCATGTCATGTAGATTTAATAAAGAACTTTTACTTTTTTTCTTTGCTTTTGGGAAAGATCTGTGTTAGACAAAATATAAATCTCTGGTTGTATATTGAAATGATTTACTCCATATCAATCCATCACATTAAGACTGACAAGACTTAATGTAATACAAATACATTTGTGACTGCTTACATTAAAACACATTATATTCCACATTTTGACAACAGAGAACTTCAAGCAATACTTGATACCACATGGACTTTAATGACACCACAGAACACAGTATGCAATCAAATGTATTGAATAATTAGTAAATGTATTAAAAATAATCAAGACTCTTCTTCAGTTTGAAATTAAATTAAGAAAATCTGTTCGCATTAAGTGAATATATTATTTCTTGCATAGACAGATATTATATTTTAAAATATCGCATTTCAAAATATAAATGCACAGCAATGAGCTCAACAATTTCAACAAGCCATATACATCACAAAACAAAATCACAGTGGGAAAAGCATACATATTTCTCTAAAATAACATACTTTTTCTAAACAAAGCCTTCCAGTGCCTGCTGAGCATTTTATAACATATCCAACAATCCAGTCTATATATAATATAAAACTCCAATTCCTACTGTATGTTCCTACTGTGACTCTTTCTATCTGGCTCTGTTGAATTAAGGCAATACTTGAAATGAGGATGAAGTAAGGAACTTACATAAAACACACAGTTTCTCGACACGATTAATTCCCAATGATTCATGATGTAAAAGCACAGTGCTGAGAGGTTATTTTGTGGTTGTTTTAAGGCTGTTTCAGGCTTATTTCAACTAAATGTTGGACCAGAGGCTAGAGGGCAGTGAAGACTGTTCCTGAGCTTGTGCATTTCACATACACTACATCATCAGGATTTTAATTGTGCAGATATATATACTAGAGGTAGACCTATACAGTATTTTAAAAATCTAGGAATATAAATTAATCACTACATTCTGTGGATTTCATCAAACAATTTCAGTACAAACACAATATATTTGAAGTCATTTAAAAGTGTTAGAAAAATACACATTTTAAAAATAAATCTTCAACTAAGTAAATAACTAAAATTAGCTTTTTGCATTTATAAATTTGTAAGTGGGCAGATTTAAAGCATATATAGTATATAGATTTAACGTGTATGTGTATTTTATATATATATATATATATATATATATATATATATATATACATACATGCACACACACACACACACACACACACACACACACACACACACACACACACACACACATTTTATCTCATGAAATAAATGGTTTTCTTCAGTGCTGTAACGTATTTCCAAGTGAAACAGAATATTGAATAGAGGGCAGGGTTTTACTTCAGTGCTCCTCCTCTCCATCTCTCGCTCATAGCAGACTAACGGTTGGAGGGGAGTGGTTAAGGATATTCAAACCCAAGCCGTTCAAACTACCTTCATCTGAGAAGGAACGCCATTCCAGACCAGAAGTTACTTTTCAGATTTTGATTAAAGATTACCGCAACGAAAGTTTTTTTCTGTGTATTAACTTGCACGGATGAATTGATTACCCCAAGACCTGTAATGTGTGATAAAGTAAATAGGGTACATTTTGATTTCATGAGGACTTTAATACTTAAAATTCCAAGGTCCATGTTGGTGCACTCACATCTTCAGTTCACCCCACTCATTTATCGGGTTTAGGTAAAGGGGACTGAACCCGATAAATGAGTGCACCAACATGGACCTCAGAGTTTGAAGAATCTGGAGAGATTCTGTAATAATAATTTTATCATTATCATAATTTTTGTGCTCAGTGACCCATTTTGTGTTGATTTTGATATTTGCTTTGGATCAAAGGCTCATTAGGATCTGCTGCTAACATCTTGGTGCCAGATACCACAGCACACCTTCAGGGGTCTAGTGGAGTCCATGCCTCTGCGGTTCAGGGCTGTTTTGGCAGCAAAAGGGGGACCAACACAATATTAGGTCATAATGTTATGCCTGATCGGTGTATATACACAATACTACACAGTGTCTTTTTTAAAATAATTTAAACGTTTGCCTTTTTTACTGTTCAATTAACTAGTTCTGTGGTGTAACGAGTACATTTTAAAAATGGTATAAGACAATTATTCAAGAGTAAGAAATGTTGTTTTAAGTAATTTTACATGAAGTACAGTACATGACACACACAGTATGTGTCAACTAAGCATCAGTGATTTTAAAGAAAACATTACTTGAAAGCTTTTCTGATTGCATTGACAGTCAATATTTCCCTACAAGTGGTCACAAACGCCTGCTGTTTTTCATAATAGGCAGCCTCATTAATAAACGTGGGGTACACTGTGCTGGCACCTTCATAAAGGATTGTTCTCCCATCGAAAGTTAGGAACATAGGGTCACCCCGGTTCAAGGGCTCCCAGTCACAGTCCTACACAGAAAGAGAAAGAAAAAGGAACAGGACCATTACTGTGGAAAACAAGTGAAGCCTGTGACTCAAAACAAGCACAGAAAACGTCTGAGTCATAGGACACATTTTCTTGCATGTGTTTTCCCCCTCCCTTTGTCCCTGTCATAAAGAGCAACTCATTTATGCGTTGCTCAAGGGCATACGTTTTCCTTTACATTAAAAAAAAAAACACTTCTGTATGCATTTACTAGATGGTCCATTTAGAATACCTGTAGATGAGGATGCACCATAGCTGTGATGTTGCTGTTGGTGTCCCTGGGGTAGTCCATTCTCTCCTGGACTCTGAAAACTTCCACTGTACATGGAGAAAACTCGACACCTATGACCGGTTAAAAAAATAAAAAATAAATAAAAATCATATGAGGTATATACCTATATACCTATAAATGAGGTGATTCTCCTAAGAAAAAGGAAAAAGAGACATCACACGTTTTTAAAAATGTCAGTTTTAAAAAAATTGTTTAAAAGAAACAAAAAAAAGTTTGTCCAAATAATGAAAGACCAAAACTGATTACCAACATTCTTTAAAATATCTTAATATCATGAGGGTAAGTAAATATTGAGAAAATGTTTCTTTTGGATGAGCTATCCCTTTCAATGAACAGTCCTTTAAAGAGAAAAAAATATATATTACTAAAAATTCTCTCATCATTTACTCATGCCATCCATGTATATGACTATCTTTCATCAGATAAACCTGAACAAGGATTTTTAGGAAAATAATCAATTACTGTGAGTCCCATTAAATGGCTGCTGCTTAGTTGCTGCTTGAAAAGCACACACAGCGATCGAGACAGTAATCTATGCAACTCCAGTTGTGTCAGAAAAATGCTAATAATTTTAACTTTTTTAGTTAAAAAAACAAGCAATCATGAGGGGGACATCGTGATGAGTTATGTGCATTATAAAGTTTACGCAATCGGTAGTGGTCCTCTGTGTTTCCGCGTTACTTCTTGCGCAAGATTCACAATGCACTTATGTTGCATCACAACATCCTCCTCTTGATTGCCCTAATGACAGTAGACCGAAAGCGCTGATTTATATTTTTAAAGAAAATAACAGTATTAGTATTTTTCTTAAACTTACTGCATTTCGCTTCAGAAGACATTGATTCATCTACTGGGTTTGTTTGGATTACCATTACGATCAATGTGTATGGTTTTGCAAGTGTCAAATCAGCAGCAGCCAGGCATTCAATGGCATTGAATGGACCCACAGAGATGGATTATTTTCCTAAAAATCTTTCTTTGTGTTTTTTCCTGAAGAAAGTAAGTCAAATAAATTAGGGATGGCATTACGGTGAGTAAATGATTCATGATTCAACATTTTCGGTAACACTTTTACAGTGTCCTTGTTACATGTAGCCGTTTCGTTTTCATTCTGTTCCCTGTGCTGCTTTTCCTGGGTTCTGTTTGCTAGTTAGTTTCTATGGTTTCTGATTGAATCTGTTCACCTGACTGAATCTGTTCTGATTGACTCTGTTCACCTGTTGTTAATTTAGTTTCCTATTTATACCCTTAGTTTGCTGTGTTTATTGTAACGTGTCATCAATATTTAACGTGGTTGTGTTATTTAGTTTATTCCTGTAATTTTCTGAATATTTCCGAGTTGGATTTAAAAAGAACGATTATTTTGTTTCTTGGGTTCTCCTGTATCTGTTGCGAGCGAAGATGCAATTCACAATAGGTTCACAATTGGATTTCAGGCGACATTCTTTTAGCCACTGGAGGTTGCTGACATGGTCTTGAGCCTTTCCATTGTATAGATCAGTATAGATCTGTTGTCACTCCTCCTTTTATCCTCCCAGAGCTCCTCCGTGGGACTCGAGACCAGTGTAGCATGCAGGTGATGCTCATAACACTCACTCCGTTTCCATGGCTATCGGCCCCTCTTGCCACAACATGCTTCATACACTCTTTCTTTAAGTCCATATAGATATATGCTTATTTCACCACAAATGTTTTGTCAGATGCCCAAAAGTAGAGGCTGTTTTCCCCAACCTGATTGAGATCTCAGCTTCTAGGGTGGTATTATGGATCATGGTAGATCCAAGATGAAGTGAATTTTCCCACATCATCGAATGCAACACTATTTAACTGATAACAATCCAGGTTGGAAGCCTGTGACTTAGTCACATTTTTTACCAAGCTGATTGTTAGCCTGAAAACATCAAGTCAAGCCACCTTTATTTACATAGTGCTTTATACAATACAGATTGTTTCAAATCAGCTTTACAGGGATAAACAGAAAAATTATGATTCAAATTCAACTTTAGTTACATATATAGCCCTTTATGCAATAAAAATTGTTTCAAAGTAGCTTGTATGATGGATGTTAATATTCATGAGTAAATATTCACAATGTGAATATCTGTTTTTCACTAATAATCCTTCCTGTCAATTTTTATTTATTTACTTTATATTATTTGATCTAAGGAAATGTTATAATTTAGTTTTGAGCTTTATCGGTGTTGTTTGGGTCTTTTGATTAATTGTACTGGCGTCATGACGTCATCTGTTTCGCCCGCGCTGCCACGTCCTCAGACTGCTTTGAACGCGCTGAGGAGAGGTAAGCAGCTATAGAGTACAAAAAATTCTCAGAAGTTTGAAGTACATAATATGCAATAATATTATTGTTAAGAGTGTTATAAATGTCCTAGGTAGTGTTTTATGAATGGATGGATAGGATTTAATAGTTTTATTACCGAGTACAGTGATTTGAGTATGTGTGTGTGCGTCAATAGAATACAGTGGTTTTAACCGATTAATTAACTGGTCTTTGATCTGTGCAGGTGATAAAATCACAGTGAAAAACACTTCTAATTGCTGTGTTCTCTCTTTAATCCATTCAGGTAACAGTTATGGTTTATCTGTTCAATTTTTGTATTCATTCTGTATCAATTTGTTTCTTTTCTAATTCATAATTGATTTACAATTAGCTGCACGAGATAATTCTCGTTTTTGTGGCAATTCATTTTACACTTAATGTTGTTTGCAACATTTTGATATGTTATTATCATTGTGATGTTTCCTGAGTCTGCTTTGAGTGCACTGAGGAGAGGTGATAAAATCACGGTGAAAAACACATCTCATTGCTGTGTTCTCTCTTTAATCCATTCAGTGGCATCTGCACGTCTCATGATAATAAACCCTTCATCAGCAGCAGTTCCAGTGGTCCCGTGTTTTCATTCAGCTAAGTACACAACGCAGATCGTAACTGTGATCAGAAGTAGGCCGGTTACAGTGGTGCCGTGACCCAGATGAAGATCAGTTTGTCTTCCAGGATCTTTGTCCAAGGATCAATGCCGTTTGGTCACCGGTGGATGCTGCACTTCGTTTAAGGTTTCAATTAGCAGTAGCATAAAGTGGTTAATTTCCGATGAACTGGACATTTCACTATATAAACTTCATAATTAGCATAAAGTGGTTTATTTTCACTGAACTAGACATTTCACTACATAACTAGTGCCACTACTTTCATTTTTTTAACTTGGTATCCTTTAATCATATCGTTGGGGTTTTTTTTTTTTTTTGCCATTTGAGATTTAATTCATGATTCAATAACAAAGTGGGGTAGTGCATGGGGAAAGAGAAACCAGTAATGCACAGACTCGAAGTTTAGGTGCAGGTCAGTCATTCTCAGAGGCACCCTCACTTAATTTGACAGGAGTTAAACTAGTCATGCAGTCTGAAGCAAAAGAGCTCTGTTTTCTGAGGAGATGGAACAGATAAGTTCAGTGTGCATGAGTGGGAGGATTTAATGGACACTTACTTGTGGAAGAGAGGCATACCAGTGCTGGAGCACTATAACAAAATCCTTTCAAGGCTGATGGGTAAAGCCAAAGACATCGTTAGAATTACCCTTCGCAATAACACTTCCTTAAGACCCTCTGAGAACCCCAAAGTGATATTTGATATTCTGAAACAGCATTTCAGTGAGGCCAGATATTCCTACATGCCCTTAACCGATTTCTACGGCACAGTGCCTGTTGCAAGGAGAAAATCCAGTTGAGTACTGGGTCTGTTTAAATAAGGCTGTAGATGTCGCAGAGGTGGCTTTAACCAGGCTTGGGCGACAGATAGATAATCCATGCCAAGAGGCAGCCATGTTTGTCAAACACTGCCCTGACCCAACCTTGTCAGCCATTTTCCGCTTGAAAGCACCAGATAAGTGGACAGCAAGTGAGGTATAAGAGCATCTTGACAGATATCAGACCGAGCAGAAGGAACAGTTAGCGGTCAAAACCAAGCGTAACTTTGCTGTGATGTTACAGGTGAGAAATGTCACCTTTGGAGGGTGAGGTCTTAACCAGTGTTTCTCCTGTTATGTCATCTGATAACATTAACACCCCATCGCATCCACAGAATGATAATTGCATGAGGACGCTCATTGGTCTACTTGATCGCGCTCTTTCCCAGAATAGTCAAGCAGAGATGAGGCGCCCTCAGTCAAGCCAGCCACCTTTGAGAGCACGTAAGGTATGTCATTCCCCTGAGCATTCAACTTTAGTACATTGTCAATGACCGCGACTTTGTCTTGCTTGTTTCCAACCTGGTCACATAAAGAGGGATTGTACAAATATCCAACCTGGCAATGGCAATCAGTTTGCACAGCCATCTCAAGGTTCACCGACTTTAAAATAGTCAGCCCACACCTGGAAATGGGACATGTGGGTACAGTGGAGCAAACCCTCGAAGATGTTTTATGCACCCGTTTGTGTCAACGACAAATTCCAGATGATGGGAATGTTGGACTCAGGATCGATGGCATGTACTTTTAATGAAGCAGTAGAGAGCAGAATGCTGAGTGAAGATGTGTTGCTGAAGCCCATGCAATTGTCACAGGAAATAATGTTGATAGGATGCGGAGGTAAAGCAACTAAGCCAAAATGCATGTATGAAGTGGAGCTGAAAGTGAAAGTGTACTTGATCATTAGTACCAACGTGATTAAGTTCCTCATGCACAGGATGAAGATCGGTGATGATTATTGGAGGATTTTGTCTAACTGTGTCTCAGAGCCATCTTCATCATGTGAACAATTCTTGGATGTTATGGCAAATACTTGCTGTTGGAGAGGTGGAGATCCACCCGACAAGGTTGGGACTGTTAAGCTTCAGCAATCAGTTACCCTAGGCCAAACAAGCACACCTTGTCTGGGGAAGGCTGCCGAGGAATACGGCTATGTTACCAGGGAGTACTGTAGTCGTGGAGGCCACTTCTTCCAGATCTAGATTTATAAGTCTACAGATTAAATCTGGACTTATAAATCCAGATTTATAAGTCTACAGTTTACTCACTGCAAAGTCTACTTCAATTATTTTATTCCACTTTATCCTTATTTGTTACCTTTTTTCTCTTGACTTGATTATTTATAATTCTACAGATATAGACATATATATATATATATATATATATATATATATATATATATATATATATATATATATTTCTATTATAATAGATAGTACTTTTTTATATCCTATTTCTATTATAATTTCTTCCTTGTGTGTTTTAACTGTGAATTTGCACTGTCCATGGAGCGGACCTGTTTACATTTCACTGCCGGTTGTATATTCTGTATATAACTGTGTATGTGACAAATAAAACTCTTGAATCTTGAATCTTGAATCTTGAATCCATGCCACGGGACATTATCGTAGGCCGAGTTGTTACTCTGTTGTGGGGCGATCGTTGGATTTCTCTAAAAGTTACCAACCTTTCGGACAAACCACTCACCCTCAAAAGATGTGTTCCCGTGTCTGGCTGTGGAAGATTTTGAGCTGTTGCAAGGTTTCAGTAATGTCCAAATGCCCACATCTGAGAATCTTTGTCGATTGACCTAGTGCTACAGCTGATCTTAAACAGAGACTAAAGGTTGCAGGCCTCAGTGACATTAATACTGATTCATGTTCTGTCAAGGATACAGTAAAAGAAAAGCTTGTCCAACTGCTTGAGAACTACAGTGATGTATTCTCCAAACATGCTCTGGATTGTGGGGAGGTCAGAGGGTTCGTCCACCGCATCCGCTTAACAGACAAGCATCCATTCCGTCTGCCATACCGCCAAGTACCACCCGCTCACAAATCTGTGAGTGAGTATGCTTCTCCTTTGGTCCTAGTATGGAAGAAGGATGGCGGCTTGAGGATTTGTACAGACTTTAGATGGCTGAATGCCAGAACCATTAAGGATGCGCACCCGCTCCCACACCAATCTAACTGTCTGGTTGCCTTGGGTGGGAACACCCTCTTCAGTACCATGGATTTAAAGTCAGGCTTTTATAGCATCCCCATGGCTGAAGAAGACAAAAAGTACACAGCGTTTCCTACTCCAGTAGGACTCCATGAATACAACAGGATGCCACAAGGGTTGTACAATAGCCCAGCATCTTTTATGCGTAAGATGTTAAGTATTTTTGGAGACCTGAATTTTAGCAGTCTGCTGTGTTACTTAGATGCCCTATTGGTGTTTGCACCTGACGAAAACGCAGCTCTGGAGCGGTTGGAGGTAGTATTCCAATGACTGAGGACCCACAATCTTAAGTTAAGTCCAAAAAAGTGCCATCTGATGCAGTCATCCATTAAGTTTTTAGGCCACATCACTGATGGAAATGTCTCTGTTGATCCTTCAAAGGTTGAGGCCATAGCCAAGCTGTCAAAGGTTGACCTCATGGAAGAAGATGGGTGTACTCCATCTGTATGGAGGATTAAGTCTGTTCTGGGAATGATCCTCTATTACCAGCACTTAATCCCAAATTGCTCCTTTGTAGCCAAGCCACTCTTCTCCTTAACAGCTGGACAGAAAAGGAGGGCAAATGTCAGAACTGAGGCTAAGGCAGGCACATACAGAAAGCTTAAGCCAACTGACTGGACCTCAGAGTGTGATAATGCCCTTTCTAGCCTGAAAGAGAGTCTACTTCATAGTGTGGTCTTGGCATATTCCGACTTTTCTCTTCCATTAATCTTGTCAATTGATGCTTCTCTGGATGGACTCGGGGCTGTGTTATCGCAAATACCAGCAGGCAAGGAGAAAGCCTGTCCCATTGCATTCGCAAGCAAGTCCCTTAGCAACTCTCAGAAGAGATATCTGGCACACAAGCTAGAGTTTTTAGCTTTAAAGTGGAGCGTGTGTGAGAAATTCAGTCATTGACTAAAGGGCCATACATTCACTGTACGGACAGACAATAACCTGCTCAGTTATATACTAACCAAGGCTAAGCTCGATGCATGTGAACAGCGCTGGGTATCTAAGCTTGCTGCTTACACCTTTGATCTTAAGCATATTGCCGGAAGGAAGAACACTGTGGCCGACGCTTTGAGCAGAGATCCTTTCAGTCAGTGAAGAACAGTCAGTCACAGGCTTATCACAGAGTGATATGGCAGCTTACTCACTGAAGCCGCAGGTGTCAATGAAGATGGAATTCAAGACACTTTCCGTTTACAAGTGAATGGTCTTCCTTTGTCACTTCAGACGAATTCTGCAGTGTCCTGTGATCACACAGCAGTTGAAACTCATTTGAACCTCCATAATCAGTGGGAGACTGTAACTGAACTAAGGGCCATGCAGGCAATTTAGTCCATTCAGAATGCAACAATGCCTGGGTATGACACAATTTCAGCAATTCCCCTTGAGGAGATCCAGCAGGGCCAAGAGTCAGATCCTGCAATCTCAAAAATTATGCCCTACCTGAGTCAGAAGAAGCAACCATCGAGGCAAGAGAGGGATGGGATGGATGCCAGGGCTCTAGTTCTTCTTAAGCAATGGGATCGGCTGAAGATTCAAGATGGAATAGTCTATTGTGTCTCTAAAGATCCTCCAAGCAATCACAAGAGATTTCAACTTGTACTTCCTTCTTGTCTTAAGACCAAAGCCTTAACTGGTGTACATGATCTTGCTGGGCATTAGGGACAGTCAAGAACTCTCCAGCTAACTCGACTTCGCTTTTTCTGGCCTAGGATGGAGCGTGACATAAGGGAATATGTCAAGTGTTGTCAGAGCCAACACTTTGGCATATTGGCCAAAACACGAGCAATCTGGCATTGGCACCAGAGCCATCTGCACGAGCTCCACTCAAGAGCATCAGAACTTCTGCCCCTATGGAGTTAGTGTGTTTGGATTTTTGGAGTACTGAGGACAGCAAGCATCGTTCTGTAGACGTATTAGTTGAATCCACTGCTAGTAATCCTGACTCGCTAACAAAAACCGTGAATGACTCGCATGATAACAGTATTACTGACACTCAAGTACAAATTCCAACTGACACACTGGGTATTAGGACCCGTGCAGGAAGGGTGGTCAAAAAGTTAGCCATTTAATTGAGTCTATGGCACAGGGACCATTTAATGTTCAGAGAGTGGGGTCATCTGTAGCAAGGAGATAAGGATCATTTCTTTATTTTAAGAGGTATTCATTTCTATGAAAATACTGTGAAAAGTGTATGCATGATGGGAATTTCACAAAGTGTAATATAGACCAAATTATTGGATGTTGTACAAGGCTGTTGTACTGTTCTAAGAACGTCTGAGACTTGATCAACCTTGGACTTTTCTTAACCTGTGAAACAGGTAACTTACTATGTTGAACTGCGAATGAGATTCGTTGAATATCTGGTTCTGTTGGGTCAAATTTGCATATTTGGTCAGGATATTAGTGAAATTTAGGAGGGGTGAATGTGACGGATGTTAATATTCATGAGTAAATGTGACCCATCACGGAAAAAAGTGACAAGTCGGCAGCGCAACTTTTGAGCAAAATTAAAGATGAAAGTTTTTTTTTTATAATTTCTTCCATCTCCGGGTCCTCAGGGGCCAGTCAAACACCAGACCACACTCATCCTCCCCCTTCGCCAGCGGGCAGCAGTGGACGACCTCCTCACGTTCCTGCTGCCCACCTGTGGAACCAAGTGTTGCACGGCACACTCTCACCTCGCTGCGGGCCACCTCCACGAGACAGCCGCCCCAGCCCGGTACCTGCATTCCACCTCGCTGCCCCATGGTGGGTACGCCGGTGGTCCCTATGGTCCCGCTTATACGGTCTCTGGGAGCCTGGCTAGCGCTCCCCGGTCTGTCTTGCTGGCTTATTCGGACCATCAGGCTCGGCTATGCGATTCAGTTCGCCCGGCGCCCCCCCAGGTTCAAGGGCGTCCGCTTCACTTCGGTGAATGCCGCAGATGCCCATGTCCTGTGTGCAGAGATCGCTGTCCTGCTGGCGAAGGACGCGATAGAGCCGTTCCCTCCAGCCGATATGAAGACTGGCTTCTACAGCCCGTACTTCATTGTACCCAAGAAGACTGGTGGGTTACGGTCAATCTTGGACCTGCGAGTCCTGAATCGGAGCCTCCACAAGCTACCATTCAAGATGCTCACCCAGAAAAGCATTTTCGAATGCATCCGTCCCCAAGATTGGTTTGCAGCGATCGACCTGAAGGATGTGTACTTTCATGTCTCGATCCTTCCTCGACACAGGCCGTTTCTGCACTCTGCGTTCGAGGGTCGAGCATATCAGTACAAAGTCCTGCCCTTCGGGCTGTCCCTGTCCTCCCGTGTCTTCACAAAAGTCACGGAAGGGGCCCTTGTGCCCATGAAAGAAAAGGGCATTTGCATCCTCAACTCGCATCTCGACGACTGGCTCAATTTTAGCACAGTCCAGGGTTCAGTTGTGCGAACACAGGGACCTGGTGCTCAGACACCTCAGCCAGTTGGGTCTTCGGGTCAACTGGGAAAAGAGCAAACTCGCCCCCATGCAGAGGATCTCTTTTCTCGTATGGAGTTGGATTCGGTCGAGCAGACAGCGCACCTCACAGAGGAGTGTGTCCAGTCGATGCTGAACTGCCTGAACACATTTCAAGGCAGGATGGCGGTTCCACTGAAACAGTTTCAGAGGCTCCTGGGGCATATGGCAGCCGTGGCGGCAGTAACGCCACTCGGCCTGCTTCATATGAGACCGCTTCAGCGGGTGAGCATCACACCAGCCTGTCGCCAGTCCTTCAGTTGGTGGTCAGACCTCTCGTTCCTTCGGGCCGGAATGCCCCTGGAACAGGTGTCCAGGCACACTGTGTTTTCACGGATGCCTCTGCCATGGGCTAGGGAGCCACGTACAACGGGCATGCAGTGTCAGGGGTTTGGACGGGCCCGGACCTGTGGAAGCTTCATGTCTGGGCCCTGGACGGGACGTGGAGGTTCTATGTGACTTACCCCAAGAGGTAGTTAATACCATCACTTCGGCACAAGCACCGTCTACAAGACAGGCTTACACCTTGAATTGGAACCTGTTTGTCGAGTGGTGTTCTTCTCGCCGAGAGGACCCCGAAGATGTTCAATCGCGTCTGTGCTTTCCTTCCTGCAACAAGGGTTGGAGCATAGGCTGTCGCCCTTCACCCTCAAGGTCTATGTTGCTGCAATATCTGCTTATCACCACCACATAGAAGGTAAGACGGTTGGGAAGCATGACCTGGTCGTTAGGTTCCTTAGGGGGGCGAGACGGTTAAATCCTCCTTGACCCCCCTCCATACTCTCTTGGGATCTTGCTCTGGTGCTCCGAGCACTTCAGAATGCCCCATTTGAGCCTTTGCAGTCAGCAGAGCTAAAGATTTTGTCTATGAAGACTTTGCTGTTGGCTGCATTGGCCTCCATCAAGAGGGTAGGGGACCTGCAGGCATTTTCGGTCAATGAATCGTGCCTAGAGTTTGGGCCGGGTAATACCCACGTGGTACTAAAACCCCGGCCTGGCTATGTGCCCAAGGTTCCTACCACTCCCTTCAGGGACCAGGTGATGAACCTGCAAGCACTGCCCCCGGAGGAGGTAGACCCAGCCCTAGCTTTGCTCTGTCCCGTCCGCGCTCTGCGGATCTACGTGGATAGAACTCAAAGCTTCAGAACCTCAGATCAGCTCTTTGTCTGTCACGGAGGCCAGCAGAAGGGGAAGGCTGTCTCCAAGCAGAGAATGGCCCACTGGATAGTGGGCCATTCAAAATGGCGCCGCTGTGTTTGGTCGCCGTTCAGGTCGCTCCGCGAAGACTGTGCTTTTATTTACTATTTTACTTTCTTTTACTCTCAGTTTTTACAAACTTATCATCTGCATTGATCTACTATGACAGCAAAACTCTTTTGGACATTGGTTACCTCTACACTGGACTGCTTCAGGACACTTTCACCGATCCCCTGTGGCCATCTGAGATCCTTCGGAACGCCGAGTTGAACAATGGACAGAGCCGACAGCGAAGAATCAAGAAACACCGTGGGAAACGCGCTGGAATTCGTAACAGACTGAGGAAAAGGGCATTCAGACCTCCTCTCCCGAGCATTCTTCTAGCAAATGTTCAATCCTTGGATAATAAGATGGACGATCTTAGAGCCAGGATAAGTTTTCAACGGGACATGAGAGACTGTAATATCTACTGTTTGTCCGCAACATGGCTCACGCCCGCGGTCCCGGACACAGCTGTAACGCCGTCGGAGAACTTCTCTGTTTTTCGGATGGACAGAACAGCCGAGGCCGGTAAATCCAAAGGCGGTGGAGTGTGTTTCATGATCAACAAGAAATGGTGCGATCCCAGGAACATCACCATTCTCTCGCGGTCCTGCTCGCCTCATCTGGAACATTTAACAATCATTTGCCGTCCATTCTATCTGCCGAGGGAGTTTTCTGCGGTTGTCGCGACCGCCGTTTACATCCCACCGCAGGCAGACACAGCGCTGGCTTTATCTGGCCTTCATGATGTTGCCAGCGGCATCATAAACCAACATCCCGACGCGCGCGGCATTCATTGTCGCGGGCGATTTTAACAAAGCAAACCTAAAGAAAGTCCTGCCAAACTTTCATCAGCACGCGTCTCCTGCCCCACACGAGGAGCAAACACACTGGATCATTGCTACACCCGTTTAAGAACGCCTATAAAGCGCGGTCACTTCCAGCGTTTGGCAAATCGGATCATGCTGCCATTTTCCTCACTCCCGAATACAAACAAAAGCTCCTCCAGGAACCCCCGGTGAGGCGGGAAGTTAAGCGTTGGTCACCCCACTCAGAGACCGCGCTACAGGCAGCTCTGGATGGCGTTGACTGGGACATGTTCGGCGAGTTCAGCTGGCGTCAGTGAGTTCACAGATGTGGCGCTTTGCTTCATCGACACGCTTACAGAGCAAGCCACGCAAACAATAACAATAACGTCCTTCTCAAATCAGAAACCGTGGGTGGACAATTCAATCCGCAGCGGCAGTGAATGCACGCACTGCTGCTTACAACGCCGGTCTCCATTCAGGGAATATGACTGAATACAGAACGTCCTGTTATGCTCTCAGACGAGCAGCTAAAGCCGCAAAACTCCGTTATAAAGACCGAGTGGAGTCTCATTTCCAACTCAACGACTCGCGGCGCGCATGTGGCAAGGTCTGAGGTCCATCTGCTCTTTTGGATCTAAATCCTCTGCAGAGGCGAACGCTGACCCGTTGCTCGTGAAGCGAGTTAAACTCTTTCTACGCCGCTTTGACTGTAACGCGGCAACGCGACTCCGCCAAGTGGCGCGTCAGAGAAATTACTCAGAGCAGCAACAATCACGTGATCTCTGTCTCAGAGGATGAAGTTCGGAGAGCACTCAAGCGTGTGGGCGTCAGGAAAGCTGCCGGGCCGGATGGTATTTCAGGTCGTGTTCTGCGGTCCTGTGCTGATCAGCTCGCCGGGTTGTTTACATCTATCTTTAATGAGTCCTCGCTACATCTGTGGTCCCCACCTCCTTCAAAAAATCCACCATCATCCCTGTCCCTAAGAACAGTAAACCCTCTTGCCTAAATGACTATCGTCCAGTGGCTCTCACGTCTATAGTCATGAAGGTCTTTGAGAGACTCATTAAAAACACCATTTGCGCCTTCATTCCTGGCACTTTGGACCCTCTTCAGTTTGCCTATCGTCCCAATAGATCGACTGAAGATGCCATCTCTCATGTCCTCCACTCCTCCCTCACTCACATCGACAGCAAAAAGTGGGAACTACGTAAGACTGCTATTTATTGACTATAGCTCAGCCTTTAACACCATAGTTCCCACCAAGCTAACCTCCAAACTCCTGGATCTCGGCCTGAATCCTTCTCTCTGCCACTGGATTGAGGACTTCCTCACTGGCAGGCCTCAGGTGGTGAGAATAGGCCAGTCCACCTCCTCCTCCATCACCCTGAGTGTGGGTGCTCCACAGGGCTGTGTCCTGAGCCCCCTGCTCTACTCTCTCTACACGCATGACTGTTTGTCCACACACAGCTCCACCTCTATCATCAAATTTGCTGATGATACTGTTGTCCTGGGCCTCATTTCCAACAACAATGAGACGGCATACTTGGACGAGGTGGAGCATCTAACATCATGGTGCCAGGACAACTGTCTCTCTCTGAATGTTGGCAAGACCAAAGAAATGATTGTGGACTTCAGGAAGAGACAGCAACGGACATACTCCCCCCTCATGATCAGCGGGTCACCAGTAGAGAGAGTGAGCAGCTTCAAGTACCTGGGTGTAAACATCTCCGAGGACCTGACCTGGACTGCTCACATTCAGACACAGGTGAAAAAAGCCTGGCAAAGACTGTACCACCTGCGCCAGCTGAGGAAATTCAGGGTTTCACCAGCTATCCTGAAAACTTTCTATTTAGGGGCGATAGAAAGTGTTTTAACTCAGTGCATCACAGCGTGGTATGGGAACAGCACCAGTCATGACCGCAAAGCCCTGCAAAGAGTCCGCTTTGTGCGCTTATCCGAGCGTATCTCAGGGTCAGCTCTCCCGTCTCTGCAGGACGTCTACACCAAACGCTGCAAAGGTAGAGCTACCAAGATCATCAAGGACTCTAATCACCCGGCAAACCCTCATTTCACGCTGCTGCCATCTGGTAGCGCTTCCGAAGCCTGATGGCCAAAACTGAGAGACTCAGGAGAAGCTTCTTCCCCAGGCCATCAGACTCCTGAACTTAACGTCACGTGACTTCACTTCTGGATAAACATCGACATACTGACATTGCACTGCACTTTCTGTTCTCGTTGTTACTGCGTAACAACCTGTTATAAACCTGTTTGCACATTATACTCTTTATACATTTGTTAACCACATATTTATAAGTCTACAGTTTACTCACTGCACAGTCTACTTCAATTATTTTATTCCACTTTATCCTTATTTGTTACCTTTTTTTCTCTTGACTTGATTATTTATAATTCTACAGATATAGACATTATATATATATATATATATATATATATATATATATATATATAGATAGTAGTACTTTTTTATCCTATTTCTATATAATTTCCTCCTTGTGTTTTTAACTGTGAATTTGCACTGTCCATGGAGCGGATCTGTTTACATTTCACTGCCGGTTGTATATTCTGTATATAACTGTGTATGTGACAAATAAAACTCTTGAAATCTTGAAATCTTGAAATCTAGTGGATACCATCACCTTGGCTTACCAAGCACACGGTATGCGCTGTCCGCTCAGGGTGCGAGTACACTCTACTAGAAGTGTTGCATCCTCCTGGGCGCTGGCACGTGGTGCCTCGCTGTCAGACATCTGTAGAGCTGCGGGCTGGGCGACACCCAACACATTCGCTAGATTCTATAGCCTACATGTGTTCTCACCTCAAACGGGTAGAAGCACTGAGAGGCCCCGGCTCTTGTCGGCTTACTGTGCTCCGGCGCTCTTAGTCCTCCATCACCCTCGGTGCCGGACGTCGTGGAACGTCGGGCATCAGGCCCCTTGCTGCTGAATCCTTGAGAACCGGTAATGGGCTGGGGTTATATGAGTGACCCTGCGGGATCCCATATATTCTTCCACGGTCGCTCCTACGGGAAGCCGTGTCTTTCCCTTGGGAGAGCCTTCCCGTCACTGGGACTGAGCCCCCTCCTCCCTTGCGGGCTACGGCTCAGCATTGTACTCCACATAACTCCTTCGGGGTACGATGTGGGCTCCGCAGCGTCCCCTTCTCTAGGGCACGCTTTCCCAGTGTTATCCAATAATCACTGAGCAGGTCATGTGGAACAGCAGTGATGGACTTCCTGGTGTGAGCCCCGTCTCATCAGGTAAGAGAGCTCAGGTGGCTCACACAGGGCACTGGAAGGGGGCAGAGGCCACGGCACTTTGGTAGGGATTCCTATTCGTTGGTACTCTGATGTGGTGTCAAGAGTGACCACTGAATGGGAATGTCTTGGTTACGTATGTAACCCTTGTTCCCTGAAGGAGGGAACGGAAATGCCACGTCCCGTCGCCATGTCCTCTGTACCCTGCTGGGGTGCCTGTCTACATACTCGGCTCCTCAGCAAAAGGCTGATTTGATGCAATCACCTGTGTCTCATTTATACCCGCACGGCGTGGCATGAGCACCTGGTGCAATCATTGCATGCCAATGTGCATTGGCTCGTTTTAGTTACACTCAAAGTAGATTGGCTCTCGCGAGCAAGATTCCTATTCGTTGGTACTAACGAGGGTTACATACATAACCAAGACGTTTTCTGTTCTGCTTCAATGAAACATTTAACTGAAGATCTTTTTTTTTCTTCCTCTCTTCTCTTTTTGTCATCAGGTTGTGGAAAACAGCTCTCCTGTGAGTCACCTCAAAATCCTACAGCTTGTTGGAACGGCAGAGGGCAAAGTTTTAGTCCAGACCTTCGACTGGCAGCAGCATCTGACTCACCACTTATCAGTACTTCAGATACTTATATTGAAACTTTCACATTGTGTACATACAATATAACATAGCAACAACATACACATGACAATATTTTATGAGAAAATACTTTGCCATGTTTAAAATGTCTTATGTGCTTATTCTGTCACAGCTTTTACACCAAGAGACATCACATGCCCAGCGCCAAGGGTCACAACACAGAAGAGACCACAGAAGAGGATGCGAATGTGATATCAGTATAGGATGTACCGAATATTCTTCAGTTTTATGCAAAACAGAAATATGACAAATAGAATATCAGACCTCTATCATATGGCCAAAAATAAATGCAAAAAAAAAGCTTTTTGTATAGTTGTGTTTGACACATGAAAACTGTAACAATGTATTTTACAAGGTAACACAATGTAACCTTGCTCTTACTCGAAATGTGTCCCCACATTAAGTCCTTGAATTTGAGGGTATTGGACCTGGAAAGTCCTTGAAAGGTTCTTGAATTTGAAGTTAACCAAGCTGTGGGAACGCTGTATTAACAACTATCCAAACTGTTTTAGCCCTAAAAGAGTCTTTGTAGGCCTATGTTACCCTTAAATGTCAGAGAAAAGAACAGAATCAGAGATAAAAAAAAAAAAATTCTTAAAGAAAATTGTTCTTGGCATATTATACTATTAAAAACATAATTATAGTTGATTTTAGTTCTTCATAGTTGATCATAACTAGAGATGAAATGGCATGAAAATTTCATTTCATGATTATAGTGACCAAAATGATCACGGTTATCACAGAATCCTGTTCAAAAGTCCTAATGCTACACAATGAAATCAATTCACCAAGTTTTTATATAAAAACCAGCAAATACCAAATAAAATTAGCATCAATATGTACTTTTTGTTTACATAAACATTAAAATAATAACATTAAAAATGATGGCCAGATTTTAAAGGAGTCTCTTGCAACATGTTATCTACAATGCACAAGTTCAAATAGAGTTTTGACAAAAAAGGTTTTATAAAAAGATAAAACTCACATATTTCAGCCTCTAAATCATTTTTATAAAAGTAAAAAAATATAAATTACTGACAATTACAATGCACATTATCCTTTATTATTAATAGTATGCGGTCCGATTTTTCCTGTTGCGTCTGTCGTTGCTATGCAATCATGCAGCTTTACAGGGGATAACTCAAAATGCCCCAGAACCGACTTGTGTCCCTACTTTCTGTGATTGGTCACAAATGTAAAAAACGTCCCAACATTTCCGGAATTCGGGTTGTACAAAGGCAAGATAGAGCAACTGATTCTATTCTCTTGATTTCTCTTGTAATTTTCTCACAGGAAATATCCTATCTGTTGTGGAGCAGTTGGGTGCGAAAGCCACATTGGGACTTTCCCTGTAACACTCAGCAGCACTGTAATTATCGCATTTGGCAGCATGATACGAGCCTGCCATTTGTCTTGTGGGTTATAATTTGAAGCGACTACAGCTGGCACTTTTTCTCAAGAACTGGTTGAGTAATTTGTAAGCAGGCATTGTACCAATCTGTACCAATCTTTTCTTTCCAAAAGTTTGTAGAGCAACGTGATAGATAAAAAAAATGTACGGCTTCCCAGTTAGTGTCAGAGTCTGGGGTATTGGTAATGTTTTACAAATTTTCTGCAAGCCCATTGATGACACACTAGATTGTGATCAGTATAACAGTCAGCGCTGTGATGTATATACACGTGTTCATGTTTGTTTGTTTGATTTGTTTGTTTTTTTATGTATTTCTGCTTGACAATGAGAAAGTCAAGTTGGTGCCATGCTTTAGATCTTGGGTGGCACCAGGCCATCTTTCTATGTGGTCTTGCAGGAAAAATCAGGTTAGTGATACAGAAATTGTTTCTACAACAGAGCTGAAGTAGCTTTTGAATGAATTCTCATTCATTCAACCCACACCAAACTTTCTAATGCAGTCAGGCCAGGTGTTATGGTCATCCCCAACTCTGGCATTCATGTTGGCCAACAAGACTATCCATTTAGCTTCAGGCGATGACCAGAGAAGCATTTCTAATTGTCCATAGAAATGATCATTATCTGCTGGCTCTAATTTAAGAGCAGTGACATGGACATTTCGTTTGGACAGTTCAGTATCAATGACAGCTATCTTTCTAGCATTAAAAGGGTCACAAACATTTTTTTATACTGTTGTCTGAGGTCAACTTATGACGTTTGCGTGGTTTTTACATTCAAAAACATCATAATGAATAAGTAATAGGCTATTTTCTACCCTGGTTTTGAGCCTTTCTCATGGAACATTTGTTTTTTATGGGCGTGCCGCACTGAAGACTTGGAAGTAAATGCCCACTGCTATGAATGGATACGTTTTGCATATTATAATGAGCTTCTGCTCTCCCATGAGTACATGTGAGAAATTATTTTGAAAGCATGTGGGAAACGGCAACTGAAATGATTCGCCCAAAGGGCTCGCAAAAGGTCTATCAAACAAACACAAATATTTCTCTCTCATACACCCGCAACTAATTGGAATTGTATTTTTGTATTACTTGGCCTGCCTGATCGGTGGATATAACCACGAACCGTGCATCACTAGCACACACACACACGTATGAGCCTCACTGCAGAGTCAGAAAAATCAAAGTCTGACTCTGTAAATCAAAGCATGATCAAAACTTCCGCGATCACATTTTTCCTTCAAATATCAAGTCAAGAGAGTGAACAACGCACATCAAAAAAGGAATGTTATTTCACTATTTAAGATCGTGATAGGACCGTGATATGTTTTGGTAGCCCGTCTGGAAAACACAGTGTTGGGCTTTGCGAGCCCTGGCCCGAGTCTGATCACAAAATGCAGCACAATCAACCAACACCTCAAATAAAGGATTCTCCAGCCTGTGACAGCGCGTTATGTTCAGTTTGACACATTCACATAATCAATAGATATCAAACTATCTGTAACAATGCAATACTGTCACATAAAAAACAAACAAAAAAAATAATTTTTTGCTCACATTAGTGCTTCATTCATTCATGTAATCTCATCCTGTCTGCAAATCCAGTCTCTTGTTTACAAACGAATCGGTGGTGAAATTAAGGAACAAACGTGCAATGTCTTACCCACGTGAGCTGGATATTCATTAAAAATAAAGTTCATCCATGCATTCATAATACTGGAAACCGAATGAAGCTTATGCAGCATGTTTATTGCTTGGAAATTCGATCCGGTCTAGCTCCACGTAGGCCTATAATTTGGGTGGGGTAGAACACAGACCATTACACCTATTTTGGTAGTGCTGTGATGAAAGGTAGCACATTATTGATCAGGGGCTGCCTGACTTAAATAGGGCTGGAGATTACCATGGATTGGCCCCTCCCACTCTAGAATGAGATCCCTAGTGCCTGAGCATCATTACCATTACTCTGGCTTATCATTAGCAACTACCTTAAACTGGGTTTTTGATTTCTGCAAAGTCATATACTGCCGTAGGTTTCCTCTGCAGAAGAAGTGGTTTGTTAACTTGTTTTTCACTGCCAGGACAGTTTAAGATACCTTAGGTGGTCCTAACACTTATCAAAGGCTTCTCTCGTCCGGGCCACTCTTGATCAAGGGAGAGGCAAAGCCAGTATATCTGAGAGACAAACCGGATGCAGGGGCTGCCAAAGGAGTTAGAAGTGCTGGAGCTTGAATGCATTATTGGGGCCCCAGCTCCACTGAGTGGCCGTTGACCTTCTAGTAGGACACTATTGAGAAGGTTCCTTTGCCCATAGAACGATGGTGGGAACCATCAACTAGTGATCAAAGTATCCTATTGAGACATCCCCTGTAGACCGTTTCCTACTATTTAAGGTCACAGTGTCAGTGTGCCCTCAGGTATTCTATAGGTGTGTGTAATCCATATAACAATTCTCACCACCAGCACAGATTAGCCACTGGATGCCATTCCAATGAGCCTTTATTCATGGGAAATGCCTGTTTGCTTTATTTACTATTACTCAGTATTTAAATGCATAGTTATAATGTAACAAGGACACTTTAAAAGTGTAATCAAATTTTCCATTTTTGGTGAACTATCCCATTAATTATTAATTAGTGGCTTATGTAAAGATGCATTACATGCAATTCAAACTAAAAACATGTGTATTATGCTTTGGTCATGTTATATTTTTTCAGCTTTGCTTCCTTCAGCTGCAGTAGGATCCAGCTGGTCTAAAAATGTTATAAAAGCAAAACTTTTCTGTAAATAAGCTGACCTATTTGCCAGCTTTGCTCTGTTCACTTGAAAAATTCAGAGTAGCGCATTTTTCCATCTTGTACTGACTTACTGTCTTCATGAAATATGTCAATAATATGTTCTGACACTCACACAATAAACATTCAGCATTGTAAAGCTGTCAGGTTTTTGTGCATGTGCAGAAACATGGGGTCACTAAAAATATCACTTTCCAAGTTGGTACAGAGAGCTTTGGACTCCTTAAATTATGATAGGCTATGTGTTGCCATTTTATTTTCCTTTCACTTTCTCACTATATAGAATAAAAACATTTAATGTAGTTTAATTTAAAAAGGAGTGAATGACCAATGTTGTTACAAAAGCCACATGACACTTAAAAAGGAAGACATGCTAAAGTGCTTCAATGCTAAAGTTTCACTATAAAGACTTTTATCTATACATTTCTTCTAATTCTTCTAGTTCAATGTTTAATATTTTAAATAGTTGTTGTTGATCACTTGCGAAACATGAGGTTAAAGAAAATTTAAGGAAAAAACTTATACAGATTTATTCAGCAAGGACACATTAAATTGTTCAAATAAGTTATTCTATTCATCAGAGTCCTGAAAGAAAATTAGCATATCAGCATGCTTTCTGAAGGATCATGTGACACTGAAGACTGAAGTAATGTGCCAAAATGTTTATTATTATTATTATTATTATTATTATTATTATTATTATTAATTACTATTAGCCATTTCACATAAAAAAATTGGAAAATATTATGTGGTTAGAGCATAATATATAGTACAGGTTTAAAAACCATCACATTCAATCTAATATGATTGGCTTTGAAAATGTAATTTTCAGGTCTATGTTAAAAAGTGGGACTGATAAAACACATGTCCATGTGGGAAAATGGCATGTGCATTCTGAAGTTATATGAAAAGATGAATATATGTAAATCTGTTTCGATATGAGCTTTATTTTCCAAATCCCTTAAAGTGTAATGTGAGAAATACAATGTTCAAACAACTGGATCATTTAGCTGTTAGCTTGTGCTCATAACAGATGGCTCCTGCGTCAGGCAAATCCCTCAGTCCCCTAATTAATAGTTTACATTATGTAAGATTTCCTGTTTTGCTTGTTATGTTGATGTGGTCCAAACATGGATCTGCTCTGGCAAATGGAAAGCACGTTTGAACGCTCACAATGAGACATTCACCCACAACAATGTGGCCCCTTGGAACTAACCAACTAGCAAACAAGTATTTAAGTAACAAAACTCTGAAACCAGAAGAGAAACTAGCTGTGCCTGCCCAGAACAACATGTTCCTGCTTAATGCAAGACATCGAGAAATGTGTATTCATGTCAGTACATTGAAAGTACACGTGAGAACCTTGTTAAAATGTTTCCACAGTTGTGGTGTGTGTGTGTGTGTGTGTGTGTGTGTGTGTGTGTGTGTTGTGGGAAAGCAGAAGGTAAATGCTTAAAAGAAGAAGTCTATATTTCAAACTGGCTGAAATGCTGAGGTCGGGCAGTTTATATTTAAATCAGTGCTGGCTGACTCAATGACCTGAGAGGATAACCGTTTGTCTTGAAATGCCATACACTTGCAGAGAAACAGATGGCCATAGGGGAAAAGAAATTCTAAACTATATGAAAAAGCCATTATTCAAATGTGCTATATTTCATCTAATTGTGTGACACCTGAAAAACAACATTATGGTTCCATACGGTCACTGATTGCACATGATTACTATAGGTTTATATTAGAAAATAATAACGTGTGATAATACTATTATGTTTTAGAATAAAAAAATGAGTATTAAATAAAAATAAAATTATTTATAGTAAACTTAAAAATACAATGCTAATATTTACATTTTAATTTTTTTAATTATTTTTTTATATGAATTTTCAACATTTTCAAACCTAAAATCAGCAAGCTTTTATTTTGGCCCGTAACCAATGTTTTTCCAACCTTCTACCCGTGAAAGTGCACTGGAACCTTGCCTTTGGCTTGCTCAGTTGGGGACACCTAAATTTCAACTATATTGCTGATCTGCTCACATTGACACTATATGATAATTGAAATTAGCTGGATAACATCACTGTTTTCACTGATTGCCTTTGAAATCCTTTTATAGCAACACATTCCAGGTTCAGTGCAGTAAGCATTCTGATCTCTGCTTAACTTCTATTGACCTCACCACTATTGAAAAGCTCAATGAAGTCCAGAGCATGCTTCAGTATTGTCCTCATGGACTCAAATACATTGCTTCTCAAAACGCCCTGTGGCTGAGGGCCCACCTCAAGACCTGCAATAGAAACACATCTATATAAGTGTCATACATCTATCTCAACTGATGGGTCATAATCCAACAAATGGTCACAGGTCTATTCTAATAGGGTCACAGACAGCAGTGTAAAACCATGTTAAAGGAGGTGCAACTGTTACGGTAACACTTTATAATATGGGGGCACTAATACGCACTAACACGCATTAACTACTGGACAGATAATATATGTAAATTACTGGATAGATATTAATTATAATTAATTATAATTAATACATTTCAGGTTTGAAATGTATGGCTCATGAAGAATTAAACCATTAATTAATGACTACCGCATCATTAACTAATAATGAGTCTTATCTGATTAATAGATAAAGTAATAACACTTAGTATTAAAGTTTAAATTAATGTTAATTACCACAATGGGTCATAGCCATGTATTACAGACTTCCAGCTGTCTGCTTTAATTAATCATTACCTAATAATTTAAAGTAAAAGTAAAATTCCAGATTTCTGATTGAAGTTAATGGTTAAAGTATTGTATTTGACAAAATAAAAACAGATACATTTAAAAGGTAGATATAAAAACAATGGTAAGCAATGCCTCCTGGAAATCATTTCCAATGGATATTGATTTCTGACCTTGCTATGTTTGGTTTCCACTTAAGGCCTCTTCCTGATGTTAATTCAGGGAAAAAGGTGTCTTGTCAAACAACACAGGATAAGCTCTAGAGGTCTACAGAATTATCTGTGGAGCTCTGAATGCTTTCATTATTACCAGACTTATCCTTGGTTATCCCACTTCTTAGTGGCTGGTTGACTTTGAGAGGCAATATCAAACTATTTTATTAGACATAATATTAAACTATTCAGCTGTCCATATTTTAAACCGATTTGGCTGCTGAATGTCCCAGGACTTTGTACTCACCAACTGGGTGTTTGGCCACAGAGCGTGTGGTTGAATACTTCAGCTGTGGGTGTTCGTTTAACAGTAATGAACAGGTGTGGGGGGCCATAGCTTTCTGTAAGGGGAGAAGAGCACAGGGGTCTGTGTAAAGATGACTTTTATTTGCTTAATCCCTTATTTTATGACATTAAGCAAAATCTTTGTATTGGCATGTTTTGGTAAAGAATTTAATGCTCAGTATGATACATGCAACAATTTTTTCTCAAAATTTTAGGGTCAGTTTATAGTAAATGTTTTTGGAAGTAGTCACAAACATACAGTGAAAAACTGAAATATTGCAAAATAATACAATTTAAAATAACTTTTTTTTTACTGTATAATATATTTTAAAATGTAATTTATCCCTTCTGCTCACCAAGGCTGCATTCATGTTATTAAAAATACAAAAAAGCTGTAATATTGTGAAATATTATTAAAATGTAAAATAACTGTTTTCAATTTGAATATATTTTAAAATGTAATTTATTCCTGTTATGCAAAACTGAATTTTGACCATCATTACTCCAGTCTTCAGGGTCACATAATCCTTCAGAAATCATTAAAATATGATGATTTGCTGCTCAAGAAACATTTATTATTATTATCAATGTTGAAAGCAGTTGTGTAAAACATTTTCTTTAGGATTCTTTGATGAATAGAAAGTTCAAAAGAACAGTATTTATAATAGAAAGCTTTTGTAACATTGTACTACCGTTCAAAGGTTTTGGGTCGGTAATAATAATTTTTTTTTTTTTGGGGGAGAGCTTAAAGAAATTAATACATTTATTCAGCAAGGACGCATTAAATTGATCAAGTGACAGTATAGACATTTACAATGTTGCAAAGCTTTATATTTCAGATAAATGCTGTTCTTTTGAACTTTCTATTCATTAAATAATCCTGAAAATGTTTTCAACATTGATAATAATAAATGTTTTGAGCAGCAAATTGGCATATTAGAATGATTTCTGAAATATCATGTGACTCTAAAGACTGGAGTAAAGATGCTGAAAATTCTGCTTTGAATCACAGAAATAAATTGCATTTTAAAATATATTCAAATTGAAAAAGTTATTTTAAATTGTAAAAATATTTCACAATAATATAGTTTTTGCTGTATTTTGGATCAAATAAATGCCTTGGTGAGCAAAAGAGACTTCTTTAAAAATTTGTAAAAATCTTAACGTTCTAAAACTTTTGACCAGTAGTGAGAGAGAGTGAGAGAGAGTGTGTGTGTGTGTGTGTGTGTGTGTGTGTGTGTGTGTGTGTGTGTGTGTGTGTGTGTGTGTGTGTGTGTGTGTGTGTGTGTGTGTGTGTGTGTGTGTGTATATGTGTGTATATATATGTGTGTATATATATGTGTGTATATATATATATATATATATATATATATATATATATATATATATATATATATATATATATATATATATATATATATATATATGTATATATGTATATATGTATGTATGTATGTATGTATGTATGTATATTTTACCAGAAAAGAAGCACATTGAGATTAAGAATCTCTTTTACAAGTGCGTCCTGGCCAAGAGTGACAGTAACACATCTCACGTGGGTTTAACAAATAACATATTATACACAAACAATTTAAATAAAAATAAATAAATAAAAATAAATATGTAACTAGTCAAAACGTCTACAAACCAATGTTTCTGTCTCCAAATCATTTAACATAACTTTAAAAATGTCCAATGAAACCAGCTCCCTAAGTTTCAATGTCAATTGCAAGTTATTCCAAGCAGAGGGTGCAGCAAATTTAAATGCCCTTTTCCTAATTTGAGTACGTACCACTGGAACAGACAGAAGGAAGAATTCCTGGGACCGAAGGCTATAGCTACCAACATGTTTTTTACTGATGTACATAAGAAGATATGAAGAAAGTAGACCCAGGATAGATTTAAAAATAAAAATATGCCAGTGCTTTAGTCTACAGATGGACAAAGCAGACCATCCAATCCGAGCATACAACACACAATGATGAGTGAGGATTTAAGATTTATTATGAACCTCAGTGCACCATGATAAACAGTGTCTAAAGCATGTAAACACTGAGTAGATGCATGTTATTTATAACATAAATATATATATAACATCACCATAGTCCAGTACAGACATAAACGTGGCAGCAACAAGCCTCTTTTTAGCCTCGAAAAGAAAGGCAAGATTTAATTCTAAAATAGAAACCCAATTTCACTTTCAATCTTTTCACCAGTTGCTGAACATGAGGGCCAAAGGAGAAAGCATCATCAATTAAAATTCCGAGATACCTATACTGAGTCACAAACTCAATCTCTGAACCTTGGGAAGTAGTAATAGAAATAAGGTCATCGTGAGGGATTGACTTACATTTTTAAATAAAGAACATGAACTTTGTTTTATCAGCATTAAGAACTAGTTTCAGTTCAAGTAAGCCACGCTGAACAATATTAAAAGCAAGCTGTAATTGAGAGAGAGCCAGATTGGGTGTGGATGCTGAACTATATATAACTGTATCATCAGCGTAACAGTGAAAATTTGCATTATGAACATTTTATATATAGAGTAAATAGGAGTGGACCTAGGACTGACCCCTGCGGCACACCTTTAGTTACAGTTAGTGAACCGGAGATAAAACCTTCTGCCTGTACGCATTGAGTTCTGTTTGAGAGATAGTTATTAAACCAACCAATAGCATGTTTAGATAATCCAACACTGTTGAGTCGCTGTATCATTAAGGTATGATCAACAGTATCAAACGCTTTTGATAGATCAATGAATAAGGCTGCACAGTGTTTCTTGTTATCAACAGACTCAATAAAATCATTTAGTACTTTTAAGGCTGCCGTGGTTGTACTATGTTGTTTTCTAAAACCAGATTGAAAATCTGACAAAATATTATTAACAAAAAGAAAGTCCTTCAATTGATTATTAACAAATGTTTCGAAGACTTTGGCCAGGACAGACAGCTTGGAAATGGGCCTGTAATTATTTGGGTGTGTGGGATCTCCGCCTTTAAACAGAGGAAGAACAAAAGCTGATTTCCATGTAAGTGGAAGTTTAAGACAAGTGAAAGGTTAAAAATATTGAGAGAGTATAGTCAGAGTCGGGGCAATAAAATCAGCTGCTAGCTTTAAAAGTAAGGTTCCAATTTATCAGGACCTGCTGATTTTGAAACATCTAAAGATTTAAGGGCTTTGCACATCTCAGAAATTTCAATTGGTAAAAAGTTGAATGATTGACTAGACATGATACTCTCTGATTGAACAATAGAAGGGTTTACATGAGCACCATTACTTGAATCAAACAAAAAGCCAGAAGCTATGAAGTGTTCATTGAAACAATTAAGCATTTTTACTTTATCAATGATCGTATGAGAGCCCTTCTTAATACATGATGTAAGTTCTATACCTTTATTATTTTCACTTAATGATTTAAGAGTTTCTAAAATTTTGACGAATTGTTTAGGTTATGTAATGTTTGCATAAGGAAGTGCTCTGCTTTAGCTTTTCTGACTGCAACTGTACATGCATTACGCAGACGCCTAAAATCAGGCCAGTCTGAATTTAAATCTGTTTTCCTAGCTTTTGCCCATGCCAGGTTGCACTCATGGAGCATATTTGATAACAGAGGAGAAAACCATGCATTATTCCGACCCTTCACCCTGTACCTTTTGAGGGGAGCATGTTTATTGACTAAAGCAGAAAAACTAGCATAAAAGAATTCTCAGGCTATTTCAAGGTCAGGGATAAAATTTATTTGTTACCACTCCAAATTATTCAATTCGTGTAAGAACCCTTGTTCTGAGAAATGTTTAATGTCATGCTTGGTTATTATGCGTGGTTTGTTTTTAGGTATTTTTGTGTTTCTAACCGTTGCGATGACACAGTGGTCACTGATGTCATTCACAAATATGGACGCGGTTGAATACTTTCGCGGAAAATGTGTTAAAATTAAATCTATTAGGGATGATTTTTCTGGACATTTTGGATTCGGTTTAGTGGGACTGTCAACAATCTGAAAAAGATTCAATGCATCACAATAGGTTTTAAATTCATCAGTTGCTGAACGCAACCAATTCCAATTGAAATCACCAAGAACTACCAATTCTTTAGCATCAAGATCTGAAAAGAGCTGGAATAAAGAAGGGAGAACACTACTATCAGCAGATGGTGTCCTATAACATCCAACAACTGTTATGCTGAGAGATCTAGAATCCTCAAGATGGAGAGCTAAAAATTCAAATTGTTTACTCGCCGATTTAGAAAGTAATACTTCAACATGAAACCTTTGTTTTATAAAAATTGCTACACCTCCACCCCTTTTTGGTCGATCAGCCCCATATACATTATAACTATTAATACAAATATCCCTGTTTAAGACAGATTTGTTAAGCCAAGTTTCAGTCAGAACAAATCACATCTGTATCAGTTGACTGTGCCCAAATATGAACCATATACATTTCAGAGATTAGACTCCTAACATTCAAATGAATAAAACCAAGTCCGAACCTTGATTTAAAATCTGCAGGTGTTTCAAAACTTGAGGCAGAAATTGGGCCTGGATTCGGTTGAACATTTTCCAAGATCAAAAGTAATAAAACAAATCAAGCACCTCTTCCTAAACAATTTAATATTATGATCTTTAGAATTTGTCTCTACTATTTTAAAATGCCAGTGGTAATTTATAACGTTTGTAAAATTGTCCTGGAGAGCCATAACACTAGTCAAACGGACCAGGTCTACAGTGCAAAAACAGGACTGGAGTCTAGAAGACAGTCTGGCACACGGCACCTCTGGTGTAAAGCCAGATGCAGACATTCCTCGTTGTGCTGTGACCATGAGCGGAGTCACTAAAAAGGGGTTGTCATACCTGTGAAAACCACGTTCAGTACAAAGATGGTTAGATAGGTACAGTGCAACGAAAAAAAACACAGCATTCGAGTCAACCCCTTTGTCTTTTCTCCAAAAGCACCAATAAAGCCCTCCATTGTTAGTATGCGAGTGCAATAGTGGATCCACTTTGTAGAAAATCCACTCCAGTTATTCGCCCTCCTGGGATGGATTTGACGTCAGATGTAAACAGGAAGATGCAGACACAAGACACAATTGAAGTGATGCTATGGAAAAAATAAAATAGAATAAAGACCAGCAAGGTCCAAAGCAATGAAGATAAAACTTAGAGCCCCGCCAGAGGTAAAAAAGAAGCACTTCCCTTCATCTTGAAGGATTCGTATCCGTATATATATATATATATATATATATATATATATATATATATATATATATATATATATATATATATATATATGGATGGATTATTATTATTAGGAACACCTGTTCAATTTCTCATTAATGCAATTATCTAATCAACCAATCACCAATGGCAGTTGCTTCAATGCATTTAGGGGTGTGGTCCTGGTCAAGACAATCACCTGAACTCCAAACTGAATGTCAGAATGGGAAAGAAAGGTGATTTAAGCAATTTTGAGCATGGCATGGTTGTTGGTGCCAGAAGAGCCGGTCTGAGTATTTCACAATCTGCTCAGTTACTGGGATTTTCACGCACAACCATTTCTAGGGTTTACAAAGAATGATAGAATTAACGCAGGTCACGTAGAATTAAGGCAGGTCTTGTCCGTTCAGTGTATACTCACCTAAAGGATTATTAGGAACACCATACTAATACTGTGTTTGACCCCCTTTCGCCTTCAGAACTGCCTTAATTCTACGTGGCATTGATTCAACAAGGTGCTGAAAGCATTCTTTAGAAATGTTGGCCCATATTGATAGGATAGCATCTTGCAGTTGATGGAGATTTGTGGGATGCACATCCAGGACACGAAGCCTGTTTCACCACATCCCAAATATGCTCTATTGGGTTGAGATCTGGTGACTGTGGGGGCCATTTTAGTACAGTGAACTTGAACAGTGAACTTGGTTTCTTGAACATGCTTTGCGTCATGTTCAAGAAACCAATTTGAAATGATTCGAGCTTTGTGACACGGTGCATTGGAAGTAGCCATCAGAGAATGGGTACATGGTAGTCATAAAGGGATGGACATGGTCAGAAACAATGCTCAGGTAGGCCGTGGCATTTAAACGATGCCCAATTGGCAATAAGGGGCCTAAAGTGTGCCAAGAAAACATCCCCTACACCACCACCACCAGCCTGCACAGTGGTAACAAGGCATGATGGATCCATGTTCTCATTCTGTTTACACCAAATTCTGACTCTACCATCTGAATGTCTCAACAGAAATCTAGACTCATCAGACCAGGCGACATTTTCCCAGTCTTCAACTGTCCAATTTTGGTGAGCTCGTGCAAATTGTAGCCTCTTTTTCCTATTTGTAGTGGAGATGAGTGGTACCCGGTGGGGTCTTCTGCTGTTGTAGCCCATCCGCCTCAAGGTTGTGCGTGTTGTGGCTTCCCAAATGCTTTGCTGCATACCTCGGTTGTAACGAGTGGTTATTTCAGTCAAAGTTGCTCTTCTATTAGCTTGAATCACTCGGCCCATTCTCCTCTGACCTCTAGCATCAACAAGGCATTTTCACCCACAGGACTGCCGCATACTGGATGCTTTTCCCTTTTCACACAATTCTTTGTAATCCCTAGAAATGGTTGTGCGTGAAAATCCCAGTAATTGAGCAGATTGTGAAATACTCAGACCGGCCCGTCTGGCACCAACAACCATGCCACGCTCAAAATTGCTTAAATCACCTTTCTTTCCCATTCTGACATTCAGTTTGGAGTTTCTGGAGATTGTCTTGACCAGGACCACACCCCTAAATGCATTGAAGCAACTGCCATGTGATTGGTTGATTAGATAATTGCATTAATGAGAAATTGAACAGGTGTTCCTAATAATCCTTTAGGTGAGTGTGTGTGTGTATATATATATATATATATATATATATATATATATATATATATATATATATATATATATATATATATATATATATATATACATATACACACACACACACACACACCTGATTCCAAAAAGTTGGGACACTGTACAAATTGTGAATAAAAACGGAATGCAATAATTTACAAATCTCATAAACTTATATTTTATTCACAATAGAATATAGATAACATATAAAATGTTGAAAGTGAGACCTTTTAAAATGTCATGCCAAATATTGGCTCATTTTGGATTTCATGAGAGCTACACATTCCAAAAAAATTGGGACAGGGACAGCAATAAGAGGTGGGAAAAGTTAAATGTACACATAAGGAACAGCTGGAGGACCAATTTGCAACTTTTTAGGTCAATTGGCAACATGACTGGGTATAAAAGATGGTTATATAGAAATCTCTCAGAGTGGCAGTGTCTCTCAGAAGTCAAGATGGGCAGAGGATCACCAATTCCCACCAATGCTGCGGGGAAAAATAGTGGAGCAATATCAGAAAAGAGTTTCTCAGAGAAAAACTGCAAAGAGTTCATCATCAGTTATCAGATATCATCATCATGAAGTTATCATCATCTACAGTGCATAATATCATCCAAAGATTCAGAGAATCTGGAACAATCTCTGTGCGTAAGGGTCAAGGCCGGAAAACCATACTGGATGCCCGTGATCTTCAGGCCCTTAGATGGCACTGCATCACATACAGGAATACTTCCAAAAAACATTGTTGGTGAACACAATCCACCGCGCCATTCGCCGTTGCCGGCTAAAACTCTATAGGTCAAAAAAGAAGCCATATTTGAACATGATCCAGAAGCACAGGCGTTTTCTCTGGGCCAAGGCTCATTTAAAATGGACTGTGGCAAAGTGGAAAACTGTTCTGTGGTCAGACAAATCAAAATTTGAAGTTCTTTTTGGAAAACTGGGACACCATGTCATCCGGACTAAAGAGGACAAGGACAACCCAAGTTGTTATCAGCACTCAGTTCAGAAGCCTGCATCTCTGATGGTATGGGGTTGCATGAGTGTGTGTGGCATGGGCAGCTTACACATCTAGAAAGGCACCATCAATGCTGAAAGGTATATCCAAGTTCTAGAACAACATATGCTTCCATCCAGACGTCGTCTCTTTCAGGGAAGACCTTGCATTTTCCAACATGACAATGCCAGACCACATACTGCATCAATTACAACATCATGGCAGCATAGAAGAAGGATCCGGGTTCTGAAATGGCCAGCCTGCAGTCCAGATCTTTCACCCATAGAAAACATTTGGCGCATCATAAAGAGGAAGATGCGACAAAGAAGACCTAAGACAGTTGAACAACTGTCACAATGTTGGGACAACATTCCTATTCCTAAACTTGAGCAACTTGTCTCCTCAGTCCTCAGACGTTTGCAGACTGTTATAAAAAGAAGAGGAGATGCCACACAGTGGTAAACATGGCCTTGTCCCACAATCACGTATCTCGCAGCCAGTGTTGCTGTCTGTCCCTCTCCTAATATTATCTTTATTTGTTCTGCTTCAGTCATGGCTGTAAAGTTCTTTATTAATGTATTGAATTTGTTTAAGTAGAGGTCTCTGATTCCTCTTTATGTTTGTGACAGTGAAAGAGGAAGTGTGTCTCTGTCTCGATCTCTCCTGTCCTACAGTGGAACACACACCCTTTGTTCTCTGGGTAACCAGCTCTTTCTGTGTCTGCCGGTCTCGATGGCCAAACTGTGCTCACTGAGCCTGTACTTGGTCAGGATCCATCTCTGCTTTGTGTCTCTGACACTCTGGAGATATTCTTCCAATTCATAATTTGACTTTAGAGTTCGATAGAATTGTAATTTACTTTGTGTTTAGTTTCCTGATCCTAATGTTCTAGATATGTATTTTTGGATTGTTTGGTAATTTGGTTTATTCTGATGTTTGGATGAGAAGCAGTGCTGGTCTGAGACTGATTAGTGTTAGTAGAGTTAGTCGGGTTAGTAAGTCTCAGAATCAGTTGAACCAGGGGACTTTTTTCAGGGTTCAGTTCTTGGGTTTGTAACGCTTTAAAATGTAGTGGTTCTGTGGGACTTGATTTTAGGTGCATCCAGAATTTGAGGGATCTTTTTTGTATATTGATAATCAATGTTAAATAAATGTTTTTGTCCCCTAGAGTGAGTCCAGGGCCTGTAGACTGCACCACTAGTTCATTAATGTAAATGTTGAACAGCGTTGGACTCAGGCTACAGCCCTGCCACACTCCTCTCTTCTAGGTGAAGAATTCTGTATGTTTGTTGCCAATTCGTATTGCACATTTGTTGTTCGAATACATTGATTTTATAATGTCATAAATTTTACCCCCTACACCGCTTTGTAAAAGTTTGTAAATATAATCCATTGTGCCTAATATAATTAACTGCTTTTTTGAAATCGACAAAGCATGCAAATATTTTTCAGTTTTTGGTCTGTTTTATGTGTTTATTGATTAGGGTGTGTAGGGTGTAAATGTAGTCAGAAGTTCTGTGGCTTGGAAGGAAGCCAATCTGACTCAGGACATTTCTGTTTGTTAAGGAAGTTTACAATTCTATTGTTTAAAATACTGCTCAATAACTTCCCCAGGTTACTGCTCACACAAATGCCTCTGAAATTATTAGGGTCCAATTTATTTCCTTGTTATAAGTCCTTAGCTCTAGATGTCAGGAAAACAGCCTAAGTACAGTGTTGAATATTTTGAGCACAGCCGTCTGCAGCTCAGGTGTGCTGTGTTTCAGCATCTCACCTAGAATGCTGTCAGGACCACAAGATTTCTTACTTTTCTGGCTTTTGAGTTTGTTTGTCAATTCTTCATGTGTAATTGGGTCAAGTGGATTCTGATTATTTTGAATTGTGTCTTCATAAGTTTGTAGATTTTGTTTGATCAGATATATTTATTTTTATTTATAATTGTCATTGAGTTGTTTTGGTGGGATTTCTTTATATATTTTTCTAAATGTTTTGTCCAGATTTCTCCATCTTGTGGTTTTGTTGTGCTCAGATTATTCCACATATCCCAGAACTGATTATGATTAATTGAGTGTTCAATTTCCTGTAAACATTTGGTCAGATGGTGTTGCTTTTTCACTCTAATTGTGTATTGTTTTAGTTTTGAACAGTATTCAATTCTTATGTCTGTGTTGTTTGGTTTTTTATGTTTCAGATTTGATAAATGTTTTGCATTCTTTTTCAAATCACTTTTATATGCTGCTGTTTTAAATATATAATTTTGTTTTTTATTTTATTTTTTTGCCAAATTAACACCATCTTTAGTTGTTTGAATTTTGTAATGTATTTATCAGATTTTTTTAGTATTGAGGGCTTGAATATATTTGTCTGGGCTGTCTTGAGCCCATCTGTATCTCTGCTAGACCTGATGCATTTTGCAGGTTTCCAGCCTGTTTTGTTATGGTATGTTGTGTGTGTTAATATAAATGTTAGTTCGTTTATGGTCAGAAAGCGGAGTTTGGAGTTTGTGGCGCTCTTCTCTCTAGTAATTTGGCACATAGTCTTAGAGCTAAATCTTGACTTACTGGGGCCCAGGTCAGGAAGTAGACAAACTGGCTAAACTGACTGTCTGCTAGTTGTCTCACGTCACCAGAATCAGATAAATCCCAACACATAAAGACTCTTTCACCTAGATATTATCACATAGAGACTGTGTCTGTTTCTGTTTGAATTAGTAAATACAAAAAACCATCAAAACCATTCAACAGTAAAAACTTAATTGATGTCCAACAAATAAACAACAGATATAATACAGATGATAAAGCTCGGGCTGCTGAATATTTGATCCCTTTCCCCAAAAGCACTTATTGTTAATGATATGATTACAGATAATAATCTAGATGTGCTGTGTTTGACAGAAACCTGGCTAAAACCTGACGACTGTTACTTTAAATTAGATTATTGTTATAAACACGAGCCTCGTCTGAAAGGCAAAGGGGGAGGGGTTGCTGTAATTTATAATAATATCTTCAGTATTACTCAGAAGTCTAGTTTCAAATATAATTCCTTTGAAGTTTTGGTGCTTTATGTAACTTTATGTAGTGTAATTCATAAATCCCGTTTGACATTTGTGTTGGCTACTGTATACAGGCCACCAGGGCATAATACAGACTTTATCAAAGAAATTTGCTGATTTTCTATCAGAGTTAGTACTGGCTGCAGATAAAGTACTAATTGTTGGTGATTTTAATATCCATGTAGATAATGAAAAAGACGCACTGGGATTGGCATTTAGAGACATTCTAAACTCTATTGGAGTAAGTCAACATGTGTCAGGACCCACTCATCGTCGTAATCATACTTTAGACCTAATACTGTCACATGGTATAAATGTTGATACCGTTGAAATTCTGCAGCAGAGCAACGACATTTCAGATCATTACCTAGTATCTTGTATACTTAATTTAGCTATGGCTGCAAAGCCGTCCCCTAGCTTCAAATATGGCAGGACTATCATTGCCGCCACTAAAGATTGCTTTGTAAATAATCTTCCTCATCAGTTTCATCTCCTCAGCATCCCAGATAGCTTAGAAGAACTCGATGTCGCAACAGAAACTATCGACTCTCTTTTTTCCAGCACTCTAGACACAGTTGCTCCCCTGCGCTTAAAGAAGATTCAAGAAAATAGTCCAACGCCATGGTACAACAAGCACACTCGGACCCTCAAAACAGCAGCCAGAAAAATGGAGCGCATCTGGAAGAAAGCAAAACTAGAGTTTTTTTGCAATTCGTGGAAAGAGAGCATGATCGCATACAGAAACGCCGTAAAAACTGCTAGATCTGCTTATTTCTCGACTCTCTTAGAAGAAAACAAACAGCCCTAGGTATTTATTCGATACAGTGGCTAAATTAACCAAAAATAAAGCTTTTGATGTTTGTAAACTGCACAGCAGTAATGACTTTATGAACTTCTTTACGTGTAAGATTGATAATATTAGGAAGGAAAATTATAACCATGCAACAGTCTACTATAGTATCACATCAGACAGAGCATTGTTGCGTCACTGAGGAAAAATTACACTCATTCACCGCTATAGGAGAGGAAGAATTGAAACTCGTTAAATCATCAAAATCAACAACATCGACCCTATACTGACTAGGCTATTAAAAGAGATGCTTCCAGAGGTCATAGATCCTCTTCTTAATATCATTAATTCATCTTTGTCATTAGGATATGTACCAAAAACTTTTAAGTTGGCTATTATCAAGCCACTTATTAAAAAAACACAACATGACCCATTCTGTCAAAAATACTAGAAAAGGCAGTGTCTTCACAATTATGCTCCTTTTTAGAAAGAAATGGTATCTGTGATATACCAGTATATATTTCCAGTCAGGATTTAGACTGTATCATAGTACTGTGACTGTGATATATCATCAGAGTTACAAATGATTTACTCATCATCCGATCGTGGTTGTACCTCTCTATTAGTGTTACTCGATCTTAGCGCTGCATTCGATACTATCGACCACAACATTCTTTTGAATAGACTCAAAAATTATATTGGTATTAGTGAAATTGCATTGGCATGGTTTAAATCATACTTATCTAACTGTTATCAGTTTGTAGCAGTAAAGGAAGAGATGTCACACCGATCACAAGTTCAGTATGGAGTACCACAAGGCTCAGTGCTAGGACCGTTGCTTTTCACCCTGTACATGCTACCACTGGGAGATATCATTAGGAAGCATGGCATTAGTTTTCATTGTTATGCTGACGATACTCAGCTCTATATTTCTTCACGCCCTGATGAAATTTACCAATTCACAAGATTAACGGAATGCATAGCTGATATAAAAAATTGGATGACCAGTAATTTCCTGCAACTTAATTCAGAAAAACAAAATGAATTTTTAATTATTGGACAAAAAAGCTCAAGTAGTAACCTAGGATACGGTCTAACACTTGATGGCTGCTCTGTCAAGTCCTCATCGTCAGTGGGGAACCTGGGTGTGCTTTTTGATACCAATCTTTCATTTGAAAGCCACGTTTCTATCATCTGTAAAACTGCATTCTACCATCTTAAAAATATATCTAAATTACAGCGCATGCTTTCAATGTAAAATGTTGAACAGTTAATTAATGCGTTCATGACCTCAAGGATAGATTATTGTAATGCTCTACTGGGTGGTTGCCCTGCTCGCTTAAACAAACTCCAGCTGGTCCAAAACGCAGCAGCTCAAGCTCTTACTAGAACCAGGAAGTATGACCATATTAGCCCGGTTCTGTCAACACTGCACTATATGTGACCAATCACGGAAAGTAGGGACACAAGTCGGTTCTGGGGCATTTTGAGTTATTCTCCAAGCTTTCCAAAGATGTGTAACACATGGAAATCTGATAATATTTGGAGAAGTTGTGGCCATTTGAAGGTAGGCACTCAAAAAAGCTCAAAAGGGAGAAAACAGCCTCTAAAGATTGTGCAGTTCTCACCTGCTGGGACTGACAACAGGGCTCATTTACATCTCATTTAGATAAGCCATACTCCCTGTAAAGCTCCCCCCTGTAAAGCTGCATGGTTGCATAGCAACGACAGACGCAACAGGAAAAATTGGACCGCATACTATTAATAATAAAGGATAATGTGCATTGTAAATGTCAGTAATTTATCTTTTTGACCTTTATAAAAATGATTTAGAGGCTGAAATATTTTAGTTTTATCTTTTTATAAATCCTTTTTGTCAAAACTCTATTTGAACTTGTGCATTGTAGATAACATGTTGCAAGACACTCCTTTAAAATCTGGCCATCATTTTTAATGTTATTTTAAGGTTTATGTAAACAAAAGTACATATTGATGTTAATTTTATTTGTTATTTGCTGGTTTTCTACATAAAACTTGGTGAATTGATTTCATTGTGTAGCATTAGGACTTTTTGAACAGGATTCTGTGATAACCGTGATAATTTTGGTCACTATAATCATGAAATGAAATGTTCATGCCATTTCATCTCTATGATCAACTATGATAAACTAAAATCAACTATAATTATGTGTTTTTATAGTATAATATGCAAAGTACAATTTTCTATAAGAAAAAAAAAATTCTCTGATTCTGTTCTTGTCTCTGACATTTAAGGTTAACATAGGCCTACAAAGACTCTTTTAGGTCTAAAACAGTTTGGATAGTTGTTAATACAGCGTTCCCACAGCTTGGTTAACTTCAAATTCAAGAACCTTTCAAGGACTTTCCAGGTCCAATACCCTCAAATTCAAGGACTTAATGTGGGGACACATTTAGAGTGAGAGCAAGGTTACGTCGTGTTACCTTGTAAAATACATTGTTACAGTTTTCATGTGTCAAACACAACTATGCAAAACTTTTTTTTGCATTTATTTTTGGCCATATGACAGAGGCCTGATATTCTATTTGTAATATTTCTGTTTTGCATAAAACTGAAGATTATTCGGTACATCCTATACTGTATTCTAAAATGATCTGATTTTAACTTTTGCATGGATTTTATTGAAAAAAGCTTAGGCTCATGTAACCAGTCTATTTTTGCAATATTTCACGGTGTGTCTGTGAAACGCTGAGGTACCGTAGTAGTTTTGTGCGCGTGAACATCATGGCAACGTACAACACAAAGTGCCTCACGCAGGAAACACTTAACGTAATACATAAATGCAAGTAACTAACGTAAATCAAGCATAGTCCACAAAGTTGGCGAAATAACACATTATTGGACCGGAGAGAATATGGAATTTCTTCCAGAAAACTTCTTGCACAAAATAAATTCAAGCACTTTCAAGATCCTGTATCTATGCATGTTTATTTTCAAAAACTTTACAGTACCTTGAAATGTTTTTTTCAGATTCACAAACTTTATTGACAAGCATAAGACAAAGGTCTTTGTGACAGTTCAATGATATCACATTTGCATCCTCTTCTGTGTGTGTGTCTGCATAGTTTTTATGAAGTCCACAACTCTGCTGATGAACCTGGCTGGTGGACGTAGCAGTGAGTGCTTCTTCCTCAACGTGGTCTTGCCTCATAGTGTTTGACTATATCAGCCAGAGTGTCTCTGCCAATGCTGAAAAAAAAAAAAAAAATCGTTTAACATCATGCTAACAGGCATCTTGTCACCTATATCAGAATGTATTGTACAAATTATAGGTACTTTTACTTTACTAAAGTAAATTTTATGATGAATACTTTTTACTTTTACTTCACTACATTTTAGAGTCTGTATCTGTACTTCCTGGTTTAGTCTTGGTTTAGTCCTGGTTTAGACCTCAGTTAGTGATTGGACTTGGTTTGAGTCAAAGGATTAAAAAATCCTGTACATTAAACTCTTCATAAATACTTTTACTTTTGACTTATAACGCACATTTTACAGCTATGGATACTTTATACTTAAGTAGGAATGTAATCTGATACATTTACTATTACGTTAGTAAATCCTTGTTAAGAATATTAAGTAGCATTTCCTCCACCACTGGCTAAAATTATTAGCATCACATTCAATTCAAGAATGCTAACAGGCAGGTTTACGTGGGCTAAGTCATTCACACCAGTCAATTCAAGCAATTGAAGCATTATTCAAATTAACAGCAGATGCTAACATTACCATCTAAAAGCCCATTATAGTAATGGGGTTTTGGCAAGTGATACGATGCTAATGATTACAATTAAAACGACAGTCCTGAGCTAGCTAATAACAATAGGTAACGTTAGGTATGGGAAGGTCTAAACATGGACTAAACATGAGATAACGTGTACGTGTTCTTAGAATGAACACAAAACGACAAACTTTGTTTATGGAAACTCACCCCATAAGAAACAGAAAAGTATTCTTGCAGATCTTGTTGCCTCCAATGAAATAAGTTGTTCGGGCACACTTTCTCTTTGTCGGGGTCTTCGGGCAGAGAGTTCTCTTTTCTCCTCGTGTAGCATTTACAGTCAAAGTTACGGATTTTCCCCATTTCTCTGTCTTTATCCCCATCAAATGTTACTGTCAATATAGCCATGCGACACTCTTTGCGGCGTCCATCTTCATTGAATTTTGATATCAGCTAGAGCCGGCCAGAGTGCTGCATAATAAGTAGCCATACTTCCCTTGGACGGCGGGGGCAATGGAAATGCACACAGACAATGACACGCCCCTACTGCGTGCTAGAATCTCCGAAAAACAAGCCGATTTCAACCTCAAAATGTACGTTTTTAAATATACCAATACTGCTATCTCAAACACGGAGAGGCTTCTTCGTGATCTCAACTAACAGATTCTGCATAAAAGCGAACATCATCAATTAAAAAAAACAAACACAAAAAACAACGCTTTCTCATTTTGCTCGAAAGTTGTGCTGCCGACTTGTGTCACTGGTTTCCATGACGGGTCACATATTAGCCCGGTTCTGTCAACACTGCACTGGCTCCCTATTAAACATTGTGTAAATTTTAAAATCTTGCTTTTTACTTACAAAGCACTAAATGGTTTAGCTCCCCAGTACTTGAGCGAGCTCTTAACGCATTATACTCCATCACGTCTTCTGGGGGCTCAAAACTCTGGCCAGCTGATAATCCCTAGAATATCAAAATCAACTGCAGGCGGTCGATCCTTTTCCTATTTAGCACCTAAACTCTGGAACAGTCTTCCTAGCATTGTTCGGGAAGCAGACACTGTCAGTTTAAATCTAGACTAAAAACGCATCTCTTTGCTATGGCATACACATATAACATTATCGATCTCTATTATTCAAATCAGTTAAATGATTGTTAGGCTGCATTAACTAGGTCAGCCGGTACCGGGAACACTTCCCATAACACCTGATGTACTAGTTACATCATAAGAACATCATAGTTACATTTACATTTCACTGCCGGTTGTATATTCTGTATATAACTGTGTATGTGACAAATAAAACTCTTGAATCTTGAATAAGAAGATTCAAGTGTCAATAAAACTCCCCCTGTAAATGCCACAGACACAACATCCTCATTAAACCCGTCTCCAGCATGACGACTCCAATCTTTCTAACAATCTTACGAATATCTATTTACCTAATATGACTTAAATGTTGCAAGAATTATAATCATACACTGTTTGTTCGTCGGCCAGAGGAGCCAGTTGGCACCCCGACTGAGCCTCCACTCTTTGTGAATCTCCCCAACATTTTTGAATGGGTTTTGTTTCACAATCCTCTCTAGAGTGCGGTTATCCCTATTGCTTGTACACTTTTTCTACCACATCTTTTCTTACCCTTCACCTCTCTATTAATGTGCTTGGACACAGAGCTCTGTGAACAGCCAGCCTCTTTAGTGATGACCTTTTGTGTCTTGCCCTGCTTGTGCAAGGTGTCAATGGTTGTCTTTTGGACAACTGTCAAGTCAGCAGTCTTCCCCATGATTGTGTAGCCTACAGAACTAGACAGAGACCATTTAAAGGCCTTTGCTGGTGTTTTGAGTTAATTAGTGTGGCACCAGGTGTCTTCAATATTGAACCTTTTCACAATATTCTAATTTTCTGAGATAATGAATTTGGGATTGGGAAGTTATAATCATCAAAATTAAAAGAAATAAACATTTGAAATATATCAGTCTGTGTGTAATGAATGAATATAATATACAACTTTCATTGGAATGGAATTAGTGAAAAAAATTAAAGTAAAAAAAACTTTTTAATGATATTCTAATTATATGACCAGCACCTACCTATATACACTCATCTAAAGGATTATTAGGAACACCACACTAATACTGTGTTTGACCCCCTTTCGCCTTCAGAACTGCCTTAATTCTATGTGGCATTGATTCAACAAGGTGCTGAAAGCATTCTTTAAAAATGTTGGCCCATATTGATAGGATAGCGTCTTGCAGTTGATGGAGATTTGTGGGATGCACATCCAGGGCACAAAGCTCCCGTTCCACCACATCCCAAAGATGCTCTATTGGGTTGAGATCTGGTGACTGTGGGGACCATTTTAGTACAGTGAACTCATTGTCATGTTCAAGAAACCAATTTGAAATGATTCGAGCTTTGTGACATGGTGCATTATCCTGCTGGAAGTAGCCATCAGAGAATGGGTACATGGTGGTCATAAAGGGATGGACATGGTCAGAAACAATGCTCAGGTAGGCCGTGGCATTTAAATGATGCCCAATTGGCACTAAGGGGCCTAAAGTGTGCCAAGAAAACATCCCCCACACCATTACACCACCACCACCAGCCTGCACAGTGGTAACAAGGCATGCTGGATCCATGTTCTCATTCTGTTTACGCCAAATTCTGACTCTACCATCTGAATGTCTCAACAGAAATCGAGACTCATCAGACCAGGCAACATTTTTCCAGCCTTCAACTGTCCAATTTTGGTGAGCTCATGCAAATTGTAGCCTCTTTTTCCTATTTGTAGTGGAGATGAGTGGTACCCGGTGGGGTCTTCTGCTGTTGTAGCCCATCCGCCTCAAGGTTGTGCGTGTTGTGGCTTCACAAATGCGTTGCTGTTTGTAACGAGTGGTTATTTCAGTCAAAGTTGCTCTTCTATCAGCTTGAATCAGTCGGCCCATTCTCCTCTGACCTCTAGCATCAACAAGGCATTTTCGCCCACAAGACTGCCGCATACTGGATGTTTTTCCCTTTTCACACCATTCTTTGTAAACCCTAGAAATGGTTGTGCTTGAAAATCCCGTACATACATACATACATACATACATACACACACACACACACACACACACACACACACACACACACACACACACACACACACACACAAGTATAATATACAAAACACAGTATAATTGGATCTAGTTGCTTACTTTGATATAATGCACCATCTGAAGGTTGAAGAGATCTGTTGAGCTTTCCAAAATGAGGGTGGAGCCCATGTTTGAGGTTGTGTTGTGAAGGTCAAAGATGACATCATATGCATCCGAGCTTCCTTTGGGTCCAAACATCTGATTGATTTCCTTCGCCCGCTGGACTTCATATGGCAGCCCTTCAACATCGGGAGCACTGTGGATGGAAAGTGTCTTATCAATATTAATTAATAGTTATAATAATAATTAACAAAATCTTTTCCAATACATAATGCAAACAGAATGATAAATTTACTTAATTCAGCACTTGGAAACATGTGCCAGTAAATTAAAAGCTGCTTAGAAGTTCAAATCTACTCAGGACCTTGAAACCTTTGTCCTAAAGGAAAACCGCATACAGGAAATTGGGCAGGTATTGATCTTAAACTCTCTTCAATAGCAGTTAGATGCAGATGTATCCTTAACTTCAATAGATAAGTGAATGACAAAAGGATCAGTTATTACATAAATAACTAATTTACTTATTTAAAAAAAAAAATAAAAATAAAGATTCAAGATTCAAGAGTTTTATTTGTCACATACACAGTTATATACAGAATATACAACCGGCAGTGAAATGTAAACAGGTCCGCTCCATGGACAGTGCAAATTCACAGTTAAAACACAAGGAAGAAATTATAATAGAAATAGGATAAAAAAGTACCATCTATCTATCTATCTATCTATCTATCTATCTATCTATCTATCTATATATATCTGTAGAATTATAAATAATCAAGTCAAGTAGAAAGAAAAAAAAGTAAAAAATAAGAATAAGAAGTGGAATAAAATAATTGAAGTAGACTGTGCAGTGAGTAAACTGTAGACTTATAAATATGTGGTTAACAAATGTATAAAGAGTATAATGTGCAAACAGGTTTATAACAGGTTGTTACACAGTAACAACGAGAACAGAAAGTGCAGTGCAATGTCAGTATGTTTATCCTGAAGTGAAGTTGCGTGGTGTTAAGTGACTGAGTTCAGGAGTCTGATGGCCTGGGGGAAGAAGCTCCTCCTGAGTCTCTCAGTTTTGGCCATCAGGCTTCGGAAGTGCTTACAAGATGGCAGCAGCGTGAAATGAGGGTTTGCAGGGTGATTAGAGTCCTTGATGATCTTAGTAGCTCTACCTTTGCAGAGGACTCAGGACACAGGACTCAGGACACAGCCCTGTGGAGCTCCCACACTCAGGGAGATGGAGGTGGAGGTGGACTGGCCTATTCTCACCACCTGAGGCCTGCCAGTGAGGAAGTCCTCAATCCAGTGGCAGAGAGAAGGATTCAGGCCGAGATCCAGGAGTTTGGAGGTTAGCTTGATGGGAACTATGGTGTTAAAGGCTGAGCTATAGTCAATAAATAGCAGCCTTACGTAGTTCCCACTTTTGCTGTCGATGTGAGTGAGGGAGGAGTGGAGGACATGAGAGATGGCATCTTCAGTCGATCTATTGGGACGATAGGCAAACTGAAGAGGGTCCAAAGTGTCAGGAATGAAGGCGCAAATGGTGTTTTTAATGAGTCTCTCAAAGACCTTCATGACTATAGACGTGAGAGCCACTGGACGATAGTCATTTAGGCAAGAGGGTTTACTGTTCTTAGGGACAGGGATGATGGTGGATTTTTTGAAGGAGGTGGGGACCACAGATGTAGCGAGGGACTCATTAAAGATAGATGTAAACAACCTGGCGAGCTGATCAGCACAGGACCGCAGAACATGACCTGAAATACCATCCGGCCCGGCAGCTTTCCAGCTAAACTTGACACTTGAACCATTATGACTTGCCATAACACCTGATGTACTCATTACATCATAAGAAGAATGGCATCTATGCTAATGTTAGTCTCTCTGTTTATCCCGAGGTTTACTGCAGTCAGCCGGATCCAGGCCGTATCCAGATCAGATGGTGGACCAGCTCCTGGACATGACCAACATCCCTGACATGTCTGCAGAGAGCATGTCAAATAAACTCCCCCCTGTAAATGCTGCATCGACACGACATCCTCATTAAACCCGTCTTCGGCGTGACGACTCCAATCTCTTGAATAATCTTACGAATATCTATTTACCTAATATGAATTAAGACCTGCTATGTTGCCAGAATTATAATCATACACTGTTTGTTCGTCGGCCAGAGGAGAACTGCCACCCCAGCTGAGCCTGGTTTCTCCCAAGGTTTTTTTCTCCATTCTGACCCTGAAGGAGTTTTGGTTCCTTGCCACCGTTGCCTCTGGCTTTTGGCTTGCTCAGTTGGGGACACCTAAATTTCATCTATATTACCGATCTGCCCGTATTGACACTATATGATACTTGAAATTAGCCGGATAATATCACCGTTTCACCAGAACGGCTGTACAAATTCTGTTGCATTATTTTCCTGTTAACAATGTGAAGCTGCTTTGAAACAATTGGACTTGTTAAAAGCGCTATATAAATAAAGGTGATTTGATTTGACTTGGGTTAATATTTGATTTATTGCTCCAGCTGCTGAGTTAGAAAAAAAGGATCCAGAAACATTCCTATTTTACAATATCACCAAATGTATACACTTTGTTGCTACTAGGAATATAATAAACTGCAGAGATGCATAAAATAAAGCACACAAACCAAGACAGGACAGAAAAATAACTCTAAAATTTCATCAAGCTTTCCAGCTGGTCCTTGCATAAAAACAATTCAACATGTGAACATCTGTTGTGTGTGTTTTGCAGCCCCTCACAGTACATTGTTATTTATGCAGTGTTTCCTGGTTTATTTTACAAAAGTACTTGTTTTTTCCCCCACTGATACAAGACTGCTACGGCAGTGGGGAAGATGCATGGCCATTCATTTGTATTATTTCAAAGTTATGTTTAGTTTTTACCTAAAACCTACCCCATTCAGTGATTTCATACAGTGGGCTTACACAGCTTGTCCCAGGGTTTTTACAGGTTTTATGAAGATACATTTAAGACTTTAAAATCAAATTAAAGATCATTTTAAGACCAAGTTTAGGGGAAAACAATAAGTCAATATTTTCTCTAAATGTCTAGGGAGAAACGAGTTGTATTAGCAACACACCAGAGTTCGAAAATACAGCTTCCAACAGATATCCATTATTTTGAATTCATTTGACAAAAAAAGGTAGCTTGAATGAATCCGCTCCCAATACTGCTTTTTATGTGTCTTCACTGAGCTTGAGTCTGGCCACTCTGCCATAAAGCCCAGATAAATAGAGAGTTTGTCCTTCTGAAAATTTCTCCCATCACCATATGAGATCACAGAGCATGACCATCAGGGGGGGTATTCCTAAAAGCAAGGTTAACTTACCGTCACATATACCTTAAACTCACGGTTGATTAGCCCAAACCTTGCTTACTCGAGGTATGCTCGTTCCAAAAAAACGAGTCCGGGAGTAAGATCAGCCAACTCAGAGTATGTTCCCACACAAGACATTCTCAGAGCGGCGAATTGATGATTCACCACGGAAACAGGCGCGAAGAAAAAGCGTGCCATTCAAAAGTTACTTAAAAAGTTAAAACTTACTCTTAAACATACCCGGGTATGTCACATAACCTGCTTTCTGGAATACCCCCCAGCTTCTTGGTCACCACTCTAAACAACAAACCCCTTCTCCATTGAGATATACATGACATTTTGTGAACAGATTTGTTTTCAGACAGTTTAATATAACTTTCCAAAAGGTCCAGTACAAACAGTCAACAGCAACTATAAATTCCTTTTTACTTGATTATTAAATTGTTTAATTTAGGTTTATATATGTTAGCTTCCATGACAGAGTTCAAGATAAATCTTTTCATCTTACTACTGGAGCTGCCAGTATGCTAAGTTTCAATTATTAAACAGCAAGCACAAACTCTACAAAAGCAGTAGCCCTTCCAGCGCACTAAGTGTCCAAATTCACTCACAGCATCTGAAAACTTAGGCAGTTGACTTGTTGCCTCGCTGCCCAATCAGGCAATGACTTTACAGGCAGCGTCTGCACACGAAGGTACCTCACAAAACTGATTTGGACAGACTTCTGAAGCAGCGTAACAGATTAATGCTCAACATCAAAATAGAGAGAGCTTTGGCTCTAACTAAGTGATTTATTTACTACAATCGTAAATTCTTGCCATGGATGACATGAAAAGTGGAAAATGTTAGTCAAAATCTTGTCATTTACACACAAACTAACCACCAATCGCAACTTTCAGACACCATGTGTTTAATTTTATAGCTCAACTGTCACAGAATGGAAAGCACAGGATTGTGGGATATCAAAGGCAGCAAAGGATACATCTATTCTGCCTTCAAAAATCTTACCAGATTAAAGGTATAGGAGACAGGAAGTGAAGCTAACATTGGATTCAGACGGGCCTTGATGCCTTCCTACGTCAAGGCAGCATTTTTTTTTGTTTTTGCATGCAGCCATTTACTCATTCCAGTGTACTTTATTAGTGGAGTAATGTAGAGAATAGTGATGGTATGGGGTGATTTCAAACACAGTCAAAGTGTAAGAGTGCATAGTAGGCTAAGATGTAAGTATTTTAAAAAAGCAACTTTTTAAATTGAAATTCAACAAACACAATTAAAATGGGCTAATTCAAGCTCCGCAAAGTTCCTTAAAAAGTCGCGCCGCTGTCATGGATATCAGCATGTTACGTGTTGTCTATGATGCAATATTAAAGGCTCATCATGACCCAGATCACGCTTCACTCACGTTTCTCAACAGTCACGACATTAGAGGCTCGGATCAGCTGACTGCTCGCTCCATTGATACTTTATCGCGCGAGTCAGTGGTGTTGTCATGTAAATTAGCCATTTACACAGAGCACGTTTTAAAAAAAAAAACTTGACTGGCCAAAAAAAAAGGAAAAAAAGTGCAACACAGCGGCTAAAGACGTCGAGCTGACGCATGTATGGTAACAAACAACACAAACGCAATAATGTACCTCGAACATACACGAGCTTTAAAGTTTTGCTACAGTTTAAATGCCATTGTTCTGTTTTATAAAAAGTGCTGTTCATAAATGCGCCGGAGTTGTACTGAAAATAACGTATCGTACTATATTTACCTGAGGTTTTCTGCCGTAAATGCCCTGTTCAAATCCGTGTCGATGTACCTGGTACATTTCTCCACTGCTCTGGGGTTGCTTATGAACGGCTTGGTCACCAGTCTTTTTCTTTCTATCTCGGCTGCATTCTGTATCCACATATTTACCAGCATAATGCCGGACATCTCATTTCCATGTGTACCTCCAAAAATAGCCACTCGTTTGGCTTCTTGTAAACAAGAAATGTTTGTACGCGAACTCATAGCGAGAGCTGCACGGACGTGTGCGGTTCACGAAAGACAAGAGCGCAAAGTTTCCACACAACTGTTGTTTCCTCTAGCCGCCGGTGCGATGTGACTGCTGTTTATATAATGGTTATTTGAAGGGTAAACCTAAACCCCAAGCATAAGTGCGTCCGTGTCATTTACATTAAGCGCGCATATGTTAGGTTTCAACACATTCGCAGAGAAATGATAAACATGAGCAGGTGGCCAATGCACATATGCAAAGTAAATATAGTAGGTCAACTGAAAAGAAAACAAGTCCATATGGCTTTCAGAGAACAACATTTACTCCAACGCATCTATAAATCAGTTAAAAATGAAAGCAAATTAAAATAGGTTAATGGATTTTAAATATACTAGTAGCTCTCTATAAATATGTATTAAAATACAAATAAAAATGACTTGTTTTGCCCAGAGGAGAACTGGCCCCTTTCTCCCAAAGAATAAAAAAAAAAAAAAAAAAAAATTCTCAATTTCTGTCACCTGATGGAGCCTGGGTTCCTTACCACCATCACCTCTGGCTTGCTTGGTTGGGGACACTTAATATTCAGCAATATCACTGACTTGACTGCACTGACACTAGACAACTGAACTGAGCTTAATGATGACATCACCATTTTCTGCAGAGCTGAATTTCATGAACATTACAATTATTTAACTTAACTGAATCAACACTGAACTGACTTCAGCAGAATGGTTAGTTAAAAACAACCTTAAATTTGTCTGAATCAACTTGAAATTGGAGCATTTCTAGTGCAGGAAAAGCATTCCATAATTTGGGGGGCTTTGAATGAAAAATGTTTTAAGCATAAAGTTGGTGAAGTGAAAGAGAATGGAGAGACCGTGACAGTATATGGACTAACGAGACCATAAACTACACTGGTGCAATCCCAATGTCAAGCCAGTGCAACTATGAGAGCATTGGTGTTCTGCTCACATGGAGAGGTATGGGTGAACACAATAGCTGCAGACTTTTGAATATAATGAAGCCTATTTAAAGATTTAGCTGGGAGGCCATTTTATAAGCCTTCGCATCAGTCTGGCAGTATTCCTGATATGACAGAACGTGAATTTTGAGATGTTTTATATGCACATCAACTGTTAGCTGAGGATCAAAGAAGACACCAAGATTCCGAAACTGTTAAGTGGGAAGTACCATGTTGGAATCAACAAACAATATAATATGATAGCCGCCATCATACCGATCGGTATAAGTTCAGTTTTGGAGCCATTCAGAAAGCTATGCTGCATCAAATTCAGATTTTTTTTGAAACACTCAGTGGTGATGTAAATGTCAGTATTATCAGTAAACCCCCCACCAGGGCTGTATGTTAACTTTTTTTGCACATAACACTGGTGCTACAGAGGTTCAACGTTTTGTAGCACAGGTCAGTACAATTGTAGCATAATTATAACATGCATTACATCTCATGAAACAACAAGTAGCACAGTTCGTCACTTAAACAGGTAGGTGGTGACTTGCAAAAGGGCTGAAAATGTTTCATACAGGGTCACGCAAAATTCAGCCCTTAACAAGAAAACTGATGGCAAGTACAGGAAGTCACAAAGTCTCATGCCATTTACATGAAGGGAACTTTTTTATCTTTCATTAAACCCAGACCCCAACAGCCTAGAAGGGTTAATTATTTAACTAATGTGATTACTTGTATATACAAAAATAATTTATACCAATAATGTAACAAATTATTTGAAAAACGCATTGAATATCTCATTTTAAAAAAAAAAAAAAAAAAAAAAAGATCCAGTCCGTTGCAATGATTATCATGGTCAATCATAGCAATTTCAGGAGGAACTCTCTGAAGAATTTAGCAGATTCACTCCTGTAATTAAATGTGTCTGTCAGTAGCTGGTCTTTTGAAAACTTTTTTGAATGGATTATATATAGAATGCGAGAAGAGCGCCTGTTTACAGCGTGCCTGAGCTCATGCAAAATTTTAAACTACACACCGCACAATCAATCAATCAGTCTCATTTACATCGCATCTAAGCTTCGGATTTATGATGAGCGGATTTGCCGGTGTGTATGTTTCAGCCAGTTAACCGTTGTTAAACAAATAATCATTTTTGAAAGATATTGGGCATGTGGCTTCGACTGACCTCACACATGAACAAGTGGCTGTTTTGCACGCATGCTACTGCAGCAAATGTATTCATTGCACAGACCGATTTTTTTGTTGTTGCTGTTGTTGCACTGTACAACCCTGCCCAAGGCAATACTTCCTAATAATCTGGCCATGTGGAAGCATGTGCTAAATGGAGTTGGGCCCAACACTGAACCCTGAGGAACTCCCTCTAAAAAAAGAATATAACACCAGTCAGAGCAACAATAGCACAATTGTGAGTGTATTTTATACATCATAAACTTAAATATTGATATTCTGTGCCAAGTCTAGATGAAAGTGTATAATATGGCTGAACAATGAATGAATAAATTGTATGAATTTACATTTTATTTAAAATAAATCCATTGACTCACAGATCATTGATCATCTACATGTCTAAGGTAAAAAGGTAAATGATGTACAGGTGTATGCATGTCATTTCAGAAAATATGCTTGTAATACAATGAACTGCCAAAATACTTGTGTATTTTTTTTTTTTTGCATTTCATTTGGCTTTTCACAAACAATTCTTTACAAATAAATTTAATAAGAAAAATCTTTTCAAATCAAAGGTTTATAAATTTTCATTTGACATCTGTAAATTGGTACTGCTTTCCCATTAATCTTTCATGACTATTCATCCATATCTTTTACCTTTTGGCTAATGTTCTCTTGAACGTCTGAGAAGTTAAGATTGGCTTGTTTTTCTTCTGATGGTCTAAAGGTCGGAGGTCTAAAACCACAACAGATCAACCTCTGTGTAATTATTTTCTATCATTTTCCTCTTTCTGTGTTCTTTCTTGTAGCTAATACACCATCATTATGAACAAAACTCTCAGTGCTTTTATCTTTTCTTAAGTTGTTTGTGCAACACATCAGTCTGAGATGCAGGTTATTCTCTTCATATGCATCAGCTTTTCTGTATGACTGAAAGATATTCCCCATTACACTCAGTTTGAACAGAACATGTTCTGTCATGACACCAAGTCTTTTTGGGTGTGTCATCTCAATTTACCGCTATAGGCAAGTCAGTGTTAGGAAACATAGAGATTTCCTTATTTTCAGTGTACACCTTCCTCTTTTTTTATCCTTTGTATTATCTGCAGAAACTCCAGAATCTCACGACGAGGTAATAATGTTGGCCTGTCGGTCTGCATTGCTGTCATATGATTGAATCAATCCAGTTTGTTCATAATTCTGTGCTATTGTCCAGTGTGAGAATCTTTCATTCATTTTCTCAATGTTTTTCCTCTTCAGTTTCTTTGGAATCATCTCAGGTTGTTTCGACATCGGACTCTGGAATGTTCTTATCATAGAGTGCAGTTTGAGAAGACTCAAAGTCAATTCACCGCCTACATTTGTGATGCAATCAGAATCTTTTTTTTCTTCATCTTCCTCTCGGGTGTTACAGTTTCTTGCATTTGTGCAGCAGAAGAAGAGCTTAAGTCAGAACTGTAATTAATGGAAAAACTTGACAGTTTCCTTTTCTTTTTGCGTTTGGTGTCATTTAATTTAGGCTCTGTATTACTTTCCAAATGTTCAATATCACTTGGCCTTTCTTCAATTGACTGTTGAGTAGTTAATCTATCAGTTTCATTATCAAACCGAGACCCCAAACTCGCATCCAGGACCAAATCAACAGATTGATACTCACACTCTTCACTGCCATTCTGCTTTTTCTTCTTTTTCACAGATTTTAATCTAGTTACATTAGGTGATGGACATTGTTCAATTTGCTCTGATGTCTGTAAATGCTCAGGGTGATCGGTCTCAGAAGCTTCAAAAGTTTCAATTGCCAGGATATCTGTAGCACTATTTTCCTCCATGTATGCAGTCTTTTTATCCTTTTCTTTTCTCTTCTTTTTTGTTCTTTTGAGTGTCAGTTCAGTAGTTTGTGACTCATTGAACCGATCGGTCTCAACCAAATGAACATTGTCTACACTACGAGTAACTGCATTAGTCTCTGCATCCACTTGCTCTTTTAATTTGTGCTTTTTCTTCTTGTTCTGTTTAAACTTACTGCACATCATGTTATCTGAAAGGTCAGAAGAATTCATTTTTTCCTCAAGTTCTGCAGTATTTCCTGACTGCAAGTCTAACAAAGCATTTTCAAGTCCAATGAGGTCATCAACTTGAGATGGAGAACTTGCATTCTGACTTTTCTTTTTGCGTTTGGCAACATATAATACATGTGCTGAATAACAGTCCAAATGTTCAGCTGCATTGCTCTGCCTTCTTTCAGTCATCTTTTGTGCACTCAGTCCAGTGACATCAAACTGAGACACAGAACTCTCATCCAGATACAAATCAACAGATTCATAAGGACGGTTACTCTGATCCTTTTTTTTCTTCCCTGAGCTAAATCTAGTTACACTGGGTGATGGGCATCTTGTAATTCCCTCCGATGACTCTAAATGCTCAGTCTGATTGGCCTCGGTGGAAGGAATCACATTATTTCCTCTCATTTCCAGAGGTCTATCATTCATGTGCTCCAAAAGTTCATTTGATGAGCTAACTGTTGTTCTTTCTCGGTCCTTATTTGCTCTCTTCTTTTTGGTTCTTCTGGATAGCAAATCAGTTGTTTGTGACTCACTGTATCGAAACACAATGTCCTTAATATCTGAAGCAAGCTCTATTGTTTTTTGCTCTTTTGGTGTCTGCTTTTTTGCCTTTTTCTGTTTGTCCTTTGTGATAACTGTGTCATCTGAACCCAAATTATTTGGTTCTTCTGTGCTCTCAGACTGTATGCCTGACTCTTGTTTTTCCAGTCCAATAATGTCATAAAGCTGAGATGGAGAAATTGCATTCTGACTTTTCTTGTGTTTTGCAACCTTTATTATACTTTGTGTATTACCTTGCAAATGTTGAGCTGCATTGTCATTGCTCTGCCTTTCTTCAATAACCTGATCTTCTTGTTGTTCAACCACTCTGAGACCAGCATCAAACTGTGACAAAGAACTCGATTCCAGATTCAAATCAACAGATTCATATGGACATTCCTCACTCCGATCCCTTTTTTTCTTCTTTTTCTTCCCTGAGCCAAATCTAGTTACACTGGGTGATGGACATCTTGTAACTCCCTCTGATGACTGTAAATGCTCAGTCTGATTGGCCTCGGTGGAATGAATCACATTATTTCCTCTCATTTCTGGAGGGCTATCATCCATGTGCTCCAAAAGTTCATTTGATGAGCCAACTGTTGTTCTTTCTCTGTCCTTGTTTGCGCTCTTCTTTTTGGTTCTTCTGGATAGCAAACCAGTAGTTTGTGACTCACTGTATTGAAACTGCACAATGTCCTTAATATCTGAAGCAAACTCTATAATTTTTCGCTCTTTTAGTTTCATCTTTTTTGCCTTTTTCTGTTTGTCCTTTGTGATAATGGTGTCATCTGAACCCAAATGATTTGGTTCTGCTGTGCTCTCTGACTGCATGCCTGACACTTGTTTTTCCAGTCCAATGTCATCAATTTGAGATGGAGAACTTACATTCTGACTTCTTTTCTTGTGTTTGGCAACCTTTAACATACTTGCTGTATTACCTTCCAAATGTTCAGATGCATTGCTCCACCTTTCTTCAATGACCTGATCTTCCTGTTGTTCAATCACTCTAAGACCAGCATCAAACTGAGACATAGAACTCACATTCAGATCAACAGATTCATATTGAGATTCGTCAGTCTCATCTCTTTTTTTCTTTTTCTTCACTGATTTTAATCTAGTTATATTAGGCGATGGACACCCTGTAACTTCCTCTGATGTCTGAATATGCTTAGGTTGACCACTCTCAGGAGCTTCACTGGATTGATTCCCTTCATTTACTCTCAACTCTGCTGGTCGATCAGAGTCCAAAGTTTTGTTTGATGGGATGTCTGTAGCACTATTCTCCTCTACATATGCAGTCTTTGTCCCCTCTTTGTCTTTCCTCCTCTTTTTTTTTCTTTTGAGTGTCAGCTCAGTACTTTGTGACTCACTGAACTGGACTGCCTCAACCGACTGATTTTCTACACCAGGCTCAGCATCCTCACTCTCTTTTAATTTGTACATTTTCTTCTTTTTCTTCTTAGCCTTTTTGATAACAGCGCTATCTGCCACCGTAGATAAAATAATTTCCTCTAAGAGCTCAGCTGTCTCTTCTGACTGTAAAACGGATGCTGCCATTTGCTCTTTGTTTATTACTCTTTTCTCCACATCACATAATTCCCTGTTTTCTCTGCGTGTTGTTTTAAGTTCAGTGACATCAACAGAACTCACTTTCTTACTCACATCTACATTTGTATCACATTCTATTAAAATAGTCTTTCCCTTTTTTTTTTGTTTAAGAAAGCTCATTCCACCATTTTTAAACAATGGACTATCTTGAGTATCCGTTTCGATCTCCACCATCGTTCTTTGTTTACCCACGAGAACATGTTCACAGGAACTTGAGTAAACTTCTCTTAATGGTTCATCAGCTAGTGGTAAATGTTTAGATGATGGTTGCACATTCACAGTCTCTATTCCTGTAACTTCAGTATCCTTATGAGAGCTTGACATTGATTTTTCTTTTTATTTTTATGCCCAGTTTTATCCTCTCTTGACATCAGTTCAGTATGTAGGACAGCAGGACTCTGACCTGTCTTTTGGGATTCAGAGTGTTTGGTATGGTTGACGTCTTGAATTGTAAACTGCTTGGTTGTTGTTGGTTCAAACACAGACACAGATTCTCCTTCCATCTCTAATTGAGTTATGTCACTGTCATCGTCCTCATGTGCATGACGTTCACCATCACACCATCTGGGTGTTCCTAGTCCAAATATGGAGTCAAACTGTCCTTCAGTCTCTATTTGGGTTACATCACTGTCTTGATCGCTCTCCATATTCGCTGTAATGGATGCAGTTTTATGAATTTGATTGTTCTTATGTTTCTGACTGTTCAATGGCATGAATAAATCCACTGAACCAATGTCACTGTCAGTCTGTTGAATTACATTCTGTACAGAAATGTCTCCCCCTTGTGGTGGAAAGGAGGAATTGTTTTTTTTGTGCAGGTGATTGTCAGTTCCTGACCTCATGTCATCCTCATGCTCCATTTGAGTGACTGACTCTACAGAGTGTCTCTGTGTCTCTTCAATTACCACTAAATTATTTCCATGTGAGTTCTTAGCACACTGCATGATCTGATTAAGTGGTTGTCTACAATTGGAAGAATCTGAGTGTTCAGCATCTGAACATAAAGCAAAAACCTCATGCGTCTCATGTTGTTTTTCCTGTTCCTCAGAGAGAGACACACAGGAAGATTCTGATAACGTCCTCCTGACTACAACTTTGCTTTTAGGAACTTTGCGTTTCTTTTCTGATTGTTTTTTAACAGAAAAACTTGTCTTGTTTTTCTTGGTAGAGTTAGTTTTTCTTTTGTTCTCTTTTCCATTGCCATTAAGTAACTGTTCTTCGTTGTCTTTTGCCAGTGAATCCTGAATCCTCTTCTCCAGTATGGACTGCGAAAGCCATTTTTGCACATTTCCTTTAGAGTAACTTGGAACGAAAATGGTTTTATCCTGAAATAAAAAACAACAACAGATTAGTACACTATATTACACACACACCACATTATACTATATCTATATATCTATATACACACACACACACACTTTGTGTGTACACATATACACACTAGGGCTGTCGAGCGATTACATTTTTGTAACTAATGTATATATAACTGACTTTTGTACTAATTAATATATAACAATATCATGATGTAAATGTGAGGGTTTACACACTGGCAGTTTAGTTCGAAAAGGGTCACGTTCACATGAAAACGTGGTAATATGAAAGTAGTCATGCAGACCCAGGTGAGTTGAGCTCAGGGGCACCGAATTCGAGACTACCTGAAGGAGGTGGTCTGAGTTTGGTTGTGCAAATTCATGTGAATGTAAAAGCAACATCGGGTGCGCAAGAAAAGTAACCTGCGCAAGCATTTTATCAGAAGACGATGTATTTAGTTCAATAAAACACATATAAGGGATGATGGGATTGATGATTTAACTTGGATACGAGCGAGAGTGAGCCTGCAAGTGTATTTGCGCATAACACTGGCGGGAACAGTTGCGCTGATGCGGACCAAAGTTTTTGCCCCATATCTAGAATTTTAGGGACATTCTAAGTGCATTCTATAGGCTTCATCACACAGTGAGTTGTTGTCCTCATCATATTCTTCAATCAACTGTATGAAATGTAAGATGACCCAAGTAAGTCTGGAGCGGGGCGGGGCAAGTGCGTTAAATGAACACGTTATTTACCGTAACTAATTAATCTAATATACAGCCCTAATATACCGAACAGGCATAACATTATGACATGATAACAGGTGAAGCGAGTAACACCGATTATCTTTTCATCACGGCACCTGTTAGTGGGTGGGATATATTGGGCAGCAACTGAACATTTTGTCCTCAAAGTTGGTGTGTTAGAAGCAGGAAAAATGGGCAAGCATAAGGATTTGACCAAGTTTGTCAAGGGACAAATTGTGATGGCTAGAACGAATGGGTCAGATCATCTCCAAAACTGTGGCTCTAGTGGGGTGTTCCTGGTCTGCAGTGGTCAGAATCTATCAAAAGATAGAAGGAACCGGCAACAGGATCATGGCTCGATGCACGTGGGGAGCGAAGACTGGCTGGTCCGATCAAACAGATGAGCTACTGTAGCTCAAATTGCTCAAGAAGTTAATGCTGGTTCTGATAGAAAGATGTCAGAAAACAGTGAATCACAGTTTATTGTGTATAGGGCTGCATAGCCGCAGACCAGTCAGGGTGCCCATGCTGACCCCTGTCCACTGCTGAAAGCGCCAACAGCGAGCATCATAACTGGACCACGGAGCAAAGGAAGAAGGTGGCCTGGTCAGATGAATCACATCTTTTACATCACATGGATGGCCAGGTGCATGTGCATCTCTTACCTGGGGAACATATGGCACCAAGATCAACTATGGAAAGAAGGCAAGCCGGAGGAGGCAGTGTGATGCTTCGGCCAGTGTTCTGTTGGGAAACCTTGGGGTCTGCCATCCATGTGGACGTTACACACATAACCTGTACGTACGTGTGCGTGCGCATGTAGCGATCAGGCATAACATATGATCACCTTCCTAATATTGTGTTGGTCCCCCTTTTGCTGCCAAAACAGCCCTGATCCATCCATGGATTTTTTATTGTGAAATATTTTCGCAAATTAAAATAACTTTTCTATTTGAATATACACTCACCTAAAGGATTATTAGGAACACCTGTTCAATTTCTCATTAATGCAATTATCTAATCAACCAATCACATGGCAGTTGCTTCAATGCATTTAGGGGTGTGGTCCTGGTCAAGACAATCTCCTGAACTCCAAACTGAATGTCAGAATGGGAAAGAAAGGTGATTTAAGCAATTTTGAGCGTGGCATGGTTGTTGGTGCCAGACAGGCCGGTCTGAGTATTTCACAATCTGCTCAGTTACTGGGATTTTCACGCACAACCATTTCTAGGGTTTACAAAGAATGGCGTGAAAAGGGAAAAACATCCAGTATGCGGCAGTCCTGTGGGCGAAAATGCCTTGTTGATGCTAGAGGTCAGAGGAGAATGGGCCGACTGATTCAAGCTGATAGAAGAGCAACTTTGACTGAAATAACCACCGAGATATGCAGCAAAGCATTTGTGAAGCCACAACACGCACAACCTTGAGACGGATGGGCTACAACAGCAGAAGACCCCACCGGGTACCACTCATCTCCACTACAAATAGGAAAAAGAGACTACAATTTGCACAAGCTCACCAAAATTGGACAATTGAAGAAATTGGACAGTTGCCTGGTCTGATGAGTCTCGATTTCTGTTGAGACATTCAGATGGTAGAGTCAGAATTTGGCGTAAACAGAATGAGAACATGAATCCATCATGCCTTGTTACCACTGTGCAGGCTGGTGGTGGTGGTGTAATGGTGTGGGGTATGTTTTCTTGGCACACTTTAGGCCCCTTAGTGCCAATTGGACATAGTTTAAATGCCACGCCCTACCTGAGCATTGTTTCTGACCATGTCCATCCCTTTATGACCACCATGTACCCATTCTCTGATGGCTACTTCCAGCAGGATAATGCACCATGTCACAAAGCTCGAATCATTTCAAATTGGTTTCTTGAACATGACAATGAGTTCACTGTACTAAAATGGCCCCCACAGTCACCAGATCTCAACCCAATAGAGCATCTTTGGGATGTGGTGGAACGGGAGCTTCGTGCCCTGGATGTGCATCCCACAAATCTCCATCAACTGCAAGATGTTATCCTATCAATATGGGCCAACATTTCTAAAGAATGCTTTCAGCACCTTGTTGAATCAATGCCACGTAGAATTAAGGCAGTTCTGAAGGCGAAAGGGGCTCACACACAGTATTAGTATGGTGTTCCTAATAATCCTTTAGGTGAGTATCTTAAAATGCTATTCCTGTGAAGGCAAAGCTGAATTTTCAGCCTCATTACTCTAGTCTTCAGTGTCACATGATCCTTCAGAAATCATTCTAATATGCTGATTTGCTGCAAGAAATCATCACCACCATCATCATCATGATCATCATCATGGCATAAATAGAATAAATAGAAAGTTCAAAAGAATAGCTTTTATATGAAATAGAAAGCTTTTGTAACATTACAAATACCTTTACTCTCGCTTTGATCAATTTATAGTTTAATTGATAAGCATCAGTCAATGCTTAAGCCATTTTTAAAACTTTCACACATTTTTTCACACATTCAGCAAAACGTGAAGTCAATGCGGCCCAAACTGTGAATCATTTTTCATTGCTTTCACACAAAATGTATTCAATGACCACATTTTCCAAAATCCATGAACACTTCATCTGCAAAGTACTATATTTGCAGCACATTTTTCAAATAAAACTCTGCTTTTTAAAACTGATAAAAGCACAAGCACATTGAAATCAGAAGGATGGCAAACTCTGTGCATTTCTGCAGGAATTATATTGAAATATAAAATATTAACAAAATATTTACAATGAAATTAAATTACTCCAAACATGACTGATTGCAAATTTCAGCTGAAAGCTGACACAGGCGTCTTATTTTATTTATTTTCTGTCACCTTTTGTTAAATTGGTAGATTGGCTTCAGAATGATTTTGTTTAGAAACATGGATCAAGGAAGACACATGGGGAAAGAGAGAGGACTAGAACCCTCACAGTACTGTACATCTATCCATCCCATACATTTTCTCTCTCCAATTCTCCAAGCACTTGTTCTATAAAAATTATTCAAAGATACAATTAATTTATGTAATGCCCTCTGTTAGTGTTTTCTAGGTTGGTGTGTTATGAGCAGAGGTTGACATATCATTTTATTATATATATATATATATATATATATATATATATATATATATATATATATATATATATATATATATATATATATATATATATATATATATATATATATATATATATATATATACATATATATATATACATATATATATATATATATATATATATATATATACACATACACACACATACACACACACACACACATACATACATATATTTATTAAAAACGTATATATTATATCTCTGTATCAGCCGATATCCGTGTTTAGTAGTGCCAATTTTAAGTAAGGCACGTCCGCGGGCAGACCCATGTTATTGGTGTGATGTAACCTGCTGCTGCCGCATGTGAAAGACCCAAAGCCAAAACTTTTGGAAGATTCCTGGAGGCTTAAATTCTTATATTTTTAAAGTCCTATGGCCATATATTTACTATATATTACTAGTAAACTATGACGTGTTGCTTCTCTTTGTGAAAGAAAAAACAGATAGCATAGAAACATCGGGAACTGGCATAATGCTACAGCTGGTTGAAGGTTCGCTTACATGCAGTTAACTTTAAGGACTGTAGTCGCTTGCTTGCTAACATATTAGCTCCAATGTTATAAGTTCTGTTTTATTTTTCCTGTATCGGAGTCAGAGAATTTCACTGTGCGTGGGGTGGAGAAGGCAGCAGCTCTCAAACACTGCAGCGTGATTGAGGGCTACGTTACTCCACCCTGCTCACAGACAGCACCTTGCTCGGAGACACAGAGCTGTCCTGGAGGCCCAATGATGCAGGCCCGGTTCTACAAGGGTGCTAAGCACCCTCAAACGCAAGCAAAAGCACACTCAGTTGATACTGTAATGTACTGGTGAAACAGATTAGGCAGATTTGCACATTTGTGTTTGCTCTTTGGAGAGTGCCAAATGCATCCATTTACAACTTGTTTTTGCAGCGGTGAGTGATTTAGCCAATCACAGATATAGTCGTTGATCTCTTGAACGCGATCAGAATCTCACTGCAGCAGAGTTTTTACTAAGTGCTGAGTTAATGCAGGCTCGCAAAACTCAAGGCTATACAGTCTATAAAATCCATTGAATAAAACTATTGAATTTCATGCTGCCAAGAGGACCGACGGCCAACTGCATGTTGCAAAGTTCCGGAAACTGACATCTAAATATAAATGCTGGATTCACTCTGCACGAGACACAAATATTCTCCAAGACCCAGAACAGAGGTTTTGCCTCTGTAGAGGACATTATATTTTAGTGAATTCCTCTGACAACATACACAGTTTTAAGTCTGGATAGTCTTGAAAATGTGAGATTATGAAAATATTCCTTTTTATTACTCCCATTATTACACATCTTTTTACATTACATATTGTCCCAAAAACGCATTACTACGCAAATTAGATATAGTGTAATACATACATTGCATAGAATGGGAATGGCATTTATGGCCATGTTTATCAATTATTCTGGTGTGCAGTGCACAAAATTAAGCTTCGAGAGATGGTTCAAGTCAGTGTTCAATAACTTATGATGTTAAAGGGTTACTTCAGCGATTTAGCATTAAACTTTGTATCATTAGAAACCCGGTAGTATATCATTCGAAAATAGTATGATCATTCGAAGATGAGAGACGAGAGATTTATGTATTTCATGTCTGGAAAAAGGCTCTGATGACACAAATATCATAATTTTGCATTGTGAATTGTGCCATAATTAAACAGACAAATACAGCATTTTGCTAATCTAGCCCATACAAATGTATACATGTCTTATGATCGCTCAGCTTAATTTTCTCACAAATGCAGTTCATGCAGGATTCTCACAAATGGAGTTCAGGCAGATTTTATCAAATACAGTTTGCGCACACTCACAAACACAGTTCTCTTCCAAAACAGCAGATTTCAGGCATGTAATAATTCACTCATGTCAAATGAGTTTGATACACGATACTGATCTTACAATACAGTAAAATACACCCACAATAATTTAAACAAATCCAAAATAGGACTTGCTTAAATGGTATAGTTTTTAATTATTACTTTTAACACTGTTCATTAAAGTGCTAAATTTGATATTGCATCAGAGGTGAACTTATAGGCTGGGCTTGGTCCTTCTCAACGTGAGCTGAAAATGTGTTTGAAAATCGTGAATTGACCCAAAGCGCCATCTGCTGTTCTGGTAGAAGTTGCTCAACTGCATTTGTGAGAAAATCTGCTTGAACTGCATTTGACAGAAAATCTGTGCAAACTGCACTTGTGAGAAAATTAAGATTGTGTTTGTTTGCAAAATGCCGGATCTGTTTGTTTAATTACGGCACAAAATTCACTCCATAGGGATCTCACTCACAGAATGTAAGACACAGACAGCAGCACGGACATTCATAACAGAGCGGTGCGGAGCAAAGCGAGTGTTCTCAATTAATTCCTATGAAAGTTATGCTTCGATAGGCATGAACTGAAAATGCACCAGACTGGACACGCACCGTGAATGAATGTCGGCCGTGGTCATTTTAGTTTCGGTTTAAAATTAGCACCAATTCAGGGGCAGGTTGCTTTAATTGTGGGTTCATGAAAACACAACAACAAAATGGTACAATGACAAACTCCCTTAAATTGACGCCTTTACATTTCTCTTTGAAACCAAATCTTCCGCGATCATCTTGTCTGTCAGCTCCTCACTTTCGTGATGAATGAAATCTGACTCCTGCTGTGTTTGTGCTGCGACACTCATTCGGCTCGTGCTGCATTGAGCAGACACGTTCAGTTTTTAATTGGAGTGTCTGCTCTCTAACTGAACTAAATGATTACTATAAAAATCAAAACGACGATGGGGTGGTGCCGCAGTGGGCAAGAGATGTAACCAGTAGGCGTGGCTTGGGAGTGGCCTCGTAGGGAGTGCAAGTGCATTCTGGGAGTTGTTGACTTTCATCCATAGGAGCCAAAAATACATTTTCTGGCTTTTCTCAGTCTAGAAGGCACCAACTTCAAAACTAAATTTCAAAATTTCTACTACATAAATGACCCAATTTAAATGCACATTAATCTTTCCAATGGTGAAGTACCCCTTTAAGTTTAGAAATGTTGTGCATCCACTTATTAGTGTGACATTTTAGCATGCAAATAAAGGGGAAAGCGTCAAGATATCAGCCTTAATCTGCAGCACATATTGGCCATCGGCTGACCCTGACCTTATGAGTGACAATGCATGTTTTCTGAATGAGAACAAGCTTCTGTTCTGGTGGAACAAGCTTATTTTGAGACATGCAAGTGTTTTGTTGGCGAGTTTTGGAGGTATGATTAACTGTTTGGCCAAGATGTTGGTAATCCAGACTGTATGAAGAGTTGAAAAAGTGGCTTCAGTATTGACCAATGCTTATTAGCAATTGAAAAAACAAAAAATAAAAAAACCTAATGCATTCTTGCTGAACAGAAGTATTAATTTCTTACAAAAGCTTTCCATTTAAGATAAATGCTGTTATTTTAAACTTTCTATTCATTAAAGAATACAGAAGGTTTTTAAAGGATTTCTGAAGGATCATGTGATACTGAAGACTGGAGTAATGGTGCTGATTCAGCTTTGCCAACAAAGGAATACACTGCATTTTAAAATGTATTCAAATAGAAAATAGTTATTTAAATTGTAAACATTTCACAATATTACCGACATATGAAATGAATAGAAAATTCCAAAGAACGGCATGCATTTAAAAAAAAAAAATCTTTTACATTATAAATGTCTCTACTGACATTTTTGGTCAGTTTAATGTCTTTGCTAAAATAAAAGTATTCAATCATTTAAAAAAACTCTTACTGGCCACAATGTTTTGAATGGTATTGTATATTAGTGAGCTACTGCCATCTCTTTTAGTAATAAGTTCCAATTTGACATTGATTACTTAAAATAAAAATAAAATATTTCTCAAATACAAATGCATGTAGATTCTACAGGTTAATTATTTTATTTTTTGTTTATCAAAAGCATATTCTGTACTATTAAAGTCTACAGTAATTACATACCACTTTTATGACTTCATGATCACTGCTGTGGTCTTCCTCAGAGTTATCACTTAGCCTGAAACAAAGTAGTTTTTTTTTTCAATTAAAACTATTATATTTATTTTACAATCATTTATATTTTAGTTTATAAATTACTAGAACTTACTCAGACTCCAGCATATATGGACTGATTGCTCTTCCCGCGTTTTTACATAACCCTCATTGAGTTTCTTTATGCATTTGAGGAACCCTCCAATTTCTGAGTTCTAAAAAGAAACAAATAACATGTAATGACACTGTTAGAATTATAAAACCAGTGACAATAAAGTTCCAACTTTTTTCTTGAAACCAGAAGCATTTTATCAGACAGAATGTAATTCTAAAATGACATAAGACACGAATGCACAAATAATGCCACCTCTAGAATCTGGTGCTTCTTCAAGGGTAGGTGCCGCCGTCTGTGCGATTTCAACAAAAAGGGAAAAGTAGCTTTTTGAGGGGGAACATAATCAATCCTTTTTCCTCTGTTTGGGTACACCGCATGCTGGCCTTCACTTCCCTCTTCATATTCAGAGTCTTCATTATCTGGGAGTCTGCTGGTGACCCCCTCTATCATCACCAGTATCATCAGAGATCGACTCTGGACTCTTAGCTGATCTAGTATGTCGCCTTGCAGTTCGGACTGCTTTAGTCACAGACTGTGTTACAAACAGGCTTTCACCAGAGTCACTGTATAGGGGAAAGCAGAGAAGAGATGCAGTGCATGAGCATTTTCAATCGAAACATTTAAGTAAAATTAGAGGTGTTGTGCTTTTTTTGGCACTAAAAACTTTTAATTTTTGGAGATTATTTGTGATAAACCACCAAGGACTGAAACGAAAAAAATTCAGACAATTAATCGAACGATTTAACCATTCCAAAATATTGGTTTTACATTTTGCTTTGAAACCAAATCTTCTGTCATCATCTTGTTAGTCGCCTTACTCGTCACGTGATAAATTAAATCTGACTTCTGATGATCTGTGCTGCAACTCTCGTTCGGCTCACGCTGAATGCTGCACAATCGTACCGTTTTTTACAACGGACACATAATGGTAATTAATATGATTAGCCTTTTGCTCAACTATGCTAATCAAACCGTTAAATGTGTAAATGTTACACAAACCATGTTCCCGTTTGCCATCTCAGTCTGCCTTCTAAAAATCAGCATCCTTA